>OY720359.1:18290679-19665262 GCA_963082945.1 Cerastis leucographa
ACATCTACCAACCCGCACTGGGCCCGCGTGGTGGATTACAGCCCACTCCCTCTCATAGAGAGGAGGCCTGTGTCCCAGCAGTGGGAACATTATAGGCTGATGATGATGATGAATATTCCATGTGAACACAGTTACGAGTACTTTTTAGCGAGATAATAACAGGATTTTGAAGATATTTTTGAAAATTGGCTTTCGATTTGCATAAACTGCCAAAGAGCAAATCTATGTGACGACTGCAACTATGAATGAAATTGCAAAACCTTTCAAATGGGGAATTGGCGCCAAGAACCGTTCTTCCCTATGGTGGGCAAAGTGGGGTTGTTGCACTGCGAGGATTAGAAGTAGCGGTGGTGGTAAGTTACGAGTTGTATGTAGGTCATAGGTTTGTGTCCAGGTAGGGAGCACTGCTCTCAAAATGGTTAAGAAAACCGGCAAGTCAGATTCAAGGATACAACATTCCTCACCCGTACTGGGCTTGCGTTACAGCCCACTCCCTCTCATAGAGAAGAGGACTGGGTCCCAGCAGTAGGAACATTATTAGCAGAGTATCTTTCACCTGTAGAATAGTGCGGTTTGAAAATAAGTAGCAGGCCACCGGTGTGTTGGACAAAAACCGCTCTTAAGGCTACTAAATAAAGTCGATAGCCTGTATTATCAACAATCAATGCGTTCATTTCGACACTGCATCCAGCAATTTGACATAATTACGATCAATTAACTAAAAACACTGCACATAAATGGCCAGTTATCAATTCTACGTTCCTAAGATCGCCGATAGATTGCGCCACAAGTCTTGTTAAAGCGATTTATTGTCGCAAATACACTCAGGTACGCACGGTGACCATGCTATATAAAACCAGTCTCTCATTGTACGGGAATCTATACAGAGTAAGGCCACGTTATACTGGAAATATTTACCTTTATGTGTCGCCGGGTGTAGTGTATGTAGCTATTGGGAAAGCTGGTGTAAATGTGGTTTCTTCCTTTAAGGCGGTGCCCTGAGCAAATAACCTTGAGCATTTTTTCCCTACGAATTCTATCTTCTATCTCCTCCGAGATATGTAGCAAGTTGAAGTACGCTCAGATTTCAGAATAAAATCGTTATAAAATAAAATTTTGGTGTTTTGAATTATTTTTTTCTAGCATAATGTTCATTATTAAATTTCCTATTCATTTGTGTAAGAAGCAAATCAAAATAGTGGTTACTTTACGAGGAGATGCATTTTATCAATAATTATTTCTATTTTTTGTGGTTTCGTTGTGAGGAGATTAATTAAACATTATACTACTTAAAACAAAAAAAAAATCTACCATTTTATTTATATAGAAATTTAATGTAAATTTTATTAGTTGGTATATCTTTTGGCTAGCGAGTAGATAACTCCGAAAAACCGCATAAAAAACGGCTACCGCTGCGTTTTGCTCGGGGACGCGCCTTAAGATTGTTTACGACATTTCATACAAACTTTCAAGTTCTTATTTTCCGGTATTTACGAAAACTTCATACGCATAAGCAGGATACATAGGTCCAAAAAGTTACTAAAAATCATTTTCGACGTTTCTTTTGTTTGGTTTGTTCGCCTAGATTATAAAACACAGTCAGGAATGTAGGTGATAACTTATTATCTTATTATTATATATATAATTAAAACGTCAAATGAACGTGACATCCTATTTAAGTAATTACAATTATCTCATACGCAAGCCTCCGTACGATATTAGTATTAATTGCAAAACCGAGTTTACCCGCGCATTCTTGCACCGAGAGCGGGAATCGAAGTTGTAACGCGGTCGGGGACCGCAGTTCATTGACACCGAATGCTAGGGTTACCATATTACTTGCTTCACTTCGTACGAATTAATTTAATACCTTGGTGAAAGAGCTCGTGGCAAATTAATTATAACCACATGAATCGATCTTCAAAGTAAAGCAGAGCTTGCCCAGGTCGGTCCGTGGATGGGTGACCATCCATTATATAGCTAGTTGCCTCTGGGCCTCGAAGAGCACGCCGTTGGTCCCGGGTGGTATTTGTAAATCTTTGACAGTCGTTGCAGGTGATCAGTGGTCCGTAAGTCTGACAACCAGGCTTACCAAGAGAGCTAGGCTATTGGCCTGTCTACGCTCCCAAGTCCATATCAGGGTTTCCACTCCAACAACTTCTTACCCCATCAACCATTCGGTCTGTGGCTTACATGGTCTGCCCATTTCCACTTTTTCCACGCTATCACGCTAAGTAAACTTAGCATAATCATTATCAGCCAATAATGTTCCCACTACTGGGACCCAGGTCACCTCTGAATTAGAGGGAGTGGGCCAAACTGGGCTTTTGCGGGTTGCTAGACGTCACAAGACTTCGAATTTTTGGTTCTAGGACATTGTCGGCTCTCTCACGATATTTTCTCTTTGGTATAGGTACTTAATTATAGTTAATAGGGTCATTCGGCTATCGAGTCATTGGCATCTGTGCTAGTTGCAGGTTCAATTACCGCAAATCGTAAATATTTGCATGACCTAGGTTTTAATTGAGTTCCGGGTTTCGGTTGTTTGTGCATTTGGCAGATTTTGTGTCTGTTAAGTGTACATGTATCCAATTTAAGGAAATTGGAGGATGATGACAACCAAATGTATGAACCGGGCGAAACAAAAGGATCGTAGATGGTGGCTTTTTGTGATATCTGTCTACCCCCATGAGAAGATGCGTGAGTTTTAGTATGTATGTATGGCTGAGATCTAAGTTCATTACCTAAAAGATTGATACACAAATATAATAGAATCCCAAATTGTGTTGAGACTCTTAAGAGCGTTTACAGTTTACACCTTACGGCATTTCATACAGACTTGCAAGTCCTTATTTTCGAAATGACTGAACCGATTTTAATGAAACTCCTTACGCATAAGCAGGATACATAGGTCTAAAAAGTTACTTAAAACATTTTCGAAAAATAGTGTTACAGCTAAATTAGACCGATTATAAATTATTTATAGAAACAGACTTTTCGAAATAAGGACTTTAAAGTATGTATGAAATGTCATAACGCGTAAACGCTCTTAAAAAAAAAAACACCCAAATAAACGGTATTTACTAAATACTCGCCACAACAAAATGTCAATGGAGTCATGACCTGGTCACCTCTGACTCAGTTCGGCAGTTGTTTCAATATTTACAAAGACAAGTAGAAATGGGTCATCGTCGACCCCCCAACCGCTCAGGCAGTTATTTGAGCAGTTGGTTGACCTTCCCTGTATCTAAAAGATTGGAGTGTATAGACGTCAGATTTTCATGGGAGCTTTCACTAACTTTCTTCTCCACATATTTAGGAACTCAAAAAAAAAATTCTACGAAAATCCGACCCCTATAAACTTCGTTCCACCTTATGTTTTTTTTTTGTCTAATTGTACTCGGCTTTCATGAAATTTAATGACTACTACTTGTGCTCTTTACTTAATATTGAGAAAAAAACTATGTCGCCCTACAACCAACAATTTATTTGAGGTGGGCGCAGCATTTTGTGTTCTTCCGTATCTCTATTACGGTTTGTCACTGCCAACAACAAGTTGGTCGTACGACGATGCCATTATGTCCAAACCGAACTGTCGACAGTCGTCAAGATGGCGTTATCAAAGGCCAATGTGCTTTACCTAAGTGAAAACTGTTATTTAAAACATTTATTAATGAAGAAACAAAAATAAAACGTGAACGAGTACAACAGATATTTAAAGACAGGATGAATTTTTTTGGTCTTTTTTTAAAACATTTGCTACTATTGACCACTTTTTTTCAACCAGAATACGATTCTTGTAGTTTTTGTTCCATTTATATACAACACGATATAGCTTCCTTGTATTTCTGTTATCAAAGAATCATTGAAACTATTCATTTTTGTAAACAAACAACACGTGGCTTCCGCGCGACCGAAACGACAAAATAGAACTGGTTTGAAATTCAAACGCAACGACCAACAAATGCGACGTTGCACGTCCGTGCGAGTTTACAGTTAGGACAGCTCCATTCAAAAAGGTTTGTTTCAATTATGTCACGTTGGTTGGTCGGTTGGACAACAAAAGTTGTGTCGTATTGCGACAGCTAATGACGTAGCGTATGCGTAATCTACGTCATCATTACCTTTTTAGCGATATCATCTCTAAAACAAATAATCCGTTTCTTTTGTCTTCTTTAATTTTCTTATCTCAACGTTCTATTTAGATTTCTGTTACAATTTTGGTGTATTCTATCTATAACCACATTTTATTTAATCTTTCCTTCTAACCAAAGCATGGTAACATTACGCTGCGCAGTGAGCGGCATTCTAACAATTCGAAATGCTCGTGATATGCTAGTTTGTGAACTATTTGCATCGGGGACGGTTTTATTAACGGCTAATCTTTATGGGTATGACCGAGTTTTCGTATTTTCTTTTATTTGTGTTTTATGTAGGTCACATCGGCGTGATAAGGGGTTCTTTTAAACGTGTATATTGCAATCATGCTTGCATTACTTGTGTTGCTAATAAATCATAGGATTTTCCTATGATGTATTCCTATATTTCGTAGGCCCAGTTGGCTGTTCAGTAACAGTAATAAAGGAAACGTGAAATGAATCAGCAGCGGGGTGTGGTTGTGGAGCTGTGTCGCAAATTATGCTTCATCTCCTATTCTGCTTTAAGCCCAAAACATGCAGCAGAAGTGACCTTTGCGCTGTCAACGACAACGCGGTGGAAGTGGCGAAATTCTGCAGCGCATAACAGTTTTTTATATTTTTTTGGCCTAGACACCAAGAAGAAGAATAAGAGAAGAGTCTTTCTCATCAGGAGGGTAGGTCTTTAGGGAAGGTAGCCAAGCCTCGAGGGATAAGAACTATAAAGGCGTAGCAAGGAGACTTGGGGAAGAATAATTTTAAAAAACAAGATGGCGGTGTAACACATAACATCACGCCTATAATCCCAGAAGAACATTGAGGAGGCAGAGGTGTACACCCAGATGTCACCTGTTGTAAAGCCCCATGTAATAAGGCGCTGGTAAGGGGGGGGGGGTGTAGGGGGAGGGGTACATTGCCATCAACCAAGTAGAAATCTAGACTCCGTGGCTGATACTGAGAAAATTCTGATGGTAAAACCCAATATATCTCAATATCTGGGAATCGAACCCAGAACTACATGCTCAGTAGTCTTGCGACCACCAGACCAACGAGGCAGTCGCAGGCAGGTGATAAGATGATGATGATCGGAACAGTAGGCGATCAGCAGACAGGTGATGGTTGTATTCGTTTTGATTTAAGCCACGCGCCGACAGACCACTGAACAACGTTGACATGTTTAAAAAATTCATACTCAAGTTGACAAGAACAAAAGAAATGTCGCAAAGAAACTCCGGAATCTTACAATTCTAGGCAAAACATGAAATTATGGAATACATTACTGACAACGACAACAATATTTATTTCCTCACAATTACGGGCTACGATTGCAACTCTATTCCAATTATGGAGTCTGATTGCATTTTTTTTTTGCCAGCAGTTTCATTTAAGGAAGCTAGTCGTTACTTAAGCTTATGAATAATAATTGTAATTGGCTAAACGACGGGCAATTGCTATGCTTACGTAGAACTGTTGGTAGCTGCTACTGGTTGCAGTTGGTAATTTGTGGAATAGTGGAGTTTTTGATGAGGATTCAGAGAATTATCTGGGTCGATTAGAAGAATGTCGTATAAAAGAGGCCTCATAGAACCTTCGGAAACTCGTAAAAGGCTCGCATGAATACCCCAAATTACTAAAACCTGCACAGCTGTCTTCAGGAGTCTGAACTTGGTAATCTCTAGCGTACGGACATCTCTTATGGAATCTCCATGATCCGTGGTTAACACTAAAGCATTTAAGAAGATTGACAATATTTTTGATTTGGTAGGTAGTGCTCCTGCACGTAGCTTATGGAGTGATGATCTATACAAGGTGTTGTTTTGCTTCGTCAAATTCAAGGAGGTAACTATGCTAATGATTCTCGTCCCGAATCAATAATAAAATGGGTAGGTTATTTTTATTTCTTTTCTTATTTACGAAAATCGGTAAGTGTGATGTGAACCAACCGTGTTTTAAAGGCGGCCCGTCTGATCCTCGCCCTATAACCGCGCTTTCATACATACAAACAATCTCAAACGTTTATTCGATAATTTGTTATTCCCCACCGGTCCCTAAACCACGTTAAAGGGGTTATTCTGAAATACTGACAAACTTAAACAACCAAAAAATCAAGGTTTATTCATTTTTAACTAGGAACCGTAATTTTTATTGATTATCTATGTGTTTTGTGACATCCTCTTGAATTTTAACGAGGATGCAAAACAACACCTTGTTTAATGATGGTGCCACAGTACAAGGCTGTATTCGATGGCCTTCTGGGGTGGTTGTTGATTGATGGCTTTGGTTTTAAGTAGGTATACGGGCCTAAATGGTATTGAAACCTCTTAACAAATAATTAAAGTTCAAAAGGAATTTCAAAAGTAATTTGCTAGTATAAAATTAAATACTATGGCTTGACAACAGTCCGAATCTTGGACATGGCAACCTCGATAGTGAATTTATCAATCAAGTCAATTTAAAATATTGAAAAGGTCAATCAACATGACTCCTGTCAGCGAATACTCATATTTTTTTGCACCGAAACGGCTATGTTTATTTTTGGATATAGGTCGGATTTTCAAGGTAATCTTACAGTTATAGTTTCGTGCAAAACTTTATTATCTTATTACATAACATAACGCCTGGACTCCTGGTAGGGTTAGGCAGAGGTGTACCAAATAGCATCCACATTTCGCCAGTTATGTTTGAGTCCCATATAAAAGGGGCCGAGCCAATTGCTATCAACTGGGCATAAATTCAGACTTTGAGAAATTTCTGGTGGATAAACAACTACAAGGTGTTGTTTTGCATCCTCGTCAAACTTCAGGAGGTTGCTACAAAAGACATAAATAATCAATTAAAATTACGGTACTTAGTTAATTGATAATAAACGCTGATTGTTTTGGTTGTTAAAGTTTGTCAGTATTTCATTATAGCCCCCTTAACGTGGTTTATAATAAGAAATTATCGAATAAACGTTTGAGATTGTTGGTATTTGTGGAAGCGTGGTTCACACTTACCGATTTCAGTAAATAAGAAAATATTACCTACACATTTTATTAAGTATTGATTCGGAACGAGAATCATTAGCTTAGTTACCTCCTTGAATTTGACGAGGATGCAAAACAACATCTTGTATAAACCTTTGCCCGACCCAGGTCACATCAAATCCAGGTCCTCATGCACAACAGCCCCGCTTGCCACCACTAAACCAAAGAAGCAGTCGAGGCAGTCAGATCTTTTTGCGTACACCTATATTGACTTAAGTAAGTGATTGTGTTCAAAGAAAAAAGTGTGGTTCGTATAAGACCTCTTTTTCACCAGTGAGCATTTCCCAACAGCCCAACCAAAATTTCAGCATATATTTAGGGACCGTCCATTAATCACGTGAGGCTTGAAAGGGGGGGAGGGGGTTTAGCGAAATATCACAAGGGGGGAGAGGGGTGTAGTAAGATATCACGTGTATTTATTTTTTCGTCAAACACGCGATTTTAAACCGAAAAGCGGCTTGTAGTGTGACCTTGACTCGCCGTTGCCAGGCAACGAACGAAGTACCTATATTTAAAGATTATATTAAAAAAAAATAAGATTCTGTGTAGGTACTAAAAATACATGTGAGTTTGGGTAGGGGCGGGGGGTTAGTGTTAAACCTCACCACGTATCACCAAGAGGGAGGGGGGGTTAAAAAATGCTAAAAAAAACATCACGTGATTAATGGACGGCCCCTTAGCAACTTGGAATAGATTATATATCTATTCCAAGATATATTATACGATTATATCGTATTTACCCAGTACTAAATGGGTTGTGGAGGTCAGATATGCAGTCGCTCCATGTAAAATACTGGTAATCAGCTGCATCCGGTTAGACTGGAAGCCGACCCAACCATTCTTGGGAAAAGGCTAGGCAGATGATGTATGAGTGCTTTCAACCCTTATGTATTATGATTCGTTTCGCTCGCGTGACAATGAAAATTTTGGGCAAAATCTTGTATTTTACCAAGGACATCTTACTTAGAACTTTAGCAAGTCATTGCACTCAAGCTCGAATCTATACATCTATAAAAATAAATAAAATTGAAGTGTTTATAATATTAAAATAACCGCTTTTTACTACATGCATATGAATGTATATACGGTACTTATACCTGTTTGTTCCGGCTAATCTCTAGAACGGCTGGACCGATTTTGACGGAACTTTCACTGGCAGATAGCTGATGTAATAAGAAGTAACTTAGGCTACTTCTTAAAATCCACGCGGATGAAGTCGCGGGCACAGCTAGTTTAATCTAAAACTTCGTAGCTGAACTTTTACAACAAGAAGAAATATTTTAATACGAAACCTTTTTACATATTGTAAAAAATTCTTATCAGTTTCAAGCCATAGTTCGAGGCTCGCGTGTATTTTTATTACTATTCAAGCATGATAACTATACAATTTAATAAATACCAAAACATTAAAATGGAAAATAGCGTGACTGTATGTGTTCGTTGGCTGGCGACAATTTTACAAATTAACTTGTCAGTTGGACACGCGATGTTGCCTTTGTTTATGTAGAAACGAAGAAACTGAATGACGCAGCCTAGTCTTGCTAGACGTACCGTATCATAGGTGTCAGTCTAACGCCATAAAAATTCTCCATCTTATGAATCTTTGAAGGGAATATCGCATTCACAGTTAACTCATATAAAACTGTATTTTAATTTTTTGTTCTACTTCTGTTGAACCGGGCTGGTGAAACTTTATAATACGGGTTATTATGTAGGTATTGTAACTAGGACGCGACGCCACATCCACTATTGTGTTTTTAGGGTTCCGTACCCAAGGGGTCAAACGGGGGTCCCGTTACGGTATGACTGAGACTTCTCTGTCCGTCCGTCCATCTATCTCATGAACCGTGATAGTTAGCCAGTTGAAATTTCTACAGATTATGTATTTTTACAGAATAAAATAAATATTTAAGGGGGCTCTCATACAAAAAAAGCGTTTTGCTCGTTTTTATAAATAATGGTACGGAACCCTACTTGCGCAAGTCCGACACGGTTGGCCGGTTTTTTAACGATTGATCCTTAAATCATACATGTTCTTTTCTTGTAACGAACTATTCCACGCTCTTTTGAAAATGCATGGAATGTTACACTTGGTAAGTTTTTTGGCAGCACACTACTGTTACATCTGCCTAGCCTTTTCCCAAACTATCTTGGGGTCGGCTTCCAGTATAACCGGATGCAGCTGAGTACCAGTATTTTACATGAAGCAACTGCCTATCTGACCTCCACAACCCAGTAACTGGGTAATACGATACCCCTTGGTAAGACTGGATGTCAGACTTTTTGGCTTCTGACTACTCGTAACGACTGTCAAAGATCTAGAAATGACAGCCGGGACCAACGGCTTAACGTGCTTTCCGAGGCACGGAGGAAACTTGGTATGTAATTATGGTCACCCATCCACGGACCAACCTCGGCAAGCACGGCTTAACCTTAAAGATCGACCCGGGCGGCTGTTAATATTTAGCCACGAGCTCCTCAGCACACTACTGTTACAAAGGTATATACAGTATGTTAGTTTAAACGAGGGACATATTCAAACCCATAATAGTACATGCTAACATGATACTAATAAAAATATAAACAAAAAAAAACACTGATTAATAACAGACAGAACCATACCAAAATTTTCGCAAATGTCACGCAACGTGTATACACCCTCGCGCTAGCGACTTAATACTATCGCAGAACATGTGAGCGGGTCAATGACTCTTAGGTATAATCCATTTTCCCTTCATACTTTAAACTTACCTGGCTTAGGACAGTCCAAAATATCTAGGCACTAAACAAAACATTAAAAATTCTTCTATATACGTTATAGGTTTTTTACATATTTGGGACGAGAATCGAATACTGAATACCCTCCCTCAATATGTCCCTCGTTTGACCTAACATACTGTATACATTTTTGGTATTTGTCACACAAACGGAAATAGGCAAATCCTGTGCTAATCGCTAATCAGTGGCGTGCCTAGGGCCCAACAATACGCGCAAATCCATAAGGCAAGCAGACTGCTCAGAAACCCTAACATCTATATATATAAAAGAAAGTCGTGTTAGTTACTTCACTTATAACTCAAGAACGGCTGAACCGATTTAGCTGAAAATTGGCAGGGAGGTAGTTTAGAGCCAGGAGAAGGACATAGGATACTTTTTATCCGAAAAAAAAAAAAAAACCAGTTTGATATAAGGTCTCTTGGCAAGCGCGTCTGGGGCGGCGTGTTCGGGATTGAGGATTTAATAGAGTAGGATAGGTAGGGTAGGTAGGGTAGGTAGGGTAGGTAGGGTAGGTAGGGTAGGTAGGGTAGGTAGGGTAGGGTAGGTAGGTAGGTAGGTAGGGTAGGTAGGGTAGGTAGGGTAGGTAGGGTAGGTAGGGTAGGGTAGGTAGGGTAGGTAGGGTAGGTAGGGTAGGTAGGGTAGGTAGGGTAGGTAGGTAGGGTAGGTAGGGTAGGTAGGGTAGGTAGGGTAGGGTAGGTAGGGTAGGTAGGGTAGGTAGGGTAGGTAGGGTAGGTAGGGTAGGTAGGGTAGGTAGGGTAGGTAGGGTAGGTAGGGTAGGTAGGGTAGGTAGGGTAGGTAGGGTAGGTAGGGTAGGTAGGGTAGGTAGGGTAGGTAGGGTAGGTAGGGTAGGTAGGGTAGGTAGGGTAGGTAGGGTAGGTAGGGTAGGTAGGGTAGGTAGGGTAGGTAGGGTAGGTAGGGTAGGTAGGGTAGGTAGGGTAGGTAGGGTAGGTAGGGTAGGTAGGGTAGGTAGGGTAGGTAGGGTAGGTAGGGTAGGTAGGGTAGGTAGGGTAGGTAGGGTAGGTAGGGTAGGTAGGGTAGGTAGGGTAGGTAGGGTAGGTAGGGTAGGTAGGGTAGGTAGGGTAGGTAGGGTAGGTAGGGTAGGTAGGGTAGGTAGGGTAGGTAGGGTAGGTAGGGTAGGTAGGGTAGGTAGGGTAGGTAGGGTAGGTAGGGTAGGTAAAGTAGGATAGGTAAGTAGGGTAGGTAGGTAAAATAGGGTCGGTAGGTAGGAAAAAGTGCATTGCAACGCATGCCGGGTACAGCTAGTCTACAATAAAAGTATAAAGTAGGTTATAAGGGCAAGCCAAATTGTAGGCGTGTATGTAACTACCGGCACTAATGCTAATGGTATTTATAATATCACGTTGCTTCTAACATTGCTTAACGTGACAGCAGTTTTGGAATGATTAAGAGGCCTATGAATAGCTGAAAAAAAAGAAGCTAAAATAAAGCCTTTAAATAAAATCCTTACCTGTTTAACAGCACCATCGACATAGTCTTCACAGACGTTCTTAGAGAAGAATGTCTCAACCGGGAAGGTGCGTCCAGGGATGGTGAATGTGGGCACGTTGCCGAAGAATGTGGAGAACTTGGTGGAGTCCATGGTGGCTGACGTCACGATCAGCTTCAGGTCGGAGCGACGGGCCACAACCTGCGGGAGAGATAATTGGGGTTGATTTTTCGTTTTGGATTACCATCCAAAACGAAAAATCATCCATGTTCTAATGAACAGAGGTTCGTGTAGATACCTCTACACGAACCTCTGTTCATTAGAACATAATGTGCCAAGGACCCAGCACATCATGTGCTGGGTCCTTGGCTATGGGTGTTAGGGGAACCATAAAACATCTTGTGTAATAAGCAAACCACTTTTTTACAACATTTCAATAGTTTAATTAGAATTTTTAACTCCGGATAACAGTAGCCGCATCGCGATAAATTACATTTTCACCTAAGCTGCCGACTAGACGAGAAACGGTATATCTAAGACCTGCTGTCCCGCGCAACTTTGTCTGCGTCACATTTTCCCCGTTTTCGCAAAAATTTTCATTGTTGCTTCGCTCCTGTTGTAGCGTGATGATATATAGCCTATAGCCTTTTTTTTTTTTTTGCGGATGGGAAATCATCAAATGACTTCTCCCGCTCTGGGCGGAGCGGGAGGGAGTGTCAGACTTGTACTGACTAAAACCCACCCATGTTCCTTCTTCGCCCTTTGTGTTCCAGGGCCGCGGTATCTCTTTCGAACAACCCGCAGCCCTGGCAGGCATCGGCCCTTTCGGACCCCTTCCAGTTTGCTGACATCTCCTTGTGGCGCGCGTGGAACACGTACGCGCCGTCGACACGGCCTGTCGTCATGAGACGGACGGACGGTGAGCTAGCCCATTACGCACCGTCCACAGGCTCGATAGCCTATAGCCTTCCTCGATAAATGGGATATCTCACAGTGAACGATTTTTTTAAATCGGACCAGTAGTTCCTGAGATTAGCGCGATCAAGCAAACAAACTCTTCAGCTTTATAATATTAAGTAGGTATAGATTGACGATCAGTGATTGAGTCATTTAGGTAGATTAATAAGGCAAGTGTCATTGACACAACAGTTAAAGTCATTGACTTGATCGACAGGTCGTGATATACCGAAACAATTTCCTTCAGCATTTCCAGCGTTCCAATAGCTCAATTAAAACATAATTTAACTGCCAGTCACTCACATTACATCATTATTAATGTTTACATAGTAATTATAGTAGGAATACAGTAAGTGACTAAAATATCCTATTATTTGAAGTGATCGATTAAGGCGAAAACAACAAAGTAGTCAATTTTCTTACGTTAAATAAATTCAGGAGAGCATCCCCCTATTTTTCATGAAATTATGATATTTGAAGCCTACGCCAAACTGAGAGAAATGCATTGATGATTCTTATGATTTAAATAAATTAGTTCATACAGTATACGGCCGTGAATTCGAATCTCATATATATATATATATAGTTTATTGGTTTATCAACGGTTTTATGCTAAAGGCGGGAAACCAGATGAGAGTTGCTAAGAATTAACCTAACTAGCGTGCAATTAAAGATGCCTATGTCTAGCAGTTGACTGCTGTAAGCTGAAGATGATGAGATCCCGAAATTGACCTGCAAATTGCCAAAAACATGAGAAAACAAATCGGCGGTTACTTGAGGCCTTAGCGCATTCCCCTTAAAAATTAACGTTCGATAATTACACGGTCTATTGCATGCGCGTGAGTAAGGTTGCGCAACACAATAGCATTTGGGTGAAAAAACTGTACATGAATTCAGTAGGCTATTTGTAGATATTGGTAACAATAGAAGTTAACGAAAAAATAAATCAGGTACAGGTAATTGATTTGTGCGAAAGAAAAGAATTTATAACAGTTTTTGTGGTTTGATATGTCCTTGTGGAGGTAAAAGTTGGGAAAACCTTCATAGGCTCGCCCCTATTACGTGCGACTTAAAACATAACTGGCCAAAAATGTGTGTTACGCTATTAGGTACACCATTCGTTGAGCTCCTTGAGTTATAAGTCGAGCTACACGATAACTGACAAATGCTTGCACTGACTGGACAGGTCCACTCAAATCTGTGTGGTTCTTTCTTCAAAAGACCATCTCAGACACTAATCTGCATAGTCCTCATGTAAATTGAGCAATGTCTGGACTTTAAAAGAGTAACAAGTTAACAGAGAACCTCTGAGTTTGTTTCGGCTGTTTCTTCTCAGAGTAGTCAGGTACGAAAAACCGACCCATCTAGTTTTAAAAGAAAAATGACGTGTAAAAGTGTTTGTAAAAACCTATTTGCAAAATAAACAGCATTTATCATTTATCATTGCCTAACCGTTCGGGGATTACAGGCGTGATCTTATGTTCTGTCGTTTAATAGTTTTAGACACATAGCTACTGGTCATCAAAGAAAACCATATTGGTCTAATATGAAGCTCTATTTCAGTACCGCATCCTACGTTTACGTATTCTTATTTAAATCCGGTCGCTCAGAAAATTAAATTCCATATTGTCTAAATGAAAAATTTCCACAAGCAGCTGTTTGTGAAACTAGGGATGATGACTGGGTAAAGAAAACGAAATTCTATTTTGTCCGTCAATCAGGTAATACAAAAATATTAGATACGTATTTTTTGTTTTATCAAGTAAACATAAAAATACTTAGTTAAAAAGCATTAAAGTTGGAGAGTGGGGGCTCACTACGTCACAACTAGGTATAAAATGTACTGAGCCGTGACGTCATGCGCCATTTCAACTCAAAATATCTCCGTAATTTTACGATTACGTAAAAAAAGAAAAAATACGTGTCAAATACTTTTTAATAATCTACCCGATAGACAAATAAAAAAAAATGAGTCACCATCCCTATTGGATGCACTTTTTTAGTCTCTAAGGATTTCTTATGAGAATGTATTGATGTCTTAGGGCTCAAAGGACGAGCGCAAAGGACGTTAGTGTCAACGCCTTATGCGTCTTTTTGTACCTACATAATTCTTTTCGTGAAATGTTTTCGTTGGAATTTTGTTTGTATTCTAGTTGCCTCATAGTATTTGTGTAGTCTAATTTTGTAGTGTATTAGATTTATGATGCGATCTTTATCAGCCTGACTTCAAAACCCACGGCTGGATTTATTTGTGTCAATCTTGCCACTGCTGTCAGGCTGTACCTTTATTCATTAACTTTAGCGATTTCTGGGTGCCCACCTAGTATTTCGAGATATCGCCAAACAATTGTCGACTCATCTCGAGACAGGAAGGCTGGGGCTTATTTCTTGGCCAAAAAGTTAGCATTGCTTTAAACGTGGTATATGCTGTCAGCAATGTCGGCGAGCACTTATCCCGTTGACAGCGATGCGGAAGAATTTTTTCGACGCTCTTAAATTATTTTCTGCTTCTGATAAGTTTACTGCTGTGATCAGCGGTGGCCCAGTGGTGACAGCCCAGACTTACGAGCAGTAAGCCGTGCGTTCGAACCCAGGCAGCTGCATTACTTTGTGTAATTTATTTCATCACTCCTGCTCTCAAAAACGGTGAAGGAAAACATCGTGAGGAAACCAGCATGTCCTAAAACTAAAAATTCGAAGACATGTGACATCTACCAACCCGCACTGGGCCCACGTGGTGGATGGTGGTATAAAAGTGACTATTACGTTACATACATATTCGAAAATCTTGAATAAATAATTCAGCTCTTTAGTCAACTGCCCGCACAGACGGGACCCGCGGGATCAGTTGACCTACTTTTTGGTCAACTGAACCGGTTGACTAATTTTATGATTTGCATAGTCAAGAAGAAAAATTTCTTGATATGATAACGACCACGACCATAGTGATTGTTGGAGCCCATTAAAGAACTTCTTTGGGTTGCGACTTTAGTACCGTTATATTCCTAGACTTTGAGACCAAACTAGCCTTTGTTTACCACAACAAAACCACAGACCACATCTCAAATCAAACCTTTTTTCACAAAAACAAAGAGATAGAACTCAAACGCCATCAGAAACGACCCTCCCAAATGCATTTAGGAGAACACTTAGATAAAGCATTCCCTCGAGTCCTCAAACACGTCACGCAGATGACGTCACGAGGGATAAAGTTGGGGGCTTGGGGTATTATAGGGGGGGAGTTAAAAATAGCTCGTAGCGTGTCTAGACTATACGCAGTTGTTGTTTGTAACGGAATTGTTTGTGATGGCGATAAAAGTTTAAGTGTTGTGACGTATTTGCGATGTGTGGTTTGTATTTTGCTTTTTCAGAAAATACGAAGCGAGGTATGTTTTGTTGTTGCAGTTTTTAAGAAAGAAAGAAAAAACGTTTATTAGTACATGCCACAAGTACACACAATATAAAAAACGGAAATAAAATTAAAAAAAAAAAAAAAAAAAAAAAAAACTAGATATTGTGTGACTCACGGCTGCACCAATTAGGCCCAGTTTTTACAAAATGGTATGAAATAGTCATGGGTACAATTGGTTTGCTTGGATGCGTTTCGGTACGAGGGAATCTGCATGTCAAACAGAGTACCTACGTCTTTCTGTTCATATTATGAAATGTATTGTACAAAAAAGAAACAATAATAATGATATGAAGCGTACAGAGCTTTTTCTCAGTTTGACTGCTGATCGTTGTGTGGCACGTGCCAAAACCAATTGACAATTTTAGGTCAAGTTCTTTATTATAAGGGTGTAAATACACCCTTAAAGAAGCCGAAAGGTTCTCCTCGTCATTGCGTTTTTTTTTTCTTCTAGAACATACCTGGGAACATTCTAGTTACGGAAATAGATTTCTTCATTAGCTGTCAAAGTTCCAACTCTTTCACAAGTATTTATCTTTACTTTAAATACCTCGATGATCCTTTTTCTATTCAATGCATCAATCAGCACAATGTTTTGAGTGCGTTACATTGCGTTACATTTAAAAGAGCAACAAGTTAACAGAGAACCTCTGAGTTTGTTTCGGCTGTTTCTTCTCAGAGTAGTCAGGTACGAAACACCGGCCCCATCTAGTTTAAAAAAAAATGACGTGTAAAAGTGTTTGTAAAAACCTATTTGCAAAACAAACATCATTTATCATTTATCATTTATTGAGTTTTACTGTAAAACGTGATTTTTCAGCCCAAAAAAGTTGTTTCCTAGCAAGCATTTCTGCGTAGACTTACTTAGTTTGATGTCCAGAATGCTTGGTTTAACGGGTTCGTGAACAACAAATCAATAAGGACATATTGTGTACTGGCTGCAGACAACGGACACGGACACTTTTGTACATTGTCTGTCCGATGTCCGGAGACGTATCCGCAGTTTGTCCGAACCGATTCGAAAAGTTCACCTTAAGAGTCAGCTCACACCGAGACGCGACGCGACGCGACGCTGCGCGCACTTGTGAGAATTCAGAATACGTTGCGCAACGTATTCTGAATTCTCACAACGAAATGTGTATCTTTTCGTGTAGAAAATAAAGTTATATTTTGAATCGCTCTTTAAAAGTGTGCGCGCAGCGTCGCGTCGCGTCGCGTCTCGGTGTGAGCTGACCCTAAAGCATTTTAATTCACAGATATCCCCTTTTATTTTTTCATAGTTTCAGTTACAAAGATACACTCGGCGCTATTTCCATAGCCCATTCAAGAATTCCCCATGACTCCATGGTTTCACATCAATAAACAAACGTACACAATTAGATTACGTTACGCCTTGCTCGCGTAAATCGCTGACGTCATCGGATCACGGGTTTTTCACCCGTCAGAAAGGTATGCGTTTGCCAAATAATATACCATTTTTTTCTTTCTTAATTTTCACTCATTACAGGCGTGATTTGACTCATTAGCGTTCCAAAGTTTAAAGTTGTGTTTACTTTTTTTGCGGCAAATGTGCTGACATGTTTTTGGCGCCAAGTGTATTTGGAGTTGGAATACTTTCCATAAAGCTGTCATCAATGTGAATAAATGTGTTTAGTTCATGAGATATCTGTTTACCTGCATAATCAATCTAGGACACAAGCTTCCTCTCTATGAGAGGGAATGGACTGAAATCCACCACACGAGTCCCATATGAATTTCGTTGCCAATTATGGGTTTTATCACTATTTGCGGATTGCATGTAATTAAGGAAACATTTATTTAAGCTATTCCTACAGTTTGTAGCTCTGATATTGTGTATCTAACGGTAGAAATATGATAAACTGATATTTTTAGAACTAAAGTAAATACCGCGTGTTTATCAAAGGAAAGTTATCGATAATACATAAATTACATAAGAAATTGCCTGCAACAATGTTAGTTATGTTGACTTTGAAAGCAAGAGATAGGAACATGATAGATTTATATAAAATTATTATCTCTGCAAGCTCCCTGACGTCATTATTATTTACTTTAGCTAAATAATAGCTAATAGTAAATACCAGGGCTGAGAGAAAATAATACGTTGCACTGCACATCAACTGACACATAGACTATCTACGTACTTATAATAAATCTTTCAGAAATAGCTCCCAGCTTTCACTAGCGATAAAACCCGAACGTATTAACTGAGATAGCGAGTTAAAATAGACTAGATACAAAAAATAAGGGGCAGAAGATCCATGGATACATAAATAATAAATAAAATAAAAAGGTTTATGGCAGAAACATGTACAACTTTTACAGTAAATCTTACATAGGGACCTCCTTTTAAGTAAATTATATACCAGTGCTAGGAGGCACCGCTCTTCAATTACAAATAAATGGTAACAGTGGTGTACATAAATAAAATAAAATCTAAACAAGCAATTTATTATAAGTTATAAATCTAAAATTAAAATTAAAAAAAAAAAAAAACTATAAGAAAATAAAAGAATGGAAAAAAAGAGCTTTCGAGATTTCTTCTAAAATAGTGTGTGTGAGTGTGTTCATGTGTGTCTGTGTATGTGTGTGTGTATGTTTTCAACTCATATTGACGATACTTGCAGCAATATTTCAATGTCATCATAGGTCTTCAGTTTTAGCCATTGAACGAATGCCTTTTTGTAGTCATGGGATAGATGTTAATATTTTTGTTTATTGTCTTTTTGCATAACTAGTTTTGACGAATTCTACTGGTGCAACACGGTGTTTTCTTCTTCTTTCCTGAGAGTCAGGGTCATATGACAGGACTATGTGTAATTTATTTTAAGATAGCGTGAACTACAAAGGTTGATGAGAACCTCAGCAGCTTTCACTTAGAGCGACTGCTTGTCTGACATCCACGACCCAGTTACTCAGAAACACGATACTCTTTGGCAAGGCAAGTAACGACTGTCGTTTGACAGTCGTTACTTGCCTTGCTATCTATAAATGACAGCCGAGACCAACAGCTTTAAGTGCTAATTTCTGAGGCAAGGAGTATTTTGGATGCGGTAGCAAATTGATTGTCCTATTCACATACTAACCTCGGTAAGCGTTGCTTAACTTGCAAGATCCACCCGTGCGGCTTTTATTTAGCAGCAAACAGTTTTGGTGATGAGAAATACATTCTCTGAAATAGGCGAAATAAATACGTTCTAATTGAAGAAGAACGCGATCGGCATTAGTTTTATTAATAACATTGTTTTGATCAGAAACTAAGGCTACATAATATTCATTGTACGCAGTGATCTTTCTGTATCTACTTTTTTCTGTGGCGCAAACACTTCGTATGGCCAAGCCCCCGACCACATGAAAAATTAAATTTAGAACAATCAACCGTTTGAAATTCGAATGGCGTGCTACCATTGGTTAATTTTGAATTTGTGCTCGTGACAATCGTAACGTATGCCAGTTGATTGCGTTTAACGAAAGTTTTTGGTAGTTGCGGATTTGTACCTTGACATTCTCTTCGTGTTAGGTTATTTTAAACCCTGCAGACAGAAATAGGAGTCCCGCGTAGCGGGGCTAAGTCGACTACGCCTTAGTTTTTAGCTGTGGCAAACCATAGCTCCAAACAGAGTTTGCTTTAATAGGATAGCATATGTACAATTTTTGGTCATAATTTCACATTAAAATGGCCTTTTAATTTTGGTGATCATTTACTATTTTTGGCAGTATAATATGTAATTAGAAGGTGGTGCTGGTGTTTTGTTAAACAAAAGCCCCAATAAAATACAAACGCTATTCATAATTTTCCTTATACCGTCTGTCTTTAACATTAAAATAAATAAATAGGTCGCAGGTACTGCACAAGTCATTAGTCCGAAGATATCTACTGATAGTTACAGAACGGGCCTAACATAATACTCACGGCACATGTAAAATACTGGTATTCAGTTGTATTTGGTTAGACCGGAAGCGGTCCCTAATAAAATTGGGCAAAGGCTCCGATGATATGATAAGCTGATCATAACTATAAATTCGATCTGATATAATTTCATACAAACTCATCAGGACGTACAGTTGAGGAGAATTCCTTATTTTAGTATCTATTTTCATCAACCAACTTCATTCTGGCTACATGTGTTCCACATCTGGGTGACTTTGCCCCTTATGATATTATTATGTCTTCAAATACTTTTAAAATCTTAATCAGCTACGTTCCCAGGGTATCCGCTTGCACTCACACAGACAACATCATCACGATTAACATCGACTCTAGTGGTAAGCAGAGTTATCAATCGCTGTCACCTGCAATGAATGCTTGGTACTTGATATATTTACGGCTCGTCAGTTATCGATAATGACAGATAGTGCAACGAATCGCCATATTGGATTACTGAATGGGAATAACGAAGATATTTAAATATGCTTACAAATGATGGGACATGCTCACTCGTCTACACAAATCATCACGCCTGTAATACTAGAAGTGTTAGGCAATCGTGTAACTAATAGTCCAACCCACATTTCGCCAGTTATGTTTATTTCAAGTAAGTAGGGGGCGAGCCCTTTTTAGGGTTCCGTACCTCGAAAGGAAAAAACAGAACCCTTATAGGTTACTTTGTTGTTCGTCCGTTTGTCTGTCTGTCTGTCAAGACCCTTTTTCTCAGGAACGCGTGAAGGTATCAAGCTGGAATTTATTTCAAATATTCAAGTTTACTGTTTCTTGGAGCTGTGAAAAAATCAAACTTCTAAGCTGACTCAATCAAAAGATTCAGCTGTTTATGCCGCAAAAATTTCTACAAACTTTCGATGCTCGCAAGGGAATCAAAACCTACAGGGTACTTCCCGTGAACTCAGAATCTTGAAATTTGGTACTGAGCAACGTTTTATAGCACAGATATAGAAAAAATCGCGAAAACCGTAAAAAAAAATTTAACTTTCACTAAAAGATTTGTACGGAACCCTCGGTGCGCGAGTCCGACTCGCACTTGGTAGGTTTTTTTTATTGGTTTTTTTTTAATGGGTTTGCTCTAGTCTCTAGTCTATGTCAGAGATGACAGAGACAAAGTCGACGATGGTACCCAGAAGAAGCCTGTTCACTCTAACTTTGAAGAGATTAGGGTTGTAAGCGTTCGGAAACACAGACGCAGGCAGAGAGTTCCACTCCTTTGCTGTGCGGTGTGCCCATTATGAAAGACGTTTGAAAACGCTTAGTGCGAATTGGTGGAATAGCAATAAGGTAGCGATGGTAACTAGCAGTGCGTCTAGATGTCCGATTGCCATCAACCGGTACCAAAACTTGAATTCGTGGCTACTGAGAAATTCCGAATGGAAATATTCAATAACACACCCGACCTGAGAATCGAACCCAGGTCCTCATGCTCAGCTGTCGCGTTTGTCTCGCTCGTCTAGTTCTAATAAGGCATGGTTAAAATTGAATTATAGTGCTGCATGATAATTTTGAGGCATGGCTTTAATTAGAAGTAACGCCGCCATTTTGTTTTTCAATACAACTTGCACAGAAAAAGTCGCGAATATTTACCAGCGCCTTTCTGATTCAACCGCTAAAAGAATCATACTGCGCTATATATAATTCTGCTTCAAGGCGTCACTGAGTCTGAACACATTTTACTATGATATTTCTACTGCTCTGTAATATCTTAAATCTCTTTGCTCAACACATTAACATCTATATATACTACATACTACAAATAAATAAAATTGAAGTGTCTGTTTGTAATATTAAAGTAACCGCTTTTTACATGCATACGAATGTATATACGGTACATATTCCAAAATAACATATTTTACAATGTTTGTCTGTCTGTCTGACTGTCTGTTTGTTCCAGCTAATCTCTGGAACGGCTGCAACGATTTTGACGGGACTTTCATTGGCAGACAGCTGATGTAATAAAGTGTAACTACGGCGATTTTTATTAAAAAAATCAATAATAATGAAAATAAAAATGCAAAAACGAAAAAATGACTAAAAAACAAAACAACTTTTTTGTTAAATTCCACGCGGACAAAGTCGCGGGCACAGCTAGTATTCAATATTGGTCGAAGTTGCAATATGTGATTGAATAGAGATAAACATTGAAGTTTTTGTAACTGGTTTCAACATTGCAACATTGGCATCTGTGTGCGACTTTGTCTTGCAGTGTACTTTTTATAACTTGCAATGAATGTGAACTTTGGAAATAATCAGTAATTTGATAGCAAAGATTGCATATGCTTCGACGCAATCTGTTGTCACCGAGTCACTCAAGTGTCAACCCAAATCAATTTGATGTAAATGATTGAATTTATGACTTTTATTAATCTATTATGGCCGCAACGTCTGTCATGTATGTAACCTGACCATGTTCTAGATATTACATTTCGATTTATTTACGAAACGCCAAAACTGACGCTAAAATAAAGCTCTAAGGTGAATCAATTTTTTTCGTCGGCACGGTTGGCTCAGTGGTTGAGTGTTTGACCGCTGCGCTGCGTGTCGCGGGTTCGATCCCCGCACGGAACAAATATTTGTATGACCTACAGGTAGTTGTTCCGGGTCTGGCTGTTTGTGTGTGTGAATTTAAATGTTTGTACATTGTTGCACCCACGATACAGGGGAAAATCCTAATGAAGGGCAACGTTTAAAAAACAATAAAAGAGGTGTTTTAAATAAATAAGAAATCATGTGACTATTCGCGACAGTTTAACTTGACACACTCCATGGAAGCGAAATTCATCCCACATTGCGCGCAGGTTTTGCAACATTTTGACTAAAATTCTTAATAGTTCTTATCCTCCACAAACATAGTAACAACAGATTGATAGCACACTTCAGAAACTGCTTACAGACGTAAATCTACATAAGCCATCTCTTATCGCATATCGATCTAACATCTCTTTATTGCGTCAAAGATCGTACCGAAAATTTCCTTTATGATATAAATCAGCACGTAAACTCAACCACAGTAAATATAACCAGTACATCAATTAAGGCCTTTTTGTCAGTCAATCGGGTGTTAGGGCTGACAACTTTTTGTTATGTAATTATGTTGCACTAAACAAATAAACCTTAACCATAAACGTTATCTGAAGAATGCTTAGAATTGCTTGAAAGACTTCGTACGTGTGCGTTAGCCGATTCGATTGTTTGTACGCCCTGTGGGTAGAATGTAGTGATACCAGTAAAGATTTGGCCTAAGCTTGTTAACACCTGTAATTATCGACACCTACATTGACAAATAAATGGATTTGATTTGATTTGACCAATACATTCCCTACAACGATTTGTGCCTAGTTGAAATCATCATCATCTGCCTAGCCTTTTCACAAGTTTGTTGAGGTCAGCTTCAAGTCTTATCGAATTCAGCTGAATACCAGTATTTTACAGAGCGACTTCCAATCTGACCTCCACTACCCACTTAGTACTGGATAATACGATACCCCTTGGTAACACTGACACAGACTTTCGGGCCACTGACGATTTGTCAAAGAATTAACTAGGTATCGTAATTTTAATTGATTATTTATGTATTTTGTGACAACCTCCTGAATTTTGACGAGGATGCAAAACAACACCTTGTATACATGAAATATTATGGGACAATTACTACAATTGACGCGGTGCTGATCGAACGTTAATTTGCAAAAATTGCTTGCAGATGATGATAGCTTATCTTAGTTTGTTGTTCACACGTCAGAGATGAACAGATCTGCAGGGCGAGTCATTACTTGTGTGCGCACCTACGTATGTATTTGCTTACTATTACCGGAGTAATGACTGAAGAATTTAAGCGAGACATGTGTGTAGGTTTTCGTGACAAAATGAAATGTAAGGAAGGTCTAATTAGAATTGGTTTTAAAGGAGCTTCATCATTCTGTTGCCATTATCCCAATTCACGTGGATTCAGCGCAGCATGTCTACTTCTTTAATACTTTTCTATTACTTTTCATCTCGTCAGACATCGTTTCTTTGGTCATCCTCCAACCTTATAGCCATCCACATGGTTTTAAAGGAGCCTATTGACTCAAAAGTCTAGGAACAAATATTTTCAAGATAATCGCCAAGAAGTTTAACTGGTATCATTCTGCCCTCAAAAACGGTGAAGGAAAACATCGTTAGGAAACCGGCACGTCCTAGAACTAAAAATTCGAAGACATGTGACATCTACCAACCCGCACTGGGCCCCCGTGGTAGATTACAGCCCACTCCTTCTCATAGAGAGGAGGCCTGTTTCCCAGCAGTGGGAACATCATGGGCTGATGATGATGTTGATCATTTTTCTTGCAAAGCTGACGTGATGTAATGTTATTTTTAGTTTGTTGAATGTTTCCTCAAAAGTTCTAATAAAATATTTAGACTACATGTTGGTATTTGATTAGAACTCTAATCTTAGCTCCAGTCCGTGCCAATAATAGGGGTGCGGACTGGGTAAAGAAAACGACATTCTATTTTGTCCGTCAGACAGGTAATACAAAAATATTAGAAACGTATTTTTTGTTTCATCAAAATATCAAAAAAATACTTAGTTAAAACTCATTAAAGTTGGAGAGTGGGGGCTTACTACGTCACAAGTAGGTATAAAAATTACCTACAAGTGACGTCATGCGCCATTTCAACTCAATATATCTCCGTAATTTTATGATCACGTGAAAAAAGAAAAAATACGTATCCATTACTTTTCAATCAACTACCCGACGGACAAAGAAAAAAAAATGGATTATCCCCTATTGTATTAGATTGTTCAAAGTTGTTGGAAAAACACAGCACAAGGCAAAAACAAACATTAGTCTTTACCAAAGTACAGGCTTTTTTTATTACATTATATTCAGAAAAAATAAACCAAATGGCTATAAACTTGTATTGTACTTTTTTATGCGATAAACACGGCTTGTTATTTAATTTAGTATTAATCTCACTATTAAATTAACAAAATAGTCGTTTTCCTTTGGAGGTCATAGAAAGATTTACGACATTCCCAACTGTTGTTCTGGTTACGCGCACAACTCAGGGGCGTGTATATTCTGACGTAGAACAATTAAACCGTCTGCCGATATTTTGGGAAAGCAATAAAATGTTCTTTTCTTTTAAATAAACTCCAAAAACCAATAGAGAACTGAAAAATCTTTGTATAAATTTTAGCTACGCCACAAATATTGTAGAAGAATTTTACTCTCATACCTATTGTCTTAATTTTTTATATATGTTAAATTACTATACTAGCAATACCGTTCAGTTCCCAGAATGGTTATAAAATTTACTCACTGGTAAGCAATACATGTGACGCAAAATAAAATCTGTATAGTACGTTAAATGGATTTATTACATTTTGTTATTTATTTCTTTTAAAGTTTTTTTTTATTGAAAACCTTTTTTTATACTTACATAGTTTACAAAATATCTACGTCAAAGGTACACCTTGAATAGTTAATAACAAAAACGTAGTCATGGCAACAGGCGAAAAACTTTGTTTTCAAAGACGAAAAAAAAATGTCTTCAGCTGAAAAAATATTAGAAAAACAATGAACTTTGTACACATTTGATCAATATTCTTCCTTTGACATGGATACTTCTGGACACTTTTCCCATTGACAGCGGGCGATTTTTTGAGACACAGTAATATAATTTTCGTCTTTTGATACTTTAAAATATTTTTACTATTATTTTACCTTTGTTCATTTGGTATAGCTCTTTTCTTAATAAAACAAACCTAAAATAATCTGATAGTGAAATGATTTGTCAAAACTGATATTTTCCTGTCAACATTATGTTCAGCCCTCAAAATCTAACGAGCAACACGACCATCGACATTAATACTTGACATTGCAGCTAGAAACACATCTATCTATCTACCAAACGCTTGTTTAAAAATATTTCGCTACGAACTTCTATTCACGACTCTCCTCACATGTGTTTCAAGCGTAAGGCTAAGTTCAAGAACTGAATAGAAATTAGCTAGTTTATACAAGGTCTTGTTTTGCATCCTCGTCAAAATTCAGGAGGTTGTCACAAAAGACATAAATAATCAATTTAAATTACGGTACCTAGTTAATTATTAATAAACGCTGATTTTTTTGGAGGTTTGCGTTTGTCAGTGTTTCAGAATAACCCCCTTAACGTGGTTTAGGGAATAAAAAATTATCGAATATACGTTTCAGATTGTTTGTATGTGTGGAAGCGTGGTTATAGGGCGAGATTTAGACGGGCCGCGTTTAAAACACGGGTGGTTCACACTTGCCGATTTCCGTAAATAAAAAATAAAAAAACTAACCTACCCATTTTATTATTGATTCGGGTCGAGAATCATTAGCATAGTTACCTCCTTGAGTTTGACGAGATTGCAAAACAACACCTAGTATAACCTTACAAAGCTCTGCTTCACCAAGGTACTCAGAAGAACTAATTAAATATCATAACATCACGCCTGTAATCCCTAAAGGGTTTGGCAGAAGTGTACCACACACACATTTCGCCAGTTATATTTAAGTCCCATGTAATAGAGAGCGAGGCTAATTCTCAAAAAAATCCTGCTAGAAAAACCCAATAACATTTTAAACATTTTATGCCCCTTGTTCCATTGGTTGTCTGGAAGATATCGCTATCAGCGATAAGACCGCCGTTGTAACCATAAAATTAGCAGTTTTGTAAACCCGTTATGTTTGGTTTTTGGTGTACAATAAAGTTTTATTCTATTCTACTTCGGATCGAACAACAAGTTTTCTCCGAACAACAAGTCTTCTCCTGTAAGACGACGGCATCTTTTTTTTTTATTTTTTCTTAAAACTTTGCCCCTCACTAGGAATTTCTCCTGTATCGTGGGTGCGTTTACAAACATTTAAACTCACATACACAAACAGCCAGACCCGGAACAACTATCTGTAGGCCATACAAATATTTGTTCCGTGCGGGGATCGAACCCGCGACACGCAGCGCAGCAGTCGATCGCTCAGCCACTGCGCTAACCGTGTCGTCAACTTGTTACTCTCCCCTTCTCAACCATGTCGTTCCTCGCAAAATCCATTCATCTTTTCTTTAGGCTTCTGCTCCTTCTCCATCATTCCAACATTTATATCCTTCATCACTTCTTTTCGTCACAATGCGTTAGGGTCAGTTCGCACCGAGACGCGACGCGACGTGACGCTGCGCGCACACTTTTAAAGAGCGATTCAAAATATAACTTTATTTTCTACACGAAAAGATACACATTTCGTTGTGAGAAATCAGAATACGTTGCGCCATGCAGCGCTGCGCCGCGCTGCGCAGCGCTGCATGGCGCGTACTGAAATCTACCTCACGAGGCCGCTCGACGACGTATTCTGAATTCTCACAACGAAATGTGTATCTTTTCGTGTAGAAAATAAAGTTATATTTTGAATCGCTCTTTAAAAGTGTGCGCGCAGCGTCACGTCGCGTCGCGTCTCGGTGTGAACTGACCCTTAAGCATAATCATCCTATATGAATTGCTGGTCCATTGCGGTTTGGTGGTATGAAAAGTTAAGTAAGTGCCCCCCGCCTCCAATGTCCGAACTCAACAGTGACGTGCAAGACGCCAGAATTCTTGAAAAGTGAGTAATTTGGGTAAATGCCAAAGTTGTAATTGTTTTTATATAACTTACAGTACATGCGTCAATGGAAATTTGACACGATTTGATATTTGTATGTTTTTTTTTTTAATTATTTCAGTAACATATGTTTAAGACTAGCTTTTTTCCGTAGCTTCGCTCGCGTGGATGTCACAAATTATTCCATGGTAATGTACTTACTTCGGAGATAAAAAGCTTCCTATGCCCAAACTCAGCTTATAGTCTATCCATCAGGCAGACATAATTTAGCAGAGTTTTACATTTATAACATTAGTATGGAATTTAATTTATTTTTCATGGGAAGACGAATTTTTACAATTAAAAATCTTAACGTCAAACAACGTAACGCATGTAACTAAAAGAGCGATGAATATAAATTTTGATAGATGGAGAGGGAGAGGAAGACCAAGGAAACGATGTATGGTTTGTGTGAGGAATGATATGAAAGAAAAAGGAGTAAATGATAGGGTGACGTTTGACAGAGGAGACTGGATGAAAAAAATAGTGCGTGGAGTCACTCCGCGCGGAAGAAGTGTAACTACGTAATACTACACGCATGCGTTCGAGTGCCACGAATTAACTCTCGTTATTTTATTGAGCTTCTAAATAATATTTTGTTGTTTTCTTGTTGTATTATTTTTATTACATAACTATTACATAAGTTTATCGAGGTTATTCTACTCATGGAAATTGAGCGAAGGCCGGTCACACCGAAGAGTCGAATGCATGACATTTCGCACGCCATCTTGCGTACCTAGTAGAACTACGTAGTCACAAATCTTGTAATACTGCCATCGTAGTGAGTTTTAGAAAATATTCCCCCTCTATGGTAGCGTTAAACTTGTTGGAAGTCGCATAAGAATTTTCACTTCAAGTAACATGGAACAAGGGCAGCAAGATGACGAACGTCAAACAACGCAATTTAGTTTCAAACTAGCTTAATACAATAATAAAGCAAGCTTCGTAAATCCTTCGTACTAAGCTAATCTTTATAAAACCAGCTTGTGAAAACGTCCCTCGCAAAAAGTATCTCTTTGGAAACTAGTTACTGCCGTGGGTTGGGTAAAAGCCGCGGTTTCGCTATTATTCACGACCGTAATAACAGACTAGCGACCATAAACCACCGCCATGATTGTTAAGAGTCCTGCCCTAGTGACGTCAACAGTTAATTGTGGAAATAGAATAAAAATAGTATGCTATTTTGGTAAGCAACTTACCATTATGTTTTTCGGGCTTCAGTGTAATAATAAGGGACCGTTTTCGCGTTTACGAAATATTTTGAAATCTTATATATAAAATTTCGTGTCACAATGTTATGATAAATGTGGTTTATTTTGCAAATAGATTTTTACAAACACTTTTACACGTAATTTTTTTTTAAACTAGATGGGGCCGGTGTTTCGTACCTGACTACTCTGAGAAGAAACAGCCGAAACAAACTCAGAGGTTCTCTGTTAACTTGTTACTCTTTTAAAGTCCAGACATTGCTCAATTTACATGAGGACTATGCAGATTAGTGTCTGAAATCGTCTTTTGAAGAAAGAACCACATAGATTTGAGTGGGCCTGTCGAGTCAGTGCAAGCATTTGTCAGTTATCGTGTATCTCGACTTATAACTCTCTTCTCGTGTCACAATGTTACCAAACTCCTCCGAAACGACTGAACCGATTTGAATGAAATTTTGTGTGCATATCGGATAGGTCTGAGAATCCGCCAACATCTATTTTTCATACGGAAAAAAAAATACCCTCGAATGAAGTCGCGGGCAGCAGCTAGTAATGTTCTAAATTTACTTTTTTAGAAGGCCGTGTGTTTAACATCTGTACGTTTTCCTTAAATAAAAGAATGTACATCCATATAGCGATGTAAACCATAGGCATCGCTTTCATCTTCCTGTTACACAAAAAGCTTTTGTAAACTTCTCACGAAAATCAGCCGGTAAATTGGGGGAAGCCTATGGTTGGCAACAAAACCTTACAACATACTTTCATAATATTAAAGATAAAATGACGAACAGTTGTAAGTATTTATTTTATTTGAGCTCAATAAGTGACGACGTTTACTGCAGCGTTAGACGCGTTGGACATTTGGGACACACTGGAGTACTTGTATAGCATTCGTGCTTGAAAAAAATACAGCAGTTTCATTTCCAATGTCTTTAAGTGTCAGCTGCTCAGCTCTTTATGAGGCATTGAGTAAATGTGTACCAAGTGCAGTTTATGCAAATGAAATCGCTGAGTGAACATCGCCCACGCCCCCCGGGACATTGTTTGGCAATGACTGCTGTGCAATGCTGGAGAAAGTAGCCAATTTGTTCACAAACTGTTAAGTAAACTCCATTTAGGCCATTAAGCTTTTAGAAAAACTCATTCATCAGCTGCCTAGCCTTTTCCCAAACTATCTTGAGGTCGGCTTCCAGTCTAACGCTGAATACCAGTTTTTTTTTTCAAGGATGCAGCTGAGTACCAGTATTTTACATGTAGCGACTGCCTATCTGATCTCCACAACCCAGTTAGTAAGTAAGAAATACGATACCCCTCGGTAAGACTGGTTGTCAGACTTTCGGGTCACTGACTATCTGTAACCACTGTCAAAGATCTACAAATGACAGCCGGGACCCACGGCTTATCGTGTTTCCGAGGCTCAGTATGTAATGGGTGGTCACCCATCCACAGACCAATCTAGGCAAGCGCGGCTTAACCGAAGATTGATCCGAGCGGCTGTTATTATTTAGCCACGAGCTCCTCCCTCCTTTGCTTCCTCTTAAATTCAAATTATTTTATTTATCACAAACCTACATGGGTTCTTATGAAACGTCAGAACATAGGTGCATGGTTCGGTTGGTTGTTTCCTTGGAGAACAACCGGTAAGAAACTTTATGATTACGCATTTAATAACATTTTCTCTTTGGCTAAAATCAAAATATTTTATTTTTCATAGGCCTACATGGGCACTTATAAAACGTCAACAAAAGGTGCTCGATTCGGGTTGGTCGTTTCCTATGGAGAAGAACCGGCAAGAAACTCCATGGTTACTCTTTTAAAATCATTTGGTTTTACAATATTTGAAGTTACAGCGTTAGTACTTAAGTATGGGAGGACAGCGTAGGCCCGACAATAAGTCGTTTCTTTAGTAAGCAACGACTTATTGTCGGGAACAAAAGGTAGAACAAAAAAAAAAAAACTACTTCTTAAACGGCTACTAGGTACTGATATCGACTATTTAGCTATTAAACCTCTTTGTTTACTGGTAATGTATCAATGTTACCTACTTTCAACTGCCAATTCATGTGAATGAGTGGAGTGTCGATGATGGATCGTATTACAGTTAATATAGATGAGATTGCTCAGTGCAGTTAACATCGAAATTTCTGGAACATCGCCCACGGGAATTTGTTAGCGTTTAGCAATGGTGTCGCGGTGGTAGAAAGTGGCTCATATGTTGCAAGGGTATTGTGGGATGGATACTTAAGTGAAGTTTAGTGAGATAATTTGTGTTGTTGTTTTATGTGTTTGTGGAAACGTCGGGACGAACGAAGGGACCTTTAGAAGGGTATACTCTGACTATTTTAAATTCTAGAAAACCGGACGAGGACGAACCAAATGGAGTACGAAGCACCTTAGCAGGTTCCTTCTACCGTCACGGGAGAAAGACGGAGTTTAAGTATGGTATGTTGTTTGTTTTTTCATAGACTTGTATTTCGTGAAGGATTTAAGCTCATCATAGTCTTTCCTTAGGTCTTTCATAACGTTTTTATTTATATCTAGTGTCTGCTCTCGTAATTTAGCCGCACAATCGATATTACAAAGCAATATTACTTAGGATATCGCAATAATACTTAAGCATTTATAAACTGCCCATAAAACTCTTCACACTTCATTGCAAATTATCTGTTTCCTTATAATGCCTATAAAATCGGTAATTAAGCGTGCGATAAATATTTAACGCACTGTTACCTATTAATTCGTTTATTGAACGATCATATATTTCGCTGTTAACCATTTCTCTGTACTTAACAATACGTCTGTAATTCCCAAAAGGCTAGACAGAGGGTATGCAGACATTTCATCGGTACTGTGTAAATCCCATGTCCCAAGGGGGTTGAGCCTATTAGCACAGGTACACTTAGATCCTGACTCCGGCTGCTACTAAAGAAAAAAACGGGTCGTACTCCGGGAGTGCCGCCAGAAGTGAAAACTTGAATATTAACGTTGTGCATTTTTGATATTTTGGAATGGTTTGGGAATAATTTTGCACAAATTGCTTTAATTATCAGTATAAAAGTTCTATCATTTATGTGTTAGAATGCAATATTCATTTATTGCGCTATCGTACACAAACATGACAATTATATTACATTAAAAATTTAATACTTCTGAACTATTACAATCCGTCTTACGAATTTTCGATCAGGACACGTGACCTGACGCGAGTTTAACATTTTTTACCCATCACAAATGCGCACAACGCAGCTAAAGAAGTTCTCATTTCAAAAAACCGAAAAACGCTTTTCCCAACATGGGCATCTAACGTAGCACCTCACGGCTCAGAGGCGCTTGCGATCTGCATAAAAGCGAAGCAGTTTTATAAAATAAGCGCAAGAGAAAAAATAAACTTCGTTTATGTTCCATGCTCAGAATAAAATTGTCTATTTGAAAGGGCAAATGTGACCAAGATACTAAATTAAATGCAGAATTGAATGGAATATATCCTTGAGCTAGCTTCAACCGAAGGCTTGTTTACTTGTCGTAAAACTATATATATTTTTAGTAACGCAATTGTGGTGATACTGAATTCTCGTAAATAACAAGACTGCTATGACGGCCATTGTAAAACATGTTGTCAAAGAAAAAAGGAAGAAAGAAAAGAATATTTATGTGTCGCAGGGACATGACGTGAATGCAAAATGACTAAAAAAAACATTAGACATACAACGCACAACAAATATCTATACAAATAAATCAAATTAAAGTGTCACTGTTTGTAATATTAAAATAACCGCTTTTTACTACATGCATATGAATGTATATACGGTAGGTACATATAGCAAAATAACATTATTTACAATTTTTGTCTGCCTATATGTCTGTTTGTTCAGGCTAATCTCTAGAACGGCTGGACCGACTTTGACGGGACAAAGGCAGATAGCTGATGTAATAAGGAGAAACTTAGGCTAGTTTTTAAATTCCATGCGGACGAACTCGCGGGGACAGCTAGTTTATAAATAAAACTGAAAAGACCAAAAAATAAAATGACCGCGTCACGTCATGACTGTGACAAGCAGATTACCACTCAGCATGATGCATAAGGCTGGAGTCCCTACTTAAAGTTACAAGCACACAGTTCTACACTTCGATTTTGATACGAGTTACAGTATATGTAGAACGAATGCCATAACGGATAAGCAAAAGAACCATATACAAATCGTAGCACGTGTTCTGTAATGTAAGTAAAGCGAGTAATAAAATAACCCTACGAGGTACTACTGGCAGAGTTATTACGTAGGTGTTAGGAAGTATAGATACTGTTTACACTAGACCGCGTAAGTGCTTGGCCACGAACTACGCGCTCAAACGACATGCGTTACATACACCCGAATGGTTAGGTTAGGACAGTGAGTGCAGGTTGGTGCACCAAGGCGACAGTAGGCCCACAGTCGTGTTTTTTAGTGGGTGCAAGCCCAACATAACCAAACCGTCTCCCTGGACGGTGCGTTATGCGTTAGGTTAGGTTAAGTTTTTTCATCACTTAATAATAAAAAATAAAAAATAGTGCGTGGAGTCCCTCCGCGCAGAAGAAGTGAAACGTCGTAATACTACCTGCATGCGTTCGAGTGCCTCGCATTCACTCTCGTTATTTTATTGAGCTTCTAAATAATATTTTGTTGTTTTCTCGTTGTATTATTTTTATTACATTTTTGTTGTTAACATTTTGTTGTTTTCTTGTTGTATTATTTTTATTACATAAGTTTATCGAGGTTATTCTACTCATGGAAATTGAGCGAAGCCTGGTCACACCGAAGAGTCGAATGCCTGAGTGTTTGCACGCCATCTTGCGTAACTAGTAGAACTACGTAGTCACAAATCTTGTAATACTGCCATCTCTTAGTGAGTTTTAGAAAATATTCCCCCTCCATAGTAGCGTTACACTTGTTGGAAGTCGCTTAAGAAGTTTCACTTTAAAAGACAGTGAGTGCAGCGAGACCCACATAACATCACGCCTGTAATCCTCAAAGAGTTAGGCAGAGATATACTATATTAGTACACCCACATTTCGCCAGTTATGTTTAAGTACCATGTAATACAGGCCGAGACTATTGCCATCAACCGGGGACAAATCCAGACTCCGCTGCTGGCTGCTAAGTATTAAGAAATTCCTGATGGAAAAACCCAATAACATTTTGCCCGACGTGAGAATCGAACCCAGGACCGCAAACTCAGCAATAGCGCTTGCGACCAGAAGACCAGCAAGGCGGTCAAAGAAAAAAAAGCTTTTTAAACATAATTTATTCAACGTGCCCGGAAGTATTCAAGACCAGTTTAATTATGTTCTTGCACTTAAGCTTTTGTTGCATAAATTCGTAAAGCCTTTTCAATTACGATAAAAACTGTATACAAAGTTTCGTGCCCGAGCTATTAACCTTTGAGGAGTTCCCTCGTGAGGAGACGTCCCGGCTGCAGGATCAGGTCATGTCTTTCGTAAAAATGTATTGTCACCAGAACCAACGGTGTGTGCAAAATTTCAGCTCAATCGGTATGGGGGAACTGGTTGAAAATGCAGTTGTAAAATTTGACCAATACATACTAACTAACAAGGCAAGTTAAATAAAAGCTAGTAATTGATGAAACCCACTGCTGGGACTCTGGCCGCCATTTTGCGAAAGGTCGCAGCACTGGGTTGCCCACTCCCTTGAGTGGGCAATCTACCATGCGGACCCATTACGGATGGCATATTATTATGTCTTAGACTTTTTGGTTCTAGGAGATGCCGGTTACCTCACGATGTTTTCATTCCATTTTGAGACAGTAGTCAAGCAAATAAAACAAGTGAATAACGCGCGTTGGTGCTTGACGCAAGTTGTATAACCCTGATGTGAACGAGGCATTAGGACATATAGATACTGTTTACACTTCACAGCATGTTTGCATCGTAATTGGAAATATATCTCCGTTCCGAGGAGTGGCTTTAATATACACTTGCTGAGGGCCTTTCCTTTATAATTGACGTAGTGAATTATTGTCGGTTTCCGGAGTTACAGCGGGTACTGTTTCCTATTTATTTTTGTCTGCAATTTGTTGTGTTAAGCCTCATTTACACGATGTGAGAACTTGCTTGCGAGTTTCATTACATTGCAGACTATTGACGGGCAATGAATTCAGTTAATCAAACAAAAACAGCAATGTAGTGAAACTTGCATGCGAGTTCTTGCATCGTGTAAATGAGGCTTAATGCTTTCTGCGGATGTAATTGAAGGAACGTGATCTAAAAGTAATTATTCCGGCTATGTTGCTTTATTTTTCAGTCTCGCAGTTCCAGTAGCATCTAGAGTAAGAGTAAAGTTACTTGACTTATCTACCTTTATGTTTACTTAAACAGGGTAACTTTACCCAGTTTCTTTTACTTGATTTGCTGTTTCTCCATTAAGTCATCCTTTCTTCCCTTTTTTTGTTGATGCGTACAGTTTTAATAAAGAAATACATAACTTATGTTTTCAGTGCTTTATTTTTGATGTCTCACGTTTAGCGCAAGTCAATGTTTCTTCTTTCTTTCTCTCTTCTTCAACCTTTGGCCTCACAATGCTGAGCGTCGATCTCTTCAAAATCTCTCCGTTTTTGTTTTTCCTTCTAAAAACCATCATATTCTTTACTGTCCACATTAAAAATGTTACTCATGTGCACCTCAATTTGACTATCACTAACATTCCTCATCATTGCTTCATTGAAAGACATCAAGTTAAAGTCAATAGTGCCAAAACTAACAAAGATGTCTTCACCAAAACAACACATGAGCACATGCTGCTACCACGTTTCAACACACGTGTGACTGTACGTGCACAAGCACGTTTATGACAAAATAGTAGATACTACTATGAGTGTAGAATTTACTTATAGTAGTAATACCGCACTGTTATGATTTAAGTATATGTAAGAATCTCAGATGCTTAGAGAAGGGTTGTAAATTTTAATTCGTTTATCTGGTACAGTCTCCTTCTTAGCGTGTCGACGGTAAAAAGCTGAAATAATTATGTAAAGGCAACCATGTACACGCCAGGGTGCACCTGACACGTTTGTCACAGACAGGTAAACCGGAGCGCATATTTTGCAAAACTGCTCAGGTTTTCTCACTTGTAAGCTCAAGATTACTTGACGGGTGTACAGTCACGAGCACCAATATGCGCATATATATACTTTCCAAAATTTAAAAGCGATTTTCGCGAGCGATAACGATTGTAGCTTTGAGATAGGATCTATTTCTTAATAATATGAGTTCGAAAACACAATGTTTGCAACGGCATGACATTTTAATGAGAAACAGTAGGAGTTTTTTTTTTTTTAAAGTTTCTAAGTGTTTACATATTGGTGATAGCTCCTTTAGGCTCAAAATTCAGCCACATCAACTCCACTGACTGATGCAGTCATCAATTGCCCACACTTCAACCATGGAAGGTGGGCATTTGTTAGTGTGGGCAATTGTCTGGTTGACTCATTGATTATGTTGCACATTTATTAGGTACATACACTACGTTTTTACGAATGTAAGTGCAGGAAATTCGTTTGTTTCATACAATGTTGAGTTCATTGCAGTATATCTAAAAATACAAGTTCTTACTTCGTAGTTTAGACGTTAGTTCATTGAATTGTTTGCTGACTACAATGATCTTGTTTATGGTCGGAAAACCATTTCATGGTTATGTCCGGAGCTTACAATGTAGTATGACGAAGAATATTACTAAGCAGTGTGATATTTAAGGAATATTTGACATGAAGACGTAATAAGAAGACTCATGATGAACAGTGGCGTAGCTAGGTAACCAAGGGCCCTGGGGCAAAAAAAAAAGTGGGGCCCCACTATCTGTGCTATCTAAACTGGTTAGGTTTTATCAAGTAAAAATATACAAATACTTTAAAAACGCTAAGCTAGTTTATCATCAGCTCTGGAAGAATATCGTATCAAGAATTTGACGTTTTTCGTTATCACTTAATGTTTTGTTCGTGAAGTTTCCCAAGTCATAAGAAGATTTATCGTACACATTTTCGGAAAATGTAGAGGTCTGTGGTTTCTCCAAATCCTCCGCTCTTATGTGTGCCCTGCAAACATCATCTACGTTCACATGATCGGCGGCGGAGATATCTCCAACTGCAATAATTGTCGAATCTTCTTCAGTAGGCTTCTCAACCAACACTGCAGATACCACATTATTTGAGTCTCTATCAATAGAAATATTTTGTCCAGAAGCACTTGCAGAAGACTGATTAAAAAACTTGTCAATTTTGGGCAATTTTTATTTACTATCTTCTCTTTCTTGGCATTGTTTGCGTTTGGCACCACTGGGTTTCTTCTTTTTGTACATTATTTTAGTTTTCAATTTTTTTAATCTAATATATTTATATTTATTTAATATTTATATTAGATTTTTTTCGAGTAGATAGTCACTGTTTACTGACGACACAGAAGTATTCGACCTCAAAATCCGGTTAAAAGTCATATTTTTTTTTTTTAACAATTCACACTCAATTTACATTGTTTGCACACGTCACTAACCGAACTATAATAACCCAGTTCGAAACACGGCTTGGAAGGCGCCCGCTGTGGGTGCAGGTAGTCTAAACCTAGTCGATGTTGAATACGCACGTCTTTGTTTTTGATACGCTCTACTTTATAACAACTTTGCAGTTTGTGTTTTGAGTCGCCTGTAGAGATATTTGGAAAAATTTTCAATGGGTACCGAAGCACAGGGTATGTACTTAATTATGATACTAAAATATAATTGTTCCTTTTGATATTTAGTTTTTTTTTGAGACTCAAAAGACCTATACTAAAATATTTATATTTTTGACTCAACTGCTCAGAAAAAAGGTGTTTTTGTAATAGTTCCGGGCATGATCGGGCAAAATTCATTTTTTATAGCTTATTATAGACGTCTGTTCATAGACATATAAATCATATGGACTTGGCATACCTACAAGAAAAACGTGCATACCTACACTTTAGTGAGCTGATAAAATGGCGGCTAATAGGGCAGCCCTTATCGATATTTCTATATAATAACATCGATAAAAGATTGTGAGAATGTTTTCATAATGTTACGGTACAATATCTACGGGTGAAAATACCCCAAGTTTTCTAACAAAATAATATGCCTTTCATTTGTTTTTGTTTGAAAAGTTTCGTCCTTCTTTTACGGCTAAACCGTAGAACTTATTTTGATGTTTCCTATAGATAGGAAGATAGGTTGAAACTTGGAGGACAGATATTATTATGCTGCTTTTTATCGACCTAGTATTCTGTAACTGATTTCACTCCATTGTATAATTTAAGCAACAAGTTTATCTAGTTGCCGACCCGTTATTGAGAACCTCCTCCTTTTTTGAAGTCGGTTTTTTAATTTATTCTTTTAGCTATTACAAGAAATGAAAAGCAGTACGCCTCCCGCTGCTCTTTCGCGGTATCCATGAGGATCACCTCAGCGGTATCTATCAAGATACCGCTAAAAAGAGACCCTTAAATCGTCTACTGCGCAAGTTAAACCACGTGGTGCGTCAAGTCTCAACTTTAATGGCACGACTTGTACTACCCGTGCGCGATAAGTTGAGACCTGAGCGCGGTGACGTAACAGTGGCGTGTTTCGATCAACATACTACCGACTGAAAATTGCAAAAAGCGTAAGAAAAATTGAATTTCTTGGGCAACCCTGACGCTTTCATCTCAAGGTGGTTCCGTCAATGGCCCGCAGATAGTAATTTTGAAATTAAATATCATAATTTATATTTATGTTATTATTATTTCATTTTTGTTGTGAAACTTATTTAGATCAACATACAACATAACACAGAGCTGCAATTTTCAAAAAACTTGAATTTGAAATTCACGGATAACCAGTGAAAAACAAATTTTTAAAATTGATGGAACCACCATAATTAATATTTTGACGCTAAGTTTCTAACACGCCAATGATTGTGGGTTTTAATTAAAAGTCAACAATAATTATAATAAAGTTATATTGAACAAATCACTCTTTTTCATTTCTGAACAATACAATTTTGTTCAGGTAATTTCTATATGATATTGTTTCAGTAGATTTCTTCCCATAATATTTTAGCAGATGTGCTAGGGGCTAAAACTATGCCACTCCTCTTTGAAATCTCCCCAGGTTGATTATGAATGGTAGCCACACAAACAGTTTCGACCTGAAAACCACTCTTTATTATTTACATAAATAATAATAAAAATAGAATAGTAAATATTCAAAAAAATTATGACTCTTCAAAAACAGTAAAAAATGCGCGGATCCACCGTTGTGGGCACGGTGGGCATGCCCACTGTACCCACAGTCTCCTTACTAAAGGAGACTGGGTAAGAGTGGTCTATGGACTTATAGCAGTTTTGATGTATCGATCGTGAGCGACTCGTAATTCAACGCTACCACAACAATATAATAGTAGGTGATCACACACAGCACAGAGCTCACTACAACTTTTGTGAGCTGGCCACAACTTTTTTATAGGGTTGGATCCGCTCTTGCAGTACAGTGATCCTACTGTTATTAATTACAAAAAAAAGTTACCTTATTAGAAGCACCACATCCAGATACTGATTTTGAGTATGTCTGATTTTGATCATTCTCAATTAAAATGTCAGACAGATTTGTTCGAATTGCAGGCTGTAAACAGGCAATAAAATTATTAGTATTTTTGATGTTTCTTTCTTGATTTTATTCATAGAATTTTTAATTATTCTCGACCATACGCGAACACATTCTTTACATCACTCTTTGTGTCCATTAGACAATTGCAATTGAGGACATCACCATCATTTATCAGCCACTACAGAATCATGTTGGACAAATTTATAATATGCAATATTACTTACCAATAAGGTTCGTGAAGGTAAAGCATCGTCACGCAATGTTACTTTATTGAGTGTTCAGTTGAAAGACGATTCTTCAAAGTGAAGAGAACAAATAATTATTGCTTTTGTTGTAATTTTTATATTTTCCACGCTGATTGTTCCCAGCCAAATTTTCTGTTTTCTTTTATTAGCAGGGAGCCTTAAAAGTAAAACATAAAACCAATAAAGAACCATAAAATTGCATTATCGATAAATATAAAAATGTCTGAATGCACTACTCTATCCCTTCAATAACAAGAAAATGATTTCATGTAGTAAAACTGTTGAAAATAGAGGCAAAAGGGAAAATATGAATGCTTTACTGTTGAAACTCTTCAATAAATGCAGAATCCTTTGTTTATCATCTAAATCTAAAAATATTTCAGCTGAAATTATGTACGTACTGGTGAAAAGTTTTGTTCGGGTGATTTCTGCTTCTTTTGATGCCACATCCGATAATATTGCAATTGGGCATCTTGCTATTGATGTTTTCCAATAAATAGGACCGAGTTTAAAGGCAAATAACTCCAAATTCACAAATTTTAACCACAGCTAAAGAGCATTTGACAGTTGACGTACCCAACTTAGGTATCAAACAGCGAGCGGATAAAATGGCGACCCGGCCGCAAATAGGTATTTCAATGACTTAGAAATGTAGGGTTGCCACTATAGTAACTGTCAAAAACACTATTATCCTTTTTCACTTACGCAAAATTATGAAAGTTAAAAAGAGATAGCAGTATTTTTCTGATTTTGGCGTCGATATGCCTCGTATTTGTATAACTGTTTTTTCTATAGTCAAACATTTCAAGTCCATATAATTTATATGTCTATGCGTCTGTTATGCTATCCAAATACAAATATGTCACCCATCTTGCCACCATTTTTTTTAAAGACGTTTTACATTTAGAATGTATTCTTTTTGTACATTGACTTAGAGTTCGTTTTTTCATTTTAGGTTCGGCCTCATGTGACATCCAAATGTGTAGAAGATCATTATACACCCTTTTTAGAGACAGCACTAAACGAAAATTAGATAAAAAAATATTGGACATGGAACAAAAGGCTAAGGAGATTACGAAATGTCCAGAAAATGAGTTACGAATAATAAGGGATGATCTGAGACATTTTAAATCCGATTTAAACAGATGGAACTTAGCAAACAATACAGAAGCACGTATCCTCAGTCAAAATAATAACTGGCTAGACAGTTCCATAACAATAGCTGGGCAACAATCTACATCAAAACGAGGGCGACCAAGCAAGTCATTCCAGGAATTAACTGATCGCAGCAAGAGGTGAAAAACGAAAGAACTTCAAGACCAAGTGCCTGTCCAAGAATTAACATACGGTGCTAGTGTTAGTCAACGAAAGTCAGGAAACATCGAAGCATCGAAATTACTTAAAGAAGTCACTGCCACTCCAACAAGGGCAATAAAAAAAATTCTTCAGTAGGCTTCTGCTGACATCAGATCCATTTAATGTATGAGCTGTGGGCGAAAACGGCAGAAGGTGAGGAGCAGCCGGTGTTTCTTACCAGAAACTAAAGAATTATTTGTAGAAGTGGGAACCTGAAACTATCCAAGAAGTGAGTGGGGAAAGTTGTACTGACTGAATCAGGTTTTTTTTATGATTTTCTTGTGTCCTATTTGTTTAATACTGTTTTTTTTTAAATAAATATTAAAATTTCACATATGGTTTTTATTTTTTATGGTTTTTTTTTCTTTTTTTCTAAAATTATTACGTTATTTAAACGATATAGCATTACATTTAGCATTTTAAATCATCTCCATTAAAAAAATAACAAGAAATAATTTTGACCGGATTTTGAGGTCGAATACTCCTCTGTGCGACGTTAAAAGTAAAAGGAAGGAGAAACGTAATGATACGCTACAAGAAGTCGTGGGGAATCCCCGGAAAACAATTTATCACCGGTAGTGTTACCACATTTAACGGTGGAGACCAAGAACGATCTCCTCGCACGCGGGTCTGAATTAATGCACCTAGTGCAGGTGACCTGCATTTTTTTCACGATATTTCGCGTTATACAATGAGTGGCCGAAATCTATTGATTTGACATGATTTATTGACGTAACGGACATCAAAGTGGTACTAAAATCAAATAAAATTGAACCACTATATTGACCAGTACTAAAAAGTTTATTGACATTAGCTTACTCCTGATGCAGCATTAATTTTTTAATCGTTCTCGAAAAAATAATCTTGACTCGAATTCACAATAAAACGCACATATCGCTATCCGTCAAATTGATAACACTGCCAGACTTTAGGAGAATTCCCCCTAGGTATAACTTTCGAATTTCTCTCAACTGAGTTGCCATGACTAAAGTCCTTTGAATCCTGTCATATTTATTTTGAAAATGGAAGAAATTATAAAAAGTTCAGTTCGATCGAGATTTTCTGGTAAGGATTCGAGGGCCCCCTGAGCTTGAGGGCCCCGGGGCACTGCCCCGCCTAGCCCCTAGGTAGCTACGCCACTGATGATGAAGTACTTATACGAATGGTCAGAGAAGCTAGCGATCTATTAATTACTGATCTATCGTTTTCTATTGTTCTTGTTAAGTACATTGTTTCAGGTTATGTAAACCAAAATGTGAATGGTTTCAGTCTACACTTTCAGTAGAATTACTTAAACACTGCTTGATTATATCAGTATATCATAGAATACAACTTATTTTTCTTTAGTGAACTCTTTTCTTTGTAAATTTTGTATGCATTGCCTAGAAATTAATAGTCAAGGAAAATGAAAAGCAATCTATTTACGAAGTTTGTGATATACAGAAATTGTGTGGGCACCATCTTGAATTAGATTGGCAGGTGCGCATGACGTCATCAAACGTCAAACGGAAACTGTGTGACTACCCTGCTTCAATATAGTAAACAATAGAGCCGATTACTTTATAAGGAGGGAGGAGTTTGGTAGGTTATGTGTGCAAGAAATATTAAGATTATAATGTTAAGAGTGATGAGAAAACTGTCCTTGAACATTTTTGTTGTTACTTTTAGGCTTTTGTCCTCGTTGCTAAAACACTAATTTGACTGCACGGTAGGTGCTAACCGATCGACTGCTGCGCTGCGTGTCGCGGTTTCGATCCCAATATTTGTATGGCCTACAGATAGTTGTTCCGGGACTGGCTGTTTGTGTATGTGAGTTTTAATGTTTGTAAACGCACCCACGATACAGGTGAAATTCTTAGTGCAGGGGAAAGATAAAAAAAAAAAAAACAAAAATGAATAAGACGCACAGATGTGTTGCTGTGGAGATTGTTAGAGCAACTAAAACATTGAATGAGTCTCATATTTGTGCAGTCTACTGTTGGTGCAAATATGAGACTCACAATTGATAATTGAACTGCTGTGATTCGAACAAGTCATGAGCTGACGTGTTTTTAATGAACATGCTGCAATTATACAGAAACGTCTGATAAACAGTGCCTACCGAAGGTTGTGTTGGGAACTGGGTTCCGGTCAAGCAGGTCCAATAACAAATGCTTGCAATCAGCTTCATCTGGTAAGACTGGGAACTGATCTCTAAGTGAGGAATCACTAGGAAGTGATGATTAGGATATTGATCATTCTGATCCCTTATTTTAAAAGCAAAAGTAATCTCTTAGAAGTTTTTGAAACTCAGTTTTAGATAACCTAAACTTATTACTCAGTCTGTCTGCAAGTTCAGTCCTAAAATTAATGGCATGAATGAAAATTTTCCAGCATCATAACTTGTGCTCTTTAGACCATAACAAGCTATTAAGGGACCTAATTTAGGTCATAATTTAAATTTATGAGGTACTTATGAGATAATTGGTAAATTTATGTGTCAAGTTACAGGATTGTAATTTGACTAGTCTGTTTTTGTGAGGGTCGTATATCTTTCAACTTTTATCTATGATTGGGTGAACCAGTTAATGGTTTGTGGAGGTCAGATGGGCAGTCGCTTCATGTAAAATACTGGTACTCAGCTGCATCTGGTTAGACTGGAAGCCGACCCCAAGAGAGTTTGGGAAAAGGCTAGGCAGATGATGGGTGAAAGATGAGTCTAAAACCATTTTCATATTTATAAACATTATCTTAAGCATAATACCCATTAATATCGTGTCCTGTTGTTCATTCATCCAGTTCATGTAGAACTGATGGACACTCCGACACGCTTAGAAGAAGATAGCCATTCAAGTTCCCACTAACACAATGGAGGCTTCCTTTCTGTGTGGACGTGGGCAGGAATCATATAAAATTTTGATGATCCAAAACAGCTGATATTCAGGTCAGTTTAAGTAAATGTCTTTTGATTTCATACCGACACGCTATTGCCAGGCCGCTACCACTGGCCAACCACTGCTCTCTCAAACATATCATACATTCAATAATTTACGATAATCGGATGAACTTTTTATCCAGTTAAACGTGCTGCACGGTCAGTACCTTGATGTGACAGTGTCAAGGCGAAGACTTGATCGCAGGTACAAAATATACGTGAATTGCATTGCAGGCAACAAGGTAATACTATGCATGTATGTCAGTACGTTGTGTGATTTACCAGATTGGTTTATTTTCTTGATATTTTTAAAGTTCTTAAAAACACCTTCAGAAATGTTACAGAATTATAAGTGTCACATGTTGAATTGGTAACAGAATCAAATATGTAACACTTTTAAATGTGTTTTCAACCGTAACATATCTGTAACAGATATAAAAGTGTTAACAGAGTTAATAAGAGTAACAGGTAAACTCAGCGTACTAAAGCTATAATTGATTATTTCAGTTACTTACGCATATTAACACTTATTAACACATATAAAAGGTTACAGTTTGATTCGGTAACATTATTGTATCTGTTACATTTAAAAGTGTTTTTCTGTTACAACTGTTTAAAAAAAGTGTTAAAACACTTATTACGGTTACAGTTTGAGTCCTTGAGTAGAAGTATGGGAGGTATTCTTCGCCGGCATGTAAAGCCAAGTCAGCGACACGATACTGAAGAAGTATGCAAGAACAAGTCATGCTCCGCCGATCCCAAATAAATTGAGATAAGGGCATGTGAAAAATGATATTTTTTGTATATGGGGTTGTAAATAAACGTGGTGACTAATGAGCTCCATTACGTGTGGTCTGTGTAATTCTAGTGTTAGTATCTATATTTATTTGTTATTAGTTTTTGTTATAACGTAATTATTCCGCAAGAACCCCTCTGCAGGTAAAGGCCTCCTCCAAAGTGTTCCAGTCTTCTCTGGATTTTGCTACTTGCATCCAGTTTGGACCCGCTGTGTGTTTTATTTCATCCTCCCATCTATTGTGGGGTCTCCCTTTTTTTCTTTTGCCTACTGGTCCCTTCCATGCCGTCACACTTTTTGTCCACCTCTGGTCTTGGAGACGTGCTACGTGACCAGCCCACTTCCACTTTATTGCTAGTGCTTGTGCCAGGCCGTCTGTTGCTTTTGTGGTGTTTCTTATTTTTGTATGTCGTATTTTATGTATTTTTTTAATATTTAACATACTGCGTTCCATTCCGCGTTGGCACGTTTCAATTTTGTTTCTTAGGTTTGTATTAAACTTCCATGTCTGGCAGGCATAGGTCAGGCATGGTATGAGGCAGGAGTTCATAACCTTGGTCTTCAGATTTATTGGCATGTTACTCTTGAATATTTCCTTTAAGCTCCAGTACTTATTCCATGTTAGCTGTGCCCTGCGTTCGACCTCCTGGTAGTTGCTTTGGCTGTCGAAGCTAATTTGTTTACCTAGGTAGATGTATTTCTCGGTATGATGAAGAGGCACGTCATCAACACATATTTGTACCTTGGTGCTGTTGGTCATTAACATAGTTTTAGAGAGGTTCATTTCCAAGCCAGCCAACTTACTGGCTTTATTTAGTGACTCTACCATGTACTGTAGTTCCTCTCCTTTCTCTGATATCAGCACCAAATCGTCGGCGAAACGTAGGTGGTTTAAGTACTCGTTGTTAACTTTAATGCCGCATTCTTTCCAGTCGAGCTTGCTTATTATTGACTCTAATGTGGCTATAAATAATATAGGTGATAATGGGTCTCCTTGTCTCACACCTCTTGTGACAGGGAACCAAGGACCGACTGTTTCTAGTTTAACTCTACTTTTGCTGTTGTTATAAATGCTTTTAATTACTCGTATGTATTCGATTTCCACTTTCTGTGATAATAGAGTTTCCCAAATGTAGTCATGTGACACTGAGTCGAATGCTTTTTTATAATCTATAAATGCTAAGTACAGTGGTCTTCTTTTCTCCTGGTATTTTTCGATAATAAGCTCGAGTGTATGGATGTGATCGATTGTAGAGAAGCCTTTTCTGAATCCTGCTTGCTCAATGGGTTGACTCTTTTCTAACGTAGCGCTAATTTTCTTGTTGAGGATTGTAGAAAATAACTTGTATGTGCTCGGCAGTAGGCTAATTGGTCTGTAGTTCCCTATATCATTTGGGTCTCCTTTTTTGTATAGCAAAATTATGTTAGATTCAGACCATTGGGCGGGCGTCTCCCCAGATTCGAGGACGAAGTTGAATAGATTCGTAAAAGGTACGGCGATTAGGGGGGCAGCTATTTTTAGAGTTTCGTTTGCTATGTTGTCCGGGCCCGGGCTTTTCTCTGGTTTTAGTTTATTTAATGCCTCTATGACTTCGTTTACTTCAATTTGGGGTCTATTTAGTATGTTACTTTCATTGGTACCTTGGTTTTCCTGGTTGGTGTCTTTTGGCTCCACTGTACTGTATAATTTCCTGTAGAATTCGGTTGCAATGCTGATGACGTCACTGCGGTTGTTTTTTGTTATTTCGCCTCGTTTTAGCCCTTCGATCCAAGTTTTATTTGGTTTCAGCTCTTTGTATGCCCTTTTCGTGCTTCCAGTTTGGCTCAGGTGTTTTTCGATAATTTTATATCGGTAGTTAGTGTAGTCTCTCTTTATGTATTTGCTTACGAGCTTATAAAGAGCCGAAATTTCATTTCTCGTTGTTCTAGTTTTATTGTCGCTTTTTTGCAGTTCTTGTCTTTTTTTTTTAAGTTTTAGTGTGTGTTCTGACAATATTTTATGATTTTCCTTGGATTTTTGAGCTTTTTGGGCGTTTTGCAAACTTAAGGTGATGAGTTTGATTAAGTTATCGTAATATTTTTGGACTGAAGTAATATCTTGTGCGCACAATTGATCTTTCGAAATGTAGGAGTTTAGGTATTCTTTGAACTTCGTAATTTCTTCTTCGCTTTTTGCTGTGTTATTATGACAATTAGTATATTTTGTTCTGTTTTTCTTTAGTTGAGTGTCATAGGTTATTGTAGCTCTTACTGGCCTATGGTCTGAAGGATAGTTTATGTTCAGTACTTCTATATTTTGAAATATAAGAGGACGGTTTGACAGTACAAAATCTATTTCGTTTTTATAGGTCCCCTCCGGAGAACGCCAGGTCCATTTGTTTTTACTTTTTTTTATGAAAAAAGTATTCATAATTGAAAGATTGTTTTCCCTAGCAAAATCGATTAATCTTTGTCCTCTCTCGTTTCTGATTCCATAACCGTGGTCTTTCATGATTAGATGTTCATCTTTGTTTGGTATTCCAATTTTCGCATTTAAGTCGCCCATCAATATGTAGTCTTTATATGCCAGTTCCAAAGCCTTGTTTAAAGTAATATAAAAATTGTCTATTTCAGCGTCGCTTGATGTTGTGGTGGGGGCGTAGACTTGTATGATAGATAGGCTAGAACTTTCAAATTTCAGGTTTAGTATGGCTACTCTTTCTGAAAGGCCGAGGTAACTTTCTATATTATTTTTTAGATGGGGTTTTATTATAAAACCTATGCCATTTCTTCCAGGTGTGTGGCCTGTATAACAAAAAATGAAGTTTTCGTGTTCTTCGATTTGGTATCCAGAGCGTCTCGTTTCAGCTAGCCCCACCACGTCGAATTTAATTTCTTTGAGAGCCTCTTCCAGCTCCATCAGACGTTCGTATGATGACAGTGTTCGGACATTATATGTCAGTATATATAACCGTTTATGTGGGGTTTTTACATCCCTTGGAGGGTTTTGGTCGTGATCTTCCACGGTGACCAGCCGGCTTGGAAGATGAGGGATTTTATTTAACACGGTTTAAATCCAGGAGTTACAATTTCAGAGGCCCAGAGTTGCGTCGCACGCTTCTTTACGTTTCATTGCAGCCACGGAGATTTTGGACTTACTAATCTTTGATGAATAACCACCGACTGTCTCACACTTGACGACAGTAAACCTCGTGGTAGGAATAGGTGATGGCAAGACGAGCTTCATGCTTAACCGAAAGGTTGCGAGTCCAGTCTTAACAGCGGGAAGAATTGTTTTGGAAAAGGAGGGGTGGACATTTATCTAGCATATGGTAGATAGAGTGACTCATATTTCCTTAGACTTTACAGATGTAGGACCTCCAAAAGTTAACGATAAGTCAGGTGGTCAAGGTACACATAATAAAGTTATGTAAAATAGGTGAACGTTGAAGTACAAATTCAGGTAGTAATCGGCGAAAAACTTTTGACATTTTTTTAAGGACTGCTCCTTTTTCCGATCCGGATGCATATTATTTCCGAATTGTATCAAAAATATACTTAATCAACCTTCATAAAAATATCGATTTTCTTAATCAAAGGTCGGAATATTGATCACGAAAGTTTGAGCGACAAAGTTCAAGAGCTTTCAATCTGGGCTAAGATGAAGTGGGCATAAGTTTAAATTATATTCTGAAGTTCTATACTGAAGAGTAGTTAGGTATTTAGTTTTGATGGTATAAGCTTAGTTTCAGAGTCTTAGTTAGGCTTTGTTTGGTAAGTGGGTTTTGGAAATAGACAGAAAGAATTTTAAGAGGGTACTGTAGTGGGCCTTTGTCCATACAAACGTATTCCGCTGTTTTCTTCATGGATAATGCGTCTAGAGTAATGATTTTTTTCCAACAAATCTAGGTCTTGTTAATACATGCCGCTATCATTTCCTTTTTTTCAAAACATAATCACTAAAATAATTATGACAATCCAAAAACCCGAAAAAAAACCCGTTATTACCGCCATGTTCAGACGACTATCAGACAAATTAGATAAGTTTTAACAAAAAAGAAACTGATAGAAGCATAGATATACTTTTCTTATAAATGTTGATATAAGAATTATTTAGATCAGTTTAGATTTGAAGAAGAAAACAGCGGAATACAAAACGTCTTTTGGTCACGATTTTTGTAGTTAAAATCAGTGTGAGTTGAGTTGTCCCTTTTGCACTTTACGGGGGCTTGATCATCAAATACCTATTCTTCAAATTCCTCGAGCCTAGAGTCCCCTCTTAAGTATATTCTGTTGACTTTATGAGTAGAATGATTTTGTGCTCTTTATAATAACAGCCAACCTGGTCGGTTTTCAGGTTAAGCAGCGCATGCCTAGGTTGGTCCGTGGATGGGTGACCACCCATTACATAACCACTTTCTTCCGAGCTTCGAAAATCACGCTAAGCCGTTTGATGTCATTTGAAGATCATTGACAGTCTTTACAGGTAGTCAGTGGCCCGAAAGTCTGACAACCAGTCTTGCCAAGGGTATCGTATTACCCAGTATCTACTAGCTGAGTTCTGAAGGTCAGATAGGCGCTTCTTGAAAAATGCTGATATTCAGCTGCATCCGGTAAGACTGGAAGCCGACCAGAACATAGTTGGTAAAAGGCAGGCAGGTGATGGATATTTTCAAGTATGATACTGCATTATAAAACTACTCGGTGAGCGCGCACGGCTGGCTTTGAAATTGACTCTGGTTCTTCAAGAGCTGTCTTCATCAGAAATAGCAGTTCTTACATTTCCTTTATTTTTTTATTTTTTATAACCACAAGTGTAAGATGGTGTAAGTTAACTCTGTATAAGCGGCAACGGTTAGAAACTATGACAGTATTGTTACTTACTTTAAAGGACATGAAATAAAATAAAAGGCCATAAAACATATTCTTCACTACTTGTTTTTAAATCCTGTACAGTATAACCTTTAACCTGTCACGTTTCGTATTAACCATTTACTTCGATGTTGTGGTCTTATTGTTGGTTGGTTCTATATTATTTTCATCACCCATGAATTGCTTTGAAAAGGATATACACACATCAAAAGTGTCTAGGGATCAAGCATTTTTATGCGGATTTCTTGAGATTGAGATGTGGCTTTGTAATAAATTTATGATTTTATAAATTTATATGGATCCTTTTTGGTGCATTTCATAATTTGAATCAGGAACTGTGAATCAAATTGAGTAAAAGATGAAAATCAGCTGTCAATATTTTCCCTATAAAAACATACAACGCATTGAAGACATTATTAGTGCTACTGTTTCCCTACTACTGATTAAAACCAACGTTATTATGGAGCGGCGACGTCATTTAAGCAGGGAAGAAATGCTCAGAGCCGTGGGAATGATAGAAGCTGGTTCCCGGCAACGTACTGTGGCTTTAGCTCTGAATACAAGTCAGAGTGTTATCAGTCGACTTTGGGCACGTTACCGAAGCACTGGTACCGTGGCTGAGCGCCATGGAGGACGGTATCGCTGCACCACACGGAGACAAGACCGATACATTCAAATCTTAACTCGAAGAGCTCCAACAATAACCGCCATGATGTTAGCCGTGAGGCTTCATCACTCTTCAGGGAACTTAATTAGCGACCAAACAGTCAGAAACCGCTTGCATGAAGTGAACCTTCATTCCCGAAGACCGCTACGGGTACCACCTATAGCAATGCACAATCGTAGGATTCGATATCAATGGGCTCTTGAACACAGAAATTGGGCAGAAGAACAATGGCGTTTCGTGTGCTTTTCTGATGAGTCTCGTTTTGGTATGAGACCGGATACAAGACGTATACGACACTGGAGAACCCCTGGACGCCAACAGCGATTAAAATCCTGCCAGGAAGTCCATCCTTATAGTGGTGGAACCATCACGGTATGGGCGGGTATTTGGATCGGCGGAAGAACTGAGTTGATTTGGATCAGAGGCAACCTCAACGCTCAAATTTATGCTGAGACGATTGTATCAGACGTCATCGTTCCTCTACAAGTGCAAATCGGTCCCTTATTTCAGTTAATGCATGATAATGCACGACCGCACACCGCAACAGTTGTAAGACAGACTCTCGCCGCAGCTAACATCAATGTCCTGCCCTGGCCTGCTCAGTCGCCAGACTTGAACCCGATTGAGCATGCATGGGATATGCTACAGAGAAGAGCTCTGCCGAATATGGAGGGTATCCAGTCGCAAGAAGACCTTTTTTTGTTGTTGCAACGAACATGGGCGGCCATTCCACAGCGTGATTTGGATGAACTCATTTTGAGTATGCCAAACCGATGTTCTTGTGTTGTTAGTGTTCGCGGTAGAAACACGGATTATTAATTGTTTAAGTTACCCAATAAAATTTTAAAGAAAACTGTTATTTCAGTCTTTTTTTCGAACTTTAATGTTAGTGGTTCAAATGTCAAAAATCCCTTTATTAGAAAATGGCAAATTTCTTTATTAATGCAAAGGTGACTTGGTTTATCGTTGCTGTGACAAACGAAAACACTTTATTTGATGAATCCTTAAAGAAAATTTTAATTAATATCAATCAGGAGAAAAGTTATTGCAAAAATATATGTTGATCCCTAGACACTTTTGATGTGTGTACTTACTGAAATGTAGATGATTTTTTTAAGAGTGAACCTGATCCCTACAGTTGGAAAAAAACGGGTCAAGTGTGAGTCTTACTCGCACACAGGTTTCCATAGCCCCAACAATATAATATCAATATTTTGAACGGTCATTCATTAGTAAACTTCTACTCAACCGGAAAACTAAATTTGTTTTTCATAGTAAGTTAATGAAAAACAAAGTTACTGCTGCAGTTTGTGAAAAAGTCCCATATGTCGAAAACTAAGTATCAAATCTTATTCAAACCAATTTTCATTTAAAGTTTTTTTTACGTTCTACATCACAATATTTTTTCGAAATTTCTCCTCGTACTTTAGAAATTAGAGGGGGGACACACGTTTTACCACTTTGGACGTGTCAATCTTTCAAATGATTGACTTTAAAAAAAATGGTTTTAGGAACCTCAATGTCATTTTTAAAGACCTATCTATGGACACCCCACACGTATAGGTTTGAAAGTTTTTTTTTTTTAGTTTCAGTTCCATGTGAGGGGGGACACCCTTAATCTTTATTGTTTTTATTTTTGTACAAAAATCGTAAAGCGGTTCAAAGAATACATCTACTTACCTACGAAGTGTCAGCTGAATAGTTTCGGAATAAAGTGGCTGTGGCATACGGACGGACAGACAGACAGACATGACCGATCTATAAGGGTTCCGTTTTTTTCCATTCGGCTACGGAACCGAAACCGGAAAACGAATATTCACAAAGAAATTTACCAAAGCAGCTTTGTGCGAAATCGGAGCAAAAATTTTCGACACCATTTCAGTAGTTTTCGTAATTATCCATGTTGTGTTCACTAGGTACACTAGTTAAGGTTTAGAATAAAACCACCAAATTATCAGTAAGTAGATGAATGACTTTGGGGGAACGTGCTCTCGCTACCCGGGTTAATTGTTGACTGGTTGAGACGTTCCCTCAAAGCAAACGCTACGTTTATTAGAATACCACATCTCTTCCTTTTTATATGAAAATATTTATTTCAATTAAGCACATTTATTTTCCCATTCGCTAAGGTAGTTTGTATATCTGGAATACACTTGCTATACATATATCATTTAATACTATGCTAACACAGGTACACAATTTTAAAATTTAAACAATGACTGATAAATTCATTATGTTAATAGACATAATCCAGGTGCAAATATTGTAGGCATGTGCAAATATTGTAGGCATATACATATCTTCTTTAATTTTACATAAAAATAGTTTTAAGTACTATAATTACAATATTTAGCACTTTGAAATTCGGTCATTATTTCGTTTACAGGACTAATATTTCCATTTAGAAATTAATTACATTTCAGGTAAGTACATTCAGTACCTGCAATATTTAGCATGAAAGTTACTTTATTACACTATAGTAAATTTTAATAAACGGTACGTAACTTTTATTTTACGTTTTGTGATCGATAACTTTCAATTGACAGTTTTCATTTTCATCACCCTTTTTGTACCTTCTATATATATATAGGTGTATGCTGTTCGGCATGAGTCAGTTCATCTTCATTCGAGTCAGTTCGTCTTGAAGAGTTTCGTAATACTTTATGTTTCAGCACGCTGCGGTGTAGATTAAGTTACGGAGGTATTTTATTTTGATTGTTTTCGTTCTCCACATGTAATTTTTTCTCCAATCCCAATTCTCAATGTGTAACTTTTCTTTTGATATAGTGCGTTTATTAAATCTGTCTTACTTTTGAATGGTTGTATCAACTTCGAGATCTGATTAAAGTTATTATCTCCACTTCACCTCTGAACGGTCTTCCATAAAACAGCTCTGATGGCGATTTTTTTTTTCTATTTTGTTGTAGTGTACTATTATACATTTTAAGTACTTTAACAAATCATCCTTTCAGGCTGATTTTCGCATTGATGAATTCTCAATTGATTATGAATATCGCTGTTGTGCTTCTATCATTAAGTACTTTAACAAATCATCCTTTCAGGCTGATTTTCGCATTGATGAATTCTCAATTGATTATGAATATCGCTGTTGTGCTTCTATCATTAAGTACTTTAACAAATCATCCTTTCAGGCTGATTTTCGCATTGATGAATTCTCAATTGATTAAGAATATCGCTGTTGTGCTTTTATCATTAAGTACTTTAACAAATCATCTTTTCGGGCAGATTTTCACATTGATAAATTCTCTATTTGGATTAGAATATCCCTGTTGTGCCTCGCCATCTTAGCTCTTTGATGAATAAGTGCTTGTTTATTCCTTTTTCGATACAGAATGTCTCGAACTCTTGAGACTACAAATTGTCTGTCAAGCTCAGATTTTATACTTCCAGGATTTTGGTTATACTTCCAGGATTTTGGTTTATGATAAATTTGCTCAATACTTTTACCGTGTCCTGTATATGTAGAGAGAAAGAATAATTCAGTATTTCAATCTCTTTGTATCGACTGTAATAGTCGATAATCAAAAAAAATATCTCTACTTGGCAGTGAGTTTCTACCAGATTCTGGAGAAAGTTCACGCCTCTTAACTATTCTTGAGGATTTGGGCTTGAGACTAATTGCCCTGCCCATCTCTGGCACCAGGCCTTGTATATAGCCTAGCCTGCAATGTACAAATGGACAATGCTTGGGGCCTCTCAGACATGAGGAGATTCTCATACTTATTTTGTTCTCATTTGTAGAAGAGTTTATTTGTTCTTAACAGCCTTCAATGTCCACATGGACAATGCTTGGGGCCACTCAGACATGAGGAGATTCTAATACTACTTATTTTGTTCTCATTAGTAGAAGAGTTTGTTTATTCTTAATAAGACAGTTTCTTGAGTTTCATTTAACTTAATTTCATATTTAATTTTATGAATTTGTTGCTCAAGTTCATGTTTACATGAAACTGTCTTAATTTTTTTTTAATTATTTTCATTGAAGGGTCATCGATTAATTTAAACTTAATCTTCGATACTGCATTAATTATTTAAAGGATAATATGGATCAGGCCCATTTTATTGTCCTTTGTATTTTTTTATGCTTGGTTTTGAAAGTCCTTTAGGTCACTCTCAAGGTTTAATTTTTTTGCGAGTTAACCTAGGTTACGCCTTATGATCTGTGAAAAGTTCATATTTACATACCCAAGGAAATGATTGTTGTTTGACTTGTCAGTAATGTTTTTTTCAACGTCTATCAAACTCTTGTTTCCGAAAGAAATCATGATATTTGTTGTTATACTGAATTAGTACAGTCCTTTAACTAACAGAACGTGTATCGGCATTTGCTTGGTTTCGATATTTTGTGGTATAGTACCCAAAAGTATGAATTTTATTCGGGAGGTATAAATCGTTGCTATCGCAACTATGTTCAGTACAAACTATGCTACTGCTCTCTCAGAGTACTACAATGTTCTTTATTGCCGTTTGAATAAGGTTGCTGTTCGGTTGCAGGAACTGACAAGTTTGTCAAATAACTACCAATTTCTTTATTCTGATTACATTATGGTTGTTGTTGGGTTGGTGTCAGATGTAAATTCATTGTTTGCTTGAACATTTCAATAAATATTAAGTACTGACCACTTGTTTGTTAGTGGTCAATTTTACATTTTTATTTTATTGTATCTGTTCACTTTTGTTGCACTTTGAATATGCACGGTGTGCTCGTGTAGGCAACTTAATCTTTTAGTTTTTTTTTTTTTTTTTGTTATTATAACATTGTAAATATTACACAGCATTTTTCAACATAATGTCAAGTTTCACCACCGTACAGTCAGGTGAATGGTTTAATGCCTGATACCAAACAAAACAAAACGGTTTTAAAATTTGTTTTCGTGTGTTACATTTTCTCTTTGAACAGTGTTAATGCTTTTTATTTGGGATTATTCAATGACAACTATGTTGTCTAGATACAGGTGACAACTCGTTTGCATTGTGATAATATTTATTCCATGTAGGTATATAAAATCGTTACCATCAGATAAACCCAAGATTATGGTTTACTTCCAGGTTCAATGATGTCCATTTTACGAGTTCGTCTTATTTATTATTTTACTTTGATCCCCAAAGAATTGGAACTCACCTATAATAAAGCTGATAACTAGAGGAATTGTTGCATTAATAGTGTTTTTTTTACTTTATTATCTTTGAACTTTGGTATTGATTTGAGAACAACTTTTACTTGAGTATTAAATCAAATGAACCATTTTTTTTTTGTATGTTTGGCACCCATTAATGTTTTGTCTGGAGTCGCTCGTTAGTTGCAGACTATTAGTTTTGCTTCGTGACCAATATTCATGACTTGAATTTTATCATTTAAAATCTACATTCAGAATCAATGAGCATTTTATGTAAACCTCATCAACCTGATTTAGACACTTTATGTTTTCTGTTTAGCCATTATTAATAACTACTCAAGTTATTTGAGGAGAGTTAAACAGTTTTTCTTTTATTGCCATTGTTTTGTTCTGGTTCTGTTTATGACATTATGTAATTTTTTTGTGCGATTTATATTATTCGCAGGGAGCCACTGACTATGATTTTATCATCTTTACTCCCATATCGGCACCAAAGAATAACATCTCTATAGTGAGATATTTAGTTTCATTTGTTGGTATTTTTTCGTTTGGTTAGGTAACTTGGTGTCAGAGTTTTTATGCCGCCCATGGGCCTCTGACTTGGCTTTACATGCCATCGAGAAATTTATCTCAGGCATGTTTGGTTTACAACTTTATTAAGGCAGGCACTTGTTGCATTTGTACTGTCACTATTGTGGAACTTGCTTAACGGCCTTTTAAAGTTTTTAGGGAGACTTCTCCTGTTATAATTTCGATTCTTGTTGTGTCACCGAGCATTTAAATGTTTTTCTTAATTCAGTCGAGAGACTATTGTTGTTCTAACAATTTTAAGGTTGTCTCGAGTAATTCATATAATTTTAATTATTTTCACCATAACATTAGTGAGTGTAATAAAGTTGTATAATTAATGTTGAAGTTAATATAATCAAACTGCTTAACTTATTATTTCGGCTTTAACCAAAGAACCAAATGGGTTAACAAGTTTTTGTTATTGTATTGGTCGTATCCGGCCAATAATAAACAGTTCTGTGGGTGCTGATAACAGAGCACTTTAAATACTTCGACAAACTATAGCTTGCAAGTGTGACAAAGAGTCATTTATAAGACCCCGTTAAGTGTCAACTGAGCATTGCGGCCACTTGAAATTATACACGTCGGAGCTAGGGATGTACGATGCTTTTATCGATACTTTGGATTATGCGAATCGTTCTCGTAATGAATGGCTTTGATAGATTCACAATACAACTGAATTGCATCGTATTTATTCCTTATTTTATTTAGTTGACAGTACAAAATGCATTTGAGATTTAGTCAAAATCATTAGCCTTAACAGATTTGTGTGGTAATAATTACCTCCATTACTTCGAAATTATCGAAGGAGTACTTTGTTATAATTTTATTTACGAGAACATGGTCTCGTAGGCACATTGATTTTATCGAAAATTTCTTTCGATACATTAGGTTTTCTTAGAAATTATCGAAGTCAAACTTGGTTATAATTATATTTGCGAGAACTTGATCTCTTTCTTCGCAATTATTGAAGGGGAACTTGGTTATAATTATATTAACGAGAAATTGATCTCGTCAGTTAATTATTTTTTCGATAATGTTGTTTGCAAACGGATTTGGTCAACAATACATAAGAACTAAGCCATTTTATTAATGTCGTACATACAGAGTCGTATCAAAATGTAACTTCATTCCGATTTTCAGTTCTGTTTACGAGTTTTAGTGACGTAATTACTCAGTTCATCGATATATGCTGCACTTCTCTTATCTTATTACTGACCCAGATCGTGCATAGGATAATCGAGTAACAAAATAGCTAATAACAATTATTAATCAAAATATACAACAATTACGGAAATAATAGTGAATATTTGTATTACATTTTGTATTGTACATCATAATATATTTTAGAATAACTTCGTGTACGATAGGATATTCTTTATTATGTAGGTACACCATACAAGTAACATTCATAAAATAAAACATTTCACATTGGGTGACACAATGGCGATCTTATCACTAAAACGACCATTTCCAGACAACAAATATTTACAAAGTAAACCGGAAATATTTCACGATTACTGAATTTCGCAATTGGTTCGCCCTTAATCCGTACTTGGGACTTAAACATTAGTAGCGAAATTTTAGAGTACCTATAAAAGTACAGTTTTCTAATCATGCGGTGATTACAATCGTGAAATGATGATTTTTATCACTCTATTTCACTTAGATCACCCAATTTTGTTCGTCACTCAATTTCATTAGATCACTTGGATTACAGGCGTGATGTTATGATAAGGCTTGTTACCAACTTTACTGAGATCACCGTCACATTTTTTTTTTATTACACTTTTTTTTTTTTCTAATTCATTGTTATTTTTGTTGTTGACCAATTTCCGTAAGCAAGTACATAATTTCACTTACTGCGCTTTTACTCGTCGCCAATGTTGTGTTCACTAGGTACACTAGTTAAGGTTTAGAATAAAACCACCAAATTATCAGTAAGTAGATGAATGACTTTGGGGGAACGTGCTCTCGCTACCCGGGTTAATTGTTGACTGGTTGAGACGTTCCCTCAAAGCAAACGCTACGTTTATTAGAATACCACAATCCACAAAACAGAGACAAACAGTTAACAACCGTGTTTTAAAATAATATGGTCATCATAAATCATCACATTCTGTTTATGAAACACTTAAAAGATCAACGAGCACATAACATCCGCATAGTTTAGCCCACATATGAGAATAAACTAATAATAATTAAGGTTTTTGACCTTGAAAGGGATCACGCATACTACTTTTTTTAGAACATACAACGACCTTAAAGCTACGGTTTTTTATGCAGTAAACATTAATTTGTTCTATGGTTATCGTATGTAATGAAGAGGTGCTGAGGTCACATGTGACACATAATCCAGTAATTAAAAAAGACTAGCCTTTGTTCATCATCATCATCAGCCTACAACAGTCTACAAAGAGGCATATTATGCCTCTTTAATGGCACGTCATTAAACTCGATTCCCAACTTCTCTCATCCAGTTGCTACCAGCCACCCTGCGAAGATCGTCGCTCCACCTAGCCTGAGAGCGTCCCGTCTTACTTGTTTATCGTTTGCTAATTACCAAAAATAAAAGGTCTAGTACAGCGCTTTTATAAAGGCATTGATTTCGATACCTCGTGCAGTACGGGACCTCGATCACGACTTGTCGCATGACCGGCCGCTATCTTGAACAAAACTGATCGGACGCCCGGTCGGAAGACCAAACTTTCTTTCGACAAAAAGTCGCTTCTGCGGCCAAAAGTCGTGGTCGTGGCCGCGTATTGCGCTACCTTAGGTGTAGGTGTAGCTTAGTGCTAGTGTAAACTGGCAATATTTTCTTTCGCTGCTATGGCCGAAAGTAGAATTCGATTAATAACACTTCAGTTTTCAACGGTCCGCTTGATGGATGAAAATAAGCATTAAATACAGTTATTTAATTTATGCAAGAAGATAGGCCTATTACGAGAGCGACTGACAATTTCATCAAATCAAATTCCCTGCCAATACAATCAAATTTACGAATAAGCTAAGCGCTACGCTTTCTAGGAAATAAATTATAAGTCCGACAAACGTTCACGTAACACTAAATGGTTATAAATTATGACAAATTTGCGAGGAAGTTAGGAGCAATCAATTTACATAATAGTAAACGACAAAATGTCAGAACACTGCCATGGTGGTCCAATGGATAGTTATCCCGTAATCGAGCTCGGTTATGGTGAAAGGTAGCGAGGAAAAAACGAAATAAAAAACCGGCCAAGTGCGAGTCGGACTCGCGCACGAAGGGTTCCGTACCATTATTTATAAAAACAAGCACTTTTTTGTATGGGAGTCGGGTTATTCCCGCTCGGTAACACCCTTTCGTCAACACTGTTGACGATCGGGAAAAAAAAGTTTCGTTCGTTCACAGTGTTGACGAACGCTACTTATTATTTCGGGTAATTCTGTTTTAAAAGATCTAACATAATCCATTAAAACATTTAAAAAATCCATGACATGTTTTATTTTTATTTCTATATTTTAAAAATAAAATCCTGCATTCATGGACACTGCGAACGAACGAAACTTTTTTTTCCCGATCGTCAACAGTGTTGACGACAGTCCGAACGAAAGGTGTTACCGAACGGGAATTACCCGAAATAATAAGTAGCGTTCGTCAACACTGTGAACGAACGTAACTTTTTTTTCCCGATCGTCAACAGTGTTGACGAAAGGGTGTTACCGAGCGGGAATAACCCTGGGAGTCCCCTCAAATATTTATTTTATTCTGTTTTGAGTGTTTGTTGTTATAGCATCAACAGAAATACATAATCTGTAGAAATTTCAACTGGCTAACTATCACGGTTCATGAGATACAGCCTGGTGACAGACGGATGGAGGGACGGACGGACGGACAGCGAAGTCTCAGTTGTAGCGGTACAAAAAGCAACATACTACAAAAAGTACTACAGCGTCATCTATGACACGACGGAAGAACTAACATCAATTTCCTACATCGCGCAAGCAGAATTTACATCGAGTTAAGAGTATATAGAAAAACCCAACAACAACTGTTGGGCAGTTACCTGCCAGACATGACACCTGTCTGGCCGGAGGATCCTCGCTTTTCAATGGAGTATTGAGGAACTTTACACCCTGTTCCTCCTACCCTAAAGTCAACGTCAAAGTCAAAGCATTTCTTTCAATTAGACCATTACAGGCACTTGGTTACATCATTCATGTTAAGAATTACAAATATGTGAGAACAATGTAGAAATACGGGCAAGTTAAGAGCGTCCAGAGTAAAAGATTAAATCAGTAATTAAAAATAAAGTAACTAAAATAAACCATGGCAGCTAAGAGATGACCAGTCAACAACTGACAGCGCCCGTTCACGAACATGACGCATGAATCTTCCATGATTCAACTCAACCATTTTGAAGGGAACTAAACGACCCGACACAGCCGCCACCATCAGCGTGACATTTAAGTGAGCATGACATTCACTCAACCACCAGGGTAATTTCGCGTCAATTAAAGATGTAGGTACTCATTAAATGGTGGCTTTACAGTACATAGTACTCACACATGTGCTATGCAATTATATAAAACTAATAGATTAAATCTAAAGGGTGTAAAACACCTCTTAACGAAGCTGAAAGGCACTGGTTCTTCCTGTCATTGTAATAATTTTTTTGTTCTACACCATACCTGGGAACCTTCTAGTTACGGAGATATTAGGGGTCAAAGTTCCAACTTTTTGACAAGTATTTTCTTTAAATACAAGTTTTTTATGTAAGATTTTTACTTTAAACACCTCCACGACCCCTGTACTATTCAATCCGTCCATCAGCACAATGTTTTGAGTGCGTTACATTGAGTTCTACCACAAAACATGATATTAGACCCCACAAAAAAAAGTCGTTTCCCAGCAATAATTTTTGCGTAAAGTTACTTAGTTGCATGTGCAGAATGCTTGGTTGACGGCTTCGTGATGAGGTGATTTACACCGTGTATACAATGCAAATATATTTTTACAATCTTCTGCAGCTATCACAATAACTTCACTTTGTAATTCAGATGATTCCAATTGCCCCTATGGTTGTGGAGCAGGACCAGCATTGAGCCAAGCATTTTTATCATCAATATAATCCTCCAACTTATAATATGCTTGCCGACATAGTGTGCGTTTTATGCAAGATTTAAATTTCGTTTCATTCAGTTGCAGAATGGGAGCAGGTATTTTATTGTAACATTTTAAACAGTACCCCATGAAAGATGAGTCTACTTTAGCTAACCTGAAACCTGGCTGAACTAGTTGGTACCTGTTTCTAGTATTATAGTGGTGCCGGTCACCTCTTTTACTAAATAAATGCAGATTTTTCCTAACGTACATGATGTTTTCATAGATGTATTGACAAGGTACCATCATGATGTTAATTTCCTTAAACAGTTCTCTTAGAGAATCGCGCCTACGTAGATTATATATGGCTCTGATAGCTCTTTTCTGCAGAATAAATATAGACTTGATGTCTGCAGCCCGTCCCCATAGTAAAATACCGTATGGCATAATACTATGAAAATAACTAAAATACACTATCCTCGCGGTATCTACATCAGTTAATTGACGGATTTTTCTGACAGCATATGCTGCTGAACTCAGCCGTCCTGCAAGAGATGTTAAATGAGGACCCAATTGTAGCCTTGAGTCGAGCGTGATCCCCAAGAAAACAGTTTCATCGACAAATTCAAGTTTCTCTTGATTCAATACTAGTCACAGTCACTACATTTGACATTTGGTAGAGTAAATCTTATGCACTTAGTTTTTTTCCCATTTAATACTAAATTATTAGCGGTAAACCATTTATGAACCTGCATTAGAGCGTTATTTACGTCGTCAAGATTTGTGGCACGTCTGCTTATCCTAAATATTAAAAAGGTATCGTCAGCAAACAGCACCATTTGTGGTTGGTTTTTAAAAAAAACAGTATTAGTGTCCCGTTTGACCCTTTGGGTACGGAACCCTAAAAACTAAAACGTAATTCTCTTGAGAACTCTTGGACATTATTGGAGAAGGCTGAGTAATGTAATCGGGTAGATGGTCTCGTGGGCACTTACTCCACATCGTTTTTCTTCGTCCCATGTGGCTACAGGAATTTAGGTCCCACTAGTAACGGAATTACCTAATCGACCAAAGGTATTTGAGGAAAATACTTTAGTGGATACGGAAGAAAATTACTTGACCATCATCGCAAACATGTCACTCGAAACGTGATTGCTAGTCTTGAAGAAAAATATTGCCAGGATAGCCAAATGTACTGAGTGAAGCTATAACGAATAGAAGAGAGATACTTTAATGAACTTAAAGAAAATGAAAGAAGGATGGTTAACTTTGAGGAAAGGAGGGTAACATGATGAAGATTAGGTAAATTAAAGCAAATATGTGCCGAGAACATTAAAACCATCCTAACAAATATTATAAACTAGCTGATCCCGGCATGCGTTGCAATGCACTTTTTCCTGCCCACTACCTACCTACTACTACCTACCTGACTACTACCTACCTACCACTACCTACCTACTACTACCTACCTACTACTACCTACCTACTACTACCTACCTACTACTACCTACCTACTACTACCTACCTACTACTACCTACCTGACTACTACCTACCTACTACTACCTACCTACTACTACCTACCTGACTACTACCTACCTACCACTACCTACCTACCACTACCTACCTACTACTACCTACCTACTACTACCTACCTACTACTACCTACCTACTACTACCTACCTACTACTACCTACCTGACTACTACCTACCTACTACTACCTACCTACTACTACCTACCTACTACTACCTACCTACTACTACCTACCTGACTACTACCTACCTACTACTACCTACCTACTACTACCTACCTACTACTACCTACTTACCTACTACTACCTACCTACTACTACCTACCTACTACTACCTACTTACCTACTACTACCTACCTACTACTACCTACCTACTACTACCTACCTACTACTACCTACCTACTACCTACCTACCTACTACCTACCTACCTACCTAAGAACCTTCTCCTGACAATAACAAACAAAACAAAAAAAGAATTATCGAAATCGGTCCAGCCGTTCACGCGTGATGCCGTGACCAAGGGAAATAGGGATTCATTTTTATATATATAGATGCGTAAGTAAGTTTGTTTGTTACCTTTCACGACTAAACGGCTGATCGGATCTTCATGAAATTTGGCAAGAAGATAGATCTCAACCTGAGAAAGGACATAGGTATATACATATCATCACGCTATGACCAATAGGAGCGGAGCAGCAATGAAAAATGTTGCGAAAACGGGGAAAATGTCACGTATACGAAGTTGCGCGGGACAGCTAGTACTATAGGTATATTACTTGCCATTCAAAGGGGACGGTATTTAATAAAAATAAGTATATTATTGATGAATACTTTCGAAGAATTCATCATTTCATCTGCCTAGCCTTTTCCCAAACTTTGTTGGGGTCGGCTTCCAATCTAACCGGATGCAGCTGAGTATCAGTATTTTACATGAAGTGGCTGCCTCTGGCCACTTACAACCCAGTAACTGGGTAATACAAAACCACTTGGTAAGACTGGATTTCAGACTTTTGGCTTCAAACTAAATGTACAGACTGTCAAAGATCTATAAATGACAGCCGGGACCAACGGCTTAACGTGCTTTCCGAGGCACGGAGGAAACTCGGTATGTAATTGTGGTTACCCATCCACGGACCGACCTCGGCAAGCGCGGCTTAACCTTGAAGATCGACCCATGCGGCTGTTAATATCTAGCCACGAGCTCCTCCATCAAGATGAAAGAATTCATCATTTATTGGCGCGAAATTGCCACGCAGTCTTTCAAATGATGTAATTTCTATCCAAGTTAATGGATTTAAAATTGAATCGTCCCAATCGAATTCAAAACTGAGTTTCCTCCTGATTGTGAATACTGTATTTGAAATACATAACTTAATTTCAGATTCCAATATTGGACGCTGCTGTGATGAGATTGAAAACTCTAGTTATTTATCCATTAATTTTCAGCTATTCAAATTGGATTTCTGAAGCAACTAACCGCGGTTGACATTAACGAAGGGCATAGAATTTTAGTGAAACATTTAACTAAAGAAGTTATATCAAAAAAACATTGAACCAAAGTTGAACAACTTCAGCGATTAAACATGCTTTATTGCAGACAGATTTTTATTGCACAATTCAGTCCCCCTAGCATGACCGTTTTATTTCTATTCTACCAAGAAACGACAAGAAATCTTTTCTTTACAACTTGTCATTTCTTCTGCCCGAGCATGGCGCGCACCGTCGACTCGCGTTTCTACGAAGACATAGACAGAAAAGCTAAAAGGTTACGTTTAGTTACCAAAAAAAAGTTGCCAATTGCACGAGTTTTTCATTTTTCGTGGGCGGGATGGTGTTGCTGCATCCTGGATCCAGGCCTGGATCTTTTTCGCGAAATTAAACCTAAATATTTTACACAACATTTCATCCTTTTGAACGTAACTCAACGCAACCACGCAACGTATTTCTCGTATTTAGTTTTTATTAAGACTAGTTTGGCATTTGTCAGAAGTAATGTTTCTACCCCCAAATGTCAAAAGAAGAGAAAATATGGTCGTCATGCTCGACGTTGTAGACTTGTGACGACTGAAGAAAAGAAACATTTCTTTTCTACATTCTTAATATCGCCATGCTTGGGACGATAGAAATATCTGTCAAATTGTCGATTCTTCCGTAGACATAGCCCGTTTCTACGGCGGTCATGCTAGGCCGGCTGATTTTATGATTCATCTTTATTTTATTACTCAATTCAGACAACTCAGCATTTAATGGTACAGTAGGTATCTTATAATTGTAGACTTAACTGTTAAGTTAATTTTATCGTTACGGTAAAGACTAGACACTGGTTGGGGGAAACTGGTCAAGAAGATAGTATTAACACTTGCATTTGATTGAGTGGAGCGTAATCAGTCTGTATATAATCCGACTGCAGAGGACACACGCCTTTTTTTATTTAAAAGTGAATGAGTTGGAAACCACCATGAGAGCCCAGTGCGGATTGGTGGAAGCATAACATAACTTCATAACATAACATATCATCACGCCAGTAATCTCGGAAGGAGAGGTGTACTTAAAGGTGCACCTAGATGTCCAGTTGTGTTTAAGTCCCATGTAATAGAGGCGAGCCTTTTGCTATCAAATTCAGACCCCATGGCTGCTACTGAGAAATTCCTGATGGAAAAACCCTATAACAATATGCCCGACCCGGGAATCAAAACAGGACCTCACGCTTAGCAGTCGCGATTGTGACCTTTAGACCGAGGTAGTCTTTTCCTTCAACGTTTTGAATAGCTTTGATAAGACAGACGCTAAAATGATTCTCGAAAATTCTATAGTAAGGAAGTATTGAACCCGATCAAAGCGGTACCCAAAAAACGGATATAGAGCGCAAAGACTACATCGCGTGAGTACGATATATTAGCCACAGACAATGAAAATGTCAATGGAGATAAAACACATGATTTCAGGCCGTCGTTGATAAATCGATTTATAATCTTTTGTCTATGTTCACTATGTCAAGGTTGTGTCCTGATTTCTGTATCTGATAGTGTGTGCTTTTATAGCATATGGGATTGGTTAGACTGGCAGCGGTTACATGGAAAAGACGAGACTGAGATTAATGTGACAGTATGAATCCAGGTCAGATTGCAATAAAGAGTTGTTGAAAATTAAATCGTCTTTAATTTTGAAATTAGTAAAATTACCCAGTGTTGGACCTAGTAATGCTAAATCACCAAACTTCAAAGGATCCCATGGTTACAATTCTTGTAGATGTGTTTAAAAAAAAACAAGGAATGCATGGAAAAACTCATAATCAGGGACAGACGAAGAGAGGCTTAGTATACCCGGCAGTGGGTTAAGGCGCTGTTCCTGGTAAAAATAGGCATCTTTGAACAGTTTTTTAGCCAAATGTGTGCATTTTAGAGCAGCAAAAAAAATATATGTTAATCTTGAGCATATTTATGAGGGGACCTTCGTGTCCAAAACACGTTTTTGGAATAAAAGCCCGATGAAAAAAAATCGTGAACTTCTGAATTTCTAGCAAGTATAACGACATTACTGCTCAACAATTCTTGACTAAATTAATAACAGTGATGTAATATAGAATAATAAAGGGAACTGTTGTTTTTATTTTTCGTTTGAAATAAGATATTTGTAAGGATTAATATATTTAATGATAAATAATCCAACAAGTCGAATGAAACATCACGCCATTCGCGGCGTCTTGTCGCATCTCTTTTATTTCTACGCAGAGTGACAGTGAGCGCTGAGGCGCGGTGCTAGATGGACTTATGTCAATTTTTTTCGCTCGCAGCTGATTTTTTTTTCAAATCAATTTTGATTTGTTTGTTCTTGAAAGCTGCTTATTACATCTTATTTTGTGATTAGTTTTTTGTTGGTCTAAATTTTTGTGCGATTTTATTCATAAGTTGTGTAAATAAAATTATTAAATTGACCTTATATCAGTGGCGAAGAGTCAAAATTGTGCTTGAGGAACCTCAGTGGCGAAGGGTAAAAGTTGTGAAAGGGGAACCCGAAGAAACATATATTGTAAGTTGGTTTTATCGTCATTCCCGTTTTTAGTTTTTACCGATCCCGAAAACCATGAAAAATACACCCATGACGAAAGAACTGAAAATGTGGTTATTATTAAATTTTTATTTTGATCAAATTTTCGTTATCAGCAATCACGAAAACTACAAAAAATACAGCCATGATAAAAATACCAAAAGTTTTCGTGCGTAGGCGCCAACTTGATCTAGAATAAAATTTAGAGGAACTATAAATAAAATAAAAGTAATCTTATGTAAATGAGTCAACAAAAAAAAAACCGGCTTTGTACCAAATATGTTATTGACCATTACTGATTCTATCTTGTCTACATACTTGCTATTTCTGCCCCTGTTTTTAATAGATAATCTTCGGCTAACCTAGTTCGTTCTTCCTTCCTTCTTAGGAGATTTCCTGCCTGTTGTACATTAAGAAAAATGGGCAACAAAAAAAATACACGGAGGACACTAAAAAGATCTTATTCGATGAAACATAAACACATGATGGAAGTTGTAAAGTAAGTACCTACCTTTTTGTGCACACCTTATTTTGATTGTATAGATTATTTTGTTGTTGTAAAATCATTATGTATTTTAATTTAAAAACTTATTTGTTTCAATGTTAGATTACAAAAGTACTCTGAACACGAAAACCCTGGGACATTATTTGTAACTCCAGGAGCCAATCCAAAATCAAATTATGATGAGTAAGTATCAACTTATCCACTTCGCAACTACCAGGCCAATTGTTCTGAATCAATAATAGTTCATGTAATACAGGAAGACTAACCTTACCGAACCGTAGGTTCTCAGTTAAGGTACTATATAACACTGTCCACCTGCCTGTCTGTCCATCCACTCATACGTCCACGCATTGTATTCGTACGTACTGCGTTTTTGCCATGTCTTGTTTTTTTTTTGTGAGGCTGAACTGTCCCATTCCTGGGCAAAGAGCTTCCTCCATTCCTTCCACTTTTCCCGATGAGGTGCAAGCCACTTCTCACAAAATAACGAAAATGCCATCAACGCGGACTTGTTTTTTTTTTTTTGTTGTGAACAAAATTACAAAGTAACGTATTTTTTTATTACAGAGAAATCACTGACGATGATGAATGAATTTCAAGAAAATATATCCCCACCAGTTAATGGTTGAAGAGTCGTTGACATTATGCATTTCATCCACCAGCTGCAAACTATATCCAGCCACAGTTCTTTGTATTCATGTATTCGATGTTTTTTTTAGTTTGGAAGAATATTATTCTGCGGTGGTCCCGTTTAAATTTGGTAAAGATCTGATGCTGATCTTCGCAAATATACAATTAAACTCTTTATGACGGAAAATCTGTCGTGATTGCTGCAATCGTTTGAATGTTCATAGTATTAATAATAATAATATCATAACACAGGCATGCATCACACGTTTTTATTTTATATTTTTTTGTTTACAATTTCACCTAGAGTCTAATGTCTTGTGTCTTGAGGCCAATAAGGCGTAGTCGACTGCCTTATCGGCTTCGTTGGCGGCGGGGCTCCGCCGAAGGGGCTCCTTAATCTGTTTTCAGGGTTTAAAGTAACCTAACACGAAGGGAATGGCGGGGTCTAAGTTCACTCGCTCACTAAACCCCGCCATCCCCTTAGAAGCTTACCTATCCTAGTCGGGGTGTTGCATTGCAAGTCCCGAGCTCGCTTTGCTCGCTCTTGGATCCTAAGCTTTTGTAGTTTAAATAACTAAAATAAAATAACCATTTTGCCTATCAAGTTGTACAAGTTTCTGCAATAAACCTTATTATAATAAAAGTGTATTTTTTTAAGTGAACTATTTTCCAGTTTTGTTGTCGCAAAACGATGACCAATCATTGGTCATCGTTAAAATTTTCAGTGATATTTCAGAAGTGATATTTATATATAGGTACGTCAAAAATAATAAAATTGAATTAGAATATTAGATTGTTTTAATTTTGTGTTCTCTTCGGATCCTGCTCATTCACCTGTTCATGCATTTATTCATCCACCTCGTCCAGGACACCCCACTTCAATTCAAGAACAGAATCAAGACATCATGAAAAAAAAAATTTAACGACATGGCGGATGAATGGTAATTAAAGTCATCTGGATGGTGATTACGTCAGCAATACTTTCTGCAAAATTTTGTCGATTTTTATTTGAAAACATGTGGTGTCGCGCGAACCAGATCTTCCTGATTTCCAGACATTAAATGGTATTCAGAACATACGTGAAAGCTAATACTTACTTCAAATTGTAAAATGAAAGAACACAGATTGCTGTCGTCCAAGAAATTAAGTTAATCACATAAAATGTATTTATTGTAACTTTAGATGGTGTGACACCCAAGGTAGCTACGCCACTGTACAAGTCCACACGATGTGTTCTTATGTAACGTAATTTACATTTATTTAGAACATAGAGAAAAGATTCAATTTTTGCCAAATGAAACCTTCCCACTACCTACCTTCAACCTACCTGCAACCTACCTTCTACCTACCTGCTACTTACCTGCCACCTACCTTGCACCTACCTGCCACCTACCTGCCACCTACCTGCTCGGTCTCGGTCAATGTCAAGTTATGGCGTGACCAAGGGAAATAAGGATAAATTAATCTACAACCTGTTTTTTTTTATATCCCATAACTCTAGGATATGATTTAGACCATATCAAAGAATCAACTGGCATATGAATTATGTTTCAATCACACTTTTTTGAAGTGAAACTTCTTATGCGACTTCCAACCAGTTTAACGTTTTCATGGCGGTGGAATATTTTCTATTACCCACCAAGAGATGGCGCTATTACAAGATTTTTGACTACGTAGTTCTACTAGATAATACGCAAGATGGCGTGCAAACAGTCATGCATTCGACTCTTCGGTGTGACCAGCCTTCGCTCAATTTCCATGAGTAGAATAACCTCGATAAACTTATGTAATAAAAAGTGTACAACAATAAAATATTATTTAGAAGCTCAATAAAATAACGAGACTGAATGCCTGGCACTCGAACGCATTCATGTAGTATTACGAAGTTTCACTTCTTCCGCGCGGAGGGACGCCACGCACAATTTTTTTTTGTTGTGTTTTTCGCATGTTCTTGGCTATGAGTTATTGGTATGAATAAAAAGAATTACTCGTATTTATCAATGAAACTACTACTATTTTACTACACTTCTGCGAAGTTTGGCAACCTCGCATAAGTAAAGATTCGTCATACTGTTGAAAATTTTTGACCTAAGTAAATTATGATTGATGATATCTCCGAAACTATGCATTTTTGGACCACCAATTCTAGGAGTTTTAGTATTATGTTTACCTACAGAATATAATACTAGAGTTATGAGATATCAAAAAAAAACAGGTTGTATATATAGATTATTTATTATTCGTCTGACGAATTTGTTACATTATATTTCGTAAACCTTTTCTATAAAATAATAGTTTTACTTCGTTTTACTCCTATTAAAAAATTATGAACATATTTTAAAAATAGTTAGGTACAATATACTTTAAAAATAAGATACATAAATAATTGCGTGTGTTGAGATTCGAACCTACACATCGCCGCGTAAATAATGTGCGATGTCGGTTAGCGGCGCGCTTGGCTAATCGTACGCTTACACTATGTGGTGAAATTAAGCTTCTATACATTTATTGACGTCGCACATCGGCGTGATTCGGGACGACTCGACCCCCTCTTCATATGTTTCACCCCCTCAAATGCATGAAAATCGTCTAGAACCGCGCCTTAAGTCGCGCTGTAAATGATCATGATGTACCACGTTTTGCAAGTTCAGGGATTCAACATTAAACAACACTTATTTAATGATAAGGGCTGTTCATAGTATAGTTATGTGTGTTCGTAAATACATTCGTGTTACAGTCGTACATCATATTTTGTTGATATACAGCCCGGGAATGGCCTGAAAATTGCAAAAAAACGAAAAAAAAAAAATATTTTGCCTCCTACCCTGGCGCTTCCATGTAAAATCACTTTTAATTCCTTTAAAATACAGTTTTCAAATGATACGTGCCTTCCCGCTACTAGAAAACCCGCTGACACCGCGACAGAGCCTTTACATCAATCCAGTATGACATCATCTGTCGCCAGTCATAACATGGGTGACATCAAAACAGCACCTCTCCACACAATTGAAGAAACCTGGCTTGAGAAACGAATGGCGCCGCTTAGCCATAACATAGAAGGTATTTATTATTTAGATATGCAGTGTTTTTCTTAGATAGTTCATGGTTTGTTTTAGAAAGGAAATTGTAAGCCATAACATAACATCACGCCTGTAATCCACGGAGGGTTAGGCAAAGGTGTACGTGAACATTTGCAAGAACGTTACAGGAAAAACTTGGATGCCGATGGCACAGGATCGTGATGTTTAGCACAAAGAAAGGCAGGTTTGTGTCTAGCGTGATTTATATCATTTTCCTTATCGTATCATTTATCCCTGAAAAAAACACATCAAAATTTCCAAGCGAACGAAGTCGCGGTCAGCAGCTAGTTACTTTATAAGTCCACAATGCCTCAATCTATTGTAAAGATCATCTTAAATGCTCCAATTCAATAATTATTCTTGTAATGGCTCCACGGATCTCTCTGCGATTAACCGCGATTTATCGCTGATGGCAAATAATGGCAATATTGTCACCGTGAATAAAACTTTACTGCCGTTTCTATTGTAAGCAGTTGTTATTACTGCTGACATACTTAAATAGAGGCCAGTTAACATTAACTCAGTGGCAGCATGATTAGTGATGTGTTGGCCAGACGATGACAATGTACGAAATAAAAAAAAAAACAGTTCCATATTCAAAATGGAAAGTGGACTTACAATGACAGCGCTAATGACCTAGGGATTATTTAAGTCAGTTCTGATTTCCGACGGCAAATTACAATAAAAATAGTTGGATTAATGGATATAAACAAGACTCCGGAAGAAGAACCGTGAGAACTAAAATGATGTCATTAAAAAACTACCTTTAAAATTGTACGAAGAAGTATTTTGATATTAAATTTAGAATCCGTCGGATGCTGTTGGAACATTTGATACAGAAATATACCGGTGCAACGGGATACAGTAAGTGCCAAGCATTCTCAACTGTAAGTGAGGAGTGACTAGACATCTTTACACATATTTTCGTACTCTTGGCGGGGTAGAGATCGTATTATTCTACTGTGGTATTTATAATATAACTACATTCACAGCTTAGCATTTCCGTACCTGATATTTCACTGACTGACAGACGGACAATCATATTCGTAACAATAGAATATTCGGAGAAGTTTCGGTGATAAAATGTGATGGTCCCTTATTCCCTACACATCCCACGATGATTACTACAAGTTTATTAGATCTTGAAATGGGATCCATGACTCCTGGTTCCCATGGAAAGAGAACATAATCAGGAGAAATATAAGTTAGGGGCAATCATTTATTGATGAACGAGGCAAAGTAGAAGAGACAAAGTGAAGAACGGGATAAACTTAAGCAAAGATTTAGCCATAAATCTAAAATTATATAAAAGACTGCTACTACATATACGAATGAAGAAAAAAACATGAGTACCTAATAATGCTTCCTCATAAAATGACATTTCCTATAGAAAAAAAAAAAGATAAAGTATTTACTGCCTACATGTTTGTATTCAAAGCAGGCAGTCAATTTAAATATGTATTCATCTTAAAAAGCTACTTCCTCAAACATATTGTAATAAGTAATAAGGTCATGGCTTAACATGATTTTGTAAAGACTTGACGTGTATCATTTTGTCTGAATATTATTCTGAGAACATTTTTTTTTTAAATCTAGCTATATTTTTAGAAGGTACTGGTAATTGTCAGTCTGCATTATTGTTGGGAAGAAGCTTCCCTCGGACATATTACAGACATAATATATTATTATATTCAGACATATATTTATTTTTATCACATTCCAAGGGAATTCGTAATCCATTACTTTATTTAGTCCACTCCTTACTACTCCTTTAGTTGTAGTTATTAGGCGTCATTTTTTCAAAATGGCGGCACGAGCGATGATGGTACGAGGTGACAAAGTTAAAATTCGGAAAGAGCACATCAAAATCTTTAAAACTTCCCAGGTAAAAATACCAAATTACTGGACTAATTGGGGTAAAACAATTGTCTGCTCCATAAGTTATCAGAACAAAGTCAGTGAATCAACTAGTATACAATCTATCATTTTTACACAGAGCTAACAATTAGTAAATAACGCAATGAACATTGTGGAATTTTAAAAATTAAAAGCTTTGGTATTTACTCGTAGAGTGTGTTACGCATTATGTGGAATGTGTGGATCATTGCTTGTTGGTTTTATTTTATTCATATATCTTATGTTCGTTCCGTCATCACCAATTCTTCCGTCCGACGTGTGATCTACATTTGTACTGATGTTTATTGAGCACTTACTTGTTAAGCTAGCTTAATAAGAATCTCGAACACTGCTGCTATTTGCCTTGTAAAATTGTTTAGCATTGATTACGCGATCTAGAATTCTAAACCTGTGTCAAGTTATGCTAAGTATTTCATTTAGGTTAGGTTCAATATTTAGGTCCTGTTTAGTGTCGTGGGTACGTCACGTTTTATTACTGTGCGGGTTACTATTAATAACAAAGACTTACAGTACGAGGAACATATTACTGCAGAATTCAGTAGGGGTTAGGAAAAAAAATCAAACTGCCAACAAATCTGGCCCACCTAACTTGGTTTAATTTGACCATTTTTAGTAGCACTTTGATTCTTGAAAATATACCTCGTCATTTTAGTTGTTTTACTACCAAATAATGGAAACCAGACTTATTGAATGAACTCTGACCATCGAATTACTAAGATAATATTTAAAATATTTTTTTTATAGTTCTTTTGTGCTGTCCTCACTGGGCTCGCGTTGTGGACTATGTACCCAGTCTCTTAAATAGACAGAAAGCCACTGGTCCAAGCAGTGGGAATGTAATAGGCTGATTAAGCATTGAAAAACGCGGGGCTTCACAGGAAAAACCCTGAACACACAGTTTATATTTCAAGTCAATCAGGTGGCTGTCTCCAGTAAGGCGGGTGATATACGAGACGACGTCGCCGGCCATGCGCCGGCGCCGACGTCCGGCGCCTATGTGACCACGTGTGTGACCGCACGCCATGTGTTCACGACTTAAATGAGGATTTGGAAGCTGGAAGTTAGATTGAATCGTGTTATTGGGCCAATGACTGGCAAAAATCTTGGTGATGAAGACTATTGTAGAATCTGTTCCGTGGTATTAAGATTTAAGAAGGATGTCCTTTTCAACTTTCCACCAAGCGATGCCACTACTCTGCATTTCTGCACCGACATCGTGAAGTACATCGGTAGTCTAACTGACTTCAGCGCTACCCCACCGACGACGCAAAGTTTTGGCCAGCGACCTTTGTAATCTCGAGAACCAAGTCATCATCTTTCTGCCCTTGTCCCCTTTTACTTGGCAGCACGCCTCTTCTCCTCTGTCGGGAACCAAGTCACAAATAAAATTCTACCGAAAGTTTGGAACCATTCAAACATTAATAGTTTTGTTTTATAGACGAGATAATCGTTGTTATTAGTGAATCCATTTCTTAATTGTCCGATTTGGTAGTTTCATATTACTTTGTGCTTCTGTATCTCAATTATTGCAGATCCTAGAGATAACTAACTACGTAAAGTTATCATTTAATCTCTATGTAACATCGATGATATCATTTAATTCTCATTGTGTACGCACTACTATCCTACTATCTTAAGTGGCCTGTTAATTGAGTCGTTCAAGATTATTTCTATGATTCACACTTTAGACTTGTACTATTATGTATTCTGTGCTTTAGTTTCGTTAGTTGGACAAGTTTGAACATGTTCAAGTTCTTTTAGGCTACTCAGAACTTGCGTTATTTTTCTGATATTTAAAAATAAACCTTGTTGTTAGTACCATAAAGTGCAAAGTTGTACAACAACACCGATGACGTCACACAGTTCCTTGGATGACCTCGAGCGCAACTGCTACGCAAGTTTTCGTTTGTACTTTAAGACTCTGAAAATAAGATGCAAAATTCAACGTCTGCAGCTCTGCGCTGAGTCTTAGGGGCCTGGCAAGACCCACCTCGTTCGTTGATAAAAGGAAATAAGATCATTGAGTCAGAGACTCGGCGCCTGCGCTCCGTAAGTGGTTATGCACGTGTTACTTTGCGTGGGAGACACCTACAGGTGATGCTGCGATCGATATCACACATGATATAGCGTCTAAAGCTTCATGGCTCGGTTACAATGCCGACTACCGTGGCGAGACAGTGCCAAGCACTTGGCCAAGTTCTCTGTCTTGGAACTGACCCATCATTGTACTCAGTGCATCAATTCAAGGCATTAGAGTCGTGGTTGGAATTTTTGGTTTGTGAAGAAAGTTTCAAATCTAAGATGCGATTGCAACCCCTAGCATTAGAGAAACTATGCAAGAGGGTGATGTAAGGTATGCTTGGCCATCAAGTCTTAAGGATTAAAAAGGAAAAATCTAGCTGAACATAGAAGGCAACATTAATGAGTCGCAGAAATGATGCACTGCGCACTTTGTATGGGCAAGAACGTAGTCGCTTGTATGTGGGTGAAGGTGCAATGACTGCTTAGGCATTCGGCATAAAGATTTATTCTGGTTTTATGACAAGAAAAAATGAGAAGTTTTCGTTCGAAGCTGAGGGGGTAATGGGTGCAATTGCCTTGGCTATCCGTGACTGGTACCAAATCTAGTGATGCAGAGGTAATATAAACTATTATTAGTAGTTAGTTTGACTTTGGAAGTCTTTAAACGGACTCCGGACCGAGGTTGGCCGAAGCATTGAAAAACTCAGATGGAGATTTATAGATGGAATTGTCCTGGAGCATAAATGTGGTTTTCTTCCATTAACTATAGGACACTATATCATGTCCTATGTGTACTATTGTCTGCAACTGATGGACGCAAGACCGCATACTCGTAGCAGAATTCTGGACCGACTCAAATTAGATGGCCATTGACAGTTCAAAAAGATGAATAAAGTGGGAGCATGGAAGAAAAAAAAAAACATGTTGCACCGACCCCTAACATCATGGGGAGGAGAAGGAAGATGATTATAATAACACGCCTAAAAGAAGAAGAGCAATTCGTAAGCATCGTAGGTGGAAAAGACGTTACGATGATTATAAAATAGCCGTACCATTCCTCTTAGGACGTGTTCTTTTGTGTCCAGTTGCTGAATTTCTTTGATGTCATAAAAAGATACAAATTTTCGTTCAAGTGGCAACAAGATATCATATCACGAATGGACGTCAGAGCAACCTGTTTGCCGCAGCTAGAAGGCGAGTTTCAAAATGCATAAAACCTGATAAGTTTATGACTATGACGTCAAACTTGGAATTGATTTAGGACATCGTCTGACCCGTTCACCATTACTAAAGCACTTAAAAAATGTTGGGTGATTAAAAGAGGGTGGGTAGATATTTGCATTTTATTAGCATGTTCATGATCGAACCAGTTGGTCAACTACATAAACTGCATAACTGGATTCTTTCAGAGTCCATTTAGAAGGGCTATTATAGAAAGGAATTTGGGTTTTCGACCTGACCTCTTCTTTGCTAAATGTACTCGTCTCGATTACTGACCATCTCGAGTTTCTTGGTGTTGCTGTGGTCTCGACCCTCAACTTTGCGTCCTACATTGAGTTCAAGGCCCAATTAGCCGCTAGAAAGCTGGGTGTTCCCGCAAAGGTGCGAAAGTACTACGCGCTGGGACAGCAGCTGACATTATAACAAGCAGAAATTTTATCGTGCATGGAGTACTGTTCGCACCTTTGCAATGGATCAGCCAAGTACCAACTGCAATCGTTAGAAGCTATTGAGCGACGTGCGAAAGAGGCTCATTTGGATCTTGAATTGGGTAAAATTATAATTTAAATCTATTCAAAGTACGAGTGATTTGGTTTCTTCTAAGCAAGCGTACTCCACCCTAGGCCGCATAGTCGCGTCACATCAGACGAGTTCAGCCAAACGCAAGTCTATTTAGTAAAAAAAACCGGCCAAGTGCAAGTCGGACTCGCGCACGAAGGGTTCCGTACCATTATTTATAAAAAACGAGCAAAAAATCACTTTTTTGTATGTGAGCCCCTTAAATATTTATTTTATTCTGTTTTTAGTATTTGTTGTTATAGCAGCAACAGAAATACATAATCTGTAGAAATCTCAACTGGTTATGCTATCACGGTACATGAGATACAGCCAGGTGACAGACGGACGGACGGACGGACAGCGAAGTCTTAGTAATAGGGTCCCGTTTGATCCTTTGGGTACGGAACCCTAAAAAAGGAATGATTACAGAGTGAATTTAAGAACGCAACGGATCGAGTTTTCTAACTGGTAAAGTTTAATGTCCAGAAACAGTCTCGTGACTGCTACACGCCAAGATTTTGATAAGCAGTCGCAAGTGGCAAAGTAGCACGGTTTTGTAGGTACTAATGTGCCGTTTTGCACACTAAACTATCGCTTCAAAATTTAATCAGAAACCGTTACAGATTTTTACACCTATACATACATACAAAAAGAAATCGTACAAGGTCCGTACGTAAAGGTCATACTATAGTAAGCACGTGTGTTTCAACGTGGTGTCGCTGAGTTTAACGTTACAATGAACAAGTCAATTCTAATGGCCTCTTGATCAGGGCTGGCACTTATTGGTTTAGACAGACAATTTAATTAACACAAAAAAAAGCCCGGCCAAGTGCGAGTTGGACTGGCGCACGAAGGGTTCCGTACCATTATTTAAAAACGAGCAAAAAAAATCACTTTTTTGTATGGGAGCCCCTTAAATATTTAATTTTATTCTGTTTTTAGTATTTGTTGTTATAGCGGCAACAGAAATACATAATCTGTAGAAATTTCAACTGGCTAACTATCACAGTTCATGAGATACAGCCTGGTGACGGACGGATGGACGGACGGACGGACCGCGAAGTCTCAGTAATAGGGTCCCGTTTGACCCTTTGGGTATGGGACCCTAACAAGGTTGACTGGTAGAGAATGCCTTTTGGCATTAAGTCCGGCTATTATAACACTATTGCACAAAAAGTTTAAAAAAATAAACTCCGGAAACATGGTGGGTATCGATGATGAAACATCATCATATGCCTAGCCTTTTCTCAGCTATGTTGGGGTCGGCTTCCAGTCTAGCCAGATGCAACTGAATAGGTACCAGTATTTTACATGAAGAGACTGCCTATCTGACTTCAACAGTTAATTAAGACTGGGTAACACTATCCCTTGTTTTTTTTTCATTTGATATGGGTTTGGTTGTAACACTAGTCTAGGTCAGAGATGACAGAGACAAAGTCGAGGATTGAGCGAGCTTACCCAGAAAAACCTGGCTGTCAGAATTTTAGGCCACTGACTACCTGTAACGACTGTCAAAGATCTAAAAATGACAGGCGGGACTAACGGCTTAACGTACTTTCCGACCGGCACGGAGGTATGTAATGAGTGGTCACCCATCCGCGGACCAAACAAGGCAGGCAGCGCTTACCAAAGATCGACCTGAGTGGCTACTATTATTTGTATACTGTCTATGGTGGTACTACTACACACACACACCACACACACACACACACACACACACACACATTCACAGGTCCAGTTGAAAACCAGCGTCAGGCAGCCTAGCTGAACTGGCCCTTTTTGGCGCAGCTGTGAGGCACATAATAATTCTCCCTCTTTTCTTTTGTTTTATTCAGCTACACAATTTAAACCCTTTCTTTTCTTTTGTTTAAATTTAAGTATTTTTTGTGTTCATTTTCGTTTATTGTTGAGTGTACTTGTGGCATGTGCCAAATAAACTTATTTTCTTTACAACAAATGAAGAATATTGAAGACACAATACCTACAAGTTCTTTGACATGCATAAGGATTTGGGACGTCCCTACATACAATATCTACAATATTGATTCACTTAACAAATGCACGTTACAGAAAAGTTCATGGCAACGGACGTTTGCCAACAGCTGGTTGTGGACACATAATAAACACTTCTAAAAGCCTACTATCCATACTAATATTATGAATGCGAATGTCACTCTGTTTGTTTGTTTGTATGTTTGTTTGTTACTTTTTCACGACTAAACGGCTGATCGGATGTTAATGATTTTTTGGCAAGAAGATACATTTCAACCTGGGGAAGGATATACGCTATATATCATCACGCTACGACCAATACGAGCGGAGCAGCAATGAAAAATGTTACGAAAACGGGGAAAATGTAACGCAGACGAAGTTGCGCGGGACAGCTAGTAAAATATAAGAATAAAGAAAAATATAAAAAGTCTACGAGTAAATGCTTTTAAATGTTATGTTAGCTTTGGTAATTGTCTTAACAGAATAGCAAAAACCAATCATATTGAATTTCAAGGTCCTGACCCTATTGACTATCAAATTGTGTCTAAGCACGTCTCGTGTATACCTCCCCTCCCCCACTTCTAAGCCGCTTTGAAAGTACAGTACAGCCAACCGCACGTTTATGGTGGATATCGCATCGATATCGATATCGCACATGATCTTACCAAAACAATGTCTGGACTTGAAACAAGACTGACCTCTAAGTGTTTCTTATCTGACTATTCCAGTCTACTATCATCATCTGCCTAGCCTTTTCTCAATTGTGTTGAGGTCGGTTTCCAGTCTAACCGGATGCAGCTGAGTTAGAGCGACTGTCATCTGACCTCCACAACCCAGTTGTGTACTGGGTAATTCGATACCCCTTGGTAAGACTGGTTGTCAGACTTTCGAGTGATTGACTACCTTGACGACTGTCAAAGATCTATAATTGACAGCCGAGCCATCTAGTAGACTAGTAGTTCGGTTAAAATTGAGTCTTGTTAAATTATTTGAACAACGTGCTCACAAATGAAATATGGTTGGTCATATAGTTGGAACACGCTATTCGGCTGTTTTTCGACACGTGCTACACGTGTCGAAAAAGTCCAATAGCGTATTCCAGCTGTCGACACAAGTATGTAAACAAGAACAGGTGTAAAAGAGATAGTTGCGCGTCGCGCAGTATTTTAGCTTAGTAGGTAGGGGTAAATGGAGTGGGGTGGGGCGGCATTTCACGCGTAGTAATTCTATAATGACATTATATAAAAATTACGTAAAGGCCACCCGTATTAGGCACGTGTTTGGAGGCGTGCGCGCAATAGGTTTCACGTTTCAATGAACTATTCAATTTGAATAGCGTTCTCTTTGAGTAGAGCTGCGTTGTATGAATTATGTATCGATTTATGTGAAGGTTGAAGGTTTTCATATCTCACTTTTTAGGCAATAGTGAAGCCTATATCCAGCTCCTGGATGAAATGGTCCATCCTAATCTGGTGTAACTAACAGGACGACTTAAAATAAACAGCTGGGCTTTAAGTATTTATGGCAAATACCTATGTACTATTGAAAAATTCCGAAGGGAAAGACAGAGATGTCCCAAGTAATACACCCACATTTCAACAGATATGTTTAAGACCCATGTCCGAGAACAGAAGACCTATTGTCTTCTACTGACAAATTCCTCATGGAAAAAACCCATTAACTATTTAACCGAGCTTGGAATCGAAGCCAGGACCTCATGCTTAACAGCCGTGCTTGCGACCATAAGACCAACGAGGTTAATCTGTACAAACTTCGATGAAATTTTGAATTATCTTCATTGAGATTTAAGCAAGAATTACTAGAAAAAAAAAACGCCTATTTAATAAGCCAGTTTACCAGCCATAACTTACACAGTTGTAGAGTAGGTTTTATTGAGCTCATGCTTCGAAACATTCTAACCACCAGCACGGCATGCTTGACAGATTGCTTGAAAGTCAAGGTTGTATTTTCTAGACATGCTCAATCAATACAAAACATGTAAAACATGCAACAGCCCTAGCACACCAATTAAATTCGAATTTGAGACATATAACTGATACATTATGGGTTATTTGGAACGAATGCCATTAATGCCATTTCAGCAGCTATGCTTTACATATTAAAGAGTGACTAGCTGTACCCGGCATGCGTTGCAATGCACTTTTTCCTACCTATACACCCTACCTTTCTCACCTTTTAAACCTTGGACTACGACAAACATTTCAAAACCAAAATCAGCTAAATCGGCCCAGCCGTTCTCGAGTTTTATCGAGACAAAAACGAACAGCAATTGATTTTGATATATATAGATAGATAAACTTTTAATGATATATAGACAGACGAATAGGTGAACCAATTGCAATTGACAGAGACGGTCTCGTTGCTTAAGTGTTCGCAATCGCGACTGCTCAGCGGCGATCCTGAGTTCGATTTTCGGGTTAGGCAAATTGTTATCGAGTAAGAACTAGTAAATGAATTTCGAGAAAGCAAAGTACAAATAAAGTAACAAAACGCAGGTAGTAGAAGCCATGAAACCAATCGTACAACCGTTCTAGATAAGCTCAGTATGAGCTCGTTTGACTCAATCATGTTATTGAGTTCCATAACAATCCATAAAGTTTGGTACTAAAACATACTCAACGTTCTACGGAATCTGCGATTTAGATTAATCTGAAGCGGCTAAAGTCGAAGAAGTAGTAAAGTGCGATTATGGATATGTATGTAAGTGCTATAAATCAGGAACAGTTTTGAAGAGACAAGTGGTGAAGAAAACCAGCTCAGTTTGAGATTTAAATACGACACGAGTATTGTAACACAAATTTTGGAAACCCTGATTTTGTGACCCGCCAGACCTTTAAATGCGCGACATTAAATGATAGATATAGACGCTAATGATATCGCCACACACGTAGCTTAGGTCTGGGCCGACTTCATTATCAGCCAGCCCTTGCCCCTTTCTAATTGGGGACGGCGAAACAAGTTATCTTCTTCCGTTCTCTGCTGTCAGACGTCTCGGCATCATTTACTCCTTTCTCTTTCATATCATTCCTAACACCATCCATCCTTGTTTTCTTTGGCCTTTCTCTCTATCTCTATCCATCAACATTCATATACATTACTCTTTTAGTCACATGCGTTTCAAGGTCTCAAAATACTAAATATATACATAGGTTGTCATAAACAGGCTTAGAAGAAAAACCGGCCAAGTGCGAGTCGGACTCGCGCACGAAGCGTTCCGTAGCATTATTATAAAAAATCACTTTTTTGTTTGGGAGCCCCCTTAAATATTTCTTTTATTCTGTTTTTAGTATTTGTTGTTATAGCGGCAAGAGAAATACATAATCTGTAGAAATTTCAACTGGCTAACTATAACTGTTCATGAGATACAGCCTGGTGACGGACGGACGGACGGACAGACAGCGAAGTCTCAGTAATAGGGTCCCGTTTGACCGTTTGGTACGGAACCCTAAAAAGGAGACTTAGCAAACCATCAAGAACAAGTAAGGATTAAACCAAACGAAGTGACGCAGTTAAGACAAATTACAGCTATACTATAAAGTAGTGATACAGATGATGATGATGATACTATGATCACATAGTAAGGTGGTATACTACCCCTGACGAACAATTTCCAGAGATATTTTGTTTTTAGGCTTCTAGAATTAAAGTTGGAGTTTCTTGCCCATTCTTCTACATAGATATCTAAGCTTTGGAATGGGCAACTACAGTACTTTCACGGTTATTATGCCTTGTTACTGGGAATGTAGCTTCATTTTATTTCGACAGACGTCTTTTTTTCGACAGTTCAAAAACTGGCCTGGTGTACTTGAAATAAATGCTTTTGATTTAAACTTTTTCCAGCCTAAATGACAAAGTCAAGCATTAAATTATTATTTATTTCTCTTCCCAAGACCTGTTTTTGTCCGGTCTAGGTCTATAAAAACCTTTAATCAGCAGTAATTTTTTCTAGAACTGGCACAGATAATACTCGTATAATCCAAGCAATTCGGTTTTTTTCCCATCATTATTCTCATGACTCAAAGCCAAACAAAAAATGTAGTTTTACGTGAAGGACTTCACCCATATCTTGGTAAACATTAAATTGTACTAAAAATATGTTTTTCTTGAACAATCCAAGGCCATCTAAAAATAACGAGTGTTTATTTATAATCGGACATATTATATTACTAACTGTCCTGTCAACTTGCTTGCTGTCCGGGCAACTTCGTCTGCGTCACATTTTCCCCGTTTTTACACCATTTTTCATTGCTGCTCCGCTCCCATTGGTCTTAGCGTGATGATATACACCGTGTAAATCACCTCATCACGAAGCCGTCAACCAAGCATTCTGTACATGAAACTAAGTAACTTTACGCAAAAATTATTGCTGGGTAACAATTTTTTTTGGCGGGTGTAAAATCATGTTTTGTGGTAAAACTCAATGTAACGCACTCAAAAGATTGTGCTGATGGACGGATTGAATAGTACGGGGGTCGTGAAGGTGTTTAAAGTAAAAATATTACATTAAAAACTTGTATTTAAAAAAATACTTGTCAAAAAGTTGGAACTTTGACACCTAATATCTCCGTAACTAGAAGGTTCCCAGGTATGTTGTAGAACAAAAAAATGATCGCAATGACAGGGAGAACCAGTGCCTTTCGGCTTCGTTAAGAGGTGTTTTACACCCTTTATAGCCTATAGCCTTCCTCGATAAATAGTTTATCTAACACTGAAATAATTTTTCAAATCAGACCAATACTTCCTGAGATTAGCGCGTTCAAGCAAACAAACAAACTCTTCAGCTTTATAATATAATAAAATAAAAGTAGTAGCGACCCGCCCCGGCTTCGCACGGGTGCAATGCTGATAATTAGCCATTATTTGTCGTAAAAAGTAAATGACAAAAATATGTTATTGTGGGTTATCCATAAGAGATAGATATATACCATCGCGGAGTTTTCTGTAGACCTTTTCAATGTCTACAATACTTGGAATATTACATATTTTGATAAATCCCGTAGGGTTCAGCTTGCTTTTGCAATGTAAGCGGGAAAAAATTAATTATTTACGACATCACATTAGAAACCTCAAAAATAACAGTATTTCTCCACCATTCAATGGATGTTATTATACATATAAACCTTCCTCTTCAAGCACTCTATCTGTTTAAAAAAACGCATCAAAATCCGTTGCGTAGTTTTAAAAGATTTAAGCATACATAGGAACATAGGGACAGAGAAAGCGACTTTGTTTTTAACCCCCGACCAAAAAGAGGGGTGTTATAAGTTTGACGTGTGTGTCTGTGTGTCTGTCTGTGGCATCGTAGCTCCTAAACGGATGAACGGATTTTCATAAAATTGGTGTCGTTTGAAAGGTAATTTAATCGAGAGTGTTCTTAGCTATGTTTCGAGAAAATCTGCTCAGCCGTTTGAAGATCATCACCTCTTTTCTAGTCGATGAAGGGATAAAAACAACGTCTACGGGTCTAGTTGATTCGAAATTTGAATTTTTGTCACTTGTCACCGTCGGCATCGCCAGGGGTGTAGGCTACATACCCCCCTCCCCCCTAAAAGTTTTTTTTTTGTTAATTTTGTTTCCTTGTTTTTGTAAATGAGCGAGAAGAGGAGAAAAGTGGAAGGAATGGGCACCTATGCTCAGAAGTGGTACAATCAAGGCTAAAAAAAAATAAGTTTAAAAAGCATGAAATAAAAATTAAATTAAAAATTTAAAAAACCCCCGACAGAAAAAACCTCTTAAAAAACCAAAAATAAAATTAATCCAAGCGTCGTAGCGTCGGGGGACCGCTAAGTAGACCGCTTAGTACCTACTAACACTAAACAAAGGTTTTTTAGAGGTTTTTTATACTATGTAGTGATAGATTATTGATTTCTACCTACCTTCCTGTTTGACTGTTGGTCGGTTTAGTGGTCGCAAGCACAACTGCTGAGCTTGAGGTCCAGGGTTCGATTCCTAGGTTGGGCAAAGTGTTATTGGGATTTTCCATCAGGAATTTCCCAGTAGCAACTACGGAGTCTAGATTTGTGCCCGGTTGATGGCAATAGACTCGCCGTCTATTACCTGGAACTTAAAAATAACTGGCGAAGTTTGGGTGTACAGTGCCCCACACCATTACCTGACCCATCTCACAAAGCCAAAAAGAGGCAAATGGGTCAGATAATGCTGCTCACTGACTGTACTATAAGTGGTACACTTCTGCATAACCCATCGGGGATTACAGGCGTGATGTTATGTAATGAATTACTTCACAACTACAATTAAATTAATCTAAAAATATGTTTATCTTGAACAATCCATGGTCATCTAAAAATAACGCATGTTTACTTATAGTCGGACATTATTATTTTCTTTATTGGCGATAAAATTATGTTTGTTTCATGTTTTCCTCAGAGAGCACATTTTAAAGGATAATTTAATAAAGTTAGCACATTATTAATTCTAATTACTTAGCTTCAATTCGATTTTAATTGGGATTTACCTACTGCAATTGATACGGAAGATTGATAAGTCAGAGTTTTAGGTCAATTAATTGTCGGGTTTTTACATTCCTATCTGAAATTGAACGTAATTGATGTCAATAGGCATGCCACCTGTGACATTATCTCATCTGGCGAAATGTGAGTGAGTTTTGTATAATTCCCAAATCGACATTGTGAAAAAATATTTCCGAGATATACTCAGAAATGCGCCTTTATTTTTTATTCAAATATCAAATACAATACCTCTCTATTACATGTGTCATTTGCACTTGACAGGTTTTAATAAAAGCAAAACAAGATTTTTCTTTTTTTCGTCTGTTTTATAAAGGAAGAAGCTCACGGGAGGTCCTTCACTGGAGGGTCTCGTCTTAGGATCGTACGGGTTCAGCCCATGTTCAGGCACCGGGTCACTGACGTAGTTGACCTGGAAGGGCGCGAAGTTGCTAACGTCCCCCATGAATTTGAACCATCGCTCCGGGGTGCGCTCCGTACTCGCCGCACATCAGGTCTAGAGCATATTAACACTTATATAGGGTGTCCATCAAGACTCAAGCTATCACCCTCTGCAGTATGTCGTACTATTCACTGGACATCCTGTATTTACAACCTCGTATGGGGTCTGTCAAAAACAAAGGGCATTACGTAATTTTAGTTTTTAATCCAAAGACATAAGGACTGCAGTGAAAATTAACATAATTTTCATACTCTAGCTTTCATGAGCGTTGCTAATTTTGATTAGTTTTCTATAATATCATTAGAGTTTTGCATGATATTAGGAAGGCTTTTAATTCATAAGGAACTATATATTTCATGCATACTAATATTATAAATACGAATGTCACTCTATTTGTTTGTATGTTTGTTTGTTTGTTACCTTTTCTTTTTGTTGCCTCGGTCTGTGGACTCAGGAGGCTGATGAGTATATGTGAGGAATACGCAGCTGATCACGGGCTGCGTTATAATGTCAAGAAGAGTCAGTGCATGGTTTTTCAAGGTGGGCCTAGGAAAGTGCGAGATATGCCACCCATAAAGCTGAATGGCGTACCCTTGGAAAGGGTGGACATTTTTAAGTACTTAGGACATTTATTGACTCCTACCTTGAAAGATGATGCGGACATTGAGCGGGAGCGGCGGGCGCTGTCAGTCAGAGCGAACATGGTTATCCGTAGGTTTGCACGTGTCTCTAAAGATGTTAAAATAACTCTTTTTAGAGCCTACTGCACTACACTGTACACGTGCAGCTTGTGGACTGACTATACGCAAAAGTCTTACAGCGCCCTTCGTGTCCAGTTCAATAACGCGTTCAGGATGATGTTGGCGCTCCCCCGCTTTTGCAGCGCATCGACTATGTTTGCAGAAGCGCGCGTGGATTGCTTCCACGCCACTATGCGCAAGAGAGCCACGTCGCTGGTGCGGCGAGTGCGGGGGAGCGCTAACAACATGCTGGCCGCGCTCGCGGGAAGGCTTGATTGCTCCATCATCTCCCACTGTTGTAAGCAACATGTGGCAGGCTGATGCGACTGACAGACCTGGTTTTTATTTTTTATATATGAATTGTTAAAAATGTTAATTGAGTTATTTTTATTTTATTTTTTGTGTTTGAATTATTATTAATTGAATTAAGTAAACGAAATTGTTTTTAAATGTTGTGTATGTAATGTGACTGTGCTAATGTATTATTTTTATTATGAGTCAGTGATACTTGAATTAAATGATTTTATTTTTTATTTATTTATTATTTTCACGACTAAACGGCTGATCGGATCTTAATGAAATTTGGAAAGAAGATAGCTTTCAACCTGGGGAAGGACATAGGCTATATATCATTACGCTACGACCAATAGGAGCGGAGCAGCAATGAAAATTGTTTTGAAAACGGGGAAAATGTGACGCAGAGGAAGTATCGCGGGCCAGCTAGTTCAACATAAAAACTGACACTGACCGGCAAATTGCAAAAAACCTATGAAAATTTGAATTTCGCGGGTCACCCTGTCGCTTCTAACTTAAAACAACTTAATTTGTCTTTTGCGTGATAGGTACGTAAACAAAAAAAAAATTGTGGGTCAAAAGCATTAACATAGTATAAACCTTTCTCCTTTCATAAATCGCTTTTTAACTGTTTGGAAACATGAAGTGTGACCTTGAACTTCACGTAAATTGATTTCGATAAAAAATAAATTCTAACATGCGACCTTGCGTGTCGAAATGTGAAGCCCAACTGAGCTCAAACAAGCGTTTTAACATTTACAAATAGAACAAGACAATTTAAAAATAAAAAGTTACGACAAATTATACGCATATTTTCTGCACACACATGCATTTTATTCTGCATGCATGTGTTGTACGCTTGGATAAGGTGTTCTAAAAATAGAACGCGTTTGTTGCGCGCATGCAGTTTTAATTATAATGTAGCGTGTTGAATTTATACATTAAAGAGGAAATTCTTAACATAAACTGACGCCTTCAACCCATGTGCGTAGGCAGAAACAACCGGATAATACGATACCCCTTGGTAAGACTGGTTGTCAGACTTTTGGGCCACTGACTACTTAGGGACTGTCAGAGATCTACAATTGACAGCCGAGACCAACAGAGGCACGGAGGAAACTCGGTATGTACCTAGTGGGTGGTCACCCATCCGCGGACCAACTTATACAAGCACGGCTTAACCTGAACATCGGCCCGAGCGGCTGTTATTATTTAGCCACACGCTCCTCAACATTTCTGAAAGAATAGTGAGTGTTTGAAATTCTTTACTATGACAAAATTATTGTCGATACAGCGATTAGATGAAAGTGGATTAGTAGCTCTGTTTTAGTTTTATTTATAGGTGTAGAGCAAAAACGCATAGCTCGGCGGTTTAGTTGGAATGTCAGCACTGCGCCTTCGGCTGCGGTCACGATCTTTGGCACCGAGGAATTTAATTAATATCGAGGTGTAAGACGAATATAATACCGTACACCCTAGTTTGTAGTTATACTCAACATTACGCATTACACCCTGAAGGCTTAATATTTATTTCTGTAAGATACAAATTCATGTATCTTCATGTTCATGCACACATGTACATGTTCCACATTTTGTCGAGTAGGTTAGGTTTATGTTTAAAGCTATGAATACACATGCCAGTTTATAGCACAAAACCATACAAGGAGCTTGCATGCTAATAATCACCAATTTTGAAGTCGTTATCGACCACTGGCACGCCAGCTACTTGTATAGTCATCATCATCTGCGTAGCCTTAGCTGGCTTCCAGTCTAACCGGATGCACGACTGCCTACCTGACGTTCACAACCCAGTTAGTACTGGGTAATACAATACCCTTTGGTAACACTGGTTGACAAACTTTCAGGGCTGAATACCTACAGTTAGTTGTTACAACAACTGTCAAAGATCAACAAATGACAGCCGGGACCAACGGCTTAACGTGCTTGCCGAGGCACGGAGGAAACTTGGTATGGAATAGGTGGTCACACATACACGGACCAGAATTGAGAAATTTGCATTCCTAATTTCCTCCTCTAAGTCTCATGCGATAATGGGCGAGCATTAGTCGGCTTTTTCAAAATTATTATATTATCTGTGAGTACTGACCACATTCGGCAGTAGCTTTATTGATATGACGAAACTCCATTGAAGGTAGACGTAATGCGAGAATCTCAAATAAATCCCATTTACAAGATAACAACAAGAAAGTATGTCAACAGTAATCTTTACAAATGAACATCGTGTAGTAAATAATTTAACATTTCAGAAGTACTATAAAGTAAGCACTTTATGTACCGCTAGGCACAAAGTATTTACAAACGATGCCAATTGTTCCGAGTTGGGAAACTTGCCAGAATTATAATATAGAAATGTCAGCCTTGTTTTTCGTACTGTTTTGGGAATGTTATTGTCTTTTTTATTGGTGACGTTCCCTATTGCCCATCTATATTCAAACATGATTAGGTCCAACAATAAATTAAGGAATAATATCCAAACAAAAATGGTCTGAAATAAAGGGAGACTATATGACTAAGTATATTGAACAAAAATATTACTTTTTTACCGAGGGTAACTAGAGTAAACTTCAGTTAAGTAGTGACATGATAGTTTTGTGTCTCCGATTATTCTAATGAGTATATACCTAGGCCGGAAACTTTTGGATCTACATGATATCTTTGTTTACATTCCATAATGTTAATATATAAGATCTTACAATGGGTTTAAAGCTTCGGGACACTAACGGACCCTGTAGAGCACGGAAAAAAGTATAAAACAAACGTTTAAAATTGAAAACCTCATCATGTTTTATAAATACAATTTTCTTTTGAAGAGGCACTAAAGAGTTAAAAAGCCTTTTGGAGCTTTTTAAATACGGTATTTAGAAACTGGCTCTGTTGAAAACTCTTTGTACACTATTTGGATTTTCCATAGTAGCTGTTCTTAAGTGCATCTGTCCTAATGAAAACTACAATGAAAAACTATAAATTGAGAATTATACATGATTATGCCATTTTTTGGAAAGCAGCGGTGGCCCATTGGTGGCAGACCCGACTTACGAGCAGTAAACCGTGGGTTCGAACCCAGTCAGGCGCATTACTTTGTTTAATTTATTTCATCACCGCGGCCCTCAAAAACGGTGAAGGAAAACATCGTAAGGAAACCGGCATGTCCTAGAACAAAAAATTCGACGACATGTGACATCTACCAACCCGCACTGGGCCCGCGTGGTGGATTACAGCCCACTCCCTCTCATAGAGAGGGGGGCCTTCGTCCCAGCAGTGGGAACAGTTATAGGCTGATGATGATGCCATTTTCTTAGATTTTTGCTCGCTTACTATACGATCCAAAAGAGTATCTCTTTGGCCGAAACCATAATCATAGGTGACATAGATTTAAAATACACCACAAATAGCATTTTCTCTCAACAAAAACAATCAAACATTTCGTCAGTTAAAGTTAATATTCATACAGAACTGTGCCAAATAGTTTGCAATAAAGTATTTATTATCCAAGCACTTGTCCTTGACACAGTCTAAAGATAAACAAGTTGTGGAAGAACGTTGAACTTTCTGGAGTATTTGTGAACGTGACCTATTTATGTCTATACTAGCATTTGCACGCGGCTTTGCTCATGCTCGCGGAAAGTCGGGAACTAACCCATGTTAACGTACTACTGGGTTGTAAGCTAAAATGGGGTGACTTATAATACTTGGTTATTGCTTTTTGATTTTTTTTATATACTGTATTACGTTACTCCGAAGTTCAAAACACCAATGTACGGTACACATAAAGTTCGTAAGTACGAATTACGTTGGTCAGAAAGTACGCTATAACGAATTTCACTACGCATAATGTTCGTCACTCCGATGGACGTTACTCCGAAAGTTTGCTACGACGAATTACGTTATTCCGAAAGCTCATCATCGCAATGTATGCACAATCACAATACATAATATATAAATGGTGTAAAACACCTCTTAACGAAGGCGAAAGGCACTGGTTCTCCCTGTCATTGCGATATTTTTTTTGTTCTACACCATACCTGGGAACCTTCTAGTTACGGAGATATTAGGGGTCAAAGTTGCAACTTTTTGACAAGTATTTTTTTTAAATAAGTACAAGTTTTTAATGTAAGATGTTTACTTTAAACACCTCCACGACCCCCGTACTATTAAATCCGTCCATTAGCACAATGTTTTGAGTGTGTTACATTGAGTTCTACCACAAAACATGACTTTTCACACCCCAAAAAAAAGTCATTTCCCAGCAATAATTTTTGCGTGAAGTTACTTAGTTTCATGTACAGAATGCTTGGTTGACGGCTTCGTGATGAGGTGATTTACACGGTGTATAAAGGGTGTAAAACACCTCTTAACGAAGCCGAAAGCCACTGGTTCTCCCTGTCATTGCGATCATTTTTTTGTTCTACACCATACCTGGGAACCTTCTAGTTACGGAGATATTAGGGGTCAAAGTTCCAACTTTTTGACAAGTTTTTTTTAAAATACAAGTTTTTAATGTAAGATTTTTACTTTAAACACCTCCACGACCCCCGTACTATTCAACCCGTCCATCAGCACAATGTTTTGAGTGCGTTACATTGAGTTCTACCACAAAACATGATTTTACACCCCCAAAAAAAAATTCGTTTCCCAGCAATAATTTTTGCGTAAAGTTACTTAGTTTCATGTACAGAATGCTTGGTTGACGGCTTCGTGATGAGGTGATTTACACCGTGTATGTATAAAAACAATAACTATAAACTAATAAATACTGTATACAAATATAAATGAATAACTACTGCACACGAAGTGACGGCGTCGTGTTACGCTGCGAGGTGTCACGAAGCTGGCCGCGGAAACGCCGATGCAGCACACCTTTCCATCAAAACTCTTCCTTGAGGAAGGTCACCAAATGGTGAGTCGGCACGCGCACCACAAACGACTTGAAATTAGTGTTATGGCGCGCCTCCAGCTTCTCCACCCTCAAGGTCAAGTTGGTGGTCACCCGATGAACTCTACGATGTCCTCAGTCTTCGTAGAGTGGTTCAAACGGGACCCGTATAGCTGCATCGTCAATACTAAAACCGGTCGCTCCGTATTTTGAATATAATCATATTAACATGACGAATTTAATTTGTGATTTCGACTTTTGATTATTGACATTTTTTACCAGCGATTTCAATGAATTATTACGATCTGATTAATTTTCAAACTTATTTACGATCTTATTAAGCATATAGCAGCTAAGAATCGAATTGAAGCTTATGTCCTTTTCTAGGTTTCAGGCCACGTATCAATCTATTGCTTTAATAATTGATTTTTCGTGAAAAGATAAAGATAGACGAAGATACTTTCGCATTTATGATATTTAGCATGAATACTGTAGTAAGTAAGTGAACTGAACATCTCTTGGCAGGGGATTTCAATCGCGCACTGTGATCACCCGAACCCCGCTGACGGCTTCATCGAGCCTTCTGAAAGCCTACCACCCGGGCATGGTTTGCCGTGGCCGACTTGGAAGTCTCTAAATAGACACCGAACCCAAGTCGGCCGTAGCAAAGACAATCTCTACAGATGGGGGTTCATGGACGGCTCAGATCTCAAGTGTGAATGCGGCGTGTCTCCATAGACAGTAGCCCATCTTGCGCTGCATGCCTGCGCACTTGAGGATCTTATGAGCGAGCGGAGTTCGAAAAGCTGAATTTTGATCTAAACATATAAAACGATTTGCCATCGACACGGTAAGAAGAAGTGGTTGAAGACAGAAGATTTTACAAGATTTGATTAACGATATGTTTAAATATTATCTGGAAGCAGGCACTTAGATTCTGTTTTTTTTTTTCAGAAGTGCGAATATAGGGCAGCCTACTTAAATATAAATTAGGTTAATAGATACTTAGATTTATAACCATCGCGGCGCATGATTCACTTTAATATTGAAAAGTTTAAAACTCAGTAAACATAGGAAAGTTTGTTATGAAAAATAATGGTGTCGATGAGATGGACTGGTGGAACTTTTCCAGTTTATTTTCGGCTGGCAATGCTTCCTTGTTTTCAGTCCCGGTTTTACATAAGGAACGCTTTATAAAACCAACTTCTTCTTCTTAGAGTGTCAATGACAATTTAAATTGAGTCAGCCCAAACTTTGGCGAAGAGTTTCGCACTTTCAATAGAGTCCATCAGCTCCTGTGATGTACAAGCAACAGGACCGACTGGACATGATATCAAGTGTCCCATCGTTTGTGGGGCAACACCACAAACCAACTTATACTTCGTGTAGCTATGTGTTATTGCTCTTCACAAGCTGCCTTATCATCAATTTTTCTTTATTAACAAAAACGAAATTGTCAGCACAAAATAAACCAAAACTGTCAAGGAATATTATTCACTCATTGTGCATATTCTTACCCAAGCTCCCAGTCTTTCTTGACACCTCAAAGTGGCGCTACTTGCAAGGAAGCCAGCATTCAAATTCAGTACATTCTAAATTAGTTCCCTTTTCCGCCATATACTGGGCGGTCTATATGTTATTATTACTCATGTGGTTCACGTTTTTCTCATTTGGTATATGAGTAAGCATTTTATGTGCTAGTTCATTGACCCCGTCGGACGACAGTAAGCTTTCATACTTATTTGTGAATGTACGCTTTCATATTTGGTAAGTACGTAATAGATTTAATGGTTGTTACTTTTACTTGTGATATTGTAGAGTCCAAGTTTGAGATAAGTGGAGATTTTATTAACTTTGAGCTAACGTAGTTACTATACTGCACGAAAAATATTGTAAACACAAAATAATATTGGTTCAAAACTACAGTTCAAAATTTGAATACGAACGAATAATAATTAATTAATTAGGCAATATGCATACCAACGTGCTATAGATCAGCTGTACTCCATCATGACAAACAGTACAGAAGTAACACTATACAGGGTAGGAACGCTTACCACTTTTTCAGTACATCATTCTGAAACAGCCCACATAGAAATTACCATTATAATTATATGAAAAATTTCTTCAGGTGGTTCAGAATGATTTTCTGATTACGCGGTAAGCGTTTGCGCCTTACACCCTGTATTAAATTTTTCGGAAGACTAAAACACCACGTTACAATGAAGAAAACAAAGAAGGTAAAGTAAGTATAAATTAGCATCTCCAAGAATTTCAGAATTTCAGAATTTAAAATTTCTTGATAGCTAGTTTGACGATACTAACAAGATGTTGATGCTGTAACGTCACGAAGAAAACAAGGACCAAAACAAGTTGTATATTATACTAGTATCTAATACTTAAGCCGGTCGGCTTAACCAGACTTTAGGGGCTAAAATCTCTATCGTTTGACACGGATGAGTTAAAGAAGAAAGAGAAAAATAATCGTCAGTTGGTTGCGGCTGTCAATTGTAAATCTTTGACAGTCGTTAAGTATTCAGTAGCCCAAAAGCCTGACAAGCAGTCTTGCCAAGGGGTATATCGTATTACCCAGTAGTAACTGGGTTATATAGGCAGTCGCTCCGTGTGAAGTACTGGTATTCAACTGCATCCGGTTAGACGGGAAGCTCAATATAGTTGGGAAAGACAAGACAGATGATGATAAACTAAAGAAACGATACTAAGAAGGTGGAAGAAATTATATGGAAATGAAGTGGCTACTCAGGCGATGACTAATAGAGAATCTGGAAGAAGAAGATGGCATGCTGTGCCAACCCCAAATCAATTTGGATAAGAACAGGAGAATGATGAATGAATGGTGATGTTTGGAGTGTTAGGAGTACTTCAGTATGCCTTCTGTAATCAAACTTTCTGCAACTATTGCAATACAGACAGAATAGGAAATGCATAAAATAACTATGTTATCGCTCCCACAGTTATTATGTTTTGTTACAAATACGACTTCCTTCCGTTCGGCTGATACAGACTGATTGCCTATTTGTTATGACTGGCTGTTTGTTGTTATAATCAGTGGGAGAATATTATAGTTTGCGGATAGCGCCTCTAAAGTAGAGGAGGGCACGGCACTTGGAAAGACGTGGTGATAGCAGTAGCTGTAGAGCTCTCACTGATACCAAAAGCCGGTAAAAGAAGTGTAGGTGGTCAGATAGGCAGAAGGGTGGATAGCATTCAGAAGATCGCGGGTAAGACCTGGTTCAGACTAGCGCAGACCAGGAAAGAATGGCATTATGGAAGAAGGCGTATACCCAGGAGTGTGCAATAAGGCTGCAAAATATGATGTTGATGATGAAGATTATGGAAAAGAGACTTTGGAAGAAACACTTATTAAACATAAATGACGACTAGAAGTCTTACAAGAAATTTACAGGACTCGACAAAAACGCGCCGTTGAGATTAGATATGATTGGAGAATTGTCTCATAGAGAATTTGGAACGAGACATCAATGAAAAGATTAGCCTGTACTACTAATCTCTTGAGAGGACACGGTAATTGGAATGATCCTATAGCTTAACTCCATAAGGACAAGCAGATAAGTGACTAATGCACAATCACAATAAAAAAAGCAAACAACTTCAAATCTCTTGATATTTCATCTCTGACATAATGTCCTCGCCACTTCCGTACCTAATCTCGGTAATCTCTGTTAGTGCATCATAAACATCCCACGTAAAGCTGAATGCATACATCCGATTTTTTTTTATCAGGAGTATCTACTATACGTATTTAAAGTTCTGAATACAAATAGCAATATGATTAAAAATTACTTCTCCGAAGCGATTTTGTAAATGCTTTCTTTTCGTATCCAAAAGTTCCTCTTTTGGATCTGAGGAAGTTTGAAAGTGGCGACGGTGACTAAAAAGTTGTGTGGTAACCGGTTGGCTTGTTATGGGCAAATGGTGCATAGGGCTGAGGAAAATTTCGTGAGAAAAGTTTTGAGTGTGTATGGGGATGGAATAAGAATAGAGGAAGATTAAAGAAATGATGGATGGACTTTGTGAAGGAAAATATGGTAAAAAAGGAGGTGTCTGATAAGATGAATGCATGATGATGATGAGAACAGGACATGCTGCGCCGACCTCAAATAAATTAGGATGAGGGCAGGAGAATGAAGATGAAGTGCATCCTTTAGGTGATAACAAACTCAAACTCAAAGCATTTATTTAAATAACACCATTACAGGCACTTCTGAAAGTCAAAATACAAAAAAAAACGCGAAGCTACAGTCCCAGTCACAAGGCATAATAACTTGTGAAAGTACCGTAGTTGCCCATTCCAAAGCGTAGATCTCTATGGAGATGAATGGGCAAGAAATTCCATGGACACTCTTTTAAATCAAAATGTGTAACAAAATCTTGGTTACATCATTCATGTTAAGAATTATAAATATGTGAGAACGATGTAGAACGGGCAAGTTAAGAGCGTCCAGAGTAGAAAATTAAATCAGTTATTCATAAAATAAAGTAATTAAAACAAATCGTGGTAGCTAAGAGATGACCAGTCACAACTGACAGCGCCCGTTCACGAACATAACGCATGTATTAGCCATCATTCAACTCAACCATATTGAAGGAAACCAAATATACATTTGTCCCACAGTTGATACATCTGTTAAGCCAGTCTTGTGGTTATTTCCGATCATTCGCGTCCTTCGCTATTTCCTAAAATAAATACGGTCACAAAATAAAAATAAAACTGCATCTCAATTTCGCTTTGCCCTCACTTCCACAAAATCCAGTGTATTATACAAGTTACTTGTAAGATGCATGTGTATAATGTAAGCTCATCATTAGCAACTAAGCTGAACTCACGGTTAATTGTTCGTGCTTCCTTAGTGACCACTTCAAAGCTTGTACTATTCTTCAGAGTAAACTAACACTGTTCCCAAAATACTGCATCTTCATTTTGCGCTGGACATTTTCTTTCGTATTTATGGTGCGTCTGATCAAATTACTTAATACTTGGCTTGGATACGTTAATCGTTAGTGGCATTTCTGAAGTCCACTTAATTGAGGTGTAGGCATATTTTGGACACTCCAGTAAGTCGGCTAAAGTCTAGTTGGGCGCACCGTATTCATTCACAGTGATTGTCTGAACGGTATATAATCCCTCATCTTGCCAGATTGTGTTTGCATCTTCCTACTTGTTAAAACGACAACTGTTCCAAAAATAGAACTGCATCCTAATTTCGCTTCATCCTGATTTCCGCAACAAAATTTATGTACAACTGGTGCATTTATACATGGTACTAAGTTGCATGTGTATAATGTACGTGCTTCCTTAGTTTCCGCGTCAGGGCATTGTTGCACATACTACGTGCTAAGCCGTGTGTTCACAGATTGTGCGAAATTGTTGCGGGAAATAATAGCGTGACCGTGAAACACTGTTAGTCTGTGGACTTTGGGTAGGATTAAATTGTTTAGTGATAATCAGACCGGTAGTGATTCTTCTTTCCTTCTTTTCTTATTGACTGTACGTGATGCAAATATAGTCGCAAAATGCTAGTACTAGCATGCGGAAGACACTTGGTTAGCAAAAAAAGGTTGACGTTTCAGTAACAATAAAGATTGGCTTATCCATCTCTAATAGAATCATATTATGAATTGCGTTATAATTCGTAAAATGGTTACGGACGCAGTTAATATTATGAATTGTCACTTTGTGATCAATTATTATGATCCTATTATGATTCTGCAAAGCGGCCATTTTAGACCCTCTGGTCAAGTGTATAGATGTGTAGTGTGAATGAATAAGACCACAATGTGAGTAGAAGGATCCTTTAGAATAATTAAGTTCCTTTAATAATCTAGTTTCCTTTAATTATAAAAAATTGGGTTGGACATTGGGACAGTTTTCATCGCATTAAACCGCATAGATGCTGACCAAATTTATCGCTTCATTTTACTGCCTCGGTGGACTAGTGACCAGAAGCTCTACACCTCGGATAATATTATTTTTGTGTCGTATTATTATCGCAAAAGAGACAACTTACGGAACTGTATTAAAGGAAAGCAGTGAACAAAAACTAGCCAAGTGCGAGTTGTGACAGACAGCCCCTAAAAGTACAAATAAAGAAAGGAAACATACCGTATCGCTACCTGTTTCATTTCATGGCAGACCGGTAGACATGTTATCAAGAGTCCGAACAACATGTCTCAAATAATGACACACTCTCGTACAATTTGAATTACTTTATTAATGCCTCCGTACAAATCTGGCGCAAAGCCAGTTACAGCAACGAGACAGTTTTAAAACTGCAATTCGTAAATATACGGGCAGACTTTCTTTTGTGAATTTTGGTAAATAAATCTTGTGGTAGAATTTACGGAAGAAAAGCTTTGTTCTTTTTAACAATGAGACGACGAATAATGCGTTGGCATTATTCGTTTTGTCATTGTTAAAAAAAATCATATTCAAATAAATAATTCATTCAAAGTTAATAAAAATTAAATAAATAAATAAAATTAATTAAGAAACTCAACAGTTTGATAAATGGGATTTGGCAATTTTATTCTTAATTCATTTTATTTATTTATTTAATTTTATTAAATTTTCATATATTGTAATTATTGACGTGTGATGAGGAGGAATGAGTGAAATGTGAGTTTGAATGTATATGGTTATAAGAGTAGAGCAGTTTTCCGCAAACCGTGTGTCGCGCCACACTGGTGTACCGTGGTCATTAGTTGGAAAAATAAGGTTATCTCTTAAAGTAAAATATACAGAAGGGAGGAAAATACATACTTAAAAAAACGCAAAACACCCAATAGATTTTTCATTCATGCGAAAATTTTGGAGGTACACCTCCAAAACTTTCCGAGTTCCTAGATGTACTACATTGAACACAAAAAGTTTGCGGAACACTGGAGTAGAGGACGGCCATAGAAACGATGGATGGACTGTGTGAAGGATGATATGCTAGAAAGGAGGTGACTCCTGAGATGACGGGCATAGAGAAGTATGGAAGAAGAAGACATGTTGCGTCGACCCCAAATAAATTGGGATAAGGGCACATTATAGACATTAACAGCTGTATCTAACATTTTTGTGCTCAAAAACAAGTTCAAAATATTAATAACGTCTAAAGCATAGCTCTATCTACTTATAAAACTCAAAAATACCAGGACTAATATTTACCTAAACTAGTTCGCACTTAGTATAACCAAGTAACTCTTATACAAAATGCTTACTACTTCAGAGGGTCTACTTACGTGAAATGAGGATTAGTGTCTACGTCGAGAAGAAAGTTTCTCTATAAAACCTAGACTTAACGACGAAGTGGTCCGAGCTTTATTGACAAGTCTATAAATATAGTCATGCGTGTACGCTTACAAAGTATTTTTCTTATTCATTCAGTCATCCATAAACTCTTCGAAAAATCTGAGGACTCGTGGCAAAATAATAACAGCCGCTCGAATCGATCTTTAAGTTAAGTCACGCTTTCTTAGGTTGGTCCGTGGATGGGTGACACCCCCATAAAATTCTGAGTTTACCGTTTTTCCCTGCATGCGAAAGTGCCTTAAGCCGTTGGTCCCGGCTGTCATTTGTAGATCTTTGACAGTCGTTACAGGTAATCGGTGAGACGAAAGTCTGACAACAAGTCTTATCAAGTTGTGGAGGTAAGATAAGCAGTGTAAAATACTGGTATTTTGCCTCCGGTTAGATTGGAAGCCGACCTCAACACAGTTGTGAAAAGGCTAGGCAGATGACGATCCATAAAATCTTTAAGATTTACGTACTTTATGAGCCAAAGCCAATTGTAGTTTGTGCTGCCACACACTTGGGAGTAAATGGTAAAAGTATAAACACTATAAAGCTCTTGAAAAAGTATCTGGCAGAGAGCCACGAGGCGCCTCGCCCGGCTGCTCGCTACAATAATATAAAAAAAACTTATGTTTTTGTTATACCTGCCAAAGAACGATGTTCTCATAGTAAAGGCAAACGTATACTTTTCATCACTAATAGGGCCTAGATTTACAAAAAGTTGTATTTTTATTTATGTTGTAACACTGTTTATCCTAATAATACAAGAAACATGATACAATAGTGTTTAATATGATGTTATAGACACAGTATGCAAAAAAAAAACAAAATTATATCAACAATAAAATTACTAGTGCAGAAATAACACTTTCAACAAGTTACTTTTGATGGTCTTGACGCTTGAATTTTGGAAGTATTGTATAATCATTAAGAACTTGATATCAGTAATGTGGTTGGGCCAAACGTCATCATCATCCATATATCCCATTGTGGTCGGCTATCGTGGTTGTCCGATATTGGTGGGAACCAAACAATTGATACTAAATCAAACATCGTAGTTGCCCTGAGGCAGTGTGGGCTTCGAAGCGGGTTTATAACCAGACTGTACTCCAAAGGTTTACGCAGAAGTGTACCTAATAGTACCCACCATTATAATAATACCCCACATATCGCGATAATAGGAGGCGAGCCTTTTGCCATCAATCGGGCACAAACCCAGACTCCGTGGCTTCAACTGAAAAATTCGTGACGGAAAAACCCAATGACAATTAATAGCAGTATTATTTTAAATGATGCAGCTGAGGCAGAGCGCCTGCGTATCTGACCTCCACAACCCAATTGTATTTTAAGATATCCCTTGGTAAGTCTGGTTGTCAGACTTTCGGGCCACTGACTGCCTATAGCGACTGTAAAAGATCAGCAATTGACAGCCGTAGCCAAAAGCTTAACGTGCTTTCCGAGGCTCGGAGAAACGTCGGTATGTAATGGGTCACCCATCCACACACCAACCTAGGCAAGTGCGGCTTAACCTGACGATCAACCTGGCTTTTAAGATTGGAAATGGATAAGCCTTAAAAGTAAAGTTTTTATGCTGGTGAAGCCAAACTAAAACGGAACATTTCATCTTGAAGACTGTGCGTTCATCCTTAGAAGCAAAAAATTGGACTAGATTTCAACCGTTCTTCGAATGCATATGATTGAAGAATCATTATCCATTTATTTTGGACACTGCCATTGATCAGCAGACAATGAAACTATTGATTAATTACTGTTTACAATATCGGTCATAATACTGGTTATAATGAATAGGTATCTGAGTGAGTACAATATGATTCATTTTGTTATTAAACTTTAGAGGACAAAGTTCCGTGAAAAGATTTAGCGTTGACGTTCAAAGGAAATCTTATGAGTTATTTGTAATTAGGTGTAAGTCTACTGTGTTTGTTATTCAAGGAACTTGTTTTTCAATATCGTCATTTCTTGAGGTTTCTTCTTCTTATGTTCGGTACTTAAGTTTTGATTATTCGTTTTTATTCAAGCTTTAGTATCTTTAATATCATACGCTCAAACCAAATCATTTCAGTCTTCTGCCTTTTCATCAAAATATACTTTTCCATTACCTCTAACTTAACCATATCAATTACTTACAAGACGTATTATCTATTTCTGTTCTTACACAACTAGTCTTGCTATTTTAAAGTTGCATTGACAAGTACCTTACAAGGAGACTAGAAACCAGAATGCAGCCGTTGACTGCATAGGTATCCATGAGCTATAAACGGAGACTTGTCTAAGAGCATTACCACATAATATACCAGAAAGCCAGCCTCATACGAGAAATGCGCGTACGCACACATAAGACACGTACGAACGGCGATATGGAACAAATGCCGATCGCAAGACTCGCAAGTGCGCTTGCACGCGAAATAAGTCAAGTGTGTGTATGTGTGCGTGCGTGTTCGCTCAGCGTATTACACCAACCTTCTGTATATTCTGTGACCTAAGTAAAGACTAATGAAATTCATGTACTACATACAGCACAAGATACCGTCTATGAGAATTAACTTTAATTGAATGAGGTGGAATAAATTAAAGAATTTAGGACGACGACGCGGGGCTGATTAAATTTGGAGACAGTGATTGCATATTTTAAATTAGAATCAATAGACGTGTGTAGTCTACAATTTACTATGTACGAAATACTAAAAACTGTATTGTAGCTTACATAATTTGGAACGTTCCTACTGAATATTCAATGACCTATTGAACGACATTTAAATGTAAATTCCTGGAAACTCTTGTGAACAATTACTTCATACCAAGAGGTTTGTTCTATCCCTTGATTAAATAAAAAGCTTGGAAATCAATACCTATGGGTCTCTTAACATTTCAATCATGAACACAGACATTGGAACGGATTTGAATTGAACGAAATCAAAGCAACTTTTTAATTAGTTCGTGTATTTCAATCAGACCAGACTATTGGATCGTCTGGCTTGTTAAACAAAGAATTCAATGTAAATTGTGGTTTAGCTGTATTTGCATTTAGGGTTCAGTCTTTTTAATTGAATGTCATTCGAGATTGTGGATTTCCAGTAACAAATATATATTTTCTTGAAGTCTACATGTTGGGAAGTTCAGGTTACGGATACAGCGTTTTCTATCTTCTCTGCTATATTTTACACTTGAACTAAGCTAAGGTCACCAAAACTTGAATATGATGGTTATCGTTAAATGCATACAAAGCATCGCTTTATTTCTGCCAGCCGTTTCAGTTAACAGAGAAAGAATTGTTTTAGTAATCATTGTCATCAGCCACAGCAGTCCTCTGCTGGACATAGATCTCTTCAATCGCACGCCAATTAACTCGATTCTCGGCGACTCACATTCAGTTACTACCTCCCTATGAAGATCGTCTCTGCACCGAGCCTGGGCGTCCAACCTTAAGCTTGCCGATTCGCCGCTCAAGAACACGTCTACCCAACGGTCATAATTTCTACGGGTAATATGACCAAGTGTTGTAATGCTTTAGCATTAAATGCTTTCGAAGATTTATGCTACCACCGGGTTGTCGTCTGATGGTATCTAGATGTGGACGATAAGCAAAATACACACAATGATCTTTTTCTTGCTTTTCAACAAATGAAAGTAGTTATCAGTTGCATCACACAGCCAAAAAATGTCTTACATGGTACGTATGTCTCAATCCAACATGTCTGATTGTAGAAAGTAAACGGCTATGTGAACAGTGGTCACGACTTGAAGTAAACATGGCTTTGGGTCGTGAGCTAATGGTAGAATATTAATCTTTAGACGATAACGATGCTCTTGTTAGGTTTGTAGCTGGAATTGTCATTACTTCATTATAAACGAATGGAGAGATTTGTTGAATGGGAGTTTTTTTTTTGTTTAAATATGCAAAAAATCATTTTTTATTCGTGATAGTCAGCAGATGGATGGATACCTGCATGAAACTCACAAAGGCTATGAAGTAGGTGTAACAAGCAGCCGATGATGACGTAATGCCATAACAAGCATTACAAAAATGCCCAAAAAATAGTGATCAAAAACTAACTTTAACAAATATTAGGGTGAGAAACTGTCCCCAAGGCAACAAACAGCAGAATAAAAACTGCTTAGTTTCAAGCATCATACAAAAGTAAAAAAAAACATTACATTCGTAAGTCGAGTCTCCCCAAATATAGACAATAATTCACTGCTTTCGCTCGCAGCTAAAAAGGGATTCTGCGTTGACGTCACTCGATCTGGTGCAAGTAATAGTTTCTTGGCAGATGTCTAAAGTAAAACCGTTGGACTATATGAGTCACGTTCCTTGTCATGCAGTACTTACCTTTCATTTTCTTTACGTCTTAAACTAGAAATAGTACCTGAAACAGGACAGTAAATAATTTAGTTAATAGTTTTGTGGACTTCATAAATATTATAGTTAAATATATTGCTGTGTCAAAGCTAAGTACAGTTATATTTACAGATATGGATTTATTAAGGAGTCAGGTATCTTGTGATTCATATTATTCTTTGACACATGTCTTTAAAGTCGCCATTTATTCATTGCTACATTATCTGCATTTTTCTAATCAGAGATCAAACCATGCATTTTAATACTAAGAGACAGACATGAATAAGACGTGGAAAACCCCCAGACAGGAAACTGGGTTCATCACGAGTACACTTTAAAGTGCTAAAATTTCCGACTATCTAAACGGTTGACCAAGATCGTGACCTCCCATAAATAACAATCAAATTCTTCACCAACTAGACTAACAGCAATAAAATAATAGAACAAAATATTTTCGATCTATTGTCACCCTACGGTTCAATGAACTGACGACCTTCTATTCCAATCTTTGCATGCACCGCTGCCGGCAACAGGATTATTTTCAGGGGGGTGCACAGTCGTTTTTCTTTTCGGTGTCGGTTTTCTTTTGTACTTTGGTATAGAAAAGGGTAATTTCTGCCTATTTATAAAAAAAGCTTATGTAAGCAAACGGCACAAGGTGTCTGAGCGAGCGAAGCGAGCTCGTAAATTTTTGCTTTCCACTTCGGATAGATTTGTTTCTCTATAGTTGCCCGAGATTTCGCATCCTCCCCCTGCCTACGGCCCTGTCAATGTGAGACCCGAGGCGTAAGTGGCCTGTGCATGCTGTATTCACAGGACAAGAGAATAGGCGGACACTAAATTTAGTGGTGATGAACAAAGGAGAGCAATTTAGAACGCCTAGTTTTTCCCGACGAGGAGGTACACTTGCATGTCCTTGTCGGGAAAAACTAAGGCGTTTTTGCACCCTGCTACGCCTATGAATCCTTGGTATTTAGCGGGCCTCGTATCTAATCCTTGCAAAAGCTGTGCTGAGACTTCTATTACTGACACACTTAGTCTTGGATTTTGAAAGCTTTTTAAATTGTATCCGTCCATAAATCTTTGTTGATTGGATGTCGCCATAATTCTCTACTAATCACAACAGCTAATGCCAGTTTTTATAGAAGCATCTTAAGTTCAGATGACTTTCGGAAATTCAGTTTAAGTATGGTAATGATTGTCGGTATGTGAACGGTGTCGAAAGCTTTAAAAAATCCAAGTACATTACACAGTCCTGTTTTTAGATACGTAAGCAGAATATTGTGTGAAGTCCCAGTGGATTTCTACAGTTGTGTTTTTAATTAGAATAAGTTGTCTGCACTCGTTCCTATTTAATTAAAATAAGTCGGCCTTCGTGTAGACTGGACCGCTGTGTGATTTTGTTAGATGTTTATTAGATAGAATAATTTTAACGCCTTCTTTGAATCTTAATCATAGCTAATTTATTACGGGTTAGACAGGTGTCTCAGAAGCTACACCCACATTTTGCTAGTTATGTTGCAAGTTCCATGTAAAAGTATCCAAGAGTCAAGGGTTTTATTACAGGTCCTGGGTCAGGACCTGACGGCCTCGTTGGTCTAGAAGTTGCCAGCGTTATTGCTGACTATGAATTTGTTAGGCTTACGACGTTTCACATAAGAGGTGAAGATCTCACTTGGTTCACTAATTTAAATAACTTGAAAGGTATTATTGTACCCCTATCAGTATTCAACTATACAAAGCCAGGCATGCTACAAGGTAACATTCTGGGACCTATACTCTTTAATAATGGAAAAAATTTAAAAACCCCCGGAAGACGGAATCACAACCACACACAAAATAGCAAACATAACGAAGCGATAAACAATGACATAACATGTAAACCAGTAAATCACGAAAAAATCGTGTTTATTTAATTTACAAACGTGTATTATTGTTCTAGGTCAGCCACAGCACATTGATATTTAATTCATTAACGTGAATGTACTCAAAGGGTAAAGTTCAAGAACGATAGATCTGGTCTGGTGATAAAAGTGATAGCAGACATGAAAATGATAATACTGAAGAATGACAAAACAAAATTGTATCCTAGGCTTAAGATAACAGAGGTTTTTCCAGAAAGTCATTAGACTATAGATGCTTTATTTCATATACTCGATATTACGGGGAATAAGGGGATAGTAAAACATTATGTGGGATTATGTCAAGCCTATAATTTCCTGGGCATCATAAAAGGAATATTTATGGAAAACCTGATGGTATTTGTGCATGATACGGTACGAATGATCAGTTTTACTACTTGGACCTTCAAACTTTAATGCCAATAAATGAACTGATGTGCCTTTAAATAATTCGTCATGATTTATTACGTCTTGTATCTTGTTGGTATAAACACGTGGAAGTAAAATTAACTATACATTCATGCTTATTTAGTTTCTTAATTCAGAAGCATCCGAGACGGAATTAAATGAGTAACTTAATATGAAGAAACTGTTAATAGCATATCAATAAACAACGATAATGAAGTCATTATAAAACAAGGAAGTAGTTCTATTTCTAATTCCTGGTTTATACACCTTTCAAGTGTCTTTATCAGATAAAGTGTTTTAATATTTACTGAGATGTACTTGTGGCAAAAAAAAAAAAACAGCTGCATGGGTTGATTTTAAAGGCAAAGAAATGGTAGCCGAGGTCGGTATATGGACAGGTGACTATCACTAATATACCGAGACCCCTCTTCTTTAAGCTGCTGATCCTGGTTGTAGTTCATAGATTATTTTAGGTTATTATATTACGCGTAGTCCTAAACTGAAAGTCTGACAAACAGTGTGTTATCCAGTAACTGGGTGGTAGGCAAAGGCAGTCGGTAAAATACTGGTATTCAGCTGCCTCTGGTTAGTTTAGAAGCCGAAACCAACAATAAGGCTAGGCAGATGATAGATAGTTACAGTGATCTTTTAATGTTACACTTTCGCTACAGTAAAAACCACTTAAGTAATGATTTGGCAGATGAGATGACTACTTAATACTAGTACGTCTTAATAAACATTTGCTATTAATTATATCCGTACAGTTCATAAGCCAATGCATGCACACAATCTATTTTTATCTCTACTGCAATTACATATACATATTTATATTGCCTCACACTTATGTCACACAACAGCCACTTAAGAAGTTTACATCACTCTTAGAATATGCTGCCTTTATCAAACGCATCTGAATAGCACTCATTATTGTATCCACACTAAGAAAAACAACCTTGTTACTAAAGTGGGAGGTCTCAATATGGTTGGAACAAGATTAATTATGCGACAAGTCCGTTATCAATGAAAATAAAATAAATATTTGACCCTCTGTGTTATTAATTGTTGTTATAAATAGAATATATTCAGATAACAACAACCGTCGTTTTGTTCGTACTAAAATTTTCCGAAGTTTATTGTGGGACAAACGGTTGATTGTAATGTAAATTTACATTTAAATGGAGTAAACGGTGTTGTTTTTGGAAAGTTTGGTATCAATATTGTTCATAGATTGTGTACGTAAGTATTTCCTGAATGAAATATGTGTCTAGAAGAACAAAATGCTGGACACGAGTTACCATGGCTGACCTGGAAGTCTTTAAATAGACTCCGGACATAGATTGACCGAAGCAAGGGAAACCTGTTCAAGTAGATTCATAAATGATTCTGCACTGGAATGTAAATGTGGTGCTGCCTCACAAACGATGGGACACTTGTTATCGTGTCCTGCCTGTCCAGTTGTATGCACATCACAGGAGCTGATGGACGCTACTAAAGCTAGACTAAATTTGAGTTGCCATCGACATGCAAGGAAGGAGAACAATGTCATTTGTAAGTCAGGACATCTACTATAGCTAAGCTAGAAGCGACTACTGTGTTTAAATTGGAGGTCAGCTCAGATCCTCTCCGGGCTTAATAGCTAAATAATTGCCGAATTTGGCACTAAAACGCTTTGGCCACGATAATTTAATTAAACGGACTTTGCATACCCAGTTAACTGATTACTTTAATTACACGCGACATCGACTCGTAATTCATTCCCTAATTGGCGTCGGGATGTTTATTGACTTTGAAAATACCAGTTAAACACTTAATTATAATAATGCGTAGATATCACAAACAAATAGTAATCAATTAAATAAATCAAGCATGTATATTTGATAATGGTAAACAGATACCGATAGATTAAGCTTTATTTTTTCTCTACTGTTAGTTTCAGTCTAATATTTAATGTTGTTAGTTTTTTAGGGTTCCGTACCCAAAGGGTCAAACGAGGTCCCGTTTGACTCTTTGGGTACGGAAAGGTATTACTGAGACTTCGCTGTCCATCTGTCACCATGCTGTATCTCATGAACCGTGATAGTTAGCCAGTTGAAATTTCTGCAGATTATGTATTTCTGTCGATGCTATAACAAGAAATACTAAAAACTTTTTGTGTTATTAGTATTATTAGGTGTAAAGGCCGCTTTTGCAGTGAAAACCGCCTCCAAACTGTTCCAGCTGATTCTTTCTTTTGCCAGTCTGGGCCATAAGTTTCTTACTGTTTGTACGATGTCGTCACTCCATCTTTTAAATGGTCTACCCTTCCTTCTTTATTTGCTCATAGGATACCAATTTGTGACCATCTTTCATCCGTAACTCTGAATATGGCCTGACCATTTTTCACTTCAGTGTCAACAGATACTACTTCCTCGTAAATTGTAAACGTTCTATTAAAATAATGTTTACGAAAATGTGCCAACATGGATGTCTTCAATCTATACATCATTTCCAACAAATATACTTCATTTGAATCTACTTATGATTCACCATGCTAGAGTTTTCCCAATTACTTTAAAAGATTTAGAGCTCGGTATGATTGTGTCTCCTGGCGTTGACTGGTCAGGTAATAACTTTATTACACGTTTGACAGCCAAGATGACTGTTTCATGGCTGAAGTATGGCGACATAATTCCCACTTGTTCACTACAGTATTGCTTCATAGCAGACCGATATATCATATTCAAGGTGCTAAAGGACACTTCACGAAGCCGTCGTCATCCTTCGCAAAAAATATTACTGTGTGATGACGAGATTTTCTTTGAGTGCGTTACATTGAGTTTTACCGTAAAACGTGATTTTTCACGGTAAAACTCAATGTAACGCGAATAGTAACGGGTCATGAAAGTATTTCCAGTAAAGTTTTCCAGTAAGAGTTACAACCTAAAAACTAGTGTTAATAAAACTTGTAAAGATATTTAGAACTTTGAGACCTCTAACAGCTCCGTAAGTGGAAGGTTCCCAGGTATAATCAAGAACAAAAAGTGATCGTAATGACGGGGAGAACAAGTGCCTTTCGGCTTCGTTATGAGTCTATTTACACCGTTTATAGCTCTTCAAGGTCATGAAAAGCTTGTATCACCCCTTCGTCTACAAAACATTGCAATGCTATCAAAAACATCCGGACAAAGCCAACTGCGTACAACAATATAATAACGTATAATAATCAACCGTCGATATGTGCAGACATTGCCAAGGTTTGTGGCACCATTCTGTAGGATATTATTGAACCTAGGTCATAGTTTGTTTACATAGTTTACATGCGTGCATCACAACGTGGTTTCAGATTCTTGATAACAAGAGTCATGTTTTTGACCTAAGCTGGTGCGATGTTTCTAATGTTGAGAAACATCGCATTTAAAAACAATTAGAAGCATTATGCAAATGAGAAGCTCGTGGCTAAATAATAACTGCCGCTTGGGTCGATCGTAAGGTGCTGCCGCGCTTGCCTAGGTTGGTCCGAGGATGGGTGACCACCCATTACATACCGAGTTTCCTCCGTGCCTCGGAAAGTACGTTAAGCCGTTGGTCCCGGCTGTCATTTGTAGATCTTTGACAGTTGTTACAGGTAGTCAGTGGCCCGAAAGTCTGATGACCAGTCTTATACGAAGAGGTATCGTATAACCCACTAACTGGGTTGTGGAAGTCAGTTAAGCAATCGCTCCATGTGAAATACTGGTATTCAGCTGCCTCCGGTTAGACTAGAAGCCGACCCCAACATATTAGGCATATATAAATATAAAGAAGCATAATGCAAGTATTAAACATAAGGAAGTAAACAATAGTGCCGCTAGCAATATTTAGCCAAGACTAGATGAATATCTAGAAACGTCTAGCCTGGTACACAATGCAAGTGACCAATTAGGAACAGTAAACAAGACAAAGGGAAGAAATGCGACGACAAATATAAATTAATGATTGGAAATTGAAATGGATGAATGTTTGCGTCAACAGACTACTTGTGTTTGGTAAGGGACGTAAGTAAATATTTATTATAACAAATATATGTAAGATTAGAATGTACTACTCTTATTGAAATAGCCCTCAAGATAGGTGATGCGTCATTTTTTACAGGGTGACGATTGTTGCTGGTCGGATGAAGTTTTTTAGTGTCGTCAGTTGCAGAAGAGTTAGTGCGAGGAGGTCGTTGCTAAATAATAACAGCCACACGGGTCAATCTTTAAGTTTAAGCCGTGCTTGCCGAGGTTGGTCCGTGGATGGTTGACCATAATTACATACCGAGTTTCCTCCGTGCTTCGGAAAGCACGCTAAGCCCGTTGGTCCCGGCTGTGACAGTCGTTACGAGTAGTCAGAAGCCAAAAGTCTGACATCCAGTCTTACCAAGGGGTATTGTATTACCCAGTTACTGGGTTGTGGAGGTCAGATAGGCAGTCGCTTCATGTAAAATACTTGTACTCAGCTGGATCTGGTTAGACTGGAAGCCGACCCCAAGATAAGTTTGGGATAAGGCTAGGCAGATGATGATGAGTTACAGAAAAGTTAGTTAAGTGAATTGTTTGGCTTAGTATGAGTATTTAATGAGGAGGGTGAAAAGGGAAAAAGCTTAAAGAGTGTTGAATTTAAACGTCGATAATGTATGATCTGAAAAACGGTGAAGGAAAACATCGTGAGGAAACCGGTATGTCCTAGAACTAAAAATTCGAAGACATGTGACATCTACCAACCCGCACTGGGCCCGCGTGGTGGATTACAGCCCACTCCCTCTCAAAGAGAGGAGAACACTATAGGTTGATGATGATGATGAAACGTCGATAGATGGAGAGGGAAAGGATAACCAAAGAAATGATGGATGACTGGGGGATATTGTTGAGTGAATAATAGAGAGATGGCTGATAAGCTGTAAGTATCAAGGGAGAAGCAGGAAGAAGACGAAGTTTGATAATATAGATGGAGGAGAGTAGCTGTTCATCGAGCTCAGTTGCCTACCAATGAAGAAACCAACGGGAGACTTCTATTGATTGAAGACGATGATGTGAAATCGCCGAGTCTAAAATCACTTAAACCGGAATAAGATTAATATCTAACTTTAAAAATTGCACAACATAAAATCATCTTTGTTATTTCCAAAATCAAAGAAATGACACATCTCTCCGAATAAATATTACCTAAAACATGGAATTTCTCGAGTTTTGATAGTTTCAAGTGTTTACAAGTCGGCTCGATCGACCTTCGCGTCCAATATTAATCACTGCGAGCGTAAATAGAGATAAAGTGCAGTGACACCTAATGGTTTCCTCAAACTAGTGGTTAAGGTATTTACTTTGTAGATTAGAAAGTAAATACTCGTTGTATTGCCCCTAACAATGAACGATGATAATGTAATTGGTTATTTTAAATATAAGTTATTCCTCAGGGGTAAGAAGTGAAGAAGGATGTTTCGTTTTGTATTAGAATATTTGGAGAAGCAAAGATCTGCTTAGTTGGATTAATCTTCTCTAAGACATTTTGATGTCCACCATTATCAACTCTCTGCCCTTGTCTCATGTTAAATACTTGGAGTCAGCGCAACGAGCTTTTTATTAACTCCTCTTTTTTCAAATAATTCCACACGCAATCCCTCCATCGTATTATTGGTCTGCCTCTCCCTCTCTATCCATCAGCATTCATATTCGTCACATCCCTCCTCATCACATACCAAGATAGTCGATTCTCTATCACATTTTCTGTAACTGGCGCAACCTTTAAACTTCCTCTAATATACTTATTCCTTCCTTAATCAATTCTTGTTACACGTCCACTTCAACATTCCCATCTCCGCTATGTATTTGTTAATATTTTTCGTCAATTTTCTCATTTGTTTGGGAATTTTGTATTTCAACTGTCGATTTCAAATATCAATGTAGCCAGTCTCCTAAATTTTCATTAATTTGACAGGTGAAATAGATTTCAGGGTTGATCTTGTCAAAGTGTTATATTAACTACTCCATTAATTTAGATATTTCCGTTGTTTTGTGCCAGAATCTGTTCCTACCCGAATATTTAAGAAACGTCTTTGCGTGTGTTATCTGTTACTGTTCTATGTTTATTTGAGTAACAAATACATTCTGATCATGACGGTGTCTGTCAAGTGCTTTCTCCTTGCAGTTTTTCCAATCTGTTATATTGAGCTTAATTGGGATTCAGTGGGTATTAAGTTACACCAATAAAACAATCACCATCATCTTCCTACTTTTGCCCCATTTTACTTGGAATCGGCGCAACATGTTTTCTTATTTCATACTCCTCTGTCAGACGTTAAAGCATCATTCCCCCCTTTCGCTTTCAAATCATTCCTCACACATCCATAAAATAATACTGTATATAAAATTAAAACTGACTTCAGAGAGACTCAGCATATTAAAGATAAATCTGCGGTGTAAAACTATCTAGTCATCAAGATTAATTAAGTCTTTCAGACAATGTTCAGCAACTTCCAGACAATAATAATTTGAAATCACAAAGACGAGAGGCGGTTATACAATTAGCTGGGAGTCGATAAGCTAGTAATCTATCACACCATTCACTATTGCACTAGTCAAGCCTTGATGCAATGCAATATTTGGCATCTGCAAATACACTTTAAATGCCGACTGACATTCCAATATCACACTCTGTTCGCAAGGCTATACCTGCAAAATGGCATTGCATTTTTGTAATAGATTTAAGATCTTTGATATCAAAGTTCCACTACAATACTTGCAGTATAAGTTTTTAAACTGGCATGGTCATTAACACTGATATTTAGTATGGTAGCGGTACCGAGCACAAAAAACGAACGACGAAAGAGGGAGAGATTTGTTTGCTCATAAATCATGGTGATTGCAAAAGCGCCGAAATATCAGGAACTCAAAACTAATAGTTTTCTGTGTTCATTATAGTACCAGCAGTCCCTAAGTGACAGATGAGTCGGAACCCTGTCCGTAGCGCGAAAGAAATGGAAATAGGCAGCCTAGGCACCATAAGCCGCAAACCGGATGAAATGCTTGGTCCAATGCTGGTCCTGCTCCACAACCATAGGGGCAATCATTACATGTCAAGTTATTATGAAAGCTGCAGAAGATTGTAAAAATATTTTTGCATTGTATAGATTCAATCCCTTAGTATTATATAATTGCATAGCACATTTTTACTGAGTACCCACAACTTTCATTGACGCGAATTTGCCCTGGTGGTTGAGTTAATGTCATGCTCACTCAAATGTCTCGCTGATGGTGGCGGTTGTATCCGGTCATTTAGTTCCCTTCAATATGGTTGAGTTAAATGATGGCTGATACATGCGTCATGTTCGTGAAAGGGCGCCGTCAGTTGTGACTAATCATCTTTTAGCTGCCACGGTTTATTTTAATTACTTTATTTTTTAATGATTGATTTAATCTTTTACTCTGGACACTCTTAACTTGCACGTATTTCTACACCGTTCTCACAAAATATTTGTGAGTCTAAACATGAATGATGTAACCAAGAATTTGTATCAATATTTTGATTTAAAGGGTGTCCATGGAGTTTCTTGCCCATTCTTCTCCATAGGAATTTACGCTTTGGAATGGGCAACTAAAGTACTTTCACAAATTATTATGCCTTGTGACTGGGACTACAGTTTCGCGTTTTTTTTTTGTTTTTTTTTTTTATTACTTTCAAAAGTGCCTGTAACGGTCTAATTGAAATAAATGCTTTAAGTTTGAGTTTTGATAGATGGGGTAAGGTGTTGAACGGGAGACCCGGAATTGACCATAAGAGCTTAGGTAGCCCATGATCTAGGTTGACCAACGACCTGGTAAAAGTAGTAGGCAAGATTCAGAGTCGGGAAGCCCAAAACCTGGTAGACTCACGCAATGGTGGAGACCTGCACCCAGCGTTAAGTGGAACAGAGATAATAATAAATAAAACAGGTTAATAAGTGGTTCAAAGAACCTACACGAAACAACAGTAAACCACCACGAAGCATAACATAAACACCATTCAGGGAAATCACATCGGTAACCTCATTATGTTGTTTTGATGGTGTTACCACAATTATGTGGTATTTCCCATCCTTTTGACGTAATCATTTCTATATTTTACCTAATTATTCGAAATGAAGCAAAATGAATCATAATAATGATTAATGTAAGCATATTATGCCTATCTATTATAGGCACAAAAATCGTAAATAAATAAACATGATTGCAATGAGGAAGCTCAGAAAAAAATAATGTAACAGCCAATGTTTATTTACAATACATCAATACTTGGGTGTGTCACAAACACCAAATTATTTCCTCAATGGCGGTGCTATCAGGAAATTGGTGAAGTAAAACCTTGGGGCGACGGCAGACGAAACTGCGCTCGATAGAGGACGATGACCCCGATGAACTTAATGCAATTATGTGCTAATACTGAGCTGTTATGATCGGCTGATGTATCGTAAGAATGTTACTACGGATAACGGTAATGTTTTGATTAATAGTTTATTAATAGGTAAGTACAGTAATAGGGGATAATCCTATTTTTTTTTCTTTGTCCGTCGGGTAGTTTATTGAAAAGTATTGGACACGTATTTTTTCTTTCTTCACGTAGTCATAAAATTACGGAGATATATCGAGTTGAAATGGCGCATGACGTCACATGTAGGTAAGTTTTATACCCACTTGTGACGTAGTAAGCCCCCACTCTCCAACTTTAATAAGTTCTAACTAAGTAATTTTTTGATATTTTGATAAAACAAAAAATACATGTCTAATATTTTTGTATTACCTGTCTGACGGACAAAATAGAATGTCGTTTTCTATACCCAATCCGATCCCCTATTGAAGAAGGTCTACCGAGCCTTTTCCCATCAGTATTTTACATTGTGCGACTGTTGTCTGTCCTCCATAACCCAGGTAGTACTGGGTAATACGATACCCATTGGTAAGACTGGTTGTCAGACTTTGGGGACATTGACAACCTGTAACGACTGTCAAAGATCTACAATTTACTGCCGGGACCAACGGCTTAACGTGCTTTACGAGGGTCGGAGGAGTTGGTCGGTATGTCATCCACGGACCAACCTAGGCAAGCACAGCTGAACCTGAAGAACCTCTCTGAAGAAGATCTCAAAATCAAAATATTTTTATTTCACATAGGCCTACATGGGCACTTGTAAAACGTCGACAAAAAGGTGCTCGGTTCGGGTTGGTCGTTTCCTATGGAGAAGAACCGGCAAGAAACTCCATGGTTACTGTTTTAAAATCATTTGGTTTTACAATTTTTCTATTTTACAGCTTTAGTACTTAAATATGGGAGGACAAAGTAGGCCTGAACATATGTTGCATATTTGTTTTAATGAAGAATACAAATAATACTATTAATTAGTATTTTAGTTGATAAAATATTTCACGACATGGTTGTATTCACTTGATACTCAATGTAGAATGGTCGAAGCCCCTAAGAACGATGAACTATCACCAGAATTTCCATATTATACAAATATATGAATTAAATTCTACTTCTGTATTTGAAAACAACAAACCCTGGCCTTGCCAACAGGGTATTGTTATTCATAATATCTAGGGAAAAATATTTTATTCATTCCTTTATTACGTTGGCAGTCAAACCCGTATCAAGAGGGTGAATTAAATGTTTTCGACGTGATCTAATATTTCATCTATGTAAGTATATTATATTTTTCTTCTTTATATAAAACAGTGTTCCTAGTAACACGTGTCTAGTCAAACATGCTCTCCTTTTATAACAAATAAAGCTTTCATATTAGTATCAACGCGTGTTATATCAATCAATACTATTTGTACTATTATCATCAAGGAAATGGAAAGTTACCACACTCGACTGATAAGATTAGGCTGGACAAGCAAGTTTGTTGACATTCTTGGATCAGGAAGTATCTTTATTATGTCTATTGGTAGGAAATAAATCAACAACTAAAGATTTCAAACATAAATTCTATAGACTATATCATATTCTAACTACATATGTCTTAAGATTCGTTTTGACCTGTCCTTGTTAACCATTTCATCGTTTTTTTTGCGATGTGTTTGCTTTTAACTCTAGTCAAGGTCAGAGATGACAGACACCAAGTCGACGATGGTACGAGCTTACCCAGAAGTAGCCTGTTCACTCTAACTTTGGGGCCGTCCATAAAGCACGTGATGTTTTTTTTAGAATTTTTAACCCCCCCTCCCCCTTGGTGATACGTGGTGAGGTTTAAGACGAACCCACCGCCCCCACCCAAAATCACGTGTATTTTTAGTACCTACACAGAATCTTAAAATTTTTAATCAAATCATTTATTTGCAATGAATGTAGGTTAGATTAAAATAAATAAATAAATTTAGAATATTATCTTTAAAAATACAGGTACTTCGTTCGTTGCCTGGCAACGGCGAGTCAAGGTCACACTACAAGCCGCTTTTCGGTTTAGAATCGCGCGTTTGACGAAAAAATTAATACACGTGATATCTTACTACACACCCCTCCCCCCTAGTGATATTTCGTTATTTTCGCTAAACCCCCTCCCCCCCCCCCCTTTAAGCCTCACGTGATTAATGGACGGTCCCTTTGAAGTGATAAGGGTTGTAAGCGTTCGGAAACACAGACGCAGGCCGAGAGTTCCACTCCTTTGCTATGCGCATTATGAAAACGCTTAGTGCGAATGTGTGGAATAGCAATAAGGTAGGGATGGTAATTTGCAGTGCGTCTAGATGTCCGATGGTACAAGGTTACCGTTTTATTTATACATGTTGCTACATATTATAAAATAAAATTGCTTTTCGAGTTTGTATCTGTTCAGTTTTTTTAAATAGCACAATAGGTTAACATTATGCGGTTTACAGCATTAGTTAATTATTCCAGAAACTAACAAATAATAAATAAATCTCCATGTTTTGTCATGTTATAAAAACTTCACCGCGTTTAGCATAAATTATTCTGAATTAAACTAAGAATGCTTCGACCTAGTTCAATTTTACTTGGTACAAACTAATCTACAATCAATACTTTTAGTTTATTCATCGTGAGGAGACCGGCATGTCCTAGAACCAAAAACTGAAAGACATGTCTCCTGCCGCGCCTCCACCACACCCTGTAGTCCGCGTGTTATAACGACCCTCTGCCCCTCATAAAGAGGAGACCTATTTTCCAGCAGTGCGCACTTAATAGGTTGCTTATTAATAGTTTTACTTTCCTCACGTCGCTACACAAAAAACTCAGGGCTTCGCCAACTCCAGCAACTTCTTCATCATCATTCTCTAGCCCTTATTCCAATTCATTTAGGGTAAACGCAGCATGTCTTCTTATTCAATTTTCTATTACTCGTCATCTCTTCAGAAACGTCTTTTCTTGCCACACTTATCCTTCACACAGTCCATCCATCGTTTCTTTGGTCTTCCTCTACTCTTAAGAGTAAGTTGAAGAGTGAGGAAAGTTTGGAGTGTGAGTATGGATGCGTATTATACCCAAGTAGTAATAGTATTATTCCAGAAAATACTTTTATAGTACCAATCTCCCCTTCGCGACTTATCATGCGTGTTTTTATTTACACTTTTTATCTGTAGCAATAAAAGCTGACTTTGAAATTGAAAGGTTCATTGCAGTGCCCTTTGCACTAGATGTTGACATTGAACCTCTTTCGACCTCGAGCGGGTATTTTATTGTATTATTGCTGTTATGTGCATGTATTAAAATTATGGTAATTATAATAGTAAATAAAATAATTGAGCTCTCTGGTCTGAATCATACATAACATAACGCCTGTAGCCTTCAGGGATTCTTCTCATGTTTCAGAACGCGATCTTCCGATTCCACGCGAATCCAAATGAGGTTATGTGTCAACTTTAAAAAAACGGTCGCAAATTTTCGAACGACGACGTATAAACAAAATGTCGGCGATGTGTGCTTGTGTTTGAACCTCTATGAATTTGTATTGCCGCAGTCGCGTTTCATATATATTTTTTTTCTTGCATTGTACCTATATTTTTTCTTTTATTTTATTTTTGTAATTTTGTATGCACGTTTTGTATTTTCTTTCTTTCTTTCTAGAGAACGAAATCGTCGAGTATCGAAGATTTGCGTAGCCTTGTGTATAAGGGCCTAAAACCTGCTCTATTGTGTGTCTCGCTTGCGCCATGCTATTATTGTATATATCTCTCTTCCTGGCTGGTTTACAGAACCGATTCCTCCGTAAAATCAAGTGCTTATGTCCCTAATGAAAATGTACATGTAGATCTCAGAATGCCTACCTTCCTTCATGAAACGTCTTTCAAAGCGTTTCTTCGACTCTGCCATTAGGCATCGAAACCCTCTGAACGCATCGGCCGCCCGATACGAACCATCGCGTATCTATAAGATTCGCCGACCACGGGATACATTAGTCATCCCCGACGTCATATCCCCCTCCTTCAGGAAAGTAGTAGGGTTACAAGCACAGTAATCAGCCCGTAAATAATGGAATCACTCAGATTCAGCTCGTCTCTTTGCTGCCCTCCACCAGCAAAGCCTTATGCCGAGGCCCGTACTCCGCAGGGGGTGCCCATAGCGAGTTGTCGCCTAATTTATAAGTTTTAAGCTCTGGCTGGAGGCCTTATAGTCCGGTTAAGCAGAAACCAACCTTTTTTTTATTATTACACTATTACTGTAACATTTGCTCTCACTAGTATTAGCGGTACAGGTTTATCACGGTGTCACCTTGTTTCGCAGACAGAAATTTCACAGAATTTCGTTTCCCAGAAAATGTTTCACATACTATTTAGTCCCCGTATTTTTATTTCGAATATTTTTGTTTCGACTACCATTTACTTGAATGAAACATATTATACAGAAACATAATTCAAAGAATTTTACAATCACATTTTTTTATTTGACAAACTTATCAAACAGCAGAATTATTTTTCAGCGAATATTGTTTGTTCGATGTATGTTTCCATGGTATTTTATTTTAACGAAATTATTAACTAAAAATTAAAATATTGTCTTTAAAAGCCAATATGTTGTACTACAAAAGTTAGTGACAGAAACGAATGGCTGCAAAACAGACCTTACGTAGTCTTGTTTGCCCTACCCCTAGAGCGTAATTTAAGCCCGCGTAGGCGCGGAGGGATGAGGCGGCCCGCGAGTTGAGGAGCAGGTGGTTTCTAAGCTCGCCGCCGCGGCTGAGGCTGGCCGGCTCGCCGGCCAGCAAGCCGAAGCTGCGGTGGTGAGCGTTAATACCATCTGCGACGATTAACTCGCGTGGGGCCGCCGGAGCCCCGCAGCGCCGGAGCCGTGACAGAAACCATGCCTGTTGCATGCTTGCTTGCTTGGATGCTTGCTTGCTACATGCTTGCATGCATGCTGCAAGTTGTATGCTTGCTTGCATGCTGCATGCAACAGGCATGGACACCATTAGGGAGAATTGAATAACAAGATTGTTTTCCTGCTTGACAAGAATTTACCCGCATTATTTTTGTGAACCCGGTGTTGTAATTTTATAGGAGGTTTGAATTTTAGAAACTGTCAGTCGATTAAAATGTTATTCTTCGAAATAAGTTTTATGTGAAACAAACAATATGTGGATAAAGAATATTTGATTTGTTATTCTATGATATGAATATTCTAACATTAAACTTTATTTGAAACAAAAATCGATGATTTAAATTTCTTCAAAGTAAGTATTCTGGGTATTGATTATTCTATAAAATGATAATATGAGAAAAAAAGTATGTGAAACGAAATTCGGTTAAACAATTAGCGATGAAACAACGCACAACCGTTTATCACTGATTAATTGTACTTTACTTACATGCATTATAATTGTGTCACAAATAATGTATAATTATGTAATGATCAGTAACGTAATTACTCGTTGATAATAACATATAATTATGTTATTGTTATATAAAAAAAACAACAATTAAAACACTCACAGTTACTTTGAAAACAATTATTAAGTTTGTTTGCGCAAATAAATAATTCACAACAAAACATTTTTTCTCTCGAGTCCTTAGACAGATTTTGGAGCGCTTTGGTTTTCTGATTAGTGTTGGCCTGAGGAGCAAAATGCACTATGTGTTCATTCTGGGCAGCACTTGGTCCAACTTCCATGCATAGATTGGCATTTTTTTAAAATTATAAATAGGCTCGCTCTTGACCACTGTCTCACCTGATGGTAAGCGATGATGTGGTCGACGGCGAAGCACGCTTGCCTAGAAGAAACCTATTTACTCTTGACTTGAAGACCCCCAGACTTTGTAGCTATCGGGAAACACAGACTCCGGCAGGGAATTCCACTCCTTAGCGGTACGCATAATAAAAGTATTCCCAAGCACAGTCTAGACTTCACGCACTCTTATATTATACTCCAGGGGTGGGGTTGAACCTCCCTAGCGGTGTCAGCGTAGTTTGCTACGCTGACGACACGCTGGTGCTGGCACAGGGGAGGTCGCACGAGGCGGCGGCCGAACTTATGACACGCGGGGTTGCGATAGTCGTGGAGAGAATCCGGCAGCTGGGTCTCGAGGTGGCATTGCACAAGTCCGAGGCCATGTGCTTTCATGGGCCTCGGAATGCGCCACCGTCGGGATCCACACTGACGGTAGGAGGGGTTTCCATCGGCGTCGAGTCGACGCTAAAGTACCTAGGACTTGTCCTCGACAGCCGGTGGAACTTCGTTGAGCACTTCCGACGTTTGGCCCCAAAACTGGAACGGGCAGGGGCCGCATTCAAGCGGCTCTTGCCCAACCTGGGGGGTCCAAACGCCTCCTGCCGGAGGCTCTACGCGGGGGTCGTGCGGTCCATGGCCCTTTATGGGGCCCCGGTGTGGGCGCGTTCTTTGAGGCGGCGAGCCGCCCATTACCTGAACGCGCCCCAGAGGGTGGTAGCCGTAAGGCTGATCCGGGGGTACCGCACGATCTCCGGCGAGGCGGCGAGCCTCTTGGCCGGATTGCCACCATGGGATCTGGAGGCGATGGTCCTCGCGCGCCTGCATGAATGGCGCGCGGAGGCACTACGCCGGGGGGAAACTCCGCTGCTGCGGCAAATTGTCGCTCAGCGGACAGACCTCCGGCGCGATCTCATGGTGGCATGGAGACAGCGACTATCGCAACCACGTGCAGGGCACGCCACAATAGTGGCGATAAGTCCCCTCTTTGAGGAGTGGCTAGAGAGGCGGCACGGCGCCCTCACCTTCCGCCTGACGCAGGTCCTCACCGGACACGGTTATTTCGGGAGGTTCATGCACCGAATTGGGCGGGAGGAAACGCCCGGGTGTTACCATTGTGAGGATCGGCCGGAGGACACGGTGGAGCACACCGTGGAGCTCTGCCCCGCTTGGGCTGAGCACCGCCGTGTCCTCGTAGCGGCGATTGGCGGCGGTGACCTCTCGCGACCGGCCCTGGTTCAATCTATGGTCCGGAGCGAGAGGGAATGGGAAGCCGTCGCCTCCTTCTGCGAAGCAGTCATGCTAGCGAAGGAGGTGGCGGAACGTGAGAGGGAGAGAACCTCACGTCCCAGCCGCCGCGGGAGACGCCCCGGGCGTCGGGAGGCAACCAGTGGCCCCCGGCCACCGTAGGCGCGAGCCTGTGGACGGTGAGTAATGGGCTAGCTCACCGTCCGTCCGTCTTATGACGACAGGCCGTGTCGACGGCGCGTACGTGTTCCACGCGCGCCTCAAGGAGATGTCAGCAAACCGGATGGGGCCCGAGAGGGCCGATGCCTGCCAGGGCTGCGGGTTGTTCGAAAGAGATACCGCGGCCCTGGAACAAAAAGGGCGAAGAAGGAACATGGGTGGGTTTTAGTCAGTACAAGTCTGACACTCCCTTCCGCTCCGCCCAGAGCGGGAGAAGTCATTTGATGATTTCCCATCCGTAAAAAAAAAAAAAAAAGGGGTGGGGTTGAGAAGCCCTACCCCTAGAGTATAATTTAAGCCCGCGCCCCTCCGAGCGGCGGCCTGCGAGCTGACGAGCAGGTGCTGGAAGCTGCGGTGGTGAGCGTTAAAACCATTTGCGTCGATAAGCTTGCGTGGGGCCGCCCAAACCCCGAAGCGCCGGAGCCGTGACAGAAACAATGCTTGGTGCATGTTACGTGCTTGCTTGCATGTTGCATGCTTCTTTGCACGCTGCATGCTTGCTTGCATGCTGCATAATGCATAAACAGTGGTATAATGAATGTTCGGAAACATAATACTTAGAACAAATGTTATTTCGGCTAAGTGTAACTTCTGTAAAAAGATTCAACCAAATAAAACGTCGGTGTAACGAAAAAAATCGAATTGATAATAGGTAAACTACAGTGGCAGACGTGACTTCGATGAAGTAAAAAAAAACGAAACGATAATAGTTAAAAGTTTTAGGTGAAATGAAATTCGGTCAGACATTTTTCGAACGTAGGTACTAACCAACCAATAACCAACCGAACCCACCTTACTCAGTCTCAATTTAAATCTCAGTAGGAGGCAAACCAAATAGGTTACATCCCGATAACCCCTTATTACTCAGAAATACAAGGTCCGTGTCACTGAAATAGATAATACAAGTAGATAGCTACTAACGTATATAACATTATGATGAATACGAGCGTAAACATAAACACATGATGGGCGGAACTATTACGTGACATATTACGTCACAAACCTGATAGACTGATAGTAGATACTAACGACAAAAGTACAGAAGAAACAGATAAAGTATGAATTACTTTAGGAGTAGCAAAGGTGACAAAAACGGTGAATAGTGCCAGAGATTCCCACGTGTGTTTATAACTAGGTATAGATGTTGGGAATGCATCGAGTGAACCGTGATAACTACTATGCAATACGATTATAGCTTTGAAGGTGGTAGTGAAGTTGATCTATTAATAAACCGTTTACTTGAAAGCAATGTGAGATGTGCGCAGTCATTTAATGAAGAATGTCGAGGATTTGTTAAGTTCTGAAAATATGCGGCATCTAAGAAATTGAAAGCTGGTGATGAACCAACTCCAAGGATTGTGGGATTAATGATATTCAAGAAGGAGTAAATAATGGCGTGACAGCGGAGAATGGTAGAAGATTATGAATAACTGGGAATTCATTTGTAATATTGCCTACCAATGTTCTTCCATATTTGGAAACAAAAATATGGAGTCAAGAAGCAACGAATTGCGCAGGATTCGTTACTTCATCTAGGATTGCATTACGAAATGCAATGGGCAGTTGATAATGATGCCAGATTGACGAAATTAATTGATCTATATCTGATTTAGTTCCCTTCAATATGGTTGAGTTGAATGATGGCTGATACATGCGATATTATGCCTTGGGACTGTAGCTTCAGGTTTTTTTTTTTTTACTTTTAAATGTGCCTGTAAGCTAATGCTTTGAGTATGAGTTTTCTCACAACTAGTATATAATACGGCTTTGCGCGAATAGTTTTCGATTTCTGCTATTTTGTCTGCCGCAACGGCATAATCGATTATTAAAAAAGAAAATGGTGAGCATTCAGACAAACCATGTAACAAAAATGCTACAGTATAATTGTATTTTAGACTCTAAAATCGACGTATTTACGGTAAGTTTACACCGCATGCTCTGGTTGCTTGTGATGTGTGTAAGAAAAAGTTTACTTGACACAGACAGACAAGAGAGCCTATTTGGTCTACTGGTTTTCATTATACTGTGCTGATTGTTATGAGCCGTATCATGAGTTGTGACTTGTGGGTAGTAATGTTGATTAATTAGAGAAATGTATGAGGTATAAATAATTATATACTCTGAAGAGAATGTTGTGTACTAACACGACGCAATAACATTAACATCGCACCCGTAATCCTCAAATAATTAGGGACAGCTATTAGGTACACCTCTGCCAACATCCACATCTCGCTAATAATGTTGTAATAATATAATATTTCCATCAACTGACAAAAATCGACACTTCGGGGTGCTAATACTGAGAAATTTTATTGTAGAATACACGTTTCACCTAGGAGCAGATTCAAACATTTTTAGGGTTCCGTACCCAATGTTCAAACGGGACCCTATTGCTGAGACTTCGCTGTCCGTCCATCCGTCCGCCTGTCACCAGGCTGTATCTCATGAACCGTGCTAGTTAGCCAGTTGAAATTTCTACAGATTATGTATTTATGTTGCCGCTATAACAACAAATACTAAAAATAGAATAAAATAATTATTAAGGGGGTGTCCCATTCAAAAAAGTAAATTTTTTGCTCGTTTTTATTAATAATGGTACGGAACCCTACGTGCGCGAGTCCGACTCGCAGTTAGCCGGTTTTTTGATCCTCCGACTCGGAAAGCACGTTAATCCATTGGTCCCGGCTGTCCATTGTAGATCTTTGACAGTCGTCAAGTAGTCAGAGGCCCGAAAGTCGGACAACCAGCCTTACCAAGGGGTTTCAGTATACCCAGTACACTGGGTTCCTAAAAAGGCTTCATGTAAAATACTGGTATTCAGCTGCATCCGGTTAGACTCGAAGCCGTCATCAAAATAGTTAGGAAAAGACTAGGCAGGATAACGTAATGACAGTAATAAAATGGAAAGGATGTACTTTTCCTTACACATCGATTTAATATACATTTTTTCGTAATCGTGCCGCCGTTTCCAAATGCCGCAATGCAGGTTTTTACTTTTGTTTGTAGGTACAACCGGATCTCTTAAACACCTTTTCATTAATTATAACCCCAATCGATAATGTGACGAAAACGAAGAAAAACGTAGGATATCTGCAAACACAGAATATTAATTTCGTTATTTCCAATTACGTCGTAGTGAAGCGTATATCTTCATCATAAATCAAATCATACTTTAAATTGGCATTTGCATCACACAAAATATTCAGTGTTGATTAAATACGTGTTTTCATACTAATTAACGAATAATACGGAAATGGCTTGTTTATTTAAAAATGCTAGAAATTGAGGTCAACTAACGATTGCATGACAAACACTAATCATGGTTGGCACGACAAAACCAATGGTGACAAAAAAACTTTTAATGCGTTAGCGTGCAAGCAAAACAATGGTTTTAAAAATTGACTTGTTGAAGGGAATTGTAAAGGTCCTTGTGACCTGATTTTGGTATCAGATTTAAAAAATGTTGTAAAATACATATACAAGGTGTAACGGAAAGGGTATATACATACTTAAGGATGTGCTACAGACCATCAAACTGAACATGTTTCTCTATCGGACAAACATCGTAATAGCGTAAAAAAATATCTGCTGCCCCATACAAAATTTCAATACCTATTCGACTCAAATGTATATTTACCTATGTTTTACCTATATGTTATGTTATATGTCTTGTACATAATATATTTACCTATGTACCTGTGTACAAACCGACACTGAACCTGCAAATATTGAATTTCACGGCCTACCCCGGCGTTTTCACTTTAAAGCCAATAAATATAAGACCTTAAATAGCTTAACGTTGATTTTCCCCAGTGAATTTAGATACCAATACTTTGCGAAGATTAAAACCCGAACACAGACATAGCAGAGAAAGACCGTCATTTTAAAACGAAAAGAAGTATCCATCGTGTTTGTTTTAATATTTTCCTAATAAAGGACATTGACGGTGAAGATAAGCGAAGAGGCTACGTTACTTGAAAACAGCAACAAGTCATGTGAATTGATAAATCCGTATCAATATGGAACATCAATAAATTATAAGACTTTATTATAATCAAAATCATGACGATCTACTAGTACTAAGCCTTTGAAGAATTTGTTAAGAGTGACGTAAAACAAAGTACTGGGAAAAAAGATTATATAGGACTTAAAAATATAGGCTTTGATAAAAGTAAACATTTCTGACCTGACAGCAACCTGAAAATCAAAGAATTTAGTTTCTAAGAATTTAGTGTTGTAGTAAAATAAGACGAGGAAAATACTACAGTAAATTATTACGAATAAATGAGGTAAATTGCAGAAACAACACTTGATTTGAAGACACTCATGAAGTAACAGCAAATTAATTGCTTAATGAAGCAATCAATGCTTAGAGTGTTAACAAAGGTCTGATAAGACAGATTAGAACGGATAATGATAAGGATGTTGCAGTGATAAGATTAGTTCTGGTAGAAGCCGTAATGGCCAATGTTATATTATAGGTAATTCCCAAGCTATAAGAATGCTTTGCATAATTGGTTCCGAACGGGTCATGGAGGGTTTATTAAAGTGAAACTTTTATTACATCGTCTCAAAATTTTTCGTCTGTGTGTTGCATGTCGCGTGACGGTCGGCCGCGGAGTAGGGATAAAGTGAAAGGCGCCCCCAAAAAGTTTCACTTTACCGTGGGTTCATAAAACCACAAAATCCTTTTTATTTAAGAATTTGTATTAAAATGTCACGTTTTATTGAGGCACATCACTAAATTAAGTTTACCAATCGCTAAATTAATTTTAGTTCATTCAATTCTACTCTCGCTAATGTGATTTGTTTCCCAAGAAGATAGGAGTGCTCAAATCCTTAAAATGGTAGTCTCATCCTTTCTCACTGCCTTCTGTATGATAACATGAGCTTCGGCAAACAAAACAATTTCAAACGAAACGAAGTGAATCTCCAAACGAGCTGTTTCATCTGTTACCGGTTAAATCCAACCATTTCTCGGCTTCACACACAATTTCCTGCAGTAAAGTACAAATCAATATTTCTTTGCTCGCATTTCCTTTTTGCTTCCTTTTCGTTTACACAAACGTTATTTTATAAGAGGAAAAGAATTCTTTGAAGGTCTTGTTCGACTACAATGTTTTTTTAAATATTTTTTTAGGGTTCCATACCCGTACGTAAAACGGGACCCTATTACTGAGACTTCGCTGTCCCTCCGTCCGTCCGTCTGTCACCAGGCTGTATCACATGAACCGTGATAGTTAACCAGTTGAAATTTGTACAGGTTATGTACTTCTGTGGCCGATATAACAACAAATACTAAAAACAGAATAAAATAAATATTTAAGGGGAGCTCCCATACAAAAAAAAAGATGTTTTTGTTCGTTTTTATAAATAATGGTATGGAACCCTTCGTGCGCGAGTCCAACTCGCACTTGGCCGGTTTTATTTTTATTTTTAGAGATAAACCATTTATATTTTCTACGAGCTGTGCCCGCGAGCTTCGTCCGTGTGAAATTATTATAAAAAGTTTACTTCCCTATTTGAATCGGATTATGTTAACAATTTTAAGGGATTAAATTAGTTGCTTCTTATAACATCAGCTATCTGCCAGTAAATTTTCGTCAATATTGGTTCACGCGTTTCGGAGATTAGCCGAAAAACAGACAGACCGACAGTCTGTCAACATTTCTTTTATATAATTATTAGATATTCAGTAAAAAGCTTCTCTTTTGAAATTACAAACCGACTCTTAAAGTTTATTTTTTTTTGTACGAGAATGACTAGATAGTCTACCTTTCCGCTGCCTATCAGTAACTTCCAAACATATTTCTGTCTACCAATTGGAGTCCTATATTCCGCAGTGATGATTCAAAATCCTACGCCATGACCTTCACCGACTCTAATCGGATATCGCACTGAATCCTTGAAAAACAAATATTTCAGTGGAAAAATTACACTTTTATCACGATCGTTCTACAATGAGTTTGTGTTTGTCGCGATTTTTATCGTATCTTCATAACTTTATAAGATAGCTGTTTCGATATAAAATATAATAAAAGTCTCTATTATAAACTTTCACATATTGTTTTTAATGGTCTAAGAAAAGTGTTTTTTCCCTCTTCCGCGTGAAAAATACAAAGAGACAAACTCTTTGTATTTTTTAATTATTTCATAAAACTGTTTGAGAATGAGTCGAGAAAGGAAGATTTGATCAGATGTCTTCCTAGTGAAAAGGAAAACATAATGTCCTTATTATAAACCCAGTACAATCAAGACTGGCCCAAGAAAAGAGAGGTCTATACTCAGCAGCCCCCGCATTATTTTGTGTAGTGTATTTCATCACCGCTGCCCTAAAAAACGGCGAAGGAAAACATCGTGAGGAAACCGGCATGTCCTAGAACTAAAAAAAGTCGAAGACATGTGACATCTACCAACCCGCACTGAGCCCGCGTGGTGGATTACAGCCCAATCCCTCTCATAGAGAGGAGACCTGTGTCCCAGCAGTGGGAACATTATAGGCTGATGATGATACCCAGTGGTGGGTGAATTTGGGATGTGGTGGATGATGATCATTTAATGAGTACCTACATCTTTCATTGGCGCAAAATTACCCTGGTGGTTGAGTGAATGTCATGCTCACTTAAATGTCACGCTGATGGTGGCGGGTGTGTCGGGTCATTTAGTTCCCTTAACAATGGTTGAGTTGAATGATGGCTGATACATGCGTCATGTTCGTGAACGGGCACTGTCAGTTGTGACTGGTCATGTCTTAGCTGCCACGGTTTATTTTAATTACTTTATTTTTTTAATTACAGATTTAATCTTTTACTCTGGACGCTCTTAAGTTAACTTGCCCGTATTTCTACATCGTTCTCACATATTTGTAATTCTTAACATGAATGATGTAATCAAGATTTTGTAACATTTTTTATTTAAAAGAGTGTCCATGGAGTTTCTTGCCCATTCTTCTCCATAGAAATCTTCGCTACGGAATGGGGAACTACAGTACTTTCACAAGTTATTATACCTTGTGACTGGGACTGTAGTTTCGCTTTTTTTTTTACTTTTAAAAGTGCCTGTAATGGTCTAATTGAAATAAATTCTTTGAGTTTGAGTTTGATGGTGATGATAATCTAGTATATCAGCAGACACTAGAAGTACTGCAGAGCATTACAGATAATCTAGATCCTGATAAGTCCTGTCAACTTAAAAATGATAAAACATAGATACACGTCAATGAATTCTTTTCCAATAGTCACCATGATTGGCTATAATAGTTTTACGTAGGGGCAAAGCAATGACGACTTTTAAAGATTAAGTAATCTCGGCAATGATAAGTTGTACTCAAAATCTTGATGAAATAATGTACTTGTCTTTGCTGGAGGGTATCTAGAGTGTCGGTCGCTGGAATTAGGTAAGTATCTGCAAACCAGAGAGTTAAAACAAAACATGTATGTTTCATCATCATCATACACAGCCTGATTTCACTTAATAAAGGCCTCTCTTTGCTGTACAAGCTGTTGTTTTGCATCGTCGTCGTCAAATTCTAGGAGGTAACTTTGCCAATGATTCTCGACCCGAATAAATAATAAAATGGGTAGGTAATATTTAAATTTTATTTTTTTACGGAAATCGGAAAGTGTTGTTGTTATGAATTAATTAAAGAATATTCAATACTCATTAACTTAGATATTGATCATTATCATTTCAGCTCGGAATCATCCACCGTAGGGTCCCTTCTTTCTCACATTTTTTTCTGTTATTGATGATATTGTGATTTTATTGGATAATTTAATTCAAATACCAAAACATGAAAGCATTTGCATTTCCTTGATCGTTGGTTCAGATAAGTCAAGACCTATTCCTCGTTTACACGTTTATTCCGCAAACGAACGTGCCTTAGCCATTTTCGATATCTAATTGATAATTGATTAATTAATCATTAGCCATGATAAGTGCTGTCAGTAGGTTTTTTGTCTACTTAACTAGAGAACCGGTTTGAAAATGATTTTACTGTATTCAGATAAGGTTATGTAGATAAGGGCAGTATTTTACCTTCATTTCTGAAAACCTGAGTTGAGATATTTGATTGTCTAGTTTTTTCCTCGAGTATGTTGAGTTCGGCTCCCAGTCTCTTTGCATTCTGCTGAATACCAGACTGGCTCCACATCCATTATCTAGGTACTGGGTCTGGTAACACGACACTGCTTGACAAGACTAGACCAAACCAATTCTGTCTTTGCTTTTTGTCTTCGCGTACGTTACGGGAATTAATATTTGTATAGCATTTAGTCAGTAAATATCTTCGACAGTCACTCGGTGGTTAATTGGAGTGACCAGGGTTTAAGATAATCTAGGAATGTGTCAATACTGCCAGATAGTTGTTATCTATGTTTTTATCTTGAAAACAATAGGCCGATAGCATAATATTGCCGTCTCTTTGTACGTTAAGGAATTCCAATAATTAATTGTTCTATTGATATAAATGAGTAATTATGACTGGTTATATTACAGTCTGCATACCAATTGTAATGATTGCATAAACGGTTCGACATTCTTCCATCTCTTCCGGTCCAAAACAAAACTGACCGATGTTCTAACAATAATAGACCAACCTAAGTGCTGGTGGACAGGCCACATGGTGCGGGACACTAAAGGAAAGCGGAGCAAGGTAGCGACAGAATGATATCCAGGGACATGGCACACCGAAGTTCGAGACATTTTGTAATTTTTGTTTCAAGCATTACTGTAAACGATACTGTCTAGTTTCGGGATAAAAGGCTTTATTATTATTTCCTTTATTTATTTTCTTAAATATTACTTACATTTTTACAAAATCATATAAAATAACATTATAAATATAGTAGCCCACCGGCATCGGGAGCAGGGTCCGGGCTATCGGTGGTCAGGGCTCTTGAGAGCGGAACATCCTAACAACACGCGCCGTGTCCAGAAGTACCTACTGAAAAAGGCTTTATTATTATTATAAAACATTTGTCCAAAAGTTTTTCACGTATGTACCTTAATGGCTTGGAGGAGGATAAACAACAGGTATTGCACATTACAAAGTACAACATAAAAATAAAAAATTTAACCAATGACGGAAATAGGTTACATAACATTGTATGAATGTATTCGTATTGCGGTCTAAATACATTTAAAGATCACATAAACAAGATAACATCTTGAATTTAGATCACTAGAGACAAACAACTGAGTACATCCCATTTGGTAACTTTCCTATCCATAATATAGCTGTTGGTTTCGTCATGCGAAATTCTAAAGCTGTTATTCTTATTTTTTTACGGATGGGAAATTATCGAAACAACCCCCCCCCCCCCCCGCTCTCGGGAGGGAGTGTCAGACGTGTACTGACTAAAACCCATCCATGTTCCTTCTTAGCCCTTTGTGTTCCAGGGCCACGGTATCTCTTTCTAACAGTCCGCAGCCCTGGCAGGCATCGGCCCTCTAGGACCCCTTCCGGTTTGCTGACATCTCCTTGAGGCGCGCGTGGAACACGAGCGCGCCGTCGACACGGCCTGTCGTCATAAGACGGACGGACGGTGAGCTGGCGCTTTACTCACCGTCCACAGGCAATGAGATTATCCTAAAATTCTGTCAGCCAGTTTAACCTTGAGTGGAAGCGCTGTTTCCCAGTAATTGGGTTGGAGATCAGCTTTGGATGAAATATCGGTATTGTTGTGAATTCAATATCTGTTACATTCTGCTTTAGGCCCCAAAATGTTACAGCACCATGCTGAGATAGGGGCCATTTTAGCTTCGCACAGGACCAGTTTTTATGTTTATTTTTTTGTCCTGTGTGAACAATATAGCGAAAATCGGTGTGTTTCTTTGCTACCTACATACAAGATGATTTTTTCAAGTGGGGCTGGATGGCTAAAGCCGATACTATGAGGGATAGCGAAGAACACTCAAAGGAGTCTCGAGCCCAATTTTGATGAAACTGAAATTGCTGCTAGGAAAAATGATTTTTGAATAATCGAATAGATTTTTGAAAAATCATTTTTCCTTGCACAACAATATTATTATAATTCCTAGCCAGGAATCGATCCTGGTCATTTTGAAAAAAAAAAAACCCCACTCATGAGCGACTATCGTTGACGATCTGTGCATTGCACGCGGCGGTGTTGGTCGGTGACGGAACGGTCTAGTGGTGCATAGTCTCATACTTTTCTAACACGTTCCTAGCACGGTTATGGTATGCTACGGTGTAGTAGACAGACTCCTTCACTGCGTTGTGGAGGTCTGATAGGCAGTTACTCGGAGTCTATCTGAGCTTCTTTTTTTCTCCTTCTTTTTTTGTATTTGTCAGTAGACAGTAATACCTATTTACAAGTAAAATACTGGTATTAAACTGAATCCGGTTAGATAGGATGTTGACCCTAACAATATCGGGAAAAGGCTGGGCTGATGGTGAATACAACCATTAAAAAAAAAAAAACAAGCTTGCAAAACCGCGGGAACGCCAAAACAATATCATGTAGGTATACAAAGAAGTAAAAATTAACAAAACAGTATTTATAACAAAAATATTTGTTGTTTGTAAATCTCACTAAAGGCTTGTTGAGGAAGGTCATGTCACGGACAAAGGTAATTAATGAGCTATGCAAGCCTCCATCTTTGTTTTACTAGTGTAAATAATTAGGTAAGCTTGTAGTCAGGATGTTTAGGTTACTAGGATACCTATAGACTGTCAATGGTGATGATTGGCTGATTCGATGGTAGAATACAAAAACGTGTGTGTTCATTGGCTCGTGCCGTCGTTAACCAATCATATCATCGATTGACGATGTTATGTTGAAGGACGATCACATTAGCGCCTAAGTGGTGTGTTCACTATTTTAAAATCAAACGCAAGACGAATACCTACTCTCGCAAAATTTCTCTAATGGCTCAATCAATTTACATAAACGTACATCAGACTATTTATACATCTCCCTGGATGATCTTCTACCTGCGATTACCCACATTGTAAATTTTTCCCTGTTTTCCGGATTATTTCCTTCCCTGTGGCGCAAAGCCTATGTTTGTCCACTACCCAAGGTCCCTAATCCCTCTCTTCCTATCCATTTCCGTCCCATTTCGATCCTTCCCTTTCTATCCAAAGTGCTTGAGGCCTGTGTGCACAAACAGTTCTCTAATTTTGTACATCGGAACTCGCTGATCAGTCCTCTTCAATCTGGGTTCAGGCCAGGGCACAGCACTGTTTCCGCCCTTCTTAAAGTGACTGGCGATGTAAGGGCAGGGCTGGAAGACACCAAGGTAACTGTCCTAGTCGATTTCTCGAATGCCTTTAATACCGTTAGTCACGATATCCTTTAAGCCATTTTATCCCACATTATGGTCTCTCCCGGTGCACTGGAATGGTTCTCCTCTTACCTTCAGGAACGTCAGCAATCAGTTCATGTTGGGGATTCCTCAACACGTTGGTGTGATTTGGAAACTGGTGTTCCTCAAGGCGGTATTCTTTCTCCTCTTCAGTTTTCTATTTTTATTAATCTCTTAACTTCTGAGCTTCAGTGTGCGTTTCATCTGTATGCCGATGACTTGAATTTGTACTGTCAAGGGAGGGTTGATGAAATACCAGATTTGATCGATAGTTTAAATAGGGACCTGTTGGCAATAAAAGCGTGGTCCGATAAATTTGGTGTGGCAGTTAACCCTAATAAATGTTAGGCGATCATCATTGGGAGTTTTCGCGATCTTAGTAAGTTGGATGGTACAAGCTTGCCATCAGTTCTTTTTGACGACACGGTGGTTCCTTTTTGCACAGATTTAAAGGATCTAGGCTTGCATATTGATAGCTCTATGAAATGGCATACTCAAGTCGCTCGTGTCAGCCAGAAAGTTACTGGTACGTTGCGGGCTCTGTACCGATTGAAAAACTTTTTACCGTCGTCTACGAAAACAATGCTTGTACAGTCCCTAATTTTTCCTATAATTGATTTTGGTGATCGTGTGCTACTTTGACCTGAATGCAGATCTCCTCGATAAACTTGACCATCTTCTAAATAACTGCATTCGATTCGTTTTCACCTTGCGTAAATACGATCATGTCTCTGAGCAGCGGTCACTTCTCAAGTGGTTGCCCATACGTCAGCGTAGGGAGCAAAGCGTGCTAACCACCTTGTTTTCTTTTCATTTTAATCCCACTTCCCCTAGTTACCTTGCTCCTCACTGTCAATACTTGTGTTCCAACCACAACAGGAATCTGCGCTCTTCGCAAAACTGTGTTCTTCAATGTCCCTCTCACCGCACAGACTTCATTCACCGATCATTCTTCGTCCAGTCTATATCTCTGTGGAAATCAGGATGGTAACAAATCGTCTCTTCTAAAATAAAAGTTCGCGAGCACATTCGGAAGAAGCTAGCAGTATCGTCACAACGTTGATATTTTCCTCATTGTTTGTCCTTTTATTTTATAATTTATATATTGATATATATTTATAGTATTTTGTTATAAATTTGTAGTATTTTATATATCTTTTTAGTATGTCTTATTAAATTATTATTTTTTACAGTTAGACACCTACCACTTTTTGTCTCTGCGTCACCCAAAGGTTGACTGGTAGACAATGCCTATGGCATTAAGTCCGCCTCTGTACATTGTACTTGAAGTGTTAAATAAATAAATACATAAGCTCACGCCTTGTTGCTATCGGGATAGGCAGAAACAGAATGCCACCTGTTCCGGTCCTCACATGCTTCTTTTGAACGTCCCCGTTCATGCATCTGGTTACACACGCACGTCGTTTGCGAGTACTACGCACCTGATTATTGAAGAACATCATTAATAAGGTCGGTGTTTGTCCTTACAGAATGTTTACACCTTTGTGCCTTGTAAATACCTTTTCTTAGAAGACCTTTTAATTCATCCTCTCAACATGACCAAACCACATACGCATTCTCTTTCAAATTTCGTCACTAATTCTTGTTTGAAATAAGTAGCTAAACGAATTTACGCGCGAAATTTCCTTAATGGCCCAATCAATTTACATAAATGTAGATCAGACCATAGTATCAGTATTCCGGCCACTACCGATGACGTCACCGAGAAAGCGGTTTTCTAAATTGAAGAATGTGAATCTGAATTTGCTATTCCGAATTCCGCAATTGTACTGACCTTGACGATGTTCGGGTCAGGGTTATTTGGAGTTTCGTGTCTCGTGATTCTACTACAGCTATTTCGTTTCAGCGTACTATTTGAACGTGTAATGGTTGTTTTGCCATATAAGGTGTAATGGAAGATTTATTTATTTATTTATACAAATCTTACCTAAAACTATCATTACAGATCTGCGATCCAATGCGATATATTGGTAGAATGTGTGAATGTGTGAATGGTAGAATTGATAGAATGAAGATGTTGCGCTGCCATATAATCTTACAATATTATATATGCGAATGTTTGTGAGGATATACGGGTGTTTGTTACTATTTCACGCAAAAACTACTAATGGATCTGGATGAAATTTGGCACAGGGATGAATAATACTCTGGAATAGCACATAGGATACTTTTTATCTCGGTAGTATGATCCTGTGAGACAATTACCGAACAAAACATGGGCCAAGCCGTGGGCATAAGTTAGTGTAGAATATGCAGCACTGGTGGTTGAAGTTTTCGTTTAGAATCACGAAAAGGCTGATATAAATACGGGCAGGATAGTAATACAGCAGCTGGTCCCCTACCTGTATCCTCTAGGACAGTTTTCCGCAAAGTGTGTGCCGCGGCACACTGTTGTACCGTGGTCATGAGTTGGTGTGCCGCAGAAATATTAAATTGGACCACGTAAGCTCAATTTAAAAAGCTTATGTTTCGTGTAAAATTGGTTTGTTGATTAATATGACGTAAAAAACATTGTATAAAAATGATTTTTCATTTATGGTGTACTTACCTTCAAATTTTCGATTTCCTAGATGTACCTTGAACACAAAAAGTGTGACCGTTCTGATCCGTTTATTCCGTGTTCTGATGTGTCCTAGGGCAGTGCGGACCACTGCCCCAGGACACATCAGAACAAGACATGTTCCCCTTCCACCTAAACATACTCGTATATAACGCGCCAGTCTTCAAGTCACCATCTTCTGGGCACGTTCATTCCTCTGCTTTCTGCCAGACGAGATGGTTCAAGAAAAGACCCATTAGGCAGTAAAAATCAATGCCATCGGAAATCTCAGAACTCTTTTTGAAGCAGTAGATAGCCTCAATGTGTTGATAACCGGCAGAAGTCACATGCGTTTCCCGAAAATTAATGCGTCTCGTACTGACATCCTCCCCGAATTTCCAAGGCAAGATTCAGAATTCTTCACAGTCACATGCAAAAAAAATGCCATATCCACACTTATGGGTACAACTTAGTGCTGTGTGAGCCATGTACTCTTTAACTCGCAAGTAAACATGAAGGTGTAACCAAAGACATGTGCTGACGTATGACGTACGTGTGAGATGCTATATTTATCCTGTGTTGTGTTCGTCAAAGATTAGCACATGATTATCTTACAGAAGCTTTTACCCGCGGCTCCGCTTGCGTTATGCTCGTAAATGATTCCAAGGGATCGTTTTAATTAGCCTATGACACTCGAGGCTGATGTAGCTTCCAACTATAAATGATGTTTATTTAGCAAAACGGTTTTACACTCATTTTTTTTTAAACTAAGGTGAGTCTAGTGTTTTGTACCATCATCTGCGTAGCCTTTTCCCAAACTATCTTGGGGTCGGCTTCCAGTCTAACCGGATGCAGCTGAGTACCAGTATTTTACATGAAGCGACTGCCTATCCGACCTCCACAACCCAGTAACTGGGTAATACGATACCCCTTGGTAAGACTGGATGTCAGACTTTTTGGCCTCTGACTACTCGTAACGACTGTCAAAGATGTACAAATGACAGCCGGGACCAACGGCTTAACATGCTTTCCGAGGCACGGAGGAAACTCGGTATGTAATTATGGTCACCCATCCACGGACCAACCTCGGCAAGCAGGGCTTAACCTTAAAGATCGACCCGTGCGGCTGTCTTTATTTAGCCACGAGCTCCTCTAGTGTTTTGTACCAAACAGTCGAAACAATCTCAGAGGTCACAGTCTCATACCGTCTTATTGACATAATCTTTGTCAACTCACATGAGGTATATGCAGATTAGTATCTGAGATGGTCTTTTGAAGAAAGAGCTTTGAATAGACCTGCTCAGTGCAAGTATTTGTCAGTTAAAATAAGTGAAAGATTTCGCCGGAATCAAATGTATTTCCGAAGTTTACCGCCTAAATCAAAACTTACAAACATAAAAACTTTACCTCTTCAGAATATTAGTATTTGTAGATATGTACGTCACATGATTATCTAATGTACAACGTAGTATCATGGGGCTAGGCAACGTCTGGAAGGTTATGGCTCGCGGATGGAAATTATTTATGGTATTAGCTGAGATAGGATTATAAATAAAGCGTATATTGTATTATCAGAAGTTGGCTCGATATGGTTTCGAAGTTAATATGAAATTATTAGCAAGTAAGATGGAGTTATTTCACATATTAGTGTTTTCAGATACAGAAAGTGCTGTGATATTATTGAATTTAATCCCTAAAAACTGAAGTTCTTGTTATTTACGTGCACGTTATTTTAAATAGCCCAATTGGCTTCCGACTTTTTTTTTCTTTTTCGTTTTATTGCAATTTGAGAGCAGGACATGGTTTTTTAATGCAACCATGATTTTTGCAACACTTGCAACGGGATATTTACCATGTGTATTATTTGTTTCGAGTTCCCGATATTTCGGCGCTGTTGCAAACGCCATGATCACGGATAAACGGATAAAGAGTTTATCCGTGATCATGGCAATATCCCGTTGCAAGTGTTATTAATAGTGTTAATGGCCATGTCAGTTTAAAAGAAATTATTAGCTTCAATATAAAGTTAAATTATATGTACGCGCAGATTTCATAGCTCATAGGTAAACATGAAGATACATATGCATTTAGATACGTAGATTATGTATATATGCGACATCATAATGATGATCTGCGTCGCGCTCCATTGAGTTTTGTTGTTAGTATGCATCGTTAAACCGATTTCTAATCAGACACTGTTTGGTTTGATTTACAATATTGGCTATGCTATTTAGTTCCACATTTAAAGAGTAAATATCGGTTGGTTTTGTCGCGTACCATCTGAATCATACATAACATGACGCCTGTATTCTTCAGAGGTTAGGCAGTGGTGTAGGTATTACAATGCCTAACCCCTGAAGATTACAGGCAAAATGTGGGTATACCATTTATTAGGTAATAGTACACACACATTTCACCAGTTATGTCTAAAGCCTACGTAATAGGGGTCGAGCCTATTGCCAGCGACCGGGCACGAATCCAGACGTGGCTGCTACTGAGCAATTCCTGATAAACCCAATAGCACTTTGCTCGACCCGGGACTCAAACCCAAGACCTGCAGTCGTGATTGCGCCCAATCGACCAACGAGGTAGTCTAATTATTTTATTACACTCTTATGATTTATATTATTGTCTTACGCAGTGATGTACGTAAACCCGTTTTAATGCGTTACAGTTTTTACATTTTATGTTACCGTTTATTAGCAATTGTTCCGCAACAACTGCTTTTATAGATATTGTTAACAACTTTTCTACGTTTTTAGAGTTCCGTCCAAAGGGTCAAACGGGACCCTATTACTGAGACTTCGCTGTCCGTCCGTTCGTCTGTCTGTCACCAGGCTGTATCTCAAGAACCGTGATGGTTAGCAAGTTGAAATTTCTACAGATTATTTATTTCTGTTGATGCTATAACAAAAAATACTAAAAACAGAATTTAAAAAAAAATGGGGGCTCCCATACAAAAAAGTGTTTTTTTTTTGCTCGTTTTTATAAATAATAGTACGGAACCCTTCGTGCGCGAGTCCGTCTCGCACTTGGCCGGTTTTTTTAATATCAACCACGTCAAATGGTAACACTTTTGTAGTTATTTTTTTTATATCTTTCCGGCAGTTTAAGACATTTCAGTGCTCTTATCTTTGAAACAAAGTGGTTGATACTGGTTTTAACGGTAAACATGATATTCGCAGAATTACTGTATCTAAACTTGAAATTGCAAATACTTAAGACCGCGACAGGCAACGTTGATTGATAGTTTCTCTTCGTCGTGTCGATTCTACTAGATGAGGTCCGACCATCATCTGCCTACCCTTCTCCCAAAAAGGTTAGGATCAGCTTCCAGTCTAAGATTAGATTAAATACAGATGCCAGATGTAGCAGAATACCAATATTTTACACAAAGGGACTACCTGATTGACATCCACAACCCAGTTAGTACTGGGTAATACGACACCCTTTGGTAAGACTGTCTTGTCAGACTTTCGGGCCACTGTAGACTTCCTGTAACGACTGACAAAGATCTAAATATGACAACCGGGACAACGATGAGATGAACTTCTACAAGAACTCTGACAAGTCGACGGCATTATCAGTGACTTTTGACAGATCGCTTGAAGGTGCAGTTGCAACTTGCAACAAGTGCCGGACGTGGAGCATATTATGGAAGGCTCCACCGTCACACTTTGTTTACTCGGATCGATTCAAACATATCAAAAAGTCCTACCCGTTTACTAAAACTCATGATCATCAACTCACTCAACATCACTCAACGTCATTTTTTTTCTTTTCTTTTTTCTTCACGTTCATGTTTTTTCCTGCTATTCTCCTCTGTCAACCGTCAAGCTATCTTATTTACCACTTTTTCTTTTATATCATTCCTAAAACAATCCAATCATCGTCTGTCCGTACTCTCAAATAGTGCGATTCTGGTGCTCAATTTGCACATACCAAAAAATCATATGCAAATGCTATTATTTGCAACCAAAACAGCATTAAAATACGAAGAAAACAGCTCTTTAACGGCAATGATATGGAAATTTCTAGCCAGGCTTGTAGAACTGTGTAAACATTTTAATACCACTGCGATCCGGTTTTAACATCTTTTATAACAAAAACCGGTCTAATATTTGGCCTTGATGCGTTAGTGCAATTTAATGCTAATGTGGCCTGGGATAATACTGTGAGTCAGTAGCTGGTATAGTAGCTAGTATGTATACTGGTTTGAACGAGGCATGGGAAAGAACAGAGTATGATATATATAGGTACTTGAATTCGGATGGAGAATTCTTGACCGAGATCCAATCGGTATTTTTTTAAAGTTAAGTTTCTCACAGGCAAAGCTAATGACATCCCAGTCGTTTTATCGGACAATTCATCAAGTTTATGAAAAAGGCTCGATTTTACGTCTGCATCCAAAAGTGGTGGAGACAAGACTATTTATTGACATAAATTCGTTAGCTGGCTTTGAGTACCTGTCAGAAATCGGGATTCAACCCCTAAAGAAATACCTGTAGGCCATACAATTATCTTCTTTCACATCTTGAATCAAAGTATACTTAAAGAAATAGTAAGAAAAACTTAAAAGATACTCTATATATCTCTTATTTCTTTGGATTACAAGGAGAAACTTAGCTAAATAAAACTTATCTGACTAGATAGACAGTTTAACATAGATTGATGTGCGTGGTTCCGTAACCTGGTTTTAATAAATACCGATAATCGGAGACCGTAAGACCCAGATGTGGGATTCCTCTGTGTTTTTTCGATGCAACCAAAGATTTTGACGTAGAAATTGATTTCGTACGGAGAGAAAATAGAGTGTGCTCTTAGATAAGGCCACTCAAACAAATATGTACGTGGCAACGAAAATATTATTTCTTCACCGCAGTAGCGTAAAAGATTTTTATACAAGAAAAAAAAGACACAACAACAAAAACACATACAAATCTTGTATGTTAACAAATGAGATTGACAACAAATGAGGGTGATTCATATTGTTGATCGATAAATGTGTATGACCTTACTCACACGTTCGTTTCTGGATTGTTCTAGACTTCTAGTAGTTTTTTTATTCAGAGGGGGGCCCTCACTCAAGTCATTAGTTGGTCACGCAAGGGCACGAATGAAATATGTTCTGTTTGTCATACATATACGACTCTAAACCTCGTCGACCATCTTCTTAATATGTATAGGTAATAATCACGTGTTTATGTTGGTACACGCTGAACTACGAAAATATTAGGTACTTAATTAAAATTTTAGATTTCGATGAAATTTTGTACATGGTTGGTTCTCCAGCTTCTTTTATTATCGGCAGCGGTTTTACTGGTGTCAGACTTTTTATGCCACCCATGGGCCTCGGACTTGGCTTTTCATGCCGTGGAGACATCTCTCAGGCATGCTGGTTTCCACACGATGTTTTCCTTCACCGAAACAAGTCATCAACTCGAGACGTAAAGTTTCCAGCAAGAAACATATTAAATTCTTTCTTTATTTCACCAAAAGCCATCTCAGTACATAAACCACAGACTAAGAGCATATAAGGCTTATAACTAGGTCACAATAATGTTAATGCTCTGACTCCTAAACTAGGTGTATGAGCCTGTGTCTTCTCGTCTGGAGTCAGATAGGATAGATTTTGGAACTGATGCGAAGCCGGAGCGTCGCTAGTATATAATAAACATGACTAGTACCTACTATAACACTGTATTATAAACAGGAGTAGTACTTTAACACTAAACATAAGTGAAATAAAAACACCCAGTAAACACGCATACAAACACACAAGTAATCTGTTTATTTGATTTAGAGTACTCAAGGATACGGTGATGCGATTACAACCCTGAGTGTGAACGCTCATGGCCCCTAGGGGATTCGGAGCGTATGTTTACAAATTGCTCTGAGCGAGGATGAACGTAAACATCCGAATCAGTTCTAGGACGTTTCCATTTTGTTTTGACTCATTTGACTAATAGTCTAGGAAAATTAAGGGGTTTCACCTCGGAATGAGAGATAGTCAGCTATAAATTTGTATAAACCTTTATTTTGACACCCTAAAACGGCTTGTGCAAAGATTAAAAAATCTTGGAACATGACCTGGAATTATACTCTAAATAGTTTAAACACTGCGCGCGCTCTGCCCTCTATCTGGATAATGGTTCAAATTTAAAATAAAAAAAAATATAATAAACAAATGTTGTAGATAATTGAATCATCTACTATATTTATACTGAATACAAATAACATAAAACCCATAGGAAACGATTTTTACAATAAATGCCTTAAAAATCTTTGACCTTGGAATATCTGTAGTCGCGGTCACCCTACGATAAGTAGGTTTTGAGGCAAGTTTGGTGCCAAAATAAAGGTTTATATGTACATGTTTATAGCTGACTATCTCTCATTCCGAGATACTTGCCCTAATTTACCTAATTTTCTTGGACAATAAAGAAATATTGTATAACAAGGAATTATGTGACGTTTGTGTGTCGTTGAACTAGTAGTCACAAGCGCGACTACTGAGCATGAAGTCCTGGGTTCGGTATACGGGTCGGGAAAAATGGTAGCTATTGGGGTTTTTCGACCAGGAATTTCTCAGTAGCAGCCACGGAGTCTGGATTTGTGCCCGGTTGATGGCAATAGGCTCAGCCCTTTTTATATGGGACTTAAACATAACAGGCGAAATGTGGGTGTACTATTAAGTTCACCTCTGCTCAACCTTTCAGGGATTACAGGCGTGATGTTATGTTATATAAATGTCAGATTTGGAGTATCCAAGGATCGTAGCAGCTGGCGTTCTGTATTCTACTTACCTGTTAATACCAACCTATGTAAATGGCATATTTGTCTATCATGATGACTGATATTGCACGCATAAGTAAAATTTATTAGCAAGAGGCTGGTGGGGTTTTTTTTTACTCAAATCATCCTAAGAAATGGTAGTACAGCATAATGGGAAAATCAGTAAAACGGAAAGTTCAAGCTAAATAAAAATACGCCAAAAAAGGTGCATATTTTCCATTTTGAGGCTATTTTGCGTATTCAAATAGGTGCAATATGAACAACCAAACAAGATGTTCATAGGAGAGTATGTTTAATAAAATACTGTGCAGAAGTTGTAAAATACACTGAATATGGAGCGACTGGTGATTTCCCTTGAGGCTGCAAAATTTATTGTATAGCCAGCGGTGTTGGCTGTCGATAAGGATGATTTACGCAGGACTATGAGAGATTTAGGGTTAAATCGGCCGGATAATGGGAATAGGGCTTTGTGATAGGAGTTTAATTTGGCGCTTCGGTGGTTACTTACGATAATAGTGGATTTTATAGGCTAGGCGAGACAGAGCCGGTGCTATTTTTTATCTGAACCATTGAAACATCTTTGAAAACCTTATTTAATATTTTTTTTAAATTAAACATTGTTCTTATAGGGGTGTAGTATATGCCTCTGACGAACACTGCGGGGAATTCACGCATGGCGTTATGTTAAATAACGAAAAATCAATATTGCGACCCCTAGTATTAATTACAATGGAATCTAACATCTTCAGACATTCTCCTAAACTTGAGGATCCTTGAGTCCCTAATCCGGGGCTTAACGGAGCTAAGTGAGTCCATGACTTAATCTCAACGTTTAAGGATAAATAAGCTCAGACGGCAACATAAAGGATCAGTCCAAGCTTCAATTACTGAACATTAAACAACATCAGAGGTATTTGGAGCTGATATAAAGATTGACAAAAGACATGGAAAGAGAAGCGATGGTATAGCATGAAAAGAAAGAACGAAAGAGAGGTGTGTTTTTGCTAATAACACTTCATAAGAATAAGAAAATGCTTGTCGGCTCCAAGTTGCAAACTAAACTGTGACCACAGACGAGAGAGAAGCGGTCTACAATTCTCTCTGGCGGAACGTCAAGTCGTTGCGGGTAGCCATATTGACTAGAGTGGTTGTCATGCCTAGCCTTTTCCCTAACTATCTTGGGGTCGGCTCCCAGTCTAACCGGATGCAGCTGAGTACCAGTATTTTACATAAATCGACTGCTTATCTGACCTCCACAACCCAGTTAGTACTGAATAATATAGTATATAGTAGGGTAGTCGGGGGTCCGAAAGTCTGACAACCAGTCTTAACTGGTTGTCAGACTTTCGGAACCCTGACTACCTGTAACGACCGTCGAAGGTGCGCGTGACAAGGCGTTGACGGATCGCCGACGTCATTTTTCTTAATCTAATTAAATCTGGTGCCACATATCATATGTGATTCCGATGAGGCGGGTAAGAGCCTTTATGCTTATAATGCCGAATGGGCCTCAGCTCAGCATAATGCCAGATGGCAACGTGAGCCTGTAATGTGTCCACAGCTGGGACATAAGCCGCCTCTCTGGAAAAGGGAATAGGCTGTAATCCACTACACCAGCCCAGGAATTTGAAGCTGATCAAGATAGTCAATGCAAATGGAGTTCAAAACAGTGTAACAGCGTCAATACCCACGAACAAACATTGTCACGGCCGACAATAAATTAACAACAGATATAATTAATTAAAAGGCCATTTAAGAGGGCAATTATCATCAAGAAGTTGAAGATAAAAATAGACCGTGACAAACTGCAGTCAAGGCTGTACAAGATATAGTAACAACTATAAACTACCTTACAGTTGAGTCAGAAGTAATTAAAGGTATTATGTCTTAATATGGTGATTAATATGATTGTCATGTTGTTTTTCTTTACTTTAACGGAGTTTCCGAAGTAAAGGAAAAGGTAAGGAAGTGCAGTTTCTTGTTAAAAATGTTAATTCAATTAACACGTATTAATCATGGTTTATGTCCGTGACAAGAGGACAAATACGCAAGTATGTGAATGGTCTTAATCTTTTATGAGCAAATGTACAATTGCAAAGGTCCTTAGAATGTTCTTCATTCACAAAACACAACACCTTGTATATAAGTATATTTATTTTATAATATAAATCGATCTATTTTATTCTTTGTTTGTATACCAATAAAAAGTACAGACCTTCCTTAATGTGCACAATTTTTTTCAATTCACATTATTCCGATAACATAACCAGCATAACTTAACTTGAATAGGGGGGCGCAAAGCCCCTATTCAAGTAATGCTGTACAACTATAAATCAGTCTTGTTATAATATTTTTGCTTTCGAGGTAACTTTGAAATGGCATTGCCATTTAACTGCGGACTTCATAAAGTTGATGTTTTAGTATTATGTGAACAACTTGCCTTTAAGTCTTAATACAATCTTTTTTTGAACTACCGACATATTGACCAAAAATAATTATGGGACGCTAGCTTTACAAAAATTGGCCACCGTGCGTCATCTTTTTTAAAAACTAGATGAGTGCGGTATTTCCTACCTGACTACTGAGAAGAAACCAGGGCTTGTTAACGTTACCAACTAACAAAAAAATATCCGTTACTTAACGTTAATTCCAATGTGATACCTTATTATCTTTACAAAAATATAACATTAATTGATAACATTACCAGTAATTTAACGTTAAATACAATTAACCTAATATACGATAATAACGTTACTGTACCGTTAATTTAGCTAAAACCCGGTCACATTCAAGGTTGTGTGTGGTATGTGAGATGCTAAGTTGCTAGCCATATACTGACTCCCTCAACCATTACCTAGCAACCCACGAAATGCGGCGTTCGCAAGGTTTGTTGCAATTAACGGTTATAAAAATTAACGAAAATAAAAATTTGCAAAAATAACGTTAAATCTATTAACGTTATTTTAATATTAACGGTAACAATGACAAATGAAGGTAACGTTACGAAAATTTTACCGTTATTTAAAGCCCTGGAAGAAACAGCCGATGCAAACTCAGAGGGCACTGTCTCTTTTAAAGTCCAGCACGCGTAGCATGACCGCCGTAGAAACGGGCTATGTCGACGGAAGAATCGACAAACAGACACATTGTCATTGTCTATCTGTCATTACGTCGATTTTTCCGTAAACAAAACTCGTTTCTACAGTGGTCATGCTACGCGTACCTATGTGGGTCAAGTCATATGTGGACCGTGCAGATTAGTGTCTGCGATGGTGATTGGTCATTGAAAAAACAAGATGACAGCGTCGTTTACAGATTTGGCCGCGCGCCAAAACATCCTTGTACAGCGATACCTACAAAATTTGTTTACGGTTTTACTCACGCGCATGTTTCGGGATGCCCGAGTAATCTCTGACTCAAATGTAACTGCTCATAACAAGATAAGACGTGAGATTGCGAGTCACGAGAGCAACACAAAACGTGAATCTTTACACGAACTTAAGACTGTCTAGAAAAGTTTTGTTTTATCTTTATTTAAATACTAGCTGTCCCGCGCAACTTCGTCTGCGTCACATTTTCCCTGTTTAAGCAACATTTTGCATAGCTGCTCCGCTCCTATTGGTCGTAGCGTGATGATATATAGCCTATGTTACTTCTAATACCTCTAAGAATATGTGTACAAAGTTTCATGATGATCGGTTGAGTAGTTTTCGCGTGAAAGCGTAACAAACAAACTTACATTCACATTTATAATATTAGTAGGGATTTATTTAATTATGAATTTAAAATTTTAACGAGAGAATTACCACTGCTTCAATCACATAACATCACGCCTGTAATCCCCTGAGGGTTAGCCAGAGATGTACCTAACAGCCCACACATTTTTCTCCAGACTCTCATGTAACAGGGGGCGAGTCTATTGTCATCAACCGGGCATAGATCCTGACTCCGTTGCTACTGAGAAACTCCTGATGGTAAAACCCAATAACACTTTGCCCGACCCGGGAGCGAGCCCAGGACCTCTTGCTGAGCAGTCGCTCTTGCAACCACTAGACCATTGAGGCAATCATCATCATCATCATTAGCCTATAATGTTCCCACTGCTGGGACGCAGGCCTCCTCTCTATGAGAGGGAGTGGGCTGTAATCCACCACGCGGGCCCAGTGCGGGTTGGTAGATGTAACATGTCTTCGAATTTTAGTTCTAGGACATGTCGGTTTCCTCACGATGTTTTCCTCCACCGTTTTTGAGAGCAGCGGTGATGAAATAAATTACACACACAAAGTAATGCGCCTACCTGGGTTCGAACCCACGGCTTACTACTCGTAAGTCGGGGCTGCCACCACTGTGCCAAAGCTGCTCTGAGGCAATCAGGATTCCTTCAATCACGTTACTACATATACATACAATTGCGTTATAATGTTGTTGATTACACTATACCACGCAGTAAGGCATGAGCTTATGAAGGACATCGCAAATCCTCAGGTTTTTTTTCTCTAAACTTTACCCCACACTAGGAAATTCTCCTGTATCGTGGGTGCGTTTACAAACATTTAAACTCACATACACAAACAGCCAGACCCAGAACAACTATCTGTAGGCCATACAAATATTTGTTCTGTGCGGGGATCGAACCCGCGACACGCAGCACAGCAGTCGATCCACTGCCGAAGCCACTGCGCCAACCGTGTCATCAAATCGTCGATTTTGGACTGACAACACAGTTATACAAAAAAAGGAATAGTACTAAAGCACATTGGTAGTACTGTCAACATATCTAGTTTAAAACAATAAGTATCCAGTCATCATGATAATTCTCTTGCCATTATCCCAATTTATTTGGGGTCGGCGCAGCATGTCATCTCCTTCCATACTTCCCTATTACTCCTCCTCCATGAGTCCTCCTTTTTAAAAAACCTCAATAACAATATTTAGTTCTTTTACCTTAAAAGTTATATTCACGTAGGTTTCTTTTTTTTACTACTAAGAACAATGGGTGATTTGATTTTTATGATTTTTGTAGTTGTTCTGTTTTAAAATATAATGTAAGTACATAATTTCTATGACGTCATATGTCGAGATGTTCTAACAAACGCCGTGAAACCCCGAGGTTACTGCAACATTAAACATTCAAGCTTTCACACAAACAAGAATCATAAAATGTTTCGTTAATAGCGAAAATAATAAAAAAATATAATTTAGACTTACGTGTTTATTTTTCTATGACCAGTTTTTTTATTCATAAACGCTCTAAGACTAAAAAAAATGCCCATTTATAAAAAAAATAAAAAGGTAAAATACCAAACGTCATACTGCTAATAAACTGACCCCATTCTTTTCGTTTCAAAACAAGGAAGTAGGTAAACACAAAAGCGTACAAATACCACTCAATTCAATAGAAGTTTAAAGTACGGGAATTTTACAAAGAACTAACCTTACCTACATAGAGAAAATCTATATACACTTTGAAAAAGGTCAATCAGACCTCCGTAGCAGCCTTCAAAAGGACTTAACTCCAGCTAATAGCTCATACCAATACCACCTTTAGCATTAACAAAATAAAGACAAAATTGAGATGAAAAGATCACGAGGAGGGATTCGCTCGATAGGCTTGGGTTACGTGACTAAACGCACGGAGTTACTACGCAGTGGTTCAAATATGTTATTTGGCAACGGAACAGAATTACGGATATTGGTTAATGTTCTCGGGGACACGTATGTGGTTTATGCGAGTCTAGTCATGTAGTTTGATACAATGGTATCATATACCCATTCTACCTTTTTCGATGTCTGTATACTAAACAGAGATCGGAAGAAGTTGAATGTATATACAGGGTGTAACGGAAAGAGTATATACATACTTAAGAGAGTGCTACATACCATCAAACTGAACATGATTTTCCATCTGACAAATATCGTCATTGCGAAAAAAATATCAGCTGCCCCATACATTTGGGTCGAATAGGTATTGAAATTTTGAATGGGACAGCAGAGAATTTTTTCGCTATTACGATGTTTTTCCGATGGAGAAACATGTTCAGTTTGATGGTCTCTTGCACACCCTTAAGTATGTATATACCCTTTCCGTTAAACCCTGTAGATACACTCATACATATGAAGTTCTACTAAACTGTCAAATTAGAGTAATCCGTCAACCATCAGCATTATAGGTGTAAACCATCAGCATTATAGGTATTATTACATATAATGCTGATGGTTTGAGAGGGAGGGGAAGACCAAAGAAACCATGGATAGATCGTGTGAGAAATGATATGAGAGAAAAAACAGGCTAAGTGCGAAGTAGACTCGCAGGAAGGGTTCCGTACCATTATTTATAAAAACGAGTACACTTTTTTGTATGGGAGTCCCCTTAAATATTTATTTTATTCTGTTTTTAGTATTTGTTGTTATAGCATCAACAGAAATACATAATCTGTAAAAATTTCAACTGCCTACCTATCACGGTTCATGAGATACAGCCTGATGACAGACGGACGGACGGACAGCTAAGTCTCAGTAGTAGGGTCCCGTTTGACCCTTTGGGTACGGAACCCTAAAAAGAGTGAATGATAGCGTGACAACTGCCAGGGGAGGATGTAGTGAAAGAAAAAAATAAGTGTTGCAACGACCCCAAGTAACAAAGCACAAGGGTAGGAAGATGATGAAATTAGAGGAAAATATTATATCTGTTCCAATTTCAGTTGAGGAGTCAATAAAATAGACTTGTTTTATACTGGCATGTATTTCTTCCCAATGCTCCATATTTAAGACAATTGAGATTCGATCGTTGTGTTCATGATTGATCATGACATAGATTAGACATAATACATACTTTCAAAAATATAAATATACCTAGCTCTCCTAACTACTTCATTGCCTCATATGGTATTGCAACATGTGAAGCAACGATGCTGTTAACTTTATTTTCAACGGTTATTCTGGAACGTTAGGAAGACCAAGGAAACGATGAATGGAATAGCGTGACGGTTGACAAAGGAGAATGGAAGTAAAAACGTGATACGCCGACCCCAAGTAACATCCAACAAGGGCAGGAAGAAGAAGATTCCAGAACGTTATGCTAACTCCATTTTGACAGAGAACGTAGTAATCCCATGCTTGATCGATTTCGCTAAGAAGTTGTCGAAGTCAATAGTTGAACGTACTCTTTGGCAGATAGATGATTCATCTCAAATTACAAAGCTTTTCGAACATTTTCCTCATTACGGCTATTTCAACATCGTTCGTTACGTGCCATCGTGCATACTGTATGCGTGCGTTTTAATGATATTCTGGACCATTTGTACGCAGCCCTAGTCTTTGAATTTGCCCTACGATCTTGCGGTTGAACGTGGTAAAATGCGTTGTAGGCTAAAGAGGCATTTTGTTGTCACAATCGTAGGTGGACGGATTGGTGACTGCAGTACTTATACCTACTGGTTTTAATGACCAGGTGGACGCTACTGCAAAATACAAGTGTGGAGTGATTAAAATGGATAAAGATTAAAATGAGCATATAAGAGAAAGTTTGAAAGTGGCGCCTGTTACAGAAAAGATGAAAGAGAGTCGTCTGTCTTGGTATGGACATGTGTGATGAGGAGGGATGGAACACATATGACTGAAAGAGTGATGTATAGAAATGTTTATGGATGGAGAGGGAGAGGAAGCGGAAAACCAAAGAAAAGATGGATGGATTGTGTGAGGATATGGACGAAAAAGGAGAAAATTATAGCGTGACGAATGTCTGGGGACAATGGAAGAATAAAACGTATTGCGTTTGCAAATAACATGGGATAAGGACAGGAAGATGATAACGCTAAGTTCCATTCCCGGTTAAGTACTCTTTTTTGTCATGCCTCCCTGGTCTGCACGAGTCTCACTCAACCAGCAAGGATCTTACCTACTCTCATCTACATAAACCCTTTCTAGCACCTTAGTAGACTTAACACATTCACGGGAAAGCGGAACGTGACCTAGTTTTAGTTGGGACCGGGTAGTGAAGCGTTTATCAATCGATCTTAATTATTTTACCGGCACATACTCAACACTAGCTCTGATTATTTCGTATATTTTTCTGGATACGTCCAGATTTTCGATGCCGAATGAAGTTTGGGTTCAACTCAACAATTACTGCCGAAGCGAATCTGCAGACCCCTATGTGTGTGGTGCACGACTAGTAGGTATTACTACCCCCACTTTCACACATTATTAATTTCAATAGGTGTTTAAAAGCTGTATACTCGTACAAGGATCAAAATAATTAACAATCTAATAATTTTAGGTACTCCTGATAAACTGTTTCGCAAAACACATCAGAATATTCACTTATAACTACCTAATTCCTTTAAAACTTCCGACTAGCGAACAAATAAATTAATTGCACTTAGGATCTCATAAAACAGGAAGAATATAAAACTGCAAAACCAACAACTTAAATCTCCAGGAACCGGCAATGAAATCAAACTACTAAATAAGCAACAGATTCTTGCACAAACGCTCATATCTCCAAGGCTTAACAAAGAAAACTTCGCCCCAGCCAAACAGAATGTTAATCGAATGCATCCGCTCCAATAAATTTTAATTCTAGAAACGTCCTTCAGACGTGCATCTGGCTGTACGGAAGGAGGGTCCTTTAAAATGACCTTGACCTTGACCTAGTAGAGATCGTTTGTTAGAATACTTAAGAAACCTTTGTGAACTGTCTACAAAGTATAAACGGTAGCCTCCATGAAGTCTTCAACCAAGCATTCTGCACAGCAAGCATTCTGCACTAAAATTATTGCTGGCAAACGACTTTTCTTTTGGTATGAAATATCACGTTTTACGGTATCGCTCAATGTACCGCACTCAAAACATTGTGCTGGTATTTTAAGCAAAGTAACAACTTTTATTTTTTCTAAAGTTGGGTTTTTGACTTTCCAAACTAGAAGGTCCCCCGGAATAGTCCAGTTTTTTATCGGTGATACTTTATTATGTATCAGCATAATTGCGAGAATGATAATTGCAGAAATGCACACATAAGCAACTAAACTGTGTACTTAGAATCCACATATTTATTGCGACCCACAATAAATTCGCTGATTCTAGTTAATATCAGATCTATTTCTAGAAATGTAGAATGTATACTTAATAAACTACATTAGTGGATAATTGTTAACTCATAATATTGGTAATTCCACAAATTCATTAACTTAGATTATGTCACATATAGTGTGAACCAGCGTCATCAATGCAAATTGATTGAAACGTTATATGATAAAAAGTAGTTCACTAGGTCACACAGAAATTAGGGCATCCATTCTTGGCATACATAGAACTACTAAAAAAGAATCTATATGAAGACATAGCCAAATCAGAGGCCATGGGCGACATTAAAACTCGACACCAGGACCCCTATTCACAAACGCTCGGCTTCGATTTCGATTAGATAAGTCGTATTTCAATCTTGTTTTGGCATTACGAAAGCGAGCGAGATAGACTTTCCGAATCGAATCCGAGCGTTTGTGAATACGGGGGCTGGTTAGGCTCTAACCACACGAAAGAAGATGTAGACATATGCTACTATCTCGACTCGTGTTTCTTTATTGAAGTCAGACAGATGTATTGCTGGGGAATTAGTTCCTCCAATTCTTCACCTTAAGTAATAAATTAAGACTTGGTGCTATATCGACGTTTAGGGTGACTGTTTAAGAACGTGTAACCTTACGGCATTTCATACAAACTTTCAAGTCCTTATTTTCCGAAATGACTGAACTGACTTGAATGAAACACAATACGCATAAGCAGGATAAATAGGTCTTAAAAGTTACTAAAATCATTTTACACCAAAAAACATATATGACCAGCCGGCTCATACACGTTTTTTGGTCATAATGGTCACCATTTTGTGCCAAATTCATATATACAGTATGTTAGGTTAAACGAGGGACATATTGAGGGAGGGTATTCAGTATTCGATTCTCGTCCCAAATATGTAAAAAACCTATAACGTATATAGAAGAATTTTTAATATTTTGTTGTGCCTAGATATTTTGGACTGTCCTAAGCCAGGTAAGTTTAAAGTATGAAGGGAAAATGGATTATACCTAAGAGTCATTGACCCGCTCAAATGTTCTGCGATAGTATTAAGTCGCTAGCGCAAGGGTGTATACACGTTGCGTGACATTTGCGAAAATTTTAGTATGGTTCTGTCTGTTATTTATCAGTGTTTTTTTTTGTTGTTTATATTTTTATTAGTATCATGTTAGCATGTACTATTGTGGGTTTGAATATGTCCCTCGTTTAAACTAACATACTGTATAGATTTGGAGAGCTGGTAAGTATAACAAGGTGCTTATATAGATATAAGCTCTATCTATCAAGCACTTAAGCTATTCCACAAGTACACGTCAAATATCAATTACACCTACCACTACCTATGTCAAATCGCTGTCGTCCGTGTAGACTGCTTTTATGCAACAATGCGTAAGCATAGCGCGTCCCTGGTGCGCAGGGTACGCGGCAGCCTCAACAGCGTACTGATGATGATAGCCCACAGGCTCGACTGTCCATACATACGACGCTGCAGTGACTTGCACGTCACCACTTGCAGTCGTCGGCGGGGTCGTCGTAGGTGTAATGTGGTTTTTTATTTTGGATTGTGTATGTTTCATGTATTATTTGTGTTATTTATTGAATTTTGTTTATTGAATTATATGAGTCCTTGTCACTTTAATAAATAAATAAATTTAAAAAAAAAAAACATTACAAATGCCGATAAGACAACTGGTTTTTCTGCATCAAACCCTATGACGCGAAACCCTATTGAGTTTCTAAGAATTAAAAGGGAGACCGTATTACACACGATGCACCTATGATTCAGATTGAATGGAAAATGCGCCGTATATCCAAGTAGATAAGATTACATATTTTACTGAATAGAAACTATACGAGAGGAGGGTCGATAAGGTTTGATACTGAATTCGTTGAAAATCAAATGATGTCACGTCAATCTGTATGGAAACCTATTCGGTGATTCTAGAAAAAAATGGAAATGACACGTTTAATAGATTCACGTGATTTTATTAAGTCATTGTTCTTCGTAGTGCCTCATTAAATAGTTGGTTGAATATTGAAATCTTTCCGTTTTGACGTCAATTTGATATTGCGTCAAAGAAAATTAAGTCTGCACTCTCCTCACTGCTGTAAAATTTATATGTTTCTACAAACTTATATGCCCTAGCTAAGACAATAACTAATACTGACTTGAACAGTCAGGATGTGAAAAATGGGAAATCAATTCACATACATGACATTTTCACGACTTTAATCATCGAAGGGTAAAGCAGAGGTGTATCTAATAGTACACCTACAATTCGCCAGTTATGTTAAATGATAGCTTGGACCAACGGGTTTAATGTGCTTTCCAAAGCACTGAAAAAACTCGGTAAGTATACAAGGTGTTGTTTTGCAACCTCGCCAAATTTAAGGAGGTAACTATGCTAATGATTCTCGACTCAAATAAAAACTAAATGGGTAGGTAATTTTATTTGTTTCTTATTTACGGAAATGGGTAAGTGTGAACCACCCGTGTTTTAAACGCGGCCCACCTGATCCTTGGCTTATAAATAACCTCGCTTTGACACACACAAACCATCTCACACGTTTATTCGATAATTTCTTATTCCCTAAACCACGTTAAGGTGGTTATTCTGAAATACTGATAAAATTCAACAACGCAAAAAGGGAACGTTTTTTTTAATAAATAACTAGGTATCGTAATTTAAATTGATTATTAACTTCTTTTGTGACAACCTCCTGAATTATGATGAGGATGCGTAACAACATCTTATATAATGGGTGGGCACCCATCCCCGGACCAACCTAGGCAAGATTCCCCGTACAGACCCATTTTATCACAATTTCAATTATTTTCTGCATCAAGGTCAAAAACTCAACATTTATCTGCATTACGATTTCAAATCGTAACACCGATATCAAAAGAAATTATCACCAGATAATTTTAAGACCTACTCTTTAGTTCATATCTCTCACGTTTGTTAAGCGTGATTGATCGTCAAAATTTCATGTCACACTTCAGTAACTTTCCTAGTGTTTTTAAAGATTCTGTCTTTAGAGAATTATTTATGAAGTGATATATCTCAACCTTGAGGGGAGATAAATTTTCCTTCCCTAAAGTAAGAAAGCGAAGGGTAGGCAGCCAACCCTTCTCCCAAATAGCATATATGGGAAAAGGGTAGGCTTTTTTTTACTGATGGGAAATCACCGGACGACGGCTTCCAGTCCAACTGGATACAGCTAAATTTAATGTAAATCGACTGCCTATCTGACCTCCACAACAGAGTTGCTGGCTTGCCGTGTAATACGACACCCCTTGGGTAAGACTAGTTGTCACATATTCGGGGCCTTAGTCCGAACAGTTCACGCGAAAAAAGTTGCAGCCTACTTTGTTCTTATCAAATTAAGTTCAAAAGAAATAATTACTTTGTAACATCATGATTATTATCTGCTTCCCGCGTCTCATGTTTATTTTTTCTGATTATTGCGAGCCAAGTTTGCATTTTAAACATCTTTTCATTTTGCAGAGCTGTCTTGTGTAAATATTGAGAACTGTTGACTTACAGATTCTGTCCTTCGTTTTTTTTCTTTGTCTTTTAAAATAAACTTATTTTTTAAAAAGGACAAAAGCAACATTTGTTTTTTTACATTGAATACTTAAATGCACTAAATATAAACACTATAAAACTTACAAATGCCGCAGAGCATATACTTCGTTTTAATGTAAAATTAACAAAAGTCTCGACAACACGATAAAAATAAAGTCGATAGAATGGCTCCAAAGAAAATTCTAGAATTGTGTTTGTCATAAAACAATTTGAAAAATATTTGAACTTCATCCGTATGACATTTTGCAGTCATACCTCCGTTAAATCGAATTGTATTGTTTTATTATATTTTGTTGGTAAAACTGTAGTGTTTGTCTTAATACATTCTTATCATATCGAAAAATAGAATATTTAAATTTGGAATAGATTTACTTATTTTAGTTCGTTATTAATTTATCCATCTTTAACATTTAAGGTGATAAATAAACATAATTTTCTCTCGTATTTGTTATAAATTTTGAAAAACAGAATCTAAACCGTTTATCAGTTTCAATTTTATAATTGCTAATTGGACGATTTCGTCTAAACAAAGTCATACTTTGGCCTCCGAAATACGTACAATCATTGAAAAACAATTGAAAGTTTGCTATGTTGGACTAACAAGTAAAGCCAACATTGGTCACACAGTTTCCTTAGTAACACTGGCCAATGGCCGTTCAATGCCAACGAATTACGATCATTGCTTGCTCTGACAGACCCCTTGTGTGCTGTGACGTAGGTACTTTTTCAGACATGGGCTGGCCCGCATAGCACCGCCAATTTACCGAGGCATCGCTTACGTGTCAAATGGAATGTATCATAAGTCCATATATACGTTGGTTTGTTTGTTTGTGGGTGTGTGTGTGAGTGTTAATATGTTACGTAGTAGCTAAGTGTCTGGGCAAGCAGTAGTTTTTGATTGTAAGATAGATGTTCAGTGAAGGGGAGAATTCTAAACGATCAAGATTTATGAAGCTATTTGTTCGGCAATTTTATTGGATGGAATTTAGAAGATGCAACGTTGTGAATCATCAATGAATTTTTCAACATCTGGATAATATTATTCGCCTCAATTATAAACATGTCTTAAATATTTTAGAGAAGGAGTTAATCATTGATAGTTGTTAGCACGATGAAGATCCAATACTAGCTTTAGCTCGCGTCTTCGCTACCGTTATGTACTGAAATAAACCCATGGGATCGCTTCAAATGTAGCATATATCATTCGGGGATAATGTAGCTTCCTGTTAGTGAAAGAATTTTCGAAATCGAATCGGTAGTTCCGAAGATTACCCCCTACTTACAAAGTTACTATTAGTATAGATTTTTACATTAGTATAGATGCAAAAATGCACTTAACTTAGAAAATAAACAATGATTGAGTACTATTAGTCTAGTCTGCATATGCGAAGGTCAATTCAACATTATGAGGTCGCCAACTACACTTCCGATACGAACGTCGGAAGCGAGTGTGGTGCCGTGGGATAAAATGGATTATGTATGATCATTGTTCCCATATGTGAGAATTTGAAAATGTAAGTACCAAATGATTATTATGCAGCGAATAATCCAGGAACTAACCCAGAAACAAATGCTGAAGATTATAAATCTCGTCCAGTTAAAAATGGCGAAATACAAGTAGTGCAACAATCAGTCCTCATGTTTCCACTAATAGAATTCACCCAGCCTTCTTCCTCTCGTAGAGAGAGAGAGAGAGAAGAGAGGAAGAGGGTTGTAATTAGCATTTGTTACCTGTCTTTGATTTTTGTTTCCTGGACATGCTGGTGCATTGCCTTTGTTTTAAAGTATGATGTTCAAAAATGCATTTTAATGGCCAGATTTAAATAAATGGCTTGAGTTCCGAAAAATTTGGAGTCTGCTTCCAGTCTGACAACAGAATCAAAATAGTGGTACTTTACGTGGAGCAAGAAATATGATGAGATTACAACTACGATAGACCAGAGTTTATAAGATTATCTTTGTATTTGTATGTTTTCGCTGATTCAAGACTAGCCTAGCTATGGCTTCCCAAAGACACAGATTTGACGTAATATTGTGAAGACTCGTGGGATGGATTTTAAACAGATGTTTTATCAGACTAGACGATACTTTTAAAAATTAGAATCTCAACAACAGCCGGTTTTGTAAGTCAGATAGGCAGTTGCTCCATGTAAAATACTGGTTTTCATATTTAATAAAAAAAAGGCATCAGAAAGCAAAAGCATGGCTAAACTGGTGTTGCAGAAGAAAATATTTTGATTGAAAATATGTCCGGAATGGACCGGAGTCACGACATGAAGGAAAAGTGAGTTAATGATAGCGTGGCCAATGACAGGGGGGAGAATGGAAGAAAAAACGTGTTGCGCCGACCCCAAATAACATGGACAAGGCTAGGAATGATGGACCGGAGTCACGAGGGCTACTTAACTGTCAATCGCGCTAAAGCCAAAGGGAAATATTAATAGTTGATTTTCAATAATTGGGGAGTCACCAAAATAAGACGACGCACGAAGGGTTCGAAAAAAAACGAGCAAAAAAATCACTGTTTTATCCTTACAAAAAAGGAATTTTTTTGCTCGTTTTTAAGGGGGCTCCCATGAGCACTCTTAAATATTTATTTTATTCTGTTTTTATTTTTTATAGCGGCCACAGAAATACATAACCTGTAGAAATTTAAATTGGTTAACTAATACGGTTCATGAGATACAGCCTGATGACAGACGAACGGACAGACGGACGAAAGTCGAAGTCTAAGTTATAGGGTTCCGTTTGATCCTTTGGGTACGGAACCCTAAAAATCAGCAAATTTACAAAACGAAATTGCCATACATCGAACAGTTTGCTAACAAATCAGTCAGGGGTAAACGCCCTGAAATGAAATATGAACGATAATGTATGTGAACTCGAATTTCATATTCAAATAGCTCATTAATTTATGTACCGAATACATTTATGCTATTTGTGCTTCGTGCTGTCTTACGGAAGCACTCTATGCTACGCCTAGACTCTTCTAAGCTAAAAAGACGCAAAGGCTTTCCCGTATGCGATACAGTAAAATGCCGCTCTAAGTTTGCCAGCCGGCAGTTCACGGCAACCAGCTCGCGACTGTACAATAAAATAAATAGGAACATAACTTTCTACGCTCTGACTAAACACGAAGTCAAAACTAAACTCACCAAATAGTTGCAGAAAACGTAATTAATTAACGTATGATGAAACTGAAAATCTTATTAAAACTATATCCTAACTAGCTTGTAAGTACTGTATCCTGTAGTATATTCTATGTTATTTTGTAACTTGCATGACTGTCAATATCAATGTCAATTTCATTAGTGTGCCAATCATTTACATGAACGTTGGCTCCTAAAACACAGGCTTCTGGCCTAGTTTAGGAGGCAGAAGTTCGCATTTTAATATGTCTTCGCTGTACAACTTATTCACTGTGTGTTATGTAAGTTTACTTTTTTTTTTTTCTTTGTGTACAAATAAATAAATTTATTATATTATATTATATTTGCACTTCTACGACAAATAGATTCATCGTTCTCTTATTATATCTGAGGGTTCCTTCTACCATTTGTTACGAGTATGTCCCATATGGCCTCCATAAGTTTTTTATGGCATCTTTAAGTTTTTTTTGTGGGCAATCGTCACGAGACCTGCCATGGTTTTTTGTGGCGTTCTTCGGCGTAGACGCACGAGTGTTTTGTTCGATTTTTGAGTTGGTGAATGAATAAGAAGTGTTTACGTATGGAAGTGGAGAATTATGTAAGGTTTAAGAACATTGTAGTAGTAATAGTACACGTGATGATTGTGATGATGTTTCTTAAACGTGTTTCAATTCATATGTAGGAGTAAATTTAAGTTAAAAAATTACATACTTTTCTCAAAAGTGTATCGTTGCTTTTTTCAATGAATTTTTGATAAAGCTGTTATTTTATTGGAGAAGAATTTATTACTGTTATTGTATAAAGGGTGTAAAACAACACTTAACGAAGCCGAAAGGCACTGGTTCTCCCAGTCATTGCGATCATTTTTTTGTTCTACACCATACCTGGGAACCTTCTAGTTACGGCGATATTAGGGGTCAAAGTTCCAACTTTTTGAAAAATATTTTTTTAAATACAAGTTTTTAATGTAAGATTTTTACTTTAAACACCTCCACGACCCTCGTACTATTCAATCCGTCCATCAGCACAATGTTTTGAGTGCGTTCCATTGAGTTCTACCACAAAACATGATTTTACACCCCCAAAAAAAAAGTCGTTTCCCAGCAATAATTTTTGCGTAAAGTTACTTAGTTTCATGTACAGAATGCTTGGTTGACGGCTTCGTGATGAGGTGATTTACACCGTGTATGTTAGCCTGTGTCATCCCACTGCTGGGAAAAGGCCTCTTCGATCCAGGGCCAATGTGGACCTCAAGTCGTTGGCTCTGCCTCACTCATCGCAGGAATTATTAAAAAAAAACAACCTTGGTTTAGCTGTTATTAGTACGTACCTAAGCACTACTAAGTCTAGTTGATATTTCTTTTCTTTAATGGTGAACGTCACTTCGCCTTTGTAACGATAAAAATGTATAACTCCGGAAAAACCGAAGAGAACATTCATATATTTTATTTCAAGTAATACATACAGAATGAACACGAGTGACACTTCAAGCAAGAATTTATTATTTACGCCTACAAAGAGGGACTTTTTCGAATAATGATTTTTCTACGGAGATGCTGCAATTAACAGTAGTTGTGTTTATTGCAATATCTCCAAGAAAATTAAAATAGATTATTGTAAGGGAATGGTGACAGATACAGATGTCTCCATTATACTTGAAAGTTTTATTTAAAAGTTTTTCATTGAATAGTACTTTTGTAGAAAGAAAATATATTTTGATAAAATTCTTCTTTTTGGCGCAGCCATGAGACACATAATATTATCTTTTTATGTTTAGTTTTAAGTTTTTTTTTTGTTGTGTGCAGTTGTGGCATGTGCCAAATAAATATGTTTTCTTTTTCTTATTTTCTTTCTAAGATAGTTTACCATCGTTTATTCTCATATAATATACCTTAACAAAGATACAGGCATTCTTATTTTGAGCTCGCTGTACTGATAGATATATTCGACTATGATTCATATTAATGATCTTACCCTTAAATGGAACGTAGGACATCTAATTCTGAAGTTCCGATATAAACTTAGTTTTGGGATAAAATACCAGATTAGATATTTTCTTATACCAACTAGATAAAAAAAACCACTAGCTGAAAAAAATATAATGTCTCATTCAGTGAGATTTTATTTAGTATGACATACTTTTAACATAAATTACCATTAACTATTCTTATAAAAATATTTACTAGAAACTTCAATGAAGATCATATACCACATCTTTATCAGGCAATGTCACTGTAGTCTTGCCAAGGGGTATCGTATTACCCAGTACTAATTGGTTTGTGGGGGTCAGATAGGCAGTTCCTCGACTGGAATAATAAGGGTCCCAAATTAGTACCCTGACTGACGCCCGATCTGGAGTAGTAGGGCTCCGAGAAGAGTCGGACCCCAGCATAATAGAGAAAAGGCTAGGCAGATAAATAAAATTAAATAAATACATTTCTTTATAGCCATAAATACAGGGTAAATTTTTGAGAGACCCTGGTCAAGAGTTACTTTAGAGTACCTGTATTTCAGGAGCCAATAAGATGGTGAGACCATGACACTAAACATATGACCATTCCACGAGACGGTAGTAAACAAGTCTATTACACATGATTAAGTATTTCAAAAGATAAATAATCAACTCTGATTGATTCTGGCACCTACCTTGGAAGGCATGCACTCATAAGTGATGAAGGACACCCTATTTAAGTACTGACGTAGATAACAATGCTACGGTATAATGAGGTGAATCATTTTGATTCATAACATTTCTACTCCTTGAATAGTACGTGGAGTTCCATTCCTGACGTTAGAATTAAACTATTGTGCGATGTAAACATTCTCATTTTGATGGGAGAGTCAGTACTACTTTATGGCTAGAGAAGAAGACATGTTGCGCCGATCTCAAATAAATTGGGATAAGGGCAAGAGAAAGCTGATGAGTCAGTATTAGTTTCAAGTCTGTATTAAGATCTAGTACAGACAGCTTTAATATGTGCTAACCCCTTTACAGTACGCCAGGGGGGTAACTACTTAATGATGCTGTCTGATACATCGCTGTACGTTTTAATAATTCAATTAAACGATTGAAAGCTATGTTAGTTGTAAGCCAACGAAGTGGTTGCTTTTTAAGTAGTCCTTCAATATGGTTGAGAGCATTTGACACTTATTCCTTTCCTTTATCTTTTCTAGTAAGTATATCAGCACATGCTTCTCGATTGTCACCACATTATTCTAAGTTTCGTCATATACTTAAGTTTGGTCTTCGTATTGATAATTACATACAACACCTATCTACTTTCTTGTTCCTTCTGAAATGTAGACCACTCTTTTAGATTCCGTGATCGGTTACTAGGCTAAGTTTCTCTTTTCAGAGTATTTATCAAGTCTACATCAGATCAATTAAACTGCTAAATTGCGTCACAGCATTTAATCTTTCGGTAATGAGTCCTCTGACTCATTTGTGTCAAAATGATGACGTTCATGAACGTCCTCTTTAATGCTCAACTCAGGTTACAATTTTAATGTCGCATAGCTGAATAAAACAGCATAATAAGTAGTCAAGGTCACGCCATTAACTTTGGGTGCCTGTATAATGTATTTTAATATATGTATGACTTTTCCATTATCATGTTTAAATAAATATGTAATGGAAAAAGTCATTTAACGGTCGAATGGTTTCCACAATGCGCTGTCAGATTCGTCATGGTTGATGTGGATTCTCTAAGTCTGCTGCGCAGTTCATTTGCAACTGGTTAGTCGGGTTGCAAAAGATCATTAACACCATTGTATTTCTATCAGTCGTTATTTAGCCGTTTGGGTTCAATTAAATAAATATCTAACTTAACTTAGTGTTGGGGCTCCAAATCCAATAAAGTTTCTCATTTTTTTTTTTTTTTTTTTTTTATCAATAAAAATGTTACTTATTTCCTTGAAAAATAAACCGTACTATTCCGATCTCTGATTAAACTATTAAACATCCAGAATTATTGACACTAAAAGAAATCAAAACGAAAAATTGGAACTGAAGGACCAAAATACTTGAAGGACCATTTCCAAAATTGATCGTAATACTCTTATATTCGGCACTAAAAACCCTTTAATTCTCGAAAGTGTGTTCAGAATAATTTGCATTGAATATTGATTGGTAATATTATTAGGGCATTGAACCGTTGATTAAATCGCGAGCGTCCTTCGCATTTAAGTGTCAGAGGCTTTTAGTGAATTTGTTCAGACTTTTGTTACAGCCTGTCATCATCTATTGGAGTGTTTCTAAAATCTATGGACGCGAATATTTCAATAATTTTGACAATCGAATAGATTTAGCTTTTTTTTATCGATTTTAATATGTGGGTTTTCTTATAATTAATTTAATTAAAACATACATTCGTATTTGATGGCCAGCTAAACGCAAGCCTATTTCATATTAAAAGAAAAAGGAATTAGAAAAGCAACAAAGACAGAAAAATAGCGTAGTTTAAAAAAAAACTAAATTTAACTTTTAAATAATATGATATTGATCTTGTAACAAGGAGATGGTGATGATCTTGTAAGAAATAATTGTCTTGCAAATACATTATATCAGTAATGAAAGCAAAGACAATGTCATTAATCTTAAACATTTGTTCGTTCACGTACACCCAGACGGTTTTACAAATGCAAAGTACGCAACATTAAATATTTATTATCAACAACTTGCTTGCTGAATTGTAATTATTCGAATATTCAATTACCTTCACTAATATAAACTGTAAAAGTCTTAACGTTGTATCTGTTGTGTAAAGAAGGATTAAAGATCAAGATACTTTTGATCTTCAAGATGAATGGACGGATTTTAGTACGAGTGTTAATTTAGAGATCAATTTACTGAGTAATTTCAGTGGTGACGAGTCAAATCTCAGCATGATCTCTATTAGCAAAAGAGTAATCGCCAGTCCATAATGCTACTGCTCTGCCCATCTTCTCTCTTACACTTTTTGAAAATTGGCTTTATGGCTTCATCTATTTTATCACATGGACACTACTGCTAACTGCCCTTTTTTTAATATTTATTTATTAAACAATTTTAATACAAACTTTCATTTAAAAACTAAGCCCCACAAAACCGTTTACACAGTTTGTCAGTGGGAACGGACAAATTATTAATTATTTGTTTGTTTACAGACTCCGGAGAAAGAATAGTTTAAGCGATTTTGCAAACTTACTTTTCATTTTCTGACTTCTTATATCAGTAGGCAATTGGTTGAGAAGGTATGGTACTCTTTTATCAAGCGTTCGGACGCCAAAATAATTACTGATTTTAGGTACTTCAAACTTGCCTGCTGATATTGACCTAGTAGCATGTTTATGGGTAACAAGCGAATGGCACCCCCAGCTGCCATGACTGTTAACTAGAAGTAGGTATTTGTGTTTTAAGGTGATAGAATAATTTAATTTATTTTTGTTTTATCCTAATTTATTTGAAGTCAACGCAGCGGTAATAACTTTTTCTTCTATGCTTCTCTATTACTCCTCATCTCATTAAACACCTCCTTTCTTGCCATACCATCATTCACACAGTCCATCCATCGCTTCTTTGTTCTTCCTCTATACGCATCTTATACGCATCTACATTTATACTCAAACTTTCCACACGACATTTTCCTCATTTCTGCACATCACACGCCCATACCAAATCCTAACATACATTATTTAAAAGACAGCAGCTACATGTGCTATGTATATTTTGTTATAGCATCCTGTCTATGTAGTTATACTATCATCGTCTCAACATAATAATATAATATGTCATTTACGTACTTGACCTTCCAGCAAATGCGTATTACATAATAATCGACTAAGGAAACCTGTTGCGCTGCATAACATAGAATGTTCTGGACTAAAATTAACAAAAGGACATACAGGTATCAAAAGACATAACTTTAAAGGGGTTTGGCCTTAGGTAACTTTGTATGAACCAGTGGCATGCTTTTTTTTTCCACAGCGGCCACAAAGATAATTTTTGCTAACGTATAGTTGAATATATAAAAATAATGCCCAAAATTATATCGGAGCTTAAAAATCTGATATCAAAGTTGTGTTGTTCGTTGATTACTACTATATAAAAGTTAAGTTTTTTTTTATGAAAAATGCACTCTTTACTTTCGTCTGCCGTCTGTCATAACTTCCCTATTAGCATCACTATCGAATGGTGTAATAATACAGAGTGTGTTTTTTCTTTCAAAATTAACGGGTCGACTCCTGGCTGGGAATATTGATTTTTCAAAAAACCAATAATGCAGCTTTAGTTTTTATCAAGATCGGCTCCAGACTCCTTTGATTGTTTTTCGCTATTTATTCATAGTATCGGATTTGGCCTTCCACGCCCACATGAAAAACGATGCGTTTTGGAAATAATTGTTGATAGAAGAAAATTAATGGCTTATTGTGTACTTACTAATGAAATATTTTTCAGTAGTGGCCGCTGACTTTAAAAAGATATGCCAGTTTTACCCAAACCCCTTTAAATGTGGATGTAACTGAGGCTCTTTCCATTTAGGACAGGTTTTCGTGCAAGCTCTTTGGTTCGGTCAAGTAAGCTAAACTTGTATTTTTTCGCAAGATTCTAAATCTGTATGCGTTTGTCGTTTTGTGTCATTTATTAAATGTCCTTTTTGACCTATGAGTGAGAATATAAACAGATTATAGAAATGTCAGTTGGTGTAACCCGTGGCTATGGACCGTAGCCATTTACGATCGGCCGATACTTTCAAAGGCTATGCTATTGATGTTAAGGGTCACTGTTTTATTAATAGGTAGACCATCTGTCACTTCATAGAGAATATTTATTGACTTTTATGTCAATAATTCATTGTATCAATCATGGTTCATGATACAACTTCAATATTAACGTATTTCTTTGAATGCCTTAAGAAGTAATAAACATGATATTTAATTAACTTATAAACACAGAGTCTTTAATATTCAAGGAAATGATTGCATCAGTTACGAAAGTGAAACATAAAGATATGGATAATGCAAATATAAAAGTGAACACATCATTAATCATTAAAATCCTTGTTATTTCGTGACAGACTGATATCATGTGTTAGTAGACAGAAACTTTAAAAGAATTTTGAAGATTAGGCCGTGACAAATGCAGGATATACAAATAAAGGTATAGTCGTTGATGCAATTGCTCACTATTCTTATTAATTAAGAAAGTGAGTAACGTGTTGTTCGTATAACTAGAAGATACTGTAACAACAACAACAAACATATTCATGGCTATTTTCCTTACGCCACCTGCAAAATCCTTGCTAACTATAGCATCAACTTAAACACACTCGCCGGTTGCGAGTACCATGCAATACGCATGATATTTCTGAAGAACATCACCAAGTTTCCAATATATTTTTTTTTATGAACGAGTGAGTTATAATGAAATCAGGCAACTAGAAGATACAGAACAAGCGAAAATTACTACTGACTCAAATAATAAAGCAGCTGTAATTATTCTAGAAAGTTCGCTAAGATTTCTAAACAGTCCCGACATACGATCTCATCTAGGCCAAGGTCATCAAAGGACCCCTCCTTCCGTACAGCCAGACGCACGTTTGAAGGACGTCCTAGAATTAATATTTATTTGAGCGGATGCACTCTATTATATTCTGTTTGGCTGGAGCGAAGTTTTCTTTGTTAAGCCTTGTAGATATTGGTGTTTGTGCAAGTAAGTACATACTGCTTATTTGGGACTTTAATTTCACTGCCGGTTCCTGGAGATTTAAGCTGTTGATTTTGCAGTTTTAATTTTTCCTGTTTTATGTCGAAAAATCATTAGTGCAATTTTGTTAATTCATTTTGGTTACAATTCAGAATTTTAAAAGGAATTAAGTACTATTATTGAATATTGTGAAGTCTGTTTTGAGAAAGAGTTTCTCAGGAGTACAGAACAGCTTTGGCAGTTTTTTTTTTTAAACCCCGAATGAAGAGGAAGTTTTTCGACATTGTGAGTGTGAGAAAGATGTGATGAAATAAAAAGATAAAAGCAGAAACTACACTATCATTTATGTCTGAAACGTTTCCATTATTATAACATTTCAGCCCTCAAAATAATTAAGCTTGACAAAAGAGATCCTTTTAATTCAGTTCCCAAGGATCGTAAAGAGTCTAAACATAGTACGCCTTATTTCCCAAGTTCCCAAGTTAACTCGGGGATAGTACACCTTTCCGGATTCTATTGAGTTTTCTTTAAATAGAAGATAAATTTATCAAGAAGTTTGTCACCTTGATCTTGAAACTAACAGAAAAGGAGGAGGGGAGGTTTATATGTTTGTTTTCTTGGAACTTTTTGTGTGGGGGAGTCTTTGAGATTTTAAAATTATTCTGTTCGATGTTTTAGTTCAGTTATTTCGTAATACTATTTTTGCTTATTTTATTTATGATTATTTCTTCTAGGTGATGGACATTTTTAAGTTGCATCAGCATCTTCGTCTGAATATTTGTGTTTGTTTAGTGAAGTAATATTATATGTAACATCCCGTCTTATGAATTCGTTGCACTGACATGGTCACAATAATAATTGTTAATGTCTTTATGACTGCATGCAATTAAAGTTCAGAATTTTTGGCTCTGCCTTGAAATACTAGTCCCAAGTTCTTTCTATCCTTGACATAAAGTTTTTCATTCGTCCTTCAAAGCAATTAAAATCTCTATCTAAATCTACATCTGCTAACACGTGATAATTATATTTACTTGTAAGATAAGTGATTATAATTTAAATAGCTTTCTTGACATTGTTTTCAACATTTTGGCAGCATTTTCTGAGTTTGTTTGTAAATGTTTATTAAATGTGCGTACGTGGTTGCGTTCATGTATTCTACGGAATGTGACGTGGCAGGATAATTGGGGCATGAAAACCAACGCAGGTTGGTATTCCCTGTATGGGTATATGCACCTATTTGTTATGTTTGTTATGCTACAACATAGGTTCACAAAACATCTTTTTGAAAAAAAGGTGCTTACGTAACATTTTTATAGTTGTATTGAGCATTTTTTTTAAAAGTTAATTCGCAAATAGATTTGATGGAGTCAAAAATGATTATTACGGTGCCATGACCTGATAACCGGTTTACAGCTTCTAAGAAATATTTAGGGTCGTTTTGGAAAAAAACATGGTTCGTAATAATTTGAAAAGTTGCGTCAACTTTAGAAGTAACAAGTACAAGAAGAGTTAAAAGGGGTCAACTTAATGACTAACGCTAAGCCATAGACTTGAAGTCCTCATAACAGAACAGACGATCAAACAACATCATCAACGAACAGACTAGAAAAGGACTACCAAGGAAACCCATCCAAGAGGATAAATAACACTGTTTACAACAACAAACCAGCGATAGATAACGAACAACTCAATTAAATAACAGTTATTTTGAACTGATAAGTGTTCAAATGAAGTGAAAAAAATCATACCTGGCGGTTGGCGCCGGCATGTCGCGGGGAGGGGCGCCAGAGGGGGCGAAGAGGGGGCGAGAGGGAGGGGCGCAGAGGGAGGGGGGCGTGAGGGACGGGGACGCGGCGCGCGGGGATATCACAACTAGCAGCGAGTGAGGTCAAGCCGGTGCATCAACGAGGGAAGGGACAACACTGTTGTTTTGTTTTTTATCGATCTTATTTTTAAGTGAATTCTTTTTAACCGTGTGAGCGATTTTTGGTAGTGGCGAAACCTATAGGTTCGCGTCACCGATGACCTCGACATGCACGTGACGTATTGCGCCAGAATAGCGACGCGAAGGAAAAAAAATATTGTGTTCTTTAAAAGTAGAACACAATAATTCCATTGTTTTGAGTTTTCACTTCCGTCGGCAGTCCTTATGTCTGCCTCTGTTTTTTTTTTGTTTCTGGATGATTCCTTGTGTCCGGTCATGAATGAGGCGCTTTTGTAGTTTGCATAACGCCTGTAATCTCCAAAGGGTTAGACGCAGGTGTACTACATTAATTATTTTAAAGTCCCATGTAATAAGGGGCGAGCCTATTGCTATCAACAGGGCACAAATCGAGACTTCAGGCTCTCTTCAGGCTCAGAATTAATTGATTAAGATATTTTGTCATACAGTAACAGCGTTTTCCTGCCTATACTTAGAAATCAATCAGAAACTCAAAATTCAGGCTTCATACATACGCAGGGACAACGAGAAACTGAAATGAAAAGCAATAACTGCTTGAATATGGTAAGTATTTGACGTAGACAGAGCCTTTCTTCCTAAGCAATAAGGGCCGTTTTCAGTTCCTATCATCGATCTGTAGGTACTTGTGTTTATAAAAGTAGTTGCTGGTAATCCGGAAACAGCACGTGAGCAAAACTGTAAACATTCCTAAAGTGCAATATGTCTCACAGAAGTTACACAACGTGCATAACACGTGAATCTCGTTACATAGTATGTGTATACATATTCAGTTACTGTTAAGCACTATTGCGTCCTGTTCATTGAGAAATTCGAGTTCGCAAAACATTCTTGGTTTTACAACCAATTCCGCGCAACTAAAACTAGTCCCAAAAAGGACAAATCTTGGCGGTTCCAAAGAATACAATGCACCAAGAATTAAAAGAAAAATAAAGGTTCACCGAAGCCCGTTAAGAAGTTAACACAATAGCTAAAGTAAAACAACAATGAAACCTACAATACATGCGTGTTATCGCACAATACCCAACACTAGTGAGGTCAGACAGAGCGGAGGGGCCCGCCCCGCGTCCCGCCATACCCCGCCGGCCGTATAAAGCCGCTCCCCCACACGCGCGCCGCGTCTAACGTTACTGCGCCACCGTATAGCTCGGTCCTACAACGACCGCAATACCACGCGCTAAATAAATTGTGAAAGTGTTGCTTGTAAAACGTGATTTCTCGAGTGAGAGTACATTGCCGCGCCTAAGACCCAAGAAGACGCGACGCCTTCGCAACGTAATAATCAGTGGAAGGGGAATTGTCTCGTGCATTTGAGCTTGGAGAGGGGTTCAATGGAAGCGAGGTTCGTGACCTGCCGGAGTTTCCAGCAGATCAAGCCGCCTGAGAAGAGCCTCGCGCCGTCCCCACCGACGGTGAAGGGGCTCCTGTCTCGATTCGGGAGTCAGGCACAGGCTTTGTTCGCGCCCAAGAAACCCCGCTTCGGTTCGTCAGTGGCGATACACAAGCTCCGGGAGACCAAGTGGTTCAAGCATGATGAACAGAACATACTTTGCGCCGTCCTCGAGACAGGATTCATTCTCGAAGTGCGCGCCGAGGACCCCCTGCCCCCGGACTCTCTACTGTCGCCAGACTATCACATGTATGCAGTCGCCATGTGGAAGAAGGGTAAAGGTATGTACCATCAATGTGTTGTATTAATGACGTTCATTTCTTATCGGTATTGTTGAAAATAAATGGAATTTAAAGTTGTCGTGTTCGGTCACGATGTGCATCGTAACGAGGGCGCGATGATAACGTTCGGTTGGTGCGAGCCTCCGAGCGAGACTAAATAAAGTTGGCACAGTACACCCACGGTCACACGTAACAAGACGAATTCACAATAGCGTTTGTAAATAATTCATGTGCATGCGTGATTCGCTTTAATGAGATCAACTGATGGAGTGTTGATGCGTTAAAAGCTCGTATAACCGTCGGCAATACGAGAAGTTGCGTTTCGAAAGGGCAAAGGCCTTGGAGTTTTTCTTACAAAAATATCCGAGACGCCGATGGAATTTCGATGCGAGACTTGAGGGATCCGGTTTTTAATTAAAGAATTTGTTCTTCCGACAGAAAAAACAAAGAACCCGGAACAGATAGACGTGTACACAGTACAACAGAAAGGTGTTAGAAAACGTGTCGTGAAGACAACATTGGGTGCCTTTTGGAAGAAGGACTCCGTGATACGCATCAACAATGTGGACGATAAGCAGGAGACGCCGAACAGCGAGAAGGATATCAGAGCAAAGGTAACTATCACCACGAAACTTTCGGAAGTCCACGTTTCCAATTCCAATATTTACTAAAAACACGTTTGCGTTAGTTTCAAACTACATTCCCACTATCTAACTCTGCTACTATAGTTGCAAATCATGATAACTGTAAATTACTTGACGATTACAAATAATTACGTGTCGCTGATAATTATAAATTAATAAAAATATTATCATTGAAACACATTCAACCTGATAGTTGTTCAAGTGACATAACGAAACACGGCCTTCAATGATCCACGAACATTTAATATCGAGGCTAAAGTTTCATACAAGTTTTGTAACGTAACATTGCTAAAACCAGACAGACTGTATTGTAAAAGATTACGACATGCACTATGAACAATAGTTCAAATGTTAAAACAATTGTAATCGTATGATTACTACTTTCATGTCATGATTTGTTAACTTTGATCGCACTTTGAGATTGGCCTCGTCTTTATGCAAATTCACGAATATCTTTGGCCGTAGTTCCCACGTCAAACATCTGTGTTATCTTAACACTTCTATCTCAATCTAATCCGTCTTTCTCTTTTTGAACTAATCCCATTTAGATTAGAAGTAATGCATGATAATATTCCGACCTTTAAAGGTTTATCAACAGACTCGATCGAACTTAGACGTTCTTCCTTCAATACCGTAGGCTTGCGTCAGAATTGGAAACCTCTCCTTTCAGATAGCGAAAACCTCAAGGGGTCTTTCGTTTATTGGAAACTGTGGGCACACTGGAACAGTGGAACAGCTACTAAGGAGCTTCTACTGATTGCAGCTGGATATGGCAACTAAATCAAGGTTCGAGAGGAATTGGCACAATACCCTGCACTTCGTCCATTGGTGCAGATACGGCGAGACACCGCAAGAGGCTCGCATGAGACAGGTAAATTGCACACGATCATACATAAGTCCAGAACTGCATAGAATTCTAGAAACCAATAAACGCGTTTAACGAGTTCCCGCGTTAAGTTACCGTGTGACGCGTTTGTTGTACTGCGTGATTCAATACGATCCATATTCCGATGAAGAAGATATTCCGATTTAAATGTTTGTTTCTAGAATGTTTTTATTTTTTATTCTTTTTAATGCATGCGAATGCATAGATGCAAGCGGAAAGTAAACCGGCCCTTTCAACGTTTCGAAACACGTTCTAAAGGCTGTATTACTTCACTCATGTACAATATTACACTCAGTCAAGCATCGTAAATGCTTCTTTACTATTCAGCTTCATGTGTATGTCTATGCTGATTGAGTTTTTTTACTGTGGACTGAATGGGGCATCGGAGTTAATGGCACATCAAGACTGGCGATCATCCATCATGCATGGGGCATAAACTGGGTCCGAGAGTAAAAAAGAGATCGCACAAAGCAGAAATTTTGTTACAGATCAGCTTAACGACGTCGAAAACACCTATGATTATCATCTTTTGATGGTAATCGTTGAGGCGCTTTGGACACTTACAGCTGGCAAGAATAACAAATACCGGTGAGGTTTTGAATTTTAACTGATTCTAAGATGTTTAGGAGTCAGTGTGCCTTTTTATGTGTTCTAACTCTTAGATACCTGCGAGTGGTCACGTAGTGGCTGTGATGATTCAATACTTGTGTGCCCCACTGTACATATAACTGACTCATCCAGTTGAAGAGGGAAAAAAAATACACAAACATCGTGTGCTAAAATTCTCGTAGCGAATTAGGCGATGAACCAGTGAAAATTGTTTATAACGTTGTCCGATTTTAGGCGCGGTCGTGCGTACTTTTATTTACTACGTCGATCGTTAATTTAATGAGAAATTAAAACGATTTGCAAATTAATTGGTCTTTCAAACGTTTCTAAAATGCATTCATAATTTTTGTTATGATTTAGAATTGATTGACAGAGGAACGTACGTCATTTGATTACGTTAGGCAACCTTTAACCGGCGTAGACATTTTCTTATTTATCCAGCTTTTATGTAGTTACTGAAAGACGAATCATACGGAATGATAATAGAATTCGATTTGCCTGACGACCGTTTAACAGTGAAAGTAATAAAACAATAATGATTAAAGTAATACATTGATATACATTTGTTTAAACAGAGATACCAATTCGATTGTTACCATGCAATGGACATTATTATAAGAATTATTACTTTTTGTACAACAATTTGTAAGAGTCATTTATATTGTATGGATCTAGAAGTATTGTGGCAATTGAGTAAACACGGCTTGTTTTGCATTTTGATTCATGAAATAGACATTCATTTTGTTTCTTGAGGAACTATTTGATATAATTATTCTTTTCTTGATTAGTAAAACGGCGAATTTTTTTTAATATAATTTTAAAATTACATAATGGTGTTTTGATATTCAAATAAAATATCTTTATCTCTATTTTAGAATGTTTTTTCTAGATTATTATAGAAACAGTTGAAACTATTCAAATATTTTGTTTATCGATAGAGTCTGATGTAAAGAGTTTGACATACAAATTATATGAAAATATCTATATTATGAAAACAATGGATGAATAGATAATAAGGGGGTAAAGTCCCTTTGTAAGCATTACAGTGAGACTTAAATATAATTTACATTCTAATTCAATTATTCGAAGTAAAATTACATAACATTATTTAAATGGAACTTATTAATATGTAATAGTAATTGAACTGTTACGGCTTGCAGTAATAATCCGCGTTCATTTAAATAAAATCTATTTATTGACGGATTTCCTTACTACTACTACTAAACATAAACTACCTACTTTATAAAATACTAGCTGTGCCTGCGACTTCATCCGCGTGGAATTTAACAAAAAAAAAGTAATTTAGTTTCTTTTTCGTTTTTGCTTTTTCATCAACATTACTTTTTTATAATAATTTTAGATTTTTTCTAAAATAGAAGTAGCATAAGTCAGTACTCCTTATTACATCAGCTATCTCTCAGTGAAAGTCCTTTCGAAATCGGTCCAGCTGTTCCAGAGATTCTGGTTACTCTATAATCTTTGATGAATATTACGGTCTACTTTTAAAATACTCGTTGTCGTTGGTTATATTATTATGCTATATAAATTAACGGTCATAATTAATTGATATGTTCATATAATCCAAATTAATGATGTTATCAAAAGTGTGTAAGTGTAACCTACATTTGTATAAAGCAAGCATAGTTATTTGAACTTTATAAAATTGATATGGATATCGACTTACTTTATTTGCAATTTGTAAGTGGATAGACGGACTTCTTAGAAACCAGAATAGAGAAGATTTGCAAGAATAAACTCTAACAATTAAGGTATACAGTCTTTTTTCCCGACTGTGCATCAGTAAATACAGGGTTATGTTCTTGTTTAGGTCGTATTAACACTTTTCTCACGGTACTCTTGTTTAATGTTTTATAAATACTTGATTAGTTTAATTTATGATTTCTTTACTAACTATAACATTAATATCGGTCTTTCTCACACACGTTCATGTTTGTAAAATCCACAAAACAGGAAATAACATAAAAATACCAGAATTCAAAAAGCACTCAATGAGTTGTTTATTTTGTTATTTCATTCGTCAATGAAATATAATTATATGTTCCTAACTAATGTTATCAACACTAACCTACGTCACTACTCACTATTAAGGAAGATATTCTGGTCTGCTCTGATTTTTCAAACCGACCAAAACAAATATTAAAGGAAAATGGACTAAGGAAATTAAATGATGCGTTTACAATACCTACCACAAGCTTCCCGCGATTTTGGACATGAATAGTTTCTAGTTTTAAAATAAAACTTATTCTATGGCACTAGTAATCGGTAATAGTATTTTTTATCAAAATTAGTTTTTTTTTTAATTGGTTGAATAGTTCCGAAGATTACCGCCTACATAGAAACTTACAAACTTAACGTCCTAATAATATTAGTATCACTAGGGAAAAAAATGCTAAAGTTAAAAACAACAGATAACTTTTTAAAAGGTGAATGTTTAAAACTAAAATAGTTGAAACAAAAAAAAAAGGTCAACCACAAACAAAAAATAAAACATATTAAATAAAAATAGAAGCATTATCAATGGTTAACGGTCACTTTTAAACGACGCCATTATTGTATCGCAATGTTAAACAATTGATCAGGTTTAAACTGCTTATAACCGGTTCGTGTCAATGGATAAATGGAATTACTCAAGACTGTAGGACCGTTTTACTACACAAGTAAATGGCATTGAAGTTTTATTATCATTACGAAACATATTTACATAAATAACTGATAGAAAAATGATAATATTGCCATCGTGAAAATATTTACATTGAAATTACTGAGTAGCTAAACTATCGGTTATGAAGTTAATATTCTTATAAAATCCAACATAATGTGTTTGCTAATATTTATTGGCTCTGCACATGTGTCTTTTAAAAATGCGTAGGCGCGAAGCCAACGTCAAACAAAGAACATTAGGGACAGCATAATTATTAAGAATCGTCAACCGTATTAATAAAACTGTAGATATAGGTGCCAAGTAACACTTTATTTGACTAGTGTATGCCTATCTGGTTAATTTTTGAAGAAACATCGAAACAGAATCAGTCTAGTCATTGTGTTGCTCAGACCATGAGAGGACCATTCAGATTAGCCCGCTTAATTATCACTGAATATTTATTAGCAAAGCCACACCTCTAAGATTATATAACACATTGCATAGAACAGTATCCGTAGTAAAACTTGTCTTCTACACCGCTATAGTTTGCAAACTAAATAGTCACAGTTCGCACATGAGAGATTACATTTTATAGATCATTTGTAAGTCACTAAACGGACATGAAAGATAAAAGAATATAATTCACTGGTTTCAGATAGAGCTTGCAAAGTATTTTAACAAATTATGTGTTCTTGTGATAGTCAAAAAAGTCCCCTAACCCCATTGTGTTTACATTCCATTAACGCTTTAATTGTTTTTTTTTTTTCTAAATGTCCAGTACTCTACAATTTATATAAATAATTCAATGTTTTGTTTTACTAATACGCGTTGACGTTTCAACTAAACCAACTGACATAAAACCTTCTTTAGACTAATTTTCGGATCTATTTGTTACAGATAAGCGAGTCGTTCAAGTGGGGAAACGTCGGCATGAATATGGGTGTAATGCTTGTCAGTCAGAGCTACGCTAGAGAGAAGGCCAAGTCCGTCTGAGTATCGCCGACCAGCGGCTCCCACTCCGCTGGTTATTACCCCTGCTACGCCTGCTTTTGGCCCGCCCTTAAGAAAATCGACCACGTCTAAGTATCAATTTGATTACGGAAAATGTTCCAAAATGGGGAGGGTACCTGTGGAACTAATGGCCCTGTCGTAGCTAGTTCCATTTATATTTCAAAATATCTTAACCTCATTGTCAGATCGGGAGCTAGCCATAGACACGCCATATACAATGAGCGTAGACCGACCTTCCCCATTGAAAGAGTTCCAATATCGAAAGAATTGTTACATCGGTTTATTTGAATTTGAAATTGCATTTCTGATTTAAATTAAGAATATTTAGAGTCCGGATTGGATTGTTTGAATTCGGAACACCGCTGCCGAATAGGGAAAACTTTAAGTTCGGAATGATTCCTGAACAGATCGGATTTTTTTTTGTTATAGTGGGTTTTATGTCTTGAATGTTATGTTCCTTCTATGAATTTCATTAAGTATAATATTTTCTTTTTTTGTTTCGTTGTCTTTCCTGCCAGTATTTACTTTGACAACTACTATTACTCTCTCTCTTTGAATAATGATAAATTCTAGGGGCATCTTTCACACACTTTAGATACTATTGGACCAAATTCAAGTTGCAGCTAACACATATTTATATCGTGTTATACTTTAAAGATATTATAAAAAGTAGATAAACATATTAGGTAGCGAATGTAGTTTTCTATACATCCGGTTTTGTACCGCCTAAATACATAATTTGTATAAGAGGAAAATTGTGAAAGTGGCCCTCTATAGCTTTAATTCGGATGTATAATAATAAAATTATGATAAAACATTCCTGTTATTAAAGACGCCCCTCGGCTCGTATATTAATATAACTATATTATGCTAATATTAAACTATTTAAAGTTTAATCTTTATATCTATCTGAGAGTGTTGACGCTAGTCTTATGTGTATTTGTATCACTCTTTCTGATAAAAATAAGACTGTTTTATTTTCCAATTTGGAATACGATTTCGTTCGAAAATCGCTCAATGTGAATTGAATTAGTCAAAAGAAGTATTGTTTCGTTGGTCAACCTTTATGGGGTTGATAATTGAAAGTATTTTTTAAACTGTATAGTTTATGCGAGCTAATTAATTTAATGTTAATTATTGAGACAGATGTCGAATGTTGTGAGAGTTGTACTCGTGTATGTTTAAACATTCTATTTATAATGAAGCATTTTTATGAATAAATGATTACTTTATAACTGTGTTGGGTTTATTTCAAATCCTACTTTCCTGTGAGTCAGTCTACATGGTACAGCGTAAATAACCAAAACTTAGAGAAGAAACAATCAATGATATCACTACGGTTGTTCGCTTTGGTTGTCGTCAAGCTAAGTTCATTAATTGTATGGTTACTCAGTAGTGTCTCAAATTAACTTAGAAAGACCACAAGATACTTAAAATTACTGTTACTTTAAAAAATCCGGGCAAAAGATCACATGTAATGAATCCTGTTAACTTTTACATTCAGATGCACATTGATTGTGGCTGAGTTAGGAATTTAGAGGAAAATTAATTTTTTTGGACGACAATTTCCTATTAAATAGAAGTCGGTAATTACTACCTCATTATTTTCAAACAAACTAGGAGGAAGAAGCAAATGTAAGATAGTGACATCTATACTGAAACCGAGCAATGTAGATTGTGTTTCTTTAGACAAAGAGTACCCAAAATTTGATAAAAAGCTTAATATTAACCAAATCGATCAATTCTCAAAGGAAATGTGACTTTTTCCAACAATTATTATCAAAACATCAAGGTAATTTTCATACTATGAAAAAATTTAGAACAACGCCATCTATCTTTGAACGCACGAATTAACGTTAAGAAGATGCCCGATGCCCGGTTGTCATACGAAGAATCTAAGATTTGATGCCAAGAATATTCAAACCTTGTTTATTGAAGTTATATGATTAAGTTTTAAATAGGCGGGTGGCAAAATCGTTTTTTTTTTTTAGAAATACGTTTAGGAAAAAGCCGCACAGCTTAGCTAAAATTTGCATTTAAAAGAATGTATAAACGTACAATTGGGTTTTTTCTTTGTTTTAAAGGCAAGAGTTTTGGGAGGCCTTCTTGTGTATTTTTTTCATTCGTTTATTGCCGATTTAAAGCAAAATTTCAATAAATGACTTTTCACGCAACGATATATCAACATGTTATTCTGCGTAGTGATAGTGGAGAGTTTAATAGAATCCTATTTATAGACACGTCATATACAGGGTGTAACGGAAAGGAAAAATATACACCCTTAAGGGTGTGCTACAGACGATCAAACAGAACATGTTTCTCAGCATAAAACATGTTTTTCAGCAAAAAAATTATCTGCTGCCCCATAAAAAATTGCAATACCTATTCGACCCAAATGTATGGGGCAGCTGATATTTTTTTCGCTATTACGTTTGTCCGATGGAGAAACATGTTCAATTTGATGGTCTGTAGCACACTCTTAAGTATGTATATACCCTTTCCGTTACACCCAGTATAAAGCAAAGTTTATTGCAAAAAATCTCGCCAGCCTATCTATTAAAAAAAAAACACTAAACAACTGTATATAAATTCACACTATACAAAAAAAAAGGAACGGTTCCTTTGGAAATCTTCACGCAGAGTTCGTTCGTAAATTATGGTAGTTATGGGTACAAGATTAACCCGGCGCTGGCTTGGCTAACCGGTCGTGAACAGAGCACTTATGCTGAGATCTACAAACGTTACATTGCTTGTATTTTGACTTAGCGATATTCCCATCTCTATCGCACATCTGGCAAACTCCAAGTGCAAGACAGAGACGGGAACTTATCTAAGTCGAAGCATGAGCTAAGTCATTTGTATACAGGGTGTTAAAAGACCTTTAACGAAGACAAAAGTCATGTCTCCCTGTCATTACGATGATTTTCTTTTTGTTCTAGACCATTCCTGGGAATTTTCTAGTTACGGAGATATTCGAGGTCAAAGTTCCGACTTTTTCCAAGTTCTTTTTTAGGCTTCCGTACCCAAAGGGTCAAACGGGACCCTATTACTGAGACTTCGCTGTCCGTCCGTCCGTCTGTCACCAGGCTGTATTTCATGAACCGTGATAGTTAGCCAGTTGAAATTTTTACAGATTATGTATTTCTGTTGCCGCTATAACAACAAATACTAAAAACAGAATAAAATAAATATTAAGGGGGCTCCCATACAAAAAATTTGATTGATTTTTGTCTCGTTTTTATAAATAATGGTATAATGGTATGGTGCGCGAGTACGACTCGCACTTGGCCGGGTTTTTTTTAATACAAGTTTTTAATTACAATCTTTATTTTAAATACCACCATGACCCCTATACTATTCAATGCATCAATCAGCACGTTTACAGTGCATTACATTGAGTCCTTCCGTAAAACGTGACCCCTAAAAAATAGGCATTTGCAAGCGTTGCCTTGAGTTACTTAGTTCTACGTACAGAATGCATGCGGCGTCGTGAAGGGACCTTGTAGATTCACCTAGTCTTCTAAATAATCTATCCACTTACCTCTCTGAGCAGTCCGAACAGCATATCCGTAGACAGCGAACGTTCATGAGCCTCGTCCATGATGATAGCGCAGTAGTTATCCAGGTCTGGTTCCCGGAGACCTTCGCGGAGTAGGATGCCGTCTGTCATGTACTTGATCACCGTGTTGGGAGAGGAACAGTCCTCGAAACGGATAGCGTAGCCTACTTCGTCACCTGGGGAAGATGAAAACGTCGGTTTTTATTATTGATCGAACACATTTTTTTTCTTTGTCCGTCGGGTAGATTATTGAAAAGTATTGGACACTATTTTTTCTTTTTTCACGTGGTCATAAAATTACGGAGATATATTGAGTTGAAATGGCGCATGACATCACGTGTAGGTAATTTTTATACCTACTTGTGACTTAGTGAGCCCCCACTCTCCAACTTTAATGAGTTTTAACTAAGTAATTGTAAAACAAAAAATACGTGTCTAATATTTTTGTATTACCTGTTTGACGGACAAAATAGAATGTCGTTTTCTTTACCCAGTCTTCTCCCCTATTGAAAGAAAGTTTTGCGTTTGATGTTATGCTTTTATTTGGTGAAGAGTGAAGGTTACAGAGGAACTTTTATACGTTGACAGTTTCGTTAATCTACTGCCGAGCATGATGTCCTGGGTTTGATTCCCAGGTTAAGCACAGTGTTATTGGGTTTTTCCTTCAGAAAGTTCTCAGTAGCCGCCACGCAGTCTGGATTTGAGCCCGGTTGATGGCAATTGGCAGCTCCCTTTTACATGTGACTTAAAGATAACTATAATAGGGGGTGTACTAATAAGTCCACCTCTGCCTAACTCTTCGGGGATAACAAGCGTGATGTCATGTCATATTTTGTATAGAACGATAAATAATGTAAAAAACGATAGCAGGCTTCCAACAAGAGGGAGAACTACCTACTGTATGACCTGTAGAAGATCAGGGATTCCGCTAGATGCGAAAAGCAGTGGACTAGTCTATGTGGCGACTTATAAGCTCCCTTATTAGTCGCCCCATGGACCGGTCCAGTGCTGTTTTCTCCGGCGACCTATCTTTTTTAACTTAGTAGATTTTTTGATTTAGATTTGATTTGAAGCGATGATACGGCCTAGGGTGGAGCACGCTTGCCTTTCTTCTAGGCAAGCGTGCTCCACTGATGCACCGATGCACTCGAAATTTGGTTGACTGATAGAAAATGCCTATGGCATTAAGTCCGCCTCTGTACATTGTACTAGAAGTGTTAAAAAAAAACTTTTAAGAGAACCACACTTTAATGATCAGGGAAAAGGGAAACCGGCAATGAATTCCACATTCTGACGGCTCGCACAGTAAATATGGAAACAAAACGATTTGTTCGTGACCGTGGGACATCAACCAGATAACGGTGACACTTCGCCAAATCTCTGCTCGCCCTCTGATAGAATGTGGATCATCATCAACATTCTCTTTCCTCAATTTATATGGGGTCGGCACAGCATGCACAATTTTACAAATGGAGAACGAATCCAGGAAACTCGAATCTGTCAAGATTCACCAATTAACTCAAAGTATATTCAGACAGACTAATTTGCTCGGAACCTAGTCAGTCAGTCTTTATTGTAAGGTTTTTTGTATTGGGGATTATTTGTATGTATTATAATATTTATTAGTTTATTTGATCAGTATATATATGTATAAGTATGTACCTATTTATGTATATCAGTTTATTTTAGCTAAATTGTATTTTTCTTATTTAATCATTTTTTTTGTACTCTACCACATTGCTGTCCTATTTGACCCAAAGGTTGACTGGTAGAGAATGTCTTGTGGCATTAAGTCCGCCTATGTATCACCAATGTACGTGAAGTTTAAATAAACAAATATATTCACCTAGTTTAGTATGCATTTCATCGGAGACTCTCTTAGCGACGGACATGGCCGCCACACGACGCGGCTGCGTGCACCCGATCATGCCGAGTCGGCTGAACCCCTCCTCGTGAAGATACTGGGTCAGCTGCGTTGTCTTACCGCTGCCGGTCTCACCTGGAATACAAGGACGATATTATACGTATGTTTTACAGTCTTTCTAGTAATTAAAAGCGCGACTGTCGGCTATCAGATCATAGTGTCGTGATTCTTTGTAAATTCTTACAATGTTGTAATAATTATTCCATACCAGTAGCTGTTTTGACTTTAAATTTGAACGGATACAAATCTATATTAATATTATAAATGCGAAAGTCACTCTGTTTGTTTGTTTGTTACCTTTTCACGACTAAACGGCTGATGGGATCTTGATGAAATTTGGCAATAAGATATATTTCAACTTGGGGAAGGACATAGGCTATATCACGTTACGACCAATAGAAGCGGAGCAGCAATGAAAAATGTTGCAAAAACGGGGAAAATGTGACGCAGACGAAGTTGCGCGGGACAGCTAGTAGTTTATAAAACCTCGATTATTTTTATAACATTGGTACCTTATTCATACGCATTTTAAATAAATTTAGTTATTGGTAAACATTATGGTTGTTAGATATGTGGCAGTGAGGTGATTTTATTTCGTTAGACTCGGTTATCATGTGGGCATAACATGGGTTTCGTGCTATGAAAACACACACTACAAAATCTAAATCAAAAGTCATTTATTCAAACTAGGCTGATAATCAGCACTTTTTGAACGTTAAAATTACAAGAGACAGTCCCCCAAAACGCCCACCCTTCGCCACTTCCTAGTGTTTTAGCTGGGAAGAAGAAGTGGCGGAACAAACTTCCCAGCAACACATCTGTCTGTTAGGTTAGAAGAACCAGATTCTATACACAAAGTACACTGCTTTTATAGAACTAACAAATTACTTGAAATTACAATTCAACACAGTAACACTAGGCACAATGAATCGGGTTACAGTTTCGGGACGTTTTGACTACGCCGCGATCAGACACTGACTGTCCTCCTCGCTGCGAGCTCGAAACATCTCGACTGTGTAGAAGCGCGCTTAGGTGCGGGTAGACTGGTAAGTAGTTCGCCTTTGGCGCGCTTGCCGATTGATGCCATTTTCTGTCCGTAATCATGACTGGATCCGACACGGCCATCCTGCTTGCACACGTCCTCGTGTGATGGTTACCCTGCAAACAAATACTCCACGACAGACTTTTTTTCCACTCGGTCACTCCCGACCAAACTTTAGATTCAACAGGGTGGTCAAAATAAGGACATTTTGGAACTAGCTGTTTCGTGTTAACCAAACCAATTGGAAATAATCGAAAATACAACAATGATGACCCTGGGCCATGCACCATAGTCGTTCATTTCAACCTTTAAAACTCTACTGCAACAAAAACTACTGCCAAGTTTACAGAAACCTCCGAGTAAAGCCTCTAACGCCACGGCTCTCCCGCCGACCAGCAATCGCATTGCTCTCATGCATCCATCATATGGATCGCCCGTGTGCATCACCGCACACTACGGTCTTTCCAGACCGCCAGTTTTCCGCCAGGGTTAAACGCGCACCGCGCACCCACGGGCTACTTGAGTTTCCTCAAGAGACACCGATTTCTACCGGGCTACGACTGCGTAATAACTACTGGTACGGTCTCACAATACGGCCGATAGAACCCCTTACTCGTCCTTCTACCAAAACTTAAGCTTGCACATCATCATCAAAATCCTTATCAACATCGACTGGTACGTGACCCGCTGGCATCTTCTTTAGCCTACCGTGTGCTTATCTGTAGGCATGCCTAGAATTTAAAGCTTCCAGTGTACTAGGATAACCGTCCTAAACCTCAATCACTCTAAACAGACCTTTAATCTTTAACAACACAAATCAACAATCGCAAAATTTTGAAATTTCACCTTTGTCTCGTCAACTCAACAAACTTGTCATATTCCGCACACTTTTTAATATTTTCCGACGAACGCTGGTGCATTTCCTCTATGTCTACATCGGTCTCTACATCGCAACACATCAACGATGGTGTCGCCACTTTTCCTATTAAAAGCACCAGAGGTGAAGCTTTTGTGACTCGATTCGTCGTACAATTTAACGTAAATTGAACATCTCATAAAGAGTCCTGCCGCGATATGTTATCGCTAGTGTCTATAGCATTTAGCAGAGATTTAAAAACACTCGTGACGCGCTTCACCTGCCCATTAGTATGAGAGAAACCTGTCGCTATCGGATGCTAGTCGATATTCTTGCTCACATAAAAATCGCGAAACTCTACTGGATAAAACAACGTCCTTTATCCACTATTACGAGAGCGGGAGCACCAAAAGCCGCTACACTTTAAGACACCGCGACGCATAGAATCAATGTTTGCCAAATGGTAGCGCCGCACGTAAGTAAACGCGTCAATTAACACAAAACCGAATTCCTTTTGATCGTTCTTTCCGCTAAGCTTACCCGTCGCGTCTATACGACCCGTGTACCACCGGCTTGTCACTGGCAATTCGGCTTGAACTTTACCGGAGTACGACTTCGCTACTTAGTCTGTAACGAAGCTGTTTACGAATTTTCAAACGTACTGAGATATTCCCGGGAAGCAATTATAATCGAAAAGTTTTTGAGTCGTCTTTTCAGCACCAAGGTGAACGATAAGAGTCGTGGAAATTATTGACTACCGACCATCGGAGACCATGAGCTTAATACGGTAATCCATTTAGCGTAAGCTACCACTGCGTTGAGAATGACGGTGAAAGACGCGTGAACGTACCACTAAGTCTTGGCTAGTCATTGCCAGTTACATTCGTCGCGAAAACAAATAAAACCGATTGAAAATTGTTATCACTAATATGCCTCAGCGTATGTGTAAAGGATTGTCGTTAACGAAAACTCCCTTGCCGTCATGTTTGCAACAAAAACCTGATTTAAAATCCCGCCACCTAACATGACGTCACTTTGTAAATAATTATCAAGAAAAACATGCAACAAAATTTCGAGAGGTAATTCTGTACTGAATACTCGCGTTTGAACTACACCAGTCATAGCAACAACATGACTCACAAGTTTCCCATTAAAATTTCGACGCAAAACTTTCTTTCACCAACGAGCATTCAGCCTCAGAATAATAAGTAAACCGTAACAATTCACCTTTGTGTTGTGAAGTCCACGCAGACATCGACGCGCCGCTGGTTCGGCACCCCGCTGACAGCAAGCCCGCTGCCATCACTGCACGCAGCCACTGTCGCTCGTAGCTGGACGGCTGTGACACGGTTTGCCACATTTGACGTACACCAAAGGCTTCGCTGGCTTGCTGTCGCTTGCCCGATGCCCGTAGCAGCCGGCACAGGCAGTGACTTCTTCTTGCGACAATCCGCTTGGGTTTGTCCTGGTTTTTCCCTGGTCCGCATGCATGACACTTTGCACTTTACAATTTGCGGTAGCGATAAACACTTCTGACGTTACTCTTTCCTTCGTCATGGTCAGTGCGCATTATCTGTAGGGGTTTTTCCTTTCGTTTGTCACTACTCAGATTAATGAGGGTGGCCGTAAAAGATTCGGCGCACACGAATCTTGCTTTGAACAATTATTTCAACTGGTCCCACGTCATACCTGGATAGGTTACAGCTATGTAGATGCGGAGCCCTTCAACGCCTTGCTCAATGTCTAAAAAGGCTAGATTCTTTCCACTGCACTCACAAAACAATTCAGCGATAACCCACCACGAGCGCGCATAGGACTCATCGGTGAAATGTGGGTGTTCTATTAGGTACTATCACGGCCATTGCCGCCTGACCATTTAAAAATTTTTTCGCATAAATCGTGCGTCGGCGGCAAACCACGCCCCCTTACACTTTTTCGCCTATTAGGAAAGGGCTATCGCAATTAGTTGCAACCTGCACTGCGCAGCTTAGTGACGCATCACGTGTAATGTTTTTGTGAATTTTACGTACGAACTATTTGACTTTGGCGCGCTTACCGGACCTTTTGCATATTGACCATTGCTCTGTTTACCTGACCCTTGATTGCCTAAACGTTGACCTGTGCGCGAATATTGGACACCGACCTGTGCTGGAACATTTTTGTGCATATTGTCGTTCAGAAATCTCGTACGCGAAGAACGTAATCAAATAATAATTTTGCATGGACAAGGATTTAATATTAGTCAAATCGCTGAGCAACTGCATATGGGCGTAAGTAGTAAATTATTATATTTAATGTTATGGTAAATTTTGCTGTTTTAAAATACCTTAATTTATAAATAAAACTTTATTAACGACAAAGTGCAAAGTTTAGCATCCAAGTGTTATTTTGTATAAGTAAGTAATTACTCTATATACCCTCTGTAATGGCACTCTCACTCTTTAATTTATTATCATAAAGGTAATTATGATAATAAATTAAATATATTAATTAAATTTATTATCATAAAAGTAAATATGATAAAGAGTGTTACAAAAATAACCATTTAGCGGTATGGGGGTCGTTTTATTAAAATTAGTCGGATTATAACCGTTTGACGTTTGTTTACCTTTTATTTTTTGGTCCAGCGAGTAGGGTATAGTTTGTTTTACCACAATAAAAATAACATTAAAAAATATAAACGAATAAAAAATAAATATAATAAAAAACATAATGGAAATAAACATAACTAAACGAGAAAGCAGCAGAAAAAATATTCTTAGTTTTTAAACTTGACTAAGCTTGACTTTACTTACATATATATACCTTTTATGAGCGTGGTATGTATTGGTATGTATTGTTTATTTTTCATAGAAATTTGTTCAAGCACACCTGAATGCTTGTGTTTTATGTGGTCGGCTTTTACTTTATAATAATCATCATTAGTAAATGCGCTGGTATACATTGTTTTACACTTGAGACACACTCCTGAAATCATAAATACTAGAGTGAACAATTAGTGCTAATTAATTGTCCGTGAACCTTTATTGTTTGCGCGCAGGTAGAAGTGAGTCTTGGACCTGGGTTGTAAAACACGTGCGTTCGTTTTTGACCGCGTTAGGAAAGTGATGTCCAAGATGACTTGAACGAATTTTAAATTAATACGTACAGCGCTGATTTTATTATATTCTGTTAAACATCTCACAAAAGCACTTTCATATTGTTGTCTATAGTACCATATTTCGATTTCTATACTACCGATGAAGGTTAACAATCGATTACTGCGTAACAATTAAAATATCTATGTATACTTAAATCAACATTCTCTCTTCTTCTCTTCTTCAACCTTTGACCACCCAATGCTGAGAGAAGGTCTCTTCCAAATCTCTCCAATTTTGGCGGTTATGTGTTATGGCTATCCAGTTTCTTCCGGCCACTTTAATGAGATTATCTGTCCACCTAGTCGGTTGTCTTCCCACATTCCTCCGTCCCGTCCGTGGTCTCCACTCCAGCATTTTCTTCCCCCATCTTCCATCCAGTCTACGGCATATATGGCCCGCCCACTTCCACTTTCCTTTTGCTATCACTTCCGCTATGTCCGTGAGTCTGGTTCGTCTCCGTATTTCGGTATTTTTCACCCGATCATAGAGGGAGATGCCGAACATGCCTCGTTCCTAGCTCTCTGCGTGACTTGCATGCGTTGGATAGTGTGTTTGGTGAGCGTCCAAGTTTCAGCCCTATATTTCATGACTGGGAGGACACACTGCTCGAACATGAGACGCTTTAAATTTATGGGCACCCGCTTCTACTTGAGTACGTCGAACAGCTTACCGAAAGCACCCCACCCTAGTTAAATACGGCGCTTGATTTCGCGGTCTTGTCCGTTCATCGCTATACTCAAAGTCTGTCCTAAGTATACGTACTCCTTCAGTTTTCCTATTTGCTGGCCATTCACAAGAATATTATCAATGTCGTCGTCATAGCCCATGATTTTTGTTTTTGCGGCGTTCATTTTTAGACCGACATTGAGTGACAATTCATACAGTTCTTGCACCATGGCCTGCAGATCCTGCACGTTGCTGGCAAAAACGACAATATCGTCGGCAAAGCGCAGATGGGTCAGCCTCTCACCATTAATGTTTAAGCCTCTATTAGACCAGTCGAGAAGCTTAAATACATCTTCCAAGCAGGCTGTGAAGAGTTTAGGTGATATTGTATCTCCTTGTCTCACCCCTCTTTTAACGCGTACTAGGTTTGTGAGCTCGTGGAGTTTGACTTGTAAGGTAGCCGCACGGTATACTTCCTTAATTGCATCTACATATCTGGTGTCTACCTGACATCGTTTCAGCGAGTGAATGACTGCCCAGTGTTCAACCGAGTCAAACGCTTTTTCGTAGTCGATGAACGCTAACACTATAGGTCGGTTATACTCGTTGCACTTCTCAATTATTTGTCGTACTGTGAAGATGTGGTCTACTGTTGAGAACCCACTCCTGAAACCTGCCTGTTCCACTGGTTGTGCTGAGTCTAGTCTGGTGGTAAGACGGTTTGTGAAGACTTTGGTGAAAAGTTTGTATATGTGGCTAAGTAATGAAATGGGTCGGTAGTTGCTCAGCTTGGTGTTGTCCCCCTTCTTATGTAAAAGTATGACGACCGCATTTTTCCATAATTCTGGAGTTGTCCCCCCGAATAGCACTTTATTATAGAGTACTTGCAGTTGTTTGAGGACTGGTCGACCCCCAAGGAGAAGTTGTTCGTAAAATACCTAAATTACCGTAAAGCCGAAATGTAAGAGGGCTCTTAAGTACTGCTTTGATGTCACGTGTGAACTCGGAATACTTTCTCGCTCACACACGCACTATCTGTTTCAATTTCGTTAGTTAGTTTTAAAGAAAAAATATGCTTACCATTTTTAAGGCGCAGATATACGACTTTTAATGATTTTAAATTGAAGATCACGTCAATACTTCTTGTCTTATTTCTTTGAAAAAATATATGTTATACTTGACAATTTTCTTTATAAATTGATATGTGAGTATGAAATTAAATTTTTATAACATAGTGTAATTAATTTGTAAATTCATGTCTAAAGCGGACGAAAAAACGACAATAACGCAAAAACTATCGGACGTTTTTGCATGAAACTTGACCATCTGAAAGACAATTTAAAAACCCATATTTTTTTTATTTTTTTTGAATGGCATCTCGCAGTTCAACCTATGAGGTTGTCGTCTGCTTAACCGGACTGTAAAAACGCATATTTTAGTATACGGCTTTTATTTATATTGTGCTTGATAAATCAAGGTGGGTTGTTTTTCGAATAATCTTGGTGCGCGTTGAAGCGTTATGCATGCTCCTTTTACTCGCTCAAGGTCGCGGGCACGTAATGTCGCCTTAAGTATTTTGTTGGCTTATAATAAAAGACAATCTTTTTACCCGTCTGCCAAGAAAATGTTTAGGTATTTCGCGCGTAGTAATCTTGTACAGCCCTCGCCAAACTTTGTCTAGCCTTTGCATTGCGCGCAATGCTAAGCGGCTAGTTTCGGGGCGGTCACAAAGTTTGGCAAGGGCTGTATGTTTGTAAATTTCTTTAACTCGTATCTTCCAAACGGCTGGATATATTGCGACAGTTAAGGTAAGTATTGTTAGATACGTTTTAAACCCAAGTGTCTTTAAATAGGTGTTTTAAAAATAAAACAAAGTGCTAAATTGTAAGTGGTTAATAAAATTAATACTTAAACCAAACCCATTCAATAGGGTATCAAAATGAAGGAAATTATAAGGAGATTACAAACATAAATATATATAAGTCATATGCTTAAATCTAATGAGGAACAATCAATTGGTAATCAATGGATTTAAATAGTTTGTTGGTTGTTTATAAAAGGTAATAAAGGGTTTGAGGAGACGATTCCAACAATGTAATCAACTAAAATATTTATTTTAGCTCAATCGCAGATTTGATACTACCAACTGCATCAAAATCAGACTGCTTGAAAGCTTTTTTAGAACTGTTTTATCGTTTTTTGCGATCAGCTTTTTAGATATGAGTCAGTTTTTCTGTTAATGAAGCCACTACTTCTTCTTCTACTTCTTTGTTTATTTTATTAAGTTGATAAAACTAATAAACCTTTAAAAATAGTATTTTACTTTTTAATTCATGCCTAACCGATAATTATAATGGGATTTATCAAATCAAAGTTCTAGTTAGAATAAATACTTCCTTTAATAGTAAGAATAAGCAGTTTAAGTAAAATACCTAGCTCTCCTCAGAACAAAATATAACTGACAACGATTTTTTCCCAGATCTATTCATAATATAATAGGTAATAGCAGTAGCTTGAAAATAACAATAAATCTCGTTCGGCGCGTGCGCCGCCGTGTCGTAAACTGTGCGCTCGGCCGGCCGCCGTTCTTGTCTTTCATTCGTCACTCAAGTTCAATGGGGCGGGGCTAGAGAGCGCTTATATTTATTGAGTGCAAGCAAAAATGAATCTAGTGGTGGTCAGGCGGAAGTGTCCCCGATAGTACACTCTGCCTAACCCTTCGGGGAACACAGACGTGATGTTATGTTTTGTCAGGATTGAAATCCGGGAACACTAACTTGCCATTCACTGGCTGGGTTTTAGTTTGTTTTCCTCTTCCCCCCGGACCTCGATCACGAGCTAACGTGTACCATAATTGCTGCTGCTTGTTATTTTAGTTTAATTTAAATTCTAAAATACAATAAATACAAGTAAAATATTCGGAGTTCATAAAATCGAAGAGTTAGCTGTCAACATAAAAACTACGAACACCTACGAGTATAAGATAAGAACGGCACCTCCTTCGGCGAAGCAACCCCGCCTACCTCAAGACGCACCGCCTACTGCTGCAGACGTCAGCCAACAGTGGGGCGCTGTCACCTGCGCGGGCGCTGCCTTCAATTGCCGCAGGCAAATCACAACGCATCTCATTAGGAAGCTCATTAGGACCAAGGTCACCGACGCGTGAGTCAATACATATTTCATTTATTTTTTAAATAAGTGCCTAAATACCTCTGTGTAAAGACTGTTTGAGGTTGCACCTACAACTGTGCGCCTGGTACTTTGCTGTATCTATCTCAAAGAATTGGTTGTGTCTACTTGTTTTCGATACTTTTGCTTAACACAAAGCAAGATGCACTCTCCACAACTAAATAAAGCACAATCAGTCTCTGATTCGAATATTATGTCTAAAACTTGTGACGAGGATCGCAATCAGCCAAATGTAACCTTGAGAGACAAGCGTCGCCGTCTTTCTGATGATGACTATGATGAACTCACGGCTTTTAAAATGGAAATGACAGAATTACTGAGAGACTTCCAGGACACCCAGAATAAAAAGTTTGACCAACTGAACAAACATCTGGAAGAAGTCAAATCTCAAACGTCTTCGATACGCGGCACAAATCAAGACATTGAAAGATCTTTGGAAGACATGAATGACCAGTTGCGTTCCGTACAGTCCAAAATCGATGGGCTGGAAAAACAGAGGACCAACTTTACTTCACAAATAAACAACATCGACCAAAAATGTGATTTCTTGGAAAAAGCTCTCAAAAAGACTAGCCTCGAGTTAAAGTATATTCCCCGAATAGATAAAGAAAACAAAGAAACCCTTTTTAAATATGTAACTCAGCTGTCGAAATGCCTTAACATTGCGCTGAGTGCTGGAGATGTGCGTGATGTATATCGTGTACCCAATAGGAAAGATCCAGCGAAGTCAACTGTCATTATGGAACTGTCTAATACCTTAATCAAAAGTAAATTCTTGGCCTCTGCAAAAACTTTCAACAAAAACAACGAGCTAAAAATCAGCCACCTGGGTATAGACAATAACTCGTCTCCACTTTTTGTTTCGGAATCTCTTACCGCCAAAACTAGGCGTCTTCACTTCCTCGCCAGAGACTTTGCTAAAACGGAAAACTACAAATATTGCTGGACATCAAATGGCAATGTGTATGTCAAGAAACAAGACGGTTCTGAATATGTTCGTATCAGCGATGAAATTCAGATAAATAAACTGAGACAGTCAAACTGACTAGAATTGCTAAGAGTAATGATAACTTGCATGTTAATATACTATTGTTTTTCCTTATATTATATTCTATACTTTTGTAATTTAATTGTAACAAATTGTTCTGATTTTCCACACATCTTACAATTACACATCATTACACAATTCGTACTTCAAAATGCTACATCCTACACTAACTTCTCTAGCGTGCAAATCAAAACTGATATATTATCGTATTGGCATATATTCGAGGACTGTGTGCGAATGAATTATTTGTTGGCCCACGTATTAATATCAAAAAGTTTACCTACAAAGTTTCAATGTATTGGTATTTAAACGCACTGTTCGTAACAATAACCGAAGAACAAAAACTAAAAGAATCTTTGCATTACTACGGCTATCATATTTAATGACAATAGGCTCATGTTGGTTGATAATTTATATTCAAGCTTCTATTTATTTCTTGGTACTAGCTCTATTTTTGTCAAAGCGTAATGTTCGATAACACCTCATTTTTTGAAGATATTGACACCACGAATCTATTAAGTTGCACTGAAGTCGACACCCCCGAACTTTGCAAAGAATACTTTAATGCTGCCCATGACAAATTCACAATCCTATCACAGAATATCCGTAGTATAAATAAGAACTTCGATTCACTACTCGTATTTCTACAACGCTTAAAATTCAAACCTGACCTTATAATACTTACCGAATGCTGGCTTGATGAATATTTTAATACTGTTAATCTAGAAGGCTATAACTGTAATTATTCAAAAAAATATATAAACAAAAATGACGGCATTGTGGTGTTTTCGAAATCGGAACCTTTCCGTTCTTATAACAGAGCCCCCTTTCAGTAATGCCAACTGTCTTCAAGTAGATGTTAGTCAAACATATTCAGTTATAGTCATCTATCGTTCACCATCTTTTTATAACCTTAGTAACTTTTTGACTTCCTTAGAAAACGTCCTGAGTAACTGCACTAGCAAGCACTGTGCATTAGTTGGGGACATTAATCTTGATATTAAAGAAACTTCCACTGATCCTCGCGTTGATGAGTACCTAAACCTTATTGCCCATTATGGGTATGTTCCCGGCCACACTTATCCAACGCGTGGTACAAATAGCTTAGATCATTGTATGATCAAATCAAAATTATCCACCACAACAATTGTCTGTCATTCCGATATAACAGACCACAGCACAATATTATGTATTATGGGATCATCCATCCCAAAGGAAAAAAAAATGAAAACGAGTACCAAAATCGACTACAAAAACCTACTTGAAGATCTCAAGAAAGTCGACTGGACTGAATTGTATGAAACAACTGATATTAATGAAGCCATTAAACTCTTTATCGAGAATTTCAATCTCGTCTTAAATCAAAATAAATGTACACGTAAAGTTAGTAGTGCTGATGTTATTGTTAAGAAATGGATAACACCGGGTCTCTTAAAGTGCATCAGACGCCGCGATGAGTTGCACAGTAAAGCCAAAAAAAATCGTCATGACACCAATCTACAGGAACAATACAGGTTATATAGAAATAACTGTATTAATATATTACATAAACAAAAAACACAATACGAACAAAATCTAATCACAAAAAATCAAAATAACATTAAAAAAACATGGGAGTCGATAAAAACCATTTGTAGCCTCAATAAGGTTGGTAACAAAAACGAAGACTTACTTAATATTAAACCAAATTCTACAGAGTCACTGAATATAGTTAATGAATACTTTAGTTCTATTGGAGATCAGTTGGCTAGCGCAATGCTTAGGCGGTTGGGAAAAACTGAAATTGAACTGGCAAATAAGACAAGCCATTCAAAAAACTTCTCACCACATTCTTTATTTCTGTCACCGACAGACGAAGTTGAGATAATTACATTAATTAGTACCTTAAAATCCAGCACAGCTGTTGGACACGATAACATTAGCAATGATATGCTAAAACAGACAAAACATGTTATAGCTAGTCCTATAACACATATTTGCAACTTGAGCATATCCTCCGGCGTTGTACCTGACGATTTGAAGATAGCCAACGTGATACCAATCTTGAAAGCAGGTGATTCGAGTCAACCAGCTAACTATAGGCCTATTTCCCTTCTGAGCGCGCTGTCAAAGGTAATAGAAAAGGTAGTAAATGTAAGACTACTCAAATATTTAGAACAAAATAGTTTATTAGCCGGAAATCAGTTCGGATTTCGTGCTGGCAGGTCTACGGAGGACGCCGTCACTCAACTTGTTGATTCTGTAGTTGGCAAAGTGGACAAAGGACAAAGGTGTATCGGCGTCTTCCTGGATCTAGCCAAAGCGTTCGATACGGTTTCCCGGCCGATACTGCTAAAAAAGCTTGAGGATCTCGGTATAAGGGGCTTGGCTTTGGACTGGTTTAGGTCTTATCTGGGAGAGCGAAAACAGCGAGTTCGCATTGGTGAATAGGTCAGTGACTTTGCATATGTTGATTACGGCGTACCACACGGCAGTGTTCTGGGCCCCACATTATTCCTGATCTACATAAACGACCTATGCTCTCTTGAACTACGGAATGCTAGCATTTTTACATTCGCGGATGATACCGCAATAATTTTTCATGAGAAAACTTGGAGTGATGTTGTATCTGTAGCTCAAGAGGGGCTCAAAAAGGTTGCTACTTGGCTGCAAAATAATTTGCTGACCTTAAATGTCAGTAAAACGAAGTCAGTGTGCTTTAGCATCTCTAACCGGTCAGCACCTGACAAAGAGTTACAAGTTAAACTTCACACTTGTGGCAGTGTCAATAATGAAAGTTGTCTCTGCTCGCCAATTGAACAGGTTCCTTGTATAAAATACCTAGGGATCCTAATCGATGAACATCTTACATGGAAAGGTCAAATTGATGCACTTGTGAAACGTATTAAGAAACTCTCGCACATATTTAAAAAATTAAAGTCCGTCGCAAAACCCGAACTGATTCGCATTGTGTACTTTGCCTTGTGCCAGTCAGTATTAGGTTACTGTGTATCAGTCTGGGGAGCAGCATATAAAACCCTCTTGTTAAGGCTGGAACGAGCTCAACGAGCTATTCTAAAAATAGCTTACAAAAAAGCCTGGCGTTACTCTACTGATGCTCTGTACTCAGAGTGTAGCGTACTTCGTGTGAGGCAGTTGTTTATCGCATCCACATTGCTGCGTTTCCACAGGCATGCTCGAGAATTGGCCATTCACTCATCCAGAACTTTAAAATGGTATCGACCAAGAGTACACTCATGTTTTGCTCGCAGATCTTTTGCATTTCTTGGCCCCTACCTCTATTCTAAATTCTACTCTAATAGTAAAACTATACTCACCCTATCGTCCAACTCTTGTAAAAACGCTATATTTAAATGGCTGCATCCCAAAAACTATGACCAAACAGAACTCCTTTTTCATATACAGTCGTAATAAAAAACAATCATGTACGCACACCATACCCACCCAAATACGCCGTACACACCCAACAAACATACAACTCTTCACCCACACACACACACACTCTCACACACACTAACACACATTTAAAAACACAATTTTCTTTTTAATAACACATATTTAATAACACAATTTTATTTTTTATTTAGTTTTTTGGTTTGTTAAGTTAATTATTTTTCACTTTATCTTATGTAATTAGTTCAGTTAAAGCTAAAATAGTACCCTTACTTGGGAAGAGACTGGACTCCACGACACAGGGTATCCTAGTGTGGAGTCCAGGGAATATGTAAAATCTAGCGTTTAAGGATCATTGTCTTTTGTTACTAGCTTTTAATTTTGTACTTGTTATGAGAACTCAATAAAAAATTTATTATTTATTATTATTATTATCGCGGGTGCCTTTATTTGTTTTGCATTTCAAAAAGTAACCGTCACTGATTGTTATTGTCACTGTTCTCGCGTGTGCATTAGCACGATATTATCTCACTTCTGATGTGGCACTGAGGTGATTTTATTTCGTTAGACTCGGTTATCATGTGGGCATAACATGGGTTTCGTGCTACTTGTTCACTAGGCTGATAATCAGCACTTTTTGAACACATCTGTCTGTTAGGTTAGAAGAACCAGATTCTATACACAACGTGGGTACGTATTTGAATATCGAAGATTAAAATACCTACGCTTAAAATACCAACATTCAAAACATCGAAAATTTAAATATCGATTGTATCAAAATGTCGAAAATTGTTATACCTACGCTTAAAACGTCGAAGATTAAAATGCCGAGTTATTAAAATTTCGAATGATTCAAAATATCGAATGACATTATGCCCAAGTTCAAAATATCAACATTTAATACATCTAAGTTCATAATATCTACGTTAAAAATACCTACTAGTTACGTTTTCGATTATTCAATAAAGGAAGAAGAAGGATTTTTTGTTTAATATTTTGTATAATTGTCACTGATTATATTGTACATTTTCGTACAAATGTGTTTTATTTTGGGTTTTTATTATGTAAAAATAATTAAAGTACATTACATGAGGTTTTCCTTGTTTTTTTTTTGTAACCACCTTGTAACTGATTACCATCTAGCAAACAAGCATGCAGCAATCATGCAAGCAAGCATGGTTTCTGTCACGGCTCCGGCGCTGCAGGGCTCCGGCAGTCCCACGCGAGCTTAACGTCGCAGATGGTCTAAACGCTCACCACCGCAGCTGAGGCTTGCGGCGGCGGGTGTTAATACCACCTGCTCCTCGGCTCGCGGGCTGCCTCGCCCCTCCGCGCCTACGCGATTCTAAATTACACTCTAGGGGTAGGGCAGACAAGACTACGTGTAGTCGGTTTTGCAGCGATTCGTTTCTGTCACTAACTTTAGTAGCACAACATATTATTGACTTTCAAGAAAATATTTTAATTTAAAGACCTGCTTTAAATGCTTGTACACTGGCTGGACACTGATTTTCATGGATAAAATAGGGCGAAATTGTTCCAAAACCGAATTGGGGCACCCCGAATTTACGTAGTCTTTTTGCTGTTACCCCTAGGGCCTAGAGTGTATATAAAAATCCGGAGGCGCGAAAGGAGGGCAACCCCCGCCCGCTGTAACAAAGCATAGGCACCCGCGGGAGCCATAGCGGCTGAGGCTGGTTGCTGGCAGCAAGCCGAAGCTGCGGAGGTGAACATGGGTGCCTATCCTTTGTTACGCAAGGGCGAAGGGGTTGCACTTCCCGTAGCGCCGGAGACGTTGCAGAAGCAACCTTTTTCCACTCATTTTACTTGTACGTATTTTTATTTTATATTTTTTTAATGAATGTATTAAATATTGAAAATTAACCCATTTTTACACGTAGGTAGATCAATTTTCGATGTTCAAATAATATATGTATCCATCGATATTTAGGACGTTCGATAATCTGTAATTTAATATTTGGATCTTTCGATGTAACTTTTGTAGATATTTAGATTTTAGATATATTGGACGTAGGTTATTTAACCATTCGATAATATGAACTTTCGTTATTTTAATTTTCGGTTTTATGGTCGTTCAATATTTTCATTTTCGATGTTTTGAACATCGATATTTTAACAGTAGGTATTTTAATCTTCGATATTCAAATCAACCCACACAAAGTACACTGCTTTTATCGAACCAACAAATTACTTGAAATTACAATCCAACACAGTAACACTAGGCACAATGAATCGGGTTACAGTTTCGGGACGTTTTGACTCCGCCGCGATCAGACACTGACTGTCCTCCTCGCTGCGAGCTCGAAACATCTCGACTCTGTAGAAGCGCGCTTAGGTGCGGGTAGACTGGTAAGTAGTTCGCCTTTGGCGCGCTTGCCGATTGATGCCATTTTCTGTCCGTAATCATGACTGGATCCGACAGATATTTAGTATAAAATAATGTTTAGTTTAGTTGCTGTATTGATGTAAGTAAAATTGAAAGGGGACATCCCCTTCACATTGCCAATGGCGGCGATGGCTGGCGATGACAGAGGCAGTTGTTCGGTGACCGTGGGATGATGAAGTTGAGCTTACAAAATACCGCACGCGTTGGAATACATTAATCAAAATATAGTGGTTATTTGTGTGTTTATATGAAGTTTTATTTTAATAGGATAAATGCAAATTTGAACTAGAGGTCCTATTATAATGTCCTTGCCCCATGTAATTTTAATTGGGGTCGGAAAAACATGTTTTATTTCTTTTCAATTCTTCCCTGTCAATCGTCACGCTATCATTTACTCCGTTCTCTTTCCATATCATTTCTCACACAATACGTCCATCTTTTCTTTGGGCTTCCTCTCCCTCTCTATCCATCATCATCTACCTAGCCTTTTCCCAAACTATCTTTGGGTCGGCTTCCAATCTAACCGGATGCAGCTGAGTACCAGTATTTTACATGAAGCGACTGCCTATCTGTTCTCCACAACCCAGTAACTGGGTAATACGATACCCCTTGGTAAGAATGGATGTCAGACTTTTAGCTTCTGACTACTCGTAACGACTGTCAAAGATCCACAAATGACAGCCGGGAGCAACGGCTTAACGTGCTTTCCGAAGCACTGAGGAATGTCGGTATGTTATTATGGTCACACATCCACGGACCAACTTCGGCAAGCATGACTTAACCTTATAGATCGACCCGTGCGGCTGTTATTATTTAGTCACGAGCTCCTATCTCTCTCCTTTAACATAATTATTCATCAGTCTTTTAGTCACACGTGTTTCAAAACTCCATCATAACATAATGTGTAACTAGCACTAAATTCATCTCTTATAGGGGTTAAAAAGGAGTTGCAAGTTTATTTTATACCAAAATTTGTCACGTTCACCGATTGGAATATCTATCAAGATGCGACCTAGAGCTTACTAATTTGGAGTGCCCATTTAAAATTCATGTAGATATTACTAAGAATTCTTATACGTGTTGACTCATTAGTTTTGGAATCTAATGTAGGTTAGGTCAGCCCAGAAACTCGTTTTAAAAGTCGTTCGATATGTCACGTCCTCCAACTGCAAATGTCGGGAATGGAAAAAAAATAATAAGTTTATGTGATATCGTTTATTGGGAGTCTTTGAGCAAGCGGCCAAGCATAATGGCGAAATGTGTCACTGCACTACTATTCTTTTTTCCATCTCTTGTACCACTTTTACTGCAAATAAATAATTTTGACTTTGACATAGAAAAGTGTGATAATCAAAATAGGAGTCATCATCATGACCGTATCCAATATTTTTGGTTTCGGACAGTACAAATTTTAATGTGGGGGAAGTAAAATTATTCCACATGTGGCGTCGGAACCCAACCGCCCCTTTTTTTTTCGGATGGGAAATCATCAAAAGACTTCTCCCACTGTAGGCGGAGCGGGAGGGAGTGTCAGACTTGTACTGACTAAAACCCATCCAAGTTCCTTCTTAGCCCTTTGTGTTCCAGGGCCGCGGTATCTCTTTCTCTCAGTCCCACAACCCTGGCAGACATCGGCCCTCTCGGACCCCTTCCGGTTTGCTGACATCTCCTTGAGGCGCGCGCGGAACACGTACGCGCCGTCGACACGGCCTGTCGTCATAAGACGGACGGACGGTGAGCTAGCCCATTACTCACCGTCCACAGGCTCGCGCCTACGGTGGTCGGGGGCTAGTGGGTGGCCACCAATCCAACCGCCCCTAAATGGTAGCCATTTTTGTGTTTTGATGGACTTTTATGAAGCGTGCATAATAACAGTACTGTAGCTTTGGGGTGTAAAAAACAATCGTCGTTAAAAAACCCTGCATACTGAAAAGTATTAGCAAAGGGTAAAATAGAATAGAATAGAATAGAATAAAACTTTATTGTACAACAAAAACGAAAATTAACGGGTTAACAAAACTGCAAATTTTATGGTTACAACGGCGGTCTTATCGCTGATAGCGATATCTTCCAGACAACCTTAATAAACTAACTCAAATATTAACAATAAATTGTGCATGTTATTGAAATAAATTATGTTAATTTTAGCGGAAAATTTATCTTTAAAATTGTAAACACGAAGAAACATCAAGTTGTGCTAAACCAGTTTAAACGGATCTAGCATTTTAAAGCTGATTCACATTTACCACATTTGTGGTTCAATAACTATTAAATGCATGACATAGCCATATTTATTTAACAAGTATTCAACGCCATTGAGCTTAGGTATTTAATTTAGTATAAATACTAAAATTCACTATTAATTCAGTTACTTTTGCGAAGGCATTCAGTGAAGCTACGCCAACTTAGTATAAATAGTTGCTGTTTTATTTAGTGACAGTGCATACGTGTGTGAATAAGATGAATAAGTTTAACATGTTGATAATACTTTTAGTATTATGTTCCGGGATTTTTACTAGAGGTTTGTAATTTTTTTTTCATGGTGGAATGAGTGATAATACCGATATACAACCTGTTTTTTTTTATATCCCATAACTCTAGGGTTATATTCTGTAGGTACAAAAATGCATAGTTTAGGAGATATCATCAATCATAATTTACTTAGGTCAAAAGTTATCACCCGTATGACGAATCTTTAATTTTGCGAGGTTGCCAAACTTCGCAGTAGTTTAGTAAAATAGTAGTAGCTTCATTGATAAATACGAGTAATTCTTTTTATTCAAACCAATCATTCATATTTAAAGCTAAGAAAATGCGAAAAAACATTTAAAAAAAGTATGATTGAAACATAATTCATATGCCAGTTGATTCTTTAATATGGTCTCAATCATATCCTAGAGTTATGGGATATAAAAAAACAGGTTGCATATTTTCCGTTAAGTTACATAGTATGATGTAGATGTCTAGTCGTCGCTAACGCGACTGTTGAGTATGACGTCCTCGGATCGATTACCAGGCCGGGAAAAGTGTTATTGGATTTTACCATCTGTACTATCTGTAGGTATTAATTCACCTCTGCATAACCCTTCAGGGTTTATTCAATTATCAAAAAAGGTGAATAAAGATACGTTACTGGTAGCATACCAACGACTTGTAGCTTCTGTGTTGCGATATGGCGTAATTTTTTGGGGGCAGTCGACTGACCGTGTGCTTACATTTAAGATGCAAAAAAGATGTGTCAGAGCAATGTGTAATATAAATACAACGGATAGCTGTTAACCCTATTTTAAGTCTTTAAAATACTTACCTACCCTTCCAGCATTATATATATTGGAAACTGCGTTGTTTGTGAAAAGCAACACGCAATTATTTGTAAAAATATCCTCTACTAAAAAAATCTCCATTGCGTGCCCAATACGTAAATAAACTATTTCATCTAAAATGTAAGACCACATTGATGCGAAAAAGCTTTTTTGGTATGGCACCTAAAGTGTTTAATAAAATTCCTGATGGCATAAACAACATGACATAATTTTAAAAAAGCTCTTAACAAATTATTAATTGACAAATGTTATTATGATGTAGATGAATTTCTGAACGACCAATTAATTAAAATAATGCATTATTTCCTTTTGATAAGAAGTACTATGACTATTTATTAATTTTATTGTATTTGATGTTTCTTTATTTAATGACATAATGTAATAACACCTACTGGTTCACTTATAAATTTGTATGTATTAATTATGACAAAACATAGCGCACCCCCTATTTGTGTAAGCACCTATGCTTCACAAATAAACTAATTGATTGATTTATGGCATGATTATGTTATATAATAAATAAAAGTTTTTGTTAATGTCATGGTCATCAAATAGTTACACAACTCGCATAAAGGCCCCTAAAAAACTTTTTTTTTTAAATTAGCCTGTGCTGTCACACTCCCGAGAAAAGGTCTCCTCCATTCCTTCGATCGCTTCTCTTGATGTTGCGCTTATAATTGCTGTTTTTTTTTCAGTGGAATCTCAGTTTAGGTCACTGTCTGACTTACAAAAAAATTATTACCGGATCCCTCCTCCAACTACAAGAGTACCACAACGAAAAACAAGAACCCTGCACTTCTACAACATGATGCCTTTTGATGATGTTTAATTACGTACGACGACCAACCAAGCTGTGCAGAACCAGTTTATGCGGAGCTCTCATTGTAAGGGAAATCTGTACGAAGCGAGACTATGTTATACTGGGAATGCATAGTTTGATTTCTTCGTGTGTGTACTACATTAAATATTGTGATAGAAACGTACCAGACTGTTTTATTTATAGGTTTCATTATTTAGCGTACCCAAAGGTTGATGTAAGGACACACATAAAATGTCAACGCACACTTATACGCACTGTTCGGGATCAGTATCGCCTAAAATCGAGTCGTCCGAGAATGTTTTCATGAAAATCTTTTCTGCAACGCACATTTATAAGTAGACATATGCAGTATCAAAATGCCAAAGTATGCACTAAACATTTAAGGGCCGAAATAATGCACACTTAAAATGCTATTAGAATTAACGGTCAGTGTGTCGCCATAGGAGCGGTTTGTTGGAGTTGGAAATTATATGACTTAGGGCAATCAAAAATGACTACGGGCAATCAAAATAGAAATTAAAATAAAGTAAGTAATCATTAAATAATTTTAGCCTTTGAGAAGCATGGCCCTAACACGCCGTTCCCACGTAATGCAAAAAAAAATTAAAAAACCCCCGACACGAAAAACCTCTAAAATACCTAAAATAAAATAATCCAAGCGTCTTAGCGTCGGGGGTCCGCTTTGTTTTGTGCTTGTACCAAGCGGTCTACTTAGCGGTCCCCCGACGCTAAGACGCTTGGATTATTTTATTTATGGTTTTTTAGAGGTCACTTATGTCGGAGGTATTTTAAATTTTATTTTATTTCATGCTTTTTAAACCTATATTATTGTATCTTAGCCTTGACTGTCCCAATCCTGTGCATAGGCCTCCCCCATTTCTTCCACTTTTCTCGGTGTTGCGCTTCTTCTCGCTAATTAACGAAAACAAGGAGTTATAAAATTTAAAAAACCTAATCTTTTAGGGGGGGTGGGTGCAGTGCTCCCCCCCCCCCCGGCAATGCCCATGGTGACAAGTAACCAGATTTCAAATTTCGAATCGACCAGATCTGTGGAAGTTGTTTATTTCCATTCAACTAGAAAAAAGGTGATGACCTTAAAACGGCTGAGCAGATTTTCTTGAAACATAGCTAAGAACACTCTCGTTTAAAATACCTTTCAAACGAAACCAATTTCATCAAAATCGGTTCATCCGTTTAGGAGCTACGATGCCACAGACAGACACACAGATACACAGACACACAGATACACAGACACACAGATACACAGATACACAGATACACACGTCAAACTTATAACACCCCTCTTTTTTGGTTGGGGGTTAAAAATAGCGTTGTGTGCATTTGCATATTATGCGAACATGCAAATGCATATAATCCGATGTTAACCGCATCGATTCCGTTCGGGATCAGCTAATATAGAATCAATTTATACTTAAAATGGTAACCAATAGCAATCGCTACCCGTGCTATCTGTATCATCATCAGAACGGAGAAATCAGTAAACACATTGAAAAAAAGCAGCGGTGGTACATAACCACCTGATTTTTTAGAAGTCGGTTAATAACTTATCAATAAACCGCTGTCACCGGACTTATTGTATGGCGTCGCCTTGCTTGCGGCTTGCCATTACCTCTTTTAGGTCATCCCCAGCCATCCGATGGGTCATCATCGGGGTACTGGGATCGGGTGTCAGAATCGTCAGAATCTGTGGTTCGATGGGTGAACTCCAGGTTAACGAAAAGCCGCGCGATCGGTACTTATCCCGAGCAGTGTTTAGGTGTGCGTTGACCTTTAATATTCCGACTAACATGTTATTAAAGGTGGGACGGAATTTTCGTACAAATTACTTCAACTCGTGTTTTTTTTCATACTCTTGCACAAGCAGTCAGTGAAGATTCACTAAATAATTATCGGTACAGTGCAGACGTGTTAATTGAAAAGATGAATAAGTTCAATTTATTTGTAATATTTACTGTGTTTTTTATTGTGATTTTAACAGGTGGTGAGTTTTGATCTTTAAAACCTTAAAAAGTCGCCAACAAAATATCAGCTGATCCATACCTACTTTTGGGTTAAGTATACAACATGTAACGTAATTAACGCGCACACCCTCAAACACCCCAATTAGAATATTAAGTTATAATACACTGAATTTTTTATTTAACATGTATATGCATTCTTATTTATTAAATTAGTTTTACCAATTCTTGGAGAACGTTATGGTCATACTACTACGCACACAACACACACATTCGCACAAGCAGTTATCGCGCCGCTCGGCACAACATAACGAAACTGCGTCCATTTCAATTTATTTTGACTGCACAGGGTTAACATGATAATAATTTCCGTAGTTTTAATTATTTTTGGGATAAAAAATTACCTATATTAAAAATTATAGAAATCGATTCTGAACAAACTATTTTCAGGATGTGCGTTAATTAAGTTACATGTTGTATATTGAATTTTTGCCGGGGACAGAACTGATAATTTTAACATCTATACTAATATTAAAAAGCTGAAGAGGTTGTTTGTTTGCTTGAACGCGCTAATCTCAGGCAACGATTCCGCTGCTGCGATTTGAAAAATTCTTTCAGTATTAGATATCACATTTATCGAGGAAGGCTATAGGCTATATATCCTCGCTACGACCAAAATGAGCGGAGCAGCAATGAAAAATGTTGCGAAAACGGGGAGAATGTGACGCAGACGAAGTTGCGCGGGACAGTTAGTGACATGATATTTTGATTCGCGATAAAGATGTTGGTCCCATGGAGACAGATTTGATGTTCAGTTTCAGTTAGATGAATGGTAAACAATGACAGCCGTTTGGGTCGTCTTCATTTTAGGCCACGCTTGCCTAGGTCTATCCGTGGATGGGTGACCACCCATTACATCCCGAGTTTCCTTCGTACCTCGGAAACCAAGCTACGCCGTTTGTCCCGGCTGCCATTTGTAGATCTTTGACAGTCGTTACGGGTAGTCAGTGGCCCGTAAGTCTGACAAACAGCCTTACCAAGGGGTATCGTATTACCCAGTACTAACTTGGTTGTGGAGGTTAAATAGGCAGTCGCTCCATGTAAAATACTGGTATTCAGCTGCATCCGGTTAGACTGGAAGCCGATCTTAACATAGAAAGGAAAAGGCTAGGTGATCGTACATGAATGGTGTATCCAACTGACATGGTCACTGACACTATCAATAACACAATAGAAACGGGATATTTACCATGTTTACTATTTGTTTTGAGTTCCTGATATAATAGTTATCGATATATGGTAAATATCCCGTTTCTAGTATCATTGATAGTGTATCCAAGGGTTTTTAACAACATTTTGATTTAGCCTCTCCGGCCCGCGCGAGCCCATCGGGGATCGCGCCAAACCCTCCGTTGAACCCCGGCGAACCCAAAAGGGACCGCCTCGTACAAGCAAACTTAAACCCTTATCGTACGTACAGTAAGGTTCTAATTCGTTTGTAAAAATTTACGTCTCTGGCCAACTAGAGTTCGATTAAAATGAAACCAAACATACCAACCTAACAACTGCACAAAATTATTAAAAAAATAAAGAAACGCGTCTTTGTCGACTGTCAAAATGAGTCATGGCGGCCAGTGTGGAACGGTGGTGTTTTGTTTTGGAATGCAGTGAAATTTTTGTGTTTTGTGTTGTTAAACTTTGGTAAGTAAATGTATAGTATGTTATAAGTGTATAATGTAACTTTTTAGATAGTCATTTGCTGGAAAAAATATCTAAAAATTATGTTTTTGACCCAAAAATTTCTCCAAAAATTCCTTTGTTGTGAAGTTCGTCAGTCGAAATTGAAAATATGAATTTGACTCTTTTACAATGAAATATGGTCTTGGAAACATTAGTAATAAGCGAGAAAATAGTGATAATTCATAATTTCATGCATTCGAGGCATATTTATTCATATTTATTGATATTTCAAGTATTTTCATGCATTGAACTGCGCAGTTAGAAAATGGCCGATTCTAATAAGACGTTTGAATTGGAATCTTGCAAGAATAATTTATGTAGGACTCCTAAAAAACACTGTCATTAGATTACTTGTATATTTGTTATGTTAGATCTAAAGTTTCGTGTAAATTGATTCAGTAGTTTTACCAAAAAAAAACAAACTACGACAACAGTATGTTTGCGGCGAGCTCTCTGAATTCTATGCGATGTTTATAATTCTCAAGTAGTTATAAAACAATTGTTTATATTGTAATACATGGTCACGTTAATCATGAACCCGAAACTGTTTACCGCTTGAGATAAGAGCTAATAGAACTCGCGCGATAAGCTTTTTATGAGCGCAGGACACTTGACACGCTCGATGACGTCATTGTGAGGCCGGCTGGGTGTTTTACCGTTAGAACCGGAAGGTCGGAGAGGTTAGAAGAGTGTTTACGGAGTTTCTTGCCCGTTCTAATCCATACAGATCGGCTTTGGCACGGGCAACTACAGTCCTTTCACAGATATTATACCTTTTGCCGACCAGCTGATGGTCCACTTGCTTGGAGTGTCCGAAATGTCACTAACTTGCACTTTAGAGGACCTAAAAACCTTAACGTGGCCCAATGCTGGGCCCAATTTTTTTTTATTTAAGTCGTACCATTGATACGAAAGAAAAAAAAGTTATTACGCCTTGTGGCTGAAACTGCAGTATCTGTTTTGTGTTGTTTTATTGATGACGAGCGAGGGCTGGTTCGAGGAGGCACGGGGAAAGCTCAAGCTCAAAGCTCATGGACCCACTGGTCATTGGTTCTGTCCAACTCGTCCCACCTTCTCCTGCGAGGTCTACCGCTTCGCCTTCTGGCTGTCAGGTATCGGTATCATGGTTATTTTGGCCCACTACTCATCGTGGATGTGGTAGACATGGCCAACCCAGTCAAACTTCAGCTTCGCGGCTTTTTGAGCAACGTCAGTTATTTGTGTTTTGGAGCGTGTTGCGTACAAGGTCGGTTAGTTTGACGCCTAGAAAGCTGCGCTCTATTGCACGTTGACAAACCTGGAGTTAGGACTTTTGAAAATTTGTCAAAGACCAAGTCTGGGATCACATGTCCACGATTTTTCGCTTTAGTGACAAAGGAAGGTATCCTTTCTTAAGCCCTTTCATGGACCAGTAACTCTTCCAGGCATTTTCGGTCTGTCTTGTGACTTCCTTGTCTTACCTGGCCTGGAAAGAGACTAACTGGCCTAAGTAGATGTATTCATGGAGATATTGCAATTCTTCACCATTTACGCTAATCCTGTGCTGGTGTAGGCGTAAAGCAAGGAGACCCGCTTTCACCCAAGCTTTTTAATAGCGCTCTTGAAGAAGTGTTTAAAAGCTTACGACTAGTTGGGAGAGAAGCGGTATTTAAATCGGTGGGGTGCGGTTATCAAATCTTCCCTTGGCTGATGACATTGTTGCATTCTCTTTCGGAATTTTATTTATTATTCTCTGGCGGCAGAACTGGAGCTTATGTTCTTCAAGGCTTGCATCAGCCTTGCGCTCGCGATGATCATGTCGAAGACCAAACTGATGTATTTGAAATAAATGTTTGAGTTTTCATATAATAGTCGCGAGAATCCGGACCAAATGCAACTATAACACTCTGCGCTTACTGAAAGGAGTCTGAGAGAGCAATCTGTAAGTTGGCAACGTCGCCAATAGCTGTCAAATATATCTGTTATTATTACGTATGAAAATTCGGAATAAGGCTACTGAACGTGCGTACTCACTAAATCTCTATAATTATTTTTCAGTGGAAACTCAGAGGCCGTCCATACCTGGGTCTTTATTTATCAAAAGATTTAACAGCACCACTGAAAGAAGTATCAAAACTCAACTCAAGATTACTGCAGTTCTAGAACAATATGAATATTGATGATGTTTAAGTACCTACTGCATTAAATACCCCAGAAACGTACCCCAGTGTTTTATTTATAGGTTTCATTGTTTAGCGTATCCAAAGGTTGATGTAAGGACACACATAAAATGTAAACGCACACTTTTACGCACTGCTCGGGGTCAGTATTGATTCTTTTTATTAAAATCGTTTCTGCAACGCACACTTTTAAGCAGTGCCTGTAACTGATTTATTTGAAATAAATGCTTTGATCCTTACTAATATTATAAATGCCAGAATAACTTTCTTTGTTACCTATTCACGCCTTAACCACAGAGCCGATCACACTGAAATTTTACATATACGTTGTCAGGTGTATAGAAACGCATATGGTATCATCATCACATCCCGATAAAAAGTACTGTTCCTGAGGAAAACAACAATAGTACTCTTATAATAATATATGGCGCCACGTGTCCGAGCAGTTTATTGTCAAATTCTAAATTAACGCCAGCGAAGCCGAATGCAAAAGCTAGTATTGAGTATAAATAGTCTTACAAATAATAAGACTTGGTAAAGTTTAGACGACACGGTTGGCGCAGTGGTTGAGCGATCGACTGCTGCGCTGTCGCGTGCCGCGGGTTCGATGCCCGCACGGAATAAATAATAGGGGATGATCACACTTTTTTTTTCTTTGTCTGTCGGGTAAATTTTTGAAAAGTATTGGACACGTAATTTTCTTTTTTCACGTGGTCATAAAATTACGGATATTTATATTGAGATGAAATGGCGCATGACGTCACATGTAGGTAATTTTTATACCTACTTGTGACGAAGTGAGCCCCCACTCTCCAACTTTAATGAGTTTTACGAGTAACTAAGTAATTCTTTGATATTTTGATAAAACAAAAAATACGTGTCTAATATTTTTGTATTACTTAACTGACGGACAAAATAGAATTTCGTTTTCTTTACCCAGTCTTCATCCCCATTGTATGGCCTACAGATAGTTGGTTGTTGTATGTGTGTAAACGCACCCAGGACGCATACGGAGAAATACCAAGGGGCAACGTTTAAAAAAGAAACTAATAATGGTTCATTGTTTTCCCTAAGACGACTTTTCCTTTTCTGAAACTGAAATTATTTACTGACTGCTTTTTTTTTTTCTTTCAGACCGTATTCATTCTATGCCACCGTCTCGCTTTCTCTCAGATTATAATCATCGGACTAAACTTTTATAAAACACCTTCTAACTACAAAGAAATCACAAACAGCAGCTAAGCCTAGAATTTTGTAAACGTTGGTCAAAATTGTGAAAGTACCCAATCCTGGTACAGATTATTTACACATTTACACAGTAAGAATAATTGAGTGACACGCAACGTGCAACCCGGTTTCAGAAAAAAGCGGTTTGGGTAACTTTGTATGAACCAGTGGCATGTTTTTTTTTCACAGCGGCTAAAAAGATAATTTTTGCTAACGTATAGTGGGATATATAATAATAATGACTCCTAAAACCTAGTGAAAGCTGAGAAAGATAAGCAAATCAAGTTTCTTGACTTGGCTCACGAGGTTGTCGACATGTGGGATGTTGACTCGGCGATCATTGTGCCGTTAGTCGTATCAGCAAATGGCCTAATTGCCAAGAGCCTCGACCAATATCTGATGAGGCTCTCGTTAGGCAGCTCGATTAAGGGTATTTACGTTAAGTTTTCACTGCTCGTGCTAGTGCCTCTGATCACTGTCAGTCGTTACTGGAAGTCAGAATTACCCATGGACGACAGATAACTAAACATCATTTATCAGATAGACAGCCGCTTCGTGTGTACAATAATAGTATTCAGCTACATCTAGCTGGAGCCGAAACCAACCTCGACATAACTGTGAAAATTCTAGGCAAATGAAGACCTATTCCATCTGTAGAGCTTCGTTAAATAAACAACAACGGCCTAATACAAAATAGTAAAGCCTACTAATATTATAAATGCGAAAGTTTGTGAGGATAGATGGATGTTTGTTACTCTTTCACGCAAAAACTACTGAATGGATTTGGATGAAATTTTGCACACGGGTAGTTTATAACCTGGATTAACACATAGGATACTTTTTATCCTGATAGTATGTTCCCGTGGGACAATTATCGAACTCCACGTGGGCGAGGCCGCGGGCATAAGCTAGTCTTATACAGTATGTTAGGTTAAACGAGGGACATAGGTAGGGAGGGTATTCAGTATTCGATTCTCGTCCCAAATATGTAAAAAACCTATAACGTATATAGAAGAATTTTCAATGTTTTGTTTAGTGCCTAGATATTTTGGACTGTCCTAAGCCAGGTAAGTTTATAGTATGAAGGGAAAATGGATTATACCTAAGAGTCATTGACCCGCTCACATGTTCTGCGATAGTATTAAGTCGCTAGCGCAAGGGTGTATACACGTTGCGTGACATTTACGAAAATTTTGGTATGGTTCTGTCTGTTATTTATCAGTGTTTTTTTTTGTTGTTTATATTTTTATTAGTATCATGTTAGCATGTACTATTATGGGTTTGAATATGTCCCTCGTTTAAACTAACATACTGTATATAAAATTCTCGTGTCACAATGTTAGTTACCATACTCCTCCGAACTGAGCCGATTTGTATGAAATTTTGTGTGCATATCGGGTAGGTCTGGGAATCGGCCAACATGTATTTTTCATACCCCTAAATCTCACCAAAATTTCAGCAGCTAGTTAATTATAAAAAGAACTTACCAACTATAATAACGACACTGTTCTCCCTGATGACTTGCAGCAACTCTTCTCTGACTGCGAACACCGGCAGGAACCGTCTCTGCTCTGATATCGTCATCTTCTTCACGAAGTCGGACTTCGATTCCACTTCTTGGGGCTCTGTGGAGGTAGTAATGACACCGGGTAGACAAATATTTATTTATACGCGGCTTTTAAAGGGGCTTGTTCAATTTGAAGTTGTTGCCCTGATGAATATTGAAGTTGCAGCGGATACTAGACTTTATGAGTAAGCGTTAAAGTTTTATTTGAGATGGGTTTGCTCTTGACTCTAGTCTAGGTCAGAGATGACAGAGACAAAGTCGAAGATGGTACGAGCTTACCCAGAAGAAGCCTGTTCACTCTAACTTTGAAGAGATTAGGGTTGTAAGCGTTCGGAAACACATACTCAGGCAGAGAGTTCCACTCCATTGCATTATAAAAGACGTTTGGAAACGCTTAGTACGAATTGGTGGAATAGCAACGAGTAACATAAACTAGAACCTTAATTCTTATTCTTTATTGCACACCAAATAAAAAAGAAATATACAAACAGATTGCAATATAAAAACTTATGTACAACGGCGAGCTTAACCCAGAATTGGGTTTTCTTACAGCAAACCATTTTTCGATTGCGAGATTTGCAATAGAGGATAAACTTACGAGCATGTGCAAAAACAGTAAATTCAAAACTTAAATTAACTACTACATACGTAATACATACAATACATATATAAATACATACATATAAAATACTACATACATACTATTAACATATTGACAGGAAATGTTCTATTATTCCTTTCCTGAACACGTCTAACGACGGGCTATCCCGCAAGGAGTGTGGAAGTAATAGTTTTAATTAATAGTGAACACAGTGTACTTACGATTATCCATATGTTCAGCGTATTTGTAAGCGTCTTTAGTTGGGCCGTCTTCCATTTCTTCTTCTTTCTTTTGAATTCCCATGATGTTACCTGGAATTGAAACGAAGACACGATTAGATATTACATAAGTTTATCCATACAAATATTATAAATGCGAAAGTCACTCTGTTTGTTTGTTTGTTACCTTTTCACGACTAAACGGCTGATCGGATCTTAATAAAATTTGGCAAGAAGATAGATTTCAACCTGCGGAAGGACATAGGCTATATATCATCACGCTACGACCAATAGGAGCGGAGCAGCAATGAAAAATGTTGCGATAACGGGGAAAATTTGACGCAGACGAAGTTGCGCGGGACAGCTAGTACTAATACATATATTTGGGATTATTTGGTCTGCTAACATGAGCAGTAGCGGTTAACGAACATTACGTAACATCACGCCTGTAATCTCCAAAGGTTAGGCAGAGATGTACCTAATAGTACACCCTCATTTCACCAATTAAGTTTAAGTCTCATATAAAAAGGGGGGGAGTATATTGCCATCAACCGGGCACAAAGTCAGACTCCGTGGATGCTACTAAGCCTTAGGAAACACCCAATTACATTTAGGCCGCCCCGGGAATCGAACCCAGGACCTCATGCTCAACAGACGCGCTTACCACCACTCGACCAACGAGACAATTCCATTAGACCAATTAAATTGCATGTGACTTTCCTACTTAGCTAGCTTACTTATACATAAAAATCATGGTGACATATAAAGAATCAAGAATCCTTATTTTTCAGTTTTAGCTCCCAGATCGAATAATTCCTTGAAACAATACTGAAAAATAAACTTTATTAGCCGTGGTATTAAAGGTTCATACAAACTTCCGAGAAACGACTCTTTGGGCACTCGTGAGTGTGCAAGATAAGGAGTAAATTAAATTAAACAAATTTAAACCTAAGACCCATTATTATAAGATTTATTTTCCAATGCAATCATCTTCTGCTAAAATTTTCATACCAATTTTAGTTCCCTCCAGCTTCCAGTGTTTCTTCTGAGCCTTCCTTCTTTCCTTCTGCTCTCTGAACGCTTTGACTAGAGCAGAACCTTTGCGAGCGTTCATCGCCATATCAGAAGTGGGATCTTTTACCTGTAAGGAGAAAGTTGCATAAACTGTGGTAGGTGCTTTTCTCGTACGCTTCTGAGCTTTATTAGTCTAAACTAATATTATAAAGAGGAAATATTTGATGTTTTGTTTTTTTGTTACGATTTAACTCAAATACTACTCGACGGATTTTAAAAATTCTTTCACCATTAGAAAGCTATATTTTTACCGAGTAACTTAGACACACCGAGTATAATATCAATTTTCATCAATTTTCGCGGATGAAGTCCTTGTATGGAATAAATGTTCACAATCGGAACTAGCTTTTTCGCGCGAAATTCGAACGATAGGGATTGATTTTTTTAACAGGCGCAACGTTTGGATCGAAAAGTACTACAACGCCATCTATGTCACAAAAAAACGAAGATCATAATTCTGAATCGCACTATTCAAATTATACAAGGTGTTGTTTTGCATATTTTTCAAATTCAAGGAGGTAATTATGCTAATGATTCTCGTTCCAATCAATAATAAAATGGGTAGGTGATTTTAGTTTTTTTCTTTATTACGGAAATCGGTAAGTGTGTATCGGTAAGTGTCGGTAGTGTGAATCGGTACCCGTGTTTTTAACGCGGGCCGTCTGATTCTCGCCCTATAACCGCGTTTCCACACAAACAAACAATCTCAAACTTTTATTCGATAATTTCTTATTACCCAAACCACGTGAAGGCGGTTATTCTGAAATACTGACAAACATAAACAACCAAAAAAAAACAGCGTTTATTAATAATTAACTAGGTACCGTAATTTTAATTGATAATCTATGTCTTTTGTATCAACCTCCTGAATTTTGACGAGGATACAAAACAACATCTTGTATAGCTGAATTTGTGCTTCTGATCGCAAAAGGCTCCCTATTACATGGGACTTTTGATTATTTAGGATTTTAGGCATGATATTATGTTATGTTTATCTGATTTCCTTTTCACGAGAAGCAAATAACTTACCGGTATGACGGGTTCCGGTTGCTTAGTAAATACTATTCTCCCGTCAAGGAATGGAGGCACGATGTTGTGGACGAGCAAATGTACGCGGTCCACGTTTTCCTGAAAATAGAGTTGAAATTAGAATAACATTATACTCCATCAAGGCAGATATGTGCATGCACAAAACTCAAAGCATTTATTTCCATTAGACCATTACAGGCACTTTTGAAAGTCAAAAAACAAAAAAAAAAACGCGAAGCTACAGTCCCAGTCACAAGGCATAATAACTTGTGAAAGTACCGTAGTTTTCCATTCCGTAGCGTAGATCTCTATGGAGAAGAATGGGCAAGAAACTCCATGGACACTCTTTTAAATCAAAATATGTTACAAAATCTTGGTTACACATCATTCATGTTAAGAATTACAAATATGTGAGAACGATGTAGAAATACAGGCAAGTTAAGAGCGTCCAGAGTAAAAGATTAAATCAGTAATTCAAAATAAAGTAATTAAAATAAACCGTGGCAGCTAAGAGATGACCAGTCACAACTGACAGCGCCCGTTCACGCACATGGCGCATGTATCAGCCATCATTCAACTCAACCATATTGAAGGGAACTAAATGACCCGACACACCCACACACATTATCATATTTATTGTGCCCTATAGCGGACAGGTACATACAATTTTCTACTCAATGCAGCTAGTAAATTTCGAGACAATTATTCTGTTCTATCTGAACTGGCGGGTTACCATGACGTCTTAAAGCAGTTTTGTTTTAATCTTATTCCACAGTGGGAAAGAGATGGCGCTAGCCATCCTCTATAGCTCCATCTCTTTCCTACACTGGAATAAGAATAAACCAATACTGCTTTAAGACGTCATAGTAACCCCCCCCCTACCCCAGTTCAGATGGAATAGAATAATTGTTGCGAAATTTACTGGCTGCATTGAGTAGAAAATTGTATGAAAGTTGCACGTCAAGCGTAGCCTCGCGCATGCCCGCGCGCCTTTAAACAATGGTAATCCGGTCTTATGAAAACAGCTGGTTTAGGTATTGACCGTTTAGGTATTGCACTTTTGTAGGAAACAGCTGTTTCGATGAAAACTTTCAGAATGACGTACTGAATACCGTTTATGCGTCGGCTAAAAATCTATATATATAAAAGAAAGTCGTGTTAGTTACTTCACTTATAACTCAAGAACGGCTGAACCGATTTAGCTGAAAATTGGCAGGGAGGTAGTTTAGAGCCAGGAGAAGGACATAGGATACGGTAGGGTAGGGTAGGGTAGGTAGGTAGGATAGGGTAGGTAGGTAGGGTAGGGTAGGTAGGTAGGGTAGGGTAGGTAGGTAGGGTAGGGTAGGTAGGTAGGGTAGGGTAGGTTAGGTAGGGTAGGGTAGGTAGGTAGGGTAGGGTAGGTTAGGTAGGGTAGGGTAGGTAGGTAGGGTAGGGTAGGTAGGTAGGGTAGGTAGGTAGGTAGGTAGGGTAGGGTAGGTAGGTAGGGTAGGTAGGTAGGGTAGGGTAGGGTAGGTAGGTAGGGTAGGGTAGGTAGGTAGGGTAGGTAGGTAGTAAGGGTAGGGTAGGGTAGGGTAGAGTAGGTAGGTAGGGTAGGGTAGAGTAGGTAGGTAGGTAGCGTCGGGTAGGGTAGGTAGGATAGGGTAGGTAGGTCGGATAGGGTAGGTGGGTAGTAAAAAGTGCATTGCAACGCATGCTGGGTACAGCTAGTATATAATATATGCATACAGGGTAGAAAGGCTTCTACACTGTATACATACATTTTCATATTGCATATAATCCTGTCTAGTAATAACAGACACATGCGCCAGTAACTTCACCTGCCTTAACAGTAACGAACATTAAAAAAAAATTGCTCACCTCATCCAAATCATTGTTAACATTAATAGCGTGGACCACACCGCTGGTCAGCATTCTGTTTCGCTCCCACAGTTCGTTGTCCTTGTCTATCTGTTGCCTTTGAGCCGATACTTTACGATTGCGTCGCTTTTCTATCTGTTCCTCTTTACGGGCAACGTATTCTGATGATGTGCCTGCGAATGGGTCCGATTCGTCGGCTTCACCTGGGAATTAAAGTTTTTCTGGAATATAATATACGGCAGAAAACATAACTGAAACAAACAAACTTATCTGACAACCAGTTGTACCAAGGGGTATCATTATTATTCAGTACTATCTGGGTTGTGGAGGTCAGATAGGCAGTCGCTCCATGTAAAATACTGGTGTTCAGCTCCTGTATGGTGACGGTAATATGGTTCCGAAAAGGCTAGGCAGATGATGATGATAATATAAGGCAGAAATAGATGTCGGAAGGAGAATAAAGGAAGCAACCTATAATTAAGGCTCGCCTATAATATTCCCACTGCTAGGCCACAGGCCTCCTCTCTATGAGAAGGAGTGGGCTGTAATCCACCACGCGGGCCCACTGCGGATTGGTAGATGTCATATGTCTTTGAATTCTTAGTTCTAGGACATGCCAGTTTTCCCACGATGTTTTCCTTCACCGTCCTCTTTGGTTCAGTGCAAATCAAAGCAAGAACACGTATAGTCTTAATTTTTAGTGAAGTAAAGTTTTTTGAACCTCATAGTGGCATCAAAGGGCTCCTGAGACGTATTCAACAACTCATTTGCGATTTAAACTTTTAATAAGCTTATGATTCAATGGCATTTAAAAACTGCTCTTCATTAGTTTGAGCTGACTGCCTCTTACCAATGTTATAGTGGATCACTAGGTACTATAACAGCCAAAAACAGCATGTTTCAATTTCAAATATTATAATGACTGTAGTTCATTCTTTTTTTTTGTTGTCCTGTGCGAGACAAATAAATACATTTTCTTTCATTCTTTAATAAAAATGCATGGTTTGCAGATTATATTATTTACCTTCACCCATATTATACCAAGCTCGGTCCAGTTTCTTTTCAGCTTCCTCCCAATCTGTATCGTCAATGTCCACCGCTCGCCTTGAACTGGCGAATCTGTAAATAACCGTTATTTTGGTACTGTAAACAACTATGATAGTAAGGTATCATAACCTTCCACTGTCCCCTGAGCAGACAGCCCTCTGTACAGAGGATGCATGGAGGCAGATGAAAAATCACAGCATGTGCTCATGGAGTACAGAAGTGGCAGATCAACGGGCACGGACCCTTCAATCGCCAGCATCAGTCCCAGAAGACTGAAAAGGCTGCTAGCTTTCTGGGAGGACCCGGAATGGTTGGAGTAACAAGAGGATTTTCAGATGTACAATGGCCCAATAAAGAGGCTAAGTGCGGAAACTGCCAAGCTAACCTAACTTTGATACTAAACAGGATTTAGAGTTTAACTATTCCCATAGTAATTACATTCGTATTGTCATGGGAAACATTCTGTTACTAGGATATTAAGGCCCAGTCCTTACCAAATGTAGTGCAGTGTAGTGCGGTTTTCACTACCAGAATTATATAAACGAGCCACACTTCTTAACGATTGGCTAATGGTTGGGGGCTTGAGGGTTGTATTGATGATTTTAATACTTATAATTCTGTAACTAACGTATTACGGTCGTGAATCATATTTTAATCAACATACAACCCAACACTGACAAATCGACTTAAAGACAGATAGCCCGTTTCTACGGCGGTCATGTTATGCGTGCTGCAAATTGCAAAAATCGTAAGGAAATTTGAATTTTGCGAGCTACCCTGACGCTTTCAACTCAAATTGGGACTATGTCCAAATGTATGTTACAGAACAAAATATATTTGGTCCAGCAGAATGTTATTGAGCAGGTACTATCCGTCACCATTAGAAACACAAGAACTACAGAAACTGCCTAATTGCAACAAGACAAAGACAAATAAAATTGTTGGTAGTGATAAAAAAAACAATATAGTCAGTCGCTCTATATAATATAACATAACATCACGCATGTAATCCCTGAAAGGTTAGGCAGTGTACCCAAATATAGGACACCCACATTTCCCCAAGTCCTCTTTAAGTGACATGTAATGGGGTCGAGCCTATCGCCGCCAACCGGGCACAAATCCAAATTCCGTTGCTGCTACGCAGAAAATTCCTGATATAAAACCCCAAAACATTTTTACCTAATCCGGGAATCGAACTCAGGACCTCATAATCAGCAGTCAACTAACAAGGCAGTCACTCCATGTAAAATACAAGTATTCAGCAGCATCCGGTTAGACCGAACCAAACCAACATATTTGTGAAAAAGGCTAGGCAGACGATTTATTAGAAAACAATACTTACTTATGAGGCGAAGCTCTAGGAGTATTCTCATATGGTCGTCCCTTATAATCCTTTAATGGCTTCCCACTTCTGTCGCTCCTCTGAGAACGGTCACCACCTCCGTCCCGAGTCAGTGGTGTCGGGAAGTCCCAGCTGGACTTGCGGATTGGAGCTTTGAGGTCATCGTCGTCATCGTCCCAGGCTGTCTTATCGGTTGGTTTTAGGACTTTCATGCTGAAAAATTGCAAGATAGTAAGGAGTAAATAAACAAATTATTTCTTTGTGGACTGTCAATTTTTACTTTCTCAACTACAGTTTTATAGAATCTAAGTACTCCATTTATTTTATTACCTGAGATTTGAGCTAGCAATTTGATGAGAGAGATGAAATAGTATCTACAGAATATAATTCCACCCAAGTGCATCAAGAAAAGTAAGGGAGTTACCAAACCAATTGATCGATCGTCGATCGACGCAATGTCAATCGTCGGTCGATGCCATGTCGATTGATGGTAGAATGAATTAGTCGACGTAAATCAACAGTTCCTACCACACCACTCGATCGATCAACGTCGATCGATGTCGATCGATGGCATCGATCGGCGGTCGATCAATTGTTTATCGCCACGGTATCCGTCCATCAGCCAAAACTACTACACCAATCGATGAACGTCGACCGATCGGTCGATTGGTGTGGTATCACCCTTAATCATAAGGCTGACTTGCCTTTGAGGATGAAAGCCTCCAATAAAATACAATTTAAAAAAAAAAAAGCTAAAACAGCAACTAACTCAGAACTTAGGTGAATTTTTCAGACGGGACACGGATATGCTCAGGTTCACAGTCTTTAAGTAAATAACTTCAGAAGTAGAACTGATGATCATTTTAAAGTTTACACAATCAAATTTTATCAAAATCATACCTGGGAGTCCTAGGCTCATCTTTAAATCTCGGCTCATAGTAACTCCTTCTAGAACTTTCCCCACCCCTCCTCTCGCTATCTCTGTCCCTCCTATCCGAGTCTCTCCTATCAGAGTCTCTCCCCTGTCTTCTATCCCTTTCTTTATCTCTCTCCCTTCTCATGTCATCCCTGCGGTCATCTCTTCTACGGTCACGGTCTGGTCTTCTATCATATCGGTAACGATAATAGCGGTCGTCCTCCTCATCTTTTGAGCGTGTTCTCTTTTCTTCTTGCGTTGAGTAGTGTACACCTTTTTCTTTTGCGTCTTTTTCTTTTCTGCAAGAAGTAGTTTATGATAATTTAATCGTTTGATAATTTATAGTTGGAAAAATCTAATGACATTATGCAGTTAAGAAAGAAATGACCTTCACGATTATAGCAATAATTGCACAGTATTGTGACACTATGAATTTATACAAGAATTTAACGTTTAAATGGATAATATCGTGTTATCTTGCAATCCAAATTATTAAACTGAACTTAGATATCCACTACATTTTAAGCTTTTGCTCAGCTACCCATCTCGTTATTTAAGCCCGGAATGACCTACTGCTGGGTATAAGCCTCCCCAATTTTCTGCCACATTTCTTGGACAAGTGTTAGCACAGCATGTGCGTTCAGCTACTACCAACACTCAATAGTATTTAAAATAAAGTTCCAATTCCGAGCTGTTAAGTTATTATAAAAACATGTGAAGTGTTTTATTATTGAATTTAAAAACACCATGACTGAAGATTATTTAAAAATGCTCAGAATTTATTTATTAGTGAGAATGTAGTTTTACATAGTATGGTGTTAGTATTTTGTTCAGTTCAATACATTCTACCACAAGATGTGGTGTACAACTATTCAGATGTAATTTACAGTACAATACATATTAAGATTTGTGATACAATAAGTCCAATATGAATTAATAATATGATAGGAATTAAAATTAAAAAGGTAATCGTTTTTATAAGACCAATTTCACAATTAAACTTTTACTTTAGTTTGACTTTAATATTATAAAACATGAGCCTATTATATTAAGTATATGTAATTCAGAAATATTAGCAGAGAGAGAAGAGAAACTATGAAAATAATGGTCTGGCTTCTAAAATTAACTATTTATTTGTTTTGGGGCCAGTATGTCTGCTGACTTTATATTTCTATAAGGTATTTAACTGTATTTAAAAATGTATGCAAGCTTTTAACAATGATAATTTGGTGTTATCATTATTATGCATCAAAAGGTTAACTGTAGTAAAAGAACTGTTCACTCTAAAACAATATAAAACTAAGTTCAAAATAAACTTTCTCACTTCTGTAATCTCTCCAGCATCCGTTCTCGCGCTTGTTCTGATATGCCACCGGTGTAAGTAGGTGTTTCTTCATTATGCTTCCTGTATTTACGTTCTTTCGAAGCGCTAGCATCAGATTTACTGTCGTCACCATCATCTTCGTTACTTTCTTCTTGAAACGAGATCAGACGGTTCTGCTTACGTTTCGCTGCAGCCAGCTTGTCAAGACCAAGTAACGAAGGCTTGGCAAACTGAAACTCTCCTGGAGCTTCCTTCTTTTTAAGAATAAGACCGCCGAGAGCATCCCCAGAAGAACCCTCCAAACGATGCAAGTTTTCGTCCTCTTCCGACATTGTGATGATGCGACGAACGCACTAACACTTATCACTAAAGTAAAACTAATGATTTTAGTAAACTACAATATTATTAACAGTTTAATCAAGTAAATAAATTACAAAAACATTGCGCTCACTCGTGTGACGACAATGCTTTGACATTAGAATGACAGAACTTCAAACAGGTGAGTGAAAAATGACAATGACATTCACAAGTAGATTGTTGCCAGCAACAAAAAGTATTATGATGCGTTCAGATAAATCTAAATTCACAACCTTTTCACTGGTTAAGTGAGCAGTCCAGGAAAAGCCGATGTGGCTATACTAAACCTATCGGCATTTGAAACCTTTTGGATTCAAATGCCGATTGTGGAATTTATGTTTGGAATTTATAGTAGAAAAGATGTAGTTTGGCACTCAACTGAGTTTTTATAAACGAAACTAGCTCCATAACGTAGTACTTAGGCACTGGATTTTAAATCGTAAAGAAAACAGCATGCTGCATACACAGGTGAACATAATTATTTATTCATACTTGTTCTCAATAAACAACAAAATTCACGAGGAGAAAATATGTACTGCATTTCTCTAAGATTAAAAAAGGGAAGGGAACACGTCCAGTCTCTAAATATTTCACTACCACTAGAAATACGACTCGGTGAAGGATTCATATGGAAACAGCTTCTTTGTGGCGTCACCAAAGGGAGTGAATTTCTTGTAAGTAGAGTCTTCGCACCTATACAAACAGTAATTTTATTGTTTAAGGGTCAGCTCACAAGTCGCTCTTTAAAAGTGTGCGCGCAGCGTCGCGTCGCGTCGCGTCTCGGTATGAGCTGACTCTTAGCGAAAGGCAAGTATTACTTAAACTGTCATACATAAGCCATGTTTCGTTGCGAAAATCAAATTGCGGAACATTGTTTCAGCAACTATTGCTAATATTCACAGTACTTATTATTTTATCTCTGGCAGCCACCCCACAACTTGTTCTACGAAAATAGATATCACGTGACACTTTGATGCAAAATCAGCGATAAAATAATATTGAAGCTGAAAAGTCTGTAATTTTCCGTATTCAACCAAACTTTATTAATTTTGCCAAATTGCCCGTAACATTTCGAGGTTGCACATCTATTTAATTAGAAGGTAGGTATTCCTAAAAAGCTAAGCTGAGCAACAGCTGCACATTCAAGAGGCAGGGAACGTTATTTTGTTAGATTAAAAAAATTGCCGGTACTTTATTAAAATATTGCACAATCATTTATTAAACTAGCAAACCCGAAATATAGGGAGTACACTACCGAGAAACTTGGACCAGCAAAAGTGCACCGTCTACCTTTTAAACCAACAACAGTTATTCTACCGTTTACCTACTGTGCCAAATCACCTTATTTTCTTTTTCGATGTTAAAAATACCTGAAACTCAAGTTCGCTCCATAGTTAAACTGAACTTAGTAAGTATAGTTACATAATAATTATTCAGTTGACAACAGCTGTTTTGAGAGTAATCTTAATCACAATATTTTACGTCACCTTTTGTCAACGTTTTATAAGTGCACATGAAGGCACATGTGCACTTATAAAACGTTGACAAAAGGTGCACGGTTCGGGTCTGTCGTTTTCTATGGAGAAGAACCGTCCAGAAACGCCATGTTTAAGGTACGAACAGACGTGCTCATTACTAGCACGAAAGCATACTTTTATTGAGCAAGTGCTCATTAGTAGCACGTGTGTAATGCAATGAGCATGCTTATTTAGAGCGTGCTCAAAAATCAACCGACGTTTGATTTTCGAGCATGCTACCTGAGGCGCGGGTAGAAGGGGGCGTGCTCCGAGCGCGTCTGAACAGGTTTGCTTATTAGCATGCTATTATCGATTCGATCTCGATCCGCGGCGGGCGACTGTTTTTGCGTCAAATTAAAATAAAAACGAAAATTGAACCCAAAATGTTCTTACACAATTCCGTTGCAAGCAATATGATTATTTTATTGAGTTCTGTATGGATACCACTGTCACTATATTTGTACAATCATTTTGTCCAAGAGCCTGGTGCTAAATAGTAGCACGTCTGTCCGGTACCTACGTTTGCTTTGAGCATGCTTGTTTATGAGTATGCTTCAAGCAAGTATGCTTATTGCTGGCAAATGTGAACAGTTGCATGAGCATGCTAACTTTAAGCACGCATAAAAGCACGCTTTTTTTTAGCACGTCTGTCCGTACCTTTACTCTCTAATATTAAAAAACCGCAAAACAAAGATCGCTACAACCTAAGTAAGTACTGTTCCGTTAACTAAGTACACGTACTTAGCGATCGCTCTTACAGCTATGACACAAGTTACGTTGCAAAACATCGTCCTTTACATACCTCAAGATTAGTCAAGATAAATGCAGGGAAATCCTCTAGTAAGTAGAAGGTAGTTGGCATAGAACAATATATATTTGCTCCATTTTGACTTATGGAGCCGCCAAGATGTTAGAGAAGGACAAGTATGTATACCGAAGACATTTCGAAAATTTGTAGGTTGTCACCACTTTTATTCTGACTACTGATGTGACCTTCAACGTGAATGAATGTGTGAATTTCAACATCGATAGAATTTACAATGACATGCCAAAAAGAGGAAATCGACAATATTTAAAGAAAGACAGATAAATAGATTGATAGATACTTTATTGTTTGCTTGCACACCATAAAAATAAACAAAACAGATAATGATGAGTCTTTTCCACTTATTATTATTCAGTAAAAAACGTTTTTTTCACAATGTTCTACTTCGCAGACGCCCATTAGTACTTCCTTTAATGTAATAAATCAAGGTATGATTTAAACGGGATATCAAATCAAATAAAATACCATCAAATCATTTATAGCAGACCATTTTCATTTGTTCTATCCATATTAGAATAATGTAGGAACACATCTTCTCTAAGTCGCCTCAATTTCATAGTTTTATAGAATCTTACTTTGTTCTTTCTATGAGCATAATAAAAATTAAATATTAGATTAAGTTCAACTCCAAAACAGACAGTCAATTTATTATTGACTGTCCGTTTTGGAGTTGAATTTCGTCTACCAATACAGTGTTTAGGAAAACTGTTCCAGAAAAGTATCGACAACATTTTTGTCACCAATCAATAATTAACATGACAAATAGTTCGAACTGTCAGACATGCAAGCAACGTACTTTCAAGTTTCACCGGGTAATTGGAACCAAATAGAACCAAATGAACCTACAAAATCTAAAACAAAGTGACAATCATTTATCTCATTCCCACATCATTTTTCGTGCCATAAGACAGAGCGGGAAGAAAGATAGTCACAGAGTTCTTTTTATAGCGCTATATACTTCCATGCTATAGTTGTTATTCTAAGGGTCAGAAAATAAAGTTAAATTTTGAATCGCTCTTTAAAATGTGCGCGCAGCGTCGCATCTCGGTGTGAGCTGACTCTAAGGTGGTACGGGTACCATTTATGATCTACATGAGATATTTTAATCATGTTGGGTACGAAACATCTCTATACCTCTTCGAGAACAAGCGTCATGTTATGAATATTATCACCGAATTAATTAATACCAACAATAAACAAACGATAGTTCTTTCCATCCTAGGCATATTAATTACCGATTAATTAGCATGCACCTAAGACCATCGAAATATATAGTCTTGGAAATTTCAAAAACAATCTTACAGCTTTTATAATATTGACTTAAAACGAACAAAATTAAAAAAAAAACGAACAGTCGAAAAAATTTAACACATAATATAGATACGAAAATATGTATTTGCCACAAATTACTCTTGCTTATAAATCTTTCAATTTGTTCCATCAACCGAAATAGAACAGTTTGTGATCATCTCTTGTGGCATTTGGACGTGTGTGCCAAGACTAAAAAAATCGTGTATTGGCGCGAAAGTTATCAACGCGAGTTTTTTTTTTAATACTTTGATTGATTTGTGCCTACAGGAATTAGTTTTGTTCATCCTAAAGAGTTTTGGAAACTCCTTTGATGTGTAAATTGACGTGTAAAGTGATGTGAGGGAAGGACGATAGGCAGTATATTGCGTGTGACAAGTTTATTTTAAAATTTGCTCTGGTTTTTGTGCGAAAGTTTGTGTACGTCATGGCCGATGTGGAAAATACCGGCGGGAAGGAGGTTATCAGAGAAGAGGGTGAGCGTTCACTAACGTTTTTTGATAATTTTATGATTTGTTATTAGAACTAAGATTGTTATTAATTGTCGTTACCTACATGTTATTGTGTTGGTAGATTCATTTCATTGTGATCGTGTGAACACCACACTGCTTGCCTCTACATAAATCGTCAACTCCGGCGCAATAAACAATTTTAAAATCATAGTCTTTTTTCATTGTGTATTCTGTACGCATGTCTTAAGATGGAAATGTTTTTCAGCAAGAATCAATGTACAAACCTACACAAAAGAACGATAATTGAGATTTAACTGCTTTTAAATGTCTCCGAGGTTTTTGTTGTTTGTTTTTCCAAAAAATATTTTAAGTTAAATCAATCAGTAAACTGTAACAAATAGTAACAATTGAAAAGTTAATGTGATCGTTAAATAGGTAGGTACTTACTTATTTGTTAAGGTTCACGGAACTTTGTCGTATCAAAATCCCAGTACCAAGCAACGTATCTCTAAGAAATAATTGTAATGTAAAATCTTAGCAAGCTCCAGCAGTAGAAAGGCTTGATGAACATGAACATTAACCTTATGTTTGGTCTAACCTTTGTTTCTGCTTATGTGCTGTGGTACAGCAGAGAGGGTTCGCTTTGCTTTGCACCTCAGTAGGTACCTATCTGGAAACATCGACATTGTACGAACATAGTCTACATGTAAATGCATGCACAGAAGTGTATAGGGTCGCGGGCCTGTGGGTGGTGAGTAATGGGCTAGCTCACCGTCCGTCCGTCTTATGACGACAGGCCGTGCCGACGGCGCGTTCGTGTTCCACGCGCAGCTCAAGGAGATGTCAGCAAATCGGAAGGGGTCCAAGAGGGCCGATGCCTGCCAGGGCTGCGGGCTGTTCAAAAGAGATACCGTGGCCCTGGAACACAAAGGGCTAAGAAGGAACATGGATGGGTTTTAGTCAGTCAAGTCTGACACTCCTTTCCGCTCCGCCCAGAGCGGGAGAAGTCATTTGATGATTTACCATCTGAAAAAAAAGAAGCGACACCGACACTCGCACTATTACTACGTGAGGTATTCAGTACCCTACATCATTCTGAACCCGGCACAAACAAGGGTTGCCAGGTCTTGAAATCGAAAAGCCAGACCGTCCAGCTAGTTTAGCCTGATATTTGGGTAAAAAAGCCACACCACATTAAAAAAAAGAGTAATACAAGGTTTTTCAATCGTTTACCATAAAAGCTTGTTAAATTCAAATGTAACAACAGTATCATTCAAGGAATCAGTTTCCTTTATTATTAATCAAATGTAAAAACATGACAAACGTCAAAACAAAAAAAAAAAAAACTGGCCAAATTTAAAAAGCCTAACAAAAGCGGGACAGGCTGGACACCATCTAATTTGGCCTGACACGCAACCAAAAAGCCTGACTGTGTCCGGCTTTATCCGGATGCCTGGCAATGACATTTTTAATCCGTATTTTTTTTAAATCTGCTGATTCCTACTAAATACTTACACAGCTATTTTTTTATTATCGACTTTGTGTGGTTCAGATTACCAAACAATTACCTCGTATTCAGTAAATCAGTACATCATGTACTGAATTGTTTATGCTTCCCTATCAACGTGTATGATGTGCAAACAATGATAAAACTTATGATGACGGAAACTGGCAACGATTTCAAATGACTGTTTTAAGGTACGGTAGCCATGGAGGGATAGGCCGAACCAGAAACCTTGCAAAATCTTCGAAATTAAATCCAGATTCATATTTTTACTTAAGACAACATAAATTCACGCAAAACTGGTTTAATTGTATATTGTTAATTTTAAATTAGACAAATTAATGAACACAACTAATTACATACAAATCTGAATAAGAATGGTCCTATTTAAATATTTCGCTATCGCAACATTACGTTACGACGGATCTTAATTTGAATTTGGAATTGAAACCGCGCGGCAATGAACCAATTGTTCGAGATAATTTAATTGATCGCTTCTAAGAACAATTTGACGTGTTTTGAAACTTAATTATGTACCTACACAATATGAAATTGTTCGTCAAATTGATCTGGCGTATTTTTTTGTATCTATTTATGTCGGCTTCCTAACCTAACCCAAAAAACGTATGGGAACCGCAACAAACCATGCAAGGGTAGGGTTTTTTTTCTTGAATGTTGGGATAATTCAGATACCAGCGCATCAGTCGATACTTAATTCTTTTCTTTGGAAAATTATTATTTCGATCGCTATGGACCATATCTTCCTACATTATTCTATTGCTGGGTGCAACTGAAAATTTAGACAATAATTTATTAAAACTATGCAACAATATACGGGGTACTTATAATCAATATATTGGAAATTAAAAAAAAATTGGTTGTCTGTAAAGTTGGTTTACGGACGATAGTTAACCGTGACAACGTCATAACAAAACATTGAAGCGGCGCAAGCGTACAATGAGCGTAACGGGACAATGAGTCATCGTTTTTCGTGGTGTACGTTACCCCAGCAAGAAAGTATCTCCTAGAGTTACATGAGTAGAACGTATAGTTGGTGCCTTATCTGCTGTAAATGTGCCCCCACATAAAAAATGTGTGCCCCCTGTCGTTTTGAAAACAAAAAACCGAAAAACGATTCTTGCTGGGGTAACGTTTTTCTAGCAGGAAAATTCTAAACGAATGATCGGAGAGAGAAAAATTGTGCATGGCCAGAGAGCTTATATGTGTGCCAAAATGTGCCCCTAAAAATAAAATCTGTGCCCCTTCAGATTTTCGAGATATTGCATTTCCTGCTGGAGTAACGTTTTGATGAATCGTATATCTCTAAAACCATTGCATATGCCCCTGTAGAATAAACATACACGAGTAGGTCTTAAGGCAGAAACACACTTACGTGTCGTGGCGTGTCGTGACGCGCCAGAAGCATTCGGTTTCATACATCGTTGCGACACGACACGCCACGACACGTAAGTATGTTTCCGCCTTTAATGTGTGCCCCTATATGCCCCAATTAGATTTAAGAAAATATTTATAGTTTTCAAGTTATCGTGGTTTTATGAAAACCCGAAAAAACATCGCAGCGCTTAAATGAGACAAGGTATAAGTTCGCTGAAAACTGTATTCGGTCCTTCTTGACGCTAATAATAACCACACAAACTTTCAAAACTGTTCATGCATGCGTTTTTTTAGAGCAGATAAGGCACCAACTATACGTTCTACTCATATAACTCTAGGAGATACTTTCTTGCTGGGGTAACGTACACTTTTTCATGCATGCAGTCGGCGTTCATCGATTTATTAGACGTTGTCACGTCAAAAAACAGCTGTACGCCTGAACGTAGGCGTGTAGCGTGTAGGTATTGCACTTTTGTAGGAAACGTTTTTTTTTTTCGTTGAAGAATTTCTATACAGGAGGGTTCAGAATGATGAAATACTGAGTAGATACGTGGTAGGTAAAACCAAGTTTATTATCATTGAAGTAACAAAAATAATGTTTATGAGTTGGAGTGACAGTTTAGAATGCAAATCTTAAAGTTCTGGTTTTGATCAAAGCACCTAAGGGTCAAACGACGTAGGTTAAAGTACCTACCTACCCACCTTATAATGTTGTACGTAAATACATACGTTTAGTTTACAAAGAAGTTGTTTTGAAGCGTATCAAGGGCGTTGACTGTTTATGAAAGTATGAAAACATGCAAAGTTCAGATCTGATCGATGACCTTTTACTCCTTGCTTGTAATTATATATCCTTTTATCCTTGCTATATGGTGGAGGAGCTCGTGGCTAAATAATAACAGCCGCCCGGGTCGATCTTTAAGGTTAAGCCGTGCTTGCCGAGGTTGGTCCGTGGATGGGTGACCATAATTACATACCGAGTTTCCTCCGTGCCTCGGAAAGCACGTTAAACCGTTGGTCCCGGCTGTCATTTGTAGATCTTTGACAGTCGTTACGAGTAGTCAGAAGCCAAAAAGTCTGACATCCAGTCTTACCAAGGGGTATCGTATTACCTAGTTACTGGGTTGTGGAGGTCAGATAGGCAGTCGCTTCATGTATAATACTGGTACTCAGCTGCATCCGGTTAGACTGGAAGCCGACCCCAAGATAGTTTGGGAAAAGGCTAGGCAGATGATCCTTGCTATATGGTGGTGAGATTAGATAAAGCGCTAAACTAGGATACAGACTATAGTTTTTTTTAGCATCTGTGTGTTTACATCCGCATTCGTTCATTTGTTAAGGACAGCAAAGGCACTATGCAGACAAAGTTACATTCGCATTTATAATATTAAATATGAGATCAGAGGCATTCCCTCCATACTGGTATTCAGCTGCATCTGGTAAGATTGGGAAGTCGACCCCAAGATAGCTGGCAAAGGACTAGAATGATTATTTATTTGAATTTAATTAATTTTAAGAAAACTTACAGCTAATACATTCAAGAGGCAGTAGTCATAATATGTAGAAGAAGGCCAATTACAAGTTTCCACTTATACAACATGTAACTTAATTAACGCACATCCTGAAAATAGTTTGTTCAGAATCGTTTACTGAATCGATTTCTATCATTGTTAATATAGGTAATTTTTTATCCCAAAAATAATCAAAACTACGGAAATTATTGTCATATTAACCCTGTACAGTCAAAACAAATTGAAATGGACGTAGTTTCGTTATGTTGTGTCGAGCGGCGCGATAACTGCTTGTGCGAATGTGTGCGTTGCGAGCGTACTAGTATGACCTAACGTTCTCCAAGAATTGGTATAACTAATTTAATAAATAACAATGCATATACATTTTAAATTAAAAATTCAGTATATATATTATGATTATATAGGTAACATACCTAATATTCTAATTGGGGTGTTTGAGGGTGTGCGTTAATTACGTTACATGTTGTATAAACTTACTAGCTGCTGCCCGTGACTTCGTTCGTTTTGAAATTTTGATGGGTTTCAGTTTTATCTAAAGCTTGTAATCGAGACCTCGTCAAATATTGAAGTGCGCTGTTCAAGCTTTTATACTTGATCTGAATCTATGATACGGTTCATGAGACTCTAAGTTTTTATTTATATGCTTTCTTTACCTAAACGGGCATAAGTTTCGCTTTTTAGTGATGTTTAAATATTTACAGCAAGAGAGTTTTATTGGTGTTTAAACTTGCAACATTTTGACATAAAGAGATGACAGTTCAAAAGTATCACTTTTGTTGCTGCTCTTGGATTGGAGATTCTATTTACGTAAAAGTAATAAATTCTTAATTGATTATTATCATTTCATATCAATGTTAAACTCATGCTGCGCCGACCCCAAATGAATTAGCATAAGGGCCAAAGAATGATAATGATCAATGTTAGATTCTTTGCCTGACACACTGAAGAGATCTCAAAATACGTATTAAATCGGTTTCTAAAAAATGCACACGTTTTATGCAATGCCAATCTACGAACTAGGAACAGTTTTCTATACACCATCTAACGCTCGTTCAAAAATTCAGGCGATGCGCCTTGAAACAAGCAACACGTGCGTTTTTCACTTGTTTCTTTCGCGTAAAACCAGTTTATGCAGATCTCTCATTGTACGGAAAATCTATACAAAGCGAGGCCATGTTATACTGGAAATTTATAGCTTGATGTGTGGAAATGTCTAACTACCGTCGCGTCGCGGTGCTCTCATACTCCAAGCAGTTTATTTAATTTGTTTTTCGAAAGTCGCAACACCTTAAGCATGTAACTCGTGCAATACGGCACGGTTGGCGCCGTGGTTTCATGAGCGATTGACTGCTGCGCTGCGCGTCGCGGGTTCTATCCCCGCACGGAACAAATATTTATATGGCCTACAGATAGTTGTTCCGGGTCTGGCTGTTTGTGTAAGTGTTTTAAATGTTTGTAAAAACACCCACGATACAGGAGAAAATCCTAGTGTGGGGAAAAGCCTTAAAAATAAATAATTGAAAAATACTGTAATTGACCAGTGCCCTTGGATTTATAAATGTCTAACTTTTCGATGACTTCATTGAGGACATTGCGCATTCTGACTTTTACCCGCGAATACGGTGACATTTCAGCAATTCCGTGATACCCAAGCATTGAACTTTAGAAAATACATTTGTTTATCCTTTACATAAAATTATGTTTGTTTTGCCGGCAAAATAAAGTGTCAGAACAAGGTGGCGTTGTCACCCGATGACATATTATTGTTATAAACTTTTATTGAAGATTTTAAAGATCGAAGCCAAAAATCTCAAGCTTAGATAGTTTTATTTGAAGATCAGTGAATATTCTTGTGAAAACATATCTGTGATTTATTCAGTCTTCCAATCCCAGCAGCTTTAAATAATTCGTGAAAAAAAAATGGTTTTTGTCTTGGTATTAAATTGCGCGGCGGCAATTCCGTTTGTCCGTGTGTTTTTTTTTTACTTTTGTTCCGAGACTTCCGCGTTCTGCGTTACCGAATTATGTAAGTGCTAGGTTATAGTACTATGCAGCTATAGGAACCAACTGAACACTGAACAGCAAATATTTATGATATGCCGAGACATAATAGCGTAATCAGCCTTTTTCAATTGCTGGGTACATACCTAAATCTCCTCTCTGCAAGAGAGAATGGGCCATAAATCATCTGGTAGGGACACTGCGGTAAGGTGGATGGCACTGTTTGCGAACTTGTGATTCTAGGTCATACTATTTTGACCACGATGTTTTTTTGACCGTTTTGTGAGCAGCTGGGTTCGAACTCACGACCAGCGAAACTCAAGTCGGAGCCTGAACTATTGGGCTACCACTGCGCAGACCCACTACATCTACTTATTATTTTATGAGGTTTAATCCGATGTGGTCACGAATACTATTAATAACACTAAAAACGGGATCGTTTTGTCTGCTCATAAAAAACCACCCGCAATAATTTCAGTTTATCCGCAATCATGCCGATTTCAACACTGCCAAAACATCGGTAGCTCATAGCAAATAGACAACATAGTAAATATTCCGTTTTAAGTGAATCTACACTGCCTATCACCAAACAAATCGTTTTACCTTTCAAACAATAGCACCGAAATTCTTCAACCAAAACACTCCTGCTTATACCTACATTCCTATTAGGTATGTACATACCGCGCTAAACGCTTTGAAGTATATAATAGGTAAATAAAACGAAGATCAAAGGAACGATGACAAGATGTGACTACAGTGTGTGTTTGGTTTATTTTCACATCAGTTCATTTTGTCGTCGGATCCTTGGATACTTTAGCCTTCCAGTATTTACTCTGTATACTTACGTAGTTTGCTGAGGACCTCGTGGCTAATTAAAAAAAGCCACTCGGGCCGATCCGATCTTGCCTCGGTTGGTCTGTGGATAGGTGCCACCCCATTACATACCGAGTTTCTTCCTTGCCTCGGTAACCACGTTATGCCGTTAGTCCCGGCTCTGTCAATTCTAGATCTTTGGCAGTCATTACAGGTAGTCAGTGGCCTGAAAGTTTGACAAACAGTCTCACCGGGGGTAACGTATTACCTACCCAGCACTAACCGGGTTGTGGAGGTCAGGTAGGCAGTCACTCCATCGGGCCTGTGGACGGTGAGTAATGGGCTAGCTCACAGTCCGTCCGTCTTATGACGAAAGGCCGATGCCTGCCAGGGCTTTTTTTTTTTGGCGGATGAGAAATCATCAAATGACTTCTCCCGCTCTGGGCGGAGCGGGAGGGAGTGTCAGACTTGACTGACTAAAACCCACCCATGTTTCTTCTTGGCCCTTTGTGTTCCAGGGCCGCGGTATCTCTTTCGAACAACCCGCAGCCCTGGCAGGCATCTGCCTTTTTGGACCCCTTCCGGACCGCCTCCAAGAACGCGCCCACACCGGGGCCCCGTAAAGGGCCATGGACCGCACGACCCCCGCATAGAGCCTCCAGCAGGAGGCGTTTGGACCCCCCAGGTTGGGCAAGAGCCGCTTGAACGCAGCCTCTGCCCGTTCCAGTTTGGGGGCCAAACGTCGGAAGTGCTCAACGAAGTTCCACCGGCTGTCGAGGACAAGCCCTAGGTACTTCAGCGTCATCGACGCCGATGGGAACCCCGCCTACCGTCAGTATGGATCCCGACGGTGGCACATTCCGAGGCCCATGAAAGCACATGGCCTCGGACTTGTGCAATGCCACCTCAAGACCCAGTTGCCGGATTCTCTCCACGACTATCGCAACCCCGCGTGTCATTAGTTCGGCCGCCGCCTCGTGCGACCTCCCCTGTGCCAGCACCAGCGTGTCGTCAGCGTAGCAAACTACGCTGACACCGCTAGGGAGGTCGGCGCGCAGCACCCAGTCGTAGCCGATACCTGCCAGGGTTGCGGGACTGTTCGAAAGAGACACCGTGGCCCTGGAACACAAACGGCTAAGTAGGAACATGGATGGGTTTTAGTCAGTACAAATCTGACACTCCCTTCCGCTTCGCCCAGAGCGGGAGGGCTCATTTAATGATTTCCATCGTAAAAAAAAAGGCAGTCACTCCATGTAAAATACTGGTATTCAGCTGCATCCAGTTAGACTAGAAGGCGAGCTGAACGTAGTTGGGAAAAAGTTAGGCAGGTGTAGATGATGACGACTTTGTTTGCTGATTTTTATTTAGTCGGTAAAGGTAAGTTTAGATAAAAACAGTTCTGTGAAGGTATATAATGCCGAACAACCGACCGCAACAGCAGACTGCAATACGACTGGTTTGTAATGTCACCCATGTAAGGAAGCACTTACATACTTATAATCTTATATAGAAATCACCTACTTTCAATTACATAGAAGCTAGAATAACAGGTGAGATACATTAAAGAAACATTGATTTTAGACGTAGATGAATTGTGCTACTTGTGCTTGTGCCAAAAAAAAAAATTCACTCTTTCTTTCTTTCTTCCATGGAGCGGGAAGACGGATACTTATAACCGAAGACATTTTGTTTGTTGTTGACTGCCTCTTTGGTCTACTGCTGAGCATGAGGTCCTTGGTTCGATTCCCATGTCAGGCAAATTGTATAGGGTTTTTCCAACACGAATTTCTCAGTGGCAGCCCCGTAGTCTGGATTTGTGCCCGGTCCATGGCAATAGACTCGCCCTCTATTATACGGGACATAAACATAACTGGCGAAACGTGGATGTACACCTCTACCTGACCCTCGAAGTTTACAAGCTTGAAAATATATTATTTTATTTACAGTGGACTTCTGCCCTCCAATGGACATAAAACCTTAGGAGCCTTGTAACTACTGAGTAATTTATTATCTAATGCTAACATGCTGTATGAAACTCTAAAACAAGGAATGCAAGAGCTATCTTTATTTGGTAATAACCAGGCACTTAAATATTAACAAGCGATAGACGGGACCAGGTAAAGAATATCGTAATCAAAAACTTGTCACTACTTTGTAAAAAGTCGGTATGTCTAGTGTCATACGCCTGCTTGTCAGATAGCAATCGTGTGTCAAAATCGAAAATTTTCCGAATCAATATTTTTCTATAAAAATATTCCTAATTTCCGCTCTATAAGTCTTTTTAGTCTCTTTGCTTATAACATTTTAGAAACCAGATATTACCATTAAAACGAGGAGTAATTATAGACATGTTATGAGCGTGCGATCTTTCGCAGCTGGCAGTCTTTTACCCTTAATTATCATGGAAACTTCTGGCCTCGTAAGCTCGTAATTAATCGTATAATTTTATAGTAATTTGAATAAACAGGAAGGTGAATTTGACGCATGTTTTCAGACAGTCTTATGGAGGCACTTCAGAAGTTTTCTTGAACACTGTAACTTTATTCCCCTTCGTAGCCCCTTATTTTTTTTTTACGAATGGTAAATCATCAAATGACTTCTCCCGCTCTGGGCGGAACGGGAGGGAGTGTCAGACTTGTAATGACTAAAACCCACCCATGTTCCTTCTTCGCCCTTTGTGTTCCAGGGCCGCGGTATCTCTTTCGAACAACCCGCAGCCCTGGCAGGCATCGGCCCTCTCAGACCCCTTCCCCCTTTGTAGCCCCTTACCTGGTATTGCGGGCGCGTGTGTGCGTGTTTGTTATGTCTATGTGTTTTAATTAAGGTGGTGTATGTTTCTGAATTTTTGTTTGAATTGTGGGTGGTGGAGGTCAGATAAGCAGCCGCTCCATGTAAATACTGGTATCCAGCAGCATCATCACTCTAGCCTTTCCCAACTATGTAGAAAGGCGAAAGGCTAGGGTGATGATGTTTGTGAATTTTGTAATTATGTGGATTTACAAAAATAAAGATTTCATTTCATTGCTCCATCTGATTAGACTGGAAGCCGACCCCAACAAAGTTATACTATTATTTACCGCGAGATAATCGTTTGCCAATTTCAGTCACTTCCTTATAATTTTAAAACTCTAAATTTTACGAAAACTTGACTTACTTAAGCAGAAGGGGTAAACTACTTCAAAATCAACGTTTTCCTTCTGCTCTTAATTAACTCTTTTAATAAAAACCTTTTTAGATTAGCGACTGATGAAACGAAAGTGATGAATTGAATTAGGAAGATACGTTATTTAAAATAATCCACTTATTTTGCCCAGCATTGTGGGCATTTCGCCAATATTGATTTAGTCCCAAGTAATAGGGGCGAGCCTAATCACATTACGTAGACTGTACTGATAAACGAAATGTGATACTAAACCCATCTCCCTTAGTTGAGTAAATAAGTAAGTCGGTTCAATCTTTTAAGAATTTGAAGCTAAATTACATTGTGTGTCCCTAGAACCTAGTCTAGTGTATAACATCTATATCTATCAACAAATACATAACACTGTAGTGTCTGTTAATTACTTTAAAATGTTAGAATATTTATGCGATGCTAACTATGAAATTTAGGGTTCCGTACCCAAAGGGACCCTATTACTGAGACTTCGCTGTCCGTCTGTCACCAGACTGTATCTCATGAACCGTGATAGTTAGCCAGTTGAAATGTCTACAGATTATGTATTTCTGTTGATACTATAATAATAAATACTAAAAATAAAATAAAAATTTAAGGGAGCTCCCATACAAAAAAGTGATTTTTTTTGCTCGTTTTTATAAATAATGGTACGGAGTCGCACTTGGCCGGTTTTTTTTTAAATTTTTGTCTGTCTGTCTGTTTGTTCCGGCTAATCTCCGAAAAGGTAAGACTGATTTTAACGGGACAGATAGAACAGATAGCTGATGTTATATGGAGTAACTTAGGCTTTTATTTTAGAAAAAGAATTTGAGTTCCGTGTAAAAAAAATATAAAACCCAATGACATTGTTACAAAAATCCGATTCAAATAGGGAAGTAGTATTTTTATAATAATTTCACTCGGACGAAGGTCACGGTTAAAATCTAGTATCTAATAAAATGACAATAAGTTATCTGAAAAATCAATTTGCAATTTTATGTTTTAAGACGGTATTTAGGTTCTGCGAGGGCTGCTAAATTCTTACAATTTCTTATGAAAACATTCATAGTAACCTAAGATCATCAACCAAATGCAAGTTCGGCCTAATATAGGTGGCCCCAGTTTGTGTCTGATTTTCGGCATCCATGTGTCATAGTATAATTCGGTGCTACAGACTACGTGGCACTTTACGTAAATTAATATGATTTTGGCACTATTCCAACTGTCTCCATGATCTATTGTTGTTTCACCCAGCAACATTTTAATTTGATAAACTACTTTATTTCGTTTATTTATTTACTTATAATTATACTAATTACATTTTAAGTATTTTTACAAAAAAAAAAAAAAAAGTAGCCCACCGGCATTGGGAAAAGGGTCCGAGCTACCGGTGGTCAGGGCTCTTGAGAGAGGAACCTCTTAACAATACGCGCCGTGTCCAGAAGCACTGCTTTCTGAATCAAGCCCTTGATCCAGCTGCCTAACGAGAGCCTCATCAGATATTGGTCGAGGCTTTTGGCTACAAAGCCATTGGCCGACACGACTATCGGCACAATGACTGCTGTACTCACGTCCCGCATTCGATAACCTCGCGAGCCAGATCTAGATATTTGAATTGCTTATCTTTCTCTGCTTTCACGAGGTTCTTGGAACTATTATTATTACTAATGGAAAACATACCTTTGGCTTCAACCTGCACTGGACCAGCGTGGTGGATTGCAACCTTCTCCCCCTTACTAAGAAGAGGCAATGATTACGTTATGGGTTGATTATGTTACTTACCAGTCGACGTCAAAGAAGGCTCGTCAAGCTGTTCACAATGGTGAGCTGGTGTTTTCAATTATGCATATATGGAAGTAAATGTTGGGTGTGGCAAATGAGGCATGAAAGTAGAACAAATGCTTTTTTTTTTGTTCGCGATGGGTTTGCTCTACTCTAGTCTGGGTCAGAGATGACAGAGACAAAGTCGACGATGGTACGAGCTTACCCAGAAGAAGCCTATTCACTCTAACGTTGAAGAGATTAGGGTTGTATTTAAGCGTTCGGAAACAGACGCTGGGTAAATTCGTTCAATTTTTTTTTTTTCGTCCCGTTTTAAATTGAGGAATGAGGTTATGGTCATGTGAAGAGGTTGGTTGAAGGGAAACTAACATAAGGTATTTACAAGGCACATAGTGGCAACGCCGGGACGAGACGTACTAGGAGGACATACACTGACCTTTGCTGAGGTTCTTCAGAAAGGTCAGTCATTCGAGTTGGAAAAGAGATGGCGCTAGACGTCGTCTATAGCTCCGTCTCTTTCCCACACTGGTATAAGATTGAAACAATTCTGCTATAAGACGTCATGGCAGGCCACCTGGTGCGTAGTACTCGCAACCGGTGTGCGTGTATGACCAGATTTATGAACGAAGGCAAAGCAAAAGTAGTATGTAAGTATGTCAGGTGGCGTTCTGTGGTGTCTGCTTACCCCCATGGGGAAAAAGGGGTGATTTTATGTACGTATGTATATTATTCCTGGCAGCCATGCAAAATTGGGCAGTAAAATTAATTTCTTTATTATGCAGCTGTTTCCAAGTCTGATGACTCATTTTGCCTGATGTGAAGAAACACAGGCCTCGGTTAAATATGTGGTTTATTGGCGATATTAGTTATGAATACCATAAAATACTCCATTTTAACTCCTCATAATTTATAAAAGCAGATGATTTGCTGAAGAATTGTAGGTGTAGTTTTTAATGAGACACAGATCGTTGGATAGTCTTAACGGCTACCTATTTTTGAATCAGTTATTGATCCAAATCGTATGGATATGCGTACCTAGAAACTGGATTCCGAACGTTGGATACAGTCAGCCAGGCAGTCGCTCCAAGTTATGCATTCAGCTGCTTCTGGTTAGACTGGAAGCCAAAACCACTACATCTGGGAAAAAGTTAGGCAGATGATGATGATAACGATGTCTGATCTATTAAAAAGTTTATTCTTATTGTCGTATCATTCTAGTCGTAAATAAATGAAACTTTTCTGTTGACAGCTGTCGTGTGGGATTTTGTTGGCAAATTGCTACGAATAACTGAAATCAAATGTTTCGAAGTGTCGATGTCGGTATAAACTTATGTTTAGACGATTAATTTACCGGTTAAGCAGAAGCCAGCCTCAGAGGCTGAACTGCGAGATGCCATACACAAAAAAAACCACCCACAACACAACGCAATCATATGCTTTAAGTAATAGACTTAAGTATACGATGTCGGGGTCAAGGACATACACCTAAAGTGTAGATGAATAGGACATCTGGCTATACGAGATGGCCGATGGAGTAAGATTTTAACCGAATGCCAAGCTTGGGCCTAAGAAACTAGGGCCGTCCAAAAGCACGTTGGGTTGACGATATCGTTAAAATCGCGGAAGACAGGGACGCACAGAACAAAGAATGGTAGAAGAGGGGGAGGCCTATACCCAACAGTGGGTGATTTCAGGCTCAATACAGGAATTGCTGTATACAGGGTTAGGTGAAACGAGAATATCTGCTGTGCTGTGCAAGGAAACAGCAGATTTTTCAGGTAGACGGTGTAGATAGTAGCGAAAAATACCTTTTTTAGGGATTCATACCCAAAGGGTCAAACGGGACCCTATTACTGAGACTTCGCTGTCCGTCCGTCCGTCCGTCCGTCTGTCACCAGGCTGTATCTCATGAACCGTGATAGTTAGCCAGTTGAAATTTCTACAGACTATGTATTTCTGTTGATGCTATAACAAAAAATACTAAAAACAGAATAAAATAAATATTGAAGGGGGCTCCCATATAAAAAAGTGATTTTTTGCTCGTTTTTATAAATAATGGTACGGAACCGTTCCAGTGCGAGTCCGACTCGCACTTGGCCGGATTTTTATTTATAGTAAATGTTGTTTATTTTCACTCCAAAATAACTTTACACTCTGTTTTTAAACAACAGTGACAACAGTTGTTAAAAAAACTTATTTGATTATGCTATTCGCACATAGCATTATCTACAGCACCCTGCTGAAATAGGAACCTTTTGACCTTGTACAAGACCAGTTTAAGTTGTCTTATTTTTTTTCTTATTTTTTTTTTTCTTTATTTTGACCATTTTGTTCTTTTTTGTGCAAGACAAATTGAAATTTTCTTTTCAGATTGTTTTGAAAATCAAACCACTTTCCTTATTACCTAAAAAAGCCTACCACTTGAACTGAAGCAGAAGTATTAAAAACCAGTTTATTTACTCAGAATCCCAATAAATTCTGCGCAAAACCGACAGGGAAGCTAATATCTATTAGTTTTCCGATATTCAACGTAGCCGAGCCTGAAGTTCTTCTTCGAGCTGCGACGCCATTTTAAAATCAAATTATTCACTTCGTTGAGTTCTATTATCTCTGGTTCCTTTTCACTAAGTTGTCGCTATCCGTTTTAAAACAGATTGGTGCATAGGGATGTACAAAGGATGACTCATAATTTTTCTCCTGCCTTTATCTTAGGCTTATCTACGCTCGGTGCCGTGACGTCAATCAATCAAAATATTTTTATTTCACATAGGCCTACATGGGCACTTGTAAAACGTCGACAAAAAGGTGCTCGGTTCGGGTTGGTCGTTTCCTATGGAGAAGAACCGGCAAGAAACTCCATGGTTACTCTTTTAAAATCATTTGGTTTTACAATTTTTGAAGTTACAGCATTGGCACCTAAGTATGAGAGCACAACGTAAGCCCGACAATAAGTCGTTGCTTACTACAACACGTAGAACAAGATAAAAGTTACCAAGGATCTAGGAATCTAAAGGGTGTAAAACACCTCTTAACGAAGCCAAAAGGCACTGATTCTCCCTGTCATTGCGATCATTTTTTTGTTCTACACCATACCTGGGAACCTTCTAGTTACGGAGATATTAGGGGTCAAAGTTCCAACTTTTTGACAAGTATTTTTTTTAAATACAAGTTTTTAATGTAAGATTTTTACTTTAAACACCTCCACGACCCCCGTACTATTCAATCCGTCCATCAGCACAATGTTTTGAGTGCGTTACATTGAGTTCTAACACAAACATTATTTTACACCCCCCAAAAAAAAGTCATTTCCCAGCAATAATTTTTGCGTAAAGTTACTTAGTTTCTTGTACAGAATGCTTAGTTAACGGCTTCGTGATGAGGTGATTTACACGATGTATAAGGCCTACAATGGCCACACATTTACAAATAATCAGTAAATAAGAAAAAGAGTCGATACAAAAAAAAAGAACTATTGCAAAAAGACTGGATTAAACAAGTGACACAAATGTTGTCATCCGTGCTGCTCGTCGGCTACGTCTGCAGCAAGTCCTCTTCTTGAATATCTCTCTATTAGTCGTGATTTTATGATAAGTTATAAGATCAGACGTTACTTTGCGGATATCATGACATAAAATGTTTTGCAAAATATTTTGTTATGCTTCCGCGAAAAAGATCCTTTCGAACTTATCATAAAATGACGACTAATAGAATAATAATGGAATTTCAAGATCCCTTTTTAGCCGTAACTTTTTTTTTTTTAATAGTTAAAGTATGACGATTTTCATCGGTACTTTACAATTCTACTCCTATTCGAGTTGATATTTTTTTTCAACCCAATGAGTCATCATGCAAAGAGCGTGTAAATCTTGGACAAACAGTTAGAGCTGCCATGGACGATTTCATTTGTGACGTAATGAGAATAACAAAGCCTATAGTACTACAACACCTATACTCTATGTGTAGGTAAGTCATCGAACCAAAAACCTGCAAATTATCTCTTTCTATCAGTCCATTACTGTGTTAATACTCGTAACTTGGGATCCACTTATCCGATTTACGTGATTTTCGTTTTAATTCATAGATAATGTTATCTTGCTGGTTAATATCAAATAATACTTAGGTAGGTAGTAATAAGATATACAGACCTCCCTAGTGGAGGAGACGGTACAATAATAGTAATAATTATTCAATTCAAATTCCTCCTAAAAAAGGTGAATTAAATCGGTTAAGTAGCTCCCAAGTTCGTTTTTATATTTATAATAATATACATTTGTTATTTATAATAGATATATTGATGACTAGCTCGTTCAGGACATAGAACAAAAAAAAACAACATTTAACTTAATTAACGCACATCCTGAAAATAGTTTGTTCAGAATCGTTTACTGAATCGATTTCTATCATTTTTAATGTAGGTAAATTTTGTATCCCAAAAATAATTAAAACTACGGAAATTATTGTCATATTAACCCGGTACAGTCAAAACAAATTCAAATGCACGTAGTTTCGTTATGTTGTGTCGAGCGGCGCGATAACTGCTTGTGCGAATGTGTGCGTTGCGTGCGTAGTAGTATAACCATAACGTTCTCCAAGAATTGTTATAACTAATTTAATAAATAACAATGCATATACATGTTAAATTAAAAAGTCAGTGTATGTATTATGATTATAACATAATATTCTAATTGGGGTGTTTGAGGGTGTGCGTTAATTACGTTACATGTTGTATACTTCATCGAGCGACTTTCCAGTGACAAGACAAAAACAGGCTTCATTTTCATCAGCAGTTCACAGATGGATATCATCATCTGCCCTGGCCTTCAACTAGTTTGTGTCGGCTTCCAGTCTAACCGGATGCAGCTGAATACCAGTATTTTGCAAGGAGTGACTGCCTATCTGGCCTCCACAAACCAGTTAGTACTGGGTAATACGATACCCTTTGGTAAGACTGGTTGTTAAACTTTCAGGCGACTCACCTGTAACGACTGTCAACGATCTAGAAATAAAACCTAGTCGCAGTTTGGAGCTGGATATAGACCTTATAAATTCGTCCGTATAATTCAATCGTCGGTAACTAGCATCCGGGTGGCCTACCATAAAGTCTTAAAACATATATTGTTTTACTCCTTTTCCAGTGTGGGAAAGAAATGGCGCTAGACATCCTGTTAAATGTCACGCTGATGGTGGCGGGTGTGTCGGGTCGTTTAGTTCCCTTCAAAATGGTTGAGTTGAATGATGGCTGATACATGCGTCATGTTCGTGAACGGGCGCTGTCAGTTGTGACTGGTCATCTCTTAGCTGCCACGGTTTATTTTAATTACTGATCTTTTACTCTGGACGCTCTTAACTTACCCGTATTTCTACATTGTTCTCACATATTTGTAATTCTTAACATGAATAATGTAACCAAGATTTTGTAACATATTTTGATTTAAAAGAGTGTCCATGGAGTTTCTTGCCCGTTCTTCTCCATAGAGATCTACGCTACGGAATGGGCAACTACAGTACTTTCATAAGTTATTATGCCTTGTGACTGGGACTGTAGCTTCGCTTTTTTTTTTTTTTGACTTTCAAAAGTGCCTGTAATGGTCTAATTGAAATACATAAATGCTATACTTTGACTTTGACTTTGTATAGCTCCGTCTCTTTCCCACACTGGAATAAGAGTAAAACAATACTGTTTTCAGACGTCATGGTAGGCCAGCAGGTGCTACCAGCCTTTCTTTTATGGATGGGCAATCATCAAATGACTTCTCCCGCTCTGGGCGAAGCGGGAGGGAGTGTCAGACTTGTACTGACTAAAATCCATCCATGTTCCTTCTTCGCCCTATGTGTTCCAGGGCCGCGGTATCTCTTTCGAACAGTCCCGCAACCCTACAGGTGCTACCAGCCTAGGTACCAACAATTTTGCGCACCAAACGGAAGTATAGTAATTAATAAAGTTACGATGCGAGAATTTTCTAGAATAAAAATAATAAACCGCTTCCTTTTTACTGGCGTCACGACTAACTAAATCCAGAATTCCATTGATAAATAGTTTATAGAATATTTTAGTGGGCGGATGCATTTACCTTGAAGATATTTGAAGTAATATATGTTACTCGTACATGCATATGGTGTAGGCACATGTTTTTATCGGAGTATATATACTACATAAACACATAAAACCACGCCTGGAATCCTCGAAGACTTAAGCAGAAGTGTAAGTACGTAAGAGTGGACCACTGTAATTGGCATAAATTCCCATGTAATAGGGGCGAGCCTCTTGAATTAAACCGGGCACAAATGCAGACCGAAAGACACTTACCTAAAAGCACTGCAGGACCTGCATATCGAATTCAGGACAACATGCCAATAATTGAACGCTTGAACGTAAACAAACAAGCTACAAATATGGAGGCATGGCTGAAAATATGATTAAATCGTAATATTATGTAAAATGTTTATTTAATACAGATTAAATTTTAATCACGATAATCGCTTTCTAAGTTACTTTTATGAGTTTTGTAACTACTCGTATTAATTTATTTGATGTGTTTATTTAGAATAATCAGATTTCAAACATAACCAAATGGATAGCAATATTTACGAACGTGGCTATTTTAAAAAATTACTATAGGTTGGTTTTCTTTAAATAGTTTGATTGTTTTAAATTAATTATTTATTTTACTACGATGACGGTCAATTATAGTATTAGTCACGCAATTAACGGCGCGGTTGGCGCAGTGGCTGCGATTGACTGCTGCGCTGCGTGTCCTGCGTTCGATTCCCGCACGGAACAAATACCTATGTATTATTTGTATGAACTACAGGTAGTCGTTCCGGGTCTGGCTATTTGTGTATGCGAGTTTAAATGTTTGTAATCGCACCCATAATACAGGAGACATTCGTAGAATGGGCCAAAGTTAAAAAAAAAATATAGCGTAATGATTAATTGGTATTTCTACTATTTTTAATAAGATTTTCAGTATTTATTCGCTGGTTGTTTGAACTCATTTTCAACCAGACTAAGCAACTAATCTATTCATAATATCTTATTAAGAACTCATTTGCAGCCAGACTAAGCAACTAATCTATTCAAGATATTATGACTAAACTCATATAACTGATATGTCTACCATTTGGTTGTCTGTCAGTCACTATTTCAGATGCAGACATGCGCCTGAGTTACATCGTAAACATTCATAAACTTGAATCTGTCTCTCATAAGTTTTCATAATTTTGAACTTACGACTGTACATACGAGTATATCCCGCGTTAACACCAAGGTATAAAACATATTATTGTATTATACATATTGTGTCTGTTTTCGTTTATCTTGTACACCGAAATCAAGTTGTTAAGACTATAAAAAAGTTATGAAAAAATAAAATGTTAGTTGACACTTCCCTTGATCTCAGAGCTTTTTTTTACGGATGGGAAATCAACAAATGACCCCTCCCGCTCTGGGTGGAGTGGAAGGGAGTATCAGACTTGTACTGACTAAAACCCCTCCATGTTCCTTCTCAGCCCTTTGTGTTCCAGGGCAACGGTATCTCTTTCGAACAGTCCCGCAGCCCTGGCAGGCATCGGTCCTCTCGGACTTGATCTCAGGGCTCGCTTTTACTTTTTAAGCATTGCCATACAACGTGGCAACGACGCCAGTCACTTGGGTACATTGGCAATTGACAGCGTTGAGGAGAAAACTCAGACTGAACGCGATGTTACAACTGAGTGTAAACGTCACAGAAGTTATTCATGTCTCCCAGACAACATTATCGAGGTTACGTCAAAAAATGATTATTAGCCCATTTAACACAAATATTACACATGTAATAAGATTCCACCTACATATTCAAGACACTAGAATGAATCGCGCCCTTCAGACAGCTAATAAAATCCTTAACGTGACATTTTTCGCAAATAACACGGTATTCGTTACAAGAATAACAGCGTTCCAAGTTCAAATCTCGGTGACATTTGGCGAAGCGCCAGCGCAAGTAGCGTGTCGGTAGCGTCACGGTAATATGCCGTTAAATGTGAGCGGTAAATAAAATTGATGGGAGTTAGGAGAAATGATATGAGGCGATACAAGGGCGATCCTTATAGGTTATTTTTTGAATAGAAAACGTCAGTGAGTAGTGCCAATATTTTCTGCGCGTAACCATACAGGATTGCGCCGACAATACGACAGAAAATTAAAGTGCGTATACCTCATAGAGTTCCCAGTCATACAAAAATTCATTCGAATATATTATTCAGTAGTTAAGTCACAGGACATTATTTTTAATAATGAGCATTTTCTACATGATGTAGATTAATAGGCTAGCAACGACAGGTCAACCACCCCGCATCGGTATAAACACTAAACACATGTTGCCAACTCACTACTTCGAAAGCCTTTGCCAAATTCTTCAAATGTTACTTCCAGGCGCGAATTAGTGCAATTTATACCTTAACCAATATTGATAAATGGTGATGTATTTCGTTAACAGTTTTATGCTATTTAGTATTTTCAAATTTTGTTTTGATGATAATATTTATTTGATATCTGAAAATATACATAAAACTAGTTTTACAAGTGTTTTCATTTATTGTCGGTGCCACCCTGTATATCTAAGATGTGCTGAATAAACGCCGAAAATTGTAAATGACTAGATTTGGGTCAATATCAACAAATAATAAATAAAATAAAATAAAATCAAATAAAATCTTTTTAGAATTTTTTAACAAAGCGATTGTTTTTTAACTTTGAAATTTTTGCTTCAGTTTTCGTGAAAAAAAGGTCGTCTAGCTCCCTTTCTTTCCCACTCTGGAATAAGAATAAAACAATATTTTAAGACGTCATAGTAACCCCAGTATACAAATGATAGTAACCCTTTACTATCATTTGTATAAAATAGAAAGTACCAGCTATAAGGATCTTCGAGAGGTCTGAGAATATCTCGATTACTTTTTGAGATATTTTAATTCAAAGTCCTAGTGTGGCCACGAATTTTGAAAATTAGCCACCTAAATCGATAGTGCCAACCAAAATTGAAAAGTGGCGGCAAAATTTAATTTGTCAAAAAAAAAAATATTTACTATTATCTGATCTATCACTACGAGTTCATGACACAGATGCATACAGAAGTGAGTTGGACTGTTTTTACGGAGAGCCTGGCTGGTGCCGCAATTTCATTTTTTTTAATGAATTAAAAAAAAAACTACCTTGACAAAATACATAACCCGATAAGGAAATGAAATTTATTTCCTTCAACTTGTGATCAAAAGCATCAAATTATAAACCATCTAATCCCCGACTACGTCCATAAAACTTTCAAAAAGTCGTCCTTATAAATAAAAGTATAAAATCTCGATATCCCTGAAGATCTCTAGTCAATTCATAAAACTATGTAAGATACTTCTGGAATTTTATTTCGCCTTGAGCATCGCATATAAAAAGGCCACATTGGTCCCGGGATACTGATTCAACTTGTATCTTGATTGGTGCAACTTGAGCTACGTACCTACGACGTGGCGACGTGGGCGATGCGGAGCTATCAAGGAATGAAGTATAACCCATTGAAACTGCTAAAGAAAATTAAGAAATATATAAGACTGAAATCGGGAAAGGTAAAGGGCATCATTATCCTTCCTTTCTTGTGTCTTGAGCTTTGTTGAGGGATGGGGGGGGGAAGTACGTAGCTCATACTGCTCATTCTATTTTCTAGTAGCCGAATGAAGTTCTTGGAAACGGAAATTAGTTCTACTAAATATTGAAGCAACTACAAAGATCTAGTCAGGTATCCATTTCTTATTTTCCTGTCTCTTATTTGGTTTCTGTTTCTCATTTTATCTATTCGATCGATCCCAGTCATTCTTTGTCAGCTGGCCTTCAAAACTCATTCGCACTCCATCTTTTAAAGAGAGTATCTAAATTAAAGAAATAACATAAGATAAACATAACAAGACGTCTGTAATCCACAGTACAACCAGATTTCGACAGTTCCGTTTGTCCCATGTAATAGGGGGATAGCCTATTCCCATCAACCGGGCACAAATGTATACTCCGTGGCTGCTACTGAGAAACCCTTGATGGAGAATCCCAAAACCAATTTGCCCGACCCGGGATTCGAACCGAAGACCTCACTCTCAGCAGTCACGGAACAATAAAAATAACAGCAGTCAAGAAATAAAATCTTTTGAAAAATATATATATAACTAGCTGTACCCGGCATGCGTTGCAATGCACTTTTTCCTACCTACCTACCAACCTACCCTACCCTCCGCTACCCTACTTGCCTAGCTACCTACCTGCCCTACCTTACCCTACCCTACCTACCAACCCTACCCTACCCTACCCTACCTACCTACCAACCCTACCCTACCTACCTACTTACCCTATCCTACCCTACCTACCTACTCTATCCTACCTGCTTACCTACCTACCTACCGTACCTATCCTATGTCCGTCTCCTGGTTCTAAGCTACCTCCCCACCAATTTTCAGCCAAATCGGTTCAGCCGTTCTTGAGTTATAAATAGTGTAACTAACACGATTTTTTTTTATATATGTAGATTTGAACAACATAGCTTTGCTCAGTCGCGTCAGTGGAGGTCAATCGCTTCATCTTATTCCAATGCTCACAATATTATATGCATTATGTAGTTTGAGATACGATTCCATCCGATATGCTTCTGTTAGAAAAGTTATGTCAGATTTTATTGGTCTGGGGAATAGTTGGAAAAATCTTATTTGCGATATCAACTGAATTTATTCGAGTTTTTAAAGAAATGCATGTCTGAGATGCTCCAAGTTGAGATTTTAGAGTCTTTTTATTGTTATGTGTCTGCATTTTCTGTACTTGGCTGTAAAATAATAGGTTGTAAAATATTATCATCCTTTACGAGATAATAAAGTACTGGTTCAGAATATTTCGTCGCATTTAACGTATACATGTACACTTGTACATATTTTAGGTTATATTCCTGAGTGTTACTTCATGGGGCGAGACGAAATAGTACCTACAATTAATAATAATAATAATAATAATAATAAATCTTTATTACACAAGAAAGTAGTTACAACATTATGTGAAGTCCCTGACTCCTGTGCTAGGTGATAGACCTGTGTTACAGGAGTCAGTGCCCTCTCCCAGGAAAATATTAATTACAGAATCTTATGCAATAAGATTAAGAAGGAAAATAAAATAAAATAAAAGCCTATGGTTACAACAAAAAATAAATTAAAAGCGGTTAAAGAAACTTGAAAGTGTTTGCATGCATGTTTGTGTCTATGTGTAATCGTCCGAGTGTGAGTGAGCGTGTGTGTATGTATGTGTGTGCGTGTATGTGTGTGCGTGTATGTGTGTGTGTGTGTACGTGTGTGTGTGAATTGATTGATCAGGAGGGGTTTTAATGTTACGAAATAGATAGGATAACTTTCTCTGTTTCGTCATAGTTCAGCGACAGTAGCCATGACTTAAGACTCTGCTTGACTTTATGTAGGGTAAGTTTATAGATTGATATTTTTTTGTTAATTTTATTATACATTACTGAGCTTTGGGCACGATAGTGTCGTCGCGCAAGTGCAGTACGGCACTGAACAGACTCACAGATAGTAATTTAATTTCATTTACACCATTCAATCACACTTTTTCTACAAAGATATTAAAGTAAGATCCAAAAGTTTCCAGCAACTATAAAATTAAGGATTAGTATCCAAACAAAAATAGATTTAATTAACCTTTTGAACGCCACGGTCGTGTATAGCCGAATAAAGAAAACGTGCCCAAAACGTTACCGTCGTCTATAGACGACAAGAAAGCAATTTTTTTTTGTACAAAATAAATATACTAAATTAAGTTTTCTGTGTTTCTTTTTCCTATTATTTAAAACTAACTTAATGAAATATTTTAAAATGGCATAAATATGTATTCATTAGTTATATTTCACTTGAAAAAACAATAAACAAAAATTGCTAATCGGAATCCGTAAAAAAGTGTTCTTCCTCACGCCACAGTCGTCAAGACACGACAGATAGTGATAGATAGGTAAGGTATATTTCAAATCCAAGGAAATATTTTACAAAAGGGAGACTACGTTGAACAAAAATATTACTTTTTACCGTGAGTAACTAGAGAACACTTCAGTAATTTAGTGACTTGATAGTTTCGTATTGCTGATTAATCTAATATTTGTAGGCCCGAAACTTTTGGATTCTACCCTGTAACAAGATCTTCTTAATTCATTAGGGTACTCCGAATTAAAACACTTTGTTAAATGTGGTCTTTATTTATTGGCACGTACTGAATTGCCGAAAAGATTACATGATACATGAACATTATTTAGGAGATTGGAACTAATCCGTCTACAACGACGAGTTGATTCTGACCAAGTGGAACTATCTACGTATATGTGCAGTAGCTATGAACGTGGAAGTCTTTACATCACGCCTAACAACGTAATGTATGTAAGAACTGCACCCATTCACTGAACGAATGGGAAAATTGTAGCACCAGTCTTTGCATCCGTTTCCTTGTTAGTTAAGTGAGAAATTGTCTCATAATTCGAGCATCGTAGCATTGAATATGAATGTCAAGACCCCAACAAATTGGCTGAGTGATCGCTTGGAAACATACTGGCTAAAATCACGGTCACGACACGCTGCGTTTCCTATACCAGTACGACTACCATGAGTTGTCATAGTTAGATCGCTTGACGTAACTGCAATAGTTCCGTCAATAAGCAAATACTATAGTTAGCTTTTTCAATGGTACCATGAGCTGTGTTGGTGCTTACTACCAAATTCTAAGCAAATGAAACCCAAACTTGCAGTCGCTGTAGTTTAGTTTACTACACGGTGACGTAGGATAGATAACTATAGTGACTCATACTTTTAGTACCCAACTATCCGCTAGAGGCGCTGTAAAAGTTTTCATAATTTTTTTTATCTACAGACGCTAGCGAGTATAGGTTGTTAAAACTCATGGTAGACGTACTGTATGACATTGATCTGTGGGCTTGTGCTGGCCATAGTTTAAACTAATGCCGCTTCTTCTTCTTCATCTTCAATAGAATTTTTAGGCAGTCATAGCTTAGTGCTGTGACCTTCAGACTGACAAGTCATATATCTCCACTTCAAATCAACGACACGCACCTCTGATCACCAGGTAAGGCGCTAACCACGCAATAAAGAAAGAAGAATCCAATTATCACAGACAATGTTTGTCTTAAATGTATTAACATTTAAGTAAGTTTATGGAAGTTCAGAGTTCTGATCTAAAGTGCGTATGCGGCATTCTGACAACAGAAAATTGTCCACCTTCTCTCTGGTTCTACCACTGCACGCTTGATAACTTTATGATTGCATCAATGAGAGGAGTTCGCGTAGCGGAAATTTGGGACAAACATCATCATCATCATCATCAGCCTATATTGTTCCCACTGCTGGGACGCAGGCCTCCTCTCTATGAGAGGGAATGGGCTGTAATCCACCACGCGGGCCCAGTGCGGATTGGTAGATGTCACATGTCTTCGAATTTTTAGTTCTAGGACATGCCGGTTTCCTCACGATGTTTTCTTTCACCGTTTAGAGAGCAGCGGTGATGATATAAATTACACAAAGTAATGCGCCTGCCTGGGTTCGAACCTACGACTTACTGCTCGTAAGTCGGGGCTGCTACCACTGGGCCACCGCTGCTCTCGCTGAGCTGGGACAAACATATTTTAATGATTTTACCATCGACACGATAAGAAGAAGAAAAAGAAGAGCGGCTTCCTGAGAAGTTCATTCTAGCGAAAAAAGAACCATTACTAAACATTGGATATTAATGTAAAGTATATCAAATTGGGTCAGTAATCGCTGTAAACGCCCTGGCCAAAATCACGCACGTGCACTATGCGTTTTCTTAAACGTTGTAGAATGTCCGCTATTAGTGTTGACGTTTTGATTCTTTCTGCAGTTTGGCAGTTTTGTGTGTGTTTTGTGTTGTATGGATAAAAATAGTTTGTTAAATGTTTTAGCGTGGGTATGCACTTTGAAGGAGGGCCGAGTTATTTGTAAAAAAGTATTTTTTGCCAGGTCACTTATACAAATCAATATTAAGTATGTGGGCAATTTTTTATTGTGTGAGAAAAATGTCTTTTAGTTCTAGTTAAATTCTTCATTGAGGATGTAAAATTATTCCGTTTGCACAAATATTTATTTTTAAACAACTATTTCCTGACGCCACGACACGATAATGCGCTAAACGAAAATAAATGTTGTTTGAAATATTTAGCACATTCCATGACAAATTCCGTGTACGCATTATTTGTCAACATTTTTAAACATTTTACAGACGTGCTAAATGATATAAATAAAATATGCGTATTACATAAATTACGTGACTTGCCCATGCTAATACCAATCATACTACCAGCAACGTAACACGGGCATTTTTTTTGCCCGTTTTACTACCGCAGTTAAAAGTATAATACGGCGAGTGCAGACAGAAAAATGTTACAAATAATACTAGTACTAATAGTGATAATAATACCACATTTTAAAGATAATTAGTAAAAATAGTAAGAAATTAAAATAACCCAGCAAAAGTACTAGGCTAGCATAAGTTGTTGTAAGTGTGTATAATTATTAAGAGTTCTGGGTACTGTTAGTAAGACTAGTAGTAGCACGGGCAAGTGACTGTTATACTAAGTAGCACCAATACCATACGCCTCAGTGTCATTAGCTGGTACCCATATACCATTCAAACAACACCGCTTTAAGTGGGCAGTTCCAGGTGCAGTTGCTTGTCAAGAAAATTTACATCGACATGTCAATCGTGGTACATTTATTTTAGTTCTGTGTTTTTCCGCCTGCACAGGTAGGTTGGTTGAAGTGCAGAACACAGCAACGCTGTTTAGCGGCAGAAATTAGTACCGTCTAGTGTAGTATTTCCCTAGGAAAAACTCCTTCAGAAAATACATTGAAAATGTCGATGTAATGATATAATTAGGCGATTATTTTCCAACATTTGCTGAAACAGAACAATTTAATATTGAACTTCCTTGAAGCATACCTAAAAAGAGATTTCGTTTCTTTTTGAAAAACAGTGTTTTCCAATCTATTTGATTACCAAGAAAGCCGGTTTTGTTGTAACCCGATGCAATGTCCCTATCCTTCTCGTAATGCACGACCCCAAATCTCTGGAGCCCGATATCCAACAAGACCCAATTTCAAGAGGCAACTGATAAAACTGCGGTGGCGGTCGTTTTAATTAAACTTGCGTTTCTAACGTAAACCATTTTTGGGGTTTATCTATAAACTTCACTTTAGAGGCATTTAAACTGCAGCTAAAATATTATGTAACTGTTGAAACATTACTAAGATATAAACCACCTTCGGTGAACAGGAGCAGTGCAGGTAATCGGTATGTACTTAGGACCACATACATGGTGACGTCTACCAACCTGCAATAAACGCGTTCGGTGGATCCCACCTGTGGGAACATTATACGGGGTGTAAGGTATAATGAACCGGCCACATAGAAATTTTTCATTGGTAACTTAAAAAAAAAAAAGCTGCTATTACCTACACGGTCAAAATGTATGGACCAGTTGATTTTATATCGATGAAAAATTTATGTCCAAAATGACGAACTGAGTACGTGGTAAGCGTTTTCGAGTCGGGGTCCCTGACACCCCACCCCGTATGTATTTAGCTTCTTTCATTTCTTTTTCGTATGGTAATTGCCTAACTTGGTATCAGGTGGCGTACCATGACATCTTAAAACATTATTGTTTCATTCTTATTCCAGGGTGAAACAGAGACGGAGCTATACAGGTCGTCTAGCTCCATGTCTTTCCGACTCTGGAATAGGAATGGAAGTAAACCCCCTAAAGTGTTGAAGTGAGACTTCTTATGTGACTTCCAACAAGTTTAAGGCTATTATGGAGGGGGAATATTTTCTAAAACTCACTAAGAGATGACAGTATTACAAGATTTGTGACTATGTAGTTCTACTAGGTACGCATGATGGCGTGCAAACAGTTATGCATTCGACTCTTCGGTGTGACCAGCCTTTGCCCAATTTCCATGAGTGGAATAACCTCGATAAACTTATGTAATAAAAATAATACAACAAGAAAACAACAAAATATTATTTAGCAGCTCAATAAAATAACGAGAGTGAATGCGTGGCACTCGAACGCATGCGTGGCACTCGAACGCATGCTTGGCACTCGAACGCAAGCGTGGCACTCGAACGCATGCGTGTAGTATTACGTAGTTTCACTTCTTCTTTTTCCGCGCGGAGGGACTACACGCACAATTTTTTATTGCCTTTGACTTGGCTTTACATGCCGTCGATAAATGTCCCTCAGGCATATTTGGTTTCCTCACGAATGTTTTCTTTCACCGAAGCTAGTGATAATTAATAACCAGCTGTGCCCGCGACTTCGTACGCGTGGAATTTAACAAAAAAAAATTATGTTTATGTAGTTTTTATTTTCGTTTTTGCATTTATATTTTAAGGAGTATTTATTTTTCTAAAATTGAAGTAGCCTTAGTTACACATTATTACATCAGCTATCTGACAGCGAAAGTCCTGTCAAAATCGGTCCAGCCATTCAAGAGATAAGTCGGAACAAACAAACAAATAGACAGACAAAAATTTGTATGTATACTGTATATGCATGTAGTAAAAATCGGTTATTTTAATATTACAAACAGACACTTTAATTTTATTTATTTGTATAGATAATACAATACGAACATATTTAGGCTGATTATGATTAGCAACGTTTATAAATATCTAAACCCTTTTAAATTCGGTTTGACTGACGGCTTGAAATTAATTTTGAATTGAAATGCTTCCATCCATCTAGAATGTAGATGGATGGAAACATTTCTAGATAATTGTCAAGCCTAGACTGATTAATGTTTTAATTAGCTGTCTCATAGACTATGAGATATTTACGACTATAGGAGTCTGTCTTAATAAATATCTCTTACATATTAATATTAAAGTTTCGGTGGTTTAATTAAAAGAATTCCTGCTGCGCAAGGCATGGCTCGAGAAGAGGATAATGAGAAATGTATAAGTATAACATAATATAATATCACGCCTGTAATCCGCGAAGGTTTAGGCAGAGAGGTAACTAATAGTACACCCACATTTTCGCCAGCTATATTTAAGTTCGATGTAATAGGGGGTGAGCCTATTGACATCAACTTGGCATAGATCCAGACTCCGAAATTCTTGATAGAAAAATCCAATAACACTTGGCCCTATCCGGGAATCGGACTCAGGACCTCTTGTATCTCAATCAGACAGTTAATATATTGTCCGTTTCGAAGGGACCGTAAGGGTCACAAACACATCTGCGGGTTGTTCGAAAGAGATACCGCGGCCCTGGAACACAAAGGGCGAAAAAGGAACATGGGTGGGTTTTAGTCAGTACAAGTCTGACACTCCCTCCCGCTCCGCCCAGAGCGGGAGAAGTCATTTGATGATTTCCCATCCGAAAAAAAAAAAAAAGGGTCACAAACACATACCATTAAACTGTCAAACTGAAGAACTTTCTTCAGGGGACGAAAATCATTATAAAAAACCAGATGATTTTTGTATTGCATATTTAAATCCGAAAACGGAATACTTATACAGGATTTGTATTTTGAGTGAAAAAATATTTCCATTTAAAAAAATATCAGCTGTAGATAAATGCCAGTGTTAATTAAGGTGGTTCTTCTGAAAAAGTCATTAAAATTGATTGAGGTTGTGGCGCAAATTGGACTGTATGACATGTGTGGGTTTAAAGTTATTTTCTGAAATACCACTAGTTGTTTTCCTTTGTACCTAGAATACTAAATTGGCAGTATACGTTTATTGTCAATCTGCCCCGCTGTCGCCAACTTTATAACTGGCTTATATATTTTGGAATCGAATGTATATTGTATATTGAAACAACCCCAAAACTGATAACTGATCGACTCGCGGTGAATGAGTCTTGTGGTTAGCCCAAACAGTGATATGCGACTACTGCTCGCTGACTTAAAATTGTATATTTTATTCATTCGCTGCGCGTCGATGTCAGCATAAAATTGATACATATGATATTGTACGGGTTTGCTCGTACACATATGATACACATATCATAGGAATGCATAAAAAATAACTAGTCTCTTGTCTTTGGGAGTCCGCCATATTGGATATACACCACTATTTTTTAATAAAGTAGTACAAAAAAAAGTTGTCTCCATCCGTACCCGTTACCAATCATATTTGTGTAGTGTAAAACTCAAAAAAACACTATCCCAATTTTGTCCACGAAAATATCATAATTGGTAAATTATAACATAACAATCATTCAAAACAATTACTACTACAAAATACTACGCGCAGTACTTTTCCATTTCGGTCGCCATTCATAAATCCCCAAAAAGAGTAACGGCCTGTACAATGTTTCCATAAATTGAGTGGCATTTTGGGATATAAACAAACGCTAATAACTTTTCTGTTTATGAATATTATTTAATGAGATTTTACATAATATATAATACCAAGATCTTCTCTAATAAGCCCTTTAAGTATTTGTACTAATTAAAAAATATTGGTGTAGAATTAAGTCACTTGCCTTACCGCAAGCATTGTCCATCTTAACTAAACAGGTATGCAATAGTTATTTACATATTTGCAGGTGAAACTAATAAAAAGTAAGCTTTAAAAATACACTTTGCGAGATTGAAGCATTTTTACACAAGTCACGATGTTTTCTTAAAATTACTCAAAAGCTATGAAAAATTCCAGTACACACCTAGTTTTATAGTAATTTTTGCGGTGAGCAGAAAAACACCAAGAATTTGTTTTTATTTCGCTTTATTAAAAAAAAAGAAAAAACAAATGAATCACGATGATGACCTTTAGAAAACATTAGATGAAATACAAGCCCAACAATAACTCGGCCTTCAACTACTACGGAAGATGAGAGAGAGATTTACAACATATTGTATTCAGGAATTCAAAATAAACTTTAAAACAGACTCGACTCTATCAATCACTACGCTAAATTATAAAAATAATCTCAATTATTTCTTTAATAAACAATATCTACTCTTCAAAACTATTTTGTAAACAACACTTCACAATGTGGATAGCGTCGACTGTAAACCTGTACTGACTGTAGCGTGTACTGTACTTTTTAACCGACTTCTAAAAAAGGGGCGGAGGTTATTTTAAACAAGTGAGTTAATTTTCTACTTTACTATAGGGTTATGATGAACAGGGTGTAAAGCTCGTCATCCTCCATAGTTAGACCAAATGGGCGTTGTGTCTGATCTGGTCGTCTACTGCCAGACAGATATTGTGTGGTTTTCCTAGAAACTTTTAAGTCGCCGATAATTTAAACTGCGAGATTTAAAATTTTGAAGTCAGTTCGTCATTTGTGTCATAGATGGCGCTGTTGTTTTTGTAGTGCAGCTACAGCACGCCCGAAATGTATCAGTAAGCTTGTTAACGTGTGCATAGCATTGTCAGACTGTAATGTCCCTTATTGGGACACAGGCCTCTAGAAATGGAGTGGATGTAATCTACCACGCGGGCTGAGTGCGGTTTGGAGGTTGCGGTGTCTCGTGTCTTCGAGATTTTGGTTCTGGGATGGCCAATTTCTTCACTATGTTCAGCGGTGAAGAAATAATTTTCACAAAGAAGAGTGAAGTGAAGATAATAGGTCAGTGGTTACCTTTTGTTACGGCTCCAGTACCCACAGGCTTCGAAAGAATTCCAAGGACACCTCAATTTGATTGATATCGGTTCGGTAGTTTTGGTTATACGGCAAACTATCTTTTAGCGAAAACTTTTGGCACAACCGTAATTTATTATTAGTCCGGTACAAAAGGAAGTTTACAAACTCATAAAAAATGTATTTTGGCCGTCGGAAATTGTCACGGTAATTTAGCTGTCCCGATTAATTACGGCTGAAAGTTTTGCGTCACTCAATTAGGCACAACATGTGGAATGTAACATTTTAAGGAATAAAATCATCAGTTTTACAACATACATTTGTTTATTATTTTTGCGCTTAAAGAGCTGGCACTCAGAGCATCAACATGAGGATTTAAAGAATAATTTAGATGATCATAAAGAATAACTGTAATTGTAAGACTGGAATTTTGTATGTTTATGTTAAACAGCTTTAATTTTAAGATTTTATTTTGTTATGCTAATGATTTTTCATGAACCTACTGTTGTTTGACGGCTTGGGTGGCCACCAAGCACGCAGATCTACGAACAGAGGCATTACCAGTGTGTATATCCCAGAGAGAAAACTTTAGTGGTCGACTACACTCTTACTTTACAACGCTTTACTTGGCAATAGTAATGGTACTTTATCGTGTCGGACGGTCGATCACTTTTCATCCTTTTTCATACATACTCCGTTATTTAATACATTTACTAACAGTTAGGTACATCCCGCCTTTGAAGATATACATTTCATTCGACATTGACTTAGTCTCGTTCTTGACCTAAAAGTCGTATCAAAATACTCCACTATATCCCTATTTATCACGCCATTTCCACAATGTCACCGTGATTATGTCATCCAAACACGAAAGTTTTACCAAACTATTTATATTTACATCATGGCAACACCCAAGCCACGTTATTTGAAAAAAACTTATAAACAAAATTATAACTCATTTGGGAAACATTAACAACTTATTTATCATCGTAGGTAATTATTCGTCTGACATTGAAAAACCGTGAAAATTGGTCATGTTAACGTTTCAAAAACTTTTTATTAACCTGTTATAATTCCCTGGTGGACAGGTTTTTTTCTAGATTTGTCTGTCCCACTGAAAAGTCAAGCCTCCCAATCCAGTTCTGAGGGAACCTTTCTGTTTCATCCCGCCGTCTCCATCGTGGCCTCAGTCTCAGGGCACCAGTTTCCTGCTATTTTGGCACACAGTTTGTCTTGCGGCAGACATGTCCTGGGCATTTCCTTTTGAGTTGGGCAACCTTTTCTTGCGGACCCCGTCACTTTCTGAAACAGTAATTCTGAGAATCTATGAATTGGATAAACATTTATTAAGGATGAATAAGTATTGCAATTGAAATTCAATAAGAAGTTTTTGTACGTAGGTACTAGGCTGGTGTCCGCAACTCCTTCCTTTATACCTAAGTATTTCTCATGCTTAAAGACGTTTTGCTACTAGCACCTGTTATGAATAAATCTGAGCAAATGTTCCGCTGTCGGCATCAATCATATCGACTGTTTCGAATTGAATCATATCTCTTTTACGGGAAATTGCTAATAATTGATGTGGAGGATCATAAATATCTGTGCCTGTATTCCCAAAAGAAATAGAGACATTTTTTATAATTTTATTTTAGACCAATTTTTCAATCAGTTTATGTTCAGTAGTGGCTGGATTGATTGATTGACTACATTCAGTATGGGATAAGTGAAATAAGTTGTACCCGAAATTGCATTCACAATAATTAGTTGCAAGTCAAACCATTAATTTTCTAACTGATTCCCGCGACCTTCGTCCATGTAAAATTATTATAACAAAATAACTTCCTTAGTTTAATCGGATTTTATTAACAATAATTTCAAGGGTCTTAATGTTTTTTTGCAGGGAACCCTAATCTTTTTTCTATATTAAAAAACCGGCTAAGTGCGAGTCGGACTCGCGCACCGAGGGTTCCGTACAAACCAAAATAACTGAAGAAAATAAATAAAAAAATGTGATCTAACAAAAAATTTAAGGTTTTCGGAATTTTTCCTTTATATGTGCTTTAAGACGTTGCTTCGTGCCAAATCCCAAGATTCTGATTTAACGGGAAGTACCCTGTAAGTTTTGATTCCCTTGCGTGTGTCGAACATTTGTGGAAATTTGCGGCATAAACGGCTGTATCTTTTGATTGCGTTGGCTTAGAAGATTGATTTTTGCACAGCTCCAAAGGACAGCAGACTTGAGTATTTGATATAAATTCCAGCTTGATACTCTACGCGTTCCTGAGAAAAAGGGTCTTAGATAGATAGATAGATAGATAAATCATTTATTCAGTGCACACAAAAGACATAGCACAACACACAGAAGCACAATTAATGACACAGATTACATAAATATACCTATATAAAAACAAGGTGCCAATATACAAAATGAAAAAAAAAAAACAAAGAAAAAACATTTTTACGAAACAGTTAAAGTAACACCATGACATACTTCAAATAAAATAACGTTATACAAGGTGCGGTGTGCGTCTCAAGGTTGCACCAAATGGGAGTCCAGCTCAGCAGTCTCAGCTCTCAGTGTCTTGACAGACAGACAGACGGACAACAAAGTGATCCTATAAGGGTTCCGTTTTTTCCTTTCGAGGTACGGAACCCTAAAATAAGCCTAAGTTACTTCTTATAACATCAGCTGTCTGCCAATAAAGTCTTGTTAATATCGGTGTAGACGTTTCGGATATTAGCCGAAACAAAGTAACAATATTTTTTTTGTTTTAAATATACTTTCGCATGCATTCAGTATAATCATGTTATTTTAAAATTACAAATAGACACTACAACTTTCATTGTGTACGAGGGAATTAAACCATTTTTTACCAATTAAACCTTTTCATCGACTATTATATGAATCAAAGGACCAAGTACATAAAAGTAAATAAGTTCATACTTCACGAAAACAACAACATAATTATCTTCAAAAAGGCATAAAAGGAAACAATTCTACGGTATACACAGAGACAATGATAGCAAGTCTGTTCAATTAGTCGGAATAGTTTTCTAATTAGTCAAGCGCGTGACTATATGAATGACACTAAATACATACATAACAATAATATATACCTACTTCAATTGTTACATGTCAATAACTTTGTAGTATGAGTGTGGAGAATAGTAGAGCAGAATAATAATATCTTTATTGAACAAAATACTTTACAATTTGCTTAATATCTAGCTCGCGATACACAATTTGTGAAAGCTGCCTCCTAGACTAGGATACCTACCTTGTGTCTTAGAAGTCAGTGTTCTACTGTCGCTTGGACTTTATTTTAACCTGAAGTAAACAGTACAAATGCTAAATCTCATTATACACGGTAATAGTACATTATGATAAAAGTGCGGTAAGTTGAAAATTACAGCCAAAGCGATATTGACAGCCCGAGCCAGTAGGCCGAGCCGAGTAGGCGAGGGCTACAAAAAAGCAGAGGCTGTAATTATCAAAGCGCACGTATGTCATACGACGTTTTATAACATATTTGCGAGGAAATAAATAAAATTCGGACGACATTTTCAAATGAAAACAATACAGCGAAAAGAAAAAGCGCGCGGAATATTTTTTACTTATTTTCACAAATTATGAAATTAGCGATGCGCGCGCATCAACGCTTTTTTTTAAGGCAAAGGCACAAAAACAGCCAGTATTACTAATAAAATAATAGTACATTACTGCCGCGGTCTATAATGACTACTTTGCTGGTCGCGCTGATTATGGCCGACAGCGCAGCGTAGCGCAGCTCCAGGCCGACACAGCGCGGTTAGCGTACAGCACTTGATGGACGAGCTGAAAGGCCTAGAACGTAGCTAGGCTAGCTCGAGGCAATCATAGCGTGACCAGCGAAGCAGTCATTGTGGGCCAAGGTTTGTATAGTGCTTTACTCAAAAATGCAAGTACCTAATCTAAATAAAACCAGCAAGTAAGTTTTATAAAAAACTAGCTGTACCCAGCATGCGTTGCAATGCACTTTTTACTACCCACCTACCCTATCCGACCTACCTACCCTATCCTACCTACCCTACCCGACGCTACCTACCTACCTACTCTACCCTACCCTACCTACCTACTCTACCCTACCCTACCCTACCCTTACTACCTACCTACCCTACCTACCTACCCTACCCTACCTACCTACCCTACCCTACCCTACCTACCTACCCTACCTACCTACCCTACCCTACCTACCTACCCTACCCTACCTACCTACCTACCCTACCCTACCTACCTACCCTACCTACCTACCTACCCTACCTACCTACCCTACCCTACCTACCTACCCTACCCTACCTAACCTACCCTACCCTACCTACCTACCCTACCCTACCTACCTACCCTACCCTACCTACCTACCCTACCCTACCTACCTACCCTATCCTACCTACCTACCCTACCCTACCCTACCGTATCCTATGTCCTTCTCCTGGCTCTAAACTACCTCCCTGCCAATTTTCAGCTAAATCGGTTCAGCCGTTCTTGAGTTATAAGTGAAGTAACTAACACGTCTTTCTTTTATATATATAGATATATTAATTAACTAGAATTTTAATTAAAATGACAATAATGAAAAGTACAGTTACTAAAATTCAACACCGAGTTTCCGGTTTGATATTACTAATAGTTTGCGATAATTCCAATGCGGTGTTTGACTGCTGTATTATTCTTCATTTATTCCTTCATTTATTTCATTTTTTTTTTGTATTTTTCTTTTGAGTTTCGCGGTATCAAATTTTCAACCACTAATTTAGCTTCATCTTTAATGTCTGGCGGTGTTAAACACATTGAATCGGAAGAATTTTCGCTTTGAGAGCTCATTTTTAGCAAAAAAGTCACTAAATAAAAACAAAATTTTCGCCGAACCGCACTTTTGTTACTTCTTGTTTTTTTTTTGAGCAACGGGTAGTTGGAACTATACAGCCTAATATGGAATAAAATCTTTTTAGATTTGATTTTTTAAAACGTTGAAACGTCAAAATAGCGGCCGGCAAAACATTGCCGGCCTGTTAGAGCGGCCAGCAAAATTTTGCCAGCCGCTCCTTGAAACAGGACGGCAAGGTCGACTTTGCTCAAACAAGGTTGTCAAAATAATGACCACATTACATGCATTTTTGAGTAAATTAATATTTTTGTGTTTTGTTACATATACCTAAATGGTTGTAATTGATGGTCAAAATTAATTGAATTAAAGAATGAAATGTTTATTTATTAGGTATATTTTATCTCCCAAGTTAATTTTAATCGTAAAACGTTGACCACTTTTCTGACATAAAAACTCTTTGCTAAGATTTAAAAAAGTACCGTTCGTTTTAGACGGAGCATTTTGATAAACCGTCCGTTTTACATCACATTATCGCACTAGTACGTAATGAACAAATGAGACACATTACGATATTGAAATTGGTGAAATAAGAGACCCTTTACGAGCTAATGTGTTATAAATAAACACAGAAAATAACATAAACAAGGAAAGAAAAAGAGGTGAATGACGGATAAATTGTGAGTGAGTATGAGTCGGTGTGTGTGTGTACAGTTGTTGAGAATGTTATAAATATGAATATTGGTAGCTTACAAAAAAGTATTATGCATATAACTAAGCAAGTCCTTTCATGAAAATATCTATCTCTATTAATACACAAAATTGCGTGGCATTTACCGATGCAATTACACTTTTTATTCATGCGTATGATATTATGTTGGATTGTTGGTATACCTCAGAGGATAATCCATTGAGACATGTAGATTAATATGAATGTCGTAGAATCACATGATTTTAAAGCTAACTCAGTTAAATTATAAATCAGATGGTATACCTACATAATATTTTATCATTTTCAACGTCATCTGCCTAGAGTTTTTCGATCTTAATAATTGCTGTCAAATCAAATCAAAAGTAATTTATTCAAATAAGGCTGGAAATCAGCACTTTTTGAACGTCAAAATTACAAGAGACAGTCTCCCAAAACGAGGGACTCATGAGCATCATGTCATCAGCATATCTTATAGGTACTATTGATAATTTTACCATCAATAGAGCATCCGTCATTTATGGATAGCCCTTGATGGCTTAAGGAACCCCTTGTTTACGAACTGCAAAATTACAATTATAAAACATAATTCAAATTCATTTTTGAATTTGAATTATGTTTACTAATTATTTACAGTCTCTTGGGCACGTTACCGGTTGACAGCGTTGAGGAGGAGTTTTTTGACGCCCTTTTATAATTTGTTGTTATTTTAGTTAAGTATCTAGTTTTAATAAAAATAATATTAATTTGTAAAATATAATAAACTTTTATTATTTACGTTTTTAATTCATTGATTACACTGCAGAATTACGTCATCATTGTACGAACATAGAACTGCTCTGAAGATATAGTTTTATTTTACCGTATTGGAACATAGTCTTTTGGGAATTGCACAGTCCGCAAGAAAAGGAAATGCTAGAAAGACGACAAATCTATCTTGATCCTGCCCTAAATTCCATGGTTGAGAATAATAAATTCCATTCATGGTAGCGTTATGAATGAATATAGTCCATATTTAGCAAAACCTATTCGTCCATCACAAACAGATGACCCGAAATAGCTCAGACATAACAGTTCGTTTTAAACAATGCGTTTTGTTGTGTTAGTAGGTACTGCTATTTGTGTCGATACAGTTTTGAATAGAATCCCAATCAATACAGGAGCTTTCATAATATGTTAGTAAGAGAATTATGTATCGGTTAAGCTGCCTTTATATTATAAAGTGGTTATTTTAATCTGATAGTCAGTTTATTGAGTAAGAGGTAGGGATATCTCCTATTCTATTCTGTGACTATCTGGAAAATGCAAAACTGAAAACTGCTTTGTTTGTTTTTTACCAGTACAGTATAAATAATAATAATAATTTATTTATTAAAAAGTATTACAAAAAGTTTACATTATTATTATATTTCTCATACAATGGTATAAACAGTACTTAAAAGTAAAGTATAACTAAAACATATTCAAAAGTCGCAAGTAATCATAGTTTAAAACAAAAGCTGTATGGTAGCGACCTGCCCGATCTAGGTTTATTAAAACCTGTGTTTCGAGCCATCATTTTACATAGCATTGTATTGAAGTATTGTATTGAACTCAAATAAATAAAGCTTACTACACTTAAACTTTGATTGACTCGTTGTTCTAGTGATTGCAAGCGTAACTTTGGAGCATGAGGTCTTGGGTTCGATTCCAGGAACCACAATTGTTATTGGGTTTTTGCATAAGAATTTTTTCAGTAGTTAGCAGCCACGGAGGCGCGATTTGTACCTGGTTTATAGCAACAGGCTCGGCCCTTATTGCATGGGACTAAAAAACATAACTGGCGAAATATGGGTGTACTAATGGGTATATCTCTGCCTAATTCTTCGGGGATTACAGGCGTGAGCCTGTTGCTATAAACCAGGTACAAAAATGTACTAGGTATATAACATAACATCACTGTTATGTTATATACCTAGTACATTTTTATATTCCTAATCACATCATCATCTGCCTAGCCTTTTCCCAAATTATCTTGAGGTCGGCTTCCAGTCTAACGGATGCAGCTGAGTACCAGTATTTTATATGAAGCGACTGCCTATCTGACCTCTACGACCCAGTAACTGGGTAATACGATACCCCTTGATAAGACTGGTTGTCAGCCTTTTGGCTTCTGACTACTCGTAACGACTGTCACAGATCTACAAATGACAGCCGGGACTAACAGCTTAGCGTACTTTCCGAGGCACAGAGGTAACTCGGTATGTAATTATGGTCACCCATCCACGGACCGACCTCAGCAAGGACAGCTTTACCTTAAAGATCGACCCGCGTGGTTGTTATTATTTAGCTACAAGCTCCTCTATATTCCCATAAAAGTAATTGATACCACATCCCATCAATGCTCGTAAATTTTCCGCCGGCGTCATGTACCCGAATACTTTCGTTACTAGCTCATGCGTCTGGCTTCATTATCACTAGAGCTGTATTTATTAGACAGCTCATAAGGGGTCGAGCCCTGTAATACTTTCTGATAGGTTACAGTGTTTGTGCGTGAGGTTCATTGCTGAAATAAATTGGGTTCAGAATGTTTAGCCAAGGAATTAATACGAGTATGTTAGATGTCTTAAGGTTTATTTTGTCTTAAAAACCTTTTTTCTGATGACAGTACGCAAAGGTAAAACGAAGTTGTTCATAGATTGCAGAACGTTTTCCTTCCGTAACTTTACAAAAAATGATGCTATACAAAAATTTTGCATCCTAACTTTTCTTATCCTAACTTCCTAACTAATATTATAAATGCGAAAGCAAGTTTGTTTGTTTGTTACATTTTCACGCCTAAACCACGGATCCGATTATCCTGAAATTTTGCAAATACAGTGTCCATGTTTTGCAAGTACAGACACGGACTTAAGGTACCTTTCATCCCAAAAAATAAGTACAGTTCCCGAGGAAAAGCACAACAACGTTCTTATATTATTCTAATAGATGGCGCCACATGTTCGAGCCGGTTATGTCAAATTATAAATGAACGCGAGCGAAACGGCAAAAGCCAAGCTAGTTTCAATAAAAAATCAGCTTTATTTTTTCTTATATTCTTTACCACGTGGAAACGTTCATTATGTCAATACTGTGGAATGCCGTTGTAAAAACACGAATCGCTTTCAATGCAATTGTCATACTTTTTTTTTGTTAATAATTTCTATATATTCCGTTTGTGGGCCATTCATATCACCAAAATGGCTAGTTATTATGTATTTTGGTCGTGCCTATTTAATTACGTCCAGCGCGTTCCTGAAGTTCACAAACGTGTCAGAACAGCTGTGCTACTAAATATGACTCAAGAGTGTGTACATCGTGATGTGTGTCGGTGTACCTAACTTTGTTGTGCAGTTCGTAAACAATGGATGACACGTCATATTGTTGACGTGTGTTGGTAAGGGCTAGTTTTCCTTGGCTTATTGCGTCTAATTTTAGGGAAAAGTTGGTTGGCACACAGAAGTTTTGACTACTGCATTCAACATGCATTGACGATGGTGTGGCTATTTCTGTCAAGTATAATTATGAGACCATTCAGCAATATCCAGTGATGCTGTATATCTATACTAATATTATAAACCTGAAGAGTTTGTTTGTATGCTTGAATCGCTAATCTCAGGAACTACTGGTCCGATTTGAAAAATTCTTTCAGTGTTAGATAGCCCATTTATTGTAAAAGGCTACAGGCGATTTATGATCACGCTACGACCAAAAGGAGCGGAGCAGCAATTAAAAATGTTGCGAAAACGGGGAAAATGTGACACAGACGAGGTTGTGCGGGACAGCTAGTATTAGATATTGCTGAATAATCCGTATCAGCAAAATCCGGCTTCATATGTAATTTAAATCCGACTTCTCAACATATTTTTCATTGCAATAGAATTATTTATTGTTTTTTTTTTTATGTTCACAAAAAATACTTAAAACTAGCGTAAAGCATAGCTAGAAATGAAGTCACAATGACAGGATTTCCCGAAAGGTAAGAAACAGGTGTTCCTTATATACAAGGTGTTGTTTGCAACCTCGTCAAATTTCAGGGGGTGGTCACGAAAGACATAAATAATCAATTAAAATTACGGTACCTAGTTAATTATTAATAAACGCTGATTTTTTGGTTGTTTAATTTTGTCAGTATTTCAGAATAACCCCCTTAACGTGGTTTAAGGACTAACAAATTATGAAATAAACGTTTGAGACTGTTTGTGTGTGTGTGTAAGCGAGGTTATAAGGCAAGAACCAGACGGGCCGCGTTTAAAACACGGGTGGTTCACACTTACCGATTTCCGTAAAAAAGAAAAAAAAAGGAAAAATTAACTTCCCATTTTAGTATTGTTTTGGGAAGAGAATCACTAGCATAGTTCCTCCTTGAATTTGACGACAATGCAAAACAACACCTTGTATAGTACACCAACATTTCGCAAGTTACATTTAAGACCCACGTAATATGAGGCCTATTGCCAGCAATCGAGCACAAATTCACACTCCGCTCCGCTTTTTGCTTTATCTTGTTCTACCTTTTATAAGCAACGACTTATTGTCAGGCCTACGCTGTCCTCCCATACTTAAGTACTAACGCTGTGACATTCAAATATTGTACAACCAAATGATTTTAATAGAGTAACTATGGAGTTTCTTGCCGGTTCTTCTCCATAGGAAACGTTAGGAAATATTATTACGAAATACGTGAACTGATTTTTAAGCGGATGGCGGGCTGTTTGCCCACACCACAGATTATACAAATGTTTTGTTCAGAAACGTTAAGGTCAAATACTTACCTAGGTATACATACCTAGGTATACATACATACATATAAAAATAATTTCGACGTTTTGATACAAAAAACTATCGATTATTTAGATTTTAGAACATTAGTTGAGTAGCGAGATAGAATGAAATTCCTGTTTAGAAAACATTTTAAGACAATTTTTCAATTGCGTGTAAACTCCTTGCTTGATCTTGCATGACCTGTGTGCTGTCATGCTGTGCTGTAAATTAAAAAAAAATTACTTACCGCCCGGCGCCCTAGGGTTTTAAGTGTGATGAAAAATATTTTGATTTTCCGTGATTGCTCCTGAGCAATTCCTACTGGAAAGAACTCGGTTACTTTTTACCCGAACTTTTACCGACTTTTTTTTTTAACCTAGTTTTTGAACCTAGGACCTAATACAGTTTTTTTATACGTGTTTTTTCCGGCTTAGTGTATCAACTATTATTAAGTGTAATTAAGAGCCTAACACACTATAAACACTTCCATATCCGGAAGCCGTTACATAATGTATATAAATGATACCATTATGTACAGGAGACCCATATTACTAGACGATTTAATCTGACTGATTCCATTGTGGCTTACCATATAGAGAAGCAGTAAATAATATAATAAACCCATTATACAAGGTGTTGTTTGCATCCTCGTCAAATTCAAGGAGGTAACTTTGCTAATGATTCTCGCCCCGAATCAATAATAAAATGAGTAGGTAATTTTTTTTTTCTTTTTTTTCCGGAAATCGGTAAGTGTGAACCACCCGTGCTGTAAACGCGGCCACATACAAACAATCTCAAACGTTTATTCGATAATAACTTATTCCCTAAAACACGTTAAGGGGGTCATTAGAAAATACTGACAAATAAAAAAACAACCAAAAAAATCAGCGTTTATTAATAATTAACTAGATACCATAATTTAAATTAATTATTATTTGTGTATTTTGTGACAACATCCTGAATTTTGACGAGGATGCAAACAACAGCTTGTACATATTATTATGACATAGTGGATTTCCTCGTTGGTTTAGTGGTGGCAAGGGCGACAGCTGATCATGAGGTCCTGGGATCGACTCCCTGTTAAGGCAAAAATAATTATTGGTTTTTTCCATCTGGAATTTCTCAGTAGCAGCCACGGAGTCTGGATTTGGGCCCAGTTGATGGCAGTCGGCTCGCCCCCTTTTATATGGGACTTAAACATAACTGGCGAAATGTGGCTGTGCTATTAGGTACACCTCTGCCTACCCCCCGGGGATTACAGGCGTGATGTTATGTTATGATGTGATATTATGATATATAACACTTCATATCGTCTTTGAATCAATAAAACACGTTTGATTTGCGGTTCTGTTCTAACGTGCGAATAAGTTTTCCTTTCACTTGATTAGGGAAAATCCTTTAATATAAAATACCAGTGTTGCACCGTAATCATCGTTGTTTTTAGGGTTCCGTTCCCAAAGGGTCAAACGGTAACTATTACTGAGACTTCGCTGTCCGTCCGTCTATCACCAGCTGTATCTCATGAACCGTGATAGTTTTCCAGTTGAAATTTCTACAGATTATGTATTTCTGTTGCCCCTATATTAACAATAAATACAAAAGACAGAATAAATCAAATATTTAAGGGGAGCTCCTATACAAAAAAGTGTTTTTTCTGCTCGTTTTTTATAAATAATAGTACGGAACCCTTTGTGCGCGAGTCCGACTCGCACCTGGCCGGTTTTTTATGTATGCTTCGTTGGTTTAGCGGTTGTGTTATTGGATTTTCCAACAGGTTTTTTTCAGACGCAACTTCGTGTCATGATAAGTATTTATGCAGACAGTAGCAATAACTTCATCCTTTCTTAGGTTAGGTACTAAAATTATGTCATATAGTGTGTTATGTAGGTATTTTCATGTAGCTGAGATGAGAATGCTAAGGGGGATGTGTGGTGTTACGCTAATGGATATAATAAGAATTGAGTACATAAGGGGCAGTTTGAAAGTGTCGCCGGTGACTGAAAAGATGTGTGGTAATCGGTTGTCGTGGTATGGGCATGTGATGCGGAGGAATGAGGAAAACGTCGTGAGGAAAGTTTTGACTATGAATGTGTTTGGTTATAGGAGTAGAGGAAGCCCAAAGAAACGATGGATGGACTGTGTGAAGGATGATATGGCAAGAAAGGAGGTGTCTCATGAGATGAAAAGCAATAGAGAAGTATGGAAGAAGAAGACATGCTGCGCCGACCCCAAATAAATTGGGATAAGGGCTAGGGGATTAATGATGATGAGTGTGTTATTTAGGTAGACAAAAGGCCCTAAGCCGAAAACAAAATCACAGTTCGTATTTGTACCATCATCCCCGTCTTCCTGCCTGGTCCCATTCTACTTTCTCCTATTTTTTTGCTTTATCCTGGTTCTACCTTTTGTAGTAAGCAACGACTTATTGTCGGGACTACGCTGTCTTCCCATACTTAAGTAACATTCAAATATTGTAAAATCAAATGATTTTAAAAGTGTAACCATGGAGTTTCTTGCCGGTTCTTCTCCCTAAGAAACAACCAACCCGAATCGTGCACCTTTTGTCGACGTTTTATAAGTGCCCATGTAGGCCTTTGTAAAATAAAATATTTTGATGATTTTACTTGGGGTCAGTGCGCTGTCGTACGAGGAAACGTGATTGTATCGTGTTTTTTAAAAATCACATTCTGTATTGTTAAATACCAATTATATGAATGTATTCATTAAAAAGACAAACTTGAAAGAAAAACCACATTGTTTTTAACTAGTCACCTTAATCTTTTGGAAAAATATTCATGGTGTGGTTTTATATTGTGTAGGTATGTCATGTTTTTATTTTACAATGAACGTACCTAAGTACTGAAATGCGTAAAATAAATACCAGGCGGGGTTTGGCAAGCCTTATAACTAAGTACCTACTTAGGTACTTTCGTCACTGACCAATTAATTTACTTATTATTTATTAATAACTGGCAGACCTGCGTTACGGTGAAGAAAAACATCGTGAGGAAACCGGCATGTCCTAGAACTAAAAATTCGAAGACATGTGACATCAAGCAACCCGCACTGGGCCCGCGTGCTGGATTACAGCCCACTCCCTCTCATAGAGAGGAGGCCTGTGACCCAGCAGTGGGAACATTGTAGGCTGATGATGAGACCAGCGTAACTTAGTCTGCAACAACATTTTTCAATGATGCTCCTCTTCCATTGGTCGTAGCGTGATGGTATATATAGCTATAGTCTTCCTTGAATAAATGGGCTAATCAAAACTAAATTTTTCGAATAGAAAAATTCGACTCACTACTGGTTAATGGTATAGGCTAGGTACAAATTAATTTCCATTCACACTGTAATATCTACCTACTTAGTTTAGTGTTTTTATAAGCGTGCGTAATTACTACGTCATAATATATAATTTATGACGGTAATAGCTTGCCAATGGATTATATTATTTATTGCTAGTAAACAATCTGAAATAAGTTCATAACAGTAAGAAAGGAAGTTAACATAATAACAGATAAGTAGGTAAATGTGCTGACTCTACCGAAATTCTGACGTAATGATTTCCCTAACAAATATTCCAAAACTTACGCCACTTACGCCAACAAATAATCCAATCATCAAAACATTTTTAAACGCTTATATATTATATAGGAGCTGGCCTCAACGGCCTATGTAATATATAAAAACTTTTTATATATTACATAGGCCGTTGAGGCCAGCTCCTATACGCTTTTTCCGGAATTGAGTTCAGTTCTCGCCGCGAATTCTTCTTTGTGTTCTACCGAATAAAAACGGGTGCCACGAATTGCTAATTTAAGTGAGGATTTTAAGTCACTATTTCCTTCACTTTTGCGATGTTAACTTCAGTTGAAGAAGTTGATGGCCTACCAGAGCTAGGCCAATTTACAAACACATCTCGACCGTTTTTGAACGCTTTGTCCCACTCATTCACCGTGAGTCTTCTGTAACATTTTCACGGACTCCGAACCCGAAATTCCATTGGCGATGCAAAATTTAAGACAAACTCTTTGTTCGATGTTTTAGTCCACCATGAAATTCGCAATGCACATTAAATCCGCTCCAAACTGAAAAACAGTTGTGCCAATCTAACCACAAAAAAAAAAAAACTAAAATTGAATTTGGAACCATAGACAAATCACCCATTCCCGATACTTTGTCAAGTTGAATGTAGCTGTCGCAAGTCACAAAAATATGAAAACAATCTATTTATTTCCCTAACTTGGGGAACGACATATCTGTAGTCTAGCAAAAATGTTACATATCTACGTTTCAACGTTATTACGTTTCTACGTTTTTCATATCAGTTCATTCCCTAGTTCTGTCAAAATTAGATTATGTGAGCGCGCAAAACTTTTCTTAATAATACTATTGAAACCAAGTTTTATCGTCTTTGGCGGTTTCATTGAAAAGTAACTCTATTTCAATATGTATGTATTCTTGGAAAAGCAGAGTTCTTCTAGAAATTTAAGTTTGAAAATTTGTACCTAGGGTCGGTAAAATGAACTTAGTTCTCATTCGTTTTTCAGGCTTGCAAAAACAATAGGTATTAATTATATAAAAATACGTTCGTTTCTTTCATTCTTTGTTTGTCATTCATGAAATTTAGCCCACCAATATAGCATGACTTGGTTCAGAATATAGGACCTAACTATAAAGGATAACGTTCCCATGGGATATTTTTTTTTCCGACTGCCACACGAGTGAAACTCGAGGGCAGCACATAGTTTGCATCAAAATTTTAAAAATACCCGTTTATCGTACCAATTACCTAAATTGTTAATAATAGTTTCACGTTAATCTGCAAAAAATCCTTAAACTTCATTATTCACTGTTATTGTGTATTTAAAGTGTCCAATACCGCGCCTATTTATTTACGAAAGCTATTTATGTTAATTTTCTTGCAATGCTTTTAAATATTAACTTGAAGGTCAAATGAGTTCAAGATTGACTAGCTTTTTTTTTCTATTCAGCTACTTAAGGTGTAAGCCATGTTTTCTTGGCGACAAATATCTCCTAGGTATACAAGTCTAAAGACAGTAATGTCATCATTTTTTATTCATTCTTGCCCGGTCGTTAAGGCTGTCTTCATCTCCCATACGTATTATACCTACCTACCTGTAATTTCACATTAGGTTTATCATAATATATTAACATTTACTTACGCATTTCATGATCATATTTTCTCACTTTAGTGTTAAATATTGTTAAGGAAATCTGTTGATCAAGTAGTAATTATTAGAGACATGTCGCCTGTGATACAGGTTTAACCTAGAACAGGCATTGAACTTTATTGTGCCTTTATTATTTCTAAGATTTATATCGTATTAATTGTGCCAATTCTAATTTTGAATAAATATATATATGTCGGAGACAGTCATTAGTACGGACATGAATCGAAAGCGCGCCAAAGGCGACGTACTTACCAGTCTACCCAGACCCAAGCGCGCTTACTACAGAGTCGTGATGTTCCGAGCTCGCGGCGAGGAGGACAGTCAGTGTCTGATTGCGGCGGAGTCAAGACGTCCCGAAACTGTAACCCGATTCATTGTGCCTAGTGTTACTGTGTTGGATTGTGATTTCAAGTAATTTGTTAGTTCGATAAAAGCAGTCTACTTTGTGTATAGAATCTGGTTCTTCTAACCTAACAGACAGATGTGTTGCTGGGGAGTTTGTTCCGCCACTTCTTCTTCCCAGCTAAAACACTAGGAAGTGGCGAAGGGCGGGCGTTTTGGGGGACTGTCTCTTGTAATTTAAACATTCAAAAGGTGCTGATTATCAGCCTAGTTTGAATAAATGACTTTTGATTTTGTAGTGTGTGTTTGCATAGCACGAAACCCATGTTCTGCCCACATGAAGACCGTGTCTAACGAAATAAAATCACCTCCCTACGACATATATAATACATGAATTTGGTCGCGACTCGCCTGATGTGAAGCGATGATGTGACCTAGGGTGGAGCAACCTTGATTAGAAGAAACCGATTCAGTCTAACTTTGCATAGATCCAGATTATAATGATCAGGGAACAGCGAAGCCGGCAGTGAATACCACAATCTGGGCGACTGACGGACTATCTATCTATCTATGTATTAGTCGTCATCTATGCAATTACCTCCTTTCTACCATATCATCTTTCACACAAATCATCTATCGTTTCTTTGACCCCCCCCTACATATCCATCTAACTTCACACTAAAATCGTCTGCTATCTTATGTTTTTCAAAACTTTCCGTCACCAGTTCTACTTTTAAACTTCGATTATGTACCCTGGAGAAAGTGTATTTTATTTACTAAAAGTATCTTCGAACTGATTATGAGTTTGGAGAGAAACCATTAGGTATAACCTGCAAAGCAACTCTGCAGGTTATAATGGTTTGAATAATGGTTAAATTCACTTTTGGAACGAAGTTCCTTATCGCGCGTTGTGAAAGGGGGCTAGACGGAAAAAAATCTTACGAAATTTGTCACGACACTTTTTGCTATAAGTAGTAAGCTATTGTAAGCTTTATTTCTTTAAAGTAAAGTTGAAATTTCCTTAAATTGCGTACAATTGGGGTGTGTATGTGAGTAAGGATAGATATGATTATTATTTTGAGTGACCGAACTACAAAGTACAAATTCGGTTGTGCAGTTAAGTAAGACGTATTGCTTCGAATTAAGGATTAATCTTCCTTAAATTAAATATTTTATTTTTCGCACACTAACTTAAATCTAAAATGTATTGATATTATGTACGTGAAAGAAACTTCGTTCCATCCGGGTGGCGAATTTACAAAGGCTATACTATTTCAGTCACGAGCCAGACTCTAATAGATGAGCTTTTGTTTGTGCACATTACTCGCCAAAACCTAATCTATCTCAGTAAAAAAAATGACTCAAATAGATTAGCTTTTGGCCTGGATATTTTCAAAGAAAATGCACTGACAAAACCTAGTACTGTATCCTATGTATCCAGGAGAATTAAGCTGCAAGAGCGAGCGAAGCGAGCTCTGGACTTGGGGCACCCCGACTCGGACAGGTTAGGTTCGAAGGGGATGGCGGGGTCTAGTGAGCGAGCGGAGCGAGCGAACTAAGACCCCGACTTCCCCTTCGTGTTAGGTTACTGTAAACCCTGCAGACAGAAATAGGAGCCCCGCGTAGCGGGGCTACGTCGACTATGCTTTATAAGCGACTATAAAATGTTTTGAGGTTAGGTAACAATAATTAGTTTTTCTCAAGAACGGTGCATTACCTTTTAACGGGAGTGGTCCCAGGGGAAAAGGGGTACACCCCCCCTTAACCCGGAGGGGGTTAAGGGGGGGGTGTCTGCCAAAGAATTCTAGATGCCTGGTGCCTGCCAAAGAATTCTAGATTTTTACCAAAATAATAACAATTTCCACGTAATTATCCGCCTATTATTGAAGCTAACGATTGGTAAATATCGGTATCAAATTGAATAGCATTTGTTGCTGCAATGTTAGAAGGAATTTGTCTAACAAAGTCTACGCGATTTCGGTCAATTTCTGTACTAGAATGGATTAGGGTTTTGGCAAGTTTTTGTTAAACAAAAGCTAAGCCAGTTCAGTTTGCACTTTCACTCTAATGGTATAGCCTTTGTAAACACGCATCCGGGTGTCCCTTGACACCTCTCAAGTTTTTTGTTTTTTTAAGTGGGCGTGGATGACAATATCCCCCAAATAGCGAAAAATACTCAAAGAAGCCTCGAGCCCGATTTTGATACAAACCAACAATGTAGGTATCATTAGATTTTTTAGAAATCAATATGCTTAGCCAGGAATAGAACTCATTGATTTTTTCAGAAAATTTATTTTACTATTACTTTTAACACACTATTCGATAGTGCTGCTAATATGCATCAAATTCTGGGAAGTAATGACATAAATTCATCCTGTGTACATCTACCTACACCCACGACTTCAGTTAGCTCAAATATATCTAGATAAGTATTGTGCTTCGTTAGCTAACCGAGTGAGCGAACAACTAATTGAGTTGAGAGCAAAGATTTAGATAAATTGTTGCAGCAATCTTGATGGATACTGCACACTCTGCTTAGTACTAAGTAGTTTTCTAGGTTAATTTTGCAAGCTTTACAAGCGTTTTTGTTGAGAATTTTAACTGTTGTTTGAGCTTAGCCAAACTGTCAAGATTCTCACAGAAGTTCAGTTGTCATTCTCCATATATTTGTTTGAAGTCTGAAACGGTTGATAGGCTCGACCCTAATTACATAGGACTCATAAATGGCTGGCGAAATGTCCTGTACAGTCACGAGCAATGAAATCTATACTCTTAGCAGAATTCGAAAGCGATTTTCTCGTGAAATAACGATTCCTACTTTGAAGTAAGACCTATACATATTATGTTCATAAATACGTAAAGCATTAATTAAAATAGTAGGAGAAAATAACTTTTATAAGTTGCTGCGTATATAACATTTCATTGATTGTACGCCTCTGCCTATGAGTGGTTATAGACGCAAAATCATGTTATTTTATGACACTATTTGGCCTTTATCGAGTTCCTACAAAATCTTCCAGGAACAAAAATTGTTTTTTTTTCCGAATGAACTTTTCATCGAAAACAAACGTCTTTCAATTTAAGACTTCGACAAGGCAAAGGTTAACACCGGACTGATTGATGAATGTAATCATCTTTGTGAACTGTTGATCAACCAATTTAGATCAATCAATCAATACAGAAGTGTTCTTAATTCAAGTTCGATTAAAAGAACAAAGTTTTGCAGCCGATCATTTTCCTGACATACCTAATTTAAGGCCTTGGATAATTTTAAACTGCGGCATTAATTCATTATTTTAAAATAGTTGAAGGCTCTTTGTGAAGCAGGTCTCAGGTGTCAGAACTATTTCTGACTGACATGACTGACTGACTGAATGACTACCTTAAGAGTGCCGCTGCTTGTCATGAAAATTTTCATCGACATGTTAAATTTGGTACATTTATATTAGTTCTGTATTTTCCTGCCTTCACAGATACGTTGGTTGTAGTGTATAAGGGATATGAGAGCCGATGTTAAGTTTGCATGGTATTGCCACCACATAAAAATACACGATGACTTCTGCGTAGGTATTAGGTATTTTCGAAAGAAAATAAAGGAATTGCAATAAATAATCAGAAAAGTGGTCTGCGTATTGGAAAAGACATAAGAAGGGTTTAAATTGCCCGTAGGTAAAAGATTTAAACTAACAGGTGGGTGCAATGATGTGGTGGTTGATTTTGCACGCAACACGTGGCCTTGGGTGGAAAACTCTGATGTTATTTTAAACTGAGTGTTGGGGAAGAAGATATGAATTAAATTCACATAGCACTTGGAAAATTAATGTTCTGAGTTACTCACAAGAAAATGGCTCTGCCATCTTTTTTATGTTGATATGAGCTCTTAAATAAACCCACGAAAGTGGAATCATTATTTACGTATACGATGTTAATCGTAATCTATTTTCTTGTTTCAACACTGTGGTCTTAGGAATCAGTAGAATAGAATAGAACATTTTTATTATGTCCAGTGCGTACATCATACAAGTAACATTCATAAACAAAAGTTTTTTGAAAATCAAACTTTTCCGGGGTAAAACTCCAAAAAAATTTACGCTAAAAGCATGTGTCTGGGCATTTCATCACCCTATTTAAATAATCTTCCTATAAACTTCAGTCTGAGGACGCATTACGAAGAATCCGGAAAATTCCTCAAGGTTAAGAGCTGTTTATCCTATTAGTACTTTATTATTATTACCTATCGGCTCGCTGTCGTTATTATTATAACTCGTGTGACTAGATTGATCTCGATAGTTTGGGACAGATTCGTATCGTCTGTCGTATGCGGAAATAGATAGTTTAGTGACAGATGATGTGTCAACACATGTGGCATTCATCAAAAGGGACCGTTTATTTATTTATTAATCGTCCGGGACATTTAGACAAAGTGACGTTTTATCAGCGATAACGGTATGTTATTCTTTTACTGTCATTTTATTAAAAAGGGAATGCGCACTTGGGCCCCATGACCCTAATTGATTGATTATTTAATTTGTAAATTTGAGTTGTTATCAAGAGTTGTAGTGACTTTTGGACACGCAATACTGTCAGTGAGTGAGATTTTTGAATTTTTGAATGTTTGAAACTGAAACTGGATGTGGACCCATTTTATTTAAGGAAGTATATCTCTTCGACTGATTGACACTTCGCGAGACCAGAGGGCTCGCTATTTCTTTGGGCAAAGAATTAGCATTACAAATCAACGTAGCAATGCTGCCAGTCTAGTGGGCACGTTTCCAGATGACAGCGATTTGGAGGAGTATTTTGACGCCTTAGCGTCCTGTTATTTTTAAGTTAGTTTATATTTAGTTAGTTTATAGTATAGTGTAAATATTTAGTTTTAGAAAATAATTATAGAATAGAATAAAAATACATTATTAAAGACACAAAAAAAGTATTATTATTAATGTCCCTATATCATACAAATCTTAGTATTCATAATAGTACATTATGATATAAGTGCGGTGGTTGAAAATTACAGCCGAGGCGATATTGCTACAAGAAAGCAGAGGCTGTAATTATCAAAGCGCACGTATGTCATACGACGTTTTATAACACATTTGCGAGAAAATAAATAAAACTCGGACGACATTTTCAAATAAAAACAATACAGCGAAAAAAAAAGCGCGCGGAATAATTTTTACTCGTTCACAAATTATGATATTAGCGATGCGCGGGCATCAGCGCTTTTTTTTAAGGCAAAGGCACAAAAACTGCAAGTATTACTAATAAAATAAATTAATATTTTTGTGTTTTGTTACATATAAATGGTTGTAATTTATGGTCAAAATTAATTAAATTAAAGAATGTAGTGTTTATTTATTATATTTTATCTCCCAAGTTAATTTTATTCATAAAATGTTGACCACTTTTCTGACATAAAACACTTTGCTAAGATTTAAAAAAAAAGTACCGTTTTAGACGGAACATTTTGATAAACCGTGCGTTTTACTTTACATTACCGCACTAGTGCGTAATGTGATACATTACGATACTGTCATTGGTGCAATAAGAGACCCTTTACGAGCAAATGTGTTATAAATTAATTATTGTGATAACAAAGAACTGGCAACAATCAGCCCTAAACAATTCATTAATCCGATTTTTACCAGAAGTTCACAAAGAAAACTATAATAATAACTAATAACTCAACGTGATGAATTGCCTGGTAGTACAGCAATAATAACCGGTTGAAATTCACAGTGTATTTTAGGGACTATGAATGTGAATATTTATCGTGATTTATGAAATCTAAATGTGTATTTCCAGTGTAGACTACGAATAGATTTTCCCGGTTTTTCGAAATTGAAGATTTCGTGAATTGTGGATGGATGCTGTTAGTTCAGTGACATTTTGAGAGCGTAAACAAATAACTAGATGAAACACATGATATCCTGATGCCACAACTACCTATCCTCATGCACTTAAGGCGACAATAAGTGCCCGCGACCTTGAGCGAGTAAAAGTGCATGCGTAACGCTTCAACGCGCACCAAGATTATTCGAAAAAACAACCCACCTTGATTTATCAAACACAATACAAATAAAAGCCATATACTAAAATATAGGTTGTTAAATTGTCTTTCAGGTGGTCAAAGTTTCATGCAAATACGTCCGATATTTTTTGCGTTATTATCGTTTTTTTGTCCGCGTTAGACATGAATTTACAAATTAATTACACTATGTTATAAAAATATAATTTCAAATTTTCACATATCAATTTATAAAGAAAATTGTCTAGTATAACATATATTTTTTTCAAAGAAATAAAACTAGAAGTTTAGGCGTGATGTTCAATTTAAAATCATTAAAAGTCGTATATCTGCGCCTTAATATGGTAAAGTCTTACGTCTTATTAGCTTTCGCCGCTGGCATAATGTGGTATAATAATGCTTTGTTATAATGCATAGCATAACCATCGTGTGCACTGATTTGTTATGGCATAGTTTGGAGTTGCATACATTTTCTTGCTTTGCCGAGTAGCAGAACACGAACCCCGCCACGGATAGGTTGAGCTAGAATGAGCGAGCGAACTAAGCTCCCGTCATGCCATTCATCTTTCTTTTAAATCCTGCAGACAGAAGTTATGCCGACAGTCATCATTATTATTATGCCGACAGTGTTTACGGCATTATGGCGAAATATTTATGCCTAATAATATTATGCGTTAAGTGCATAGTATAACTAGGACTGCACTAGTTAGGCATAAATGCTGTGGAAAAATCAGTGGTGTGACAAACGAGAAAAACAATCCTGTTTGTCATACTGGTGTGATAATCTGGTGTGACTACGAGTCGGCAATGGTAATTATCATTATGCTGAATTTCGTAATGCCAATGTAAATTATCAAAATTACATTTTATCTTATCATTAGTAAACCTAAGATCACTTGTCTTTCAAAAGTTCTGTCTTCATATGCATCTTTTAAAGTTTAAGTAACAATTGCAAGTAATCCCTTCTATAAGCTAGCTAAAATGATTTGTGACTGGACGTATTCAATATTGGAAGATAAAATGGTTTTTTTTTACAATTTGTCAGTTTATGTGGAAGCGGCTTCCTATAAATCCGGTCAAACACCAATTCATTAGTATTTACCTAAACAAACATCCTTGTCTAGTTTACAAACAATTCTAAACAAATTAATTGCTGTTCGAAGTAATGTGTTGTCGTTTCTAGTATTCGTCTTTATTAATTCTTTGGCTTTCTGCCAGCGCTTGGGACGTTGTGTTTTCTCAAATTCTCTTTTTATAATTTAATAGAATAGCCACCAAACCTCCACTATACTATATTGTACACAAAAAGGGAAACAACGGTTTTGTACTGCTATTTTTTTTTTTATTTAAGGTCATCATTTCGCGATTTTATACAGAGGTATTATCTACATTCACTTACTTCCTTGAAGTTTAGTTTAGGATTTTAATTCAATAAAATCTACATCATCATCTGCGTAGCCTTTTCCCAACTTTATTGGTGTCGGTTTCCAGTCTTACCGGATGCAACTGAATGCCAGTATTTTACATGGAGCGACTGCCTATCTGACCTTGACTCTAACAACTTAGTTATTACTGGGTAATACGACACCCCTTTGTGAGACTGGTTGGCAGACTTTCAGGCCACTGACTACCTGTAACGACTGTCAAAGATCTACGAATGACAGCCGGGACTAGTCTTTAACGTGCTTTCTGAAGCACGGAGGAAACACGGTATGTTATGATGGACACCCATCCACAGACCGATCTTGGCAAAGCACGGCTGAACCTTTGAAGATTTACCCGTGTGGCTGTTTTTATTTAGCCACGAGCTCTGCCAATAAAATCTACATATTCGACCGACCAATTAAGGTAGACTAAACCAGTTTATGAAGATCTCTCGTTGTACCAAAACCTTTACAAAGCGTGGCCATGTTATGATAGAAATGTACAACTTGGTGTGTCGCTGTGTCACTAGCCATGCCCATGGCTAACTTTTTACGTACGTAACTGTTCATGGCATATGTAGGGTGGACATCCTTTAATGTTCCGTTCCGCCTCGTAGGACGCAAAAATATTTTATGTTGTTTAGAATTTGGTACCCTGTAGACTAGTGGTTAACAAGAATAGCTCCACAAACGTAGTGGCCATTTAAAAATGTTAATCTAATCTAATACTAATAATAAAGCTGAAGAGTTTGTTTGTTTGCTTGAACGCGCTAATCTCAGGAACTACTGGTCCGATTTAGAAAATTCTTTCAGTGTTAGATATCCTATTTATCGAGGATGCTATAGGCTGTAAAACACCTCTTAACGAAGCCGAAAGGCACTGGTTCTCCCTGTCATTGCGATCATTTTTTTGTTCTACACCATACCTGGGAACCTTCTAGTTACGGAGATATTAGGGGTCAAAGTTCCAACTTTTTGACAAATATTTTTTTAAATACAAGTTTTTAATATAAGTTTTTTACTTTAAACACCTCCACGACCCCCGTACTATTCAATCCGTCCATCAGCACAATGTTTTGAGTGCGTTACATTGAGTTCTACCACAAAACATGATTCTACACCCCCCAAAAAAAAGTTTCCCAGCAATAATTTTTGCGTAAAGTTACTTAGTTTCATGTACAGAATGCTTGGTTGACGGCTTCGAGATGAGGTCATTTACACCGTGTATATCATCACGCCACGTCCAATATGAGCGGAGCAGCAATGAAGAATGTTGCGAAAACGGGGAAAATGTGACGCAGACGAAGTTGCGCGGGACAGCTAGTAAAATAATATCACACGTTACTCGTTACGTGGGTTACGCCTGTAACCCACGAAGGGCTGGACAGAGGTGTATTCTAATAATGCATCCACGTTCAGCCATGTTGAAGGGGCGAGCCTTTTGCCGTCAACGGGGCACACGTTTAAACCACGTGGCAGCTACTGAGAAATTCGTGATAGAAAAACCTAATCAAATTCTCCTCTCATCCTCATGCTCAGCAATCGCAGTGCTTATGACCACTAAAACAAAGAGGCAATTAAAAAAAATGTTATGATAGTAAAACTCTCTTAAGGTGAAGCAAAGATCTTTACTAACGCTTCATGCTCCATGCTGAGCGTAGGGAGTATGATTTTTTTCGATGCTGAAAACATTTAATAAGAATTTTGTAAACTGCAATTTCAAAGCAAAGCGGTGGTTGAAATTATCTGGAATTTACTATTGAGCAACACATTGATAAGTATGAATAATAAGTTTACCTATCGCTGTGTCTCGGAAAAATCGCAACCAATTAATAAACAAGTAGGTGTAGTCAACCGCACATACATAGCCATTAGGGGTCATTTAAAGAGACACGGCGCGTTGTGCGGTGCGGGGTCGGCAACAACCAACACCACACTAGTGAACACTTACCCGACCTGGGAATCGAATTCAGGACCTCATTCACAGAAGTAGCGCTAGCGGCCACTAGACCAACGAGTCATAAAAAACATCCTTGTAAATTTATTATATTTGACCAATTCTGAAGAAAAATCGAAATCGCGTCTGAACTGTGGTACTGAAATAAAAAACGCGTTGGCGATAACCATTCCCACGTCTTTTGCTTTAAAAATAGTCACTAGTTCGAGCGATGCGATTAAAATAAAGGTCGTTTTGTTTGAAATTTTGAATATTCTGAATATCCATCAGAATTCAGAATATGTAAGGCTTCAAATGCAATTGTGGCCGAAATCGGTTAGATGGCATCATCATAATCATTACGTTTAGAAATAACAATTAGATTATCTACTTTGTCACAGCTAAATATAAAGCAAAATCATCTTCGCAATACTCTATTCTCATTATAAAACAACCTACACAAAATTTGGAAATGAATTGTGAATTGTGCAAACTTGTTGAGTCAATATTATTTAGACTACAATAAATAAATCTTTAAATACACCCACACGTATTACCCATGCGAAAAAAACGCAATAAAAAAAAAAACAATAAAACTCTTTTATATATGTAATCCGGCCTCTAAAGATGCTTTATACATTAACAAACTATTAAAAAAAAAATAACCGTTCGAAATACAAAATTACAGGAGAACAGTTTTCCCGCGCACTACACTGTTTGTTTTGTTTTTCTTTCATTCATGCCATACCGTCAGTTCGCATCGGACAGCCGCGTGTGGAGGTCGCGCGGTTTCCCGCGAATTTTCTTACGGAACTTCGTGAGTTTGAAAAGTGTTTTCTTGTCAGTTCTTAGTGAAATTAGTTCAGTGTTGTGTTTGTTATAATGTTTTTGGTTGAGATTTAATAGTTTTGGTTTAGTCATGCATATTACTATGGCGGATACGGACGAAGAAAATATTGAGGGTAAGTTTGACAGTATTGTTTTACAACAGACTTTTGATACCTTTCTTTGAAATTCGAATCTCGAGCGAGGAACAATGGTGACATTAATTAATGGGAAAGAAGAATAAAGTTTGAGTTATTTTTGGCCAGTATTTTTTTCTGTATCAAAGTTAGTTGCGTCAGAAAATAAATGCTTTTAGAATACCGTTGGATAATTAATTACAGTAGTTACAGTATGTATTTAGTGTTGACGCTTTAATGCATAATCAATGTTGATTAATGCCTATAGTTTCCTGACCTACCGAAGACAGACAGTATATTAATGACGTTTAGTTTTGTTTTTACCTAAACATTTGTTTGTATGTTTGTTTTTATGTCTGTTGAAAATATGGGCATTACGTAAGGTCTTTTTGGAAAAGCACTTATTTAAACATACTTTGGTGATAGTGTAATTTAACACAGACGACACACAAAAAAATCTTTATGCAATTTTTTACTTAAACCATAGCAAAACTAACCTATTGACCAAACATTTGAATTCAACATTATCATTAATGCAACTGTTAAATATATTTTAGTTATTGTTTACATAGAAGCACTAATTATACCATTGTATAAGAAATAATACGACTGCGCCTTAATGTAAAAATTTTGCAATACTTTTTAAAATAAATAATTCTTATTTTTTTTTTTTTTTTGAACTTAGAACTCTTGTTCATTCAGCCATTACTTGCATACAAAAATACACATATAAACAATACTAAAAACCTACTCGTGGTTGCACTTTGTACACATAACAATAATATATTTGTTTTCCTTGGCATTAATATGATGATAATTTACTCATTTAAAAATAAGTGACTTTTTTAAATTAATGTTGACTTCGACGAAAAATAAATTGTAATTGTTTTCTGTAATTTTATTCTACTTACTACTGTGTGTAAAACACTAAATAACCGCGGTCAGTGGGTCGTCTTAGGGTCCAAAGTTCTTGTAGTAAGACGCTAGTATTTTTTGTATAATGAACAAAAGGGACTCGGTGTGATTTTAATTTCAAAATTCCTGAGATTCCAATAACTGTCATTTTCACAATCAATCATTCGCACTCTCTGATCAAAGTCATACGATGCCATCTGCTTATCAATTTCCTTTGATTCATAAAAAAAAAAAGTTATCAAAAAGTGTCACAAATAATAATAATATGAATTCGGAAGTCGGTGGCAAAAAAGTAAGTAGGTACTACTACTTACCACTTTTTGAAATAAATCAACATCAAAGACGGATAACAATGGTAACAAGTACCTAATGTAGTATAATTCGTAAGTGTATTAGTTTATTTGATCAGTATATACAAGGTGTTGTTTTGCATCCTCGTCAAAATTCAGGAGGTTGTCACACAATGCATAAATAATCAATTAAAATTACGGTACCTAGTTAATTATTAATACACTCTGATTTTTTTGGTTGTTTATGTTTATCAGTATTTCAGAATAACCCCCTTATCGTGGTTTAGGAAATAAGAAATTATCCAATAAACGTTTGAGATTGTTTGTATTTGTGGAGCCGCGGTTATAGGGCGAGAATCAGACGGCCCGCGTTTAAAACACGAGTGATTCACAATTACCGATTTCCGTGAATAAGAAAAAAAAATACCTATCCATTTTATTATTGATTCGGAACGAGAATCGTTAGCATAGTTACCTCCTTGAATTTGACGAGGATGAAAAACAACACCTTGTATATGTATTAGTATTACCTATTTATGTAAGTATACCAGTTTATGTTAGCTTAATGGTATTTTTATTTTTTTGTACTCTACCACAATGCTGTCCTATTTGACCCAAAGGTTGACTGGTAGAGAATGCCTTGTGGCATTAAGTCCGCCTATGAACCACCAATGTACGTGAAGTTAAAATAAATAAATATGTGATTTGGGAAGATAGTAGCAAAATCGAGTTTTTAAGATAAACTAAAATTTTAAATTGATCAAAATCTGATAGAAAGAATGGTAATTATGAAAGAGAAAGGAGTAAATGTTACCGAGATGTCTGACAGGGGAGATTGGAAGTAGAACACGAGTTGCGCCGACCCCAAGTAGAATGGGACGAGGGCAGAAACATGATGGTGAAAATCTGATTCCAAATATCGTTATAAGAAGTCCGTTCCTTTAGTTCCCTTCAAAATGGTTGAGTTGAATGATGGCTGATACATGCGTTATGTTCGTGAACGGGCGCTGTCAGTTGTGACTGGTCATCTCTTAGCTGCCACGGTTTATTTTAATTAAGTACTTTTTTTATTTTTATTACTGATTTATTCTTTTACTCTGGACGCCTTAACCTGCCCGTATTTCTACATCGTTCTCTTATATTTGTAATTCTTAACATGAATGTGTCATATCTGTAACCAAGATTTTGTAACATATTTTGATTTAAAAGAGTGTCCATGGAGTTTCTTGCCCATTCTTCTCCATAGAGATCTACGCTACGGAATGGGCAACTACAGTACTTTCACAAGTTATTATGCCATGTGACTGGGACTGTAGCTTCGCGTTTTATTCTGTTTTTATTTGACTTTCAAAAGTGCCTGTAATGGTCTAATTGAAAAAACTTGAGAGGTGTCAAGGGACACCCGGATGGAACGAAGTTCTTTTCTCGTACATAATATCAATACATTTTAGATTTAAGTTAGTGTGCGAAAAATAAAATATTTAATTTATGGAAGATTAATCCTTAATTCGAAGCAATACGTCTTACTTAACTGCACAACCGAATTTGTACTTTTACAGTTCGGTCACTCAAAATAATAATCATATCTATCCTTACTCACATACACACCCCAATTGTGCGTAATTTAAGGAAATTTCATCTTTATTTTAAAGAAATAAAGCTTACAATAGCTTACTATAGCAAAAAGTGTCGTGACAACTTTTCGTAAGATTTTTTTCCGTCTAGCCCCCTTTCACAACGCGCGATAAGGAACTTCGTTCCAATAAATGCCTTGACTTTGACTTTACTTTTAATTTGTATCTCTTTACAAACACGGAACATATTAAAAGAAAATGGCAACACCAAAGAACCTTTACAGTATGAATATTATATTTCTAACGGCCACTTACTTCGTTGAGTGGTGATAAAAGTAATTATTACTAATTTATCAGGGTAATAACGAGTCTATGACTGAATGAGTGCCTAGCTTTATGTTTTTATTCCCTTGTGGATCTTTCTTCAGAGAACGTGTAGGTACAGTCTGTAACAGAAGTTTATAAACACTTGCTGTCGAATGCGTTCTTAGCGTTAAGTATTATTTTCTACAATAACTTCAGCAGGATTGACGAAAACTTTTTGGTAGGTTTCTGAAACAGTTTTGACGTTTCCACCATTGTTATCTTATAATATATAAAATTTTCGTTTCGCGCTGTTTGTTACCAAACTCCTCCGAAACGGCTGAACCGTTTTGTATGAAATTTTGTGTGCATATCGGGTAGGTCTGAGAATCGGTCAACGTCTATTTTTTATACCCCTAAAACCCATCAAAATTTCCACGCGAACGAAGTGCGGGCAGCAGCTAGTTTCTGATAAATGTCACTATCTACTAGTAGTCGTCAAGTTTTTTATTGGCATAATACTCTGCCCTGCTAATTGTACTTGCAGTAATCGACATTTTTGGGATTTTCACTTTTTTGCAAAAATGACACCTCAAGGGGCTAATCTATACATAAAAAAATAATTTATATATTTTTTTTTACTATAAACATGTTTTTTATGTAACGAGAAACACAGTACTTGCACAAAAATATTGCTTTTGCTAACAATATATGCAGCATGCAACATGTGCTACAAGGTTGTGCAGTACTTGCTACGTTTACTGCAATTTCATTTAGCATATTATAAGTTTTTTGCAACCAACACTAACTAAAACTAAACGCAGTATTCTACAGTGCTGCGTTTGAGTGTAGCGAGTATTATAAAGAGCTACTCTTGCGCCTCCAAAACTTAACGCAGTATTCTACAGTGCTGCGTTTGAGAGTAGCGAGGGAAACAAAGAGCTACTCATACACCGAAGCCGCAAAGTACAGTGCCGCGTTTAGTGCTAGCACATCAGTGCGTCGACGTCATCCACGGACTGAACAAGTGTGGGGCTCAGCCACTCCGCCAATCCTTTTAAAAGTATGTTGGACATATCGTTAATTCTACCCCAACACCCAATAGCGTTAAGATGTAATTAATGGATCGATCTCTTCAAGAAGATTTTATCTTGCTTTGACAACATTTCTCATTCAGAGTCAGAGAAGAGCTACTTTTTGGTGCCCAATCAAATACTTAGTTAGATCAATAAAACCCAGCAGACTACGAATTAGCAAAAGTTGTATTAGTAGTTGTGTTCTCATTGAAAAGCACTTTCGAATGGTGTAATTGTATTGCTATTGGTCACCCTAACAATCTTAACTTCGCTTCGGACCTTAATGTATTTAGGATAATAATTCCGAACAGACTACGAATTAGTTAAAGAGGAGCAAAGGTTCACGTTAAGAAGCTCTATTCAATATTGTATATCTTATAGCTAGTGGTTGGGTAAATCTTAATTGGTTGCAAATAAAATCTTAACTTTGGTGTCCAACTTGTCACCTACTTAGGTCAATAACTCCGAACAGACCGTGAGAAAGCAAAAGTTGTGTTATTGGTAACCCAGAAAATCTTAATTACGGTGCTCAAATAGTCACCTATTTCAAATCTCCGTACGGACTACGAATTGGCGAAAGTCATGTTACTGGCACTTATTCCTTGAAAAGTTTTATAAATTATTACTATTGGTTGCCAAGAAAATCTTAATTGGTTGCAAACAACCTTAACTACGGTGTCCAACCAGTAACATATATACAAGGTGTTGTTTTGCAACCTCGTCAAATTTAAGGAGGTAACTATGCTAATGATTCTCGTCCCGAATCAATAATGTCAATATCTCCGATCAGACCATGAGTTAGAAAAAGTTGTATTAGTAAGTAGTTAAAGTTTTCTCCAATGATACACCATTGGTGAAAACTTTATCTAGTCACCCCAAAAAATCCTAACTTCGTTGCTTTATGAATTATGAGTCACATAGTAAGGCCAATAATTCCGAACAGACTACGAATTAGTATAACTGGTGCTAGTACCTAGTAAAAGTTTTAATAAAAAAGCTCTATTCAATAGTGTATAATTATCTTATGGCTAACGTTTGCTTGTCATCAATTTAGGTTAATAACTCCGAACGTACTGCGAATTGCCAAAACTCGTGTTAGTAGCAAGGTTGTCCTTGAAAAGCTGTTTTGAATTATGTTTTGCAAAAATCTTACCTATGGCTGTTAGACCTTAAGGCAGATGTCTTACTTCAGAACCCATTCTGCTTTTTGAGTAATTTTAATTTATAAGTGACAACACAAAGTATATGCGGGCCAAAAATATGAAACCCTTTCATGAATATGGTAAAATTGAACAAGTTTTCTTCGGTTTTTTTTTTTTTTGGAAAAGTTGTTAAATATCTTATGTAAGTTAATCACTGAAAATATTGGCACTTGATTTTGTGAAACCTTGTATAATTATACATGGTTTTACAAAATCAAGTGCCAATATTATTATTAATATTTATAGATTTTAATAAAAAAAACCTTTTTTCTAATCTATTGAAATTATTTTTACAGAAGCTTACCAAACTTTAACTAGTACCGGGCATGAGAATAGGACATGATTGCTAACTAAAAACGCAGTATTGAACACGTGCTAGATGATTTTGCAGTAATGAACACGAATACTGCATTTGGCCTTAGTTATACTGTAATGCACACCAGCCGAGATGGTAGATTAAAATGCAGTACTGCGCTTTTTGTCCAAATGAGACAGTTAAATAAAGAAAAAAATATGTCAATAGAAAGCTTGTTTTTTTTCTTGTTTTTTAGGTACTATTCAAAAGTTATATAACATAGTCTTGTTGTCTAGATATCAAAAAATATGTTTTGCGCGTTTATCTCCAAACCGCCATTTTGCAAGTACTGCGTTTGCAATAAGGAGGGCAGTCTCTAGGGTCTATGGCGAAAATTTCATTGGTAGATAATTATTTAAGATCAATTGTGTATTGTAGTTTATTGTTTGATAGGTGAAATCATAACTACACAACAGTAGGAATCGGAGAATAATTAATGCTGTTTTTTTTGAGCTGTGGCAATTTTTGTGTCCTCTAAAAATAAATCGTGTTTCATTGCTGACCGTACTAATATTATTCAGAGTATCTAGGATCCTTTTCAATCTTGTATCTGTAGTTCATGACTTTTATTGTTGGTTGCTCCTCTTTTGGCTAGCCAATCACAACAGTTAGGGTACATGCGGTTTATTAGCAGAATATGTAACTAATCAGAAAGTTCATTTACACTTTTAAACAGCAATTTATTTACATAAATATTTCCAATCGCTTGGTTATTTACTCACAAAACCCATCATCATCTGCCTAACCTTTTCCGAATTCCTTTTCCTAACCAGTCGGTCGGATAGGTAGTCACCTATCTGAGCTCCACAACCCAGTTAGTACTGGGTAATACGATACCTCTTAGAAAGCCTGGTTATCAGACTTTCCGACCACTGACGGACTACTTGTAACGACTGTCAAAGATCTACAAATGACAGCCGCGAAAACGGCTAAGCATGCTTTACAAAATCACTTACCAATTCACTATTACACTACTTATGTCATATATATATATATATATTTCATGAATCTAGCGTTTTTCTCCAACATTCCGACGATATGTATGTCTTGGACAAATTTTCTTCACACTGCCCGAATATTAATCACGTTAAGTTCTATTTTCAGTATCGATTGTTTCAATGACAAGGTGAAATATTTGGTTACCACGAGGAACTAAGGAAGCGTTAAAAATTATTTTGATATTATAGCAGAGTAGACGTTAATGAAACACGTGAGTTGGAGGCTAACAATAGGTGTATCTACCCTCTTTGTGGGCGTCAAAAGATGGTGGATTATTTTTGGATATGACAGCTGACTAAGGTCAGAAGTAAAGTCACGTAAGGTGAATACTAGATTATGATGCCATTATAGTGATTTATAGAAAGTGGGCAGCTGAGCATGAGCTCCTGGGATCGACTTCCAGGTCGGGCAAATTGTTATTGGGGTTTTTCATTACGAATTACTCAGCCTAGGAACCTGGATTTGTGCCCGGTTGATGGCAATAGGCTCGCCCCCAATTTAAACATTACTGGCGAAACGTGGGTGTACTAAGCTATTAGTTACACCTCTGCCTCATTGTTCAGGGATAACAGGCGTGATGTGTGTATTGTATGTGTTACAATTAAGCTTATACTGTCGAATATCGTTTAGATAAATAGGCAGGTATATCATCCTGTGAAAGAAGTCTCGATTTATAGAATATTAAATGATTTAAATGTAGAAAAATCCATTAACGCGATAAATCTTTGTTAACTTATAGTAAGGAATGAAGATTTTGCAGATAATGAAAGTTGGCAGAAAATACGTAGTCCATCTTTTAAAAGTAGAAATGTATTTTCAGTTCCTCTGCAAAAACTATAAAAGTTTTGTTGGTATTTAACCTAAAAGGTTTGCGAAAATTTATGGTAACCCACCTAAAACATTTTAATAACTCATTGCACATTCTGTCACGCAAATTGCGCGGGAAATTTACAGCTGTCCGCCATGATGAATTTTTAACGAACCAGGAAAATGTAAAGTTTCGGACTGCACTGAAATGAAAACTATGTTTTAGTTTATAAATGAGACATATTTTTTTTACTATATTCCACTGAAATTGTGCAGATTGTCGTCGCGTAGCTGAATTCATTGAATTTGCTTGTTATTTTCTTCTTAGGCCAGCTCATTTAAATGAAATCTCTGATGCCCGTTTTCGCAGTCCTTACCTGAAAATAGAGTGGAGTTAGGTTTTATCAACTGGAATTTTTTCAGTAGCAGCACAAATTCTATTTTTTTTTAACTTTGCGCCACACTAGGAATTTCTTTTGTATCGTGGGTGCGTTTACAAACATTTAAAATCACATACACAAACAGCCAGACCCAGAACAACTACCTGTAGGACATACAATATTTGTTCCGTGCGGGGATCGAACCCACGACACGTAGCGCAGCAGTCAATCACTCAACCACTGCGCCAACCGTGACGTTAAGGGCGCACCGAGGTAACGATACGTAATTTCGAAATGCTTATGTTTAAAATAACACCAGATAAAGTAAATATAACCTTAAAAAACATTTTTATACTGCTTAAAATAGTAAATGATCACCAGAAATAGTAAATGATCACCAGAATTAAAAACCTGAAAATCACAGCTCCGAACTAAGGCGTAGTCGACGGAGCCCCGCTACGCGGGGCTCCTATTTCTCTCTGCAGGGTTTAAAGTAACCTAACACGAAGGGGATGTCGGGGTCTTAGTTCGCTCGCTCCGCTCGCTCACTAGACCCCGCCATTCCCTTCGAACCTTACCTGTCCGAGTCGGGGTGCCCAATATCCCGAGCTCGCTTTGCTCGCACTTGCTTCCTAAGTTCTTCTTGCCACAAAATTTGGTGATCATTTACTATATTTGGTGATCATTTACTATATTTGGTCTTTGAATACAATTGTTTTGGTGTTTAGTATTTTTTTTTGGGTAACGTAGCTTAGGATCTCAAAGTATTTTTTGGTGCTCATTATATTTAATCCCATTTCGAAATAATTCCCTTCGTATGATCCCTTGCTGCATCATTATGAAATTAATTTGTAAGATATTCAAGGATTCACTCTATAAATCATACACTTTAGAAACACGATTACTTGTAATTTTCTCGATAGAAAATAATGCCAAAGTAATATCTAAAAAAGAAAATAAACCCTCAGTACGGCGTAAAACCTTCACGAAAGGTCATCAGCTTTTAAATAATAACAAAACTACAGTTTTCTATAATTTAGTATACATTTTAGATTTTCAAAATGTGTATTGGTTTTAATAATATGAAGGAAATACCTAAATTAGCGCGCGTTCCGTCCATTATAACTAGAGCTGCCACTCTTCCCGGAGCGGCGTGCGCGTCTTTCTTACGCACACATACAGGTAGCGCATAGATACCTACCACCAGAAGCTCGGTGCGCTCTTAATTTTTTCCCGGTTGATGGCATCAGGGTCACAGTTAAGTTTAGTTTAGTCCCATTTAATATCTCTTTATAACATGGGAATTAAATGTTTGCAGATACAAACCTGTAGGTATGAACGTACAGTCAGTCTGCTTGTTCCCTGCATAATTTCTAAGAACCGTCTAAGGGATGCATAATTATGTTATGTAAATGTATTCTCTGATTTCTTGTATTCACACCTAGTTATGCGTCACAGCTTTGCATTCATGATACGATGTGCTAGCACGGTAACATGTTGTTCCTAAACCTAAGAAGCACGTGTGGAAGAGTACGTAAACAAAAAAAAATGGTGCGTGGAATCCCTCCGCGCGGAAGAAGTGAAACTTCGTAACGTCGTTGCTAACGCTCGCGCTGGCCTGTAACAGGTATAACTACACGCATGCGTTCGAGTGCCACGCATTCACTCTCGCTCTGTCTCTTTCTATTCCAACAGTGCTTTCATACCCCCTCCATGGTAGCGTTAAACGTTTCACGCAACCTTGTTAGAAGTCTCATTAGAAGTTTCACTTAAAAAAATACACATTACTAATAAAACCTGTAATTCTCGAAGGGTTAGGCAGAGGTGTACCTGATGATACACCCACATTTCGCCAGTTATGTTTTAGGCCCATGTAATAGGGGGCTAGCCTATTTATTTACATGTTACACTAGAACGCCACACTTAGCAATTACACCAATGAAGCACAAAAATAACTAAACATATTCAGCTGTTAATCTTCCATCATCATTCGAACGGCCGCGGGCCGGCAGCGGCGGTGGATCACGCTCGCTCACGGAGCGTCAGGTCACTCCTCCTACATCGCTCGGCATTATACTTACATAATGTTGCGCACATTCTTTTTTTTTTTTTTCTTTTTTTTTTTTCTATTGCCATCAACGAGGTAAATATCCAGACTCCGTGGCTGCTACTGAAAAATTCCAATATAACTTTGTCCGACCTTGGAGTCGAACCTAGGGCCACATGATCGGCAGTCGTGCTTGCTACCACTAGACCAACGAGGCAGTCAATAGTAAAAAATCATCATCATCATCATAATCAGCCTTTAATGTTCCCATTGCTGGGACACAGGCCTCCTCTCTATGAGAGGGAGTGGGCTGTAACTGTAATCTACCACGCGGGCCCAGTGCGGGTTGGTAAATGTCAAATGTCTTCCAATTTTTAGTTCTAGTACATGCTGGTTTCCTCACAATGTTTTTCTTCATCGATTTTGAGGGCAGCGGTGATGAAATAAATTACACAAAGTAATGCGCCTGCCTGGGTTCGAGCCAACGACTCACTGCTCCTAAGTCGGGACTGCCATCACTGAGCCACCGCTGCTCTCCCTATAGTCTCTATCCTAAAGTAAAAAATAATTTTGTAAATACTATTCAAAATCAGGTAGATAATAAAATAATTAATAAACTACACATAAGAACTCCTACACATCTCAGTCATCCGGGTACTCTTTTCCTCTAGAAACATAAAAAGTATCATTTACTAAGTCAAGGATGAAAATTTTCAGTCAAGTAAAACAAGCTTGAGTGATAAAAACCGGCCAAGTGCGAGTCGAACTCGCGCACGAAGGGTTCCGTACCATCCTAATCCTAACTAATATTATAAATGTGAAAGTAAGTTTGTTTGTTACCTTGTCACGACTAAACGGCTGATCGGATCTTAATGAAATTTGGCAAGAAGATAGATTTCAATCTGAGGAAGGACATAGGCTAGGAGCTCCTACACATCTTAGTCTTCCAGGTACTCTTTTCCTCTAGAAACATAAAAAGTATCATTTGCTAAGCCAAGGAAGAAAATGTTCAGTCAGGTCGTGTTCAACCTCACTGAACATTTTCGAAACGTCGTTTTGAAACGTCTGTTGTCGTATTTTATGTACATATTAGAAAACTTGCTTTGTTAATCCTGGGTCGGCTTCAAATCGATCCGGATGGATGCAGGTGCATACCAACACCTATATAGCGACAGAACGCTATCAAACCTCCGTTCTAGTTACCGACCTATGGCAAGACTGATTTTAAGATTTTTGAGCTTCTGACTAAATATAAGATATGGCTCCTCAATCTCGACTGACTACTCTTAAAGATTGTCAAAGATCTACAAAAGACATGATGAAAATATTTAGTGAAAATTTGGGGTTGAGCAAAAAACTAATTGAATGAGACAAAATACGTTTTGGCTTCGTTAAAAGTAGTTTTTTCATTAGAAAAAAAATACTATTATGATCCTGAACGAGATTTGCCTGCCAACGTTTTGACGTTTGCGATGTTAACTAACATAATAACTTCACATTTTCTATGAAAACTTAACAACGTCTTCAAATCTTAGGCTTATTTACCTGACAAAATCTTACATGTTTTGACAAGGGTTAAACGTTCAGACAGTTTCTAGATTTCGGTGCTCATTTATTTTCTAAGGGTTCCTATTTTCCACATTTTTATTTAGTCTTAAATGCTCCACTAACTTTTTGAAGGCTTCATCTGACAGATAAGATAATTGTGTTGAAATAGGAAAAGTGCCCAGAAGACTGGCTTCATTCTTGTGCGAGTTATTGCGAATGGGTATATACAAATAAATACAATGGGTACAACGTTATTTATGCGTATGGTTGTTTTGTGTTTTTATGCGTATATTTGCGTTTGTGACCCGACGGTGTCCGGAGTTATCTTTGAAATATATGTTGCGTTACCCTGCGACTTTGCGCGTATAGTCCCGATAACGTCAGAAATAGAGTAAAGTGGACAAAATTGTTTTGAAAATTGTCTGTGCAACGTAAGATTAATGTATTTAACTGTCTTAGCAACTGATAAGATTGAAGTTTCATCATGACTTATTGATGTATCATTCTATGCAATATCTGTGTTGTCACTGTAAGTAATCTCTTATCTCGATTCCCAATTTCTTAAAAAAAAACAGAAGCTGAGAGTTATCTTGTAGATAGTGCATGATATGTTTTTTTTTTTTCAGTTTTTTTTTTCAGAACATACTGGTATGTTATCAATATATTAAAATGCAGTAAAGGAGACGGGCGAGACTACATGTATTTTGGGACCCACTCTTAGAGGTAGCATTCATCTTAACAACTTATACGTAGTTGTAAAACGACTAAAGACTATCAGAAAAGTAAATGGAAAGTAAGACGGAAAAGTTGGGAGAAAAGAGATATACGTCTATTCACAAGATAACCTAAAAATCTTACGATTAAGGTTTTTAACAGTGGAATGACTCCGTAATTAAGATGAATCAAAATATAATAATATTTAAGACGACTCATAAAAGAAAATTCGAATAAACTACTGTATTTCCGTCGCAGTTTTAGTTCTGACTTTACGTGTTTTGCTTCTCGTCATAAGCCAAAACCAGAATTTTTACTTCACTGCCTGTACCTAATTGATGAATCATAAAACTGCTAGACTGCAGCTAGAGACTAAACTGATTACCAACCCTGTAATTAGTTTAATCACTATAAAAACTATGTTGTTACGATTTTGATCCATAAGCGAATTATAGTCAAGTAAAAGATTCTTATTACGCTGAGAGTAGATAATATTGTTTTACATAAATTATAACAGCCAGAGCTGACTAGCTATGTACAGCTATTGAAAAGCAGGGTTTGTTGAATAAAAAAACGATGAGTAATAAATCTTATTTTTTGGTATTTTTACATAGTTTTTATTTTATGCAACACAGACGTTACGATGGCCAAGTTGCTGTCGGGTTTCATTTTCAGGGTCGCAGCTTATCAGCCCCCAAAATGAGTGACAAAGGTAGTTGTCTCCTGTTATCTGGAATTAATTAATTATGTTAAAATAAATAAATTCACCTTTAGTGTAATAAACATAAAGAGTTCCATGTATAAGTAACAAAAGTGCCTGACTCGCAGAGTGTATCCAGGTCCCCACGAAAAGAAAAACAGAAATGTAGTTTGATATAAAAGATAATATGACCTCTGATACCTGTGGAGCGGTATACAAATATTTCAAGACAAAATGCAACAGCCACCCATCTTCCATTTTGATGACTGAAACAACTGAGTAAAATACACTACTTCTACACTACCTCGGCTAGTCTTTTACTGCATACTGTTTTCGTCCGATAAAGTATTGGGCAACAGTAAGAATGAGCCTAATATAAGATTACAACAGTATGTATTTATGCATATAAAAGCTAAACGAATCTTAGTTTGTTGTTCAGATAGATATCCTAAATAATTTCTTTACTAATGATATAAATACATGTTCTTTTACGAATATACTTACATCACGTGGATACACCCATCTCTGAACTTTTTCAAAGCTCTGAGCACCTTCATCAGAGAGACGACGCCTCCGTAAGAGCGCAAGTCGTAAGAGAAGAAGAAATTAACGCAACGCATGTTTGTGGTTAAAATCAAAGTCCAAATCAAAAGCAACTAATTGTCCAATGTCCAGAGAAGAATGCGGTAGTCTAAGACAGGGTGCATTATCTACATTTCAAGATGTAAAGGCCAAGTCGTCGAGAATCTACAAAATCGCAATGATAAACATAAAATCCCAGACAAAAATACAAACATAACGATGGACTAGATCATCACAGATCTGACAGTGACAGTAGTGACGGGACTCAATGGATCATCATTGATAACGTTCCTTTATTAGAAATACTATAAAATCGCCACAGTACCATTTTTATTAGATGCTTTCGCATTGTTAATTGGCGTTTTAATATCAGGTTTGCATGTTATTTTTTATGAATTTTTGACACAATTGAATGTATAAAAACTAAGAGAAAGATCCATTTGTGGTAATAAACCCATGAACAAAAACACATGTCATTGGATTGGAACGTAATCGGAAAAATGTTGCGTTTTGTAAGTGCACGATTACTTAATTTTAGTAAATTGAAAATTATTTATAACTTTTGATTCCCGAGTCCTAAAAAATCAATATTTAATAAATAAATATCTCATAAAATTGTAGTTATAATTATTTTATATTTACACTGGAACGGAGTTTGGTTAATTTTCAGATTCTTTGGGTCCATTTTCGCCAGCCTTCTTTTACATGATTTTTTTAGGCATATGTAAATTCGTCTATCTTCACATATTATAAAGGGTTTGAATAAATAAGGAGTTGTTCGGTAAATTCGGATGTAGGGAACCTTGAAACTATTGTTCCGATTCGTAAAAAAAATACTAATGTGAAGCTACATTCTCCCCGAATGTCATAGTCAATTACAACGTTAGTGTAGTGTAGTACAATTTCTTACCGTTACGGGAGCGATGCCGCGGAATAATTGATATAGTTCATCAGCATTTTCGCCCATAACATCCATGTTTTACACTGTTACACAATAGCCCTACCACGACCGCCTATCCAACTATATCGAGAACTAATTAACGCTATCAATGGCGTCGTGTTTTTGGATTACGTACACACGTTGCGTGAACATAATACGCTTAAACCGACGTAGGTAAAGCTACACAAAAGCTGTTGAAACCAGGATGGTCAAAGTTGCACCTATGTGATGGTATTAACTTGTCAGTGTTAGAGTATGAATGATAGTTAAATAGCGCGTTTACATATCATCCTTTTTAGGTAAAAAAGAATGTACACAGTCAGTCTTTACAATAGGGGTGCGGATTTGGTAAAGAAAACGAAATTCTATTTTGGCCGTCAGACAGGTAATACAAAAATATGAGATACGTATTTTTTGTTTTATCAAAAAATTACTTAGTTAAAACTCATTAAAGTTGGAGAGTGGGGGCTCACTACGTCACAAGTAGGTATAAAACTTACCTACATGTGACGTCATGCGCCATTTCAACTCAATATATCTCCGTTATTATATGACCACGTGAAAAATGAAAAAATACGTGTCCAATGCTTTTCAATAAACTACCCGACGGACAAAGAAAAAAAAAATGTGATCATCCCCTATTGTACGAGTTTATCGTAGGGTACCAAGAACAAAGTTTTGGGGAAAATTACGACTAAAACTGTTTTGTTATTGACTAGCTGTGCCCTGCGATCTTCGTCCGCGTGATATTATTATAAAAAAATATTACTTCGCTATTTGCATTGGATTTCAAGGTTATATTTTTTTTGCACGGAATCCTAATCCTATTTCTGAAATTAAAGTAGCCTAGATTACTCCTTTTAACATCAGTTATCAACCTGAAAAGTACTGTCAAAATCGGTTCACCCGTTTCGGAGACTAGCCGGAACAAACAGACAGACATTTTTTTTTTTGTATTGTTGAGATTGTTTTGTTACATGTACCGGGTACATTATGTACCCAGTCGATATGCCAAATTCTCTATTGTGACTAGTCTGATGTAATGAATGTAAATGTTGATGGATGGAAAGAGAGAGGAAGACCAAATATGAATGGATTGTGTGAGGAATGATATAAAGAAGAAAGGAGTAGATGATAGCGTGACGAATAACGTTAGAATGGAAGAAAAATACATGTTCGCTGACCCTAAATAATTTAAGGCAAGGGCAAGAAGATGATGATGAACTGGTCTCTACTGTTGGTCTTATGGGAAAAAGCCGATATCTTTTCTAAATTTTTTACGAAATGTTGCTTGATTACAAAATTAAGTAGGTACCTGGTACATCATCATCATCTGCCTAGCCTTTTCCCAAACTATCTTGGGGTCGGTTTCCAGTCTAACCGGATGCAGCTGAGTACCAGTATTTTACATGAAGCGACTGCCTATCTGACCTCCACAACCCAGTGAATGGGTAATACGATACCCCTTGGTAAGACTGGATGTCAGACTTTCGGCTTCTGACTACTCGTAACGACTGTCAAATATCTACAAATGACAGCCGGGACCAACGGCTTAACGTAACTAAGTAGGTACCTGGTACATGGAGTAATAATTTAGACAGTGTTTTGGACAACTTAAATGTCACCTTTTCTTAAATATACTTCTTGATGTCACCTTTTTATAGAAAAGGCGCTGTGAGATGTGTGTATAACACAGCACAGCGCTCTAAAATCTTCATACTCCAAGATCCAAAACAATCTATAACGTGTGGGACCCTGCCCTTTGTTTGACGAATTCAATTTCAAGGAGGACACTTCATTCTAAGAGGAACCATTAATTTGTACAAATCCAATTTGAGCGACGGTAGCTGTTTGAACAATTTATTGAGACGATACCTTAATTGAATGATTCCAATGTCGGTTTGTATTCCGGACAGTCGGTTCATTCATTTGGAATGAATTAAGTGACTCATGTAAGTCACTTATAAGGTGTCTGTCACATAGTTCTTATGTGGATTTGTCTCTGCTTGCTTCATCATCTGCCTAGCCTTTTCACGGCTATGTTGGGGTCGGCTTCCAGTCCAACTGGATTCAAGGTTAAAAGTTCAAGGTGTTTGTAACAAGATTCTGATTTAAAAGAGTGTCCGTGGAGTTTCTTGCCCATTCTTCTCTATAGAGATCTACGCTTTGGAATGGGCAAGTACAGTACTTTCACAGTTATAATGTCTTGTACCTGGGACTGTAGCCTTATTTTTATTGTTGTTCGACTATTCAAAAGTGCCTGTAACTGGCGTACTTGAAATAAATGATTTGATTTGATTTGCAGCTGAATATCAGTATTTTACATAGAGCGACTGCCTATGTATATACCACTTACGTTTGATGATTAAACATCGTAATAGCGAAACAAAAATTTGCGCTGCCCCGTTTGGGTCGAATAGTATTAAGATGTTTGTCCGATGGAGAAACATGTTCAAGTTGATGATCTGTATTTATTATTATTACCATTAAATATGTACGTATATACCCTCTCCGTTACACCCTATATAACTCAGTTTATAATTGACAGTAAAATTACAGCCGGTTACTGCTTAGGTTTGGTTAGTAATTATAGCTGACAGAATACGTAAGATTACCTCCGTCTTATTTATGACAACCTGCCATTCATAGGCGTGAGTAGTTTATTTGAATTAATGTATAATGTATAGAAAACAGAGCTCTTGGCTAAATATTAACAGCCGCCCGGTTCAATCTTTAAGGTTAAGCCATGCTTGCCGAGGTTGGTCCGTGGATGGGTGACCATAATTACATACCGAGTTTCCTCCGTGCCTCGGAAAGCACGTTAAGCCGTTGGTCCCGGCTGTTATTTGTAGATCTTTGACAGTCGTTACGAGTAATCAGAAGCCAAAAAGTCTGACATCCAGTCTTACCAAGGGGTATCGTATTACCCAGATACTGGGTTGTGAAGGTCAGATAGGCAGTCGCTTCATGTAAAATACTGGTACTCAGCTGCATCCGGTTAGACTGGAAGCCGACCCCAAGATAGTTTGGGAAAAGGCTAGGCAGATGATGATGGTATAGAAAACAGATTATGAGGTAAGCTCCTACTTATTTATGACACCCTAGTACTTTACAGGCACGAGACGTTTTCTATACTGACGCTTACCAACGAAAGCTTTTCTTTTCTATTTATTTTGAAGATTAATTATCTTAGTAAAGATTTTTTTGTGTTGGAAATAAATTGATTTAAAAGACGTGCAATGTTTTTCTTCCTAATTGTACTTTTTGACACCTAAATTTATATTGATGACGAGTTGGGATGATCAATAAAAATTCATTTAAAAAAATAACACGTTGATAAATAAAAATTCATTTGTTTTCTTATGATGACGAATCGGGAAACGTGTATGAAAGAAAATTTGGTGACGAAGCTTTTCTTTTCTATTTATTTTGAAGATTTTATCTTAGTAAAGATTTTTTTGTGTTGGAAATAAATTGATTTAAAATACCTGCAATGTTTTTCTTCCTGACTGAACTTTTTGACACCTAAATTTATATTGATGACGAGTTGGGATGATCAATAAAAATTCATTTAAAAAAAAAACGTGTTGATAAATAAAAATTCATTTGTTTTATGATGACGAATCGGGAAACGTGTATGAAAGAAAATTTGGTGACGATTCGGGACAGTGACGAGTCGGGCATAACAAAGTCAAAGTCAAAGCATTTATTTCAATTAGACCATTACAGGCACTTTTGAAAGTCAACAAAACAAAATAAAACGCGAAGCTACAGTCCCAGTCACAAGGCATAATAACTTGTGAAAGTACTGTAGTTGCCCATTCCGTAGCGTAGATCTCTATGGAGAAGAACGGGCAAGAAACTCCATGGACACTCTTTTAAATCAAAATATGTTACAAAATCTTGGTTACATCATTCATGTTAAGAATTACAAATATGTGAGAACAATGTAGAAATACGGGCAAGTTAAGAGCGTCCAGAGTAAAAGATTAAATCAGTAATTAAAAAATAAAGTAATTAAAATAAACCGTGGTAGCTAACTCATCCAAAAGAAAGAAACACAAAAACAAAAGTAGGTATTCCAGGTTTTATATTTAATTTTGAAAAGATAAACACTTTTTAAACAAAGTCACTGTATAATATGTCATAATTTATTCATAAATTTTCCTGATTTTTTCCTTGTACTTAAGTACCTACTGTAAAGCTAAATTAAATGCGAGGGCATGATCTGACAGGAGATATAAATTACTTTATTTATTTTATTCTTTAAGACATCATACATATATTATTACTTATTTTATTTATTTCCGCTTAAAAAACTCATGTTCATATTTTATCACTTAATGTGACATAGGGCTTGGAATTATTTGGCCTGCATAACTTCCGCCATTTTCTATTATTTTCTAAATAGCGATGTTCAAAATAAAATAAAATGTGGCCACGCTTCATATACAAAATCTTCCAACCCCTATGCGTCTTAGAATTTTTTTGCACAGCAACTGTTTTTGTTGCCAAGCAGTATTGTGACAAACACCCGAAAAATTACATACAATTGAGACCTCATTCTGTCTTCCGTCTATCAACAAGTAGATATTATAGTGACTACAATCACGTCATTTGTTTTCTATGCATCAGTGTTTCATCTCAGAGGAGTTGGATGGGAAACATCCATCCTCGTCTATTGTTAAAACAACGTAAGTTGCCAGATTTGATGGCAATGCTGGCTTGGGAAGAGCCATCCAACCGGTTGGTGATGTAACGAAAAACTGGGTGGGTGTTTCAACCCCAAGCAGCTTAAACATATTACTACCAATGAGGTTTTATATTTGCGCAGTTTGAGTTACACAGCTCCTTCAGCATCCGTCCGCAAATTCCTTTCTGCTTTTATACATGTACATTTTTTTAAAATTAAGTTTTTTTAATGTTTGTAAATATTAATGTATTCAATAAACATACCTGTGGTGGACTGTATTTAATAAAAGATTTCTTGATGATTTACTTGGTTTTATTCTTCATAATATGTACATAGTTTCTTCTTGAAGCGATAGTAACGACTGCGTTCTAGCTTTCCTAGATCGCCCCTATTTATACTGTGCACAGTGATGTGCGTGAAGCGGTTGGCGTGCGGCGTACTTTTGCGCGCTAACCAATAGCGTGGCTCGACTTTGAGTGAGGATCGTTGGAGCCACACGGACAGGTTTCGACCTGTCTAGACTCGATTCTGACATGACCTGTGGCTTCATCGGTCTCCATTCTCTGGCCAATCAGAGGGCTCGGATTCTTTCCTGACCTTATATGGTAAAGTATACAATTCAATCTTCGTCTAATAAAGCCTATTTACATTCCTACGTGTTTTATTCCGTTTATATAGGATTCCCTTTATTAAATATCAGTATTTAGGGGTAAATAAACCTACTTTACTCAACATTATGTTCTCTTATATACTAAATAAAATCGTTTATTCCTTATTCTAATTACATTATCTTAACGCTATTCATAACTCTAAGTGATTTAGAAGTCTTAGTTCGGCGTCCGCAACAGTTCTCCCCCCGGCGCAGCTCGCGTAGCCTCTTCTTTCTTCCTTAGGACGACGAGCTTGCTCACCGGGCGTCGGAAGGTGCCGGTTCTGGTGCGTACCTCGACGACTCGCGTGCTGCCGTCCGCTCCTGGATGCGCTCGCTCGACGACTCCCATCGGCCAGGTGTTTCGTGGTAGCGTGTGGTCGACGATCATGACCACGTCGCCATCCTGCAGCGGGCGTGTCTCGTTCTTGGGCTCGCCGCGGGGTACCAGGGTAGGTAGGTACTCTCGTAGCCAGCGCCGCCAGAAGTGGTCGGCAAGCGCTTGACTAGCTCGCCATAGTCGTCGATCAGCCTCGTCGCATGGCCCCGTCGTCGGGAGACCGGTTGATGACCCCAACAAGAAATGATTAGGAGTCAGGGCCTCAGGGTCGCTGGGGTCCACGCTAACGTGGGTCAGGGGTCGCGCGTTGATGGAGAACTCAGCCTCAGTGAGAAGCGTGCTGAGAACCTCCTCTGCAGGTGCCTTCTCGTTCAGGGTTGCCTTGAGGGCGGTCTTGACTGATCGTACCATTCTCTCCCACGCGCCGCCTTGATTTGGCGCGCCAGGAGGTATGAAGCGCCATTCCATTCGGTTTCGTAGCCCCTCGTCGTTCAATGCAGGTAGCCACTCGGTGTAGGCGTTGCGAAGTTCTTGATCAGCCCCACGGAAGTTGGTCGCGTTGTCGGAATACATGATGGATGGCCATCCTCTTCTTGCTGCCATCCTTCTTAACGCCATGATTGCTGAGTCGGTAGAAAGGGATGCGACGAGTTCTATGTGCACGGCGCGGGAGGTGAGGCATGTAAACAGGGCCCCCCATCTCTTCTCTCGACGTCGGCCCACCTTAACCATCATTGGTCCGAAGTAATCCACCCCGCAGTTGGTAAACGGGCGATGGAACGGGTCTAGGCGGGCGTGTGGCAGGTCCCCCGTAGCCGGCGTCTGAGGCACTCCTTTCAACCTCTTACAAAAGGTACAATTCTTCTCTATCGTACGTACAGTGGGTCGTAGATGAATGACCCAGTAGCGTTGCCGTAGGTCGTTCGTCACGCGTTCTCTGTTGGCGTGCCCCGCAGCGCAGTGTTCTCGTAGCACGATGAGTCTTGTCAGCGGGTGGCGGCCGTCCAAGATGACAGGCCTTTTCGTTTCTATTGGTACTGAAGAAGCCTCGATCCTCCCTCGTACCTTTATTACTCCGTCTTCAATTACCGGATCTAACTTGTATAGTTTGCTCGATTTTGATACAGGCCGAGCTGATGTGAGTCGCTCGATGTCTTCCCCGAAGCTCTCTCTCTGCGCCTGCTTGATTAGTTCTAGCTCGGCGCGTAGGACGTGACGATGTTCCATCTTCGTGGCCCTCTTTCGACAGATGTCTATGAAGGCGAGTGCTCGTGCTGTGGCCCTTACTAGGACCTCGTATCGGGAGAAGCGGGCAGGTTCCGGTAGCCAGCTATCTCGTCCTAGCTTCTCGGACGTGTGCAGTACTTCCTCTTCTTCATCTTCTGTAGTAGACATCGTGGGCCATTGCTCCTCTGGTTGGTAGAGAAAGCTAGGTCCCTGGAACCATCGGTCGTTCGTACTTAGTGGCTCGTTGTTGAGTCTCGTTGCGTCGTCCGCTACGTTGTGGTTAGTGGGAAGCCATCTCCATTCTTGTTTCTGAGTCAACTCCGCGATCTCTCCTAATCTGTGAGCGACGAAAGGAGTGTAACGTCGCATGTCGTGGTGAATCCAATGTACCACCGTAGACGAGTCGGTCCAATAGGTCGTCTGACCGATCGTTATTCTGTGTTCCTTCTTAATGGTGCTGGCGAGTCTTGCTCCGATGACCGCCGCCTGCAGCTCCAGCCGTGGTATGGTCTGCGCTTGTTTTGGCGCTACTTTGGCTTTGGCGGCTACCAGCACAACGTTGATACTACCGTCGGCGTATGTGATCCTCCAGTAGGCCACGGTCGCGTAGGCCTGTTCGCTGGCGTCGCATAGCATGTGTAGGTCGATGTGTTCGTACTTCTTAGTGGTGTAGCAGCGTGGCAATCTAAGTTGGGCGATCTCGCTAAGGTGCGATAACCATGACGCGAACATCTCGTTTTCTTCTGCCGGTATCTCGTCGTCCCACGTCGTTTGGAGACGCCACAGGCTCTGTAGGATGATCTTGGAGCGGATGGTGTAGTGACTCAGCAGCCCGAGCGGGTCGTAGATTGACATCACGGCGCTGAGGGCTTCTCGCTTGGTTGGTGCGCGCATCCTATCTCGTACCTCTGCTGGTACTCGGTTCATAGATGTATTGAAACCGAGCTCATCTCGTTCTGCGTTCCAGAACAACCCGAGGATCTTGTTTTCTGGTTGCTCTCCCCCCAGTTGTGTGGGCGTTGTGGCGTGTAGCTCAGGTGGCACGTCGCGTAGCGTCGTCTTGTCGCTGGCGCTCCAACCTCGCAGTGTGAAACCGGCGATGGCGTGTACTGTTCTTATTTCTTCGATCGCTTTCCACGCTTCTTGTGGGTCGTCATAGCTTACCACTAAGTCGTCCATGTAATGACTCTCTTTGATAGCTGACAGCGCTCGCGGGAACTCCTGCCCGTGCTTGTCCGCGTTGTGGTTGCGAACATGGTGGGCCATGTACGGGGAGCTCGCGGCGCCGAAGATCATGCTGGTCATCTTGTACTTTGTCGGAGGTGCTTCTCTCTCTGCCCCTCGCCACAGGAACTGTTGAGCTGGCTGGTCCTCGGTTCTTATCTTGATTCTTAAGAACATTTCCTGGATGTCTGCTGTCACTGCTACCGCTCGTTCTCGGAATCTGAATAAAATTCCTGGCAGTGATAACAGCAGATCCGGTCCCTCCAGTAGCTCGTCGTTCAAACATACTCCTTGGCTCCTTGCAGCTGCATCGAATACCAACCTACACTTGCCGGGCTTGTTCGGGTTCTGTACGGCAAAGTGTGGTAGGTACCAGCACACCGGGCTCGTTCGTTCTGAGCCGTCACACGGCGTGGCGTAGCCTTTCTTCAGCAGGTTGTCGATCTGTTTGGAGTATTCTTCGGCGAACTTCGGGTCGGCGTCCATTCGCTGCTCGACCTTTGTGAGGCGTCGGAAGGCTTGGTTGTAACTCGGCGGCAGGACTGTATCGTCTCGTCGCCAGGGAAGTCCGACTTCGTACCCTTCGTCTATCTTCTTGGTTGTAGCCTCGACGATCTTGACGGCCCTTTGTTCTGCCTCGTTGACGCGTGGCTTGCCGTAGACGCCGAGCGCTTCGATCTTGAAGTGAGCCTCGACCAAGTTGTGGAGCTCGTAGTCGCTCGCGATCGTTGCTCGGTCAGGCTCGTAAACGTGCAGCACTCTTCCCTCTTGCATGATGGCACTGCGTGGTGCCGTTCCGTGCACCACCCAACCTAAGTTGGTCTTGGATGCGGCTGGTTCATTCGGGCCGCCAATCCGTAGTTCCCTCGAGACGATACACTCCCAGTGGTCAGTTCCCACTAAGAGCCCGGGGCGCGCGCGTTCGTAGCACACCTCGTCCGTTGGTAGATCGTGCAAGTGCTTGTAATGCAGTAGGTTCTCAGGAATAGCTTGTTGATGTAGCTGCAGGTTTCTTATTGTTCTTGCTTTAATTTTGAATCTGTTTTCTTCTTTCATACCTCGGACCCCGACCGTGACCATCTGACTTTCGTGTTCTTCTTGCGCCATGTTGACGCCCTTTAAGTGCAGCGGCTGTGTTGGCCCCTCCACTCCTATGTGGTCTGCCAGTCCCTTGTCAATAAGCGATATGGTTGCCCCTTCATCTAGGAGCGCGTACGTCTGTGCCTCCCCTCTTGGTCCGGACACGACGACAGGACACATCTTGAGTAACACCGTTCGCTGCCCCGTGGTTGGTCTTGGAGTTATTGATAGGACGACTTCCTCCTTCGGTGTTTCTGTAGTCTTGTCGACGTCAGTCTTCTGTTGTGGTTCTTGATGAAGGGACGCGTGGTGAGGTCGGCGACACATGTTCACGCCGCAGGGTTTCGCTTTGCAGATCAGGCGTCGGTGTCTTTGCTGAGCGCACTTGAAGCACACCTTCTTTTCCTTCAGGAACTCCCAACGCTGTTGTATGGTGAGCGCCTTATACTTAGGACACTGGGGTAAAGTATGTTCTTGCTCGCACCCGGGGCACTGTAGCTTCTCTTGGTTTTCATTGACGGTGCTGTACACCTGCGCCTTCTTCTTTAGGGTTACGGCGGGTCGTGTTTCCTTTTTTGGGTTTGCAGTGGCGCCTGTCGACGGGGCGTAAGTATACCGTAACGCCCTGTCAGCCTCCCGCATCAGGAACCGGGAAATTACGACGATCTCTGGGTCGGCCGTTCCTTCATTATCGTAGGCGTAGTCGCACCACCGTGAACGTAAGTGCGGGCTTAACTTGTCCAATACTTCTCTTGCTAGCAGTGGGTTAAATAGGTACCCTTTTCTGTCGATCGTCTTCAGGATACAGATGATGTTTTGTATTTTCACGGCGAAACTATTTAAATCTGCCGCCGCTGTTCCAGGCTTCGGGAGTTTCTTCAGGTCATCGAGCGCCCGATCGATAATTATTTCTGGGCGCCCGAAGCATTGTTCTAGTGTCTTCATTACGGCATCGGGGTCGGTAGCTGTGTGTAGTAGCGCGGCTACCGCATCCCGTGCTTCTCCCTTCAGACAGCCTCTTAATCTCTGTATGTTCTCTGCTGACGATATCTGGTACATGTGTGTTGAATCTCTGAATGCTGCCTTAAATGGTAGCCACTCACTGGCGGCTCCGTTGAAAGTAGGTAAGTCGGTGTGTCGCGGTCGGGGTCTGGCCATTCTTTCCAACGTGACGGCCAACTGCTCAATGCTATTCTTCGCCCTGGTAGGAGTCGGCGATCGGGCCCGGGGTACTTCGAATCTAATTTGTTTAGGTTCCTCTCGTGTATCCCGCGCTGCTTCCTCCCCCCGTGTGTCGAGTCTGCTCGTTCTCAGCCACTCGTCCACCTTTTGATGCGGTTCTTCATTGTTGGGCTCGTCGTTGATGCTTTCCTCATCGTTGATGGCTGACACCTCGGCGGCTAACCTCTTCTTAACCAGCTCTGCTTCTAGTTCAAGTTGTTTTCTTTGCAGCACTGCAAGCTTCTCGGCGGCGTTCAATTCTGCTACCCGTAGCCTCGTAGTCACGCTCGTAGTTGACCGGTGTGACCTCGTCGGTGACCGCGCTCGTGCGGTCGTTGTTGTCCGAAGTGCAGATGGTCCCGCCGTGCTGATGTCCGCCAGCCTCGAGAAGGGTGAGGCTGGTGGTTCCAGAGAGATTCTTCTTATTCTCTCTTGTTCTATCTGTTGTTCTTCATGACGGCGCGCGGCCTCCTGCTCTTGGACGCGTCGCTGTTCTTCTATTTCGGCTAGGTCTGACTGGCTTCTTGTCACAACCATCGTTCAGGTTGTCTAGGTCCGATCAGTTCGTCACGGACCCAGTCGAGTCGGTACAGGCACTGTAATATTTTAGTCCGGGTCCGTTCAGGTCGTCACGGGCCCCAGACAAGTCGGTACAGGCACTGCTGCTTCGGCTACCGACGTTCTGGTTGTAGTTACGGCGGCACTGTTTAGTATCTGGTCGTCGTAGCTCCGCTGACAGTCGTTACTATCGTTTCTTGGCTTGTATATAGGCCTTATTCGCTCTATATAAGCCTTAACTTCTTGTACATAAGCACTATTCGCTTGTATATAGGCCTATACTTCTTATACATAAGCACTATTTGCTTTATATAGGCCTAAACTTCTTATACATAAGCACTATTTGCCAGTATATAGTCACTTGTTCACTTTATATTCGTCCACTTAATGTTTGCAAGTATTAAATAGTTCTGTATGTGCTTAACACTTTTACTCACTTTATTACTTAGTTATAGTTTATGTACTTACTATGAACGCGGATCGTTTTATAAACTTTTACGCGGGAATGTTCTTTACGTTTATATACTTGTACTTCCTTTATAAACTTTCGGGTTAAAATCGCGCACTTTGCGTATATACTCCGCACTTTGTACTTTCTTCCTGAACTTTCGGTTTAAAATCGCGCACTTGCGTGTATACTCCCGCACTCTGAACTTTCGGTTTAAAATCGCGCACTTTGCGTATATACTCCCGCACTCTGAACTTTCGGTTAAAATCGCGCACTGATACTTTACATAGATTTATAGCACATACAGTTTATAGCACATACAGTTTATAGCACATACAGTTTATAGCACATACAGTTTATACGGCACATACAGTTTATACAGTTTATTACAGTTTATTGTTTACTTACTTGCAAATTAGGACGTATTATATCACTTTTAGCACTGATTTTATTTTATTTATCCGTGTCGATGGACCAGACTGTGGTGGACTGTATTTAATAAAAGATTTCTTGATGATTTACTTGGTTTTATTCTTCATAATATGTACATAGTTTCTTCTTGAAGCGATAGTAACGACTGCGTTCTAGCTTTTTTTTTTTTTTTTTTTTGTGAATGGCATCTCGCAGTTCAACCTATGAGGTTGTCGTCTGCTTAACCGGACTATCCTGTGGGTGCCTTTAGAGTAAGGCCTCCAGCCAGGGCATAAAAACTTACAAACTAAGCGACTGCACGCTAAGGGCACCCCCTGTGGGGTACGAACCTCGGCTTAGGGCGTCGCTGGGGGAAGACTGCATGGGGACAGGCTGGATCTGAATGGTATCATTATTTAGGGGCTGATTTAAAACTACTGGCACAGCATCGCGGGCTGGCTCGAGCGAGGGTCGGGGAGGGCATGGACCGGGACGTCGCGACGTACCTCGACGGCGAGGTCGGAAAGACGGCGGTTTGAGTCGGAACTTTTTAAGAGTGCTAGTCTCTTTGCTACTCTCCTGGAGGAGGGTGATAGCATCATCTGGAGTGACAAGGGTATGCCTAGGACGGCGTACTGTACTAATGCGCGAGGGTTCGTAACGGGCGGCCGCTGCGATCAGGGGATTACGGTGTTTAATGGCGTTATCGAAGAAACGCTTCGAAAGACGTTTCATAAACTGAAGGACGGTGGGCATTCTAAGGTCTACGTGTAGACGGTCATTACGGACATAAAAAGGGGCTCCCGTGACTCTGCGTAAGAACCGGTTCTGTAAAACTTGCATCCTATGGATGTACTTAGGCTTGGTGTGAGCGTACACGACGCAAGCGTACGTCATAATGGGGCGGATCACCGCGGTATAAAGGCGCAACTTGCACTTGAGTGACAACTTGCTTTTTGCCGAAATCATGAAATGAAGCCTACCCATAGCAAACGCAGCTCGGTCGCGAGCTGCTTTGATGTGCGCCGCGAAAGACAAGTGGTTGTCAAGTATGACTCCTAAGTACTTGGCTTGCTTCTCCCAAGGGATAGGCTTACCGTACATAGTGATCGGGCTGAGCGCGGGTGGCTTAATTTTACGCTGTTTAGAGTAAAGAACTGCCTGGCTCTTGTCGGGGTTCACCTCGATTCTCCATTTCCGGAACCAAGCGCCTAAGACGTTGGCTGAGGTTTGGAGGGTGCTATAGATAGCGTCGTGACTGCGGCCAGTGTAATAAATGGCCGTGTCGTCCGCGAACAGGGCTAACTGAGCCTTCTTGCTCTTGGGGATGTCACTGGTGAACAGAGTAAAGATAAGGGGAGAGACGACGGAGCCCTGAGGGACTCCGGCTCTAATGGGGTGGGGGGAAGACAGTGCCTTCCCGATGCGATAGCGGAAGGTGCGATCCGACAGAAAGTCTCGTAAGATGAGCACGAGACGGTCTGGCACTCCCAGTTTGTACAGCTTATATAATAAGCCGTTGTGCCAGACTTTGTCGAAAGCCTTTGCTATGTCGAAGTACAACACACCCGTCATCGTTCCACGCTGGAAGCCAGCGCTCAAGTGTTCTACGATGCGAAGGGCCTGTTGAATGCAGGAGTGTCCGGTCCTGAAGCCAAACTGCTCGTTGGGGATGAGACTCTTAGCCTCGGCGAAGTCTTTGAGTCGCTTATAAATAAGTCTCTCGTAGATTTTGCCGAGTGCGTTCAGGAGACTGATAGGTCTGTAGCTCGAGGGCTCAGACTTGGGTTTGCCTGGCTTGGCGAAACCGATGACAGTGGCCTCTTTCCATATTTGGGGAAAGGCGTTGTTGCTCAGGGCGCCATTGAAGATGGCCGCCATTAACACGACGAGCTGAGCGGGGAGGAGTTTTAACACCCTATTGGTGATTCCGTCGGAGCCGGGTGCTTTCCGCGGTTGAAGCTTATTAATGATGTCTTGCACTTCGTCAGCTGTGACCGAAGGCAGAGGATCATCAGGGTCTTCTACGGGAGGGAGGGCGGCTTTACGTTCGACGAATGCGTTCACCTCATCGAGATGTCGCTTGTCTACTGGTTGAGAGCTGGGGGAGCACTGGGACTCCAGGCTGTCGGCTAGGCATTCGGCCTTCTCAGAGTCGTCGAATGCGACGCTCTTATCGGGTCGGGTGAGGGGAGGCATCGAAGCCTCTTCGGTGGAGCGCAACTTGCGTTGGAGCTGCCAGAAGGCTAGGTGGGTAGGCTCGAGCTCGCTAAGCGTTTTGTCCCATTGATCTGAACGATGCTCACTAGTGCGCTTCTTTACAGCACGCTGTAAATAACGCATGTGAGTTTTGTTCGCGTCGCAGGGAAAGTTGCTGTAGGCACGGATGGCCGCGTTCTTCTCGGTTATCAGTTCACGTACGTCAGCGGGTAGAATCCAGCGTTGATCGCTCATTGCTGGAACTTCCCGTGAGCAATCCTTTAGTACGGATTGCACGTGTTCTGTAAACGAGTTGATGGCGGCCGTCGTGTCTGCGACTGAGACAATGTGGTCGGGGATGGCCTCCAGGTGAGGCGACGTGGTGGATTTCAGCTTTTCGCTGACTTTCCTCCAGTCGGTTATCACTTGGGTCGGCGGGGGCTGGCTGGGGTCAGAGGGACCCGAGCGGGGAACTAAGTGCATGAGCACTGGTCGATGGTCTGAGTTAAGCTCATGTAAAGTCTCGATGGAATGCAACTTAAGGTTGACATTCTTGAGTAGCGCTATGTCGAGAACGTCCGGACGTTGGTCGGGGTCGTGGGGATAGTGAGTGTGCTCCATAGGAGCGATGGGATCGAAGTTGAGGGACTCACCCAGGTTATACACGTGACGTCCTCTGGCAGAGGTCGTCGTGCTGTTCCAGGCGGGGTGTTTGGCGTTGAGGTCGCCCGCTATGATAACGGAGTCACTCAAGCCGAAGAGGATGGCAAGGTCTTTGGTGAACAGAGTGTGCTCCTCGGACGTGCCACCGGGAGGGATGTACGCGGAGGCGATAGTGATCGATTGATGACCGGTCATGCCTAGTCGACAAACTGAAGTCTCGAGCAGAGACTCCATGGGAGGGGGATCTAAGGGGATGCAGTGCAGTTCCTTTCTATAATAGATTAGAGTACCGCCCTTGTGGCAACGTGACCGATCGTTGCGAACTATGCGATAGTTGGCAATTCTCGGATCGCGGTGACTGGGCTTGAGGAAGGTCTCCTGTATGAGGAGGATATCAATTTGATGGTCACGGAGGAAGGTGGCGATTTCATCACGCTGGCCTCTAATGCCATTGGCATTAAAGTACCCTAATTTAAGGGATCGGGGTTTGGTACACGTTAATCTCGTATTATCCATTGAAATTAAAGATTAATGCCGCTGAAGGCTTCGCCTAACTTGATTAGGGACTTGAGGATAATTTTAAGCTTATCACCGTCAGTGTTAGCCTCCCTGAGATCTGCCGCCATGCGGTCTGCTTCGGGGGTGACTAACTTTGCTAACGTTTCTAAAGTTACGTTAGGAGAGGAGACCGCGGCCGCGGGGCCGGGAGCCGCGGGACGAGCGGGCGCCGGTGCGCTCGCTTGGGCCACGGGAGTGGGGACAGGGGTATCTAATAGCCCGGGAATGGGGCTGGACTTTGCTTTGCCGAGTGCCGGGAAGGCTCTCTGGTGGTTCAGCGAGGTCCAGGGAGAGGGCCTCTGAGGGCTGAGTCTCTCCGGCATCTGTGCAGTTGGTAGCCTCACCGATGGGCTTTCTCTCTGCTGGCGGGCGTTTGCACGCTTCGCCAGTTTAGAGGAGGAGCCTTTGGGGGCTTTCGGGCAGCCGCGGTAGTTAGCCGGGTGGCCCGACTGGCCGCAAAGCACACAGCTCGGTGGCTCCGTGCATAGCGATTTGTCTTTGGGACGGGGGCAGTCTGCCGTACCATGGTCGCCTAGACACTTTACGCATCTGTGCGGCGCATGGCAGTTGGCTTGGCTGTGTCCGTACAGCTGGCAGCGGTGGCACTGCCCTACTACGGTTGAGCGGTAAGGCTTCTCTATTGAGATGCCTGTGAGGGAGCATACCGACTTCACTTTGAAGATCGGGTGGTGTCCTTCTACTGGGTCACAGATGACCAGTACCATATCGTACTGGTCTCCACCTCTCGCCTTATGAAGGCGGTGGACGGCTGCGACCGGGATGTCCTGGCTTTGGAGGTCATTTAGGATGTCCTCCGTGGGGATTTCCTTCGGGATCCGCCTGATCACCACGCGGGTGGGCTTCTCCTCTGGAAGGGAGTAAGTATGGAAGGCTATGTGCCTCCCGATCAGTTGACGGGTTAGTTCCCTGAAGTCAGCGGTCGTAGGGACCACCACTTTGATGCCCTGTTGTGTGCTTTTTGCGCTTGTATATTGTATGCGGCGCTCAACACACATTTTGGACACGTCTGTCCATTTCCCTTTGTCCTGAATGAACAGCGGGGGAGGGGGCTTCAGCTTCTTTGAAGAAGCGGCTGAAGGGTTAGCCTTAGGGCTGGCTGGCCTGCTAGTATGAGCAGCGGCGGACGTTGGTACGGGGACCGGGGAGGTGGGACGGGAGGCCGCGGGAGGGGGGACAGTAGGGAGCGCGACGATCTTTTTAGCCATGGCGGCCTGGGAGTTTTTTCCCTTCTTTCTCTTGCCCTTTCCGACGACTTGATAGTCGTCTTCAGATGACGAGGCGGCAGAACACGAGTCTAAGATTGATTCCGCATCGGAGACTGGCTCGGTTGTGTCCATGTTCTCCGAAATGAGAACAGCGGGCGCAGGTGCGGACTGATCCATTGTTTGCGAAACAATGAGCCTGGGTTTAGCCGGAATCGCGGCGGCGACGGCTGGCGGTAAGCCTTTGTCCATGTTTCCAGAAACGGGAACAATGGACGCAGGTGCGGGCTGACCCTTTGTTTGCGAAACAAAGGGTTTCGCAACAATGGGTCTAGGTGTAGCCGGAATCGCGGCGGCGACGGCTGGCGGTAAGCCTTTGTCCATGTTCTCGGAAACGGGAACAATGGACGCAGGTTCGGGCTGGACCTTTGTTTGCGAAACAGTGGGTTTCACAACAATGGGTCTTGGTGTCGCTTTAATCGCGGCGGCGACGGCAGGTGGCAAGCCTCTGTCGGCAGGCGGCGGCGACAAAGGGCTGTCAAGTACGTCACTGAAGTCAGTGACGTTATCGCTGGTTTGCCGGATAGCAGCGATTTCGGACCCATATTTTTTATTAAAATTTGGGTCGGTCGCAACGATGCGCAAGAAAAAGCGCAAAAGTGCTTTTTCTGTCTCGTCGAGAGACGACATTTTATCGGCTAAAAGTTAGCGGACATTTGAGTGAAGCTCCGCGCCTAAACAGCCTAACAACCTATTTCCCTGAAACAATACTGTAGCGAATTTACTGGGTCCAGTGACTCACCCGCTTCAACCTTCCCGCAGCCACAGTCCGAGGGTCCTGGCTTGGTAGCAACTCCAACTCCAGTCCAGGGAACTTTGCTTTCAGGAACTTGTTAAAACGGGATACACTAGCACAGTAAATCGGCGGCGCATACGTTCGCGACGGAGCCCAAGTTTTCACCTAGACCCAGAAGGGGTTAGGCGGGCGGATTGGGTCACCACCCTCTCTTAGTTTCGTTGGCACCGTTAGGTTTCCCACCAAGAACCTCGAAACTGAGGATTTTTCCCTGATGGGGCAAAGGAAGTTAAATCGGAATAATATCCGAAGCAAATGAGCAAGTGCTGTCTTAATAAAAAGACAGCAATTGTTCGGGGGTGTAGTCGAAAGACAACTGATGACGTCACGACACTGGGAAGCGACGAACCGATGACACACACTGATAGCGAGCGGGAATGCGAGCAGGTAGCGGCACGTCCGTACGCGACGGCGGTCAGGCGGCGAGTGCGTTCTAGCTTTCCTAGATCGCCCCTATTTATACTGTGCACAGTGATGTGCGTGAAGCGGTTGGCGTGCGGCGTACTTTTGCGCGCTAACCAATAGCGTGGCTCGACTTTGAGTGAGGATCGTTGGAGCCACACGGACAGGTTTCGACCTGTCTAGACTCGATTCTGACATGACCTGTGGCTTCATCGGTCTCCATTCTCTGGCCAATCAGAGGGCTCGGATTCTTTCCTGACCTTATATGGTAAAGTATACAATTCAATCTTCGTCTAATAAAGCCTATTTACATTCCTACGTGTTTTATTCCGTTTATATAGGATTCCCTTTATTAAATATCAGTATTTAGGGGTAAATAAACCTACTTTACTCAACATTATGTTCTCTTATATACTAAATAAAATCGTTTATTCCTTATTCTAATTACATTATCTTAACGCTATTCATAACTCTAAGTGATTTAGAAGTCTTAGTTCGGCGTCCGCAACAATACCATTCACACAAAAAAAAATATAATTCATCACAGCAGTTTCAAAACCTCAATTGACCTCGACCACTGGTAGGCCTTGCTAAAATAATCGTGATGTAACACACTAGTGCTTCCTCGTATTCAGTCATATTTAGACCCCTCAGTTCGACGGGAAATGATACATCACTTGTCCATAGGTGAAAATAAACTCCAAATTGTTTCTAACCTATCTACAACAATTTAAAACTAACAACTAAAACACAGGCGTAGCCAAATTCTCGTAGCAGAGAAAGGCTACACCAAAAAGTCGTAGCCAAATCTCGTAGCACTTTCGTAGCAAGAACCGTAAAGAAATTTCGTAGCAGACATAAGTAGAAATTGGGTAGCCTTTAATTGAACTTTGTTTACTACTATCCTTAATGTTGTAATACTGTGATTAACTGGACTACCTACTTAAACTCGTATACCTAGTTGAATATTTGGTGATTCAGAGCCGGTAGAAGGATTGTATGTATAGGTGTATCCTTTGGACCTACCCCAAGACACACAATTATTATCAGCCATACCTGATTTCAATGACAATAATATTAAGTTACCATCTTTTTAAGTCACCATCGACGATTGTAAAGAATTCGTAGTAAGAATAATTTTGAAGTAACAAAATAACATTAAACGACCCCTTCACCTTTTTTTTGTTTATTTCGAGTTTTACGTTAGAAAATACAATACCGAAACGCTATTCAATGTTGTAAAATAGATTCACATGTTCGTGCGAGGGGAACCAAGACCATGCAACAAATACACTCGCAGCATGCAAGGCCATAACAAACATTTACGACGAGCAACACGAACCATACTGTTGGTATAATACACATACGCATAGTAATATCTTCCCGTTTCTGTCTGTCTCTTTGGTCTATTGGTCGCTAGGGTACTGGGATGTGTGTATGGATGGGTGACTGCTGAGCAATTGAGCATGAGGTCCTGGGTTAAATTTCCCGGTTTGGCAATGTGTTATTGGTTTTTTCCATGAGTAATATCTCAGCCACGGAGTTTGGATTTGTGCCCGGTTGATGGCAATAGGCGCGCCCCCTATTGCACGAGACTTGAAACATAAATGGCGAACTGTAAATCTATAAAAATAAATAAAATTTAAGTGTCTGTTTGTAATATTAAAATAACCGCTTTTAATACATGCATATGAATGTATAAACGGTACATATACCATTTTTTTTTCAAAAAATTGTCTGTCTGTCTGTTTGTTCCGGCTAATCTCTGGAACGGCTGGACCGATTTTGACGGGACTTTCACTGGCAGATAGCTGATGTAATAACGAGTAACTTAGGCTACTTATTAAATTTACGCGGATGAAGTTGCGGGCACAGCTAGTGTACTATAAGGCCCACCTCTGCCTTACCCTTCGGGCCACGGCGATCAATCTCAACGGAGGTTGGACAAGTTCGTAGATCACCGAGATAGGTTAGGTTAGGTTAGGTTAGCGGGGCTGTTTCCGCACTTAGCCTCTTTATTGGGCCATTGTACGTATAAAAAATCCTCTGGTTACTCCAACCATCCCAGGTCCTCCCAGAAAGCTAGCAGCCTTTTCAGGTTGCTGCAGGTCTCCGGAAGCGATGCCGGCGATTGGAGAGTCCGTGCCCGTTGATCTGCCACGCTGCTGCACTCCATGAGCACGTGCTGTGGTGTTTCTTCCGCCTCCATGCATCCTCTGCACAGAGGGATATCCGTCACACCTATTGTAAATAGGATCACCGAGATATTATTATAGTGCACAAGTTTGTGCGTACACAACTATGCATTATAAAAACCACTCTTTATTCCTTTAATCACATAATCTGATGTGATTGATGGCAATTTGACAAAACTGGGGAAAGATCAGACGTTGCATACGGCAACGGCGACACGTGCGCGAGGCACGGGAGTGTCACACCACACCATCAACTTCCAAACTCCAAGCTACTATTGAGAAATTCCTATTGGCAGTACTCAGTTACACATCGTCCGACTCGGGAATTGAACCCAAGTCTCCATGCTCAGCGGTACCGCTTTCGACTACAAAACCAACGGAACATTTTGAAGTAGTACATATCATCAAACACGTTACTCATCTGTCACAAATCGGGTAACACAAAATTAGAGCAGTTTTGGCAACAACCGTGTCAGCAATCCGACGTATCATGCAAACATACCGTCAAAGTGTAGGATGCATTACATCGGTGTATTACAACGAACCTACAATTGTCATTCAAGGAGAAAACAGTTAATGTATCGCTCACGGTCATTGGCCTTGACTCGCCTTGGCATTGGACCAAGAACTTCCTGTAATCAACATCAATGATAACACTACTTGTGAATGAAAAGCTAAGGTTGATTTTTGAATGGTGATTGTTTTATGAATTGAAAGATAGTGTGGTCGGGAGTTTATTTGGCATCTTTATGAGGAACTGGTGGAATAGATTGCGTCTATTAATGTTTTTAATTCACTGACTTTGACCGTTCGTGAAACTATGCGAAGTAGTGAAATGTAGGTATAGAGTAACATCATCATTATAAACTGAAAACATCAGCCACTCGCACTATATTTTAGATATAATTTTTCACAATTTATACGAACCTGACATAGTTAAAGCTAGATCCTTATTAATCACCAGACATGTGGTGTCACGCTTAGGCTAGAGTTACAGGAAGTGTCATAATCACCATTTTTGGGCTACAGTAACACGAAAGGTCATACAAGGTGTTGTTTTACATCCTCGTCAAAATTCAGGAGGTTGTCACAAAAGACATAAATAATCAATATAAATTACGGTTTCTAGTTAATCTATATATATAAAAGAAAGTCGTGTTAGTTACTCTATTTATAACTCAAGAACGGCTGAACCGATTTGACTGAAAATTGGTGGGGAGGTAGCTTAGAACCAGGAGACGGACATAGGATACGGTAGGGTAGGGTAGGTAGGTAGGGTAGGGTAGGGTAGGTAGGTAGGGTAGGGTAGGTAGGTAGGGTAGGGTAGGTAGGTAGGGTAGGGTAGGTAGGTAGGGTAGGTAGGTAGGTAGGGTAGGTAGGTAGGGTAGGGTAGGGTAGGTAGGTAGGGTAGGGTAGGGTAGGTAGGTAGGGTAGGGTAGGTAGGTAGGGTAGGGTAGGTAGGTAGGTAGGGTAGGGTAGGGTAGGTAGGTAGGGTAGGGTAGGTAGGTAGGGTAGGGTAGGTAGGTAGGGTAGGTAGGTAGTAAGGGTAGGGTAGGGTAGGGTAGAGTAGGTAGGTAGGGTAGGGTAGAGTAGGTAGGTAGGGTAGGGTAGAGTAGGTAGGTAGGTAGCGTAGGGTAGGGTAGGTAGGATAGGGTAGGTAGGTCGGATAGGGTAGGTGGGTAGTAAAAAGTGCATTGCAACGCATGCTGGGTACAGCTAGTTATCAATAAACGTTGATTTTTTGGTTGTTTATGTTTATCAGTATTTCAGAATAACCCCCTTAACGTGGTTTAGGAAATAAGAAATTATCCAATAAACGTTTGAGATTGTTTGTATTTGTGGAGGCGCGGTTATAGGGCGAGAATCAGACGGCCCGCGTTTAAAACACGGGTGGTTCACACTTACCGACTTCCGTAAATAAGAAAAAATATAAAAATTACCTACCCATTTTATTATTGATTCGGGACGAGAATCATTAGCATAGTTACCTCCTTGAATTTGACGAGGATGCAAAACAACACTTTGTATATCGGTTTTCGTGGTATGGGCATGTGATGCGGAGAAATGAGAAAAATGTCGTGAAGAAAGTTTTGAGTATGAATGTGGATGGGTACAAGAGTAGATGAAGACCATAGAAATGATGGATGGACTGTGTGAAGGATGATATGGCAAGAAAGGAGGTGTCTCATGAGATGACAAGTAATAGAGAAGTATGAAAGAAGAAGACATGCTGCGCCGACCCCAAATAAATTGGGATAAGGCCAAGAGAATGATTAGTAACAGAAGAGGTCATAATCACCGGACATGAGCCATAAAGAGGAAAATACTATTATCACCACGTTTTAGTTACAGCAAGTACTACTACTATAACCACCGAATTTTGGGCTATAGTACTGTAAAATCCGCACCTCTTTTGGGCCATATTACTGGAAATGACCATAATGTTTTGGGCTGTGTAAACAGAAAAGGCCATCATAATCACTAGCCTTGGTAGATGGACTAGTAATCACAATTTATTGGAATTTATAGACAGGAGGACGCTTCTGCCTACCCTCTTAGAGCTATGGTATATTTTAAAGGAATGGTTTAGTTAACCTTACTTCAATATTTTACGACAGAAACCTATAATACAATGTAGCGCGTCATTTTATGAGTTAAGTGCGGTACCTTCGTGCCTTTCACTGGTGTGTAGAATGGCCTTTCAACTTGACACTACCCTCCGATTTTATGACTGAGCACTATTCCTATTATGACTATGGACTTTCATGTGGAAATTGGAATTCATGGTAAGAACTCTCATACAAAAATCACATCTATATTTCCTTAAGGGATTTGGTAGAGGTGTATAAATAGTTAAAGCAAGAATTGTAGCAAAATATTTAAAACTGAATCGAAAATCGACTGCTTCCTTACCGACCAAATGGAAGGAACAACTAGCTATGCAGTCGGGAACGCTATTTTAATATCCTTACCCACGGCATAACCAGCCGTGTCGTTTATATTTTTATAGAAATAATGTCTTATTGAATCCCTTCCGACCAATTACTCGATTAGTACCTATTCTCCCCAGCGCATACAAAAAAAAAAAACGAAAATCATCCTCATTCTTCTAATAATCTACACTGGGTGGAAGAGACATCGACGAACAGACAGTAAACACATAATAATATTCAGTACATCAAACCGAACACAGATTTTTTTTATAAGTATTAAAAAAAAAAAACTGCTGTTCCATACCTTTCGACCGTGCAGGTATTGCATTGCAAGTAGTTTTCGTTTTTTCTATACTACTAACACGCTTTTCGCCATCTTCTAAAAAAATTATCCCGGAAGGTAAAACAATATATCCTCCGTATTTTGTTATAAAAAAGGCCTTCTAGTTTCGGGCTTGATCACGCGACTTGGTCTAGAGTTGAACGCGGGGTTAATTAAAATCACCGAGGAGTTGAACCCATGACCTTGTTGCGCGATTAGCGTCGTTGGGCAATGCCGATACATGTATATGTCACAGTAAGATAGTTATAGCCGTGATTAGTCACTAGGTTACACTAGAAAGATAGTCAAAACTCGCTATCATATTACTATCTTCCGGGTTAAAGCTATATATCCCTAGGGATATAAAGGAACGTCTTTGTCACCATTAACAGCCCGACCTCAGGGGTCCCGCTTTGCTTGTGCCAGTAAAGCGGTAAAAAAATGCCTGACGCATACCGCACCTGCCGGGGAGATAGCTTGGTTATGTGATTGGCCCACATGGGGCTTGCACCCACTAATACACCGCAGACGCCGTTTACCATCTATAAAATGGGTCCTCGCGAGTCCCTCAGAGAAAAATTTAAAGAAATCGATATACTGACTCTGCCTTCACTCTATATTTTAGAATGTATTTTATATGTCCGCAAAAACCGAGGACTTTTCAAAATTAGAAGCGACTCCCATAATATAAACACGCGCAGTAAACACAAAATTGTAATACCAAAATTTAGATTAACAAAAACTAGCAAGTCATTTCTTATAAACAGTATACGCTTTTATAATAAGTTGCCGAAGTCAGTTACAGAACTGACCGATGGAAAGTTTAAAAATTATATCAAACGTGTCCTAATTAAAAAAGCATAGTACAAAATTAAGGACTACGTTGAAGATAGAGAAGTTTGGCCTGAGCCCCTACGCACATGCGGCTTCCCTTGTAGCTCATAAAACGGCACAAATGTGTGGATGTCTCTAACTATTCTCAATCTTATTTTTATTTTATTTATTTTTTATTTTGATTTACTTTTTTCCATTATTTTTAATCAGATGTTTTACAATAGTTTCTTAATCATTACACCATTTTGTTTAGAATAGTTACAGCACGGATGACAACATTTGTGTCACTTGTTTAATCTAGTCTTTTTACAATATCTACTTTTTTTTTTGTATAGACTCTTTTTCTTATTTACCGATTGTTTGTAAATGTATGGACATTGTAGGCCATATAGATTCCTAGATCCTTGGTAACTTTTTATCTTGTTCTACGTTTTGTAGTAAGCAACGACTTATTGTCGGGCCTACGATGTCCACTCATACTTAAGTGCCCGTTCCCGCTCTTGCCGGTTCTTCTCCATAGGAAACGACCAACCCGAACCGAGCACCTTTTTGTCGACGTTTTACAAGTGCCCATGTAGGCCTATGTGAAATAAAAATATTTTGATTTTGATTTTTGAGCTCACTACTGAGCATGCAACATAAACTGCACATTTGACAACCAGTTCTCACTTAAATCAATGCCAGCCATAGCCTAGGGGTAGATATTTAGACATTGTGTGTTTTAAATTTCATTATTTGCACCTAGAAAATAATGGCAAAATGAAAATCCGATTTGGCGCCAAAGAAAATTCTCATGTTGTTATCGACGATTCGGAAAACCACGAAAACGACACACATGAAGAAAAAACAGAAAATATTCCTCAGTGCCATCCTAGATTTTCATTTTGACCTCATTTTCAATGCCAGCGACCTAGAAAATCACGAAAATTTTCCTCGATGCCATTTTGGAATTTCATTTCGACTTCATTTTCGTTAACAGCGACCCTGAAATCCACGAAAACGACATGCGTGGAGGAAAAACCGAAAGTTTTCCTTGGCGCCATCTTGGATTGGAAGAAGACCACTATAGTCCAGTCATACTAGACGAAAAAATAGGAGTAAAGTTGTCTAAACTAATTTTATGATAAAACTTACCGTTTTGTCCAAGTCCGATACCTGGAAAAAAAATTGTCGATGAGAATTTTAAAGATTTCATTTAAGCTGGTGTTTAGAACAATCATGCCAACTTTGAGCTGGGTGCGAATTTTTGTACCTTCGGATGTCTAAATTGATCGGCTAGTCGGTCAATTATAGTACAAGCACAAAACAAAGCGGACCCCAGACGCTACGATGCGCGACGCTTGGATTAATTTAGAGGTTTTTTTTTTGTGTCAAGGGTTTTTTTTATTTATATAGATTGCTTAATAGATCCTGCTCCTAGTTATCTTGTGGTTAGTGCATAACTTGATGCCAGAGTTTTATGCCGCCCATGAGCCTCTGACTAGGCTTTACATGTCATCGAGGAATATAACTCCGCCATGCTGGTTTTGTTTCTACACGATGTTTTCCTTCATTGAAGGAAGTAATTAGGTATACAATACTACATACTCTACTTGCTATTAATTCATATTATTTCTTACAACCGACGACACTTAATACATTTGTTATGCCCTTGGTTTTTTGCAAACCGTGTCAAAATAGAGCATCAATGTAGGCTTGTCTAAAGCACTTAGGTACCTATCTTTGGTCAAGTCATGACTGTGGGAAAAACCCACTTGTGTTTTGCAATATTAAGTTTATAACTTTATGCTTTTACTGCACGGTATCAAAAACAACGCGGCTTATATCGTAGTTTTATACGACGTATATAAAATTTGTGTTGAGCAGTGAGGTTAATTACACCGCTTATATAGGACACCGACTCATAACAATCTAATTCTAACACAGCAGTGCAAAGGTCTGTGACGTACATATCTATTTATTCAACTGGTAGAATAACTGGTTTTTATGAGTTTGGTGTTTCGATCTTCGGAGGGTGGCTGGTAACAACTAGATTAGAGTTGCCGAGGCTCTAATTAAGTGGTGCGAAGAGGTCTATGCCCAGCAGGGGACTGATGTAGGCTAATGGTGATGACGAGTTTGAAACTGCAACATAGTACCTATAAGATTTGCATTCGCAACTACGAGTAAGAACTATTAGTATTACTGTACAACTTCAGGGCAAACCAAGGGTATCCTCGTACAGAGAACGCAAGAGCACTGTTTTTGGCGATTTAAGACTTATACTCACCTCCGGCATATCTCACGTATCGTGGGAGCGCTTACAAACATTTAAACTCGCATACACAAACTGCCAGAACCGGGACAACTACCCGTAGACGATTCAAATCATTTTTCCGCTTAGGAATTTAATTTGCGTCACGCAGTGCAGCAGCCAATCGCTCAATCACTGCGCCAACCGTTCCGTGTTGGTGCGTTTACATGTCACCAGTTACAAAAACTACTGCGCTTTTGTTTTCATCATCTTCTAGCCCTTGATTCATGCTACTTGGGATCTGGGTCTTTGAGAGTTTCTTTTTAAATAAAGCAATATATTATACATATACACGGTGTAAATCACCTCATCACGAAGCCGTTAACCAAGCATTCTGTAAACGAAACTAAGTAACTTTACGCAAAAATTATTGCTGAGAAACGACTTTTTTTTTGGAGGTGTAAAATCATGTTTTGTGGTAGAACTCAATGTAACGCACTCAAAACATTGTGCTGATGGACGGATTGAATAGTACGGGGGTCGTGGAGGTGTTTAAAGTAAAAATCTTACATTAAAACTTGTATTAAAAAAAATACTTGTCAAAAAGTTGGAACTTTGACCCCTAATATCTCCATAACTAGAAGGTTCCCAGGTATGGTGTAGAACAAAAACATGATCGCAATGACAGGGAGAACCAGTGCCTTTTGGCTTCGTTAAGAGGTGTTTTACACCATTTATATTATGTATTATTACTATCAGTGAGATAATGTTATAGGCATCTGGAATTTGACATTACACGTCTTTATCTTACGAGATTAACTCTCACCGATAGTGATTTATCTCTTTGCTACTGCAAGATCAACGGTTATGTTGTTCTTCATAAATCTAATATGATGTTATCTGATTCATTTCTTATTAATAACAAGAGGAAAAGAAACCGGGATTACTATTTTCCTGTTAGAATGTGACTAGTTCTTTTCTTACTAGGTTTGCATGAGCTCGTTGCTAAGTAATAATAGTCGATCGAATCGACCTTTAGGTTAAGATAAGCTTGCCTAGGTTGGTCCGTGGATGGGTGACCACTCATTGCATATAGAGTTTCCTCCGTGCCTCGATCGGAAAGCACAGTAAACCGTTGGTCCCGGCTGTCATTAGTAGATCTTTGACAGTGAGTGACTCTGAGTCGCTACTGAGTTATCTAAGTTGATAAATCTGTGGTTATGATGACTTATTGTAGTCTCAAGAAACGAATGTACCTGACCTTAGTAACCTTAGTAGATTTTTTCATTTACGTTGGTTGCTACTAATTGTCGTAGACAAAACTTTTGTAACGCAGATCTATGCTATAACGATATATGATGTTATAATAATGTAATGGACGATGGAGATATGGTGGCGTACCATGACTTCTTAAAACATTATCGTTCCCTTCTTATTCCAGAGTGAAAAAGAGACGGAGCTATACAGGTCGTCTCCATCTCTTTCCCACTCTGGAATAGGAATGGAACAATAATGTTTTAAGCGTCATAGTTACCCCCATGGACTATCATTCTATGCAGTTTTTAGTCAGCTTTTCCCTAAAAATCTCATAACTCCTTACCAACTTCATGAACTGTGCGCCTTGTATTAAATTATCTATGTTTAAGCAACTGTAGTCTCGAATAGGTACCATATATTATCTGTAATTACATTATAAAACGGTAAAGGTTGTTTACTTGTAAGTTTCGATAAAAGAGAAAATGTTCGGAAATACTGATCATATACTATCGAGCGTCATAGGCTGGGTATTTTTAAAACGTTCCGTAGGAGGATTTCCGAACGTAAAGCAAGCCTAGCCGCTAGCAAAACCTAGTGTGAAATAAAAACATTTGACTTTGATTCTGAAAAATTAACATTCAACGTATGTATTTTTGTAGGAAATAGGAAAATTTTGTTACGAAAACTGGACATTTAGTTTAATCAGATAATTTTGATAGCACATGCCGAACGCTACAAAGAAAGAAACAAAAACAAAATGGGAATCTATAATAAAGCCAAGTTTATAGTTTTAATATTAGTTAGTGTCAAACAGGCTCAGTGCAGTGACAATTTTGATATAGCGAAACGAATAAAAATCATCAAGAGTGTGAACTACTCGTACCAAGCTTGACAAATAGGGGATCGGACTGGGTAAACAAAACGACATTCTATTTTGTCCGTCAGACAGGTAATACAAAAATATTAGACACGTATTTTTTGTTTTATCAAAATATCAAAAAATTACTTAGTTAGAACTCATTAAAGTTGGAGAGTGGGGGCTTACTACGTCACAAGTAGGTATAAAACTTACCTACATGTGACGTCATGCGCTATTTCAACTCAATATATCTCCGTAATTTTATGACCACGCGAAAAAAGAAAAAATACGTGTCCAATACTTTTCAATAATCTACACGACGGACAAAGAAAAAAAAAATAGGATTATCCCCTAAATGTCAACAGGAAACACACTACGGTTATCAGTTTGTTACGTTATCTCACTTCCCTCGATAAATCTCTGCCTAATTACCATATATTTTGACAAGCTCATTAGTGCTGCACTGCACTAATAGGCTTATTCGGGTTCCCTGTGAAGTCTGCGAACCAAACATGAAATCTATTGATGAATTACCGTTCATTGCTTTCACTTTTCCATGGATTTAATAAATCAAGATTGTCTGCTTTTGTACGAATTTTAGATTGATTGTGGTATTAGGTAAACCACTGCCTAAACCTCGGGGATCAAATCAAATCAAATCATTTATTTTTGCAGAAAACACTGTTACAATGGTGTTAAACAATTTACATGTTTAGAGTGATTCTACCATAAGGCATCCAAAATTTATAGAATCCTAGTTTATCAAACGTGGACACTCACGGTACGGTTGGTCCATAAACTCAAGGTCACTCAGCGAGCTATGGAGCGGGCTATGCCTGGAGTCTCTTTGAGGGATCGCATCCGGAACGAGGTGATCCGACAGAGAACCAGAGTAGTCGACATAGCCCACAGAATAAGTAAGCTGAAGTGGCAATGGGCCGGCCATATTCGCCGTAGAACCGATGACCGTTGGGGTCGACGTGTTCTTGAGTGGAGACCGCGAATCGGCAAGCGTAAGGTGGGACGCCCTCAGGCTCGGTGGAGCGATGATCTTCGCAGGGTAGCTGGTAGCAACTGGATGAAAGTTGCCGAGAATCGGGTTAAGTGGCGAGCGATTGAAGAGGCCTATGTCCAGCAGTGGACTGCGGTAGGTTGATGATGATGATGATGATAGTTTATCAAAATCAAGACTAACATTAAAGTATATACAATTAGATCGGATTACAGGCGTGATGTTATATACGATGATGTTTTGACGCTTATCTACTAAAGAACTAGAAGATTCTTTGAAATATCTAAAGATTCTTTGATACAGGATGCGCAGGAATGATGAAAATGTCGTTAGGAAAGTTTTGAGTATGATCTTGGATGTTATAACCATGATGGTAGACCAAAAAACCGGTCATGTGCGAGTCAGACTCGCGCACGAAAGGTACCGTACCATTATTTATAAAAAGTTTTTAGTGTTTGTTGTTGTAGCGGCAACAGAAATACATAATCTGTAGAAATTTCAACTGTCTTACTATCACGGTTCATGAGATACAGTCTGGTGACAGACAGATGCACGGACGGACGGACGAACGGAGAGACCGCGAAGTCTCAATAATAGGGTCCCGTTTGACCTTTTGGGTACGGAACCCTAAAAAACGATGGATGAAAGAAAGAAAGAAAAGAAAGAAAATAAGTTTATTTGGCACATACCACAAGTACACACAACATTAAACGAAAATGAACACAAAAAATACTTAAATATAAACAAAAGAAAAAAAAGGGTTAATAATTGTGTAGCTAAATAAAACAAAAAGAAAAGAGGGATAATTATTGTGTGCCTCACGGCTGCGCCAAAAAGGGCCAGTTCAGCAAAATGCCAGGCAGCTAGGCTGCCTGACGCTGCTGGATGGACTGTGTGAAGGATGGTATGGCAAGAAATGAGAGTGAGATGAGGGGTATGGTAGAAGAAGACATGCTGCGCCGATCCCAAATAAATTGGGATAAGGTCAGGAGACATGGCAGGATACAGTTGACTGAATCAGTCACTGTATCAACATATATAAGACGCTGTTTTGCATCCTCGTCAATTTCAAGGAGGTAACTATGCTAATGATTCTCGTCCCGAATCAATAATAAAATATGGGTAATTACTTTTTATTCGTTTTCTTTATTTACGGAAAACGGTAAGTGCGAACCACCCGTGTTTTAAACGCGGCCCGTCTGATTCTCGCCCTATAAACGCGCTTCCACGCATTCAAACAATCTCAAACGTTTATTCGATAATTTCTTATTCCCGAAACCACGTTAAGGGCCGGTTATTCTGAAATACTGACAAACGTAAACAACCAAAAAAATCGGCGTTTATTAATAATAAACTAGGTATTGTAATTTTAATTGATTATTTATGTGTTTTTTGACAATCTTTGACTTTTGACGAGAATGCAAAACAACACCTTGTATACTATACACAGTCATACATTACATGCGTGACTTGTAGGTATTGTAAAACTAACATTATTGCGCAAGAGTAAACAGAGTTTCTTTCATCTTCTATATAGGTTAGGTACCTAGTCAATGAGTTGCATTTGCGTGATGCCAATGCAAGTCATTAACTACCTTATCTTCTAAAGTTCTAATTTAAGCAGTTCTGCATACATATAAGAATTATTACAGATTCATGTTTGACTATCAGAAGTTTATGTACAGAATACGTATGTTCTTCCTGGATGATTTAAACTCACCTTAATATTATACTAGCTACATATGTTTTTAGGTAAATTATGTCTTAACGGTGTAGGTAAGATCATAATAAAGCAAGTTCTTTGTCAAGGACATCCATTAAAACTTTATGACCGAAATTGTTTTTCCTATTGTACGAACAAATGACCTAATTAGATGTACTTACTCATGTTAAACGTCAAGATCCTAATAATAATAAAGACCAAGTTTTCTGTCATGGTCATGTTCCCATGTCGGCTTTATCTTGAAATCTCTAAAGAGGGACAAAGAGACGATTCGACTGGTTTAATTGTGTTATTCCACCATTTAAAGCATTATTATTTAGTCACGCATTGTCGTGATGGGCCTTGTGTAGATCGCTTAAGGCTTTTATTCGAAACTTACTATGTGTATAATCCTATTTCATACTGAATGCACTTTTTAGGGTTCCGTACCCAAAGGGTCAAACGGGACCCTATTACTTTGACTTCGCTGTCCGTCCGTCCGTCTATCACCAGGCTGTATCTCATGAACCGTGATTGTTAGCCAGTTGAAATTTCTACAGCATATGTACTGTTGCCGCTATAACAACAAATACTAAAAACAGAATAAGGGGGCTCCCATAAAAAAAGTAATTTTTTTGCTCGTTTTTATAAATAACTAGCTGTCCTGCGCAACTTCGTCTGCGTCACATTTTCCCCGTTTTCGCAACATTTTTCATTGCTGCTCCGCTCGTATTGGTTATAGCGTGATAATATATAGCCTATGTCCTTCCCCAGGTTGAAATCTATCTTCTTGCCAAATTTCATTAAAATCCGATCAGCCGTTTAATCGTGAAAAGGTAACAAACAAACAAACATACAAACAAACAAACGCAGTGACTTTCGCATTTATAATATTAGTATGGAAGTATGGATGGAACACTTCATGAGCGAGTCCGACTTGCACTTGTCGGGTTTTTTAGTTTTGATCACGTGCCTATAGCTGCAGTCTCATAATGGCCTAGTGTCATAAGAAGTCTTGCATTTAGACTTATGACAGTAACCATTAATATTTTTATCACGATAAATAATGGCAACTGCTGTATTTCCGTATCATATAGAATCTAACGGAACTAGCTAGCGCTAGCTACAAAAGCCTTTTGGGTTGAAGGAAGGAAGAAGTGAAAAGGGTCGGGAATAAACTTCGGTACTGGTACCGACCGGGTAGTTCAACCAAGTGGAAGGAATGTCTTTAAGGCGATCATCAAAAAGGTTTATGGTAGAAATATGTTTCACAATGGCTTCACAAACCTTTTTTGATTTCCCCAAATGCTACAGTCAATTTAAAAGATTTATTTTATTTATAATAACTAGCTGTGCCCGCGACTTCGTCCGCGGCGAATTTAACAAAAAGTTATTATTTTATTTAGTTTTAATTTCGTTTTTGTATCTTTACTTTTATTTATTTTTCTAAAATAGCTACTATTAATATTAATATTAATTTTTCTGAAGTTACTCCTTATTACACAAGCTATCTGCCAGTGAGAAAGTCCCGTCAAAATCAGTCCAGCCATTCCAGAGATTATCCGGAATAAACAGACAGACAGACAAAAATTTCAAAAAGTTTTTTTGGTATATGTACCGTTTATACATTCATATGCATGTAGAAAAAAACGGTTATTTTAAATATTACAAACAGACACTTCAATTTTATTCATTTGTATGTATGTATAGAAAATCTAATCATTTTCGTACCTATTTAAAGTTTAATGTTCTGACCTCTGCGATCCAGTTAGTACTAGGTAATACGATACCTCTTGGTAAGACAGGTTGTCAAATTTGCGGGCCACTGGCTACTTGGAACGACTGTCAAAGATCTACAAATGACAGCCGAGACCCACGGCTTAACATGCTTTCCGAGACACGGAAACGAAAATCCCGTGTATTGTATAAAAATGATGCAATGTCTTTAATACCATTGATTATATTCTTTAAAAGAACGTGACGATACTCGTACTAAAGGAATGTGGATGATCTGAAACTACGATAGTCTTCCTGAAATTGGGTGTTTTCAGTGTTTTATATCCCGAGCGAATATAAAGCTGAGCGCAGACTTAAGTCATGGCAGTTTTAAGACAGACTTTCCTCACATAGACAAGTCTGCCCTAAAACTAAAACGAAACTGTTTTGTCTACAACACGCCGCGCACGTAAAACGAAACTGGAGGGCTACTCTCTTTCTCCGAAACGTAACTTCGGCAACGAACGAAAATTAAACGTAGTTAGGTTTGTGACCCTACTCTATATAATTTGCGGACGCACACAAGAAGTTCGAATTTGCAGGCAACGTATGTATTGAATTTTATTGTGTGCGTCCGCAAATTATATAGAGTAGGGTCACAAACCTAACTACGTTTAATTTTCGTTCGTTGCTGAAGTTACGTTTCGGAGAAAGAGAGTAGCCCTCCAGTTTCGTTTTACGTGCGCGGCGTGTTGTAGACAAAACAGTTTCGTTTTAGTTTTAGGGCAGACTTGTCTATGTGAGGAAAGTCTGTCTTAAAACTGCCATGACTTAAGTCTGCGCTCAGCTTTATATTCGCTCGGGATATAAAACACTGAAAACACCCAATTTCAGGAAGACTATCGTAGTTTCAGATCATCCACATTCCTTTGGTACGAGTATCGTCACGTTCTTTTAAAGAATATAATCAATGGTATTAAAGGATGATGCCAGGATTTGTATGAACTGTGGTCCCACCCTCCAATAGCTATGTGTTGTATATTGTCGGATAGGTATTTTTAAGCTGAACAATAGTTACTATTACGCCTAGTTCCAAATCTTAGTCCGTTCAGAGTTATGCAACATTAAACTACTCAGTTTAACAATTGTCAAAAATAATGTTTTTCCCTAACATAATGCACTTTTTTAACTAACTCAAGTATTATCTATTTAACTACCACTGTCATCAGAGTCGTCAGGGTTTATTTATTAAACTAGCTGATCCATCAGCATGCGTGCAAGGCATTTGTAGCTTCTTATCTACCTACTACCTGCCTTCTACCTGCCTACTACCTACCTTCTGCCTACCTAATCTGTGTCTAATATGACCTCATTTAAAAATAAGGCTGGTCCTACAAATCCCGCATGCCTGGCATACCCTAGGTAGCAAACGATTGACACAATATGCGCACAGGTACCTACAGTATGGCGTCCGGTCTTTAGATATTATTATTGTTGTCAAATAATATGTAACAGTTGTACTTTCTAGATCTTATATGTCGCGACTGAATGCGACCACGTAAGAGCCAAGCATCCTCATTGATGCCATAATCAGATAAATCCTCCAGTACAGCTTCTCGATGTATTTATATTGTACACAATCTATTTTTTAAGTGTTCGCGGCAGTAAGACTTAGGCAACTTCAATCGGTAGGTTCCCCAAGCTAATAAAATGATTTGTTCTTTACTGAATCTCGGAAAATCACCAAATCATTTGCATCTAATCTTGTAAAATCAGCTCTTCCACTGTTTAAAGTTTTCCTTTCAACGTAGTTGAATAAAATATTAGGTGTGTGTAACTTCTGCCTTATTTTGTTGCTGAAAACTTCTGCGTATTGACTAATTCCGATGGGTGTATTCTATATCGCCCCAACTGTTCCTGAACTGTCGATCCAAAATAAAAACATCGTTAGTTTCAAGGAGCCAATGAATTGGATGTTCACAATAATTCATAGCTCGCAACTTCGTCTGCGTCACAGTTTCCCCGATTTCGCAACATTTTTCATTGCTGCTCAGCTCCATTGGTCGTAGTGTCTATAGCCTTCCTCGATAAATGAGCCATCTAACACTAAAAGAATTTTTTAAATCGTACCAGTAGTTCCTGAGATTAGCGGGTTCAAGCAAACAAATAAACTCTTCAGCTTTGTTATTAGTATTAGATAAGACTCATTATGTTTGCATCTGTTTTCGTGGCGGCATATGGCTCTATGACATCAATTATACAGCCATTTGTGGTGACACTAAGAAACGGTTTTAAAAGATTTTGAAACTTATGTAAGCTGTATGACTGTCGTTGGAATAAGAAGTTAGCACTTTTATGTAACTGTTTTGTCTACAACACGCCGCGCACGTAAAACGAAACTGGAGGGCTACTCTCTTTCTCCGAAACGTAACTTCGGCAACGAACGAAAATTAAACGTAGTTAGGTTTGTGACCCTACTCTATATAATTTGCGGACGCACACAAGAAGTTCGAATTTGCAGGCAACGTATGTATTGAATTTTATTGTGTGCGTCCTCAAATTATATAGAGTAGGGTCACAAACCTAACTACGTTTAATTTTCGTTCGTTGCCGAAGTTACGTTTCGGAGAAAGACAGTAGCCCTCCAGTTTTGTCTACTAAGACGACGCGGCTGAATATGTTATCTTATCTTATTTGCAACCTTATTTTTAAAGAATACGGTTCAAATTTGATTGGCAAATTTGTCCGTTTCGGGTAGCTTGACTTGCTGGCGTCTGCACGTCGCTGGACTGTTTTGTCGTTGATGTGCGCGCCCGCATACGTTAGTCAGACTTGTCGCAGTGCAGTTCTTGTAGGTATATTAGACAAATTTGTCTATCACACGTTTTGTTTGAAGTTTGCTTCATATTATGTTTTGTAATGCAAAAGTCTGTCTTAAAACTGTCGTGACTCAAGTCTGCGCTCAGCCTAAGGAGTTCTATTTTAAATTGCATGTGCTTTATGCAAACATTGTGTCATGGTTTATTTTTTTGGTTCATTGCAGTGGATTACACATTCAGTTAAGATAAATAATGTACAAGTGAATGATGGAAGTAAATCGTGAGAAAATTGCAGAAATAATTTGTTTTCATTGTTACGTAAGGTTTTAATATGTTCTATACAATATTCATTTATACAAATTGCTTGGTTACTTAAGTGTTGTTAAAAGTAAGTACCATTAAATATGTAGAATTGGTAGGTGATTTAGATAGTTTTGGGTAGTTTATGTCAGCTTTTTGAAGGATGTTATTGTGTTTGAAATTGTATGGAGTTCGTATAGAAGGCAGTTAAATGATAAATGATGTTTATTTTGCAAGTAGGTTTTTACAAACACTTTTACACGTCATTTTTTTTTAAGCTAGATGGGGCTGGTGTTTCGTACCTGACTACTCTGAGAAGAAACAGCCGAAACAAACTCAGAGGTTCTCTGTTAACTTGTTACTCTTTTAAAGTCCAGACATTGCTCAATTTACATGAGGACTATGTAGATTAGTATCTGAAATGGTCTTTTGAAGAAAGAACCACACAGATTTGAGTGGACCTGTCCAGTCAGTGCAAGCATTTGTGAGTTATCGTGTAGGTAGGACTTATGTTATGAATATCTATTTTCACTAATAGATAGCTTCCTTTTCTTTGTTGCATTTGAATGGTTTCTGATGCCAAGCATCGTGAATACAAGATAAGAATTGAAATGTTAGGTAATCTTTTTTGAGTTGCATCTTTGTAATATATGGATACTAGCTGTTGCCCCCGACTTCGTTCGTGTGGAAATCTTGTTGGTTTTTTGTCAGGTTGGGTGTCAAATAATACACATTAACTTTCTGTCTAGTGATGAAAACCGCATCAAAATCAGTTGTGTAGCTTAAAAGATCTAAACGTACAAATAGAGGAAGCGACTTTGTTTTATATCTATGTTATGAAGATATGCTTGTATACAATAAAAAGTAAAAAGTTCACGTCGTCCAATTGATCGCACTAAGCAGACCAAGTGTTCACAGGGGAAATATCGGCAGCTAATCACAGAAGAAATCCTTTAGGTAAGTGACTTTTTACAAAACTTAAGAAAAACGAACAAAAACCGTGACACCAGGGCTCCTTTTTTACAGAATTTTCTTCACTCCTCGTAAATCCTCCAAAATGTCGACTCACTATCTCTCTTATCACTCAAAGGTGCTTGAATCTGACTTACAGCAGCTTGTATCCGATGTTATCGCGAAAGATCGTCTGATAGTGGAGAATGTAATACCAGTAAATCGATGTTGAACAGCGCTCGTGATTCCCCTTTATCGAGAAGGTGGACAGTTTTATCGATAGTACAGTCAGTTTTCTTTTAAACATCTATTTTTGCGGAACACTTTAGCTATCTAACATTTAATAAGTCAATATTTAACTTGAGTAGGGCAATAATCACCATCTGCACCCATACCTTTGTCCTGTATTGTCCTAACGGGGCAGACAGAGTTGTACACACGGAGAAACATCAAGATATACATTTCCAGTCTATCTAAGTACAGTTTCAAATGTAGTTTTGACTGACCAGGATTCTACAATTTCAATAATGAAGCTTAATTTTTTTGAGGCTGACTGTACTCAATCGGTGCAGCGACATTGAGATGTCATGACGTAAGACACTTTGACGTGTGACATTTTGATTACCTGTTTTCTTAATTTTTCACGCTAGTTGTATGCCGGGAAACCTATAAATTTTTCACTGTCGCATTTACTCGTGAAAGTCTTGAAAGTTTCGAAAGTGGTCTAAAAATTTTCCGGCTTTGAAAAGTTGATATAGTTTACGTCACGTGGGTCAATGGAAGACCGTGATAAAACACTTTGCTGTCATATTCCCACTAAAAATAACCACTTTCCCGATTTATTACCATCATCAGCCTATTATGTTCCCACTGCTGGGACACGGGCCTCCTCTCTATGAGTGGGAGTGGGCTGTGATCCACCACGCGGGCCCAGCTGTTAACCCAGCTGTTGCTGCTGCTGCATGTCTTCGAAATTTAGTTCTAGGACATGCCGGTTTCCTCACGATGTTTTCCTTAACCGTTTTTGAGAGCAGAGGTGATAAAATAAATTAGACAAAGTAATACGCCTGCCTGGGTGGGTTCGAACCCACGGCTTACTGCTCGTAAGTCGGGGCTGCCACCACTGGGCCACCACTGCTCTCACTTTCCCGATTACTATCAAATAACTATAACTATTAATGTTACAGCTGATAATTCGATGACGGACATGATTAGATAATACGGCAATGTCATAGTAATGACACGGACATCGAGTCGTAACGCGTTAATGAGAGTTTGTTAATGAGCCGCCATAATTGCCGAATAGAGAGTGATTAACACGATTTAGGTATTATGTCAGACAGTATGGGGATATTCTGGCTAGTTAGGAGGGTAGATTAAGTGCTTTTGTTTTGTTAATCCTTTGTACGGTCAGCAGCAAAAATCGCTTTACATAACCAAAATTATAAGAGGACTTAGTTTTTGAACGATCCATATTAACAGACTGGAGTAAAAGACATAACAATATTTCCATCAATGGTTACACAAATTCGCAAAACAATATAACATCAGATCACACTGACCAGCACAAAACTTGGAGTAATATTTATAAGTGTTAACCGACTTTTGATGCTGTCTGTACCTTTGCTGCTTGAGCTTTTAGCTTTGGTTTATTCTCCTTAACATAACATTACTCCTGTAAGCTCTGAAGGGTTAAGCAGAGCTGGTGTACATAATAGTACACCCATATTTCGCTAGTTATGAATAAGTCCCATGTTATAGGGGGTGAGCCTATTGCCATCAACGGCGCAAAAATCCAGACTTCGTGGCTGCTACTGAGAAATTCTTGATTGAAAAATCCAATAACAAATTGCGCGACCTTGGAGTGGAACCCAGAACCTCATTCTCACCCATAGCAGATCGGTCTAGTGGTCAAATGTGACTTCTAGACCAACGAGACAGTTGGTTTATTCTATCGGTCTTTTGACATATGCATCGTATTGTCAGTAGTGACCCAGTTTTAACGGCTCCAACTTACTTAAGTTTTAAATGCAGTCTCTGCGCAGCCTACGACACTAAAAGTGCCTACCTCAGTCCAAACTTTATCCCCTCAGCTGCTCTAAAATCGTTAAAGGAAATAAGTACGTCAAGGAATCTGCTTGTCCTAGAAAAAAATTCTGGTGTGTTTAGCACATCATAAAAAAAACGTGTTGTGCCTACTCCAAGTAACATGAGACAAAGGCAGTAAGATGATGATTTTTTAACCTTTTTTAACCTTTGCATGTTTTCCCGAAGAGTTAGACAGTTTTTTTTAGGTGAAAACTTCTTTAGCGGCTTTCTGCACTTTTGTGATGGGTATAAAATGTTAAACTCGCGTCAGGTCTTGCGTCAGGACACGTGTCCGTTAGGTCGCGTAGGTTGCAAAGGAATTTGAACTTTATGACATCTGTCATTGAATTTGGGTTTCTAAAACTAGAAAAATGCGTAAGGCGGATTGACATTAGGTTACGAAGGAATGTGAAATTTATGACATCTGTATATTTGAGTTTGGGTTTCCAAAACTGGATAACTATCTTATGTACTTAAACAAACCTTCGGTTTCTCCAAAGAGGAAAAATTCGTAAGACGGATTGTAATCGTTCTGAATTGTTACATTTTTAATGTAATATAAATTGTCATGTTTGTGTACGATGGCGCAATAAATGAATATTGTATTTTACCGCATAAATGATAGTACTTTTTTACTGATCGTGCAAAATTATTCCACCATTCCAAAATATGAAAAATGCACAACGTTAATATTCAAGTTTTCACTTCTCGGCACACTCCCGAAGTGCAACCCCTTTTTTTATCTATGTGTGTTGTGTCATTTTAACATACCTACAACAATTTGAATGCTTTTTGTCATAAGCAGCTATTGTGTTAGTATTGTGTTACACATCATCGTCCCTTTTACTAAATAAACACACTCTAATCCAGTAATTTATTTTTCACAAACTTCTATGTGAATACTTTCCTGCACGCGTAGCATGACCACTGTAGAAACGAGTTTTGTCTACGGAAGAATCGACAAAATGACAGATAGACAATGACAATGTGTCAGTTGGTCGATTCTTCCGTCGAAATAGCCCGTTTCTACGGCGGTCATGCTGCGTGTGCTGAATCGTTTGCCATTTTAAAACAGCCAAAAACGAAACGTTGCTTCATTAGCAAGCAGCGTTTCGTTTTTTGGTTTTCGTCACGTTTTTTTTAATCCTAGAGACTTTGATAAAAGTCTAACATCAATTCTCAAACTCAGTGTATTTATGTTAGCTTCGTTTGTAGTTTACCTAATTGAATGAAATCAATTGAATAGTTTGTTAGTAGGTACGTTTAGTGTTATCGATTGAAGTTCATTCAGATTGATTGATTCATATTTGAACTATTAGTTTTATGTTCCACATTACTACCATTCTATATAAGAAACTCTAATCGCTATCGTATCGTAGCAGAGGCGCTCGTATGCTTACCTCCCCCCATATGAAAAAGCAATATGACTTTATGTATGTATGTATTCAATATCTAAGATAAATTATGAATGCGGAGGAATTTAGAAGTTAATGTTGAATGACAGCTAAAAGAGGAAAAGGAAGAAAGAGGCATGCAGGCGGATCATCATCATTCATCACCTGCTTAGCCTTTTCCTATAGCTATGTTAGGGTAGGCTTCCTGTCTAACTGGATGCAGCTGAACAGCACTATCTTACATAGGGCGACTGCCTATCTGACCCTTCACAACCCAGTTAGTGAGCTAATTATTTTATTTTTTAATTGTCTTTTTATTTTTATTTTACTATGGACACTTTTAACATGCACGTCTTGCTACATCGTTCTCACATAATGTACCATCTCAACATGAATGATGTAACCAAGGTTTTTGTAACAAGATTCTGATTTAAAAGAGTGTCCATGGAGTTTCTTGCCCATTCTTCTCCATAGAGATCTACGCTTTGGAATGGGCAACTACAGTACTTTTAGTTTTAGGGCAACACAGTTATAATGTCTTGTGACTGGGACTGTAGCTTCATCTTTATTGTTGTTTGACTATTCAAAAGTGCCTGTAATTGGCTTACTTGAAATAAATGATTTTGATTTGATTTGATTTTGTTATTACTGGGTAATACAAAATTAAGAACGGACATAGGTTCAGACTAGATATGTTCTGACTAGTCGGTAAAACCGACTATCCGGCCACTTTCGTAGTCGGCGAAAGTCAGCGACTATTCGGCAATGTGCGCCGACTATCCGGCTTCTTACTTTGTATGTATTTCTCAATAAGTGTATAGGAGGAATTACACTAACTAAACAAAATTCACTTTCGTACAATAAGAGTATTGTCTATAATTTTTCACATAAAAACACCGCTGTGACCATAGCAAAAGCAAAAAAAACAATGCAAAGTAAACAAAACATGCTCTCAGGCGGCGGTTGCGACTTGCGCGTGAATTAGCTGCGAACGGAACATCATGGAAATTTTCGAACACCTCCGACACCGTGATCGGCTCGACCGAATAGTCGGCCGGTTAGTCGGTTGTCGGCTTGTCGGTAAAAGTCATAGTCGGCACATCTCTAGTTTAGACCTCTCTATCTACAACGTTTTAATGAATAGAAAGGTCTAGTGTAGTCTATGAATACCACGTATTGAACTGTTGATATGAATTAACGTACTATACCCGATAACGGTCGCTAGTAATCTAACGTGAGATGTTTATAAACAATATTCTATTGGCAGTCATGATATGTTAATTATAATTGTCAATAGTCAATTGCTATTTATATTTATTGGTTGCAGACTATTTTAATGGTCATTGCCAAGACTGTTATGTAAACGATCATGTAATTTACATGTATCATGTTTATGTATCTGTCTATAATATTTTATGTTATGTACGACACGTAATATTATGTGCATCCAAGTCTAAATGATCTCGAGCGTACCTGACTGAGTATTTTTTCTTGGAGCGACTGTCTATCTGAACTCCAAAACTGAGTTAGTACTGGCTACCGTTTAAATGGTATGAAAAAAAAGTAACTTGAGGGCTACTCACTCAGCCCTGGGCGTCGGGGGCCACCCATTGGTCCCAAGCTACCGTAGGCACGGGCTTGTGGACGGTGAGTAATGGGCTAGCTCACCGTCCGTCCATCTTATGACGACAGGCCATATCAACGGCGTGTTCGTGTTCCACGCGCGCCTCATGGAGACGTCAGCAAATCAGAAGGGGTCCGAGAGGGCCGATGTCTGCCAGGGGTGCGGGACTGTTCGAAAGAGATACCGTGGCTCTGGAACACAAAGGGCTAAGAAGGATCATGGATGGGTTTTAGTCCTGGTACAAGTCTGACACTCCCTTTCGCTCCGTTCAGAACAGGAGGGTTCATTTGATGATTTCCCATCCGTACAAAAAAGGGTTACTCACTCAAGGAAAACTCATTTTTGATTCTTTTATCTTCAATGGTTTATGTTGTGCTTTGCTTTCTTAGTCAGTTAGTCAATCACGGAACTGTTTGATATACACAATTATGTAGCAACAGTACATAATACGTTATGTTTATTCATTCACAACCATGTTCAGCTAGGTACCTAAGTATTTTTATCGCTTCTAGTCATGTTATAGCAGTCAGCGGTAGCCCAGTGGTAGCAGCCCCGACTTACTAGTAGTGTAATTTATTTCATCGCTAATCCCAAATCTGAGAAGAAAAACATCGTGAGGAAACCGGCATGTCTTGAAACAAAAAAATCGATAAAATGTGACATCCACCAACCCGCACTGGGTCCTCATAGTGGATTACAGCTCACTCCCTTTTATAGAGAGGAAGCCTTTGGCCAAGCAGTGGGAACATTATAGGCTGATTATAAATAATGCATGTGCCTTCTAAAATATTGCTGAATCCACAGCTAGACAAAGTATCCATATATTTTCTAAATTATTCCTGAAATATCAGGTAACTATTTTAGTGTTCCGTTTATAGATAATCGAATAGGAAACGCGGACATTTACCGGCACATATTTATAGAAAGTCTCAAAACCTATTCATAGCATTTACTTTATCCACTTTTCATTTAGAATTTAGAACAACCGCCATTTAAAAACAAGTTTCTATTGGAAAACTAGAGCGCTGTCAAATCCTTTATTGTTTTATTTTGAAATAGATAACAGAACACTGTTTCGAGTTAATTAAAAGTAAATAAAAGGCAAAAAATGGAATTGTGAAAAGCTTTTATTTAAATTAAGGAGCTACTCTTACGGTAGCACGATTGTTAAGACTGACAACCAATCTAACCAGAACTGTGTTGTGTTCTGTGAAACACTTGTTTATCCTCATGTAGTATTCTTAGATAATACGTTTTCTAAGACATGACGATAGAAAATAATCTTAGTTTTTAGAAGGCGATTATTTTGAAAAAGTATTCATTTAAAAAATACCTTAAGCCTTTAAATTATTGTACGGTTTTTCCCGAAGCGGAAGAAAACATTTCTGTTGAATTAGTAAGTGTTTTTAATGAAAGTGAATTTATTGTAAATTATTTTGGCTTTTTCAATCCGTTCTATCAGTTTTTGATGATTATTCGACAGTTAATTATATACGTAAATTACTTACTATTTACTTATTTTTAGTGTCAAGTACACGACACTAAAAAAATGTATTTTTTGTCTATATGTGAGGTTTTGAAATTGGCTCTCTGGTGACTATTGTTCCCCTTCTTGTTTGTTTTTATTAAGCTGTAAGTCCTCCATGTTCTAAATAAATAAATTAGATTCGTAAATTGGATTTGTTGATTGATGAACGGCTAAGATGGAAGCGCCAGGGTAGCGCGCGACTGCTTACGTTTTTTGCAGTTGAAGGTCAGTGTCAGTGTTATAGGGAATATGGCTTTACAGAATTATAATAATTGAAATCATCTATACAACCCTCTAAGTTCATTAAACCGCTTCACGGGACCGAAATGTGGTCGCTCACAATGGGCCTCATCAGAAGGCTCAAAGTCACCCAAAGGGCAATGGAGAGGGCTATGCTCGGAGTTTCCTTGCATGATCAAATCAGATATGAGAACATCCGCAAGAGAACCTAGGTTACCGACGTAGCCCGAAGAATCGCCAAACTGAAGTGACTGTAGGCAGCCACATTGCTCGCAGAACAGATGGCCGATGGGGCCGAAAAGTTATGGAATGGCGACCGCGAACCAGAACACGATGCTTTGGAAGGCGTCGGACACCCTTGGAAGGTTGCGGTAATCCGCTGGATGCGAGTCGCACGGGATCGGTCAATGTGGCGACACTTGGGGGAGGCCTATGTCCAGCAGTGGACGTCTTTCGGCTGACATGATGATGATGATGACAGTCGCTTATGAATAAAACCCAGTGTGCAGAGCTGGAGAAATGTGTGTGTACACCTCGACTAACCCTTCGGAGATTACCGACCCTGATGACGTGATTTCAATGCGTTCTAATTTATTGAATACTAACCAGCTTACAGCTGCATTAAAATGTTAAAATTCTGCGTAGTGTAGGTACAGAGCATTTAGAATTTCAGTAATGTTTTCTCCCACAACACGCATTTGCGTGGATAAAACGGTGACGTGTTTTGACAAAGTTGCCAGAATCGCGCGGGTCGCGGGCAAACAATGTGGACATTTGTCAACAGTTATACGAGTACTGAAATTAAATGCTTGCTGTACTGAATAATAAAGGAGTTACTCTAAATAAAGTTGCTCGAAATAAAATATTATGTTGTTCATTTTAAACGCCACCATAACACCACTCTGCGTTCCAAAACGGGCATACTGGACATCGATAAGAAGGTTGCCAAGCTAAAATGGGATTGGGCGGGTCACGCCAGCCGCATGCACTATGACCGCTAGACAAAAGTTTCCAAACACAATGGGTGCCTACATACAGACGGCATCGCCAGAATGAGGTTCCGTGAGGACTTGGACTCATATCGCGAGGGTTAGTTTAAGGTGGCGCGTGTCAAGGACAAGAGAAGGCCTTTGCACAGCAGTGGGACGGTTTAGGAAAGACAAAAAAATATACGCCGCTATTACGGACCAGTCGCAGTATCGTTCTACCGTTGTGATATTTAAGGAAAAGAGCTGGTCGAAACATAAGTTGCTAGCTTACTTTGTCAGCAAAGTCGGCCAATGATTCTTATCCTTCTACTTAGATGGTATCACCGATTAGAATACTTGGGCTCAGTAGGTGGCCACGTTAATTGCGGCACCTGTACAATTCTTGGCGTCCTCCAATATGCAGGTATAGGAGCACATAGGACACTCTAACAAGTGAGTCATGGTCCGGTCTGGAGCACCGCATTCACACTGAGTGTCTTCGGGGACTTTAATCCACCAAAGTTAAAGAAGTCATTTAATGCAATGTTGCTGTCACAAAGAGCCTTATGATCTGTGAATTATAAAACCATAGTGGTCAGTCAAAAATTTCCTACCTATCCCAAACAGCCAAATTTTAGCCACACGCTTATTTAATCCCAATATTCTAGTCAAACATGGAAACTTCATCACACGAGTAAACAGAAATCTTATCGTTGTATCGCCACGTGCCTTACTTCGCCAATAAAACAACAACAGACCGCTGGTAGGTACCAGCTGGTAGGTAGGTACCTACCCTTAGAATCTGTTGTATGATTAGTCACCCACCTATGCGGTCATAAAAATTGCATCATGCCTTGATTGACGTGCACTATGGCACTGATAGTCACCATAAAACTTAATCGATATTGCATTGCACTCGTGTACCTATAAGTGGGGGGGGGGGTTCTATTTTCTTTTATAAGAGATATAAGTAATGTAAAAAGGGTCACGTGCAACCTGTGAATTGATTTAAAAAAAATATGTATAGGTATAGCTTAATCAGCCTAACGTTCCCAGTACTGGGACACAGGTTTTCTATCTGTGAAAGGGACAACATTGTGAAAAAACAGGAACATCTTGGAAGCAATTGACATTAAAAGGAGCACAGTTATACATCAAACAACCAATGTATAAAAAGTTCACACTCATTTAATGCATTCAAGAATCAAACAACTAAATATTTTCCCAAAATTTGAATACACTGCATCGTAAACAATTTTTAATGCAGTGACGCCCTTTATTTTTAATATTAGCATAAGGTTCTCTGTTCTCATGTGTCATTTTTGAGAATAGATATCTTCAAACCTAAAAATTCCAAGACATGTTTGTAGCTACGAAGCCGTACTGGGCCGGAGAAAACGCCTATGTCCCAGGGGGGCCTTTTAGTTGCATTTATTGTACTTTGTGAGATCAGACTCAGTATTAAATTGATCTATTTTTACTAATCTAATTATCGAACTTTGAAAGCAAGCAACACTCAAGACTGTTCTCTAATGAAAGATGCAATCTCGACTAGCGCTCCCTATATTCCAGATCGAGTCTGCAGCCATTTAGCCACAATCTGCTGAATGCCCAATAGATAGAACAATGGCCCAGTTTATCGCATAGAAACCGCCTCATTAGTTCAAGCTGAGTGCAAGCTCGCTCCACAATCACATTTCTATTCAAAAGTAGGTATTAGAACAGAACGACCCGTAGTTCGTAACATAGAGTAAGAATGTGTAGGAAGTAACCTCTTAGGGCAAGCATTGTAAATACCTGCCTTGCCTGTAACTTACGAAACGTTTAATACAAAATGCACCTTGATTTTAAAACAGCTCAATTTTAAAGCGCGAACAAATGATCCGAACACCACAACGGTTACTGGTAACAATATACCCTTCGCTAAGATATGTCAACCTGCCTATTATGTTGTAGCGACACTGCAAAAAGTACAACAGCAACATAGGACAAAAAGGTATCCAGGACATTTTCGCGAAAGACACTTGCGCGAAGGACACTTCCGCGGAAAGACATTTGCGCTCATGGACTTTTGCTAGAACGGACATTTGCGCTCATGGATACTTGCGCCAATGGGCATTTACGCGCATGGACATATGCGCGAATAGTCATTTGCGCAACTTATACTTGCGCGACAGACACTTACGCGACTGGACATTTGCACGACTGAATGGCTTCATGGGTGTCGTTTTTACAAGTCCATGCGCATAAATGTCTTTACACGCAAATGAGTTCGCGCAAGTCTTCTTCGCACAAATGTCTTTCGAGCAAATGTCCTTATACCGACAAAAAGTACCACAGCGCCATCTATGACAACGCCACACGCCTCTAAAGTCATGACGTCATCCTTATGTTATATTATTACAGCAAATTAGGGTTCAATAATATCGTCCTCTACGACGCACGTACGCGGGGAGGTAGAGAGCAGTAAATTATTATTTTACTTGAATCAGCGCAAGCACAAAGGAAACTAACAAGGCGGTTCGTTACTGTTTTCTTGTTCTATGGTCGTAGCTGCTGGATCTAAATAGCTTGCACTGCAATCCGTATCGCTTGAACATCGTATGTAGCAATTTTTACGGTATCCATGATAAGCGGTTGTCACGGCTGTCGATCGACTGATAAAAATTGCATGCTCTCGTTGTTTTTGTTTTAATAGAGAATAAATAGCTAACTGTAATTTTAATTGTGACTTGACTTAAGCCAACCAAGAGATTATGTCAAGGTACTGTCAGAAAAATTTAATGTCGGTTGACTAATTATTCAAGCTAAAGAATTATTGTAAGATTTCCGTTTTTTTTATTAGATAACACTTGAGTAAGTACTGCAGAGTATAAAATTTAAACAGTGGGACCAGGACCACTTGTAGCAAACATAGCGTTAAACGTTTTACTACTATGTAATGTGAAAGTTTATGAAGAAGCTTGTTCTGGTTGTCTTTCACGTAAAAATTACTGCACGGATCTGGATGAAATTTGCACAGGGATAGTTTATAAACTGGATATACGATGAACATACGATGCGTTTTATCCCGGTGCAGGTGGCAACTCCTCGCGGGCGAAAGATAGGATTTAAATTAGGAGATACAGAATGATATTTAGCACTAAACGATCTTATTGATTTTCGGGACATCAAGCTTACACGTGCGTTGAAACAGATTACATAATATTTTTCTAAAAATGAACTCGAAACAATCTCAAGTTTTAGTTCAGTCTAGTTAGTGCTAACCCAAAACAACGTCTATACCACGAAAGAAGTGAAGATGTGACCGTCCTCGCTCCATGCGGGGCCTTTTAATAGAGGTCAATTGGACCACAACCCAATATTGACTTAGCGGCTAATTTGAGACGATTTGTGTTTATCTTTTATACAAGGGGTTATCTTTGCTTTGTGGTTTTTTTAGGACATTGGATAATCACCCTATAATGTTCCACGTCCCACTGCTGGGATATGGTTTACTCTCTGTGAGAGGGTACTCAATACTCAATTATCTATTGCATTCCATATGTATAATAAGAAGATCAATAAGGACCCTGTCGGGCACAGCAACATTAGAAGAGAGGATAGCCCTCTTTCTCTCAGTGACAAAAACAATTCAATAATCTATATAATATGTGATATCTATTTAATATCACTACATAGTATAAAACAAAGTCGCTTTCTCTGTCCCTATGTCCCTATGTATTCTTAAATCTTTAAAACTACGAAACGGATTTTGATGCGGTTTTTTTAATAGATAGAGTGCTTAAAGAGGAAGGTTTATATGTATAATAACTATATATGTAATACCCAGAGCGGGCCGCTATGTTTTATATACTATACAACGTTCACAGTTTTCCTGTAGTTTATTTAGTATCAGCATTGCACCCGTGCGAAGCTGGGGCGGGTCGCTAGTTATAGTATATACAAATCAATGCCACTTTTCGTTGTAATTTTATAACTCAAGAACGGCTGGGCCGATTTAGCTGATTTTGGTTTAAAAATGTTTGTCGTAGTCCAAGGAAGGTTAAAAAGGTGAGAAAGGTAGGTTAGGTCGGATAGGGTAGGTAGGTAGGGTAGGTAGGTAGGGCAGGGTAGGTAGGTAGGTAGGTAGGTAGGGTAGGTTAGGTAGGTAGGGTAGGGTATAGTAGGTAGGTAGATAGGGTACCTAAAAAGTGCATTGCAACGTATGCCGGGGACAGCTAGTATTATTATAAATTAATTGATCAATTTATCAACAATCAATCAATTAACTAAATTAAATTATAAATTATGGCTCAGGCGCAAAATGTCTCTTTCGCAAAATGTCTACTGGTAGTAAAATGTCTCTTTCTCATAATGTCGCTTTCGCAGAATGACTCCTTCGCAAAAGATAACTTTCTCACAATGCCTCTTTCGCAGAATGTCTCTTTCGCAAAATGTCGCGTTAGAAACTTAGAAAAAAAAATTGCCTGGTTTAAAAAAAGGGCGTTTTTTTTCCAATTTCTTATTAAATGTTTACAAGTTTTACAAGATATTCAATCGTCGAGTCTGACTCGGCTGGACAGACTTTTGATTTGTTATTTTGGGTATGTGCTACTTGCTACCCATATCGCTTAATGTGAAAATATTGACCTTCCTCGGAAAATAAGAAATAGTTCCTCTATTTCTTAGCGTTTTTTTTTTAATTTGGACTAGAAATATTTTCAGTATGTTGCCATTTTTTTTGGAATAAAAGCCTTTCATCAAAAAAGGATAAGATTGTTTTACGTACTTCGTTAGTTTATTAATTTACTTACTTTCAGTCATTTTATATTTAAATACAAATAACATCGAAAAATCGAAATGTTTGAGTTATGACATCCCTGTCGCAAACGAGCAAAGTCACGTGTTTTTTTGTTATGTGATTTTCCACATTAAAATTTGTTTTCACGATGTTTTCTCTTCACCGTTTGAAAAGCAGTGTTGATGAAATAAATTGCACACTGTAAAAAACCTATCTGGTTTCAAAACAACGACCACTACTGTCTCACGAATAGGACAAATAAATTGCAAAGAAGGAACACATAAAAAGAAGGAAATAGTTCTTTCATAGTAACCTTCTCTGAAGTACGTTTACCTGAAAGTGAAAAAGTTATCTTAACATTTTTATTCATCGGGTTGAGAAATTGCGTTAGTTTAAATTGGAATCTTGATTAGTACGACTCTCATAAGGAAGCGAAGTTTTAATTGCCTTTATAGGGGTATAAAAAAAGCTATTGGAACAAGTTACAAGTATGTTCGTTTTCACAAGCACATAGGGATAGAATAGCCTTTGTATTTATGTATGTTTAGGAGTATCAAGAAACGTGTGTAAAGTTTCTCAGTACTCCGTAGAAAAGGGAGGATTCTCCGACCAGACGGGTGTTGCATCTGGTGAGCTACTGCCCAACAGTGGTCGCGTCTACAGTCTTAAGTCGCGACTTTCAAGTCCTGTGTGCTTTCCGAAATGACTGAACCGATTTTAATTAAACTTCATACGCATAAGCAGGATATATAGGTATAAAATACTTATTTTTCGAAATGACTAAACCGATTTTAATTAAACTTCATACGCATAAGCAAGATACATAGGTCTAAAAAAATACTAAAAACATTCTCGAAATAGTGTTACAGCTAAATTAGACCGATTATAAATTATCTATAGAAACAAAAATTTCCAATTACCTATTTTTTTAAAAGACATTTTGAAAATTATTTTCGTCTGTGTGTTGCATGTCGCGTGACGCTCGGCCGCTGAGTAGGGATAAAGTGAACGAGAAAGAGACGAGCGCCTTTCATTTTATACCTACTCCGCGTTTTATACGTTTTATACCCTTAATGGAATATTATTCCAAAAAAAATTAGTTAAATGTCTATAATGTGAAAAAAAGTTTCACTTTTACCGTGGTTTCATAAAACCACACAATCCTTTTTTAGTAACATTTTAGACCTATGTATCCTGCTTATGCGTATTATGTTTCATTGAAATCGGTTCAGTCATTTCGGAAAATGAAGTCTTGAAAGTTTGCATGAAATGCTGTAAGGTGTAATAAACGCTCTTAATAGCGCGATTCATAATTTTTATGTTACTTCTTCATTTGTGTCGTAGATGGCGCTGAAGTACTTTTTATACTATTTATTGTTGTAACACTTTTTGTAGTGCCACTACTTCATCCCCCCGAGGGTGCATTGCAGGTTGAGATTTTATTTAAGCATTCATTTCGGTGTCGCCTAACCTTAGTGAAAACAGGTACTTACTAGAATTGTATAAATATTTCCAAAACATCAGGGAAACGTGAACTAAGATAACTTAACGCAGGATTCTTACAATCTTTAGTTAGATTGTATTATTACAAACTCAAATATGTTTGTTTGAGGGTAAATTACATAAGGATGTTGCTACCTAAAATAATAAAGGAAGGGATCGCTTAATTGAGTATCTTATCCCTTCCGGAGTATATTTGTGAGTTATCCGACATGAAACATTTTCCTTACTTTATTACCTACGTAACCCAGAAACCCTTCACTTTTTGGTCATCTTCGTCTTCCATCCTGTAGTTTCAATCAACGTGAAGCTGAATACAATAGTAAAATGATTTGACACTTACTTGTTAGTACATTTTTGTTTGTTAGGACGTATATTATTTAAAAAAAAAAAACAGTAAAAAGCTCTTATTTTACAAACAGACACTTCAATTTTATTTATTTGTATAGACGAAGACGATGCAATGAAATATGACCTTTCGTCATCATCATTAGCCTATAATGTTCCCACTGCTGGGACACAGGCCTCCTCTTCTATGAGAGGGAGTGGGCTGTAATCCACCACGCGGGCCCAGTGCGGGTTGGTAGATGTCACAGGTCTTCGAATTTTTAGTTCTTGGACATGCCGGTTTCCTCACGATGTTTTCCTTCACCGTTTTTGAGAGCAGCGATGATGAAATAAATTACACAAAGTTATGCACCTGCCTGGGTTCGAACCCACGGCTTACTGCTCGTAAGTCGGGGCTGCTACCACTGGGCCACCGCTGCTCTCATATGACCTTTACTTTATAGTTAAGTTCGATGCGATCAATAATCGGTTTAAGTCAAGTCAAACATCGGTCAACAGCGGGGAGGGGGGGGAGAGGAAAGGTTGAGGCAGTCTGATAGAAAAGGGTTGCAAACACGTAAAACCGATTTCCACATTGTAAATAATCTTACAAGAGTTTCCGCAAATATTGAATCTGATTTATTCTTCGTCTGAAGTAGGTCTGACTTTGACAAATATCACTTGTTTGTAACTTATAAAGGGACAGAAAATCACCTCATCAAAGGAATCTCCAAAAAATATTAAATTTAAGTTGTAATCGAATCTCATCTCACTTTAATATTACAAAGGTAAGAAAGGCTAACAATTCCTTTAAATAAAAACGTCTTTTGCTTGAAATACCATCTTCTTGGCACAACAAATTACTAAAATAACCTGCACGCGTCGCATAACCGCCGTAGATACGGGCTATGCCGAAGGAAGAATCGACAAACTGATACATTGTCATGTCTATCTGTCATTATGTCGATTCTTCCCATTTCCCAGTTATTTTTTTTTTTTTTTTGAATGGCGTCTCGCAGTTCAACCTATGAGGTTGTCGTCTGCTTAACCGGACTATCCTGTGGGTGCCTATAGAGTAAGGCCTCCAGCCAGGGAATAAAAACTTACAAACTAAGCGACTGCACGCTAAGGGCACCCCCTGTGGGGTACGAACCTCGGCTTAGGGCGTCGCTGGGGGAGGACTGCATGGGGACAGGGATCTGAATGGTATCATTATTTAGGGGCTGATTTAAAACTACTGGCACAGCATCGCGGGCTGGCTCGAGCGAGGGTCGGGGCGGGCATGGACCGGGACGTCGCGACGGACCTCGACGGCGAGGTCGGAAAGACGGCGGTTTGAGTCGGAAATTTCTCAGTTATATGTAGGCCCTATATGTATAATAGGGGACACCCTAATGCAATCAATCGTGCACAAAACAGGACCTCATGTTCACTAGAGCACTTGCGATCACACTGGAATGACTTCTAATTTATAAAACAGAATTCCTATTAAAAATACACCTGAGAAAAGTTTTATGTTGGAGAAAAGTTGTATTTAAAGTATTTTGCATATAAAAGGAAACTTTACCGTTGACTGTACCAACGGTGACACAATAGGGACATCAAGCACGACCCAGGAATAATTCTCTACCCTCATTATTAGTAAAGTTTGAACTGTCTCGAGGACGGTAGGGTCAGCAATAAAAAATTCTGGCAACTTTGCCCGGACATGACAACATTATCCTACGTCACTACCCTTCTGAGGGTAGTGGTAGCAAAAAACGCGCTTGCCCTTATCTTTTTGTGTGGCATGTATGACGCTTCGAAAGTTTTGGGTATTTATAGCTGTCGGACTATAGTCGTAATATTCCTGCCCTTTTCCCATTCTATTTGGGGTTTATTATTGTAATATCCTAGTACATAAAAATACATTTTTAAAAGAAAGCATAAATATCGCTTAAAACGTAAATTTATTAAAATCTACAGATGTTAGCTGCCCGCAAAAATTATCATCATAAAAGACAGACGCAAACATCTGCAAAACTTTTCCGTCTTATACTTGATTGATGATAATTTGATTGACAAAAGCCAGCATACTGCCAGGTTGAGTCCGCGAATATTAACACATGCATACAAAAGTTTTGAAGCGATAACTGACGAGTGACACTCTGTTTAGGTGCCTGTCAGTTGCTGACAGGTGTCATGAACATTCGTTTTGATGCCGTACTGGTTTGTGTTTCTATTCTAAAGCCTGATTTACTAGATTTAATTTAATAACCTATGGCATACCAAAATAATAAAGGAACAATAAAAGTTGTTCAGTCAAAACAGTATTGACGCGATGCAAGTCATTTCTTGCTTCGATTTTATTGTGCGCCACAGGCAAGGAAGTTGCAACTATAGGGCTTTACACACGATCGACAAAAATAATGTTATTCAGATACTTGGCTTTTATAAAACGGTTTAGAATCTTATTAATGTGAAAACTGACAAAGACGACTTCTTGGCATATAGTACAAACAGACATGTAAAGGATTGGTACAAAACTTGCAAATTCAGTAGAACAAGAACTTATGACCAAGGTTCACACCAGTACACCTGCCCCCGTATTCACAAACGTTCATTCATTTAGATTCGATAAGTCGGTTCGGTATTTCTATCTTGTTTTGGCATTACGAAAGCGAGCGAGATAGACATAGGACTTTCCGAGTCGAAATCGAATCCGAGCGTTTGTGAATAAGAAGTCTGTTCTCTGTACACAACACTTGAAAAATTATTATTGTTCCGTATTCCAAAACATCATACTTTGATAAGTATGATGTTTTGGAGAGAGTATAACTCGGAAACTCAGTGATCTGAGTTTCCGAGTTATACTCTCTCACTTGTCAAGTCGTCTTGTTATGAAGTCGTCTTGTTTACTTATAATAGCTATTCTAAGTAAACAAGACGACTTGAAAAGTTCTGCAAAAGCAAGAATTAAAAATTTAAAGCAAAGTTGCTATTATAGGCAAAGTAAAGTCACATTAAATAAGTTCCTTTTATTATCAAGTACCATGACAAATAAACAGGATATCTTTTATAGAGTGTAGATCTACAAGCGACAAATTGGAACTGTTATGAAAATACCTATTGTTTTAAAATAAGACATTCAATTGGCAAACATGTGATCGTAACATTAGAATACTATACATAAAGTATTGCCAGTGCAGCACTGGTGTGTGTGGAATTTATCAAGAACAAAATAAATCTACAAAATTAATATTCTCTGCCTGTCCATTTACAAAGGAACCTAGGATAGGTTCATTTGTAAATGAGAGCTGTCGCTCGGGTCTAAAAAAATGGTATAACTACATAAGAATTTATTCTGTCTGTGTAGTTTACATGCGAAAATGGATGTTTCTTTGACCAGACATCTTACAGTAAGTAATTGAACGGTACATTTTTGTTTTTTCTTATTTATGAGACGAAGGAAAATTCCAGAATGGAGCAACTACCGACGAAAAAAGGAATAAGAATACAGGAAAGTTTTGGCTCTTGGCAAAATTAAAGACAACGACGACTCTTGTTAATCCTCCTAATTATGACTTTAAATCTCTTAACCGACGCTCCTAAAAGAAAAAGGTGACCCAATTCCATCCCGACAAAGAATTACGACATTCAATTTTTTAAGTCTGCCTTCAAATTACAGTCAAATTGGGCTAATTGTTGTCAAACGACTTTGGCGACCCGAATACCTTTAAAAATATGAGGTGCCTTACCGAGTTGACTGCTTCGATGGTCGAGTCGTCGTAAGCGCGACTGTGGAGCATGAGTTCCTGGAATAGATTCCCGGATTGGGAAAAGTGTTATTGGGTTTTTCCGTCAGGAATTTCTCAGTAGCAGCCCCGGAGTCTGGATTTGTGCCCGGTTGATGGCTATAGGCTCGCCCTCCATTAAATGGTACTTAAAACATAACTACCGAAATGTGGGGTTTGTCCCCACCGATCCCGAGATCGGATTGACTTGGAAACTGATCCCGCCGATGTGTCTCCACGGATCTCGATATCAGTTTGAAACCAAAAAATAATAATATTGTTACCCACTGATCTCTCTTTTTTGTATACATTGTTATTATTTTTAAATTATAACGTCCAACTATAAAAACCACTTCCGAAAAATACGAGTATGATACTTTATTTCTTGTCTCTGTAAACCGAGATCAGTTTTGAAAAGTAATACACCATTTTCTTGTAGCCACGGATCTCGAGGTCCCACTCAACCCTTTTTTTTACGGATGGGATATCATCAAATAACCTCCCCCGCTCTGGGATCCAACTCAACCCTCAACTCTACCCTTAGGGTAGGTCTAGCGACGATGTCCGCAGGGTGTTTGGTTGCATCTGGATGAGAGTTGCCGATGTGATTGAAGAGGCCTATGTCCAGCAGTAGACTGCTGTAGGCTGATGATGTATTCTTCATTTTTCCAACACCGTTTTCGCTATGAGCAGTAAATCAGTATCTTAAAACGTAGGTAGAGCTATTTATTATTTCTTAGCAAAGGAAAAGTGTCGCTTGCCACCACTGCATTTTTCAGACATCCAATATTAAAATGAAGTATCACGTTATTAATAAATCCTCGACAAGTGAAGGTGCCTTTACAAATAAGACAGTCTTTTGTAGTCAACCTGTCACTGTCATCTTATAAACTCCAGTAGTCAACAACCTTTTAAAATATACTCAGACTACGTAAATTGTTTTTCCGTCTGTTCAAAGCCGTTAGCGTAAAATTTAATCATATTCCAGACAAAATGGCAAAAAAAAAACAAATGTTTTGTAGTTTCAGAGATCAGAAGGTTTTGTGAAATTTGCTTTTATTTTTAACGTTTCACATGGTATAGAAAACTAATTATTCAACTCGAACTAGCTTTTGCGTGCGTCTTCGCCCACGTGTCACTGTTACCGTGTGCCTGTGTCATCCCACTGCTGGGCAAAGGCCTCTCCCCATGACTTCCAAATCCTTCAATCTAGGGCCAATGTGGACCACTGGTCGTTGGTTCTATCCAGCTCCTCCCACCATCTCCTGCGAGGCCTACCGCGCCACTTTCTGGCTGTGTCAGACCATACGGCAGACATAGCCAGCCCAGTCCCACTTCAGCTGTGTGGCTTTTTGAGCAGTGTCAGTTGTTAGTCTATCGGCCACGTGTAGGTTGAGAATTATCCCACGGGAACTTGCTACCAGGACTGTTAAAAATACTTAGATAAATGCGATAGGAAAAACACATGACCAGCGATTATGATGTTGTGCGTGTTATTGGGAAAAGTTAAGTCAATGAATAATTACTCTGGTTGAATTTGTATATTGGTAAGAATTTAAAGGGTTCACAGAATACTAGTCTAACATTAATAATTAAATATGACGTGGCAGGGCGAAGGTATGCGAGCGACTGGCGAGGCGAGCGGGCTCCCGGCCCGGCAGCTATCAAAAGTGCACATTAGCATTTTGCTTCACTAGGGTCGTCGCTACAATGATCTGAAGTAAAAATGCTGTAGGCAAAGCTGCTCACAAAGTTAACATTTCTGATATTCGTATGGATTACGTAATGTTGGTAAACCCTAATGTTACCAAAATTACCAAAATTCCTTCCTTTTATTAATTTGCCTTTCATCTCTTGAGTCTATATACATATAATCATGGATACAACCGCAAAACATAATTTCGCGTAACCAATTTGGCACACATTATAGGTGTTCTGTGGTGCAAAACCTTTGTTGTGCGATATTCATTGTCAACTGAATTTAAATTACGTGCGTACCGGAGTGTGTTTCCTATTTGCGGTTTAATTAGTACTATTATTGTGGTAATGTAAGAGAACGTAGTAGGGGCCAATTAGTCCTAGTTTGTGTTGTATTTGGATTTATTAATGGATCCATTTTGTTTCTCTTGAACGCACATGCCGATTTCTGACGATGTTTTCCTTCGCGATAATGAGAGTAGAGGCCATAAAATTCATTCTATGTAACATGATTGTCGGGGTTCGAAACCATGACCTACACCTCCAAAGTTTGGCTTTAAACACTTAGCCATCACTGATCTCTGATTGATAAGCAGCTCCTTGGTAAATCTAATAACATGTTTGGCTGCTGCGCTGCGTGTCGCGGGTTCGAGCCCCGCACGAAACAAATATTAGTATGACCTACAGTTAATTGTTCCGTGTCCGGCTGTTTGTGTATGCGAGTTTAAATGTTTGTACTTTGTAAACGCACCCACGGCACAGGATAAATTCCTAGTGCGGGGGGCAACGTGACATCATACTATATTTTTAAACCGACGAAGAAAAATGAGGAGGTTCTTAATTCGACACGTAGGTATATTTTCTTTAGTCCGATAAATATTATGCGCCACTAATCTGAGTCATCATAAATAAACTAAGTATATTTTCTTTTTTAGTAAAAGAACAAAGCTAAACTGATAGCATCTTCCGATAAAACATCTGCAGTCTACGAGTAAATGACAGTTGTTTAGTGTTCAGACAGTAAGCTTTTGAAGTAGTCCGAATCAAAAGGACGCTGTACCGAGCTGTTTCCCTGCAGCTTAGTGAACCTGACGAGCTGTCACTGCCAGCGATAGCTTTAAGATATTTGAAAAGTTGGTATTGTTTAAAATAAAATCGTGTTAACGATACTTATTTGTGATTATTCTTATAAATAATTATTCTAAATGTTTTTTTTTTATTTGTTCAATAAGGGCTTTGCAAATAAGCTTGAAGTAAGGTTTTTATTTTATTTTTGAAGTGAAAACTTCTTTAGCAGCATTGTGTACTTTTGTGATGCGTGAAAGATGTTAAATTCGCGTCAGGACACGTGACCGTCAGGTCAGATCACGTGTCCTGATCGAAAATTCGTAAGACGGATTCCCATTACGTTACGAAGGAATTTGAAACTTTATGACATCTGTCAGTGAGTTTGGATTTAAAAAGGAAACTGGATAATTATCTTATGCACAAATAAAACCTTCGGTTTCTCCAAAGAGGTAAAATTCGTAAGACGGATTGTAATAGTTCTGAAGTGTTAAATTTTTAATGTAATATAAATTGTCATATTTATGTACGATAGCGTAATAAATGAATATTTTATTTTACCACATAACTGATAGTACTTTTATACTGATTATTAAAGCAATTTGTGCAAAATTATTCCCTAACCATTCCAAAATTTCAAAAACGCACAATAATAGTCAAGTTTTCACTTCTGCCGGCATTCCCGGAGTGCAACCCTTTTTTTTTTTGTTATTTGAGATGGGTTTGCACATACCGTTTACCCGGCTACAAACCATTTTCCCCCTCTTTTTGAGTGCCTAACATCAGTCACACAGTATCTGATTAGCTGCAACCAAAATAGGCACAACTTCAATCAAATAGCTTGCACACATCATGCATTTCCTATGCCACTCAATGTAGAACCAAACAATACGCATTGTTAGCGTTGCCATGGCAACGCTATTCAACTGTTTTTAGCGCTGATTAAAATGTGAATGCAGGGAGTTTACAGTGCAATGTGTTTGAAAGATCGAGCATTTTATTTCGAAACAGATGTACCTACCGATTTTTCTGCACAGACACAGTAGATTGAACTCTGCAGTTAGGACAAGATTACAGCCCAATTTTTAGGACGATATTATTTTATGTAATTGATAGGCGATACGAGCGAGTTTCACTTATTTATTGGGGTCGTTTATGTCGCGTGAACACCGAATCATATGTAAAGGCTCTTACCCGCCCGGTCGCCGTCATATGTTACAGAATTATAATTATTAAAATTATCAAAACAACCCTCTAAGTTCACTTAATCACATTGAATGATTATTTCATCAATAAGTCACATAACAAGCCATTTTTGTTACGGTCGTAAATAATATTTTGTTTAATTATACAGTCTGAAAATGACCAGCTAATTGCAAAAAAAACGTTTCAAATGACGCGGGCTACCTGAGCGAAGCTGTAAAGAACCACAAAGAAGATCTCATTTTCGTATTCGGAAAAACGCAAAACTTACTTAATTCTATTAATAAGTATTTATTTTCATTACTCATAAAACTTTTTCCCTTGTCCACAGAGGAGGAAGGCACAGAGTTAGAACTAGAGGCTCTGTACAGAAGATACTGCGTCAGATTGAAACACGCGCTGTTTGTGTCCGCGCTGTGTGTCACGCTGTTCTGCAGTGTACTGTTGCTGATGGCTGTCTGCATATTGCATTCAAATGTAAGTTATATAGCTGTTGTCTTTAGGTTCAGATTGTAACACGCGCTGTTAGTATCAGCGCTGTGTGTCACGTTGTTCTGCAGTGTGCTGTTGCTGATGGCTGTCTGCATATTGCATTCGAGTGTAAGTTTTACTGTTTTTACCTTATGGTTCAGATTGAAACACGCGCTGTGTGTCACGCTGTTGTGTAGCGTGCTGTTGCTGCTGGCTGTCTGCATGTTGAATTCAAGTGTAAGTCATCATCATCTGCCTCATCATTCCCAGCCTTTTCCCATCATTTTTTCAAAACAAATGATAGATACCCCTTGGTAAGATTGGTTGTCAGACTTTCGGGCCACTGACTACCTGTAACGACTATCAAAGGTCTACATATGACAGCCGGGACCAATGGCGGAACGTGCTTTCCGAGGCCCGGAGGAAACTCGGTATGCAAAGGGTGGTCACCAATCCACAGACCAACCAAGGCAAGCTCGGCAAGTATTCAAGTGTTCAGTTCAATTTCAGATATTTAGAAAAAATAAACGCTTTTGTTGTATCTGGATTTTTTCACTGGCAAAGTAAATCCGGAACCCTAATGTTGTCAATAAACATATTAACTGAGTAAACGGGGATAAGATAATCGTCAAACAGTATCTAGAGCTCGAATATTAACTTTTCTTTGACTCTTGTAACACAGCTCTCATCTAGCTCAGGGGTCAGTGTTTCAAAATGGAAATGTATTACTTTTTTCTTGCCGCCATGTTTTTTTTTTTTCATTTGTTCGAATAATCGGCATGACCACTCTTATCACTAGAAACGCTCAAAAATGTTTAGTTCCAAAATAATACAAAGGCAGTCGTCAATCAGATGTGCCATAATCTGATTACATTGGTAAATGCGAGAGACACGAAGGACTTAATTAATCCAATACGGACTGGAAGCACTCTCCAGCCATCGGGTTCATTATAAACTGATCTGGAGCACAGGCCATGGCCTGATTCGTATAAACGCTCTGGTGAGTCAGAGCGGCAGTACTTTTGTTACTCCTTTATAACATCAGACCTATGTTTCCCTAAAGGCTAGGCAGAGCAGAGCACCTCATAATACACGTACAATAGGGGATAATCCAATATTTTTTTTCTTTGTCCGTCGGGTAGTTAATTGAAAAGTATTGGACACTTTTTTTTTCTTTTTTCACGTGGTCATAAAATATTATATTGAATTGAAATGGCGCATGAAGTCACATGTAGGTAATTTTTATACCTACTTGTGACGTAGTAAGCCCCCACTCTCCAACTTTAATGAGTTTTAACTAATTATTTTTCTTGATATTTTGATAAAACAAAAAATACGTGTCTAATATTTTTGTATTACCTGTTTGACGGACAAAATAGAATGTCGTTTTCTTTACCCAGTCCGATCCCCTATTCGCCAGCTACAATTAAGTTCCGTGTAATATGGGGTGAGCCTATTGCCATATAGGCACAAATCCAGACTCCGTGGCTGCTACTGGGAAATTTCTGTAGGAAAACTCCAATAAAAATAGTGCGTGGAGTCCCTCCGCGCGGAAGAAGTGAAACTTCGTAATGCTCCACACATGCGTTCGAGTGCCACGCATACTCTCGTTATTTTATTGAGCTTCTAAATAATTTGTTTTCTATAATTAATAATTATTACATAAGTTTATCGAGGTTATTCTACTCATGGAAATTGAGCGAAGGCTGGTCACACCGAAGAGTCAAATGCATGAGTTTTTGCACGCCATCTTGCGTACATATTAGAACTACGTAGTCACAAATCTATACTGCCATCTCTTGGTGAGTTTTTTTTTTTAAACATTGCCCCTCACTAGGAATTTCTCCTGTATCGTGGGTGCGTTTACAAACATTTAAACTCACATACACAAACAGCCGGACCCGGAACAACTATCTGTAGGCCATACAAATATTTGTTCCGTGCGGGGATCGAACCCGCGACACCCAGCGCAGCAGTCGATCGCTCAACCACTGCGCAGCAGTCGATCGCTCAACCACTGCGCCAACCGTGCAAAAATTGAGTTTTAGAAATGGTAGCGTTAAACGTTAAACTTGTTGGAAGTCGCATAAGAAGTTTCGCTTCAAAAAATTCCGACCTAGGAATCAAACTTAGGAGATTCTGGTTCGTTTGTGGCATTGAGCCTGCCAACGAGGCCTATTTGTTTAAAATACGTATGTACGTATGAAAGTGGACAGCAAATCGGAAACACTAACCTCGTTGTTAATTAACTCGGATTAAAGTAAAAAGCCAAAAAATACTTCGAAAAATGTATCGCAACTGAACTGGTTACTGAGTGGTTTTACTAACTAGTATGGTGTAACTATAGTCCTTTCAAAAGACTTAGATCATATTTCTCTGAAAATACTAAGGCTCAAAGTATAGGCATAAGTATAAGTATTATCGAAAAGCGTCAAGCATAGTTTATGAGTGACTGAGCTTTTATTTCTAGCAAGCTGTTGTTAAATGTTGACAGCACGGTTGGGTGGTTGAGCTATTGGCTGCTTTTTGTTGCGGGTTCGACTCCCACACATCCTACTAATATTATAAATGTGAAAGTTTGTGAGTATGGATGGATGGATGGATGTTTGTTACTCTTCCACGCAAAAACTACTGAATGGATTTGGATGAAATTTGGAAAACACATAGTTTATAACCTGGATTAACACATAGGATACTTTTTATCCCGACAGTATGTTCCCGTGGGACAATTATCGAAAACCACGCGGGCGACGCCGCGGGCATAAGCTTGTAACAAATATTTGTATGGCCTACAGCTCAATGTTCCGGGTCTCGTTATTTGTGTATGTGTATTTAAATGTTTGTAAAAAACGCACCCATGAAACAGGAGCAATTCCAAGAGAGTCAGCGTTTAAAAAAACATGTCACATGATTTTATTTTTCGATCTATCATGAGAAGCTTTAGTTATAGGAGCCATCTGGTTTTCAGGAACTGCCAGAAACTATATGTAGGAACTATATCAAAACAAAATTAAATTAAAAATTTAAAAAACCCCCGACACGAAAAACCTCTAAAAAACCTAAAATAAAATAATCCAAGCGTCTTAGCGTCGGGGGACCGCTAAGTAGACCGCTTAGTACAAGCACAAAACAAAGCGGACCCCCGACGCTAAGACGCTTGGATTATTTTATTTTAGGTTTTTGAGAGGTTTTTCGTGTCGGGGGTTTTTTAAATTTTTAATTTAATTTTATTTCATGCTTTTTAAACTTAACGAAAACAAGAAAAGTATTAAAAAAAACCCGAACTTTTAGGGGGGAGCGGGAGGGTGCAGCCCAGCGATGCCCATAGTGACAAGTAAAATGATTTCAAATTTCGAATCGACCAGACCTGGGAAAGTTGTTTATTTCCCTTCAACTAGAAAAGTGGTGATCACCTTCAAACGGCTGGGCAGATTTTCTAGAAACATAGCTAAGAACACTCTCGATTAAAACACCTTTCAAACGAAACCAATTTTATCAAAATCGGTTCATCCGTTTAGGAGCTATGATGCCACAGACACACACAGATACACAGATACACAGACACACAGGTACACACGTCAAACTTATAACACCTCTCTTTTTTGGTCGGGGGTTAAAAATGGTTGCCAACATTACACAAAAACGTACCCTGTAGTAATATAATTTAGAAACAAAGTAAGATAAAAGTAAGCTCATTTTCTTAAACGTAATAAAAATCTCTTTCCTCGCTTTATTTTCACTGATTTAAATAATCAAGCTATCATCATTCTCGTAAAAGAAACTTGAGCACGTTTAAGACATTAAAGACTCTCATTTTTATTTACCTACCTTTCTTGAAACTTCTAGTATCTAATCTTATGTTATTGTTATGTAAACTTACTTGCGTAGTAGGTACACACATTATTTAAAACTGGTAGCGGGCGTTTTATTATTCTTAGAAAACGGTTTCCTTTAATGTTGGGAGTTGGGGTGTGCGTGTGAATTGAGTGCTCCTTTATAAAAATTGATAATATTTTTACGAAATCAAGAAAGAATTTAAGAAATAATTGTAAACTCTTCATGATGATGATTCCCTCTCATAGAGTAGGCCTGCGTCCCAGCAGTGGGAACATTATAGGCTGATGATGACTTCATGATGAAGATTAAAAAAAATGTGACATCAATGGTGAGAAGAAATAAATAAAAAATATCATAAAAAATATAATATAAAAAAAAATATCATCAACTTTTAAAAAGGAGCACTAAATCCACACGCACACGGAGTTGGGTAATAGCGGAAAATGCTTTGAAAGTATAGACCTCGACTAAAGGACTGCCGCGATGTTCTAGTATACACAAGCGCGACTGCTGACGAGCTTAAGGTCCAGGATTCGATTTCTAGGTCGGGTAAAGTGTTATTGGGTTTTCCATCAGGAATTTCTCAGTAGCAGCCACGGAGTTTGGATTTGTGCTCGGTTGATGGCAATAGGCTTACTCCCTGTTACTTAGGACTTAAACATAGCCAGCGAAATGTCGGTACTAATAGGTACCTACACCTCTGCCCCTGCGGAGATTACGAGCCTGATATTATGTTGTTTTGAAAATCCTACTGTCGCGACCACAAAAAGCAACATACTACAAAAAGTACTACAGCGCCATCTATGATACGTCGGAGGTACTAACATCAATATCCTACAAGTCGCAAGCAAAGTTTACATCGACTTTAGTATATATAGAGAAACCCGATAACAACTATCGGGCAGTTGCCCGCCAGACATAACACCTGTCTGGCAGGAGGATCCTCCCTTTTCAATGGAGAATTGAGGAACTTTACACCCTGTTCCTCATTCCCCTAAACTACTAATATTATAAACGCGAAAGTTTGTAAGTATGGATGGATGTTTGTTACTCTTTCACGTAAAAACTACTGAATGTATCTAGATGAAATTTTGCACTGGGATAGATAATAGTCTGGAATAGCACATAGGATACTTTTTATCCCGGTAGAGTGATCCCGCGGGACAATTACCGAAAAAAAACGGGCGAAGCAGTGGGCAGAATTAAGCTAGTGTTTAATAAAGGTGATGTTGGCTTGATGTCGTTCTGCCTCTTCTGAGATGGATTTTCTAGGATACTTTGACGGACAAAAATGGCAGAATAGCAATACGGAACTATTGACTATTAGGCTCTGCGCCATACTGGACCATACTATAGAAGGGAAAAAAATTATCCACGACACCACCAGTGGTGCGGTTTAGTAGTGTAGAAGGGAAGGAGGGGTAGTACTAGATAGTAGACAGAAGAGTTTGCCGTTTTGTTATCTTATCAATTGGTTGACGGCTATTGGTTGTAGGATACGGTTTGCGTATGTCTGGCGGATAAATAGTCTCTATTTTGCTCAGGGTCTCAAGGAATAGAACTAAGTATCTGTAGTTAGGGTAGAAGCCAATAGTACAGGAAGGTACTGCGCCCTCTATAGTGTTTGAAGATAAGATTCTAGAACTACAGACATTTTAGTTTCCTCTGTAATTAGAAGTAGCATGACACTGTAATACGAATTGCGCTCGTTCCTCGTGAATGAATGAAACGAAACCGCAAACGGAATAGTATATGAAAGAACGAATAATAAAATAATAGAGAGATACGGAACTTAGGTACTTAATCTTTCATTCATTGAATACTGAACGAATGGATTCCAAAGAGTTTTTCAATTTCAGGTTTTATGGTTTCGAGCTTGGAAAGGATTAAAAAGCTTTTTGGATTAGCTCTTTAGTTGGCTTAATTCTTTTGATTGAATGTGAAAATCAGAGTTTGGAATAAGCCCCAGTTAGTAGCAAATTTTAAGTTCTATACCAGTTTCTGCCCGGGGCTTCATCCGCGTGTAGGACGGAAATTAATCCACGGGAATGTAGTTATAATAGTACATTGTGTATTAAGGGCGGTAAGTAAGGAATTACGATCGAGGCTCTAGTAGAAGCCCTAAGTTGAAGACTGAGGGCTTTCTGAGTCGAGGTTCGTAATTCCCGTACCGCCCGTGAAACATACAATATTTTTCATCAAATTCGCGAGTAAATAATTATGATTTTAGACAAGTCAGAACAAATATTATTATGAAAAACGTGAACTGATTTTTAAGCGGATGGCGGGCTTTTTGCCCACACCTCAGATTATACAAATGTTTCGTCAGAAACGTAACGCCATGACAAAGTGTAAAAAAATAAAATAATTTTGACGTTTTGATACAAAAAACTATCGATTATTTAGATTTTAGATCATTAGTTGAGTATTTAAATAACATGTAGCGAGATTGAATGAAATTCCTGTATATATAACATTTTAAGACAATTTTTCAATTGCGTGTAAACTCCTTGCTTGAACTTGCATGATCTGTGGGCTGTCATGCTGTGCTGTAAATTAAAAAAAAAATACTTACCGCCCTAGGGTTTTATATGGGGCATTACGGCCAAGTTAACCTGTATGTTCTGACACTGTTTACGTGTAAGTGTGATGAAATAGTATATTGTGTATTAAGGGCGGTAAGTAAGGAATTACGATCGAGGCTCTAGTAGAAGCCCGAAGTCGAAGACTGAGGGCTTTCTGAGTCGAGGTTCGTAATTCCCGTACCGCCCGTGAAACATACAATGTTTTTCATCACACTTGCGAGTTAATAATTATGAATATACACAAGTCAGCACACATATTATTACGAAATACGTGAACTGATTTGCGGATGGCGGGCTGTTTGCCCACACCACAGATTATACAAATGTTTTGTTCAGAAACTTTAAAGGCAAAATACTTACCTAGGTATATACAGCCATGACGGAGTGTAAAAAAAAAAAAAAATTCGACGTTTGGATACAAAAAACTATCGATTATTTAGATTTTAGAACATTAGTTGAGTAGTTAAATAACATGTAGCGAGATTGAATGAAATTCCTGTTTAGATAACATTTTAAGACAATTTTTCAATTGCTTGTAAACTCCTTGCTTGATGAACTTGCATGACCTGTGTGCTGTCAAGCGGTGCTGTAAATTAAAAAAAAATTACTTACCGCCCTAGGGTTTTATATGGGGCATTACAGCCAAGTTCACCTGTATGTTATGACACTGTTTACGTGCAAGTGTGATGAAAATTAAAAAAAAAAATACTTACCGCCCTAGGGTTTTATATGGGGCATTACAGCCAAGTTAACCTGTATGTTATGACACTGTTTACGTGCAAGTGTGATGAAAAGTATATAAAGTGTTTTATCCCAGGTCCTGGTTTCCCATTTTTAATCAAGTAGGTAATGGTGTGAAAAGGTTGAGTCGATAGACCGAGTTCCTATCACATTTATAATATTAGTATGAAGGAACTCGAAATGGAGCTCATAACTCCCTCGCGTATTAAGAGAAGCAACCAACACGTGCCGAAGTCGTAGAAAAGCACGATCATTTTAATTTCTCCTCTGTGCCGTGCCTATCGATTGGCATTGGCCCACCTATTTTGGAGCTACGCAGGTGACAGAAGAATAAAAGATCAATGTAACTTTGCAGTCAGATGCACATAGCGTGAGCGAGTCTCTAAGAGTGCCAGGTCTATGTGCGTCGTGTATTTTTTTACTTCATCTTTTAATTTTATACTTTGGTATATTATAAAGAGGTTTGTAAAAGGAGGAGTGTTATTGGGTTTTCACATTAGGAATTTCTTAGTAGCAACCACTGAGTTTAGATTTGGGCCCGGCTGATGATAATAGACTCGCCCCTGTCATATGGTACTTATACATAATAGGGATGATGACTGGGTAAAGAAAACGAAATTCTATTTTGTCCGTCAATCAGGTAATACAAAAATATTAGACACGTATTTTTTCTTTTATCAAGTTAACAAAAAAATGTTAAAACGCATTAAAGTTGGAGAGTGGGGGCTCACTACGTCACAACTAGGTATAAAATGTACTGAGCCGTGACGTCATGCGCCATTTCAACTCAAAATATCTCCGTAATTTTACGAATACGTGAAAAAAAAAAATACGTGTTCAATACTTTTTAATAATCTACCCGATAGACAAATAAAAAAAAATTAGTCACCATCCCTATTCACTGGCTAAATGTAGGTCTACTATTAGGTACGTATTCCACTGCCTATCCCTTAGGGGACTACAGGCGTGATGTTATGTTATAAAGAGATGAAGTTTATAAGTTTGCTTGTTACCTATGTTTGAACGATGTAGGGAGTAACTACTGCGCTGATTCTGAAAATTCTCTTACTAATGGGAACCTACATATATTTTCTCCGAGTGTCATAGGATATATTACAATGTTCATGTAAGATAATTTCTAACCATTCATTCATTTCAACCAACCACATTCCGAGCGCAGCCGCGGGTAAGAGCTAGTGTAATTGTTGTAATTTGACAGACAAAAATTTAAAGTCTTCCGTGGCCTAGTACCTAGTCCTGTCTGTACCTTTACCTAGCCTAATACCTTTACTAGGTAATTTTAATTTCTAACTATTTTAAAGAAGTCCTGTAATACAAAAATATTAGACACGTATTTTTTGTTTTATCAAAATATCAAAAAATTACTTAGTTAAAACTCATTAAAGTTTGAGAGTGGGGGCTTACTACGTCACAAGTAGGTATAAAACTTACCTACATGTGACTTCATGCGCCATTTCAACTCAATATATCTCCGTAATTTTATGACACCGTGAAAAAAGAAAAAATACGTGTCCAATACTTTTCAATAAACTACCCGACGGACAAAGAAAACAAAAATAGGATTATCCCCTATTGTCTCCAACGATCACTAAGATCGTGGTCGTTGGAGACGTTTCTTCTTGACTATACAAATGTCAAAATTAGTCATCGGGATCAGTTGGCCAATTCAAAAATGGTATTGGTTGATTGATCCCGCTGTTTCCGCCTCTGCGGGTTCAATTGACTAAAGAGCGGCTGGTTCACCTGTAAGACATTAGTCTTAACAAGGCCCAGTCGGCCTAATAAGGGTCACTCGCACAAGAGTGAGACGAAAACAAAACACGCCATGTATCTATGTTTTTCTTGTTTAGCCTGCACACATACTTTTATATTTTTGTAGTGTTTATATTTTCTCTTACGGTTGTTTTATATCCAAGTACTGTTTGTTTTTATTTTCTTATTCATGTAATAAAATGTTTACGCTGTCTTGATCTCCGTATGTTTTTTTCACGGGTGACCACTGAAAACCAGCGCTGTGCTGTGGGCCCCCAATAGCACAGCATCATGCTGAGTGTTAACCTACTTGTCGCAGTCACGAGGTGCAAGCTGCCAACATTTTGCTTATTTAATAAGTTTATTGTTGTGTATGTTATTTTATTGTACTAAAAATGTTTGTTATGCTTTGTATGTTTATTGTGTACATTGTTATTTTGTGTGCACGTCATGTCCCTGTGACAAATAAATATTTTTTCTTTCTTTCTTTTCACTCCGCCTTTCACGCCAAGCGTAATTTCTCAAAGCCATTGTAGAAGCACAGATCCTAGAACACGATAAGCTATCAACATGGTTTGGTTGGTAGTGGTATGCTGATAGGTGATACTTGATTAAAGTGCCTACCTTAATGTATGCACGGAATTGCATTAACTGTGCCACTCGGCCACTAACTCGATTGAGGGTCAAGAGAGCTTAGCGTCAGAGCCATTGGGGTTAAGCTCGTGTATGTACAGTTTAGGTACGCCTTTAGCCTTGGTTGCTTGGCTGTGTACCTTACTTTGTTTAATGAATAGGTACGTTGTATGATGAATAGTGGAATGTAAATGGTATGCAAAAACGGGTGGCTTTATTAAATTTATGTTGGCATAATGACTGAAAGAAACTTAGCACGTTGCAGACAGGTTGGGTTTCATACGACATAGATCTAAAAGAAAGTAGAAAGTAAAAGAAAGGAAAGAAATAAATTGTTTGTTTGATTTACACAAAAACACATGCACCTTTTTTTTTTTAAGGATGGGAAATCATCAAATGACTTCTCCCGCTCTGGGCGGAGCGGGAGGGAGTGTCAGACTTGACTGACTAAAACCCATCCATGTTCCTTCTTAGCCCTTTGTGTTCCAGGGCCACGGTATATCTTTCGAACAACCCGCAGCCCTGGCAGGCATCGGCCCTCTCGGAAACACATGCATCTAAAGATTTGTTTCAGTTCTTATATTTAATATATTCTCCTGCGTGTCCTGTTGTTTGTTCATTACAGGAACTGAAGACGCCAAACTACTAGCTCAGTTCTGGGCCGACACACTTTAGATTGCCATCGACATCCGACACGTAAGAAGAAGTTCTAACGAGTTCTTCTGATTACTTTGAACAAAAGCTAATAAAATATTTTTATTTCACACTTGCTGCCCGCGTTGCAATGCACTTTTTACCTACCCACCTACCATACCCTACCTACCATACCATACCCTACCATACCCTACCCTACCCTACCCTACCCTACCTACCTACCTACTCTACCCTACCTTTCTCACCTTTCTCACAAAAACGTCGACAAAGAGGTGCTCTGTTCAGGTTGGTCGTTTCCTATGTTATATCGTATTCCTCTGGTTAAAACGAAATCAAGAAAATTACTTCTATTACTGTACCGCTTTACTATGTAAATAATGACATAAATTACGCAGTCCAATATTCATTAAATTTAGCCAAACAGTTTTACTTCAGTAAATAGTTACAGCTCGTCTAATAAATAACTAAGTACCTAACTTTGCACAGACACGAACCTTTTAGCTGAGTGGCCATGAACTTGTCAGTAGGCGCCTTATGACGGATTACTGTCACATTTATGTGACATTTCTGTCGATGTGAGGGGGATTTAATCACAAAAAATATTTGTTAAAATCTGTGCCTGATGACACGTAAATGAAGCTGATGTTTGTCGTTGAAGGTTTTTTTGTCTATGTCTAAAAATGGAACTCTAAACACAACTAACTAAGACCTCCATTTGAATGATCTCTTGACCACCTCCTGTCTCAAGGCATAATGTCAAATGAAATCCATGAAGATACTGACTGACAAATAAAACAGTAGGTAGGATAAAAAAGTTTCAAACTTTTTTTTATCATATTTTTAGAATAGAATATAATAAAACTTAGTAGTAAGTACGTTGTTTATAGTAATTTATAATGGAAAAAGAAAGTTTCAGACAGCTGTGTTACTGATTAGTTTGGTCTGCCACTTTTTCTCACCAGAATGAGGTGAAGGGCAGATAGATGTTTTGGCCGATTGACGAAAGCAATTTTGATTTTTAAAACGTGTTGATTCAGTTTATATTATGAAATTTGGTCTAGGTTTTAATTTTATCTATGATAATGGTTACTTACATGAGTTTTTTACAAGTCCGTGTTTCGACCTGTCGTACTGTATGGATCGGAATGGTGGGCGTTGAAGAAGACGAATGAAAAAAGATCGCATGCAGCAGAGATGAGAATATTGAGATGGATGTGTGGAGTGACTAAAATGGATAAAGTTAGAAATGACCATATAAGAGGAAGTTTGAAAGAGGCGCCTGTTACAGAAAAGATGAAAGGGAGTCGTCTGGCTTGGGCATGGGATGAGGAGGGATGACACACATGTGATTAAAAGAGTGATGAATATAAATGTGGATAGATGGATAGTGTGAAAAATGATATGAAGGAAAAAGGAGAAAATGATAGCATGACGAAGAGAATGGTGGAAAAGACGTGTAGCACCGACCCCAAATAAAATGGGACAAGGGCAGGAAGATAAGGAATTATCTAGACGATAACAACTATCATTACTGTAAGCTAAAAAGATCGTCTTTTAAACTTCTTCCTATTTCAAGACTCCAGATTATTTTTTAACTGAGATCACGAGAATATTTATAATAAAACGGCGGCGTGCTTGTTGAACTAAATCGAACTGAACCTTTATTCCATCTTTGAATGTTTCACACTTACAAGTTTACTTAGTATTATCAATAGATGGCGTTAGTAGTAACCAAAAAATACCTTTTAGATATAATATTCAACACCCCTACTATATCTAAAATAATAAAACGTTATTACATTACTTTAAATTATTCAAACCTAACAAGCTCATGAAATTATAATGTTTCTTGGAGCATAAGGCTTTAGTCAACATATCAGCTGGCATTTCAGATGTTGACATATACTGAAACTTAACAATATTATTTGTGACACACTCTCTACAAAAATGGTACTTAATATCTATATTATGTTTAGTGTTTTTATGAAACAATGGATTTTCTGATAATTTCTGTGCACTTTGGTTATCATTATACAGCTTAATAGTGTACAACTTATTTGTTATTTCAGCATGCAAATTCCTTAAATACATAGCCTCTTTACATGCTTCTGACATACTCATGTATTCAGCTTCAGTGCTAGATAAAGCAATAGTAGTTTGCTTTTTACATTCCCAAGAAATTATCCCTCCAGACAACACAAAACAATACCCGGTATAAGACCGTCTATCCAATTTATTGTTACCCCAATCAGCATCTACAAAACCTGTAAGTTCTGAATTACCAGTTTTAGAGTATTTAATACCATAACTTTTGGTTTTCTTTAAATATCTAAGCACACGCTTTGCATATTCCCAATGTTCATTACTATGACAGTTATTGAATTGGCTTAAATAACTTATACTAAAAGTTATGTCCGGTCGAGTCAAAACCGATAGATACATCAAGCTACCAATTAACTGTTGATAAGGTAATTTATCTACATTAGTGGCTTTATCTAAGTTTAATTTACTATCCATTGGAGTATCGCTGGTTTTGCAGTCAGTCATATGAAATTTTTTCAGTAATTGATCAATATAACATTCTTGACTTAGAGTTACAGAACCATCATTACAAAAATGTACATCCATTCCTAAACATTGTTTGACTCTCCCTAAATTTTTAATACTAAACTGACTTGCCAATATATCTTGCAGACTCTTTACTTCATTTGAATCATTGGAAAAAATAAAAAAGTCATCAACATAAATTGTTACAATAGTTATACATTTATCATTATTTTTAACATACATACAGGGCTCTAACTCAGATTTTTTATATTTATTATTCTGCAGACATGAATCAATCTTTTGATTCCAGGCCCTGGATGCCTGTTTTAACCCATAAATAGCCTTTTTCAATCTTACAACTTTTTTATTATTATCAGCATAATAACAATCAGGTTTAACCATAAAAATAGTTTCCTCCAAATCTCCATTTAAGAAGGCTGTCTTCACATCTAAATGTGTTACTTCTAATCCTAACTGTACTGACAATGAGAATAACATTCTGAGGGTTGTATGCCTAACCACTGGCGAAAATGTCTCTGTATAATCCACTCCATGTCTTTGAGTGAATCCCTTGGCAACAAGTCTTGCACGATAACGCACTTTATTGTCATACTCATATTTTTTTCGCAACACCCACTTACACTGCACTATTGTGCCACTTTCAGGAGTATCTACTAGTTCCCATGCATTGTTTTCGTCAAAACACTTTAACTCTTCTTGCACTGCGTCCAACCACTGCTGTCGTTCTGGTCCCTTCAGTGCCTCATCCAAGGTCAGCTCGCCAACATCTTCAAAATTGTCATTCACACATGCATTTGTGTAACCATATCTAACAGGTTGTTTTCTCTGCCTCTGAGAAACTTGTCTGATGATAGTTTTTGTACTGTCTGTACTACTACTACTCGTATTCTGTTCTTCATCTGAGCAAGGCAGATATGTTTCATCACTGTCCAATACTGTGCTGTCTTCATTATCTGACAACATTGTTGTGTCCCCTACTGAATCCAAAAACTCATCACAAGTTTGAGTTGAGCTGTCCACCTCCACTGTAGTTTCCATGGATGATCTGTTATATTTATCCTCAATTATAATAACATCTCGGCTGGTGGTCACACTCCTATCTCGGGGATTATATATGCGGTATCCTTTCACTTCCTCTGGATAACCAACTAAAATGCATTTTTCTGACTTTCTGTCCCATTTTAGCCTCTTTTCTTTTGGCACATGAACCATGACGGTGCTGCCAAAAATTCTCAAGTTACTGATATCAGGTTTCTTTCCTGTCCAAAGTTCAAAAGGAGTCTTACCATTTAGAGTTGATGAAACTGTCCTATTCTGTAGGTAAACTGCCGTATGACTGGCTTCTGCCCAGAACCTTTTCTCAAGGCCTGCATCAAACAGAAGACATTTTGCTTTTTCTATTATTGTTCTATTGAACCTTTCCACTAACCCATTCTGCTCGGGAGTGTAAGGATTTGACTTCTGATGAATTATTCCTTCCCGGTTCAAAAAACTATCAAATTCTTTATTGCAAAATTCCTTCCCGTTATCGCTCCGTAGAATTTTGATTCTGTGATTCAGTTGATTCTCTACATTTGACTTATATTGACGAAAGCAAGTCAAAGCTTCACTTTTCTGTTTTAAGAAATAAATATAAGTCATATGACTATAATCATCAACCAGCAGCATAAAATATCTTGATCCTCCTATTGACGGAACCTCCATAGGACCACATAAATCTGTGTGCACAATATGTAGCGTCATGTCACTTTGTGTGGTACTATTTGGAAATGGCAGACGACTTTGCTTTCCTTCACAGCATGTCTGACATGTATTTTTCGATATATCTGTCTTACTGTTAATTTGTAAGCCTTCCACTGCATCCTGCATTTGGTTCAAGTAATAGCTGTTGACATGGCCGAGCCTGCGATGCCAAACATCACTTGAAACCCTTGCTGCAGCTGCTACTGAAAATTTCTCTGCCATATTTAACTTATAGACACCATTTTCCAAACATGCAGTAGCCACAATATTTCCTCTCATGTTATAGATCTGACATCCTTCATTGGAAAACACCACTCTGTTACCTTTTGTTATGAGTTGACTGACTGACAATAGATTTGTCGTCAAACTCGGAACATGTAATACATCTTCAACAACTATGTCATATTCATAGGTATCAGCCAATGTCGCAATCTGCACGTCACCTTTACACTCAACTTGCATTTTTTCTTGATTCGCGACCACAATTTCTTTGATGCTGTGATCATACGACGTATTTTTCATCCAATATTTGTTTGGAGTTAGGTGAACACTCGCGCCCGAATCGACGTACCAATCATTCTTACTAAATGTCCCATTCAGAAAAACAGCACTGAATGCATTCGTTTGTTTGTTTTTATTGTTAGTTTCTTCTGCAGGATTATTTTTACATTGGTTACGATAATGGCCTAACTGTTTGCAGTTGTAGCATTTTATTTGTTTTTCTTTCGAATTTGACTTTGACGTTTGTCTATGCCCACCAGTGCTACCAACATGTTTTTTCTTAAAACTCGCAAACGCTCCACTTGAGGCGCCACTATCTTCCTCCATGTCCAGCAGCTTCGTTTTAATGGCGTCAGCCGTTATTTCAATTCCGGAATGCTCAATCGCCATAATCATTGGCGAAAACTTTTCAGTTAATCCAGCTAGAAGTAACGATCCCACCCATTCGTCATTGATCTTAAAACCCGTTCCACTTAACTTTTGACTAGCTTCAATGATCTGAGTCACATACGATGTCATATTACTGCAATTTTCAAGTCTGATTGAAATAAGGGTCCTCAACAATGTGATTCTTCTTGTAAAGCCAGAATCATCAAATAGTTGCTGTAACTTTTTCCACAGTTCTGCAGTAGTCTTGACGTCTCTGATGTGTACGTACAATGACGAATCAATTGTCAAAATTAATTTGGCCTTAGTCTTCGCGTCATCTGCGGCTCCGACTCCAGACGATGATGCCGCTTGCCCAATACAAGCCGACATTCCTTCCAGGATTAGGAAATTCTCCGCTGCGAAGGCCCATTCGCTGTAATTCTCCCGTCCTTTGAGTTTCGGCACGCTCACCATGTAGTTCGACGACATCTTCACTCACTTATAACACAGGCACAGCAAAAGTTTTCTCAAACTGCGAAACTTATTATTCTCCGTAATCACACTGACAACTGTCTATTACTTTATAATATTCGCGAGAAAATTTACTTTCTGGGCCCATAACCTATAATAAAACGGCGGCGTGCTTGTTGAACTAAATCGAACTGAACCTTTATTCCATATTTGAATGTTTCACACTTACAAGTTTACTTAGTATTATCAATAGATGGCGTTAGTAGTAACCAAAAAATACCTTTTAGATATAATATTCAACAATATTTAACTGTAGCGCTCTATTACGATCCCGAGATTATTATTTCATCAAGTTTATTAAGAGAATCTCGCCGCCAGCGATTTATTAAGCGCTTTTATTTCATTTACTTTCGGTGTGGAAAATCCGGAACAGGCCGCCGTGGAAAACTTGCTAGATGTGACTGGGTTGTTGTTTGCTTTGAACAAGCGGATTTCAAAATCTCGCACACAAACACACACGCACGCACAAAACGATGCCTATGCACTCAAAAATACACACCTATGCACATACAAATACGTGCGCTCCTCACACATTGAGAGATGCTTAATTGACTATAATTTAATTTAATTTTTTTTTAAACCTTTCTTTGACTTCACTTTCATCATTGTTCATGATATGATTTAAGGGTAGAGCGAGACAGCCCCAGCACAAGTACTATTGTAACTTACTGGGGCTGCCTCAGTTTATGTAAGACACAATGTTTGAGAAGAAATAAATATTTTTTAAACTACAGGTATAATCCAATCTGGCTTGGAATCGCACTTTTCTATGTTCCTTTCCTTTTTTGTCGCTCAGAACCGTCATCTGCTAGAGTGAGAAACAGTGTGTAGCCGAACACATCGTCGATGCTTGCAGCATGCACTCCCGCTCGGTTCCTCCTGATGAGGTTCGTCTCTAAAGGTCATCGACGTTTACTGCAGCTGGGTTATACGTCGGTTACCCGGTAAAACTGTGAGGCCGTTTTTACGCCTCCTTCATGACTTCAGCTTGTATGAAATACGAGATAAATTGTGGCAAGCGACACGGGTTTATTTTTTCGCAAGTAGCAGTGCGGTGACTCATGGCAAAAATCTTTTATTTCGTTTTCTGGACTTACTGTCGTATCACGCTTATCTTTTGAGCGTGTTTCTCGCGGACAAGCGGTATGCACCGTTAAGAAATACTCAAGTAGGTACTGCAACTGGAACTATAATCTGCATCTTGTAGTAAAAGGTCACCTGTTTATGCAGCATAATAAACACGGGTCATGGCCAAGCAGGCTGTGGTCTAACTTTGCCTTTGTGCGACAAGCTAGCTCGGTGTGGTTATCTTTTAGAGTTATCTGTGGCATAAATGACAGCACTAACACATGTTTCTGTTCAATAGCTGTGTAACTGCTTGTTCACGAGCTGGACTTGAAAGTCTAGAAACACGCGTGTTGTGACTGTAGAAGAAACAAATGAATGAAGCATTCAAACTCCATGAAAATAGCAGACTTGCGAAACCGCGCGCCGCGGTGCACACGCAAATAAACGCAAGTCGGTCATAACCAGCATTTGGTTAGCTGATTAAATTGTGTCACCAGATACTGCATGTACTGATATGTAATTTATTCTGGAATGATCACTTAATACCAGAAAAAAAAAGCTGTGACAAATTGCCCGGGAACTCGCTTCCGGGTAGACATTTATTACGGAGAAAACAAAGCGCCCGGAAACATTCCTACATAACGCAAACCGATTTGTTTTTAAAACATAATATTATTTTACCCTATTTACCCTATTTTTTACCTTCAAAGGGTAAAAGATAACATTTTGTTTTGATCCCTAACTTTTTATATTAACGTTTTGTAATGTCTAGCCAATGTTTAATGTTCCTAGTACGTGGGTTGTCCCTGAGTTAGTACAGGCCATTTATTCGCTTAAACAAACGCATAAAATAAGTCCTAGATCTGGACTAAAACAACGATAAAATTGTGTCTATCTACATAGCATTATACACAGTCGCTTTCCGCCGTCTAGGCGTTTGTACGCTTAGATCATTTAAACTATGCAAAAGATTTTGATGCGGTTTTTATTAATAGACATAGTGATTTAAGAAAAGTATTATTTCGTCCCTTTATTGGTAAAACCGATTATCTACAAGTTTAGTGTTTGGTAGATAATCGGTTTTACCAATAAAGGGACGATTTATCACTGAAAAACACATCAAAATTTCCAAGCGAACGAAGTCGCGGGCGGCAGCTAGTAACCAAAACTTGGGTTTATTCTACAAATAGTTCATTGACGAAGTTTTACATTAATTCTACCCACAATTCAAAGAACAGGAGTGTATTTTTTTCCTCATAATTATTATCTACTACTTACTAGTGCAATTTAAGGTAACTGAACTTTGAAACAAAACATACGCAATAGAAACTGATTCTGATGAAATTCACCAACAAAACAAGGAAAACCACAAATATTTCAGGAAAAAAAGTAAGATATTTTCCTCATTTCATTCACTATTAACTGATAGGTCTATTTATTATTTATGAAACCCTCCCATTCATTGATCCCAGGTCCCTTGGCTTTCTGGCCCACTAGACATAATATTAGGTCCCTTGGGTACTGCCCACTAAGCAATTGTGATTTTGTAGGTACGGTCAACAGGTTCGTAAAACTTGTACTACGAAAACTGCCCTTGTTGCAACTAAATAAAGGTGCTGCTACTTTGAAGATGTTACAATGGATGTAGGGGAAGCTAACTACATTTTTATGAAATAACTAGCTACTGCCCGCGACTTCGTTCGCGTGGATATTTTGATGTGTTTAGGGGTATGAAAAATAGATGTAGGCCGATTCTCAGACGTACCCGATATGCACACAAAATTTCATACAAATCGGTTCCGCCGTTTCGGAGGAGTTTGTTAACAAACACCGCGACACGAGAATTTTATACATATGTCGGAGTCAGTTATTATTACGGACAGAAAATGGCATCTATCGGTAAGCGTGCCAAAGGCGACCTACTTACCAGTCTACCCACACCTAAGCGGGCTTCTACAGAGTCGAGATGTTTCGAGTTCGCTGCAAGGACGACACAGAGTGTCTGATCGCGGCGGAGTCAAGACATCCCGGAACTGTACCCCCGATTCATGGTGCCTAGTGTTTATTGTGTTGGTTTATAATTTCAAGTAAATTGTTAGTTCGATAAAAGCAGTGTACTTTGTGTATAGAATCTGATTCTTCTAACCGAACAGACAGATGTGTTGCTGGGGAGTTTGTTCCGCCACTTCTTCTTCCCAGCTAAAACACTAGGAAGTGGCGAAGAGCGGTTTGGGTGTGTGTCCCTTGTAATTTTGACATTCAAACAGTGCTGATTATCAGCCTAGTTTGAATAAATGACTTTTGATTTTGTAGTGTCTGTTTTCATAGCACGAAACCCATGTTATGCCCACATGATAACCGAGTCTAACGAAATAAAATCACCGCAATACGACACAAAGAAAGAAATATGAGTTATTTTTGGATGATGTGATATGGATGTAATTTGTCTTTCAAGGCTTTTAACGTGTGTACTCTACGTTCCTCCAAAGAATATACTGTTATGTCTCTGCCTGTAAGTAATGTAATGGGGTCGAGCCTATCACCAGTTGTAGTACCCGTCAGGATTTGTACAGACATGTGCGGCTTTTTGGCTCCCGTCTACACTTTGTCCGGTTTTGTTATTTGTCCTGACTCTTGAATTTAGGGTATGGTTTGCTTTTTTTACCAGCACTTTTCAATTTTCAATGTAACCTTGATATTAGTAACCAAACACAAATAAAAAATTTGGTTTAAAGCTCCATTACATGAATAACCACTACGAATTAAAATGATCTATTACTCAAGAGACTTAAAACAATCAACATAATTACGCACGAATACATCAAGTCAACAACTTCGCATCAAGCATTCAATTAATGAAATTGCAATAGATATAATACAATAATTGCTTTCTCATTCCCCATGCAGGCTATGTGTCACTCCGGCCCTGGTTCAATCAATGGTCCGGAGCGAGAGGGAATGGGAAGCCGTCGCCTCCTTCTGCGAAGCAGTCATGCTAGCGAAGGAGGTGGCGGAACGTGAGAGGGAGAGAACCTCACGTCCCAGCCGCCGCGGGAGACGCCCCGGGCGTCGGGGGGCAACCAGTGGCCCCCGGCCACCGTAGGCGCGAGCCTGTGGATGTTGAGTAATGGGCTAGCTCACAGTCCGTCCGTCTCATGACGATAGGCCGTGTCGACGGCGCGTACGTGTTCCACGCGCGCCTCAAGGAGATGTCAGCAAACCGGAAGGGGTCCGAAAGGGCCGATGCCTGCCAGGGCTGCGGGTTGTTCGAAAGAGATACCGCGGCCCTGGAACACAAAGGGCTAAGAAGGAACATGGGTGGGTTTTAGTCAGTCAAGTCTGACACTCCCTCCCGCTCCGCCCAGAGCGGGAGAAGTCATTTGATGATTTCCCATCCGCAAAAAAAAAAGGCTATGTGTCACAAATTGTTTCCTTTTGTAAAAAGCACCATCGTTTATTAGCTATTACCTTGATGAATTGTTTCTCAGTGAAATTGCATGTTTGCATCTGGTTTACACGGGTTTGAACCGGAGCGCACTGGATGAAACTGGTAATAACCGGATTAGAGCGGTGTTTGGCGGGTAAAGCAACGGTGAAATTGTTTGTGGTGTTGTGAAAGTCAGTGGAGCTGAAAAGCTAGTTAAATTGTTTTGGATTTGAAATAATTGCAATGTACAAGTATCTTTTAGCGGTTTAATGATATTGCTAGGATGGCGCTATTAGTAAATATTGATAATTGTTTATTCAAATTCTTTATTGACATAATAGGTTACAGAAGCTTGTTTGAAGCCTCTGACTGCTGAACTAGGTGTACCGGTATGTCAGGAGTCAGCGCCCTCTCCCATTTTATTTAAAAAACATAAACAGAAATGAAAAGTATAAAAAAATACATATACAACATGTATCTTAATTAAAATAACATGTATCTTAATTATTAAATTATTAATTTTTTGAATAAATATATTATTATTATTTATTATTATTGTTTACTGAATCGATCTCTATCATTTCTAATATAGTTAATTTTTTATCCCAAAAATAATTAAAACTACAGAAATTATTGTCATATTAACCCTGTACAGTCAAAACAAATTGAAATGGACGTAGTTTCGTTATGTTGTGTCGAGCGGCGCGATAACTGCATGTGCGAATGTGTGCGTTGCGAGCGTAGTAGTATGACCATAACGTTCTCCAAGAATTGGTATAACTAATTTAATAAAAACCAATGCATATACATGCTAAATTAAAAATTCAGTGTATGTATTATGATTATACCATAATTTTCTAATTGGGGTGTTTGAGGTTGTGCGTTAATTACGTTACATGTTGTATATAAATAATTTATTGTTAAAATGTATGAGTAGGTGGTTGTGTATGAGTAGGTGTATGAATGTAAAGTATGTTCTACGTTTGTGTTACTTTTCGAATGTGATTAATTTTTTATTATTTTCTCTACATAATAATCAAGAGTAAAGAGGCAGTTTTTTACTATGGGTTTACATTCATGAGTGTTAGCGGATAAAAATTTAAGATTCTATTAATTTTGTTGCATAAATACGAGTATAAGAAAGAAAAGCAGTTTGTCATCTTGCAAAAGCCGTGCGACACTTACAGATTCAATTACGTTTGGAGTTGTTCGCTTATTTTGAAGTTTACCTGGATCATATGGGATTTTGGAAATAAGAATGAACAAGCAAGATGGCAGCGGGGGGTTTTGTTCTGATTATGACCAAGCGCAAGCGTCAAAAGATCTAAGTTCAATTAAAGGTGTAAGTGAGCTAGATAGGCTAAACCTTTTAATTAAAAGCTAGATTCGTAAGACGACTCTGCTAGTCAAATTTAGTTGTTAAATAATTCAAGAGAATTACTTAAATAGATTACCTGATTAATTGCCCCGTCCTGATTTCAGATATCTACCACTAATTCTAGCTTCTAATTTCTTTAAATAGTATAAAACAAATTCGCTTAAATAGTAACAGCCGCATGGGTCGATCTTTAAGGTTAAGCCGTGCTTGTCGAGGTTGGTCCGTGGATGGGTGACCATTATTACATACCGAGTTTCCTCCGTGCCTCGGAAAGCACGTTAAGCCGTTGGTCCCGGCTGTCATTTGTAGATCTTTGACAGTTTTTACGAGTAGTCAGATGCCAAAAGTCTGACCTCCAGTCTTACCAAGGGGTTTCGTACCCAGTTTCTGGGTTGTGGAGGTCAGATAGGCAGTCGCTTCATGTAAAATACTGGTACTCAGCTGCATCCGGTTAGTCTGAAAGCCGACCCCAAGATAGTTTGGGAAAAGGCTAAGCAGATGATGATGCTTCCCGCCGTCAGTACGCTTGGATCTTTTAACCTACGGAACGGATTTAGATGCGGTTTTAATCAATAGACAGAATTATTCAAAAGAAAGGTGTATATGTTTGATTTATTCATAAAAATACATCGAAGTTTCCACGTGAACGAAGTCACGAGCAGAAGCTAGTTAAAATATCAATTATTTCAATAGGGGTGCAGACTAGGTAAAGAAAACGACATTCTATTTTGTCCGTCAGACAGGTAATATAAAAATATCAGACACGTATTTTTTGTTTTATCAAAATATCAAAAAATTACTTAGTTAAAACTCACTAAAGTTGGAGAGTGGGGGCTCACCACGTCACAAGTAGGTATAAAACTTCCCTACATGTGACGTCATGCGCCATTTCAACTCAATATATCTCCATAATTTTATGACCAGTTGAAAAAAGAAAAAATACGTGTCCATTACTTTTCAATAAACTACCCGACGGACAAAGAAAAAAAAATGTGGTCCTTCCCTATTGCAAAATATAATAATACCAGATAAAATATAATCTGCCGCCCTTTTCGTGTCGACTAAATGTTGACAACCTTAGAAAAAACAGGAATGGTTACTAAAACAACAAAGAGGAAAAATCCTTAAACAAACAAACAATTAAGCACTGATCCTACGGCAATAAAAGCTTCATAGCCCTAATGTTAAAGGAAATTCAGCCGAAAGTCGAATGGCAGTAGGTTTATTGCTAATAAAACCGTGCGGTCATGTCTGCATTTGATTAGCCTACTAATTGCTGGGGATGGGACGCTCCTTCAAAGAAAATGGCAATTGGTGAATTAGATTCATTTGGTCCTTGTTTTCCTGGTATTGTTGTATTTTTTTGGGTCTATCTGTTTATCTTCTAATTGATTTGCTTTTCTAGATTCTCTTCTTTCATTTATTAAAAAAAGGCTGTTTTAATCGGTAGGACTTTGACATACTCTCTACTCCGAGTCTTGTTCTCATGAAGAACAAAAGTAGCATGTAATGGGAACTTTTATTCGTCGCCATGCTTTCACTCGTAGCGGCGTAGGCCGTGCGTCTACGCGCTTGGAAGCGTAGCCTCTCATAAGTTTCGTAGCAAAGATAACCGCCCTGCCGCGCGTAGCATTGCAACTACTTACGCAGCAGCGTGCAGCGGTTTGAGTAGACCAAGAAACCGCTTATTTTAATACCGAGGAAATATACACATGGTATTTGAAAAACTCTTAATATTTACAATTTTTAAACCTGTGTTACAATTTTTTATTTATTTTCACATCTATACTAATATTGTAAAGCTGAAGAGTTTGTTTGTTTGCTTGAACGCGCTCATCTCAGAAACTGCTGGTCGGAATTATTTCAGTGTTAGATATACCATTTATCGAGGAAGGCTATAGGCTATACATCATCACGCTGCGACCAATAGGAGCGGAGCAGCAATTAAAAATGTTGCGAAAATGGGGAAAATGTGAGGCAGACGAAGTTGCGCGGGACAGCTAGTTATAAATATTGCTTCAGATAAGTACCTAATATTACAATCACAAAAACCACAACCTATAACGTAACGTATGGATTAACTATAAGTGACCGTATGTCTAGCAAAATAAATAATATTACATACCCGTAAGTTCAAGAATTTTGTTTGTATAACGATACGAAATTTACCGTAGCACAATTCATTTGAGTTACAAAACGGGAAGTATTTAATTGTTTACTAACAATGAAAGACTTAATATTTCTGATATTAGATACACCCACACATAACATCTATAACAAACAATCCCACATGATTAATATTTTCTATGTAGCTAATATTAAATCGGGTATATTTTGTAAACAATTGAACATACATTTGTACCTTCAGGGAATAACTACCTACATAAATATAATAAAGGAGTCTGTCCACCACACCGTATGATAACATGACACGTGTCAGAAAAGTATCATGCTTACAAAGAATATTTTTTTAATAATTACTAGCGACCCGCCCCGGCTTCGCACGGGTGCAATGCTGATATTAAATACACTACAGAAAAACTGTGAACGTTGTATATAAAAACATAACGGCCCGCTCTGGCTTCGCACGGGTATAAAATATATAGCCTATGTCACTCACTGAAAAAATGATTAAAATCGATCCAGTAGTTTTGATTTATTCATTACTGCCCGTGGCTTGCACGCGTTAAATTTGGAGTAAAACAATTCCCCTTTCCCTATACTATGAAGATTTCCTGCTATCTTTGGAATATCTAAATTCATGCACTACATTTTTACTAATTTGCTTTTTACACTTTTACCTATTTATTTTATTTTTACAACAATAAATATATTACAGAATGTCTTTATATACAAAGTTCACAGCTTTCTTGTCATTAGACAATACAAACATCCCGCCCCGGCCGGCCGGTACCGTCGCAAACGCTACGTCCCGCAATTTTTAAATCTGTAATATCTTCGAAAATATTCATTTAAATCATTTATTTATTTATTTTATTTATTTATTATTATAGTTAATTAAAACGGTATTGCACCAATTACAATAATTAACTTAGAAATAGAAAACAAGAGTAATACATCGAGTTAACAATATTCAATGGTTGAAATTAAGTTAAATTAAATTAAAACTAACACGGAACAGTGGACATTCTTGCATACTTTTTCTCACAGAATGCCAGACATATACGCATTAATTTACTCCTTTCATCCGCAAACACATCACACTCAGGGTTGGCAGTTAGAAGGGCGTTGAGCGTCATAAGAGTACGACACACAGGGGATTCAGCTCTGGCGACAGTTTTCGACGACGGTGGGGCAAACAGATTGTGCCGGCGGCTCCTACGGTGTCCAATGTATTTGTCGGGCACAAACAGCCGGCAGAAAAGGCTGTGGAGTTCTGGGCAGTCGATTAGTCCCCGTAGGATTTTACACGCTACCGTGAGCTGATCGGAGCCTCTTCTCACCTCCAAGGAGTTAAACCCCAACATCCCTAACAGGTAGTTCGTAGGGTACATGAAGGGAAAAAAGTAGTAAAGCCTTTGGAAATAGCATCTCAGAAACGTTTTCTGCACCTTTTCGAGCATTAAAGTTTGAGCAGCAGTGTAGGGATGCCAGACACAGGCACTAGACTCGAGTTTGCTTCGAACCAGGGTAGTGTACAGCAATCGAATGACATTAGGATTGCAGAAATCACGAGCATTTCGCATGACAAAGCCCAGGCGCCTGAAAGATTCCTTCGCAAGGGTAACAATGTGGTCTTTAAATGTCAGACAGCGATCGAAAGTCACTCCCAAATCCTTGACGTTGGTGACTCGAGAAATTACGTCACCACCCAGGCTGTATTTATAATGGATCGGTCGCAACCCTCTACCGAACGTCATAACGTAGCACTTGCTAGTATTGAAAGGCAGCTTGTTCAGAATGCTCCACTCATAAATGGCATCGATATCGCTTTGGAGGAGTTTGCAATCCTCGTCCGTTCTGATCTGTGCAACCAGTTTAAGGTCATCGGCGTATAGCAGGCATTTGGCAAACTTGACCCTTGAGACTAGGTCATTAATCATGATCAGGAACAAAGGCGGCCCCAACACGGATCCCTGACTCACGCCCGAGCGGGTGTTGTAAGGCTTAGACTCAAAGCAACCATGTCTGACAAATTGCTTGCGATCTCGCAGGTAGTCGGAAAAGAAGCTAACAAATTCGAACGAGAAACCTATGGCCTCCAGCTTTGATAAGAGTACATCGTTGTCAACTCTGTCGAAGGCTTTTCGGAAATCAAAATATAGAACGTCGACCTGTCTCCCGATGTCCAAGCTACTGGATATGTAGTCTACATGAATCAACAAATTTGAATTGACGGAGCGACCCGGTCGAAAACCGTGCTGGGCATCCGACAGAAGCATATTTACGCGTTTGTAAATGAAGGTGTGGAGTATATGCTCGAAAACTTTGGCAATGGTTGGGAGGATAGCAATGGGTCTGTGTTCCTCTACCGATGTTTTGTCGGAGGTTTTAGGGATGGGAGTGACTCGCGAAGTTTTCCATTGCTCAGGGTATACGCCGGACCGAAGGGCTAGGTTAAAAATATGACACAGAGGAGCTGCCAGGGTGTCATTACATCCCTTAAGGATGAAGGCTGGAATGTTATCTGGGCCAACCGAGCTACAGGGTCTAAGCTTAGCAATCCCCTTCACTACGTCCGATGAGGTTATGAAGGGGAGTGGGATATTATTTCCAACACCACTCAGATGGGAGTTCTTTGGATCTAATTTAGGCGAATCGGGCTGAAACACACTAGCAAAATACTGTGCAAATGCCAATCAAATCAATCAAATCAATGCAAATCATATGCTGTAAAAAGCCATATAGATACTATATTAAATCAACAATGTACTTAACGTATTTAATTGGATAAGGATTAATGCTGTATTGGTTAAAATGGCTTCGAAAATTAGCCATTATTTGTCGTAAAAAGTAAATGACAAAAAAATGTTATTGTGGGATATCCATAAGAGATAGACATATACCATCGCGGAGTTTTCTGTAGACCTTTTCGATGTGTACAATAGTTAGTACATTATTTTGATAAATCTCGTAGGGTTCAACCTGCGTTTGCAATGTAAGTGGAAAAAATGTAATTATTTACGACATCACATTAGAAACCTCAAAAATAACAGTATTTCTTCACTATTCAATCGATGTTATTATACATATAAACATTCCTCTTTAAGCACTCTATCTATTAAAAAAAACCGCATCAAAATTCGTTGCGCAGTTTTAAAGATTTAAGCATACATAGGGACATAGGGACAGAGAAAGCGACTTTGTTTTATACTATGTAGTGATTAAAGATTTTGTTGCCAAAGCCGATGGGCCATATAGTTCAATTTTTATATATTTTTTGTGTATTGCATTCAGTCGCTGTATCGTGCATTTAAAACGCATCATAATGACACCTCTAAAAATCTTATGGAAAGGCCCTAACAAAATGTTTTACTCACATTCAATCGAAAAAATATGTCCCATTTCCCAAATCTGTCAATTACATCGCTAACCTACGTACATAGACTAAGTCCTGGCATCTGTCAAGCTCAGCTTCGCGTACGAGTATATTCTACCAAACGTAAAAAAAAAAAAACATGTAAGGCACCTGTTCTATTGCCGGCTATTAGCGAGAATCGAGCTAGCTGTCGCTGGCAGTGTGAACAGTCAACTGTCCATGGAGAGCATTTGTATCGGAAAGGTATGGTCATAATTAGGTTATATTCAGATCAATAAACTGAACCAATTTCTCCTTCACACCAATATCCTTTTTGCGACAAAAGAATCAGCTGCTCCATAAAAACCTCAATACCTACTCGGCCCAAAAGTGTCCTCCACAAAAAATAATAATATGACCAGACCTTTCTAAAAAACGCTCTATGCATAACTCTTTATTTATTAATTTAACAGTTTATGAGCTCATCAAATACAGAAAAGATATAATTATGTACAAAGGCGATGCTTTTCTAAAGAAATGTGTTCCAGTAAAGCTGTGAAAGGAGAGTAGATCACAAAGAGATGTAGACACAGTGTGTAAAAGAACTGACCCGGGATCAACAATCTTGTACGTTTCTTGAATGAGAGAATAGACGATATCTAGTCACTTCCTCGCTTGCGGTGAGACAGGAGCCTAAAGTGGAGTATGAAAAAAATTCTGCATTTGAAACATTCATTTAAGGTAAACAAACGCACACTTATCCGTACCGACCTAGCCCGATCACTATGTACGGTAAGCCTATCCCTTGGGAAAAGCAAGCCAAGTACTTAGGAGTCCTTCTCGACAACCACCTGTCCTTCGCGGCGCACATAAAAGCTGCTCGCGACCGAGCTGCCTTTGCTATGGGTACGCTTCATTTCATGACTTCGGCAAAAAGCAAGTTGTGACAACTTGCTTTTTGCCTCAAGTGCAAGTTGCGCCTCTACACCGCGGTGATCCGCCCCATTATGACGTACGCTTGCGTCGTGTACGGTCACACCAAGCCTAAGTACATCCATAGGATGCAAACTTTGCAGAACCGGTTCTTACGTAGAGTCACGGGAGCCAATCCCCTGATGGCAGCGGCCGCCCGTTACGAACCCTCGCGCATTAGTTCAGTACGCCGTCCGAGGCATACTCTCGTCACCCCCGATGATGCTATCAGGGTTGGACCTCATCTGGCAGCACGGAATCGCATTTGTTCCGCCTGTGCTACGACGTGCTGCAGTATGCTGCCGCATGCGAACGCGCGCTGTCGCATTCCGCAGACAAAAAAGGCGATCGCACGCGTCAGCATGCTGCAGCATGGGTGGCATACTGCCGCGTTCTTTCATGATCAGTTTAGTTTCAAGCGCGAGATGGATAGGACCACGGAAGAGAGAGCAGTGATTCTAGCGTGTATTTTGCAAGAAATGCAAAATCAAAGTAATAAAAAGAAACGCATTCGCAAAATAAAACGGAGATACTGGGTTCATCCTTTTTGGAAGCAGAGAGCGGTTCATGGACAATATGTTACACATTTTCCGGATTTGACGAGCGGCCGCGTGCGCCATTGTACGATAGAGTGAGACAGCATGCGATAGCAAGTGATCAGCTGTGAAAGGATGCTTTAGCATGCTATCGCGCGCTTCAGCGTTCCGGAGTCTCCCTGCCGACCATTGCATTTTGTCCGTGATGCCGATCGCCTCGAGGATTCCGCCGCGTGCTATCGCATTATGCTTTCTGTCTCGGTCTAGCAAATGGCAGTTCTAAGCGACAGAAAGAGAAAGGGCGACGGAAAAAGGCGATTCCGTGCTGCCAGATGAGGTCCAACCCTCACTCTCCTCCAGGAAAGTAGTAAAGAGACTAGTACTCATAACAAGTTCAGACGCAAACCGCCGTCTTTCCGCCCTCGCCGTCGAGGTCCGTCGCGACGTCCCGGTCCTTGCCAGCCCGCGATGCTGTGCCAGTAGTTTTAAATCAGTTCCTAAATAATGATATCATTCAGATCCAGCCTGCCCCCATGCAGTACTACCCCAGCGACGCCCTAAGCCGAGGCTCGTACCCCACAGGGGGTGCCCTTAGCGTGTAGTCGCTTAGTTTGTAAGTTATTATGCCCTGGCTGGAGGTCTTACTCTCAAGGCATCAACAGGATAGTCCGGTTAAGCAGACGACAACCTCATAGGTTGAACTGCGAGATGCCATTCATAAAAAAAAAACCGCACCGAACGAAACATTCTATCATAAAGGGTGTAATAGACCCTTAACGATGTCAAAGTCAAAGCATTTATTTTAATTAGACCATTACAGGCACTTTTGAAAGTCAAAAAAAAAACAAAATAAAACGCGAAGCTACAGTCCCAGTCACAAGGTATAATAACTTATGAAAGTACTGTAGTTGCCCATTCCGTAGCGTAGATCTCTATGGAGAAGAACGGGCAAGAAACTCCGTGGACACTCTTTTAAATCAAAATATGTTACAAAATCTTGGTTACATCATTCATGTTAAAAGTTACAAATATGTGAGAACAATGTAGAAATACGGGCAAGTCAAGAGCGTCCAGAGTAAAAGATTAAATCAGTAATTAAAAATAAAGTAATTAAAATAAACCGTGGCAGCTAAGAGATGACCAGTCACAACTGAAAGCGCCCGTTCACGAACATGACGCATGTATCAGCCATCATTCAACTCAACCATTTTGAAGGGAACTAAACGACCCGACACACCCGCCACCATCAGCGTGACATTTAAGTGAGCATGACATTCACTCAACCACCAGGGTAATTTCGCGTCAATGAAAGATGTAGGTACTCATTAAATGGTGGCTTTACAGTACATAGTACTCACACATGTGCTATGCAATTATATAATACTAAGAGATTGAATCTATACAATGCAAATATATTTTTACAATCTTCTGCAGCTTTCACAATAACTTCACTTTGTAATTCAGATGATTCCGATTGCCCCTATGGTTGTGGAGCAGGACCAGCATTGAGCCAAGCATTTTTATCATCAATATAATCCCCCAACTTATAATATGCTTGCCTACATAGTGTGCGTTTTATGCAAGATTTAAATCCAGCGTGACATTTAAGTGAGCATGACATTCACTCAACCACCAGGGTAATTTCGCGTCAATGAAAGATGTAGGTACTCATTAAATGGTGGCTTTACAATACATAGTACTCACACATGTGCTATGCAATTATATAATACTAAGAGATTGAATCTATACAATGCAAATATATTTTTACAATCTTCTGCAGCTTTCACAATAACTTCATTTTGTAATTCAGATGATTCCGATTGCCCCTATGGTTGTGGAGCAGGACCAGCATTGAGCCAAGCATTTTTATCATCAACATAATCCCCCAACTTATAATATGCTTGCCTACATAGTGTGCGTTTTATGCAAGATTTTAATCTCGTTTCATTCAGTTGCAGAATGGGGGGAGGTATTTTATTGTAACATTTTAAACAGTACCCCATGAAAGATGAGTCTACTTTAGCTAACCTGAAACCTGGCTGAACTAGTTGGTCCCTGTTTCTAGTATTATAGTGGTGCCGGTCACCTCTTTTACTAAATAAATGCAGATTTTTCCTAACGTACATGATGTTTTCATAGATGTATTGACAAGGTACCGCCATGATGTTAATTTCCTTAAACAGTTCTCTTAGAGAATCGCGCCTACGTAGATTATATATGGCTCTGATAGCTCTTTTCTGCAGAATAAATATAGACTCGATGTCTGCTGCCCGTCCCCATAGTAAAATACCGTATGACATAATACTATGAAAATAACTAAAATACACTATCCTCGCGGTATCTACATCAGTAAATTGACGGATTTTTCTGACAGCATATGCTGCTGAACTCAGCCGTCCTGCAAAAGATGTTAAATGAGGACCCCATTGTAGCCTTGAGTCGAGCGTGATCCCCAAGAAAACGGTTTCATCGACAAATTCAAGTTTCTCTTGATTCAATACTATGTCACAGTCACTACATTTGATATTTGGTAGAGAAAATCTTATGCACTTAGTTTTTTTTCCCATTTAATATTAAATTATTAGCGGTAAACCATTTATGAACCTGCATTACAGCGTTATTTATGTCGTCAAGATTTGTGGCACGTCTGCTGAAAGGAACTTGTTCTCCTCGTTGTCATTGCGACATTTTTTTTGTTCTGGACTATACCTGGGAATCTTCTAGTTACAGAGATATTGAAGATCATAGTTCCAACTTTTTAGTTTTTTTTGAAAAAGAAGTTTTTAATTTTATCTTTTTACTTTAAATACCTTCCAGACCACCGTACTATTTAATGAAATGTATCGCATTCAAAACATTGTGCTGATGGGCAGCACAATGTTTTGAATGCGATACATTGAAATCTACCGTAAAACGTGATTTTACACCAAAAAAAGAAGTCGTTTCCCAGCAAAAAAAAATGCGTAGGGTTACTTAGTTTTATGTACAGAATGCTTGGTTGACGGCTTAGTGAAGACTCGGTTCACACCTTGCATGTGTACCGGGGTCGTTCCGTAGTTTCGTGCAAAAAGGATTTCCAGACTATTTTACCCATGGTTTTATCTTTTTATTTTAATTTTTTAAGCAGTATAAATAAAAATATAGTCACTTTAAAAGGAGTATCGCTAATATTACATTTTAATTCGGTAATTAATTTTAAAAGCTAATAAAACTGTGTGTAAATTCATTCCTCTCTGTTTCCAACTAGGGACCTCGGCGGATGTTTTCATGTTTATTTGATTACATTCAAATTGAAAACTTTAATAATTACGGTTTATAAGAACCAAACCCCTGACCTATTATTTAAGTATTTTGAATTAACCATTGGCTTAGTAAAAGTAAACGAAAAGCATTTTTTTCTAATTGTCATAATATAAACTTCATCGCCATCCACACTCGAAAACTTCATAATTTTGTAGATTGTTTATTCTGTCCCTAATATAGTTCAGGTCACAACGTGTTTCTACTGGTCAGTTAGCCACGGCAAACAGAGAGAGGCGGACGTACGTCTATCGCTGTCAAAATTATTTACGATCTCCGCATTGTTAATAGTGCTTCGTCCAGAAATAATTTCATCACATTCCTGCTATTCCACAAGGTATTGTAGTAAGCAAATCATTATAAATATTTCATAAGTTTATCTTTCAAACTGATTTTGATCCTATATTATTCTCAAGTTTCTAATGTATTCGGTAACGATATTATTAGACAATAGTTTTAATTTTTTCATTCATCTCCACTTCATTACCGTCCTTTCCCTCCATTTTTTTTGCGGGAAGGTAATGAACTGTTTTGGAAGGTAATGAAACATTTTTTTATTTTGTTTTAAACTACGAATAAGATTGATTAGGGACTGTTAAAAATTTATTACCAACATTAGACGCGTGTTTTTCTAAGTAGTTTATTATTATATTAGCCTGTATTTTATTATTTTCAGTACTAATATGGGGAAAACTCGTAAAAAGTTATCAAACGAAGAAAAACTGGCAAAAGATAGGCTACGCAAACGAGAAAAATATGCACAAGTAAAAAGCGATCCTGATTTATATCGTCTACAGAAAGAAAAAGAAAGAAGTAGATATTTAGCTAGAAAAGAGAAGAATAAGGTATGTAACATTAAAAACATGACTCCTAGAGCACAACGAGAACAAAGAAGGCGATGGCGAAAAAACACGCAAAACTACTTAGAAAGGAAGAAAAAAGAAAGTGAATTACAGAGAATATTGGTGGTTAACTCACCTCCCCAGAGTGAGTCAGAAGATTATGTTCATCCAGAGCCTCCCAGACCAGATCCCTTGATGGTATCTGAACCAGGTCCCAGTACAACCAATCAAAATATACCTGGACGATTATTGAACTCCAATAATATAATAAGGCGTATGCGTTACAATCATATAAAGACGGTAAAAAAATTGAAAGATAAAATTAGTAAATTAGAAAAAGAAAAAGATGTGTTACGTAAAAGAAGTAACATAACTAAAAAAGTTTGTGATTCTATCGAAAAAAAAGTTGATGAAGTATTGACAGAGATAAGACCAGAAAAAAAGGAAGAAGTAAAGAAAAAACTGCTCTTTAGCGAAACTATATCTCGAAATTTGCAAGAGAGCTATAAAACTATACCTAAAAAAGATAAAAGGAATTTTGTGGCTACGGTTATCAAAGATGACAAAAGATTGAGAAAATATAAGCTGCTTCATAAATTACCATTTTCCCGAAGAAAAACAAATATTGCAACTGTAGAAAAAAAACTAATTTTGGTTAATAAAATTCATTCATTTTTTGAAGAAGACACAAACAGTAGAGTAGCCGCGGGGAAAAGAGAGTTTATTAAAAAGAGAGATGTGAAGAAACAGAAAAGGTACTTAAATGATAATTTAAAAAATTTGCATGTGAAATTCTTGAAGGAGCAATGCAGTGTAAGCTATTCGACGTTCTGTAAATATAGACCTTATTGGGTGGTTTTCCCTAAAACAGAGCGAGACACTTGTCAATGCAAATTGCATTCGAACATAAATTTGTTGATTAAGGCACTTAAAAACCGGGACATCATCACTGAAAGTACGGGAACACATGTTATTAATAGTCTCTGTTGTGATGCAAAACAAAAATGTCTCGAACGTGTACATGTGAACTCTGCGCAAGTAAAGTTTTGAACTATCATGAATTTCAAAATGACAAGAAAATGATATTCTATCAATGGGTGGTAGAGAAAAAGCCGTATACAGTGAAACATGGAATACAAAAGATTAAAATAGTCAGTATAAAAAAAAAATTTGAAGATTATCCGCGCAACGTTATTTACAAATTAGAGTCAACTCTGGATACATTCCTTAAGCACAATTTAAATATTACTGTTCAGTATGAGGTTATCAAACAACTGAAACAAAATTTAAAAGACAACGAGATACTATTGCACGTGGACTTCAGTGAGAACTATTGCTTGAAATATAATCAGGAAATACAATCCTTTCACTTCGGAGGAAGTAGAGAACAAGTATCCTTACATACTGGAGTTCTTTACTATAAGGACAGTGATGCAGCTATATTTAGAACCAAATCATTTTGTACGATAAGCAATTGTTTGAAACATGATGCTGGAGCCATATGGGCTCACTTGTCTCCTATTTTAAAGATGGCACAAGAACTAGTACCATATGAAATAGTACATTTCTTATCAGATTCACCCTCTAGCCAATATAGGAATAAAAATATTTTTTATATGATCACTAAATTAAAAGATATCAACAGTAATATAACTCAAGTGACATGGAACTACCAAGAATCAGGCCATGGTAAAGGAGCTCCAGATGGTATTGGTGCAGTCGTAAAACGAACTGCTGATAATTATGTGAAATATGGTGGCGACGTTGGTTCATTTGAAGATTTTTGGGCTTTAGTAACCAAAAATGTACCGAACGTGCACTTTGAGATGGTGACAGAAAGCGATATTGACAGTAGAATATTTCCACCAAATATTTCAGGCTTTAAGGGAACAATGAAAGTACATCAAGTCATTTGGACCGCTGATAATATTAGAACTATTACTTTACGAAGTCTAAGTTGTTTCGAGTGTCAAGATTGCGGCATTTCGTGTATACATAATAAGCATTTAGGCTTCCTTCATTTTAAAAGCGAAGAGGAGAGAGTTGATGTTGATGAGATTGATCAGCGAAGCGCTCACAATGAAGACAGTTATATCAATGATGACCAGTCCTTAGCAAGTATAGATACTTCCACTTTTTTGAATAACCTGAATGAATCAGATCTTTTAAAAAACTTACAGCCTCTACAGGGCCCAATCGATTTACAGCTCTCACCGTTGACAAATGTTACAGCTACATCTTCGACTGCGTTAAAATCTCCTAAAATCAAGATTTTATCTGACATCCGTATAAGTTGGGAAAACCGTAAATTTTATAAGACGCCAAATCAAAAACTAATGCCAAAAAAAATTAAAGAAGTTTTTAATTCTGAACACCAAAGGCAATTCCAGACTTTCGTGCAATCAAATAAATCAGAAAAAGAAAACAAAGACTGCAATAAATATGATGGATCAGATGATAGTGACGAATTAAGTATTTTTTAAGTTTCCTAATGTTTATGTTTGCTTTTGCTCAATGTTTTACAACATAGATTAAGTTTGACTAGAGTAACACTGTCGGATTGATTGTCGTTAGACGAGTCACAATTAACAATTTGAGAGTAAATTAAGAATTTTTGAATATTTTTTAAAACTTTATAATATTAAGTAAGCTATGTTTTTGTTTGCATACTGTGATTTTGCACTAAAAAGATTTTAGATTAAGAAGACTAGTTACTAATTATTTACCTATTATATTTTGTTTATTAATTGTCCAGTTAGATATTCATAATACTTTGTGATTGTTCTATATTTTTAAAATCTTTTATTGTTTTAAGTTAAAATGTGATTTTGCGTCCGAGCCCAAAAAAACTACCCATATTATTAAGTAAGGAATTAAGTTACCTACTATTTGTATTGTATTAATTGTTGTTAGGTTGTAGTCAGTCAGTTATATACAATAAGATAGGGTGGACTACTGTTTAGGAGCCTTCAATTATTTAAAAACAGTGATTTGGTTTCCTTACACGAAGTTGATTTTTTGAGACTGAATTGAAATGAAAGTCTGAATTGAAATAAAAGGCTAAATTAAAATAAAAAACGGTGATTATTGAAATTATATTGTTTTATTTAGCTAGTTTAAATTACCGTCTTTTACGGTTCATTACCATCCTAACCTATTTCGTAACATTTTTACGGTATTTCATTGCCATCCCGACTTATGTCATTACCATCGCGCCCTAGTTCATTACAATCCTTTCAATTTTCATCACCATCCAGTTGTTAAATTTCAATCGTCATTTTCTCCGTGATTATACAAGATAATAACGTGCCTTCCACATTAAACTAATCTGGTAACAATCAAAACTCGTTTAAATAAAAAAAAAAACATAAAATGTAATATTTATTTTTATTCTGCGGAATGGTTCTTTTTGCACGAAACGGCGGAATGAACCACCGTTATTTATTATCTTCTGATGCGGCAATTGCATGGTGTTGAGATCAGAATGCTGAGGGGGATGCGTGGTTTAACGCAAATTGATACTATAAGGAATGAGTAAATAAAAGGAAGTCTGAAAGTGGCGCCAGTGACTGAAAAGTTGTGTGGTAATCGGTAATCGTGGTATGGACATGTAATGTGGAGGAATTAGGAAAATGTAGTGAAGAAAATGTTAAGTATGAAAGCGATAAGAGTAGAGGAACCCTCCGGCCGTTTTTGCGATTCGCAACCAGTTGCGAATTAAGAATGTTTGCTTCTTGTTCGCAACCAGTTGCGAATCAAGTGATTTTTTTCCATAACCGCATGAAACTATAGATGGACTGTGTGAATAATGAAATGGCTAGAAAGGAGGTGACTGCTGAGATAACGAGTAATAGAGAAGTATGGAAGAAGAAGACATGCTGCGCTAACCCCAAATGAATTGGGATAAGGGCTGGAGAATTATGATGATTCGGCGCGGATAAAGGAGATGTTTCATTTTTGTATGGGACTCCGGCCATGACCTGTACCTTTCAGGAAAGGTGGGAAAAAATCCCCTGAATAGAATAAAGTAACATTTTTTAAATAGTAATAGATGGTTTTAATGCACATAATAAAAATTTAAAATGTTTGACGTTTGTCGCGAGAGTTATGACAGCCATGACAGGTTGAAGAGATGAAGTTAACATAACCTAGAAATTGTTATTTGATAATAATTGTTTATCTGAACTGATTTTTTTCGATGCTTTCGTATTTGTTTTGTTCTCTGTTTTCATAAAACGTTAGACAATACGAGACGAACGACACTGACTGACTGACACTGATGGGTTTTGTCACTTGTCAGAACAAAACGTCATTTTGAATTTTTCGTTCAGAAGTACACTCCAAAAAAGTAGTACATATTATATAGTTTTTAACGATGAAATCACCACACTTGCTTATAATTAGTTGAAAATTATGTCTAAGAGACCAATAATAACAATTAATTACAAAAACATATACTTTTCATAATTTAACGTCGATGTGATATTATGTTTTGTGTGACATGATTTCAGAACGAAAGCAAACTGCAAACTGGAAGACGCCATGTTGAAATGAATGGGGCAATCATTGAAAAACTATTACTTTTTGTGCACAGCAAATCAGGCTTAAATTCACGAAAGAATATTTTTCCCAAGTTCGTGGTATTTTTTCCTCTTTTTCAATAAATGTACATCTTATGGCCAAAAATGAAACATCTCCTTTAGTGAGCGAAGTTTCATAGGATTTCATACTATTCTAAAGGTCCAATTCTTTCTGCTCTTTTGCTTCGCGGCTCTGACAAGTGTACGTTTACCTTTAGAATTCTACGTAGTATGTTTTTTCCATTGTCTGTTATATGAGAACGTAACACACACCACCACACACATAGGCCACACAGGCCCATTTCAGCAAAAATACCGGGCAACTGGTGCCCGACGCCAGTTTTTCCAGAAGATATATCAGTTGTTGAGCATGTTCTAAAGGATTTAAGTTATTTTTATTAATTGTTTTTAAAGGTTTCCTGTCAAGATGACGTAGGCGGAAAGCCGGTCACAATGAACTGTGGGTTTTTGAGCAATTACTTAAACGTAGCTTAACCTTTTTCATTTGGTCTAAGATCTCTTTTCTTATTCTTCAAGTCAAATTTCCGGCCTTTTGTAACATTTCATTCCATTTCATTGGATGAAACGCAGTCTTTTTAAACCGTCAGGTTTCGGTTTTTGAAGAAGGTCGGGTTCAGAATAATGCGTGTGATTTTTTTAAATACTGAATAGGCTTGCGGTTAGCCACAACTTGCCTGATTTGAAGCGATGATGCGGCCTAGGGGTCTTGGATGTATGTGAAAAAATCTTTATTGAAAATTTGTTACCATAAAATAGGCTTTATTCAATAATGCATCTGTGTTTGAACTAGATAATGTCCGTTACCCAGAAAACAACGCTCTTCCTTTACAGTAAAACATTGGAAATCCGTTAATGTGGCTTAAACAATAAGATTCCTTATTATTTAAGCCACAACAAAAAACACAAATATAAACACAATAAGAACAAAGTTACTAAATAAAACTAAAACGAATGTGTTGAGCAGTCCTCCTCGAGAATTAAATGTAAGTAAGTTTTATTCTTATCAACTAAATTATTCCTTATTTCCTTAGACGTAGTTACATAACTACTGTTCCAGGCTGCCCCATAAAACTTTAAGGGATTCTCGTATATGCGTGTAGTTTTCTAGTAGGGACAACAGCTGCCTTTTCGACATCTGTGATCTGACTGATATTGTTATTAGCCTCATTTTGTCTCGACCCCTTTGTTTTAAAGACTTGTACAAGAAATTATCATTACTGTTTCTTTTTCCCCTTTTGGTATTATTTTGAAGTCCTGCAGAAATCAAAGCCAATGAATTATGGAGGAATGCTGAATGGCTTTGAATAGGGTTCTTCGTGTAGATATTATTATCTGCCTTTATAGTCTATTCCCAACCGTAGCTGATTACCAGTATTTCATATGGAGCGACTGCCTATCTGACCTCTACAAATGGTAACTCCCCTGTAGCTTTATTGTTATCAACCAAGTTATTCCTTCAGCAAAGATTCCCTATAAAACTGTAAGGGCTATTAGCTCCCATTGGAGAACCCTTTATTATTTATAGTATTGGGAAACTAGACAATTTTCGAGTGGAGACACAGCCGGCCTTGCTGTATCCGTGGGTTGGCTGATATTGTTATTAGCTTCATCTGTTTCGAACCTTTTGTTTCAATGTAGGGCTTGCTCAGGAAATTTCTTGTGTTTCTTTTCTCTTTTATTTTCGGATTGTTTTTGTAAAAGAGGTCGTGCTGAAACCGTTATAATATGATGAAGGATTGATATTAAAGGTGACTACTGTGCATGGATTTATATTGGCTTAGGATCATCATTTGCCTAGCAGCACTTTCCTAATTCTGCGAGATTCCAGTCATACCAGGCCGCGTAGGATGACTGCCGTAGAAACGAGCTATGTCGAGGAAACTGAAACATTAAACTGAAACATTTTCTTTTTATCATTATGTTCCGTAGACGAAACTACTGATGTTGCTCAAAAAGCCGCTAAGCTGAAGTGGGACTGGACTGGCCACGTCTGCCGCATGCCCAATGATCTGTGGGCCAAAATAACCATTTTCTGGAGCCCTGACACAGCCAGAAGGCGTCGCGGTAGACCTCGTAAAAGATAGCGGGACGAGCTAGACAAGACCAGCGACCAGTGGTCCACATTGGCCCTGGATCAAGACAATTGGAAGTCATGGGGAGAGGCCTTTGCCCAGCAGTGGGATGACGCAGGCTAACAGTATCAGTATCAGAAGAAACTCGTATCTATAGTGGTCATGCTACGCGTGCATATGCAACTGAATACCGGTATTTTTTATGGAGCTAGATCTGACCTCCACAACCCAGTTACTGAGTATCACAGGTCTGCCTAGTTGTTCTTGTCTGCCTCGTTGGTCTTAATGGCTGGAAGCGGGACTGCTGACCATGGGGTCCTCGGTTCGATTCCCAGATCAGGCAAATTGTTGATGGGTTTATCCATCTCAAATTTCTCAATTGCAGTTACGGACACCACGGACCAGGCATAAATCCAGACGGGTTTATGCCCGGTTGATGTCAATAGGCTCGCTCCATATTACATGGGACTTAAACATAACTGGGGAAATGTGGGAGTTACTCCTCTGCCTAACCTTCCGGGGATTACATACGCGAAGTCATGTTATTTATTTATTAAAACTTTATGCACAAGTATAAAAAAATACTGTACAAAGGCGGACTTAATGCCTTAAGCATTTTCTACCAGTCTATCTTAGGGTGATGCAGAGAGAAAACATAGTAGGTGCAGCATAACAAATGGTAAAAAAACATTAACAAATAAAATCTAACGATGCATACATAAATACATACATACATATAAACAAAATGTAAAGAGAGAGACTGTAAACTAACAACAATTTAATTATGAGATGAATCTGCCAGCTTCTTAAGTAAGTGTTATGTGAACCGACTGTTGGTTAATCTGATGTTCAGAGGGAGCGCATTCCAAAGGAAGACAGCCTTGAAAAAACCAGAGCGGTGAGAAGGACAACGTAGAAGACGATTATTGGAAGAACGAAGATTCTTAGCGCAGAGCACAGCTGTGTGTTATGTCGATTCGAATAACCTAAGTCAACGTTACATCACTACTTACGACGCGCTGCTACCCGCCTGCCCTATAAAACTGTGAGGGCTATCCATAAGCGTCTAGTTTTCGAGTAGGGACAACAGCCGACCTTGCCAACATCTGTGGCCGAACTGATATTGTTATTAGCGTCATCCTGTCTCGACTGTATTTTAGTGACTTGTTCAGGATATTATCATAAGTTTCTTCTTATTTTGGGGTTGTTTTTATAGAAGAAGTCCTTCTGAAACGTTATACTCGTTGAAAGCTGCTGCTAAGCTCTGTTTGCGTGTGTATCATCATCTGCTTACCTTTTTCCTATGTTGGTCCAGTTGAATATAAGTATTATACCTATCTGAAGTAGCTAGTAGTAGCTAAATAATACCAGCCATTTGGATCAATCTTCAGGTTAAGGTCGGCTTGCCTAGTCTGGTCCATTGATGGGTGACCACTCATTCCATACTGAGCTTCTTCCATGCCTCGGAAAGCACTTTAAGCCATTGGTGCCGGCTTTCATTTCTACAAACGACTGCCGGGACCAAACGGCTAATAACGCTAACGACTGCCAAAGACCTACATCTTCGGCAGTCCTTACAGGTATTCTGTGGTCTGACAACCAGTTTTACCAAAGGGTATCGTATTACCCAGTGCCAACTCGGTTGAGGTCAGATAGGCAGTCACTCTATGTAAAATGCTGGTATTCAGCTGCATCTGGTTACACTGGAAGCTGACCAGATCGAGGCAGATGATGATGATTACCCAGTTTCTAGATAACACGATACCGCTTGGTAAGACTTGTTTACACACTTTGGGCTTCTAAAATTTAATTTAAAGTTAAGAAATAATTAATGTGCATGAGGCTCAGGTTTTAATCTTCTAAACTTAGTCTAAGCATAAGATGTTATAAGTATTGCTTGATATAAAGAGGAAGTAGTAAAACGCGTCTTGTGAAAGGGTAAATCCGCGTAAGTGCGACCCCCAACCCTGTCGCAGCTTAGTTTCCGGTAAAATTAAACATTTAGGCTCATGAGGGACAAACTTTGGCAACGCACTGGTAAACCCCTCGAGTTTTAACCAGACGACCTTGAGGAATGATGATGGAAATTCAAAACTGCTTTTGGGAATTACTCAGTAGCAGCCACGGAGTCTGGATCTGTGCCTGGCTGATGGCAATAGGCTTGACACCTATATTACATCCGACTTAAACAAAACTGACGAAATTGCGAGTTTAATTATTAGGTACACCTCTACTTAACCCTTCAAGGATTTCAGACAATATTATGTTATGTTAAGGGAAGTCAAACATCAAAAATCAAAAAGTAAAAATGTATAACGGTAAGACTCAGTGTAACGGAAAGACTAAGTGTAACGGTAAGACTAAGTGTAACGGTAAGACTAAGTGTAACGGTAAGACTCAGTGTAACGGTAAGACTCAGTGTAACGGTAAGACTCAGTGTAACGGTAAGACCCAGCGTAACGGTAAGACTCAGTGTAACTGTAAGGCTCAGTGAAACGGTAATACTCAGTGTAACAGTAAGACTCAGTGTTATGGTAAGACTCAGTGTAACGGATGTGATTCTCATACCGACAAGCTAACATGGTTGATACCCTCAGAAAGTCGTTGCAGACGTGGCAATATTTATTGTGTAAAGATAAAATATACATGCCTAGGCACAGTTGTCTTTAGCCTGTAATTATGTAGATCAATATAGTGACTTTTCAAGTCCTGATTTATTACTATCTTGGGATTTGAACATGTATACGCGTCTTATTATTCGCCCTTTGGCTATCTTGTAGCAATCTCATATTTTCGTTTATTATTGAAAAAAAGTAATATCGAAATACCGCAGATATTAGGAAAATGTTATTTCGTAGTGAGTTGAAAATATGCAAAGTAATATTAGAATGATATTTTGTAACTTATCTTTAAACATTAAAATTATACAATTCAATAATGAAGCTAAATATTATGTACATCGGCGAACGTAACCCAAAATTGTTTTTTTTTACGAAAAACCTTACTTACATTGCGATATTTGGAAAAGATGATTTATATCTATGTGGATTACCTACATTACCTCCATTTACATTGCTGCTATATGTTATTGAAATCCTTATTGGCCTCAATTTGGATTTCAGGGTACCAGCAAATCACACAAATTATACAAACCACAATCTAGGTTATAATAGACCAAAGTGACCCGAATTGCTCCTGAATCGGTCGTGAATTTATGTAACCGAATCTGTAGATGGCGCCATTGATGCCTGACGCTGCTATCTGCTATTGCCTTTAGAACCTATTAAATCATGCTCCTGCAACAATTCGATAGCCAATATACCAAGGAAAGAATATAACTTAAACCACCCAATGCTGGGGAAAGGCCTCCCCCAATTACTTCTAGGAGTTTTTCTCCCGGTCACTTAGTCACTCACCTTAGGCAAGGTCCGAAACCAACCCTCACGGTACGCGTCTTGGTCGTCTCGCCACCTCAGCCTGGCGGTCATGCAGCTGACGTGACCCGTTTATTTCCATTTTAGCAGCAGCTGGAATCCTTTTTGCCAACATGTATTTTGTGGTTTTGGAACGCAGCGTTGTTTTTCGTACGCTTCGTCGTCTTTTATGCCTAAAATGCCGCGTTCCATGATTGCCTTTTAACAAACTCCAAGGTAGAACTTCTGCGATTCGGCATTCTAAAGAATAAAAAAATTGATACCTACTATAACTAAAACGTCGTTTCATTTATTTCCAGGAACTCGCCCTACAAACAAAAGCGATCGCCTCACTATCGGTGATCACATTCGTGCTGTCAATAGTGTTGTGTCTCGCTCTGCTACCAGCGGCGCCAGAATGGGAGGCATTGGCGTTGGCTGGCTCCCTACTCGTCACCATCAGTCTAGGCATTGGTACGCTGATGGCCACTCATCATGCGCCATTGCCACTCTTCGCACTGATTTTGGTGAGTAGACTTATAATAATAACCTTGTTTTATACAGGCAAACAAGCAAGGTATTTGAGTTGTGTTGTAAATGAGCTGTTAAGAAGTCTTTATCACAATTTCGCGCCTAAAGTAACGTGTTAAGCAAGCTGTGTTTTACATCTTAGGTAGATTGGTACCCTGAGATGGTCACAAAGAGGTTCAATATAACGTATACATACGTAAACTCACGCCTATTTTCCATAGGGGTAGGCAGAAACTATCACTAACAGAATGCCACCTTCTACAATCGTTACGTACTCCATTTATTACATCATTTTGCCTCGTCCACGTGTATACATCTGGTTATATATATCTAGCATTAGGTACTTTTTGTGTACAATCTCCCTACAGCGATCGGCTTTACCGCTTTCAAAATGGTTCGTATAAAGCAACAATTGCGATGGAACCAGTCTCCAAAATTATACCAACCTAGCATCCTCTAAATAAATGATCCCCACAACTCTAGCTACATGGATGTGCAAGCAGGTACTGCTATCAAAAATGTATAGTCCCACGGGCCCAGTTTAGAAGGCTCAGTACAAATTATAAAGTTTCATGGTCCCTCAGTGAGTGCTTATAGGTACTCACTGAAGGTGGGAAGCCAGGTATTTTTGATGTTACTTTGGAAGTAGTTTTTATCAAATCAAATCAAATCAAATCAAATCAGTTTTATTTGTTAACACAGGTAACGAAATACAGATCTTAAGTTTGGTAAACAGAACGCTATGTTATGCCAGGAGGCGTACAAATATGGTGTATCGTTCTTGTGATGGTGTTAGGGTCGTTTTAATAAATGTTTGAAGGAGAGGATGTTGTTGTGTTCAATTCCGGAATAGGTTTGAAAAATTTAGGAGATTTTGACAACGTACTGACAGCTTTTCCATATAAGTTTTACGAACATATTATAATTTATTAAAACAATTTTTTTTCAGATAATAAAATTGTATTCCAAAAAAAACATAAAATTAAAAATATTAAGTGTAATCAAATCTAGTTGTAATAAAATTATCATTGACTCGTTTTCCTAAGACAAATTTTCAACGTTCAGCAACTCTTCCCACTGAATCATATTTTGAACATAACTAAGCTGGCCTTATTGGTGAGATTCTTCAAAAAGGTCAGGTGCGTACTACTCGGTACCGGCGTACGGTTACGACCGTGACGTTTATGTGATACATGAATGTGGACAAGGCAAAAGGAGTATGTATGGATCAAAGCTGGTTGTGTTCTATGGTTTCTGCCTACCGCCATGTGAAAATAGCGTGATTTTATGTATGTATATGTTACCGGCCAAACCCGATTTCTGGCTAAACTAGTTTGTCCTAGGCCAAACTAAGACTCATCATAACAGGATCATATAGAGCAACCCAACTAAATGGGTTAGGTTAGGTTAGAACTGTGACCATAAACGCGCGAGTCGAGCGAGTGTAACGGGCGGGGCGGTGCCACATCCAAGTTAGGCGCATTGTAAATGTTTTGTTTGGGTCAATATATCCTGACACGATAAGCCACTTAACCGGTTTGGCCTAGGACAAACTAGTTTGGCCTGAAAGCGGGTTTGGCCGGTAACATATATACATATTATATGTAGTATCAGAGTATATTTTTAAAAGAGGGTCTTCATTCTTGAATATTGCTAGTAAAGCTTATCGAGTTTCAGGAACAATTTTAGAATTTCAAACACAAATAAATTCAGTTCGAATCCTCAATCTACATTTCCGATTGTATTTAACTTTTATAGCTACTTCATCAAAATCCTCTCATTTCTATTCATTTGTCTTGCCCACAAATCTACCGACGGTGGCAATTCTCAATCTATTTGTGTTTCCGAGGAACGTCGCAGTTTGTTGGAATACTTTGTTTTCTACTTACGCCCCTTTTTAATTTTTAGTAACTATTAGGCGTGCCTGCCCTTTTCCCATGGTACTTTGGGTTGGCGCAACACATTTTGTTCTTCCTTACTTCAATCTCAATCGTCATGCCAACATCTATTCCATTTCCCTTGATATTATTCCTCACACAATGGAATGGACTCTAATCGTCCTCTCCCTCTTCATCCAACAACGTTTATCATCACTCTTTTAGTCACATGTGATCTATCCCTCCTCATGACATGTTCATACCAAGACAGACGACTACCTTTCATATTTTCTGTAACTGAAGCTTCTTTTAAACTATTTTTCATATGCTCATTTCTTACTTCATAGATTTTAGCCACTCCACACATCCACCTCAAAGTTCTCATTTCAGCTGCATGCAATCTTTTTCCATCCGTCTTTTTCACTGCCCATGATTCCGTTCCACAAAGTACGACAGACCGAATCACGGACTTGTTAAGTTGTAGGGCATTCGTGGTTCGCAAGTTGTTCCAGTGACCTGTTGCCATTTCCAGCTAGTAGGCCTAAACAGGCAGAAATTGCTTTCAAAGCGTTTTTAACCATACAAAGGCTCTCAAAATAACTACCATAAAGTAAAGCTAAAGCTTTAGATAAATTCAAGTTATTTTTGACTTTCTCATATACAAGGTGTTGTTTTGCATCCTCGTCAAATTTCAGGAGGTGGTCACAAAATACACAAATAATCAATTAAAATTACGATACCTAGTTAATTATTAATAAACTCTGATTTTTTTGGTTGTTTAAGTTTCTCAATATTTCTGAATAACCCCCTTAACGTGGTTTAGGGAATAAGAAATTATCAATTAAACGTTTGAGATTGTTTGTTTGTGTGAAAGCGAGGTTATAGGGCAAGAACCAGACGGACCGCGTTTAAAACACGGCTGGTACAAACTTACCGATTTCGGTAAAAAAGGAAAAAAGAAATTACCTACCAATTTTATTATGGATTCGGGACGAAAATCATTAGCATAGTTACCTCCTTGAATTTGACGAGGATGCAAAACAACACCTTGTATAATGTTAGTGTTGTGCTTTGTGTAGGATCAGAATTGGGGAATTTGACAATTCATTTTATAAGACGTCTCTTCTGTAAGAGTACCCTTTCAGCTAGAGCGACCTTTTCGCTGTCTAATGCGAAATTCAGGACCTCGGGTGAGGCGACATCAATACTTACGCGTGCGTCACTTGTTTCTTCCCGTATATTCCCAGTGACCCCCGCGGGGATTGCCACCGGAGGCAAATGGGAATAAAAATTCCCAGTCGCCACCGGCGGTAACTGAAAAGTCATTGCCTCCACTTCAGTTTCGCTATACATTGCTTTCTCCATCGTAGAGAATAAAAGGATGAGGTAACTTATCCTAAACCTGCCTCTAATCTCTAAAAAAATACAATGTAATTGAAATATTTTTTTATTTTGATTTCGATATGAATAAACTTGTTAAAATAAACATTTAAACTGGTATTTTGTATCACATTCACAGATAATCAGACTCGTGTGTTTAGAATAATTTTATAAGAAAACTAATTTAAAAAACTTGAGAGGTGTCAAGGGACACCCGGATGGAACGAAGTTCCTTTCACGTACATAATATCAATACATTTTAGATTTAAGTTAGTGTGCGAAAAATAAAATATTTAATTTACGGAAGATTAATACTTAATTCGAAGCAATACGTCTTACTTAACTGCACAACCGAATTTGTACTTTGTAGTTCGGTCACTCAAAATAATAATCATATCTATCCTTACTCACATACACACCCCAATTGTACGTAATTTAAGGAAATTTCAACTTTATTTTAAAGAAATAAAGATTACAATAGCTTACTATAGCAAAAAGTGTCGTGACAACTTTTCGTAAGAATTTTTTCCGTCTAGCCCCCTTTCACAACGCGCGATAAGGAACTTCGTTCCAAAATTTTATAACAAAACACCGTTAAATCACAGATATATTAAGGCTTTTATTTAATTACGTTACTCATTTTATGTAGTATTCTGTCCCAGTTATCCTTTTGTCCTTGAAATACTTTACCGAGATAAAAAAACAATAAGGACTGTAATGCAAACGACATAGTCTAAATCAGCATGCATGATGTTACATAAAAATGGGTTCAGCGCAACGGCGGATCCAGGGGGGGGGTCATGGGGGTCATGACCCCCCCCTGAGCTGGTTCCAGGACTTAGGTGGACCACTAATTGAACATAATGATTTTATTTATATATTTTGTCACCATACAGATTTTATGTAACTATATAGCTTGTGTTGAATGTTGTATTTATTGTCTCTCTCTCTGTCATTGGGTTAGGGTAGCACCTTAAGCTTACTGACCTAACCTAAAATCTTAGATAAATTCACACGATGAAATCAAGTGTATCGTCGTGACCACACAATTTTTTATGTATTATGGCTACACTACCTGTCAGTGTAGCGACAGCAGAAAGGTCTTTCTCTACGTTGCGCAGAATTAAATCGTGGCTAAGATCTTCAATGGTTGAAGATCGCCTAACCGGACTGGCACTTCTCCACATTCATAAAAACGTACCCATAGACGTTAATGACGTAATAACACGTTTCGGGAGAAGACGTAAAAGAAAAATAGATTTTATTTAAATACTTATATGTATTTTGTCTGTTTCTATTTTGTTTGTTGGAAACCCTAATCGTACCACCTCTTCACTTTTGCGGAGTTTTGCGTCATACCCCTAGACATACCTCTAGCTGTTATGACAAGCCACTCCTCAAAGAGGGGACTTATCGCCACTATTGTGGCGTGCCCTGCACATGGTTGCGACAGTCGCTGTCTCCATGTCGCCATGAGATCGCGCCGGAGGTCTGCCCGCTGAGCAACAATTTGCCGAGCAAGCGGAGTTTCCCCCGGCGTAGTGCCTCCGCGCGCCATTCGTGCAGGCGCGCGTGTACTATCGCCTCCAGATCCCATGGTGGCAATCCGGCCAAGAGGCTCGCCGCCTCGCCGGAGATCGTGCGGTACACCCGGACCAGCCTTACGACTACCACCTTCTGGGGTGCGTTCAGGTAGTGGGCGGCTCGCCGCCTCAAAGAACGCGCCCACACCGGGGCCCCGTAAAGGGCCATGGACCGCACGACCCCCGCGTAGAGCCTCCGGCAGGAGCCGTTTGGACTCCCCAAGTTGGGCAAGAGCCGCTTGAACGCAGCCCCTGCCCGTTCCAGTTTGGGGGCCAAACGTCGGAAGTGCTCCACGAAGTTCCACCGGCTGTCGAGGACAAGCCCTAGGTACTTCAGCGTCGACTCGACGCCGATGGGAACTCCTCCTACCGTCAGTATGGATCCCGACGGTGGCGCATTCCGAGGCCCATGAAAGCACATGGCCTCGGACTTGTGCAATGCCACCTCGAGACCCAATTGCCGGATTCTCTCCACGACTATCGCAACCCCGCGTGTCATTAGTTCGGCCGCCGCCTCGTGCGACCTCCTTTGTGCCAGCACCAGCGTGTCGTCAGCGTAGCAAACTACGCTGACACCGCTAGGGAGGTCGGCGCGCAGCACCCAGTCGTAGCCGATGTTCCACAAGGGTGGCCCCAGAACCGATCCCTGTGGAACACCGCACAACATCTCTCGCCGGTTCCACTCTCCGTTGCGACCGGGCTAGATGACGGCCCTGTCCGTCAGGTAGTCCCCGACCACACGACGAAGGTAGGTCGGCACCCGGTGATACCGGAGTGCCTACCTAATGCAGGTCCAGGGCATGGTGTTGAAGGCGTTGGCGATGTCAAGAGACACCGCCACGACGACCCCACCCCGGGACACCGCATCCCCCGTTGTGAGAGCCCTCACGCGCATGATGGCGTCCACCGTCGAGCGCCCTCTGCGGAAACCAAACTGTTGTTCCGCAAGATCCGGCCCCATCCCCACATGGTGCCCGGCGAGGCCGTTAGCAATGACTCTTTCAAAGAGCTTGCCCACCTCGTCGAGGAACACAATGGGCCGGTATGTGGACGGAGAGTCCGCAGGGCGCCCCGGATTCCGGATGAGGACCAGTTTCCCCGTCTTCCAACGAAGCGGGAACTGGCCTCTCTCCAGTCGGGGCCCGAGAGCCTCCGAGGCCAGGACCCAGGCTTTGCCAGGCAAGTACAGTACTTACGTACATTAATAAAATACCTACTTTTTATTTCTATCTATTGTATTCAAAATTAAATTATAAGTTCTTGACTTGACCACGACTATATGATATGACCCCCTCCTGGGGCCAAAGCTGGATCCGCCCTTGGTTCAGCGATAAGAAAAACAATGGATATTTACCCTCTCAACTAACAAAGCTACTTGAGGTCAAATTAATAAGAACTTTACTAAAACGACTTTATGATACTTGTTGCTTTGTGTTTCAAAAGCAAAATAAGTCGTATTTGCATTAGTGTTGTCTTAAATCATGCAGGTTTAGGATAAGTTACCTCATCCTTTTATTCTCTACGATGGAGAAAGCAATGTACAGCGAAACTGAAGTGGGGGCAATGACTTCCCAGTTACCGCCGGTGGCGACTGGGAATTTTTATTCCCATTTGCCTCCGGTGGCAATTCCGCGGGGGTGACTGGGAATATACGGTGTTTCTTCCGCAGTAGTATCGTCGCGTCTCATGCAATTGTTCACTTGTATTCTTCCCAATCGCTTAGGCGTAGAATGTGCAATTCGCAAAAATGTCCATATCGCAGAATGTCCAATATTCATCACTCTCGGTCAGCTGCTGTTGATGAGCACACAATGATAGTTCTATTTTTTTAATGAATATTTTTTTCCTTCCGTATTGTAGGGGTCGTTCAGAATTTGATCAACTCTCAAGGATTACATTAGTGGATACAAATTTATTTAAAAAAAAAAAAAAATACAACCGCTAAAAAAAGTCTATATTCATTAAAAAAAATAGAACTATCATGGTGTGCTGCTATACAGCAGCTGACCGAGGATGTGGAATACTGAACATTCTACGAAATGGACATTCTGCGCCTAAACGGGCGATCCGTGTGTCACGTGTCGGTTGAGCGTATACCTGTTTTTTATTTTCGTTTCATGCTGTTACTAAAGTGTTTGTGATTAGACATCATGACGAAAAGCCTTCATCGTCCGTCTTTCAAAAACCGTGAGCTTTTTTAATCCTGCACGATGGTCCGGCAAATACGGGGGAGGAATGGGGTACTTTAGCCTTTTTGACCAAATATGTCAACTTCCGCATTCACAGCCCTAAGAGAGTGTTCCCGTGCAATCCCTGCGGGACATTTGGTGGCATTTTCGTTTTTTCACACGACTTTGATGTTGGTCGAGATGTGGGTTGATCCAGAAATAAATGTCGTAAATTAACTTGATTTGTAGTGTTAAGCAGGGATTTTTTTCGTTATTTTTGGTGGCGACGTCAGCAGAAAGAATATTTATACTGAGCGTTAGATACACGCTCAGTATAAGTTATTTTTCTGCTGAAGTCATACACGTCACGTCATAGCTCCACGTTGATTCTACGTAGCTGTCACGTATACCTTGCATAGCAACTACGTAGGCTTTGCGTAGAGCCTGCGTAGACAATGACTAAAAAATTTTAATCAACAAGATTCAAGATTTCGACGAGGAACCGAAGAAGCTAAGACGTAAAGAGTCAAATTATAATTGTTCGTAACAGTTTGATTGGTCTACTTTTTCAACTAGAACACATATAAAATTTGTCGTTAGTACCACGTTTTGTTTGGAGAATAGTTTGGCGTTAAAAGTTGAAATTGGTTCAAAGTTTAGGAAGTGTGAACCAATCACATGGTGACAAGTTTCATTTTATGTTCGATTGCTATTTTAAGTAGTTAGAAACTGTTATGTTGGCGGTTTGTCTTTTATTTTTTAACCGACTTCTTAAAAAGGAGGTGGTTATGAATTCGACTAGAATCTTTTTTATTTCATGTTTTTAGGTACACCTATATTTCTCCGTGATTACTGGTCCGATTTAGTTGTTTTTTTTTTTTTTGGTAGAGGAAGCTTGCGCGGTATTCCTATAAAAATTTTGTTAACTTTGCTTAGGAACTTTTTAATTTATCCTCTTTATTATGCATTATTTTCTTTTTAGTATGTATGGATGATGTGCTAGTCTAGTTACAATGTAAAAATGATACTTGACTAGGATTTATGTGAGATACCACAACTAGAAAGTGTAAAAAAAATAACTTACTTCCAAACAACACTATAAAGTGGAAAACTTTCAGAAGTCGGTGGCAAAAAAGCCAATGAAACAGACAAAAACCATCACTCACTAAATTAAAGTTATTTTCCACTACTCTTTTATTTGGAAGTCTTTTTTTTTGATGAAAGAAGATTTTTTTAAAAAAAATCTAGGTCTTATTAATACATGCCCGTATCATTTCCTTTTTTTCAAAACATAATCACTAGAATAATTATGACAATCCAAAAACCCGAAAGAAAGCCCGTTTTTGAAGCCATGTTCAGACGACTATCAGACAAATTAGATAAGTTTTCAACAAAAAAGAAAATAATAAAAGCATAGATATACTTTTCCTCTAAATTTTGATATAAGAATTATTTAGATCAGTTTAGATTTGATGAAGAAAACAGCGGAATACAAAACGTCTTTTGGTCACGATTTTTGTAGGTAAAATCAGCGTAAGTTGCAGTTGTCCCTTTTGTACTTTACGGGGGCTTGCTCGGTCGCCGGCAATAGTTTCTTCAAATACCTATTCTTCAAATTCCTCAAGCCTAGAGTCTAGAGTCCTCTTAACGATGCTTATAAGTGCGAGTTTCAGTAAAGAGCTTAGTTGAAAGTAATCCGAACAGCTGGAGTTGATCTGACGACGGAACCATAAGATAACCTTATGTTAACATAGGTTCTCCTACATAAGTATAACAACGGTCTTGTTTGAACAAGCTTGAATCTTCCCTAAACTTCTCTAAACAAATTTTCGAGCATGTTTCCATTTTAACCTAACCTAACCTTACCTAAAATAATATCCTTACTATTTTGTTTAGCTTGGCACGTCCATTAATCTCGACCGAGGTTTACCTTGGATACTGCCTACCCCCTTTCGTGACGAAGCATAATTAATTAGAAGTTCCCATTTAGATTGTACGGTAATCGATAAGAGTTGCAGACAAGTTCTGTCACCAGCTTTGTATAATTTATCGGCCAAGTAGTTAAATTAAAATAAAGGTGGATATCGTGAATCAGTTTTAGAATGAGAATCAATAAATATTTTGGCCGTCTATACAGCCTATCAAAGGTGAAAGTTTTCCTCTATCAATCAGCTAAAATAGACAAGTATCGATTTCGGAAAATCTCACTAAAATTAACACCGTGTGCAATCTGCATAACACATGTTGCATTTTTTTTCATGGTGGAATTTGGAAATCAGCCCTATTATAATTATGTGCTTTTCACGTGAAATTACTATGAAGGTCTTCGGTACTATCAAGCTAAAAGGTAAAACGGGTTGCACTCCGGGAGTGCCGGCAGAAGTGAAAACTTGAATATTAACGTTGTGCATTTTTGATATTTTTAAATATCAGTATAAAAGTACTATCATTTATGTGGTAAAATACAATATTCACTTATTGCGCTATCGTACCAAACATGTCAATTTATAGTACATTAATAATTTAACACTATACAAAACTATTACAATCCGTCTTAAGAATTTTACCTCATTGTAGAAACCGAAGGTTTCCAGTTTTGGAAACCCAAACTCAATGACAGATGTCATCAAAATCAAAATCAAAATATTTTATTTCACATAGGCCTACATGGGCACTTGTAAAACGTCGACAAAAAGGTGCTCGGTTCGGGTTGGTCGTTTCCTATGGAGAAGAACCGGCAAGAAACTCCATGGTTACTCTTTTAAAATCATTTGGCTTTACAATTTTTCTATGTTACAGCATTGGCACTTAAGTATGAGTGGACATCGTAGGCCCGACAATAAGTCGTTGCTTACTACAAAACGTAGAACAAGATAAAAAGTTGCCAAGGATCTAGGAATCTATAAGGCCTACAATGTCCATACATTTACAAACAATCGGTAAATAAGAAAAAGAGTCTATACAAAAAAAAAGAAGATATTGCAAAAAGACTAGATTAAACAAGTGACACAAATGTTGCCATCCGTGCTGTACTATTCTAAACAAAATGGTGTAATGATTAAGAAACTATTGCCAAACATCTGATTAAAAATAATGGAAAAAAAAGTAAATAAAAATAAAAAATAAATAAAAAAAATAAAATAAAAATAAGATTGAGAATAGTTAGAGACATCCACACATTTGTGCCGTTTTATGAGCTACCAGGGAAGCCGCATGTGCGTAGGGGCTCAGGCCAAACTTCTCTATCTTCAACGTAGTCCTTAATTTTGTAATATGCTTTTTTAATTAGGACACGTTTGATATAATTTTTAAACTTTCCATCGGTCAGTTCTGTAACTGACTTCGGCAACTTATTATAAAAGCGTATACTGTTTATAAGAAATGACTTGCTAGTTTTTGTTAATCTAAATTTTGGTATTACAATTTCGTGTTTACTGCGCGTGTTTACATTATGGAAGTCGCTTCTAATTTTGAAAAGTCCTCGGTTTTTGCGGACATATAAAATACATTCTAAAATATAGAGTGAAGGCAGAGTCAGTATATCGATTTCTTTAAATTTTTCTCTGAGGGACTCGCGAGGACCCATTTTATAGATGGCGCGGACTGCCCTCTTTTGCAGTATGAAAATTGATTCAACGTCTGCTGCCGATCCCCACAGCAGAATGCCATAGGACATAATACTATGGAAATAAGCGTAGTATACTAACCTAGCTGTGGCTACATCGGTTAACTGCCTTATTTTCCTAACTGCATAGGCAGCTGAGCTTAACCTTCCCGAAAGAGTTCTAATGTGCGCGCCCCACTGCAGTTTTGAATCGATAGTAATCCCCAAGAAAACAGTACCCGCTATGACATCAAGTTTTTTGCCGTCAAGATTTAAAGAATCATGCCCACTTTCCATACATTTAAAAACCTGATAGTGAAAGTGTATGTATAGTTATAAGGTATAGCAGAAAGACTACTTGTAAGTTTAGAAAATAATGTCTTAGAGTCATTTTTACGATAAAAACGCTACGAAGGCCAGAAAATATTAATCTTAATTTTCTTGGCATAATGGCTGGCATCGCCTTTGCTTGCCTTCGTAAGAAATAGGTAAATAGAAGTTATAGAACTGTCTAATTACGATTTGCCATTTACCAAATATAAAATAAAGAAATAAGTGTGCTAGAACCTATTATTAACACAAGGGCGGCACAGTAGGTACACAACGAGACGCAAACGCAACATCGAAGGACTGCGCCATCTATATTACTATACTCTTTGCACTGCGCCCGGCGCCCGCCGATGCCCATCGCAGAACTGTCAAATGCCAAAAAATCCGTTTCACTTGTGCGCACTTATTGACATACTGCATGATTAATATATTTATTTATTATGTTATTTTTAATTAATCTGTACTTTAAAAAGACTAATATAGAAATACTTTCTGATTTTAATAAAACGTAAAATAATATATAAAACTCAGAAACAGAGTTGAATAAAGTCAAGTAGCAGTATGTAAAATGGAACGTCCTAGAAAAAGGTTAGTTGAGATCACAGACTACATAGAGATACCGTTGAGATGCGTTCAAATTATGGTAAATACATTAACCCTTGACTTAGAGAAATAATTAAAAATATTTCTTTCCTGCGTTTCTTTTAACATTGTGATAAGCGTAATTAATTTACAATTCAATAAGCTGAATTTTAAGATTTATTTCATCATTATACATAGTAAGGTGAAAAATGGGCATTCTTCTTTAGGTCACGTTGTGGTACATTTGGTAAAGAAAACTTAAGACATTTTGTTTTATTCGTATTCAGTAAAAGATTGTTGGCTGCGAACCATTTTGAGAGAATAGTTAAGCTTTCGTTGACATGTAAGACGTCCGTATCTTTTCTATGAATTTCAAATCATCAAGTTCAAATTCCTTCGTAACCTAATGTCAGTCCGTCGACGAATTTTCGTTACGAATTTTCGATCTGACGATCTGACGCGAGTTTAACATTTTTTACACACCACAAAAGTGCACAACGCTGCTAAAGAAGTTTTCACTTCAATAAATCCGCCTATTTCGCTCCTACTGCTGGGACGAAGGCATCCTCTCCGTGAAACGAAGTGGGCTGATGTCCACCACGCAGCCCCGGGTTAGTTGACGTCACATGTCTTCCAACTTTTGGTTCTAGGGCACAGACCACAAAAAAAATACAGTAAGAAAAAAAGATAAATTATACCTCATGCATGACGTGCGTGATATCCAGAATAAAAGTCAACAAGTGTTTGCAGAACGTCATATTTCCTTCAGCAACAATGTCAGGCAAAATGGGTTACAGCTAGCTAGCATAACAAAAGGACAAATTCCCTTATAACCAGATTAACTTTCTCAGCTCGCAAAATGACGTAATATTTACTCCACATCTGTCCAAGTTTTACGTTCGCGTGGCTGACTGCGCGTAATTGTGTAAAATTAACATATTTCCACAATCCTTGCTTGTCCAGATTGCATAAAAGCTAGAGGTAAGTTTGTAGATTATTATGTCCAAGTCCTGCTACAAATTATATGTCTTTTGAGCAGTTTATGCTTGAAATTCTGTTTTGTTATTTAAATTTTTGTGTTGTAGGTTAATGTTTTAGAAGTATTATTTTAATCATACCTACTTGGCTTGCAACTGTAATTGTAATATTTACAACTACATTTAACAAAAACCACGTTCAAAATCAAAATCAAAGTATTCTTATTTCATATAGGCCTACATGGGCACTTGTAAAACGTCAACAAAAAAGGTGCACTGTTCGGGTTGGTCGTTTCCTATAGAGAAGAACCGGCAAGAAACTCCATGGTTACTCTTTTAAAATCATTTGGTTTTACAATATTTTTATGTTACAGCGTTAGTACATAAATATGGGAGGACATCGTAGGCTCGACAATAAGACGTTGCTTACTACAAAACGTAGAACAAGATGAAACGCAGAACACTGTTCAAAATTCACATGATATTGGGATCTATTGTCCATAATTGATATCTAGCTACAATAACTAACTGACAATGGGCAATGGAAAAAATTCAGGGACACACATCAAAACGTGTGTTATAGTTGTTAAACTGTCATATTAGTTCAAATGACCTTAAAGGCGTTCACTACCGGAGCTAAGCTTGAGTTACAGATCGTTGAGTACTGGTAAAAACTGAAGATAACATTACGCATTTAATAAGCCCGAAGGGGTAGACAGAGGTGTATCTAATACATAGTATACCCAGATTTCGCCAGTTATGTTTAAGTCCCTTGAAATAGGGAGCGGACAAAATCCAGACTCCGTGGTTGATACTGAGAAATTCTTGAGATACTCAATAACAATTTGCCCGACCAAGAATCAAACCAAAGACCTGATGCTCAACGAGGCAGTCTACTAGTCTACTGGGAAAATTCGTCAGAAAAAAAATCATCAGCATGCTTGGTGTAACATAACGTTATAACTAACCAAGTATTTTTTATTTGCGATGGCTTTGCTCTTGACTCTAGTCTAGGTCAGAGATGACAGAGACAAAGCCGACGATGGTACGAGCTTACCTAGAAGAAGCCTGTTCACTCTAACTTTGAAGAGATAAGATTTTGTGCGCTTAACTGGAATAATAAATATATGCTCATAAAAATAGGTATTTTCTAAACGAAAACCAATAAAAACAATGCATTTAACCAAATTCGATTACAAGTTAACCTATGAAAACTTTTTAGAAACACAAAACGAATTGGAATAGGCTTAGCACAGACCGATCGACTAGATCACCACTCGAGCGATGCCTCGGTCATCCGCCACAATCACTGGTCGATTCAATTTATATAACAACGGCTTTACAGAAAAAAAAAGCGTTGAATTAAATTTATTTTTAAAATTTAATTATTGCACCATTCAAGATTATTGAAAAAAAAGCTCGTCTCCTTTGGTCAGTGGCCAGTCTATGAATTTTATTTTTCCGATTTTATCGAGAAAATTATTCAAAACAATTATGCTTCGGAGAGATTGCTCCAAATGTTTACCATAGTTCGTTACTGCAGTTTTAAGAATATCTAAAATGGATTACGTGACTTTTGTATAACATTTATCTAATACTTCAAGCATCCAAATGTACAGAGGCAGAATTAATATCATAGACATTTTCAACTTTTCTGTGTTTTGTAATGATTATATTCCCTGGACTGGTCACATCTATACCTACTAATATTATAAAGCTGAAGAGTTTGTTTGTTTGTTTGCTTGAACGCGCTAATCTCAGGCACTACTGATCCGATTTGAAAAATCTTTCAATCTTTCTTTTTTTCACGCTACGACCAATAGGAGCGGAGCAGCAGCGCAAAATGTTGCGAAAACGGGGAAAATGTGACGCAGCCAAAGTTGCGTGGGACAGCTAGTTGGAAATAAAAGACTGTGCAGATCGACCTGGCCACCATTCGAGTCGTCCCCAGCCACAGTCAATGACCGATGCAATTTGTCAAACAACGGCTTTAGACAAAAAGAAAGAATGCGTCGGATCTCGTGCTGAATTCAATTTGCCATGCAGGTCGAGTGGGCTTTATTTACAACGAACGATTCGCAGCGACGGAATTAATTAAATTGTCGTTCTCAACTCATCAAGGACGTTCAATTCTTCAAGGATCCTTTGGAGCTTAATTGATAGAGCGGCTGTTGGTAAACATGTTGCGTAAATTGTAATGGAAAACATGATTATGGCGATAGTTCCAATAGGGGATAATCCTATTTTTTTTTTGTCCGTCGGGTAGTTTGTTGAAAAGTATTGGACACGTATTTTTTCTTTTTTCACGTGGTCATAAAATTACGGAGATATATTGAGTTGAAATTAGAGCTTAAGACTAAAATATACCATATAGAATAAACATACATACAAATATATACACATATAAAAAAAAAGGTAAATATATACCTATTGTTATATAGAGGAAAGGTAATGCTCTTTAACTTGCTTTTTGAAGAGAAATAAAGATTTAGAGTCTCGAATGTTAGGTGGAACTGAGTTCCACAAACGTACTGCATGAACGGAGAAGGAGTAAGAGTAGAATTCAGTTTTATGGGATGGAAAATTAAGATGGTGCCTAAGGTGGGATCTACACAGAGCATCAGGAGAACGGGTAAAACAAAAACGGTCACGCAGGTAGCTGGGATAGGCTGGATTATAAAGGATGTGGTATAGGAGACATAATATTCGAGTGTTCCTGCGAAGACGGATAGGGAGCCACTTGAGTTCCTTGCGAAAATGAGAAACATGGTCATATTTCCTAAGACCAAACACAAAACGAATACAAAGATTTTGCAATCGCTCAAGCTTGTTCAACAGCTCCTCGGTGGCATCCATATAGCAGGCATCAGCGTAATCAATAATTGGCTGAATCAGAGTTTGAGCCAAGTAAATTTTGGTTTTAAACGGCAGGAAGCTCTGTAAGGATTTAAGCGAGTGGAAGGAAAAGTGCACCTTCCGACTAACCTCATTCACTTGAGCTCGCCAAGAAAGGTTGCTGTTGATTAAGACACCAAGGTCCTTAGCTGTTTCAGCATAGGCAATGGTCGAGCAACCCAGAGTAAGTGGAGTCAAAGATGACAAGTTAAGTGCAGTGCGATAGAATCTGCTGCCTATGATCATGGCCTGCGACTTAGAAGGGTTAATCTGTAAGCCGTACGACTTAGCCCATTGATCAATGCTCTTCAGGTCCTGATTCATGGCATTGATTACTGATTCCGCATCAGCCAGCAAGAAATGTCGATATAGCTGCAAATCATCTGCGTAGATGTGGAAGCTGGAAGTAATAACTTTGGTAACAGAATTTATGAAGATAGAGAAAAGAAGAGGAGAGAGAACGCCACCCTGAGGTACACCGGCAATGAGATCACACCAATCAGAGTAGATCTCTTCTTGGCGGACACACTGAGAGCGACCCCGAAGATACGAGTCAAACCAGGCTACCGCAGAGACAGAGAAGTTTAAAGATTGAAGGATCCCAAGAAGAATATCGAAATCCACTGAGTTGAACGCGCAACTAAAATCAAGTAAAATAAAACAGTCAGAGATTTATTGTCCATAGCCCAGCGGATATCGTCTGTAACTTTCAGGAGTGCAGTAACAGTAATGTGGCCAGTACGGAAGCCAGATTGAAAAGGGGAAATAAGGGTATTAGATGATAGATAACTGGAAATTTGACCATGAACAATGTGTTCGAGAACTTTGGAAAGGAAAGGAAGAATAGAAATGGGTATGTAGTCAGATAAGGCAGAAGGATTGCTAACTTTAGGAAGTGGTATTATGTGAGCCTGTTTCCAGGCTGACGGAAATACACCAGAGAATAAAGAAAAATTTACAATATGAGTTATGATGGGGAGCAGCTCTGAGATTATAGGTATTATCATTCTCGAACACAAATTGTCATGGCCCGCAGCAGAAGAGGAAATAGAGTGAAGGGATTTTTTGACAACGTCTTCAGAGACAGGACTGAAATTAAAAGGTGTACAATGAGGTAACGGCAAACTAGAGAGCTCAAACAAAGTTGAGGCTTTAACCCCTAGCGTTAAAGCCTCAACTTTGTTTTCCAGAGAAACTGGTGGAAAAGAAAAGTGCCTGTTAAGAGCGAATAAGTCTACATTTTTACAAGTATTCGAGGGAGATTTGCCGATACCGACAGACTTTAAAAATCTCCAGATATCAGAGGAGTTGCGATCAACGAGAGATTCGTGGAAATAGCGTCGCTTTTCTTTCTCGTCGTGGAAATAGCGTCTCTTTGTTTTTTGATATTTTGATAAAACAAAAAATACGTGTCTAATATTTTTGTATTACCTGTCTGACGGACAAAATAGAATGTCGTTTTCTTTACCCAGTCCGATCCCCTATTACGGGCAATAGTATTATTATCACTGCTTCTTTTTATTAGGTACTCATCTATACATACAAATAAATAAAATTGAAGTGGCTGTTTGTAATATTAAAATAACCGCTTTTTACTACATGCAAGTTAACGTATATAGGTACATAGAAGATTGAAAGAGAAGAAGAAGAAAAATTGTAAAAAAAATATTTTGGTATAATTATACCAAAATATTTTTTTTACAATTTTTGTCGGTCTGTCTGTTTGTTTGTTCCGGCTAATCTCTGGAACGTCTGGACCAATTTTGACGGAACTCTCACTGGCAGATAGCTGATGTAATAAGGAGTAACTTGGTCTACTTCTATTTTAGAAAGAAAATCTAATTCCACGCGGACGAAGTCGCGGGCACAGCTAGTATTACCTATAATAGGTAAAAGTTTGTAAGTTTGTGTGTAGAGGGTAATCTTTGAAACTCTTGAACTTGACTTCCGTTTCGGAATATTCTTTCACTAACGGGAAGCTGCATTATCACCGGGTGCCATATACTACATTTAAAACGTTCCTTTAGGATAATTTCCTACACAACGGGAGCGAAGCTGCGAGAAAAAGCTATTCTTTTATAAAATCATCATAGTTTTGTGCGAACCAACTTTGAATACTATCGCTCTTGTAACTTAATGCCCTGCAGCCCTGCCCTGCACTTAATTCTTTTCATCATAATTTCATAAATATCCATACTAATATTATAAATGCGAAAGTCACTCTGTTTGTTTGTTTGTTTGTATGTTTGTTTGTTACTTTTTCACGACTAAACGGCTGATCGGATCTTAATGAAATTTGGCAATAAGATAGATTTCAACCTGGGGAAGGACATAGGCTATATATCATCACGCTACGACCAATACGAGCGGAGCAGCAATGAAAAATGTTGCGAAAACGGGGAAAATGTGACGCAGACGAAGTTGCGCGGGACAGCTAGTAAGAAACTAAGAAATAACTTGTAGTTAACGATCAGAGTCACACAAACCGTAAGATCTATAATGTCTTCGAAGACCTATAACCTTTTCAAAACATAACGCCTGTAATCCTGAAGGGCACAGGTGTACCCTTCATTTAGCTATATTTTAGTCTCATATAACAGAGGGCAAGCCTATTGCCATTAAACGGGCCAAAGACTCCAAAGACTTAGGGCTACCACTGAGAATTTCCAGTTGAAAACGTAATAACTCTCCGAGCTGGAAATTGAACTCAAGACCTCATGCGCAACCGCAGCGCCTGCATAACTACAAAATATTAAAAAAAAAAACGAGTTTCACTCCGGGAGTGCCGGCAGAAGTGAAAACTTGAATATTAACTTTGTGCATTTTTGATATTTTGGAATGGTTAGGAAATAATATTGCACGAATTGCTTTAATTATCAGTATAGAAGTACTATCTTTTATGTGGTAAAATACAATATTCATTTATTGCGCTATCGTACACAAACATAACAAATTTATATTACATTAAAAATTTAACACATCAAAACAATTATAATCCGTCTTACGAATTTTACCACTTTGGAGAAACCGAAGGTTTTGTTTGTGCATAAGATAATTATCCAGTTTTGGAAACCCAAACTCGATGTTAGATGTCATAAAGTTCAAACTCTTTCGTAACCTAATGTAATCTGACGGTCACGTGTCCTGACGCGAGTTTAACATATTTTATTACCACTCGCGTCAGCGAGTTTAACATATTTTATTACCCATCACAGAAGTGCATAACGCCGCTAAAGAAGTTTTCACTTAAATAATAAATTCCTTATTTTTATTACAGTGACAACATTGTTACAGATATCATATAAAATCGTACAACATACAGACATTATGTCCTACAGATAGTCCTCTGGCTCCCAAGCTAGGTTTTCACCTGTGACTTGGAAAAATCAACAAACCAGTATGATAATATCTCCACAATGTCTCTGTTATCCATTCCACCATAAATGTTTACACCACAAACGCAATGCTGCCATGTTTCAACCCAGTCGTATCACAGATGCGATGAGATCGCATGGATAGGCTACGGAATTCAATTTCCTGTGAGGCCCTTCACACGATTTGTGCCGTAAGCCATTTTGATTTTGGGGCTTGGTCATACATTATGTTTATAGGGAGAATGTGATAAATAAATGAGATTTTCAATTGGAAACGTTAATGTTGGTTTGTTTGTATTTTTTGGTGTAGGTATTGCTTGATAACAGGGGTTACGGTCATGATTCGAGTCTGTATTATTAGGGGCGATTAAAATTCAGGAGTCGTTTTTTTTGCTTACATTATTTTCTGGGTACACAATATTATTTTGTTTCTAGGATTCCGTTTATTCGTCTTCATACATATTATTTACATTTTTTTAATATTTTTACAAAATTATTTAAAAAAGCATTTAAAAATATAAAAAAAAACAGTAGCCCACTGGCATCGGGAACAGAGTTCGAGCTACCGGAGGTCAGGGCTCTTGAAAGAGGAACCTCCTAACAATACGCGCCGTGACCAGAAGGACTGCTTACTGAATCAAGCCCTTGATCCAGCTGCTAAGCAAAAGACTCCTCAGATGTTGGTCGAGACTTTTGGCTATTAAGCCTTTCGCCGACACGACTATCGGCACAATGATTGCTGTACCTACTCATGTCCCACATGTCGACAACCTCGCGAGCCAGATCTAGATCGCTTATTGCTTATCTTTCGCTGCAAGGTTTTCGTCATGTGGGACCGTTATATCAACAATCATTGCGCGACGCTCCAATCAATCTTTCACCACAATGTCAGGCTTATTGGCAACAATACTCCTGTCAGTGGCGATAGGTCGATCCCAATACAACGTGATATTACCATCACCGAGAACTGGGTCGGGCGCATACTTTTAGTATGGCACTTCTGATTCCACAAGGTTGTATTTCAAATCAAGTTGCTGGTTGATAATCCTGGCAGCGATGTTGTGTCTATGCAAGTACTCTCGCCCATCATTGCACAGACAAAACCTTCGGTTTCCCCGAAGAGGTCACTGAAACGCAGCCAGGATACGGACGCTAAGAAGTATAGCTCGGGCCCATGTAGGGCCAAGTAAAAGCGTCCGTGAAACTCCTTACTCTGCCATACCTCCCTGCGATCATAAGTATCTAATACTACAGGCTTGCGCAGTTCTCGTTAGCCAAGAAGAGCGGGATAAGGCCCTTGTCCACTGAGACCACATCCCGGTCCCCACGTCGGCTTCTTGTCTGTTATATTATTAACTAGCTTATGCCCCCGGCTTCTCCCGCGTTTTGTTCGGTAATTGTCCAACGGTATCATACTACCGGAATAAAAAGTATCCTATGTGCTATTCCAAACTATTATCTATCCGTGTGCCAAATTTCATCCAGATCCATTCAGTAGTTTTTGCGTGAAAGAGCAACAAAAATATATTCTTACAAACTTTCGCGTTTATAATAATTATTATATTATTAGCTGTCCCGCGCAACTTCGTCTGCGTCACATTTTCCCCGTTTTCAAAAGATTTTTCATTGCTGCTCCGCTCCTATTGGTCGTATATTATATATGTGTGTGTATTATATAATTGCATAGCACATGTGTGAGTACCATGTACTGTAAAGCCACCATTTAATGAGTACCTAAATCTTTCAATGACGCGAAATTACCCTGGTGGTTGAGTGAATGTCATGCTCACTTAAATGTCACGCTGATGGTGGCGGGTGTGTCGGGTCGTTTAGTTCCCTTCAAAATGGTTGAGTTGAATGATGGCTGATACATGCGTCATGTTCGTGAACGGGCGCTGTCAGTTGTGACTGGTCATCTCTTAGCTGCCACGGTTTATTTTAATTACTTTATTTTTTTAATTACTGATTTAATCTTTTACTCTGGACGCTCTTAACTTGCCCGTATTTCTACATTGTTCTCACATATTTTTAATTCTTAACATGAATGATGTAACCAAGATTTTGTAACATATTTTGATTTAAAAGAGTGTCCATGGAGTTTCTTGCCCGTTCTTCTCCATAGAGATCTACGCTACGGAATGGGCAACTACAGTACTTTCACAAGTTATTATGCCTTGTGACTGGGACTGTAGCCTCGCGTTTTATTTTGTTTTGTTGACTTTCTAAAGTGCCTGTAATGGTCTAATTGAAATAAATGCTTTGACTTTGACTTGACGTAGCATGATGATATATAGCCTATGTCTTTCCTCAGGTTGAAATCTATCTTCTTGCCAAATTTCATTAAGATCCGATCAGCCGTTTAGTCGTGAAAAGGTAACAAACAAACTTGTTTAGGAAGTTAGGATTATAGTAGGACATACCATATCATATTATCAATGACTGCCTCGCTGGTCTAGTGGTATCAATCGCGACTGCTGAGCATGAGATTCTAGGTTCGATTCCCGGGGTGGGCAAATAGTTATTATTTTTTTACATCAAGAATTTCTCAGTAGCAATGGCAGAGAATGAAGAAGAAATGGTAAAGCTTGGCCCCCTATTTCATGGGACTTAAACATAACTGGCGGAATGTGGGTGTACCATCAGGTACACTTCTGCCTAACCCTTCGAGTATTACAGGCTTGATGTGTAATATAATAATATAATATAATAATCTTGATTATGTAACATAATATGATGCACGTTTTACCCGGAGGGTTAGGCACAGGTGTTATATGAGTAGTACCTCCACATTTCTCCCGTCATTTTTGGGACCTACCTATAGAATAAAGATGCTGGCGGGAAAAATTCCGAATCATTCCCGTCGAATACTTCGGAAGTATTCCGAAATATTCCGAAACTTTGTGAATATTTCAACTGTCAAAAAAAAACAGAAAAATCGACCTTACTACCTATTTCGCGCTTGGAAGTTGTAAATTATATTTTCTTTAGTTGTGTTGTGAGCGGTAGGTATATTAACTGAACAATAATTAACTCTCCCACCACACCACAAACAAACACGTTTATTCCCATTGAATTGGGCGAAATATTCGGCGGAAACATTCGATTGCGGGGTACGAATCTTTCTCGCGGGTGGGAAAACTTCTCCGGGGAGCATCTCCTCTCTTATCCGCCCCGCACCCCGCACCGCCATCGCCTGCACGCACGACCCGTGGCAGTTCGGCGCGCGCGGCGCGGCGCCAGCGGCGATCGATGCAAAATACGATTTTTCAAAAAAAAAAACTTAATTATATTCATTTTGAATAATTCCGATTTAAAGAAACTTTCCCAGAAGTATTCCGGAATTATTCCGAATGTTTCAGAAGTTTTGCAACTATAGCCCTACCCCAAGTGGGCAAGCCTATTGCCACCAACCGGACTCTAATCCAGACTACGTGGCTACTACTGAGAAATTCTTGACGGAAAAACCCTCAAGTACCGCGAATAAAGTGTTATATGTCTGTCTGAAATTATTTTTAACTAGCTCTGCCCGCGACTTTCTCCGCGTGAAACTAGATTTTTTCTGCAATAGAAGTAACCTATGTTACTTTTTATTACATCAGCTATCTGCCAGTGAAAGTCCCGTCAAAATCAGTCTAGCCGTTTCAGAGATTAGCCGACAGACAAAAAGACAAAAATTAAAAAAAAAATGGTATGTGTTCCGTGCATGTAGTAAAAAGCGGTTATTTTAATATAACAAACAGACACTTCAATTTTATTTATTTGTATGCATAGATTTCACACATCACATCACATGAATAGGAATCGATTGATATAAACAACTCATTGAATAACAAGCAATTTAATAAAACCTGATATCATTATTACTATGTGCATTTATTGTGCAGAAGTAATCCATATCTAGGAAGTATTTTGCTCTGCATATTAACAACCATATCATTGTCATGCATAAGTGCCTATTCAGTGTTTGTAGCTGCACCTACTGTCTTATTTACCTACGCAGATGCTAGGAATTTTACAATATAGGTACTTAATATTTGACATAAAATAACATCATGCTTATAAATTCATGAAGTGTTAGGGCAAGAGTTTCCCTATAGAAGGTGTCGTTTTTCAACCTCGTCAAAATTCAGGAGGTTGTCAGAAAAGTTATAAATTATCAATATAAATAAGGGTTAATCATTAATAAACGCTGCTTTTTTGTTGTTAATTAAATTTGTCAGTATTTCAAAATAACCCCCTTTACGTACATAAAACGTACGTAAAACAAGTCACCGACTTCCGTCAAGTTAATTTCCATTTTTTTAGTGTTCTTTTAACATACTTTCATACGTTATACGTTCGTTAACATAGGCACAAACATCCCTGGGTTTCAGCCTATTTTTTTCTGTTTTCGCTGTCAACGCAGAGTAAATAAAAACGAACAAATAAATATAAGTTACAGTTTTCTATATAAGTGTAGCACAAAACTAAATAATAGAAGAGAATAAAGATATAAGATTAATTTTCTGTGGCAAAAGTTCAGCAAGCCTATTTGTGGACGCACGCGTTTGGAATGAATCAAAACTTTCTTACAATATTGTCTGTTTGTTTTATTTGTGCGATGAACTGGTGAGATTAAGGGCTTGTACACAAAACTGCGATGCGATGCGAATTGGCGCGATGCGAATTCGCAACACAGAAGAAACTGTAACTAATTGTACTGTTTGAGCTCGTAGATTTTTACGATGCGACGTCGCATCGCAGTTTTGTGTACAAGCCCTAAGAGATGTGGAGTTTAAGATAGCGATGATTTTGCTGAGGTTTTCTCTTGATAAAAAGAGCCACGACTAGTCTGCACAAACTGCCGTTGGGTTTTTCTGGAGCTCTTTGGGCAGTCTACTTCTATCATCTTCAGGAATTACTGACTTGTTATTTATAGGTAATTTCGTTTCCTTTTTTTTTAACGTTTCGGTGGTAAATGGACTGCGGGGAGTCGCTACTTACTCACTTGTGTTCTGAACCGATTAACTGTGAACATTGTTTTTAGATTCTATGGCCGATTTGGGTTCGCAAACTTCTTTTTCTTTCGTAATTTGCAAGTGTACTGGAGGCCTACTCTCATTTTCCGAAACGTAACTTCGGCAACGAACGACAATTAAACGTAGTTACGTTTGTGACCTTAATCTAGGAGACAAAGAGTATGCCTCCTGGCACGTAGGTGTGTTTTAAAAAGAAAAAGATGGGGACAGCTTACCAGGATATTATTTAATTTAAATAGAAACCGTGCTAGCGGTGTTTTACTTACCGTTTGGTTTTACAATACAATTACAACTTCCACGTAGATAACATTTAAAGCTAGCTTTGAATTAATACAGTTTTCTAATCCATACTTTCATATAAATGTGAAAGTACCTCTGTTTGTTTTTTACCTTTTCGATTGAACGGCTGATCGGATCGTAATGAAATTTGGGAAAGAGAAAAATTATATCCTGGAGCTTACTCCAGGATATAATTTTTCTCTTTAAGCCTATGTCCTAACATAGGCTGGGATCTTTTTTTTCGCACACAAAATATTAAAGTTTCCACGCGAACAAAGTTGCGGGCAAGAGCTAGTACCAAATAATTTAGAATGATCTTACTATTACATAATGATCACATAATTCCAGTAGCTAAAAATGTTATATTTTTTGTTTCTTCTTCAGATGGTGCACACAATGATGCCAATAGCCCGGCCGATAGCTCTGGCTATGTCCGCCGTCCTGACGCTGGCGTACGTTGGCCTGGCTTTGGGAATCAGGCCAGAAGGTGAGGAGTCGCAGTTCCATGAGCAGGTATGTTTAAAAGTGATTATCGAGGTTATGTTGTTACCATAGGGTTTCGGGTTTCTTGTGATGGCATTTAGAGTTTTTGGTAAACAGGACCCGAAATGGACCCGCGGGGTCACTCGACCGAGTCACATTTTGAAACGGGCGACTGGCCTCACTGCCCAATTCCATAATTAGTATAGCCACGGAGTAAAGCCGAATCTTTTAGTTTTATTTTAATTTAGAATTAGAACAGAAAGTACTAGGAGAGCAGAATCATGAAGAAGATGTTCGTGCCGCTAAAATCGTCTTTTTAGACTATACAAGGGTAGTCATTAAAGGGTGCTCACCTTAACAACACACGACAACAATAATTGATCAATCCACGATTCCGTAACAGTAGCTGACATACATACCACCCCTTACGTGAGGCACGTTATAATTGTATCAAGTTTACTTAAACAGACGCGGGCCCTAATTCCACACTGAAGCGACATGCATATTCTAATACAACAGTGACTATAGGGAAGAAACAATAATCTAAGGTATTGCATTGAGCAAGCTGCGAGGCGAAACAAAGCTCCAAAAATCAATTTTCAAAGTTAACGCGCGCTTTTCTAGGTCGCTACGTGGATGGATGACCAAACATCACATATCGAGTTGCCTCCGTGCTTCGGAAACCCGTTGGCACCGGCTGTCATTTTGTAGATTTTTGACAGTCGTTACAGGTAGTCAGTGTCACGGAAGTCTGAAAACCAGTCTTACCAAAAAGTATTGTGATTCCTAGTACTAACTGGGTTTTGGAGGTCTGCAGCCATGTAAAATACTGGTACTCAGCATTATCCGGTATGACTGAAAGCCGAGCTCAACATAGTTGAGAAAAGGCTGCTCAGATGAAATGCTTTGAGCATGCTACGCAACGCAACTCGCGATGCGACGGTACTCACGCGAAGGAAATACATGCAATCACACGTGTGTAGAATAGAATAGAATAAAACTTTATTCTACACCAAAAATCAAACATAACGGGTTTACAAAACTGCTAATTTTATGTTTAAAACGGTGGTCTTATCACTTACTAGCTGTCCCGTGCAACTTCGTCTGCGTCACATTTTCCCCGTTTTCGCAACATTTTCATTGCTGCTCCGCTCTTATTGGTGCTACCGTGATGATATGTAGCCTATATAGCCTTCCTCAATAAAGGAGCTATCTAACACTGAAGGAATTTTTCAAATCGGATCATTACTTTCTGAGATTAGAGCGTTCAAACAAACAAACAAACAAACTCTTCAGCTTTATAATATTAGTATAGATAGCGATATCTTCCAGACAACCTTTGGATGGACATTATGGAATTAAATAAAAAAGGGGGTGGGTAGTCAGTGGTGTAGGTACTACACAAAAATTAGAAATAACAAAAAAAAAACTGAAAAAACAGTCTTAAAGTGTGTATCGCTTGACACAAGTCACTCAATCGCAAGTCGTATCGCCCGAGGCCGTCACTATGGTCTTATGTTACGGCGTAAGCACGTATGTTGTCTCATCAGTTTAAAGCTCCTCACAAAATTGGAGAGGAGTCGAGATTAATAGGATTAAGTAGCTGATGTTTACCTAAGTGAAACTGATTTACCCATAAATGTGTTGTAGAAAGTACAGTATTTACACTTTTAAGTATTTTCTTAATGCAATTTTTTTTTTCTATACTAATTTTGAAAGATCTGTAAGTAATCAATTACTCAATAAATATTACTTGTTGGTAAACATATGAATAATACAGTAAAACAACAATTTTTGAATGAATGTTTTCGGAAAAAATTGGGAAAATTACATTCACAATTTACATCATACATCGTACATCGAACTTTTCAACAAAAGTTTTTTTTATTGATATTATTGGAAAGTCACGAGGGTCAGCCTTTGCCCAGCAGTGGGACAGAGAAGACTGATATAAAAAAATGGTAAATTATAAGTTTTACCTATAACACCCGTCGTTTTAGAACTATGAGAAAATGTTACAGCTTCAATTTACTACGTTAAAGCTTCAGAGGTCTGAAAAACAACGATAGATCTTCCAAAATAACGCGTTTTATTACTTACCTTCCTAGTTTTCCATCCACCCGTTTGAATGATAATAGCAAAACAGAGTCAGACACATTCATCTCCCAATCCGGATAACAGATACCTCTATCCGAGATGTTACATTTTCTAGCTTGTTTTCTGTCACAGCCACCTGGCTGTGATCTAATACTTCCGCCGGTCCTCGCTTACCCCTCCTACGTTATTTGCCACCATGGGCCATGTCCCCATTTCCAAGCTTCGCCACTGCCCAATGTTCCTGCACTTATTTTAAAGGTAATTATCACCTACCAACCTATCTAAACAGAATCAGACGCATCTCATCTCCCTATCTTAGTTACTAACTTATTACGAGTAACCTACTAACAAAACTAGTTCATTTACAACACGAACAAACTTAATGTAACAAGTTGTATCAGTTGCCAACTGAACAGGCGCTGACGTTTCATTTCCATCTGAATCCCGATAACAGATACTTATCCGAGATGTTACATTTTCTAGCTTGTTCGCTGTCACTGCCACCTGGCTGTGATTTAATACTTCTGCCGGTCCTCGCTTACCACCTCTTACATAACTTGCCACCACGGGTCATGCCCCCATTCCTAAGCTACGCCACTGCCCAATGTTCCTGCACTTATTTAAAAGATAATTTTCACCTACCGACCTATCTATACAGAATCAGACGAATCTCATCTCCCTATCTTAGTTACTACTTATTACGAGTAACCTACTAACAAAACTAGTTCATTTACAACACAAACAAAGTTAATGTAACAAGTTGTTTTAGTTACCAACTGAATAGGCGCTGTAGTTTCAGTTCAATCTGATTATCGCGTAATCCACGCCATACTGTTTCATAAATTTATGGTCCTTGGTGAGAATATACAGTATGTTAGGTTAAACGAGGGACATATTGAGGGAGGGTATTCAGTATTCGATTCTCGTCCCAAATATGTAAAAAACCTATAACGTATATAGAAGAATTTTTAATGTTTTGTTATTGCCTAGATATTTTGCACTGTCCTAAGCCATGTAAGTTTAAAGTATGAAGGGAAAATGGATTATACCTAAGAGTCATTGACCCGCTCACATGTTCTGCGATAGTATTAAGTCGCTAGCGCGAGGGTGTATACACGTTGCGTGACATTTGCGAAAATTTTGGTATGGTTCTGTCTGTTATTTATCAGTGTTTTTTTTTTGTTTATATTTTTATTAGTATCATGTCAGCATGTACTATTATGGGTTTGAATATGTCCCTCGTTTAAACTAACATACTGTATAATGAAACTGAAGAGTCTATTTTTTAATGCTCTGATCTTTGGAAGCTAGCTCAATTCATGAGCAAGCTTATTGACTATTTAATTTACGCTACGATTTTTAGGAGCCTAGCACGTACAGAAAGAACGCTTAGAGAAAACGAAGTGGACGGGCGATGCGAAGCGGTGGTTTGGGGACCGAGGGCAGGACGGCTTGTATAGAATAAAGTGCCAACTGATATCTGTAAAGACCTCTATTAGTTTTATAATAGACCTTAACTTTCCAGTTTTTTAGAAAGAGTCAAGCATATACTTTCAAATGACTCACTGACACTGACACAACTGAAACAATCATATTATGTAGATAGATCTTAAGTTTGCACCAAGTTGTATCGAGAAGACTGCCCGAATAAAGGCAATAAGGACATCGCCCCTTAATAAATCCTACTATCCTACTAATATTATAAACGCGAAAGTTTGTAAGTATGGATGGATGGATGGATGTTTGTTACTCTTTCACGTAAAAACTACTGAATTGATCTGGATGAAATTTGGCACAGGGATAGATAATAGTCTGGAATAGTACATTAGATACTTTTTATCCTGGTAGTGTGATCCCGCGGGACAATTACAGAAAAAACGCGGGCGAAGCCGTGGGCAGAAGCTAGTGAGACTTAAACGTAACTGGGCTCTATTTTGCTATTAAGTATATCTCTGGCTAACCAATCAGGGATTTCAAACCTGATGTTATGTTACTTTATGAAGACTTCAGTGCCTCTACCTAGTAATAAAGAGCCACCTGCACCGTTACGAAACGAATACAGAACTTAAAACAAACTGCAAAAGTCAATAGTTACAAGTTCTTTTGTTTCAATCCCCTATTCATTCTATCGAAGCGTGTTTCAAGGCAAAATGTTCTTTTTACACAGTCGACAGCGAAAGCGCCTGTCAGTTGGTGATAAGCAATAACTCTGTTTACAAAACGTGTGCGTTGCTAGCAAAGTTATTGCAGGCGTTTGGTGCCAGTGAATTTTTATTTTTTTAATGTGTGTTCATATTAATTTTATCATTTCGGAACAGTTTCTCGCGTAGTTGATTAAGGCTTTAAATTTTCAACTTATTATAATTATTTACGTACTTAATTAAATATTTTATTAATAAAATGTGAAATATTTAATTTTAGCTATAATGAAAGTTAAAGCCTAACAACGTATTTAAATAAGTTAGTAAATAATGTGCTCTTGAATTTTCATACTCGGCCATTATGAAGGAAGAATTTACTGATTTTCGAAATTTTCGGGTAAGGCTTTCTGTCTTGCAAGTTAATGAGAAAACTTGGCTCATTTTCTGCGCAACGTTTAATTTTCAAGTTTAAAAAATAACGTGTGAAGACACCTTGTGAATTTAATTAAAAAAAATATATATAGATCTTAAAAATATCTACTAGTTAGTAATTGAGTGATTATTTATAATTCTTATTACTGCGTCTTTGACAAAAAGTTCAAATAATGTTTCTTTTTTTTTAGACCATCATCGTTTATAGTATGGATAGACATTACCCATTTTACCACTTACTTTTACCACTAACAAAAAATCGCCTAACAGCTGACCTAAAAAATACCAATTATTTAAAATCTATAAACATTTTCCACCAATACAAATGGTTACCATCATCATCTGCCTAGCCTTTTCCCAAACTATCTTGGGGTCGGCTTCCAGTCTAACCGGACGCAGCTGAGTACCAGTATTTTACATGGAGCGACTGCCAATCTGACCTCCACAACCCAGTAACTGGGTAATACGATACCCCTTGGTAAGACTGGATGTCAGACTTTTTGGCTTCTGACTACTCGTAACGACTGTCAAAGACCCACAAATGACAGACGGGACCAACGGCTTAACGTGCTTTCCGAGGCACGGAGGAAACTCGGTATGTAATTATGGTCACCCATCCACGGACCAACCTCGGCAAGCACGGCTTAACCTTGAAAGATCGACCCGGGCGGCTGTTATTATTTAGCCATGAGCTCCTCCCCAATACAATACAATACACCAATACAAATGGTTACCCTCACCAAATAAACGTCTATTCCGTGTCTGTACCCCATAAACGTTTATTATTTGTTTTCATGAGCATGGCAACCTTGACACCAGACGGTGTCTAATAAACTGGCTTTTTACCCTTGACTTTATGCCCGAGTGTGAACCCTGGTGGGTGGATATTGAGGGCATACTAAATCGGAATGTCTGTGTGTCCAGACGGACATGACAAATGATAGTTTTGAATATAAGCTGAAACTAATTCTTCTTTTAGATTCTCTGTCTTAGTAGTTATGTACAAATACAAACAGTCGTTATAACAGTCAAAACTTTTTGACCGGTGTCAGGCCAAAACTCTTATTATTTATTTATTAAATGGCGTTTTCTCTAATAAAAATATTTTGTTTGAGAACACCTCAGTTACCTAGAATGACTACTACACGTTTTTTTTTCAATGGGTTACATAAAAACCCATAAATGTTAGTTATAGTTAATATAGTTAAATCGGTCAAAGCAGTGTTGACTGTCTCTTATTTTTTGTTTGCATTATAATATTATTGCTAGCCTGAAAATTGCCATCACTATAAGAATGAGATGATTCATATATAATATAAAAAATTGCATAAAATATTAATTTTTAATTATTTAACATTAATCAGTTTTTTTGGAGTCGTTGCCTGCGGTTTTAGTTATATTTTATTTTGTTTCATAAGTGAATTGTCTTTACAATTGTAGGTTCGGGTTGTATTTATTGTTAAGTTCATTAACTTATTGTATATTGGTTAATTTTAAAGATTATTCCGAGTAAATTACTCTGACCTTAATTCAATTAAAATTGGTACTCAGGTTGTTTTGATATAGATAAGCTATCTATAAACTGCTGACACACTTCTGCTTATTCCTCGGATTACAGACGAGATGGTTGTAATTGAAAGAGCTTAACTGGAGTAGAATACGAAACTTCGACGCACAAAATATCGATAAATGCTAATACGATGTTACAAAATTGCGATGCACCCTACTGCGATAGATCTTTACTGCGATACTACTTATCTGCGATGCACGTTACAGCGAAAGATTTTCACTACAATACTACTTGGCTTCGATGCACTTTACCGCGATAAATCTAATATTGCTGTAATCATGTTTAAAAATGGCCAGATAGGCACTTTATGGAAATGGATTATGTTGGTAACCTGAATTTTATGAAATTACCTAGTCAAATTTGTGACGTGTTTAATCTTATGCCAAATGCTGCGTAGGTGCTTAGTTATTTTTGACATGATCGTAACGTGTATCTCAGATAAGTAGTATCGCAGTAAAGATCTATCGCGGTGATGCATCGAAGTGTAGTGGCTTCGCAGAGACGGTCTTTCGCAGTAGCGTGCATCGCAATTTTGTAGCATCGTATTAGCATTTATCGATATTTTGTGCGTCGAAGTTCCGTATTCTACTCAGTTAACTGCCTCACATAACACCAGAAAAGTGGGCGGGCTTTGTTACAATCCCTCTATGTGGCGCTATGACTAAGAAAATCCTTTTCTTATGACTTCATATTACATCACCGGTTACGCTAGGAACTGCTTATTATCTCATTATCATGTTTATTTCGTGACAAGCTGGTGAAATTGGACCGTTCTTGTTTGTTTGCTAATATTATGAGTACGAATAAACCTTTATGTCTGCTAAAGGATACACTGTAACCTAGGTTAGGACGTAGGATACTTTTTTCCCTGTAGAAAGTATGTTCATCCATATAAACATACTTTCTACAGGGAAAAAAGTTACTCCTACCATCCACGCGGTCGAGACCGGGGTCCAAAATTGGTATTAAAATGAATACTACAATCGTTTTAAAAAAAAAGGATAATGAAGAAATGTTGTTCCAAATAGGGTTTTAGAGACTTGCGTAAAGTAGATTCGGATCTTTTGTGGAAAGTTATTTTTTTGCAGAAAACTATTTACGTAGTGTGAGTTTATTACTTAACTTCTGGGTCAAAAAACATAGAAATACCTTGGTTATTAATACATTCTAATTAAGGTTTTATTTACGTTTAAGCCTCGTGTTGTGTGACCAACCGCCATTGAAGTTTTTGTTATAACAAGAAAGCGTGTGCACGGTAGTATTTCTGACTTCATTAAGTTTTATTTCTTCTTTGTTTATTTGTACGTTCCAGCTGATTTGCATCGGTCGCTTGTTAATTAAGGAAATATGGGTTAATAAGTTCTTAGTTAACAAGCGGACCGTCCTGTTTCCGAAGAACCGTTTCGGCAAACTGTATAAAACTTACCTAAATAGTTCCTTTCATAATGTTCTTATTAAAAGTTTCTACATCGAAATTTCAACCGTCAATAGAAGACGGTTTTGGATAAGTCAAATGTTAAGTCAGCCCTCGAATCTGAGGGTTGGATATTCTTTATAATCTATTAGTTTTTCGTTCGCGTTAAAATTTGGATGTGGATAGGTGAGAAAGAAGAAAATAGGTCCTTCCCCAGGATATAAAGTATCTCCTTGCTACATTTGACTACGATTCGATCAGCAGTGGTATGGATGATTTTTATGGAACTTAGTGTATGGTAAACAAAGCGACTCATTCTACATTTGTATTTAGTGCTATAACTCGACTCTAACTTAAATGCTTTACGACTATTCCTGCTCATAAAAGCTAAAATAAGAATTTTATTTGTAAAGAAAAATATTGCAGCTCACCATACAATAATTAAACCGTTTGTATGCGACGCTGAAACTTTCATGACTGAAACATGGGAACGCAGCTATACCCACACATGCATGATAACGAGCAAAAACATAAAAAAGCTACTTAATTAAAAAAAAAACGCGAACTTCTACTGCTGGGCATGAGGTCTTCAGCTCGATTCCTGGGTTGGGCAAAGTGTTATTGGGTTTTCCACCAAAAACTTGGAGTCTGGCTTTGTGTTCATCATCATCATCAGCCTATAATGTGATGATGATGAACACAAAGGGGACACAGGCCTCCTCTCTAGGAGAGGGAGTGGGCTGTAATCCACCACGCGGGCCCAGTGCGGGTTGGTAGATGTCACATGTCTTCGATTTTTTAGTTCTAGGACATGCCGTTTCCTCACGATGTTTTCTTTCACCGTTTTTAAGGGCAGCGGTGATGAAATAAATTACACAAATTAATGAGCCTGCCTGGGTTCGAAACCACGGCTTACTCTTCGTAAGTCGGGGCTTGCAACCTCTGGGCCACCGGTGCTCTGCTGGTTTTGTGTTCGGTTGATAATAATTTGACGACACGGTTGGCGCAGTGGCTGAGAGATCGACTGCTGCGCTGCGTGTCGCGGGTTCGATCCCCGCACGGAACAAATATTTGTATGGCCTACAGATAGTTGTTCCGGGTCTGGCTGTTTGTGTATGTGAGTTTAAATGTTTGTAAACGCATCCACGATACAGGAGAAATTCCTAGTGTGGGGCAACGTTTTTATAAAAAAGAAAAAAAACGAAAGAAAAAAAATACACTCGCATCTTATACATGCTGCGAACTGTATGTTCATATTACAATTTTTTCTTAACATTTTATTTGCGTTCCACAATGTTAAAAAAACTGTAACACCTTTTTAAGGCTTAACAGGCGCTCCTAAAGAAATGCGCGACACGGCAATTTCTTTGAAAACGCAAGCTACTGTTCACACAACAGGCACGACGCGGCGATGCGACGCGGCGACGCGACGCAGCGCGACGACGCGATTTAGACTTTATTACCACTTTTCGAGAGCGCGAAACAAAAGATTCTCAGAACATTTTCTATGCAGCCAAGTCTGCCGCGCTCTGTCGCGCGGCGCCGCTAGGCCGCGGCATCAACTCGTTGATCGATTATTCGATCCTATCGAAAAGCGATGAGCAGCGAAATTTGTTATGTGTTTAATTACCTACTTAAAAATCCACTTTTTTATTTGTATAGCTAAAGATTAATTTTGATTTTGAAAGTTACATTAAGGCTTAAAAATGATTATCCAAAAAGATTTAAGTCTATAGGACAACCCTATTTTAAGATTTCATCTGCAACTCATTAGCATGCCTTTATAGGCTAAAGTAGCTAATTACAATAATATATCCAATCTCTCGTTAGGCAGATGAATCAATAGCTTGATTCAGAAAGCGGTAGGTACTCCTGGACACTATCCTAATCTATCACTTTTAGATCGCTTTTCGATACGTTGAGATCGAGTAAACGATTCGATTCCGCGCTGCGCCGCGTCGCGCCTGTATGCGAAACTTTGCGATGCAGGAACACCACTATGTCGCGCTGTCTGCGGCAGCCTTGAGTCACTGTGGTGAATGGAGAGTATTCCTGTAGGCATACTTACCAGCACTTTTATATTATTTTTATTGTTCCTATTCATGTTTAGTATGCACTGCTGTTGGTGCACCAAATAAGTAAACTATAAAAAATGGAGGTGTACTTTAGTATACTCCTGCCTAATCCTTCATGAGAAAACAGGCACATAATTTATGTTTGAATAGTATCCAAACTTGCTTTTACATGCCACTTACTCCATCCATTCATATCTATTAACAGTCCACTCATACACCCTTCTCTCCCACAGCTAATCTGCGAGCTATCCCTCCTCATCTCCGCCAGTGGGATTGGCCTCTACTACCGAGCCCTCACAGAGAGGGCTCACAGGAATACCTTCGCTGGCACCAGAACTTGCCTGGAGCAGAGAGTGAAGCTGGAGTGTGAGAGAGAGCAGCAAGAGAGGCTGCTCCTCTCTGTCATACCTGCATATATTGCTGCTGAGGTAAGAGACTTTAATAGTTATAGCGATTCCCATGACTCCAACTGCGGTTTACGGTGAAAGGAGAAACGTGGGTTTTAGTTAGTAGCATTAACCTGCTAACGGTGTTACATTTTAGGACTTCATACAGAAGAAATAGATGAAAGTATGACCTGTGAAAATATTACACTGTGTTGCAATGAAAAGCCCTCTTTATGATATGTGTACTATATTTGATATGTGCAAAAATTCTCCAGTATTTAAAAGCTTTCTAGACGGTTATAGTAACTTTTTTATTTTAAATTTATTTTTTTGTTTGCGAAATAAAACATTTTAAAAAATTGGGATAGATCCCTAACAAATAATCATTAATGGCTTCAAAACGATTTCCTAAATCGGTTTATCTAATCTTTCTACCTATATATTCTACTATCAAAACCTTCAAAAACCTCGTTACAACTTTAAAAAACTTCCCTTAGTGTCGGTTAGGGAGACAATCTGACGGAAGCCGAACTTCATTCATGCTCAATTGTGTGGAAACGCAAATCTATCGATTATCGATAAGTGAGGCTGACATTAAGGAACGTCCACATTAACACGACCAAAATCGGTGATGTCGTGTTTCTTGAAGTAAAACACACACTTATTTTAAATCAAAATATACTCTTTGCCAGTGAAATTCTTACATGAGCACCTATGCTCATAAGGGAATATAATAGAATTTTTATTTTATTCCCAATTGAGCACCAAGCTAAAATTTTAATATAGCCTATGTTACTCGGTAAAGATGTAGCTTTCTAATGGTGAAGGAATTTTTAAAATCGGTCAAGTAGTTTTTGAGTTCAATCGTAACAAACGAACAATCAAATCCTTCCTCTTTATATCAGTTATTAGTTTGGATTGTAAGGAAAAATCTGTTAAAAGATACTGTTGTGTAGTGCAGTGTCAGATCATTAATTTTAAAACAGCATGCATTTTTACCTTGGGCTTAAACCCTTTGTTTTCAATTAACCCCTTAAAAATACATGACGCATACCGCGCCGTCCTCCGGGGGGACGTCTTGGTTAAGTGGGGCTTGCACAACAAAAAACACCGCCGTCAGCGTCTTGTCGCCTTGACGGATGAGCCGCGAGAACTGCTACGCATGACGTTTGCTACCCATCCAGCGCAAGCCGTCTCGAAGCTCTGCGGTGTGATTCTGTACCTCACTTAGAACTTCAAATCTGAATCCGCTGTGAGTTTCTTGATTGGCATTCTAAAAACCCGGTTGATAATTCGAATTTACACTAGCGCCACCACTACAAGCGTGTCAGCGAATTGAACTAAATTAACGGGGAGATTTTGACAGATAAAGTATGAGATGACGTAAGAAGTGGCATTCTGTAAGGTAATTCCCCCGTCACTACAAAATCAAGGTCATTTTGAACCTTACGCGAAGTGACAGTGGATAGCGATTTGAGATGTGAGTTGTCGTCTGAATTTTACAGAATCGACGTACTGAACTCCTTTGGCGATGTCCGGGCTCACCTGGGACATCGCCACCACTCGTTAGGGCCGTGCAATGCGACGACGATAGACTCCCTGGTCTATTGCTGGGGCTGAAACTCTGCACAGCCTTGCATGTAACATCTTCTGTGTTAATCAAAGCAAGTAGGTAGTATGTATGACAAAGTCGTGACTGAAACCTTCAGTAACCAGTTTACTTGGTCACCTATTTGATTTTACAACTGAGTCAACAATTTAAAGCATGTGCAAATGTGGCTGTCACGACTGACAAACACCCTGTATTTGACTAAGAATGAAACAAATGATTTGCATCTTTAAACTAATAACGTTAAGGTTGAAAACTAAAAGTGGTTTTTTTTTTACAGTGTTGACAAGACAATTTGTTGGGTTTTAAGTTGCAACATGATTCATATGGTTTTCTACTTAAAATTTTACAGGATAAGGTTTGAAATTAAGATGGTAAAGAGTTAGTTTCCTTGAAACACGTTGCATGCAGGTAAACCTTTTATGACCTCATAAAGCTTTTTATTATTTTAACATGGGAAGAAAACTTTATATTTATAACATTGTGGTAAGAACATGCAATACCGTGATGTTTTGGAACATACCTACAGGTATTAGGTGCTGCTACAATAATGCACTTAAAATTTTCTCCATAAACTGTGCAAGATTAGGATTCTACTGAAATATTAACTTTTATGGTAGCTAAATGCAAATTTTAAACCTGATTTTATTTAAGAATCAAATAAAGCTACTCAAAATTAATATGATGGGCTGGCGGCACTACCATTATGCTCGTTTTCACTTCTACACAAAGACACCAAGTGTAAGCGCAACCAGGCACTAATTTTTCACACCCCCGGCTCAGTTCTCACTTGAAAAGAGGAGCCCTGTGCGTCATCATATTCAGCCTATAATGTTCCCACTGCTGGGACACAGGCCTCCTTTCTATGAGAGGGAATGGGCTGTAATCCACCACGCGGGCCCAGTGCGGGTTGGTAAATGTCACATGCCTTCGAATTTTTAGTTCTAGGACATGCTGGTTTCCTCACGATGTTTTCCTTTACCGTTTTGAGAGCAGCGTTAAATTACATAAAGTAATGCGCCTGCCTCGGCTTACTGGGCCAGCTTAGTCACTGTAGATGTATTTACAAGCATTAGCATACAATGTATCATCACCATCATCTCCCTGTCCTGTTCGCATTCCACCTGGGGTCGGTGCAACACATTTTTTCTTCCATTCTCCCCTGTCAGACATAACGGCATCATTTTCTTCTTTCTCTTTCATATCATTCCTCACACAAACCATCCATCTTCTATTTGGCCTTCCTCTCACTCTCCATCTATCAAGATTCATACCCATCATTCTTTTAGTCACATATATGCGTTTCATCCTTTCTTATTAAGCAGCGTTCAATATAATAACGCGCTGAGGGCACTGCTGCGGCTGCCTCGCTTCTGCAGCGCATCGGGAATTTTCGCAAACGTCCGCATTGACTGTTTTTATGCCAGCATGCGCAAGAGGGCGACCTCGTTAGCGAGTAGAGTGCGGGGCAGCAGCAACAGTCTTCATGCCGTTGTCGCCAACAGGTTGGACGGACCTTTCATGAAGCACTGGCAGGCCTTACATGCACCCGTATATCGGGCCTGGGTTCAATAAAAATCCGCATAAACTGGTTTTCAATTGCTTGACATTTATTTTTATTTGGCATTTTTTTTTACGTTTATTTTAATTTGACATTTATTTTTATTTATTTATTTTTAATTTTACTTTTAAATTGAATTCAATAATTTTATCTAATTTAACTTTGAAATCTAGGATAATCAAGCTGTTTAATAATTTATGTGTTTGGATTTTTATTTATTTTTGTTTATATTTTATTATTTTTGTTTTATATGGGTCACGGACCTGAAATAAATAAATAAATTAAAAATTAAAATATTACAATGAATCGTAGAAAACGTAAAAACTTTCGAAAATGTATGGCTCAGGCGAGCCACTTTCTTTTACCCAAATCAAAATACAGCAACGATTTTAGTTCTGTTGCATTCCATATTATACCAAAAATAAAGATAACTCCCATGACGGACTTACCCATAAGACAACACGTTTCTCCACCTAAGGCACCATAGAGGCTGTTAATCTTACATCAACCTGCACTTACTTCAAACATTGCAAAAATCCTTACATCAGCTCCCCTGTGATTTCAAAGGTAAGATGTCGATGTAAAACGGAACGGGTCGTTTACTGGTATGGCAGGCCAATTGTTACTGGTAACTAAACCAGTATAAGCCGACCTCTTTCCATTGAAATTCTGTACTACGTGAGGCCAGCTTATAGTCAGTGCTATCACACATGTAAACCATACCATAAGTGCTCAGAAAACCAGTCAGATACGTTAGTGTAAAAGAAAATAAACGGCCACTTAATTTTATGTATGTTTGAGATTTTAGTACCATAATATTTTCGGGATTGCCTGAATGGTTTTGTCTCAGATGGGGCTTTTATGTCGTGTTTTTCATGACCTTTACTTGAAGTAACGATACACGTACCTACTGTTAAAGAAAACCCCTACTGTCTTTACCTAAATCGCTTTCAAAGACTAGTCAGCCAATCTATACTAATATTATAAAGAGATAAAAGTTTGTAAGTTTATATAATGAAGGAGTAATTTGCGGAACTTATCGTCCGATTTAGAAAATTCTTTCACAAGCGGGAAGCTACATTATTCTCGAGTGTCATAGCTACATTTATAACGTTCATGTGAGTTAATTTTCTTACAAAACCGGAGCGATACCTCGAGAAAAAGATAATTTTTAATTAACTTTCATTCCATATCCATGGACCATAATAATATTTTAATGTGGATCTTATTACAACCACAACTTATAAATCCGAAACATTTCACACAACAATCTAGCAGAAAAGGTAGGGATTTCAGAAAGTGTTTGCTATACGTCATATTGTGACCGAAAATTTGGAAATGAAAAAACTGTGACAAAAACGGCTGCCGTAAATGCCTCGAAATATAACAAAATAGAGTAGTGATGATGTTTCAGTCTATTAATAGGCTTATTTATACATTCAGGTTAATAAAACCGAGTTTTTTTAAACGTACAGTGGGCTGCATCAATTGGGTAACCCCCTTGAAAGCACCTACGTTCAAACAGGGGATACTCAATTGATATACTGTACATCGAGTTACAAGGAACTGAACACGAGTTGAATAATATAATTTTCACCACTCCCGCACGAAAGAAGTGTCTTTCCTCTACGAAAACAGTGAGGAAAGTTGGTTTTTCCTCACTGTTTGAACAGTGAGGAAAGTAATGATCCCGTTCAGAAACTAACCTTGCCTGATTTTTTTATGTTAAGTTTTAAAGATATTTTAAAAAATAAATAATTTTATGCTTAGAATTGAAATATTTATAAGTTAAGATTAATGTTTTTTATAAAATTTATCAAATTATTGTAAGTAAGTCGTTGTAAGTTCAGAAACATTAAAAAAGTTTAATAAAATATTGAAAAAATTACATCGTCAAATTTAGGATTATAATTTTTGAACGCACTCAAAGAAAGAAGCCTGTGAAAGAAGAACATTAGAAGCAAAACATCGAAAAAAGAATTATTTTGATTTGCTTTGTGACTATTTAATTTATTTACCTATGATGACTGAATACTTTCTTGCTGGGAGTGGTGTAAAGTTTTGTATGCAAAATGTGAGCAAGTTCATTTGCTATTCGTTTTGTTGAGTCTTTCGCTTACTCAGGATTGAAATTTATAATAACTCGCTGCGCTCGTGATTCTATTTTTCAATCCTTCGTTCGCTCAAGACTCAAAATCAAAACTCATAGGAAAAACGAACTTTCCTCATATGTTGGATAAATAACTATTTTAAAAAGTTTCTCAGTTAGGACGGGTATTTCTGGGACTGCCCTCGTATTATTATTTCTTCTAATAACTGGAAACGTAACAACCTTGGCTCCTAATTCTTCAAACAAAAACTTTTTGTTGTTTCGTGAAGAAAAAAAAGTATAATAGAGACTATTTTCTTTTGTAAATATCTTAATGTTGGGATTGTGTCCGTTGTGTACAGTAAGAAATTTTTGGCCGCGTGGCATGGAAATTATCTCACAGGAACGCACAACCAGGATAAAACGTACTGTGTCCTATCTATGGCCTTCTTCTATTTTCAGGCTAAATATCTAGAGGAGGATTTCCATGGAAATGGTTTGGTTTTCCCGGCATAAAAAGGGAACCACTTTTTCCAGAAGTTTAACAGTTCCGGCTAACAAAAAGAAATACCAGCGGGCAGGGGAGTGGACTAAGTACTTACACTTCTCTCAAACCAAATAATTGATGACCGGTTGATAATAAATGGCAATTTTGTAAAATAAAACAATATTCTTGTTAACATTTATTTTGTTTTGAAAGTTCGATAGTTATATTCACTGACTTGATCTGGTTGTTTAATGTTAGCGAAGATAAATGGTTTTGAGCCTTAATGGTTTTGAGCGTTGGGTAACCTGTATGGTTATTATTATAAATAAAATGCAGATCTTCGATTATCTTGCGACTACATTTTATTCTTCCTTTTTTGTACAAATCTATTTGACAGTAATGACAGTAGAGACAGCATAGATTATATAAACTAAATGTTGTGTTGCCAACATATTGCCGGGGCAACTGAAAAATGATCAATCGAGTGCTTAAAGCACCTCCTGGTCAAATTAAATTTACAAGTGACAATGTAACTTAAAGGTACTGTTATTATTCTTTTTATTACTACTGACTACTACTACTAAGTGTTTATTTTATTGACCACTACATACCAGCGGTAGAAGAACGAACTTTTAAACTAAAAAGTTACAATTTAATAAAAAAAAGGAAATAAAACTAAGAATTTTGTCGTATTAATTAGCACCACTACATTCTGTGGTAATACACAAACTTTTAAACTAAGAAGTTACTAATCTTAATTTAAAAAGAAAAAACAGGAAACAAAACCAAGACTTATATCTTATTAATTAAGCACCACTATATTCCTGTGGTAATACACAAACTTATAAACTAAGAAGTGACTAATATTAATTTAAAAAGAAACAACAGGAAACAAAACCAAGACTTATATCTTATTAATTAAGCACCACTATATTCCTGTGGTAATACACAAACTTATAAACTAAAAGGTTGCTAATATTAATAAAATAGGAAACAAAATTAAAGACTCTTATCTTATTAATTAACCACCACTACATTCCTGTGGTAATACACAAACTTTCATTACAGCTCTTTTATGTGTATGGCCATTTGCAGTCTTGACTTCAACTACTCTTACTTTGCCATCTTTACCTGGGTAAGTATTTATGACTCTGGCTAAGGGCCAGTATAGTGGTGACAAGTTGTCATCCCTTAAGATCACTAATGTTCCTACTTTTACATTAGGTTGAGTGTCTTGCCACTTAGGGCGAGACTGTAGCAAATTTAAATAATGCTTACTCCAAACCTTCCAGAATGACATTTTCATCTCATTACAAATTTTCCAAAATTGAGAGTGTTTTACTGTGTTTACATTAGGCTCAGGATATGTATTTAAAGCGGTTCCTATTAAAAAATGACCTGGGGTTACACAAGAATAATCATTTGGATCATTAGATAATGGCATGAGAGGTCTGCTGTTTAAACTCGACTCAATTTGGCAAAGGACAGTATACAATTCTTCATATGTAAGAATAGACTTAAGTAATACTCTCTTTAAGTGATATTTTACACTTTTGACGCCAGCTTCTGCCAGTCCAGCGAAGACAGGTGAGTAGCAAGGCAAAAAATGAAAATTAATTCTCTTCTGAGCTGAAATTTGACAAACCTGTCTTTGGTGAACTGGCGAGTTGTGTAAGTTATGTATTTCGTTTAACTGGTTCTTTGCGCATTTGAAGGTTGAAGCATTGTCGCTATATATGTCCGTGGGCAGTCCACGTCGTGATATAAATCTATTTAGGCAGGCTATAAAGGTCTCTGTTTTTAAATCAGATGCCAGCTCTAAGTGGATGGCTTTTGTTACAAAGCACACAAACAGGCAAATGTAACCTTTTGAGATTATAGGTTTCCTGATCCTGGCTATTTTCAGTGGGATTGGACCAGCATAATCTAAACCAACCTTTTGGAAAGGGCGACATACATTGACTCTATCTGTCGGCAAAGAACCCATTAACTGTTTAGCTGATTCAGCTTTTAGTCTAAAACAAACAGTACACCTATGCAACACTTTTCTAACTTGTCTGAGACCGTTCACAATCCAGAATCTTTGGTTTATTGATGACAGAACGAGCTTTGAACCCGCATGGAGGTTTTTTATATGTTCATTTGTGATAATTAAGTTAGTGATACGCGAATCCTTAGGTAAAACAATGGGATGTTTCTGTGTATAAGGGATGGAGGCATTTTGTAACCGACCACCCACACGGACCAAACCCCTGTCATCGATAAACGGACATAGTGGTTTTAAATTACCTTTAACATTAGTTTTATTACATTTTAGAACATGAATTTCTTCTGACAAATACTGTTGTTGTTCATATTTTACAATCATTGACAATGAAAAATCAAGTTCCTGAGTTGTAATATAATTATGTTCTTCTTTATTCATTTTAAAAACATACATTTTACATTTTTAAATATTTTTACAAAATTATATACAAAAACATTTAAAAATATAAAAATAGTAGCCCACTGGCATCGGGAACAGGGTCCGAGCTACCGGTGGTCAGGGCTCTTGAGAGAGGAACCTCCTAACAATACGTGCCGTGTCCAGAAGTACTGCTTTCTGAATCAAGCCCTTGATCCAACTGCCAAGCGAAAGACTTCGTAGATGTTGGTCGAAGCTTTTGGCTATTAAGCCATTGGCCGATACGACTATCGGCACAATGACAGCTGTACTCACGTCCCACATGTCGACAACCTCGCGAGCCAGATCTAGATACTTGAATTGTTTATCTTTCTCTGCTTTCACGAGGTTCTCGTCATGCGGGACCGTTATATCAACAATCACTGCGCGACGCTCCAATCGATCTATCAACACAATGTCAGGCTTATTGGCAACAATAGTCCTGTCAGTGATGATAGGTCGATCCCAATACAACGTGATATTACCATTATCGAGAACTGGGTCGGGCGCATACTTATAGTATGGCACTTCTGATTCCACAAGGTTGTATTTCAAAGCAAGTTGCTGGTGGATAATCCTGGCAACAAGGTTGTGTCTATGCAAGTACTCTCCGTTAGCCAGACGAGAACACCCAGAAACAATGTGTCGGATCGATTCTCCCGGACGGTGGCATGCCCGACATATGTCAACCGTGCCATCCTTTACAATGTGTTTCCGGTAGTTATTCGTCATCATAACTTCGTCCATTATTGCACAGACAAAACCTTCGGTTTCCCCGAAGAGGTCACCAAAACGGAGCCAGGATACGGACGCTAAGAAGTCTACATCGGGCCCATGTAGGGCCTGGTAAAAGCGTCCGTGAAGCTCCTTGCTCTGCCATACCTCCTTGCGATCATTAGTGTCTAATACTACAGGCTTGCGCCAGTTCTCGTTACCCAAGAAGAGCGGGGTAAGGCCCTTGTCCACTGATGCCACATCTCGGTGCATCCCCGCGTCGGCTTCTAGGAAGTATTCCCTGAGACTGCATACCTCACGGTTGTGCAGGGTCTTAGCATTTAAGAAGCCACGACCCCCACACTTCCGCGGGATATACAGTCTCATCATCGACGACCGTGGGTGGTGCATCCGATTTGCGGTCAGCAGTACGCGGACTCTCCTATCCAGGGCATCAAGTTCTGTCTGAGTCCATTTGAGTATGCCAAAAGAATACATCAAAACCGGCATGACCCAACCGTTGAAGGCGCGCACCTTGTTTCCACCTGACAGAAGACTGCTTAGCACCTTATTCAGGCGGCCAAAGAAACGTTCCTTCAACGATTGTTTCATGTCAGCACTATTGATGCCTAATGCTTCCGACATACCCAAATACTTGTAGGTTTCTGTTGAGGAAAGGGATCTAAGGTGTATGGAATCCGAGAGGTGAGTTCCCACGGATTCCATAATCTTCCCTCGCTTCACATGCATGACTGCACATTTGTCCACACCAAATTCCATCCTGATGGCGCTACTGAAGGTTTCTGTTACCTTCAGTAGCTTCATCAGTTGCAAATTGTTGGAGGCAAAGAGTTTCAGATCATCCATGTAAAGAAGGTGAGAAATGATCTGACCACCTCTCCTCAACCGATAACCTAGACCTGAACCCTCTAGCAGTGTGCTGAGAGGATTCAAGGCTAGGCAAAACCACAATGGACTCAAACTATCACCCTGGAATATACCACGCTCGATCTTTATTGGTTCGCTGTTTCCTTGTATCTGTCGACATCCTGGATAGCGAAGGACAGTTCTCCAGCGCCCCATACATGACATCAAGAAGGTACGCAAAGTTGCATCTACTTTGTACAATTCCAGCACCCTCATGAGCCATGCATGAGGCACCGAATCATAGGCCTTCTTATAGTCTATCCAACATGTAGACAGATCCTTTCGGGAGCGGCGAACTTGTTGGGTAATGGCCATATCAATGAGGAGCAGCTCCTTAGTACCACGGGACCCGTTCCTACATCCATTCTGAGAGGGAGACATGATGGAATTGTTCTCAATATGTTGGTTAATTTTAGCTCTCAAAATGGATGTAAGAACTTTATAGACCGTTGGTAAACAAGTGATAGGTCTATAATTTTTGGGTTCCGCAGTACTACCTGATTTATGGAGCAGGTGGGTAATGCCTGCCGTCAGGAACTGGGGCAGCGACCCTGACTCTAAGGCTGATTGAGCGGTACTCCCGGAACGCACCCTCCAAAGCGCTCCTCAATTGTGCGTTGCATTGGCTACTCACGGTTATAACTTCGTCATCATCCTCTTCACCACCGCGATCCGATCGCGTCGAAGCACTGGATTCATTTGGTAACAGCGCCGTGATCAGTGGCGAAGCAGGCATAACTGGGTTACTCCGTGAGTCGAGGCGTAGTCGATCAAGTACATTGTCATCCAACATATGGTTACGCTGGATGACCCGCACCTGATCCGATAGTCGCTGCGCCGACACGCTGACAGCTGGATATGTAATGATAATTATGTTTATTTTTAGAGATTTTAGATTTTGCATTCTGACCAAAACGTAAGACGTAAGCTAAGACTCTTATCATTTTATTTATATCAGAAAATTTATCAAGAAAATCAAGACATAACAATTGCTCACCAGAAGTTGTACAAACCATTGCGTTTAGGCATGCAGAGTGGACGCTAACCTCTGGTAAATCCTGTGGCAAAATTAGGTTTAATTGTGGCTTGTACTCACGTGAATTCAGGAACACTGGGCCTTTCCACCATAAGTCGTGATCGGCTAACTCGTCTGGCATGACTCCTCGGCTAAGACAATCGGCGGGGTTTTCGTTCGAGCTAACATATGCCCATGCGTATTTTTGTGTAAGTTGTGAGATGGCCTGAACACGATTCGCTGTATAAGCCTTAAGAGTGTTTATGTTAGTTTTAAGCCAGGCTAATACTATTTGTGAGTCAGAATAAAGTATCACATGCTGTATCTGCATTTTAACATTCAACACATTATGCACTCTGCTGACAAGCTTTGCAAGCAACAAAGCTGCATTTAGTTCCAGTCGGGGAACTGTTAAACTCTGACTGATAGGATTTATTCGTGATTTCGAGCAAAGTAGGGATGTCTTGACATTGCCTACTGAATCCACAACTCTTAAATATACACAGCAACCATAACCAGTGTTGCTAGATGCATCAGCAAACCCTATAATCTGTGTGAAGCTTGTGTCATGCATACTTATATGTCGCGGTATAAGCATTGGTTTCATTGTAAGCAAGCTATTATAAAACGTGTGCCAAAGCTGTAGCAGTTCACAACTAGGCACTGAATCCCATTCCAACTTTTCTTGCCATAAGCGTTGCATTATAGCCTTAGCGGTTACCACAATAGGTCCAGCAAGACCCAGTGGATCGTAGAATCCACTTATGAAGCTAAGAATTTCACGCTTAGATTGAGGCATGCTATCAATAGTTTTGGGACTTGATATAATGAATGAATCTAACTTAATATTGTAATTCATACCTAGTGTTTTTAAAGATGAGTTGTTTTTCTCTAGATCAATGTCATCAAAATGTTGTTGATCTTTATGTATTTCATTCAATAGGTCTGGTGAATTTGAAACCCATTTATGTAATTGAAAATTTCCAAAACTAAACAAATGGCATAATTGTTCTTTTGCTTCTGACAACTTAGCTAATGATTTTTCAGAAAAAAGAATGTCATCGACATAGGTACAATTGTTCACAATAAAAGCAGCTACAGGGTATTCATTTTGGTACTGTTCTGCCAACATTTTTAAACATCGAGTTGCCAAATAGGATGAACTCTTTAAACCATAAGTAATTGTGTTTAGTTGAATACATTTAACACTTTCGTTTGGAGAGTCTCTCCATAGAATATTTTGTAATGACCTGTGCTTCGAATGTATTTTTATATTTCTAAACATATTTTTGATGTCAGTTATAAAAAAATATTGATCAACTCTGAAAAGCATTAAGACATCTACTAATTCTTTTTGTACTACAGGACCATTTAGTAATAAATCATTCAAGGATGTTTTAGTATTGGTTTTCATGGAACCATCAAATACAACCCTGCATTTTGTAGTCTTTTTATCTAACCTAATTACAGGGTGATGTGGCAAAAAGTACACTGGATCAGTAGACAAGTTATATTGACTGATATCAATTAATGTACCATGACCTTGTTTTAAATATTCATGAATAAACTCTTTGTACAGCATATAAAGATGAGAATCTTTTTTAAATCTAATTTCTAAGTTATGGAATCTTTTTAATGCTAAATATAATGAATCTCCTAAAGCTTGATTGATTGAGTCTAATGGTAACTTCAATGGCAAAACTACTTGAATTTTATTATTTTTCGTATCTTGCTCGACATTTTCACAAAATATCTTTTCACATAAGTCATGCTCAGAGTTTGTCTCTGAAAAGATTTCTGGAACACTTTCACACTTCCAGAACTCAACAATAGATTTATGTAAATCAGAATCACATTTTTTGCAAAATAATGTAACAACTGGTTCTGTGTGTTGTGTAGGTGTGTTACCTGCAATTACATAACCAAGTCTTGTATTTAATAATGGAGCCTCAGATATTGTGACACTGCCATCAGCTGCCTCCGAGCTGGATGGAAGAACTCGAGGCTCAGGCGGCAGCAGTATCTGGAAAAATATGTCAGCACCTAATAGAATGTGTATGTTACTTGGCTCATTGAACTTCTTGTCAGCTAACATAATTTTGGGAGGTAAAACTAAGTTATGTAAATCAAACTTTCTTTGTGGTAACTTTGAAGTTATTTTGTCCAATAAGTAACATGTGACTGAAATTTTATAATTTTGAGTGAGGGAATGTACTTCTAAATTGACCTTCTCCTTTAATTTATTTAAATTATTGCCAATACCAATAACCGGAGTGTTGACTGTATCAATTTGTAATTTTAATAAATTTGCAAGTTCTTTAGTCACAAAAGATGCCTGCGAACCAGTATCTAGAAGAGCCTTGACATGAACCTCAGTACCATTGCTCGCTAACAGTTTTACCTGTGCTGTAGGCAACAGTACCTGCTCGGAGGCAGCCTCGGACATCAATGTTACTGGAGATGGTGGCTTATCATTGTGTAGCAATGTGTTATGCCCTTCTTTGCAGACATCACATTTAAAGTGATATCTGCATTTTTTATTGTGATTATTTAAACAAATCTCACATATTTTGTTAGATGTAGCAAACTTGATTCGTTCACTTGCAGACATAAGTTTGAATTGTGGACAAGTAAAAAGCTTGTGGTTGGACTTACAGAGCAAGCAGCTTCTTGTTCCTACCATCTCCGCAGCAGCACCTGCACCTGGCTTAGCTTTCTTCACAGCCGCAACATTAGATACCTTTGAGGCTGGCTGGGATCGCTCCGGTGGCCGCTCTGCATTCTCTAGGGCCAGCGCACGCTTATCTAGGAAATCAACAAGGTGTGCAACCGTAGGATCTTGTACTCGAGCTAGTTGGAATTCCCTACTGCATAACAAGTCTAACTTTCTGGTCAGAATGCAAAGTACTATAGGATCCCATTGATCGACTGAATGACCTAGATTTTTTAAGGCAGCTAGTTGTTGCTTTATCACAGATACAAAATTTCTTAAATTACTTGCTGTAGATTTGCTTATAGGTACAATATCTAACAAAATGTGTATATGCTCATTTGTTATTTTATATTTATTGTCGTATCTATCGAATAGAATTTTCCTGGCCTCATGGTAACTCTCAGTAGACAAGGTGAGATTTTTAACCAGATCGTGAGGTTCCTCTCGTAGAAAATTACGTAAATAGAAAAACTTTTGCACGTCATCCAAATTGTGGTTGTTATGTATGAGTGAATCGAAGAGTTGTATAAACGGCTTGAACTCTGAGTACTTACCCGAGTAGGTTGGTACGTTAATTGTTGGTAACTTAGTATTAAATTTCGTAATACACTCTTTTTTGCAACCGATATCATAATCATCCAGCAACTCCTTAATGACGGTGAGCGTTTTGAAGTATTGCTCTTCTACATCATCGTCGGCATCGAGGTCGGGTTCTATAGCGCATATTTCCAAAGAATATTCTTCGTATTTTTGGAAGGCATTCCGAAGACGCTCTTCTTTTAGTAGTAACGCTTGTTTGGAGAACTCCTTGCATGCCTCTTTGTCTTTGAAGGTGTTTTCAATCTTAGTTATGGAGCCTTTGATAGACGCTCGTTTCCTGACGAGCTTCTTGACTTGATCTTCCATTGTTGGAGGTGTGAAAACTTGTTCTGAACACGAAATTGCCACTACAACAATATATATCGGTTGTAAGTGTTGTAAATTGTAACTTGTATGTAACTGAAATTATCTTGAATGCGTAGGAACAAGACAATACGTCTATGTAGACCTTTTCTGCACAAGTGAAAAAAAAAAATATGGCGGTTGGGACGCGTTGCGATTTGAAGCTTCCGAGTTCCGTCCTGCTGTCGGCGGCGCTCGCTCTTCAAGCGCGATGGACTCGCCCGATGCTCGCCCGTCGCTGATTGGCTCGGCGGGTCGCGTGGTATCACGTGAGCCAATCAGATGCGTCTTGCTTGGCGCGGCGACGAATCTATGTCAGCGTTTCCGGAAATCGCAATTTATGCTTGCAACTTGAACCAACGGCGAATGGATAGCTTCGCAGAACACTCGAACGTGTCGATCGGACTTTCTGGAACGTTGAGACTTGCCCTTGAGTTCCTTTTCGTGCCGACCGGCGGCGTGGGTATTATTCTGGAGCCTGTACCCAATTCTCACACACAGACACTTAACTTGCGCTGGATTAACTGCTTTTTAGCTCGAAGGACCATGTTGGGTAACCTGTATGGTTATTATTATAAATAAAATGCAGATCTTCGATTATCTTGCGACTACATTTTATTCTTCCTTTTTTGTACAAATCTATTTGACAGTAATGACAGTAGAGACAGCATAGATTATATAAACTAAATGTTGTGTTGCCAACAGGGACCAAGATCTCGCCAAACACGCACTCTCCTTGAATCAGGATGAAAACCAAAGCAAAGCTCATCGGATTGCAGATTGATAAACGGATTCTTATGTCTCGCCAGAAAAACCAATAGCGGTGTCAATCTTAGAAACTCAAGTAATTACTTTAACTTGACTATAGAGGGTGTAACGGAAAGGGTATATACATCCTTAAGGGTGTCCTACAGACCATCAAACTGAACATGTTTCTCAACATAAAAAATTTTGCAGCAAAAAAATATATCAGCTGCCTATACATTTGGGTCGAATAGGTATTGTAATTTTCTATGGGGCAGCAGATATTTTTTTGCTGAAAAACATGTTTTATGATGAGAAACATGTTCAGTTTGATGGTCTGTAGAATAGAATAGAAGAATAGAATAATACTTTATTGTACACCAAAAATCAAACATAACGGGTTTACAAATTTTACAATGTTATGGTTACAACGGCGGTCTTATCGCTTATAGCGATATCTACGCGGGTGTGTAGCACACCCTTAAGGATGTATATTCCCTTTCCGTTACACCCTGTACATAGAAACCGGTGTAAGTCTTGATCAACGCTTAATCATCACAATTTCTCGTATCTTTCTTACAATGGAAACACACAACTCCGTGAGTCGCATTGCAAGCAAGTGACTGTTATTCCGTCCGTTTGTATTAAGGCCGCCATGTTAATATCCTGGCCTACTTACTCCACATACTTAAATTAGTGTAGAAAATGTCAAGTGCATGATGAAACCTGTATGCTGGTCTTGAGAAAGGAGTAAAGTCTAAGACCCGGAGTCCACGAAAGCTGAAACGTGCAGGGAGGAAAGGAGATGTCGAGGAGCTACATCGTATCTAGCGAAGCTGTGTGCAGCTTTGTACCGGCTAGACTGGAGCACAGATATATTTGTGTACTGCACAGGCTACTCTGTCTAGTCACGACGTGTTAGCGCGATTTAACACGAAGGACAGCTTATGGTCTCAACTGTGTGCTGCTGCCTGCTTGTCTGCCGAATGAGGCTGGCCTAAACCAATATGAGACATCTCCTCTGCTCTCAGAATGTCGTTTCCACTTAAGCTAAGCGGAGACGAGTAATGTAAATAATCAAATTCTTTTGGTGGTTTACAACACATCTCCTTTCCTCTCATTTGTGCGCTGGTGGATTCCAGGTGCATAATGCTGGTTCTTGGGGATCTAGTAGCAGACAGTTTATCCTTGTGTATCGCTAATTCTGATTGATGTACTACATGTAAATATCCACTGTTGCCTAAAATGCTTAGTGGGAAAAAAGTATACTTTCTAATGAATTTCCATATGAGTAATCTGTTTTTAATTACGTGTGCTAACCCATTACTTTTGGAAAGCAAACAAGTCATCACTCCGTCCTTGGCAGCTCATTTGCTTTGTCAATATTCTTTGTATGTATATTTCTATGTTTATCGTGTCTCAGGAATACCTAAGAACAGGTGGCGTACCATGACGTCTTAAAACATTATTGTTTTATCCTTTTCCAGTGTGGGAAAGAGATGACGCTAGACATCCTGTATAGCTCCGTCTCTTTCGCACACTGGAATACGAGGAAAACAATACTGCTTTAAGACGTCATGTAGGCCAGCAGAATCTTTAAACTCTACATACATAATTGTACTTATGTAAACTCACGCCTTTTTTCCATAGGGGTAGGCAGAAACCACAGAAAGTCACCTGCTAAGATCTTTACATACACTCCTCTACTCCTTTAGCCACTTACACGTGCATACAAACAGCCGGTTGCGAGCCAGACCTTTCTGAAGAATCTCGACAGTAACAATCTTCAATATTAAAAATTAACATTTTCTTGACTGGATACTTATTCAGAATTAAGTGAAACTATGTATATTTTAGAGGTTGCATTTTACCATGCTTAACTTATGGGTGCCAAACATGGGCGTTGACAGATACCTTAATAAACAAAATACAGGTATGTCAAAACGGCATTGAGAGAAGCGTAATGGGTGTGAAGAGGAAAGATAGAATAAGATTAGAAAAAAATAAAAATACAACTAAATTTAAGGATGCAAAGAAAACATGTAAAACTTTAAAATGGCGATGGACTGGACATATGCTTAGAGATACTAATGGAAAATGGACAAAAACCATAACAGAGTGTATCCCAGGAATGGAAAAAGAAGTAAAGGGCGTCAAACAAAAAGATGGGAAGATGACCTCAAAAAGGTAGCGGGTCCAGAGTGGAAGAGAATAGCGAGAGATAGGCAGAAATGGAAAGCTTTAGAGGAGGCCTTTGTCGAAAGACAAGCTGGGAAGTGAAACCGATCGTGTAGTCGATCTGTTAATAAATTATTAGTAAGAAATTGTGTATATTGTAAATTTGTAGAACAGCAATAAAGGCTTATTTTATTTTATGTATATTTGAATTGCATTTAAATAAAACACGTGACACTGTCATGCAAAATATTATCATAGGGCAGCAATGTTGGGCCTCTCGAGTTTATAATAATGATAAATGACTTACCGGAAGTCGTCAAACATGGGACTTGTTTATTGTTTGCGGATGACCTAAAATTGCTGCTTGAGGTTGGGGATCACTCGGATTGTGAACGCCTGCAGGATGACATCAACAGAGTGGTCGAGTGGAGCAAAGACAACAAACTGTATTTTAATGTTGCTAAATGTTCGGTAATGTCGTTCACTCGCGCGCGAACTCCTTTGAATCATCATTACAAGGTTGAGGAGGTGCCGATGCAACGAGTGTCGCAGATACGGGACTTAGGGGTAGTCTTCTCTCAGGAACTAACCTTCCGTGAGCATATCAATAAGATATGTAAGAAGGCATACAGAAACCTAGGGTTCGTACTCCGGCAGTCTCAGGGGTTCACCAACATCACGACACTCAAGGTATTATATGATGCATTAGTAAGAAGTCACCTTGAACATAGTGCATTCATATGGGCTCCTCATGAGGCGAAATATAGTGGAATGTTGGAACGCATTCAAAATAAGTTCACTAGACACTTATATTTCAAACTGTATGGGGTTTATCCATTTTACCCATTAATGTATCCTACACTATTTGTTCTGGGTATGGTAGGGTATAACACTTTAAGGGTACGACGGGACTTTTCACTCGTAGCGTATTTAGTGAAGCTACTACGTGGCGTGGCTCATAACCCGGGAGTGCTGCGGCACCTAGAGCTTTGTGTGCCAGACCGGTACGTGTGGAGGCGGCGACGCCCGCCCCTGCTGGCTGCGCCTGCAACCAGAACCAACCTACTGGCGAGAACTCCTCTCACTAGAGCCATACGAGTGGTGAATGAGGTTCACGAGAGGGTTGATGTATTGTGCTGCAACTTGAGTGAATTTGCAAAAGTTACATTATATATACTAAGTTACTTAGATTAAGAATAAATAATATTATTTATAAGATGTAGATGTAGGATTTAGTTAGTAAGGCCAATCTATCGCATTGGATCGCAGATCTGTAATGATAGTTTTAGGTAAGATTTGTATAAATAAATAAATAAATTATTTCATTCTAAAACGAACCCGTTATAATTTGCAAGAAAAACTGATAAATTAATATAATTGCACTTTTGAAGGTCATAATCGGACGCAAATCGATGTTTTAGCTGTCGTATTACTTAGTAGCCTAGTTTTTTACTGATAACATTAGCTTATTATGGATCTAAATTACGTTGTTAACATGCTATTAGCTAAGTTATTCCAAATGACGTATATTTTATCAATCCATACTTCCATACTATACTATATATACTATATAGTGTTATAAATGCAAATGTCACTCTGTTTGTTTGTTTGTATGTTTGTTTGTTTGTTACCTTTTCACGACTAAACGGCTGATCGGATCTTAATGAAATTTGGCAAGAACATAGATTTCAACCTGAGGAAGGACATAGGCTATATAGCATCACGCTACAACCAATAGGAGCGGAGCAGCAATGAAAAATGTAGCGAAAACGGGGAAAATGTGCCGTAGACGAAGTTGCGCGGGACAGCTAGTTCATTATAAAAGCATTTATTTTAATAATTTTAAGAGGCAATCAGTAGACAGGTGGTGAGGTCATTGTAGATGTTGTGAAAAGATTCATCGTATATTGTTTGATATCGTCAAAATAACAATCAAATCTTATTTATTCAAACAAAAAGCTTATTCTGTAAAAAATAACAAGAGCCTGAAGGTACTACTTTCAGTTTACCTACAGGACCTACAGGAGATACTTCTTTTAGTTTAACAGGGGATATATTAAGCTATGCATTTCCAGAATAACATGGCCTCCCTTTGGATAGATTTCCAGTACAACGAGAGATCCGCATAAACTGGTTTTGTATAGCTTGATTGGTCGTCGTGCATTCCTACTTAAAGTTCAAATTATTGATTTCATTCCATCTAATTCATAGAGAATATAATATTCATAATTCAGAGAGGAGCTCATGGCTAAATAATAACAGCCGCCCGGGTCGATCTTTAAGGTTAAGCCGTGCTTAATACTGGTACTCAGCTGCATCCGGTTAGACTGGAAGCCGACCCCAAGATAGTTTGGGAAAAGGCTAGGCAGATGATGATGATGGTAACCATTTGTATTGGTGGTAAATATTTATAGATTTTAAATAATTGGTATTTTTTAGGTCAGCTGTTAGGCGATTTTTTGTTAGTGGTAAAAGTAAGTGGTAAAATGGGTAATGTCTATCCATACTATAAACGATGTTGGTCTAAAAAAAAGCGAAACATTATTTGAACTTTTTGTCAAAATACTGGTACTCAGCTGCATTCGGTTAGACTGGAAGCCGACCCCAAGTGAGTTTGGGAAAAGGCTAGGCAGATGATGATTCCATCTAATTCATATTTAGGTTTTTTCTTTAAATGATTCAACGGCATTTTATAAGTGTAATAATATCTAACTAGTCTTTTAACTGAAGTGGCAGCGGGCAGGGCACATTGCAGAACGGATGGCCAATGGCGCCGAAAAGTTCTGGAATGGCGACCGCGAAGCGGAAGACGATGCGTTAGAAGGCCTCCCATTAGGTGGACCGATGACCTGATGAAGGTTGCGGGGATCCGCTGGATGCGAGTCGCTCGGGACCGGTCAATGTGGTGACACTTGGGGGAGGCCTATGTCCAGCAGTGGACGTCTTTCGGCTGAAATGATGATGTTAATGAGTTTTTTAGGACAAATACTTTATTAGATTCTCCAAAACGTAGCTTTATATGCAATAATTTGTATAATTCATTATTCATTGCTAGGAGCTGCCATAAATCACAAGCGCAAACTCGAAATAAAAATGCAAACATTGAAAAATCTAAAGTTATATTTCATCTTACATATCCGTATTCTTAAATACTAAATTATTCTAAAATTAAGGCTACATCAGTCACAATTGGTTGTAATTCGCGAACTCAAGGATTTAGACTGGACCTGCGAGGTGAATTATCTTTCATTCATAATTATTTTTTCAAGGTAAGATTGAATGTCATACGCTAAAAACAATTAACATAAGAACCAGTCTATTACATCCCTGAAAAAATTAACTCCAATTTTACAGTATTAATATACCTAATGTTATCAAGAGCATTATTAACACAAATAATAGCCACAAGATCATCATCAAAGTCAGCAAAACATCTTTACGTCGTCAACTCTTGCTATTTTTTTTTTAATTTCTTTCTCACTTGAGTTCGCGAATATCACCAACAGCATAACTTAATCCAAGCTTCTCAAAGTCCACATCGACGTTAAATACAAATGATTCTATTTTTATGTATAAATGCATAACTAATCGGAATGATAATTGTGAATTATTTATAATTGTCTGCACTTTGTTGAGCACTATTTGCCACGATGTTTTACTCTCGATTTTCTCAGCATCTTCGCTTGTCCTTGGGCAGAATGATGCTATTGGAAATTGAAGAACATCCTCATTTCATTCTTGATTTGTTGTTCAAGATTCCACATAATCTTTCCTCAACAAATCCGAGTCTGATTTGCCGATATTTACATGAATTGTGATAGCTTCATCATTCTCTGACTTCATGACGACATCGTTCCATTGTACTTCAGCCTTCTTCCCATATGCTTCGTTTTCTATCAGAATAGCTGATTTTGTGCAGAGCGCTTTGCTTTGGAATTCTATCAAAGCGCTGTAATCGCTTCTTTTCGTCTCTGACTTAACGTCAGCAATGTATCCGAGTTTTCTCCTCATGACTTCTACCCTTACATGGTAGTTATAGATGCATACTTTTATGATGAAAGCGCTTTTTTGGTGGAGCAGTATAATCTTGTATTTTGTTCTGCAGCAAGCGGTCTTCTTCAGCTTCGTCTGGAAGTTTTCTATTAAGATCTTAATCTTCTGTGAGTAGACCGCGATGATGTTGTGATTGTTCTGTAGATGTGATGACAGTTCTTCGAAGGGCACTGAGCAGCAGTTGGCTGTGATGGGACAGATCATGGTGTCGTATTTGCAGTCTTCTTCATGCTTTACTCTGGTCACTGCTGTGAGAAGCTCTGTGCATCCGCGTCTGTGAACAAGGAAATATTATTATTAGTTTATTTATTATTTTGAAAATGCTGTCCCTTTGGACATAAGTTTTATTCTTTGTATTAAGTGAGATATTTTTAACCAAATTTTCATTTATTGCAATCCAGTTTATTGGATAAGCTAAACTTATATATATTTGCTTGTATAGCCTAAGGACCGATAATAAGCGGATTATTCGAGATGTTTGGCCAACTATACGTCAATTATAAAGTCAGTGGTGCTTGATACAGGCTAGTACCTAATTTCGTTGCCTATCAATTAGAAAAAACTGGAATGTAACATGTAAATTAGCCAATATTTAACGTCATATTACGTTATTAAATCAACTGCAAAAACTACATAAATTAGCAAGAACTCCTATTCAAACGTGTTTTTTGCGCACTAATGGAACCACACGCATGTTATCAAATTGATGCATACGGTTATTATTGCATGTTTATTTGAAATCCGCCATTTTGGTAACAGCTCGCATGTTAGTTTCTGATATAATTATCTCAGAATATTATTAATTTCATTATAAAATCAAGGGATTTATGCCCCCTGCCCACTCATTTCCTCAGGAATTCATAATAAATTTAATGCAATGAATAAATTATAAACTGAAATAAATTATGAATAGAATTTTTTATAATAATATAGTTCCGGTTTCAAAACCACATTAACTATGCGTGTTAGTACGAATTGCAGCCATTGAATGAATAAAATAGTTCCTATATTATGTTAGTCAGAAATTCAATAACATTTTATGACTATTCTATTAATACTTCCTGAATATATTTTTGGAAATAGGTACATATTTTCTGATTTTCATATGACTAGGAAAATTACTACATTTCCATGAAAATTTTGGACGGTTATGTTATTGCTTAGCAGGCATGATATTCTAGGTACAATAGAGTTGAAAAGAAATCAGCATACCCTTGCTTTTATGTCTAGTTCTCTTCGAAATTATAAGCTTTTAGGAAAATAATAATGAAAAAGGATAAAAAATAAAGTGGGTACGATATATCTGATATTAAGTGTCCTCATAAACGTAGACCCAATAAACTAGATCTTAAGGACAGAAAACATAAAGACAACGTGACATCACGATAACATAGAGACTGGGCGTGTTAGGACTCTTACTGATATGGCGTTATATACCGCTGCGTTTATTTATTGCTTGAAATGTAACTGCGTGTGAATCTTTGTTATTTTAAAAATAAAAACTATTTTTGATTCTTCAATGCTTTGTATCAAACGTTTGTTTACAGTTTCGTCTATTTTTGCAATGCGATGTTCGACAAAATTTAAATAATTAAAATAAAAAGTTGCCTAAAGTTTAAACTTTAGCAAAAGGAATATTTTATACGGCAGGAGAATCAATCACTTAAAGAATGTTGTTTGTCTAGGCAAATTGACAAGCAATAACGGCTTCAAAAACTACTTATTTTAAAAGATTTCATAAAAAATAGTGTTAAAGACAGACAGAATAAAAATAAAGAGAAATAAACAAAGGAAAAAAAATAAAACTGCTGGTCAGAAAATGCCCTAAGTAATAAAATCGTAACTTTAATCTATCAGTTACGGTTTATTTTCCGAAAGTTGCGGTTTATTCAGCAAACAAGTGTTCTTATTAGTTACGGTTAGTATCGTCTTTTATGTGGCGTTTACGGTTCTCGGTGGGAAAGTGATTGGATTAGTTATCGATTGGCACATATTGATTTTTAATGGATTGAGTCGACTTCTGTGTTTCTTTGAAGGTTAGTCAATCAACTCAGGTTGTATTTAGTTCTACTATGTAGTTTGTTAGAAAATGTATCGTTCAGATTGCAATAATTATAATTCCGATTAAGATTTTATATTTTTTAATTTGCTGGTCAAAAGCCTTCTCTAATTCCTTCCATGTGCTCTTTTCCCGTGTCTCCTCGAACCAGCCCTCGCGGATATCGAAATACTTGTACATATTAGTTTCCAAGTGCGATCTACACTTCCATTCCCCTTCGAGGCATCGAACATTGAAACTAATGCTACATACTCGTACCTACTCACTGAACTATTGCATGACAGGAAATAGTGTACTATCGAGTGTCTCGAATACGTCAACTGTTTCCTAGTTATTTCTGATACTATTCCTAGACATTGACGTAACAGATCGTACTACTTCAAAGTGCAAATGGATGCCATATTGCCGCTGAATACTTTAGCATTTGTAAAGGAGGCTGCTTTTTTTTCTTCTTCGTTATGGAGGAGGCCTTTGCCCAAAGGGGGGTGCTTTATTAACTTCTCCACCTTTTTTTTAAATTAACGATTTTATAATTATTGTAACCTATTCTAATTAAGGAATAAAGAGGCTTTATTATTTATTAAAAGCTCACTGCACTGTACTTATACTATGGCAGAGCTAGAAAAAGTGTCAAGCACAGAAATAAACTTGACACAGACTAAAATGCCTACTACGAACGTATCAACAGCGAATCAAAGTTGTGTATAACGGGAAGCGTCAACTATTGTAGGGGGAAAATATTTTGCCGGTGCCGATATGCTCCATGCATGTGACGGTGTTTGGTCGGTGACGGAACGATGTGGTAGGAATAGGCAGAGTCTCAATACAAATTGTCTCAATAAAAAATAGTTGTAGTTAAAACAAAAAATGTTAAAACAAAATCATGGTTCGTTTTCGTACCATCATCAGCATCTTCCTGCCGTGACCCATTCTACTCTCTTCTGTTTTTTTGCTTTATCCTGTTCCACCTTTTATGGTAAGCAACGACTTATTGTCGGGCCTACGCTGTCCTCCCATACTTATGTACTAACGCTATAACTTCAAATATTGTAAAACCAAATGATTTTAAAAGAGTAACCATGGAGATTCTTGCCGGTTCTTCACCATAGGAAACGACCAACCTGAACCGCACCGCACTCTTTGTTGTCGTTTTATAAGTGCCCATGAAGGCCTATGTAAAATAAAATATTTTGATTTTGAAATAACTTCTTTGCCTGACACGCTCCGAGCACGGTCATGGTAAGATACGGTGTAGTGGGCAGACTCCTTTATGGTGTATCCCCGAAAATGATTCATTGTGATACTGAGAGCTGCAGACATATGGAGGTGTAATAAGTGTCCATTAATACTGGACTTCCCTTTACAATAGGTAGGTTACTACATAGGCTAGGCTATATTAGGCCATGTTATTGGACATGATTCGTTCTAGACTTGCTAGGCTGGGCTCTTTGTCTATGTTATCACAGTTACCTAATTGTTTTTATTGAGCCTGTGCTTAGCCTTGATCTTGCCCCATTAAAAGCGATAGATGAGGTGATATTTTTATCATTGTTCAGATGTTTTTGGCAGACTAGTACAACCACCTCTCTGAGAGTTGGCCGCCGAACATGTATGCGTGATTGATAGACATAGAATGACATGTCAGGCAAGATGACAAGAGTTACCTAAGCAGATTGTATGAAAAGTCTTCCAAAACCAGAGAGTACACAAGCAGCAATGGTCTTTAAAGATTTCCTTTTTCTACAACGACTTTCGATTCAAGAAGTTTTTACTAAAGATTTTTGAGTGCTATGCCAGGCTATTTTTTCCCATGCCCATCATCGTCCATAAATGTCAAAAGAAGTGATAACCTACCTATAATTCCGACACGGCAGCATCAGGTCGTTGATGAGCCGCTGCAGCGCTAGGCAGGGCGCCGCCGGGGCTCTCAGTGCTCCTCTACACCAAGCACATCTGGACATACGCCGGGAACATCTCCCGCACCAGACTCCACCGCACCACGGGCAGACGCAGGGGCCGCAACACTGGAAGAAGAGATACATAATCATTAGAACATTGCTTGAATGCTTTAGACTCTAGTTTACGCTAAAGGTGATGTGATGTCTGTGAAAGATCAGTCGGTTTGGTTCTGGCCATTAGAGGAACGGCATCCGACAACAAGTAAAAGAAAAAAATGTTAAGTGGTGGATAGTGGAATAATATTAAAAGGTTGTGTCAGTGTCCGCCTCTGGAGTATAGAGAAAAATATTTTTTACAAATCGTGTCACTGTCCACCACTGGAGGACATCGGGAATCTAGTGTTTGAATGGAGGTGTGCGTAATTTGTTCTTGACCGAATCTTGTGTAAAATGTAAATACATACGGTGAGCTAGTTGTTTATATTTTTACCAGGTTTTAAACCACAGCATCGTAGGATTAATGCATAGGTGATTTGTGACAAAGAGACAAATCCCTATACATACTAGGATATTATGAAGACTATCAATAAAAGCTAGCACGGTTAAACCTACAGCATCCATTTAGCAAATTTCACAAACTAAAACAATTTCAGAATTTAATAAACATTTCCATATTAACATTCCAATATATGCAAAGGAATTTCAAAGCATCAAAAACCCTTGCAAGAATCCATGATCCTTTGAATGCACGAACATTCCAAACTCGCAAAGGAATTGCATACTGGCGAAGATTGTTAGAAAATCAAGTCGTTATACATGAAACATGGCGGTAACGTGCTTATAATAATAATAATAAGCCTCTTATCCTGAACTGTTTCTTTGACTTTGTGGTTAGCTCTTATCTTTAAGTTATAAAATATCTCTGAGTTCAGTGTGCCTCTTGGCAAAGGCCTCCTCTAACAATTTCCATTGTACTCTGTCTCTTGCAACCCTTCTCCATTTTGAGCCTGCTGTTAGTTTTAGTTCGTCTTCCCATCTCTTGCTTTGTCTTCCTCTGTTCCTTTTTCCATCTCTAGGGTGCCAGTCAGTTATGATGTTGCTCCACTTTTCTTGTTTATCACGTATCATGTGCCCAGTCCATCTCCACTTCAAACTATCTATTCTAGTGAGTATGTCTGTGACTTTTGTCTTACTTCTTATGACAGTGTTTCGTATCTTATCTTGTTTCTTAATACCTATCATACTTCGTTCCATAGCTCTTTGGCAGTGTTCCAGCATGTTTCTGTGATGTTTTGTGAGAGCCCAAGTTTCACACCCATATGTAATACATGGGAGAATGCAGGTATTGAAGACCTTCCTTTTGATACCAGTACTCAGATCTGTGGATTTCATGATCTCTTTTAGTGACCAATATCTCTTCCATCCGTTAGCTATTCGTCTTTTTATTTCTTTTGTAGTTGTGTCTGTATGTGAGATGATTTGTCCCAAATAGATATATTCATCTACATATTCAACGGGTTGGTTGTTAATTTTTATTTCATATTTGTTTGAATTCGTTAATAGCTTCGTTTTGTTTATATTCATAGATAAGCCCACTTTTTTGCTCTCTGTATTTAGTTCTTGTATCATTTTTTCTAGGCTCCCTGGTTGTTCTTCAAATAAAACAATATCGTCAGCGAATCTAAGATGGTTTAGTTTTTTACCGTCTATATTTAATCCATGTTGGTCCCATACTAGCTTTCGAAATATGTTTTCCAGCACCGCGGAGAACAGCTTTGGAGACATCGGGTCGCCTTGTCTGACGCCTCTTTTTACTTGGAATGTTTCACCCAAGGTTTCCATTTGTACTCTTGCCTTACTGTTAGAGTAAATGTTTTTAATGGTGTTTATGTACACTGTCGGGATTCCTTGTTTCTGTAAGCTTTCCCATATGGCTGTGTGGCTAATGCTGTCAAATGCTTTAGAATAATCGATAAAAGCCATATATATCGGTTTGTTGTGCTCATTGTATTTTTCCATAATTTGCTTGACTGTGTGAATGTGATCTATTGTGGAAAAGTTTTTTCTAAAGCCAGCTTGTTCCTTCGGTTGGTTTTCCTCAAGTGTGTTGCTTATTCGGTTCAAAATTATTTTGGAAAAGATTTTATATATGTTAGACATCAGACTTATCGGTCTGTAGTTCCCTATGTCATCTCTTTCTCCTTTCTTATGTATGAGAATGATGTGGGATGTCTCCCATTGTTCTGGAACCTGTCCCGATCTCAGTATGCCGTTGAAGATTTTAGTTAGAATGGGGACCAGTTCTTCTATGGTTCCTCTCAGTAGTTCGTTTGTGATTTTATCAGGACCTGGTGCTTTGTCTAACTTTTGGCTTAGTATGGCTTCCCTAGTTTCACTGAGTAATATGTCAGGTTCTGGGTTCACTAAGAGCAGATTGTAATTTAGGGTTTCTTGACTTACATGTGTATTGGGGTCTTGGTTAGAATATAGATTGCGGTAGAATTTTGTAGCTATTCTATTTATGTTCTTTCGGTCTGTTGCATTTTTTTGGTTGTTTTTCAATTTCGGGATCCATTGGTTTGATTCTCGGAGTTCCTTTAAAGCTTTCCTAGTTCCTCCTGTCCTAGCTATATGTTTTTCTAGAGTTTGCAACCTTTTAACTTTCCTGTCCTTTTTTATACCTTCTTTGATTTTTTTGCTTAAGTCAGTTATTTTTTGGATGTTCTGTTTCCTTACTTTGCAGTCAAGTAAACTTTTTCTATCATTTATAAGTTGTAGTGTTGAGTTACTTAAATTATATTTATGTTGTGTTCGTTTTTGTTCTTTTTGACATGTAATGTTGTTTTGTAATTTGTTGTAACTTGTTTTTACATCTATTGCATCTGTTTCTGATAGTTCTCTGCTGAGTGATGACAAGGAATTCTCCATTCTTTTGTTGGGTTCTGTGCTGCATGTCGGGAGTATGTCATGTATAGCAAACTTTCTGGATTGTTTGGGTGGTATAGTCTTGAATGACGCCCTTACCATGCGGTGGTCGGTATTAAAGTTTAATTTTGATATAACTGCTGTATCCGTAAATAGATTTGGGTGGTTGCTTATAATATAGTCTATTTCGTTTCTATGATTCCCGCCTGGAGAGATCCAAGTCCACTTGTTGTTTTTGTTTTTCTTAAAAATGCTATTTAGGAGGGTTAGATTGTGTTCTAATAAGAATTCCACCAGCCTTTGTCCATTTTTGCTTCTTTTGCCGTAGCCAAAGTTTCCTAACACATATTCTTCTTTACATTGTTTTATTCCCACTTGAGCATTAAAATCTCCCATTAGTACAATTATGTTTTTTGAGTAATTACTTATAATAGCTTGGGATATTTCATTGTAAAAAGATTCATGTTCAAGTTCTTTTGCTTGTTCCGTGGGAGCATAGGCTTGGATAATTGTCCATGCTTTTTTGAAGCTAGGTAATTTGATGTTGAGTATAGCAGTTCGGTCATTAATTCCAATGAATTCTATTATGTATTCTTTTAGGTGCTTTTTAACTATGAATCCGACCCCTCCTTTTCCTTCGGTGTCTCCTTTGTTAAATAACACGAAGTCCTGGTGCTCTTCAATACGTTCTCCTGTTCTTCTCATTTCACTGATTCCCAAAATGTCCCATTTTAGATCTCTCAATGCTTCTTCGAGTTCCGATAAAGATTCTGGTGTTCGTAAAGTTCTGGTATTTAGAGTTGCTATGTATAATTTGTTCTCATTCCTTTTGTTTTTTGTTCTTGTTAGAGGGTGATGGTCTAAGTCTTCCGCGGGGACCAGCCGTGGTGGAAGATATTTTTTTGATTGTTCGTGTAAATAATTCATTGTTGGTGTATGATGGTTCCGGTGGTCCTGGGGCATATTCAGTTTTTTGAGAGATTTATTTGTGGATCAGAGCTTGCTCTTTCTACATAGTTTAGTATGTTGGGTCTTAATATATCTCTGGTATGTGTTTTGGGTAGTGTGGATGATGGACTGTTCAATATTGCTTTCTTGTTAGTTTTCTTTTCTAATGGTGCCTCTGGTGAGTCGGAAGTTTCTCTTTTTCTCTTCTCTCTATTTTCTTTCGGCTTCTTTACAATGAGCTTGTCGTATTTTATATAGGCGATATTTCCTTTCTTTTTTTCTTCTTCTACTTGCGGTTGCAGTTGTTTGCGTTTGTCTAGGATTTCTTTGGGGTAGTCCTCTTTTATGTTGACGCCTTGTGGAAGGTCAGGCTTATTTTTGAGTATAAGATGTTTTTTCCATTGAGTTGTGATGGTGACTACCACTGGACGGTTTTTATCATCAGTTTTCTGCCCAATTCTATATACTTTACTAATTTCTTGGCTATCCATATGAACTCCCATATTCTCAATTATTTCTTTGATATGATCCACTAACTCCATTTCTGATTTAATATTTTCATTGATTCCAAAAAAGACGAGGTTGTTTTTTCTTTTTTCTGTCTCTGCTCTTTGGAGTTTAAATTCCAGTTCTGAAATTTTGTTCTTGAGTTTAGTATTTTCCTCAGTGATAGTTTTCATTTTCTCGTCTAAGGCCTCCATGACGCTCTTAGTTACGGAGTATGTAATAAGTTCGGTTTGATTTTTACATTTCTCATCGAGTTTGTTTAGAAGTAGTTCCATGTTCTTGTCCATGACTAGGGAAATTTCGTTTCTTGTGTGGTAACACTGGTTGTCAGCTTTTATTTCTTTTGAGTGGCAACACTACTATTACCAATGTCACTGTCACAATGGCGTAATGTTGGTATTGGTATTAAGCTAAGCTGAGACAAGTCTATTGTCTATGACCGTTATTAATTTGAGGTTATAATTCTTAAGGGGTTTTTCAACTATTATCGCACGATATTTAAGCACTCTCACTGTGTTCTTTTATTATTTATGTTTATTGAACTTCGTTTTAATGTTTTTACGTTTCACAGCACGAAAGTGACACTTTAAAACACTATTTTACGATTAAAATCCGCGGACGACGTTGACGTACATGTTAACAGTTTGACCACCGGAAACGGAACTCGGTAACGTGCTTACTTTAACTTAATTTAGACATAACAGAAGAACTAATAGAACACCTAAGTTGTGCACGGTAGTCGTATAATCACCTCACGCTAACTTGCACGCAGTTGGGTAAGCGGTGCGGTTTGTGAACGACGAATTTCTTTATTAAAGTTATATTTACTTTTTTTGTGTTATGATAAACATAAGCCTATTAAATAAAGTGCCCGTTTGAACTCACAACCAACAGAGCCGATACCATCAGATCTCCACTGGTCATCTAAGTGAATATTGAAAACTATAACTAACAGTGCTAATCATTTGACGGCACGGTTGGCGCAGTGGTTGAGCGATCGACTGCTGCGCTGCGTGTCGCGGGTTCGATCCCCGCACGGAACAAATATTTGTATGGCCTACAGATAGTTGTTCCGGGTCTGTCTGTTTGTGTATGTGAGTTTAAATGTTTGTAAACGCACCCACGATACAGGAGAAATTCCTAGTGTGGGGCAACGTTTTTAAAAAAAAAACAAAAAAAAAAAACAGAAACAAACATTTTGCCACCATTGTATTACTATTTATTGAAGTAATGATTTCATTTATATTATTATTAGAGATATTTGAATAAATAAAATGAATGACTTAATAAAATTGTTTGCCAAACAATCCTAATAAAATATTTTTGTCTCGGCTTACACGTGTTTTAGTTTGTTATAATTATAACAATCAGTTAATGCCATTGTGTATAATTAATATTTTTTATTATTCTCAACATCATGATTGCATATAAACTTACGAGATCCTCAAAATAGGATATAAAATCAATTTAAATCAATACATAAACGATTATATTTTATCTTGTTCTTCAGTCGTAAAATTATAAAACACGTCAAATAATTTATTATTAATATTACTGAACATGGCTTTTAAAGATAGTGTTGCTTTAAAATATTTATGTTTCGCCTTTTACACATCTGCTTTTAGTCAGGACGCTTATTTCAATAAATGTTATTTCATTTAAATTATTTGCTTCTGTTTGGATTGTATTAAGTTTCATATGACATCCTTAATTGTATCGCATTTGACAGAAAACTACAACTCAAATTTTATTCCATTTTCAAAATTCGTCATAGCGAGCCGGCATTCGACTAGCCTGGCTCACGTGGTCCTTTATTTACAGTAATTAAGATGCCCTTCATGGCTCCTTTTTCGTGATATTAATATGAGGTGCCTTGTGAAGGGAACAAACACTCTAGCTTTAAATTACACAGGAAAACTAAAGCACTAACATTCTTGAAGAAGGTAAACAACCTAGAGACTCGTGTATTCGGTAACAGGCCGCAATTTCAGTCTTTGAGTTGTAACTGAATTTCCGCACATCCAAACTTAGTACCAGTTTAGGAAGCTGAATTTTGCTCATGAAACTCTTAGACTGGAGAAGCTAACCCTGGTATCTACAGTTCAAGTAATTACATATGCAGCCATTATTATGCAATAGACAAGAATTACAACAAATACTTAGTAAAAACCGTCAAAGAAAGCAAAGCTGAGAATTATAACTTTTAACAGTTCCAACTTCAACCTATTAATAAATTTAAGAATAAAAATCGTATAGAATCTAAAGTTATAACTTTTACTTAGGTAGTCGAATTACAGATCATTTTATAAGTAACTCGTCAGGCATAAAATGCGTGTATTTAATAAGTAGCCACATATGTATCGTGGTGTTTAGTCGTAGACCGTTCATTTAAGAAGGTTTTAAAGAAAATGTTTCTTCTTAAGTTTGAAATTGGTCCGTAGCAACAGGCAAGAAAGCTTAAAATAACCAGGCTCCTCGCTCATTATCATACAAAGTACGGTTAGTCTTATGATCTTTGATGAATATAAAATGTACGTGCTTTAACTAAGATAAGAGGATTAATGAATCCGTGTATGTTTTCCTTGTGTTTATAGCTTAAAAAGCAGAAAATTCCATTCATTTTCAAATATTTTGGTAAACTGCGAGGTTTATAGTGTTAATGAGTTTATTATAGAACAAAATAAGTTCAAAATTACAGTTTGTGGAAATTGCCTTATGTTTGGATTACTTTTTATTAAAATTCATGTAGCCCAAATTAAGGGAACCTATCGTAGTCAAGAGTCTTCTAACGCCGGAGGCCTTAAGTGTGCCTTCGATTACGTTTTGACAGATCAAAACCGATTAAACTTCAAAGATGGCGTATTCCTTGAACTTTGCTTCGAGATCAACCGCCTACTTATCATATTATCGAGGTTTTAAACTAACATGGTCACTAACACTATCGATAACACTTGTAACGGGATATTTCAATATCCCGTTACAAGTGTTATTCATATTCTAGATGTTCAAGAATAAATCTTTACCTGTAAAGGCTCCAAGCATATACTGCATTCTGAGAATCTTGAAAGCAGTTCATCACAGTTGGGACAGGAACATTGAGCTGCATGACCTTCTTCTGGAGCTACCAGTGATGATGGCTGGACTATCGACAGTGATTTATCTGCGGATAATAGAAAATGTAGTTTAATGTTTCGGTCGAAATCGGATGGGATATCATACCGTTTCATAAGATTTTTATTATTATTGCATATTCTGAAACTATTAACCTCTCCAGCCCCGTGGTTCCCATATGGGAACGCCGAACAATTCGGTTGAGCCCCGAGGTTCCCATATGGGAACGCCTCGTACAAGCAAACTTAAACCCTTATCGTACGTACAGTAAAGGTCTAATTAGTTTGTAAAAATTTACGTCTCTGGCCAACTAGAGTTCGATTAAAATGAAACCAAACATACCAACCTAACAACTGCACAAAATTATTAAAAAAATAAAGAAACGCGTCTTTGTCGACTGTCAAAATGAGTCATGGCGGCCAGTGTGGAACGGTGGTGTTTTGTTTTGGAATGCAGTGAAATTTTTGTGTTTTGTGTTGTTAAACTTTGGTAAGTAAATGTATAGTATGTTATAAGTGTATAATGTAACTTTTTAGATAGTCATTTGCTGGAAAAAATATCTAAAAATTATGTTTTTGACCCAGAAATTTCTCCAAAAATTCCTTTGTTGTGAAGTTCGTCAGTCGAAATTGAAAATATGATTTTGACTCTTTTACAATGAAATATGGTCTTGGAAACATTAGTAATAAGCGAAAAAATAGTGATAATTCATAATTTCATGCATTCGAGGCATATTTATTCATATTTATTGATATTTCAAGTATTTTCATGCATTGAACTGCGCAGTTAGAAAATGGCCGATTCTAATAAGACGTTTGAATTGGAATCTTGCAAGAATAATTTATGTAGGACTCCTAAAAAACACTGTCATTAGATTATTTGTATATTTGTTATGTTAGATCTAAAGTTTCGTGTAAATTGATTCAGTAGTTTTACCAAAAAAAAACAAACTACGACAACAGTATGTTTGCGGCGAGCTCTCTGAATTCTATGCGATGTTTATAATTCTCAAGTAGTTATAAAACAGTTGTTTATATTGTAATACATGGTCTCGTTAATCAAGAACCCGAAACTGTTTACCGCTTGAGATAAGAGCTAATAGAACTCGCGCGATAAGCTTTTTATGAGCGCAGGACACTTGACACGCTCGATGACGTCATTGTGAGGCCGGCTGGGTGTTTTACCGTTTAGCCGCAAGGTTGGAGAGGTTAAAATATAATATATTTGTTACTACATGTTGAATCCATTGAATGGTTTTATACAACCTAACGTATGCGTGTCGTTTGTCAAATTTTACGAATAACACAGTTATTTATCAATGGAAATCAATTAATGCTTTATTTTTGCTATTTACCTAATTATATTTGCAGTCTTTATTGACCTTAACTTCGATAATTACGTAGAAAACAATTTTTGGTTTTCATCGATGATTTCATGGTAAAACTCGGTTCTATATACAGTCATAGTTGAGGTATTGTGGGTGTGACTATCACAAGAACGTCACGGAAGACCGTGACGTGTCTTTTCTCAGAAGATTTATCATTTAATATTTTGTCATCAATGACCTCATTTAATGTAATCTGATAATTAAGAAGAAGTCTTATGATTATGATATTACTGCTTGAAGCTAAGATTGTGTTGGCTTACTTTAAGGTGGAAACTGTTGCTTTAAGGGTGTGCCAAAATTTTCTTAGCATTTTGCAATTTGCAGGTGAGTGTCAGGTTGTATGTTGATTAAAATATGAGTCGCGGCCGTAACAAATATAGTTTTGAAGAGTTTTAATCATTGACATCATCAATACAACGCTTTTAAGTTCATTTAACACCATTAAATGAGTATTTCATGAAAAAGTCAATCAATGGGATTAAATGAACTTAGAATACAACCCGTATTGATAATTTTAATGGTCATAATATTAGAAATACATGCGTATTACGACCGCAAATGATATTTTGTTAAACATACAGCCTGACAATGACCTAAGAAAACTGCAAAAAGCAAAAGAATATTTAAATTTCGCGGGCCACCTTGTCCCTTCCAGCTTAAGTTGTTAATATTGCTTGAATTTAAACCTTATCTAGATTACAATAATCATCTCAAATTAGCTAATAGTAGTATTATTTATTACGAACATCATTGAAATATTTCCTAACGTGAACTTGGCGCCGTTTATTGACTATACGAACGAACAGTCGCGATTATATTAAAATTTATATAACGATTAACACGCAGAACAATCTTCCAATTGTCTGTACCGCTATCGTTTATTATTGTAAGTCTAATAATAGAGTTATCTGCTTATATAACGATTTGTGTTACACGAGTACGGGCAAGTACTTGTGTGGTGCAATGTTTTGGCTTGGAAACTTAATGTGATGGTATAAGGCAGTGGAATGATGAAAAGTTTTGTAAGGAAAGAGAGAGGTTGGGTTGGCCAGCTATGGGACTGCAATAAATGAAGCAATAAAATGGACTACAACACCATTAGGATTATTGATAACTAAAAAACATTGCCATTGATGTCAAGGTTCTACTAGGTTTTAAACGTAAGTACTGTTAGGAAGAGCTATATGGAAAAATCATTTGACTCAACCTCTTTTGTCCACCGTCATAGAAATTACGTGCTGATGGAACTAAGAATCCCAGTCCATCAACTTTATTTTTGTCCAGTATTTTGTAATTACCCGATATTCCGATAGTATTGTTGTTTTACGTCAAGAAAAGCTGTGTTGAAGAGCTATACCAACTATATTTTAAGTGGCTGTTCTTTCCAGACAATGAATGCAGATAATTTGAAGCATCTACATCTATAATTGCGTTACGATTAGCCTCGATAATAGCATTTTATCGATACGTTATTCAATTCGATTTGATGACGCAAAACAAATATCAATTGCTAGCAGCATTGTTACCGTTACGAGGTTCGAAAGAAAAACCGTGGCCTTGGAACACAAACGGCTAAGAAGGAACATGGATGGGTTTTAGTCAGTACAAGTCTGACACTCCCTTTCGCTCCGTCCAGAGCGGGAGAGGTCAATTGATGATATACCACCCGTAAAAAAAACTTTTATTCAGTAATGAATTCAACAGAACAGTTTATGAGATTGCTTAGTAAATAAATAAGTTTGTTGTTTTCATGAGCTAAATCCCAGCTCTTTAACTAATGAGAGCTACCTTAACTATTTAACTAAGTGCCCTATTAACTTAATTGAATTCTGAGATAAATAACATGTAGAGAAAGAGTCTTACAAGAATATAGTTAAAGCCAAGCCAACCTAACGAAACGTAGACGGAAAAGAAAGAACAAATATTGTTTATTTACTAAAAATTGTTTTGATAGCAGATATAAACAAGTAATACTGCAAAACAAGTCTTAGGAAATTGATATAATGTTAAATAAGCCTGATAATAGAATTGTCTTGAGTGACAATAGATATGATGGAAATAAAAATAAAACAAGTTTATTTACTTCTAATTTCTAAATAAAAGATTTGAATGGTAATGAAGAGACCATTGTTCGAGCTGCTATAGACAAAGCTCTCGAATTACCGTTGATGTATTGTGTTCTCAAGAAACGTCGTAAAATGAATGATTCACAGTATTTAATGTCAATGAGCTCATAATCTGCGCTCACGCACTGTTGATAACATTCCGACAATATCAGTGTAAGGTCATGTTTTATTATATAATATGGCTAATAATTTTTCAATAGAGACCTGCATACGTTTCGTAGCTAGTAGTCTAAACTAGATAATTATTTGTACTTGTATCAAATATCTTAGGGGTATCACTGCGATTACTAATCCAACAAGCAAAATTCCTGACTATGTCAAGGTCACCCTGCAATCACACATCTTTGAAAGTCTATCACGAAGCTGATGTAATCCAGACAGCATTAAAACTTTTGCAGTTAGTCTGTGGTTTGTGGAAAATAAGATAAGCAGTCAATGTAAAAAATCCTGGTATTCTAAATTCTGAATATGGTTAGATAGTACATAGTAGACAGAAGATGATTTCAACTTCGAAAATTATCACTTAATCCTTACACCAGTTGGTAAACGCAACATTAAGACATGAAGCAACAGTTAACTATGTCAGTCGAAAGAGAAAGGACGCCAACTCAGACTCGATGAAAATCTAGGCGATTAGCAAACCCACTGAAGGTCTGTCTGAGTTGTTTTGGTATTTATTAATCAAGGTTGGATTCTATCTTTGAATAAGTTGAATAAAAAATAAAATAATTTGATAGGTAAGATTGGTCTTAGTAGTAGCAATTTTTACAACAAGTTAGAACGAATCCAATAATTTCAAGCATTCCAGTTGAAGAATTGTTTCTTGCCAAAGTTAATTACGACCAGCTCAACAAACCTGTAGCAACTGCAATCAGTAACGATATTGACATAACAAAACCGAACGCAGAATTGAACAACTGTAACATAACTGGTGACGTAAAAAGTACAATACAAACAAGGTAACACGAGTTGGTATTTAAGACTTAAGACATAATGTAATACCGTGAATAAGGAAGAATCGACAATTATGTAAGATGGGCAGATGGGCTTACAATGAAAGATTATAAACGAATTCAAAGTACTGTTTGGGAACTGTTCCGCGAACAAGATAAGATATTGTATATATTATTGTAAGATATTGTATATACACTAATTATAAAACGAATAGGTGGAGATAATATAATGAGAATATCCTATTGCTTGTTTTGGGATTCTTGAATGTAGTTGAGTCATACATAATCGTCTAGCAATAAAAAAGTTTTTTTGTTTTAACTTTAAATTCCAAAATTAAAAACATCGGATGTAATAAAAACCAGCCAAAAAATCCTTAGTTTATAGCCGTGTGATAAACACGTAATTATGTAATAAAGTATTCATCTAACACAAGTGAAGGTTATAAATGTTATAATACTAGTCATAATGCATAATGTAGTGAACGTGAATTATGTTAGAACCCTTTGGCCAAGAAACTTAAGGTAATTTACAAGGCTAAATATTAAAATTAACGCCTTGGAAGCTGAAGTTTAAAAGTCATGTTTTACGTAATCCAGGAGAGGCGGAAATAAATTCTGAATAACACATTTAAGAAGTAATAAATAATTCGTTATGAATTGCATTATAGACTTTTTAGCACTTTCAGCATAACGAAGTTTATATAAGCAAGAAAAATGCGCAATATACAACTTATTTGCGTAAATATTAATATGAATTCTCGTGACTTTGACGAATAAGGTAATACCGAAGATAATTAAAAATGACGAACTTATGGAAAAACTATGCGAGTAGAAAAACTTATCACAAGCAAAAAAAGACTAGGACCCGAAGTCTTCCCTCTGGGAATCCATAAGGTCCGTTATCAATTGTGAACATCCTGTGACTAATTTGACGACGAATGACCTAGCTTATCTATCCGATATTTAAAAGGCTTAGCAGACCAGCATTATCCTTGGTAATAAAAACCTTATCCATTACATAATTTAATACTACAACAGTCAAGGCTAATATCAATTACATCATTATGTATGAGCTACTAGGTCAAACGCTTGTTCGCAATTTTTGCGCCACACCAGCGGAATTTGACCGGCTTACAAAAAAAAATAACAGGTATCTTAGAAATATTTTTGAAGTAACAAAAAATATTGGAAACTGTTGCAAATTGTTCGATAACTGTAGTTTAATATGGTGCAAGATGTCGTGATTAAATTGTGCTACGAGAAAATGTCGGAAGAATTTGGATGATTGTGTTTCTTTCTGTTGTAATTTCTAGGAAAATACGGCTTAAAAGTTGTGAAAAAATTTTATTGCTAGTTGTCATTACAATGGATAGAATAAGAAGCATATTTAAACTAGTATTTTCTTCTTAAGCTGAACATGTTACCAGAGAGGTTTAATAGCTACAAAATAGTATGCATTTACAACACTTTCATGCTGTTAAACTATTTCATTATGACGTAGCGGTTTTCCGGTAGTTAAAACAATGTATTCAAAATGCTGATGCACATTATATTAAAACAATATAATGTACATCAGAATTTTGATTCTGAAGTGGATTGAGATTGAAACTTACAAAGGTCATGGCCGTTTTTGATAAAATATTCATAATCATTATGACATAACCGAACGACGAATTGCGAATTATATTCGCACCACGTTAAAAACTGAACTTCTTAACAAAGAATCATTGCAACCAATCATTATGCATGTTCTTACCAGTAATTATATTCAATTGAAGATAAAAATAGAACCTTTGATTCATGCGATTGTTTGTTTGAATGAACAATCTAGTTTTATAAGGTTCTAAGGTCTTACTTGTCACAATGAAATCGTAAAGACTTCCTGAAGCAGACTGTGACCTAACTCAAATTTATGATCAATGAGTAAAGTTTGCTACAGAAATTCGTCAGTCAGCCCGAGGTCTGCTATGTCTGCCTTGTTAAAGACTCACAAACTAAACAGGTCTATTACCAACTCATATATCAGTCTTTTTTCGTGTGGTTGCCAAACCTGGTATTCGAGTTTTTATGCCGGCTATGGGCCTCTGACTTGGCTTTACGAGTACATGCCGTCGAGACATATCACTCAGGCTTGCTGGTTTGGTTTCCTTACGACGTTGGTCTTCACCGAAGCAAGAAATAATTAAACTATACGCATATCAATCTGAAAAATCAGAGGTGAGTGTCTAGAGTTTAGACTCAAGTACTATAGATTGGGAGTCAGACAGTCACACCTAGACTATCACACCTATATTTCCTGGCTTAAACGCTTTCGGAGAATCTAGGCGTGATGGAAACTCTACCTTACTATGTACAACACTAGACGTAGATTTAACTAATTCAACCTCATTTTTCGGTTTATTGCCTTCAGTAGTTTCGCTTCCTTTTACATTTAAATGTTTTTGCTGATAAAATGGTACATCCCTGATCAATTGAACATGTAAAGTACTTTATTCGAGTAGAATAAAGATTATATTCTTTTACGTATGTTAAGTCATGTTAACCTATTTTTTTGTCGTAACGTCATTCGTTGTGGTTTTATGACTAAATTAATGAAGACTCATAAGTTGGGGAAAAGCGTCAGTAATTTTGTATTTGCATAACAGCAACAGGAAAAAAATGGTTAAAACCAATTGTGTATTACTTTATTATACCAAAGTACGTACTTAAGAAATTAAGGAATACGTTGAAAGAATAACGATGTTGGAAAACCATCGCTGTATAAGGATTACTGGGAAACATTGGAGTTATTAACTGTAAGCTGCACATACTTGGAGCAGGAAAATTCAAAAATAATTTGATGTTTGATTGCTTGGTTTTGCAATAAGCTAAATAAAATATGTATAATTGCATAATTAGTTTACTTAGAGACATAGCAGACCTTTTTGGGGCCGAGCAAAAACCGAAAATCAAATTAAACTTTTATTAAGTTACAATTAATTATAGTTATGTTTTTTGACTATTAACCGTAGCAGGTAGTAAGTATCCTTTAGTTTTTGTGTACCCTATAGGAATAAGTAGTAGTTTGTGTACCTATGTATGCGAGTTACATGTCATATTATTGCTGTGACATCAATAAACCGAGCTATTTTTAAAACTATTTACACTACTTTAAGAATTTTACGCATTCAGTCAACAATGAGACATTAATGACATTATCTTCTGAGTATTATGACGTATTTTGGTTTGAACATAGATATTCTGAAGATGATGTCACTGATTAAGATCTGGACGTTGATTCACGAACCGGTGTGAGAAGACGTGCATAACATTTGAATTTGATTTGTAATCTTATTAGAAATAGGTAAGGTTTAAAGTTGCAAGTTATTTAGTTTTTGAGAAATAACTGTTGTTTGATGATTTAAAATTAAGTCAAAAGGTGTGATTGTCCTTTTATGTGTTTGTTTCTGTTTATTTGAGAAGGATTTCTCAAGAAAATGGATGAGTAGGTATATCTATCAAGAATTTCAGTGCCAACAATATTTTTCATCGCATGTATGTACTTACGTATTATTAAAATATTATACTATTGTCGATACCGTATTATGATAATATCTTGAAGTACTTTAGGCGGCTTACAATACTTAAATAATTATAGTTTTATTTTTATTGTTTGAAGGTTAAGGCCGCAATTTAACAATGTGCTTTTAAAATAAATTGCATTGAGTATTGAGATATAAATAATAATCTTATATTATGTCAATACATACAAGGCAAATTATTTATCTGTGACTCCCTGCGTATATCCTCGCTTCCTAACCAAAGCAAACGATCGCGCGAATACTTATGCGAAAGTCGCTTTCATTCATTTATGTCGCTCAGTTGTTTGGAAAATCGGAAGGTGCAATGAAGCTCAGTTTTTCCCCAAAAATTGCGTGTTCACGCAACGTTTACTTTGGTTAGGACGTGGCATTAATGATTTCAGACCATTATTAGTTCAGGTTTTTCTGAAGATGTTTTCCTTCGCCGTATATACATTGGTTTGACCCTTAGATGTTGGATTTATTTCCTAAATTCGATTCTGGAAGTAGATGGCAGTTTCGCAGTGTTGATACGGATAATAAAGTCGCATTTATTTGTTTGGCAGGCTGCTCTCAAAAACGGTGTAGGAAAACATCGTGAGGAAACCGGCATGTCCTTGAACTAAAAAATCGAAGACATGTGACGTCTACCAACCCGCACTGTGCCCGCGTGGTGGATTACAGCCCACTCTCTCTCATAGAGAGGAGGCCTATGTCCTAGTAGTGGGAACATTATAGGCTGATGCTTATGACGATAATGATGATTTGTTTGGCCGAGATAGTACCATGACAACCTAAGACTAGGAATTGATGGAAAGTTATCGAAGATACTGATACACTGCTTCATTGGTCTAGTGTTCGCGAACGTGACTTAAGAGCTTGAGGTCCTGCTTGTCTACCATGACGTCTTAAAACATTATCGTTTTACTCCTTTTCCAGTGTGGGAAAGAGATGGCGCTAGACATCCTGTATAGCTTTTGGGTAGGCCAGCATATGGCCTACGTCTTAAAGCAGTATTGTTTTACACTTATTCCAGTATAGGAAAGAGACGGAGCTATACAGGATTTCTAACGCCATGTCTTTTCCACACTGGAAAACGAGTAAAACAATAATGTTTCTTATTATCCTTTTTTCCACCTTATTTATTGTTCACCTGGTTCTGGGTTAGGTAGAAGTGTACCTTAAAAATGTACACGATATTTTTTTAGTTATGTGTATGTATGTTATTCGTGTTGGGAGAATTTACTGAAACTTAAAGTATTTTGACATAAACAACATGAGGTAAAGAGGTCTATGAACTGCCAACATAACTTCAACAGGTCGTCGAACTATTTTCTGTAATTTATTGACAGGCGTGTCAATACATTATTTCACGCCTTTATTACTTCTTTTTTAATTGACTTGTAGCACGGTAACACGGTAAGCCTATGTCATACAGTTGGATAGAATAACGGTGTAACTGTTATTCTAAAAACGTTCATGTTTTTGGACTATGATAATGATCCACGGTGCTAATTGGTGATTCATGATCAGCCAGTGCAAAGCTAACGTTATCAAAAAAAAATCACCATTTGGGTTTTTTTGTCACCCAATTCATTATAGACTACATAACAAGTTGTTTGTTTGGGAGTTTACTACAGACCAAACTCTGTAAAGGCCGATTTAATTGGTCTTTAATAAATTCCAAATGAAAACGATTTTTTATTTACGATGGGTTTGCTCTTGACTCTAGTCTATGTCAGAGATGACAGAGACAAAGTAGACGATGGTACGAGCTTACCCAGAAGAAGCCTGTTCACTCTAACTTTGAAGAGATTAGGGTTGTAAGCGTTCGGAAACACAGTCGCAGGCAGAGAGTTCCACTTCTTTGCTGTTCGCATTATTTAAGACGTTTGAAAACGCTTAGTGCGAATTGGTGGAATAGCAATAAGGTTGGGATGGTAACTTGCAAATGCATCTTGATGTCCGATGGTAGAAGGGGGCCGGTGGGATGAGCTCGTGGAGTTCTGTGGATTTTGTTGATTGTAACCATAATAATTATACAGTATGTTAGTTTAAACGAGGGACATATTCAAACCCATAATAGTAAATGCTAACATGATACTAATAAAAATATAAACAAAAAAAAACACTGATAAATAACAGACAGAACCATACCAAAATTTTCGCAAATGTCACGCAACGTGTATACACCCTTGCGCTAGCGACTTAATACTATCGCAGAACATGTGAGCGGGTCAATGACTCTTAGGTATAATCCATTTTCTCTTCATACTTTAAACTTACCTGGCTTAGGACAGTCCAAAATATCTAGGCACTAAACAAAACATTAAAAATTTTTCTATATACGTTATAGGTTTTTTACATATTTGGGACGAGAATCGAATACTGAATACCCTCCCTCAATATGTCCCTCGTTTAACCTAACATACTGTATACAATTGGATTTTCGAAAAAGGCACCAAACTGTATTTTCCTTTGGTCTTGAATCATGTATCAAAACACAAAGGCAACTAGTCTTTTAATGGAACATACGACTAGGCGACTAGCGAAGAAAATGTTCAAGTCTTAGAACTGCATATACCATTAAAAGTCCAGTCACGACCCTGCTATGATTTGAGTATTATTCCCCAAGATCGTTATACCAATCTCTAAGGAAGGCCAGTGGAAACGTGACATGTTATCTGATTACAAAATGTGCTGGCCTCATACGAGACCGAATTTAATGCAACCGGTTTTGAAGTGAAAATAACGTAAACTGTTATGTAACTTGTGGAGAAAAATTAGTGGTGTAGGGTTTTTGTTTGGAGCCGCAGAATTTAATACTTTAATGTATGTGGATGTTTAAGTAAGTTTTTTGGTTCATGGTTCAAGCCCAGCTTTTATGGTGTTAAAACAATTTCATTATGTAATTAACGTTTGGAAAAAAAGAAAACGTTATTTTCCCCAACTTTTAATTTAATCAACACGAGCAATAATAATGAATGCATTATTTTTTTAAAGTTGTTTAAGTTAATAACATCAAAACATAAGGATCATAAATTCAAAATATTATTTCATTATGCATCAATAAATTACATAATATTATTGCATCCTCAATATTAACAGCTGTTTTAAAAAGCTACTGACATTTAAAATGGTTTTCATGGCTAAATTATTTGTTTTTCTACTATTATTTTATTTATTCGGTATAAAAAACGACATATAAGTATCTATTATTATGTCTAGACGATGGACATAATTATCTGGTTCGACGTTTGCTCATTATTGACTTGGAACACAACATAATTTATATAGGTTAAAAAATCAACTGCTAGTTATAGTATAAAAAAAACGGTTAACAAGTAATTTAATGTAGTTAATCATTAATGATAATTTTCATGAGGAAATTTCTTGAAGTATAATCAGAATACTACAATCCAAATACTGGATCAAAACTAGACTTAATTTGATCATTTCAATAATAACTATTGAAGACCTAATGACGAAAAGAACTGCAATAAAAGTGCCTAGTGTGTGTAGGCCAAACTGATCTAAAAAATCTATGGCCTAAAATAGAATAAGCAATATTGAACCATTAATTCGTTAGGTAAAAGTTCAACTGGCCTATAATTTTAAACCCACATCACAAAAATATATAAACCTCAAAGTCAATGACTTCATGACACAAATATAACTCACACAAATGCTTTCGAAAGAAAAACCTTTCGAAACAGTTATCCATCGAATTAAGAGGCTACAAAAGTATGGCGGACGAATCTATGATCAATAAATATGCGTACACGCAACTTCTTACCGTTAGATAGTCGACTAAACTGCATATAGTTATCATTTCTGAACTCATGGATTTGAAGTTCAAATTGTCTATCGGTATGGGCTTTCTGATCTTGAAAATTGTTGATCTTGAAAAATTACTATAGTTTTGGGTTTTTAATTAATACTTGGAGAGCAGCGGTGGCCCTGTGGTAGCAGCCCCGACTTACGAGCAGTAAGTCGTAGGTTCGAACCCAGGCAGGCGCATTACTTTGTGTAACTTATTTCATCACCGCTGCTCTCAAAACGGTGAAGGAAAACATCGTGAGGAAACCGGCATGTCCTAGAACTAAAAATTCGAAGACATGTGACATCTACCAACCCGCACTGGGCCCGCGTGGTGGATTACAGCCCATTCCCTCTCATAGAGAGGAGGCCTGCATCCCAGCAGTGGGAACAATATAGGCTGATGATGATGATGATGATGAATTAATACTTTGTTTATGTAAGATTATGAATATTATACATAGATCAACGGCTTATCTGACCTTTACAAACCATTAACTCATATATCGAAAGATCTCTACTTTAAGAATTTCCATTAAAATTCGAAACTCCAGAGCGTCATAAATCAGCCAATAAAACCCATTCGATTAGCTGAAGTAAAGAACTCGCATTGAACTCGAAGGCAAAATAAAAGGTATGATTCATTGCAATAACTTCCAATGCTGACTGACGCCATACGAGTATAGGTTATCACTTTACAGGGGAATATAATAATATGGTCAGGTCATACTATTTTATTATGTCCATTAATATTGCTGATTATTGGAGAAAATATGACGAAAATAATGTGTATGAAATCATTTCATCTAGGTATGTTCCATAATGAGTAAATGATTCGAAAAAGGATTTGTCCGAAACACCAGTCAAAAATATTAATAACAATGAAATTCTTGTATCGACCGGATCGGACGAAAGTCAGCGCCCGAAACACCTACTAAGCCAATTCTACGAATTGAAGCTATTGTTTTTAGTTAGATGTCGCACAAATTATACCTAAGGACCAAAACAATGCTTAACTATTCTTGTCTTTAGTATTAATTAACAACATTTCCATTCTCTAATTTAATTTGACTTTACTAAATACAACTTTCCTTCTGACTATTTTTTTAACCTGTCCAGTTTACTTTATCGTTTTATTAGAGTTCGTATATTGAAACTAACAAGTACAAAGAAATGGGACATACCTTCAATCTCCACATTCTCTCCACTAGAAGAGTCTGAGGAATCATCTTCAATCTTCTTCTCCGAGACGATGGTGAGGCTGTTCTCTCCACACTCATTGTTATGTGTCCTCTTGTCTGTCACCGAATGGAACTGTGAACAAAAAGAAATAAAACGTAAGCAAAATTCAGTTACAAATATTACGTTTTTAAACTCACACTGTCAGTAATACTGGGAATGGTTTGTTTTAAGTTCCCGATATTTTATGTTAATAATAAACATGGTATATATCCCGTTACCAGTATTATTGATAGTCTTTAAAATTTTGACAATTTTAGGGTTGAGCCAATGAGGATGTTATTGTATGTTTAACTTAGGTTTTTGATAAAATTATTTTTGTGTGCTAAATTGCCTGTCCGTACACCAAATTACATTTAAATAACAATGAACTGGTGATGGTTTATCGAGATATACGAAGAGGATATCTATAAAATTTAATTCAAAACCAGTAGTGAAGATTTCATCATCATCATTCTGTTACGCTTGTCCCGATTTATTGGGTGATCGGTGAGGCAAGTCTTCTTCTTACATGGCTCTATTACTACTCATTTCAATAGTCACAACCTTTCAAGCTATATCATCTATCAGACACATTGATCATATCACATTGATCGACAGTCCATCCATCATTTCTATGATCTTCTTTTGCTATTGAGTACTCAACCATTGACTAAGTAAAGCATAGATTCTGTGATGACACTCTTTCAAAAGTCAAGACAGCAATTATTGTAGCCATGAAACCATTACAAAGTCTCATTTCTCCAGTCATGCATAATTGCACAAACGTACGTACTAAAGGTCTTAATTGAATTTGACTTAAAGATAATTTCTATTACACAATAGTTAATGTCTTTATTGTAGTGACAAAAGCATTTACGTTATCTACTGATATAACGTCATAACAAATGTTTACTATGTTTATTACAACGTACTGACATGATTTTGACGAATTGTTGTCTGCGTATTGTAGATTGATTATCTTTACTTTGATTTCAGTAAGATCTATGCATGTTTCATTCTAGCAGCTTCGTTTGTTGAGGCTTGTACCTTTATCATTGCTGCTATTAACACCGTTTTTCTACTGTGTCCTGTTATGTGCTTCTTTCTTTAGGTATCATGTTCAGTCTTGTATTGATCATATTAATGTAATTTGCCTTGATTTCTCATCCAAACATTCTTCCTTCTTCATTCGTCCCATTTTCTCAAACCTCTAAAACTGGCCAATCGAATACGTCGATCATAAAATCCACATGATAACCTCTATTCGTTACGACTTATTGAACTAGTTTAAACAATCAAAGCGACGCATGTTTTGAAAATATATAATAGTTGGAATATACCGTGAAACCTGTTCTAGTGCAATTTTAGGTGGCTTTGCACCTGCATAGTGTAACTGTGTTAACTGATACAGAAGTTATGTAATTGACTGCTGTTTGATTATTGCATTTCAAGTTAAAGGATTCTAGACCCTATTCTATTAATACACCGTTTATTGTCTTTTCAACTTCAAAAGATGCCGTGGCGTTAGATAGGGAAGAATGGAAAAAGAAAATGTGCTGCGCTGACCACACATAAAAAGGGACAATGTCAGGAAGAGGATTGGGATGATTCATTCTATGCCAATGCCTGTAAATATAAATAAAAAAATCATGCCTGTAAATACATCTAAATTAATGCATTGGGCTCCTCTTTTCAAGTTGCAATCAAACTACAATCTTTGATATGTAATAAATACAATTTCAAAGTTATATGAAATAAAAATAAGTTTCCCGTACTGAGAGATTTTCTAATTATAACATGACTGACGCCTGTAATCCCCAAATGGTTAACAGGATAACCAGTAGGTACCCCAAATTTTTCCTGCTTTAATTACATATGTTTTTATTAGAAATTCAAGGTAATGATTTGTAGTAGGTATGTATCTGTGAGCATTTAGGGAACAGTCTTCAGAAGGCTCTATGACATACAAGGCTCTATTCTGAGAGGTCACGCCCCAGATCTAAAAATGCCATTGTGCATACCAATGATAAATGTCTCACTTATACCTTACTTTAAAAGTAGATATTATGTCACCGCTGCTTTTACAATAAGGCAAGTTTCTCACAACGTGTTGTCAGTTACTAAAAAGGCAACTTAACTTGGAACCAGTCAGCCATGGCACACATCACAGTAAGGTTTAACCACTTTGGTTTAACACAGTCAAAGTTGTGTTTTCCTGGCTGCTCCAATCAGGAATTGAACCTCGATCGTTTGCCATTTACAACAGTCATTGAACTGTTGCGCAGTGAGGCTAAAGGCGGCCTCCTACTTAAAGAGATACTATAAACATAATTAAGATATTAAAACCTTAATTGACATACTGTATTCTCGAGATTGATCTTCATGGCATTTTTGTGCTTAAGCCCAAGCACGACGGTAAAACTTTTTCCAAAAATAATGTTCTGTTTCTACACGAGTATTCTAAAGGCGATAATTGCATATCGTGCAGCAGAATTTACCGGTTCATTAGCTTAATATAGTCACCATGACATAACACCTGTTATCTTTGACAAACAAGTTAAACATTGGCAATATAATATAATACGAAACTTCTCACGATAGTTGACATCATCTTTTACGATATTAAGTATGGTTGTCTCATTAATAATTTACAACGGCGTAGCGCGATATGTGAGTAATTGCGTTTCGAGAATCTATTAAGATTTTTATCTTTATGGCTGAAATGACACCGTATTATTTTTTAAGCGGAAAACATTCAGTTTTTTTTGGCTGAAAAGTTCTTTAAGACTAACTAAAGATGTCTTCGTTGGGAATTGGAAAGAAGTAGCACAGAATCGTGACCGTTGGAAGGAATGGAGGACGGCAATAGGGGCCAGCTATAATATAATAATAAAAAGATATTTTTTAGAAGCGATACTTTCTCGCCTCTCTACCCCTGGATGGTGTACTTTTCACTGTGTTTTGAAACATCTCGGTATGAAATGAGATCAGTTGAACAAGCCGGTGTTTTTTACACTTTATGGAGTAAGTTCTGTAAGGGAGTCACCACACTTATTGGCGCGGAATATGTTGAAACCGAGCTGATCAGAGAGTTTTATGACTTTACGATAAATACATCATTTGCGATGTTTAACAACGCGACTCGACACCACGTCAGACTATTCACCTGTCTACCTCTTTCTGACCAGCTCCAGTCGATGGTGTGGTGATTCTCTAATACCGTAGTTCTGTAAGCCTACGGTGCTTGCATTCGCGTTTATTATGTTGGCATTACGGTAAGGTACGGTATGTTGGTAGTAATGTGGGTGAGAGATTGAGGATGGCGTTTCCAGTTTTTGTAGTGTGGGATGATGGTGATAACCGGAATAAAAGACGTAGGTACATTTTAAGATAAAAGTAGGTATGATTCATTTAAACTAGGATTGTAAAGTGTATTAAGAAATAGGTACGTTGGTTTTTCTTAAATGAGATTGATTAAGTAAGAGCAATAAAAAAAAATACGTGTATCTAGCTCAAAAACTAGTAATGATGTTTACCAAAATTTTATCATAAAAAATAGTATCTTTTCAAGTCATGTGACCTAATAAAACACAAACGGGTTTAGGTAGTTCCAGAATCGTATGGCAATATGTTTTTGTCATAATATGTAAAATAGGAATTTAAATATGTAGATTATGTCTTCTTATATTTTTATTAATGTGACACGCCCCCCGCTTCGCACGACTGACAACATATTGAAATCTCTTTTTACATTAGTTTAATATGAAGGTATTAAATATACTTCCGGAATAAATTATCTAAATGGTGATTTAAACCTTATCAAACACAGTTGTGGAGTGGAGGAAAACAACGCGATCTTACAGACAGACACGAAAACAACTTCAATATACATATGTATATCTACTTCAATATACCTGGACGTTCGAACTCTGCTCTGGTGAAAATAGAGAAAACAATTTTTCCCAGGAATTTGATTGAACCTTTACCTTACCCTTAACCTGGGAATCTGTTCCCAGGTATGAATTAGTAGACCTATATTTCGCCCCCGTAAACCGAACCCTAAAACTGCAACTTTCATCGAAATCTCTAGAGCCGTTTTAGAACATCATCATAGACATCCTGCCCCTCCTAATTCATATTGGGGTTGAAGTTTTCGAGAACGTGACTACAAAAATATATGTTTACTAGCTGTACCCGCAACTTCGTCCGCGTGGAATTAGTATTTTTCTAAAATAGAAGTAGGCTAAGTTACTCCTTATTACATCAGCATCTGCCAGTGAAAGTCCCGTCAAAATCGGCCCAACCGTTCCAGATATTAGCCAGAACAAACAGACAGACAGACAAAAATTGTAAAAAAAAAAAAAAAGATAAATGTGCCGTATATTCATATTATGAATGTAGTAAAAAGCGTTTATTTTAATATTACAAACAGATACTTTTTTTTTTCTTTCAATTTTATTTATATGTATATATATATTTATATTACACACAAATATATGTACAAATATTACTCATTTAATAGTGTAGGATTATGTATGGATTGGACACGTGACAGTAAATATATTTCATATCAGCCTTCACACAAAAAAAGTATCACCTTCGGACCGGTTTCCGTCAGATTTCGTTAACGCAATGTAAATGATTATATACTATTTAAATAAGTGATAATTTCAGACAGATTACTCTAATCTTGTAAGTCACGAATACACAGATTTTTTGTCTATTTAGAAACTATACACTATGTTTAAGCGTGATTGCAGTGTCGCATGCCGCGTGGTTGAATACTGGGTGATGTTGCTAGCTGACGATAATTTTCTTTATGTAGGATTGGCGCTAGATGTTAAATTTGGTTAAGGAGTCGCTTGTCTGGCCGTTGAGAGTTTGTTTATTTAGAAAAGAGAGAGAGAGATTGTAATAGAGAAGTATGGAAGGAAGAAACATGCTGCACCGACCCCAAATAAATTGGGATAAGAGCCGGAAAATTATGATGAATATTATTTATTTGCAGGAATACGAGTAGATACAATATGTTGTCAAAGTGGTTTACCACGGTGGCGTCAAATCGTACTTGTAATTGTATTTTTATGGTGTGCAAAATTCATCCAATCAATTCTTTTGAAATATACTATCTGGCATTTACCTCAGAATTTAAACAATAATACATTCTAACTAGCACGTTTAAGAATTTATTATATTATATAATTATTACAATAAAATAAAAATAACAGTATTTACATAAACTAACTAACTAAATATAAACTAAATTAAAAACAACAGGACGTTAAGGCGTCAAAATACTCCTCCACATCGCTGTCATCTGGAAACGTGCCCAGAAGACTGGCGGCATTGCCACGTTGAATGGCAATGCTAATTCTTTGCCCAAAGAAATAGCCAGCCCTCTGGTCTCGTGAAGTGGCAACCAGTCGACGAGATATTTCCTTAAAAAGAGAATACTAGCACGTTATCTATCTATCTATATATATAAAAATTAATTGCTGTTCGTTTGTCTCGCTAAAACTCGAGAACGGCTGGGCCGATTTAGCTGATTTTGGTTTTGAAATGTTTGTCGTAGTCCAGGGAAGGTTTAAAAGGTGAGAAAGGTATGGTAGGGTAGGCTAGGGAGGATAGGGTAAGTAGGTAGGTAGGGTAGAGTAGGGTAGGTAAGGGTAGGTAGGGTAAGGTAGGTAGGTAAGAAAAAGTGCATTGCAACGCATGCCGGGTACAGCTAGTTGTAAATATATTTTCCTCTTAAAACACAACATTATTAATTGAACCCAAAGACATACGTAACCCAGGACCAAATTTATAAATCTTATACGACCCGATTATTACAGGTGTTAATAACTTCACAGTTCAACGAGTTACTACACTTATCTTTTACTACTTAATATTAGACATACACCAGTTTCTGTGTACATAAGCTGTTATATATAACAGCTTTATACATATTTACTTAGTCCACGCGATTGGAGCATGATAGAAATCTTTGAGACGTGTAATGTTACTTAGAGTTACTTTAGCTTTATGTAATGTTTCATTTACAGGAGATTTATATACTTAATTTTCTATATTATGTAAATTATTGGCCATTTAAAGGCACTGTCAACTTATTAGAACATGGATACCGGATGAGACAGGTCATCTCCGCATACATTTAAAAAAAAAGTTGACAAAATACAAATTGATTTGAAAAAATCATCCGATTTATTCTGACACGTTTTTACATAAATTATAGATACTCTGTTTAAATAAAAGATAAGATTTAAATATGTTTCAAGTTCAAACGAATCATTTAAAAAAATATATTTATTAAAACTCTCAAACAATGTCTCAAGAATTAAATTTAGATGTAGCAAATGCAGTTTATATACGTTTTTTTTTTAAGAAAACTATTGATTTCTGAATTTGAATTTAGTTTCAAAATCTTAATGCAATGTTTAGTAGGTACAAAAATAATAATTTAGTTACTAAATCCTTATTTAATGTTAAGTACAAATTGAAATCTTCTTTGAAAGTTTCCCCTTTTTACCAAATCGGCCACTTAAATGTTACGCCAATTTCACTTCTGCCTTCTTCAATACAAGTAGTCCACAAGACCTCACGTCATGTGCAGTGTCGTTACAAAATAAGACAATATCGTAACCAGCCTTTACAGACGCAAGGTCACCGCTGTACATTCACTTTGAGTCCGGTTACTGTTGTTGCTGACCGCTTGGCCTGTGTGGCTCACGAATTTAAAAAGCAATGTCGTGTTTTGATAGACCGAGTTGATATTTAGATTTTATTAGGTTATTTAAAGGCAAAGTTTTAAGAAGATATAAAAATGACAGATTAGGGGATGAATTTACAAAAATATTTCGTTATACCTAATCTTTGGTTTTTAAGAATGTCTTGTTGTTTTTGGAATCTATTAGTTACACATGTTTAAAACACAAAGATTCTATTGTAAATTAAAAATAAATAGGTCCTTTATGCTAAGCGTCATAATTATAGTTTGTTACAATGATAGTAAACTGACAAATAAACCAGTTTTAAACAGATTAATTACAAGGAAAACTAAAAATAAATGGCACACAGTATCACAAAGGAAATTGATATGCTTTTATGTTTATTTTTTTTATTAAGTTACGTTTAAAACGAGTTTATCCAACATTTATGTAACACGAAAAAAGAAGCTGCTAGTCGAATACCTCCCTTTTAAGAAGTCGGTTAAAAAGGTGACACACAATTTACAATTACAGTTACAGTTACAATTTATGTCAAACACTTTTCTAATTTTCCATTATAAATTCTGATGAAGAGAGGCTTGAAGTATTGAGTTTAATTATATAAAGTGTCCTTTGTGTAAAATATATTTATCGTATTACCCTTACTAATAAAGTTAAGGAAAATCCCTATATTTCGAAGCTACTTCAGGAAAAAGAAAAACAATTCGTCTATGGTCCAATGTTCTGTCAATTGTCATTAATTTCCAATCACCTGTCAATTTGTTTGGCAGATTCTGTGACAGGTCACTGTGCTGTCACTCACAATAAGATATACAATTCTTCAGAATTTTTTTTTTTTTCCAGTTCGATGGTGCAGTCCTATTTTGTTTCGTCAACAATAATACAGGACTGTATTGTTTCGCCATCTTTTATAACCCCAAATTATAGATTTTTTTTCCGCCAGCATGTCAAGTTCAGTAAACTTCGTCTTTAAAATTAATTGTTGTATATATATTTTTTTTTTAATATTTAAGTTTACAATCTTGTTTACCAAAAGCCTGCCATTCATATAATGTCGGAGATTAATATCACAATTACTGACACTTATACTTTTTTTCTGTCGGTCTTGTTATTTATTATTATTTATTTATTTATTAAACAATTTTTATACAAACTTTCATTTAAAAACTAAGCCCCACAAAACTGTTTTCACAGTTTATCTGTGAAAAAAAAATTATTTGGTTCAAGTGATTGACAGTTGGCTTTTATAACAGTTAATTTATCCACTTTTGTAGTCTAATTCGATATGAGACAAGAGGTACAATAGGAATAACTAATAATAATACCAGAAAAAAAGAACGGAAAAGGTCAAGAACTATGTTTGTATTCGATGCAGAGGTCATTCATTAAATTTATTTATGAAGAACAGTCAATATAGAAAAAACAATTTTATAAAATCCTTATCTTTCCTTGTAGTATTTCTGATAACCGTTTTATAGTTTTGTTTATTTCTCTGACACGTGCGTAGACATTCAAAAGTTTTAAGAATAAAAACTGACGTTAACTTACCGGTCGGCTAAGAACAAGAATTTTGGACTCCCTTCTCAGACGCCTATAGTTTCTGACATCGTAAAAACAATCGTCCTCGTCGTCTGAACACGTCGCATTGTGAACGTGTCGGCGCATTTTAATCACAATCTTGACTTATGTCACTTCACCTTCGAAACTTGGGGACAACGTAAAACAGGGGTAACCCGGAATAATGTCTTTATATTTGCGAGATAGAAGAATAGGGATTTGAGACTTTTTTTTATTTATAGTATTTAAAAGAAAATAGACTACAATAAAAAAAAAACTAAGTTAAATTTTCTAAAATGTCTCACTAGTTGTGAAAAATCGTAATCAAACGTCCAACCAATTCTCAGATTCGCAGTGAACTGACAAGCGATTGTAAAACTATCTCAAGCGTCTTTGTTAACGTTTTTTGCTTCCTACTTAGTTTTGTTTATTTTGGCTGTTGATACCACGTGGTTGATTAAGGAAACTCGAAACAATAGTACCAACGGCACTTCCTGAGATTTTCATTCAACAATTTGGATTTGAATGTGAGTTAGTAAATATGGTGTGAAGTTAACACTTTTGAAGCGAGTTTAATTTTTACCCAACTGCTCGAAATAGAAGGGCCGTTATGTTTTTTTTTAAATATAATTTTAGGAAGAGTCGCTTTTCTGTTAATAATGCCCACCACTGTTTCAAACGCTGTACTGAATTCATCACTGAAAGATACAAGACTAGTGTATCAGCCATGCTCTGTCTAAATATTTAGTTAGCTAATTATAGTTCTCACAATCATCTCAAGCATGCCGTAGTAATCCTGTCTAAACCCAGCAATGCGGTATAATTTAGTTTATTTATTCTATCTTCAAGTGTTTCTTTGTTTTCCTCAATTACATAGTATCACGCCTGTATTCCCTCAGGGTATAAGCAGAGGTTTGTCTTCACAAGTTTTTTACCAGTATTATTCAAGTTCGATCTCCCTTATTTGATCGAACCCAGTACTTCTTATTTTAGACCTTCCAGGTAGTTTCTTGAATCCTTTGCATAACATGAAAACTTTTGTAGTTTATATTTAATTATAGCTTCAAATGATCTTGACCCAAAAAAAAGAATAAAAACTACATGACCAAAAAGGTTTTTGGGAAAAAAGAAAAAAAAAAACCGTTACTTAGTAACATTTTATTGACGTCAGTAGAGTGCAATGACACAAGTTCTCGAAAGATCTTTTTTTTTGTAAACCAGAATAGCCGACTTTCAAAGGCTCTTCTATCACCTTGGTCAGGACACCGCTTTGAATGTTATTTATATTTTTAATGTAATATTCACGTTTTTGATATAAATATCAATCTGTATTTTTTTTTTCATAAAAATTTCTTTTTGTCACTTTATAACCTGAAATTATCCTAATAAATAATAATTAATATCCCGAAATATTAATTGATAATTTTTATCCCGGTAGTATATTCCTGTGGGACAGTTACCGAACTCCACGCGGGCAAAGCGGCGGGCATAAGCTAGTTTTTCATAACATCACAGTTGATCCTACGTTTAAGTAATTTTCTAACAAGGTAAAATATTTGTCCTGGATCTGCATATAGACATACGTAAACACACGCCTTAGTCTGATTTGGATAGGTTGAAACTACACATTGTCATCTGCTAAGATCATCATTTTATACTTCTTTTATGGAGCTTTGATAATGTAATAGGTTTACTTGGTATCCTGGCATTCGCCTTTGCTTTAAAGGCTAGTCGTGAATATGAAAAAAAAAAACCTCCAAATGTCGCAACTCCCTCGTAAAATTATTTAAACGACTCGAAACCTACAGCGTTTTATTGCTTTTTAAATCAAACAAAATCGATTAGATATGGTTATGGTTTCAATACAGTTTTATAAAAATAAAGGAACAGTTTTTGTTTTTTAATTTGTCAGTCGGTAGATTATTATTGGTTGTTTTTCAGTAAAAAATATCATTCAAATCGATTATTTTCAAAATACAGTAATTTCTGTCATCGTTCGCAAAAGTCTGCTCCCTTTTAACTGTGAAGATTTACTCGCGATGTTTTCTCGATGAAACCACCAAGAACCCAGAACCGAAAAAGCGATTACATGGTGACATCCATTAACCAGCATTATGCATAGACTGATTGTAAGAATCCTACACGAGAATTTACAGAATTGTAAACACATCAAAACCAGAACTAATTCTTTTGCCTTACGATGATCCATTTCCATCCATAGCACGTCACTGTACCATAATATATGAATTTATTATGGTACAGTGACAGTACATAATATATTAAAATAATAAATTAAAAGAGTTATAAAACTGTAGTCCTACACAAATATGTAACTTGATGTCTGAGCCTTTTCATAAATAAAACAATCACTGCAATTCACACGTTGTAAATATTTTTTTTCACTACCAATAATTATCAAGGAAATGGTCGTGAACTCGTACTATCAACGTAGAGCGGTAGAAAGTGAGATGAATGACCTTACATAAAAAGAAAACCGAGTAAACATCAATTTTCACAAAATATTTTGACTTTTTCAGAAAAGTTACGGCATTATTTTAAACGGTAGCAAATCTCGGTAATTATAGACCATTTATTATTTATGTAATCCGTGTAGGTGCCGCTTTTATAAAATGATCTCATTCTGTAGATAAAAGTAGTACTGAAACAATTGACTGAAATCAGCGTTTTTTTTTCCACGACAGCATTAGGATACAGAGGACCAACTTTAAAAAAAAAAAAAACTATTTAGATTTTTTTATGATAAGCACACTAATCGCTTTACTAAGTACACATTCCGTCTATGTAAAGAACAAAGTATACTTTGTTCAAGTCCAAACAAAAATATAAATACGAGTATATAAGTAAGGACATACGACGACCCATCAATCTTTACTTTTCTATTATAACATGAATGGCCTCGCTTTGTATCGATTTCCTTTACAATGAGAGATTCTTATGAACTGGTTTTGCATAGCTTGATTGGTTGCCGTGCGTAAATGTGCACTTATCCATTTACCTTCACGCGAGGAGGACTTTAAGTGCAAGTACATGATAATTCAGTCACTTATCGATGAGAGTCGTTAACCCCTACATCCATATCGTTATCACTATCAGTAAGATGTGTGTCAATATACAACTGGCATTATATTCTATGTTTATATTCTGATATTAGGCTAACAGATATAATGTTGAGTGATAAGATTAGCCATGTAAACTATACTGTATTATGTATTGGTAATAAAAATATTGTTGGTATCTCCTGAACCACATAATTAGCTTGTATGTTCCCAGAGTCTCCTATCTTTGACAAAAATTGGCTCTTCATCCAATATCATCATCTGCCTAGCCTTTTCCCAAACTATCTTGGGGTCGGCTTCCAGTTTAATCGGATGCAGCTGAGTACCAGTATTTTACATGAAGCGACTGCCTATGTGACCTCCACAACCCAGTAACTGGGTAATACGATACCACTTGGTAAGACTGATGTTAGACTTTTTGCCTTCTGACTACTCGTGACGACTGTCAAAATACTCTATACTGCTCTTCATCCAATAGGTCATCAAAATTTTTGTTGCTTGGACACGGTGATGAAATAAATTACACAAAGTTATGCGTACCACCCACACACGTGGCCTAGCAGTGCTCGCCACCTCTAAAAAGATTTTATATCCAGACAGACTGTAAGGTAGTCCTAGTTCATGACTCTCAAACTGCAGGTTATTAACCTTAAGATCAGTGACTATCTATCAAGGAAACGTTGGAATCTAGCCTAGATCTTTGTAGTTATCAACTTCAGTACATGTGTACCGGTATTGATCGAAGCTGTACCATCAAGAATTTCATGGTCATCGTTAATAAATTCTAGCTTTCGAGCTGCTTCTGAAAAAATCCTTATGGAAAAAAGACCCTGGATCCCATGCTCCCTTGACCCTGGATTCCAAGTCTACTTGGTGTGTATATCCATGTGATAAACATTTTATTTTTACAGTTTAAAGAGGACGTCTGCGATTGCGTCGAAAACATGGCATTTAAATATTTCGCAAAAGTTCAAGCGAGAGCTCCAATGCGTATGGCAACATTGTAAAATGTTGCCAAATTAGTTGGCTAATATTAAAAAGGGATTTGAACTTATATCGATTGACGAATAAGAAAATGATTACACCTTTGATGTAGCACTATAGGGCCGGAAATGTGTCAATTTTCTTTCAAAGCGTTTCAAATTTCTTTAGTGACTTTCAACAGAATTTGTATGAGCTTTTCCGTAGCTTATTTCGATCCAATAGGTATTATTTTGTCCGTGGATGGGTGACCACTTATTACATACCGGTATTTTACTTGTGTGGGTCTTAAGTTTCAGCTACAACCGTAAGTGTACTTATAGATAGTGCTAAGTTCTTGAAATTGGTCATGCCATCATTTTCAAAAGAATAGGAATCAGTCAAAATTAAATTACTCACTGTGATTATTCAATCATTTAAACTTAAATAATGCATTGATATTGATCTTCTAAAAACCCTGACGACATTTGTTTAAAAAACAGAAAAATTAAAGGAACAAAGACAATCAATACAGAATCAGAATGATCAAATCGCGATTACAATCATGACACGCTATCCGTTCCCTTTTCTTTATCAACACACATAATCCGTCTTGCAAAACTAGGTTAATAAGATAGCAATATGTCAGACAGTTTCAGCAGACAATGTAGAACGTGGCTTGATAACGAGTGCAAATATTTAATACTGCCTTAGATAAAGTTAGTTATACTGCTGGTCTTTATCGTGGGAACTGTACTGCGCATTAGGCGTAGGCTAGGAATGAAGTGATCCTTGAAAATTATATAACTAGCAGTAGCTAGACTATTTTAAGACTTCTGTGGATTTAACAGCGGTTATTTTGAGTTCGAATAAGGTGGATAAGTTGGTAGACTAAGTCTTTCAAAATGTCCGTAAAACAGTTCATTTTGGCATGGACTTTTTCAAGCTACACTTGAACATCATCAGTTGTCTAGTCTTCTTGCAGCATGTTGGGGTCGACTTTCAGTTTAGGCTGGATGCAGCCAGTATTTTGCATGGAGCGACTGCCTATCCGACCTTCACAAACCATTTATCCCGCATGCATTTAAATATGTAAGAGCAAAAAGCAGATTTGAAAATGTTTGACAACGGCACAACCCTTTTTTTTTGTAGTAAGAGTGACAAGAACGGAATGTCCTTGAACAAGGACGTACGACCAACTGATGCACTGATCATATCTCTGATGCACTTCAGAAAGGTCATTACTATTATAAGCTAAAGAAGTTGCGCGTAGTACAAGAAAACGTCGCACCTATCTACGTATTGTTGATGAGCATTACGCGCCTTTAAAATACATTATTGACGATAAGGTGAAAGAAAATTGTAGTGATTTGCACGAGGTTTGCAGTATTGCGTGTGTATAATGCTCAATAGGTTGGCAATGCACTCGACTTCCCTCTTGCACGTTATGCAATGATTGTGAGCATTGACGTGCATTTGCGTCAGTATTTTATAGCTTGGCTATTTTTATGATAATGTTGGTAAATGACCACTTTTAGTATTTGTGTTTTTAGTACTGACATTAATATGTCCTTTTTAAGGTTCCTTATGTTTTTGAGTTAAATACAAACTACTAACTTTATAAAATCTAACCATCAAGCGTGCTGGTAACAGCGATTTTTATGTTAATTTTAGTTAGAAACAGGCAACAGACACTGAACCAGCAAATGATTCATAAAATGAAATGAAAATCAAAGGTCTAATAATAAGAATATCTGCAGCTTGTAACGGAAAACCAATAGGAATATTTCTCGGGAAAAATCGATTATACAAGGTGTTGTTTTGCATCCTCGTCAAAATTCAGTAGTTTGTCACAAAAGATATAAATAATTAATTAAAATTACAGTATCTAGTTAATTATTAATAAACACTGATTTTTTTGGTTGTTCATGTTTGTTAATATTACAGAACAACCCCCTTAACGTGGTTTAGGGAATCGGAAATGATTGAATAAACGTTTCAGATTGTTTGTATGTGTGGAAGCGAGATTTTAGGGCGAGAATCAGACGGCCCACGTTTAAAACACGGGTGGATCACACTTACCGATTTCCGTAAATAAGAAAAAAAAAATACCTACCCATTTTATTATTGATTCGGGACGAGATTCATAAGCATAGTTACCTCCTTGAATTTGACGAGGATGCAAAACAACACCTTGTATTTATATAAACGTGAACGTAATGAACGTAACGATTATATTTATCTACAACTAGCTGATCCCAGCATGCGTTGCAATGCACTTGTGCCTACCTACCTCCTACCTACCTACTACCTATCTACCTACCTACCTACCTAAGAACCTTCTCCTGACAATAACAAACACAACAAAAAAAGAATAAGCGAAGTCGGTCCAGCCGTTCACGTGTGATGCCGTGACCAAGGGAAATAGGGATTCATTTTTATATACAAGGTGTTGTTTTGCATCCTCGTCAAATTCAAGGGGGTAACTATGCTAATGATTCTCGTCCCGAATCAATAATAAAATGGGTAGATAATTTTCCATATTTTTCTTTTTAACGCGGCCCGTCTGGTTCTTGCCTTATAACCTCGCTTACACACATACAAACATTCCCAAACGTTTATTCGATAATTTCCTAGTCCCTAAACCACGTTAAGGGGGTTATTCTGAAATACTGACAAACTTAAATAACCAAAAAAATCTGCGTTAATATTATAATTAACTAGGTACCGTAATTTTAATTGATTATTTATAACTTTCGTGACCACCTCCTGAAATTTGACGAGGTTGCAAAACAGCACCTTGTATATAGATGTATTTCGAACTCTACGATATAGTTCAAATAAGTGGAAGTTTACGAGCGGATATAATTATAGATAATTAAACAATTATTTATCAACTAAATACAATCGTATTGACACACTTGAACTTAGTACTGATACTAATAGAAACTCACCCTTTAAATATAAAGATAAGAAAAACAATTAATGAGGTTAATAACTTTTTGGTACAGACAAACAAAAATGTTAGAAATTTCACTCCTACATCATCTACATCCTACTACAGTACTAAATTCCAAGAAATTACCATGACTATATTTCAAAGATTGATTGAGTTAAATTATCAAAGAATTCAGTATAAATAATTAAATACTGTGACGATAGTAAATGCGTTCTTGTACAGTGTTCCGTAATAAATTCCCCCAATGACACGGAAGCTGGTTTTTTTATCACAATCTACCTTTTTACGTAGTACTTACAAAAGCAAACGTATGACTGTGTAACTGGAGTATCCAGTAGAACCGTAACTTAGTATTTTTCATATTTTGCTTGAAGAATATTTTGTTTGAAAGATTTTAGACAAATCAAATGCGTCATAAAGTCTGTCGTTTCATTTTGAGCATCAAAGCATTTCCTATAGTTATATTTTTATTAAAATGGGTCAGTTTATGTATAATATACTCTGTATTTTTAATGCTATTTTAAATAGACTTATAATTCTTCCAATATCACAGAAAAGCCAATCAATAAATCAGAAGAAGCACATGGCGAGCATCACAAAAAGAAGCTAATTAGTCATAAAATTGTAATAAACCCCGCAGTTCTGTATATAGCAACTCACAGACAGACATACTATTTCGGGAACAAACGCCCGTCGCGTGAGTCACCCGGATGACTGTGTCATCGTGTTAGTTTACCTATATTAACGTATTTTAAATGTTACGTAGTTTCTGGACTATGGGATAAACTATTGGGTTAAAAGTGAGCATTTTTGAGTAAATTAGTCTTGCTATAGAATGTCTTCACCGTTCGCTAGTAAAATCAAACAGCCGACAAATACAATTAGTTAAAAACTGTACCAAAATCCAATAGAATAAAATTCTAGGCACTTTTGATGGATTAAAAAATTAACACTTGAATCACAGTTATTTTATATAAGAAAGGCAATAATCTTTCTTTCAGAATAAAGCCCTCTACATAAAACTAGTAGATTGGATACAATTTGAATTTTCATTCAAATTGTATCCAATCTACTAGTTTTAGGACAGACACTTAAATTCACCTATGCTTTCAAATGCCGAAGCCATACAAATAAATGCACCTTGCCAAACAGGTGGTGTTCTAAAACAAATTACCTGGACATATAACGTATACAAGACCCAACTTTACTAGTAGAAATAAATATTTACAAAAACACTGCAGGTAGCATTACAAGCAGACACAGCTATGATTGTTGCAATCTTGACGTTCAGTAGAGATGCGCAGGATTGCAATAAGTTCCAAACAAAATACTCGTAGAATATCTGTATGAGTCAGTTGTGAGGAATTTCTCTCCATTTCTTTGTCATTTCATAGTGTTGTATGTTAATTTTCTTGCTTATTAATTTATCCGCGTTTGTCTCATAAATATTTATTATTATGTTCCTTTTTTTGGTTATTTTGTTGTTGTGGTTAATAATAAGCAGTCCCCATGCCTTGGGAGACTTGACAATTTATTATTAAATAAGGATGTAAACATTTTTAAAATTCTTGGATGTTATTGTGAATACTTCTTATTATGAGTGGTTGCGATGTTACAGAGGATAATAAGACAGAAACTGGAAAGAACTGCTCCATATAATTTTATCATGCTTTATTTCTTGTTAGACACCATGTAAGTTTGTACCTACTAAGGCTAATACATGAGATATAAAAAGTTAATAGTACGTTTTTATACTCTCTTACTCTGATGACAAAATATGTCTCAAACTGTGGCTGGTTTACCAAAACAAAGCTATCCAATCGTATAAGTTGACACAAGGTTAATTCGAAAAGACTTTCTAACACAATTAAAACTTTAAACATAATTCGAAGATGAAGAAAGTTGCCCACAAAAGACGTAGGATAAACCCGTCTTCTCTCTAACCTTTCTGAATACAGCAATTAAAACTAGTCTGCCTGCAATTTCTAAGCTATCTATGACGCAAAACTTAATGGAACAAGTTTAGCAGAAACCCGTTTCAGCGTTAATGCGAATCAATGACGCAAAACATGGAGCTACTGACACAATTTCATCGTTTCTAGTAATATTTTCGCTACACGTGTTTGAATTGAATTAATGTAGTTTTTTATGTATTTCTATTCTAAATAGGCTTGCGTTTGGCCGCAACTTGCTTGATGTGAAGCGATGATGCGGCCTAGGGTGGAGCTTGCCTAGAAAAAACCGATTTACTCGAACTTCTAAGGAGATTTATATAATAAAGAACAGTAGATATAATGTTCGGGCAAAAGCCACCCTTCGTACCGCAAATTGTGCTGAGCTGATCCGAATATGATTTAGCAATGTTAGATATAGAACAGACAGATAGTGGGAGGAATGATATGCAAGAATTATATTAAAAAAAAGAGTTTTGAACGATAGCGGGGCGGCTGAGGGTAGAAGAGAAAAAACTTTTTTCGCCAACCCCAATTAGCAGAAGACAAGGGAAATAGTAGCTTTCTAGTTCAATAAATTATACTGACAAGTCAAGAACAAAAGTGTGTACCACTGGCATTTATTTATAAATAATTTCATATGTTTTTTCCTATCATATGCAACAGTATAGGAAGTGATAATTTCATTAATTTGTTTCATATATTTTTTATCAATTGTTATGAAATTGTAAATGTTATCGTACGTTATTTCTGTGTCTGGTTCATTTCCGCGATGTTCCAGAAATGCGACATATGATTAAACATTGTTTGTGACAGTCATTAGAGAATTGTGTTTTTGGGTAAACGATGATAAGTTTATTTATTTCTTCTAATCGTTCAACGAAAACAGATTATTTTATTAATATAGTTTTTTTCTGTATGTTTCAATGCAATGTCATTGAGAACAAAATGAACTTACTTATAATAATATTATTGAAACTGTAGTCTGGAGTCTGTTTAAGTTTGTGAAATCAAAACAGTTGAACCGGTATCTCAACAAGAGACATACCAAACACTTCAAGAACCCCCAACATTCTTTTGTTTCATCCTAGACCAATTCTATTCATTCAATTGAACAGCCATGATCACCAATGGTTTGAATTTTCAAGTTCAACACACCAACTGCTTAATAAAAACGACAGAAAAAAAGGTCGCCAGTACTGAACAATACCTGCCTCATAACATAAAAACCTTCAGCTTATTTTAGCTCTATTTAATATCCTCATCCTTCATCTGTAACAACTATTCAAATTCAAGGCGAAGACTTTCGACTATCTCTTTGACTTGACTTGCCTTCAACTTTGTGTTATTGCCAAGGTTCTTTATTTAAAAGTTAACTTTTTTTATTTTAGGGAGTTTCCAGTGTAAATGTCAGTTGAACTTAATAAATAGTATATTATTTATAATCAACCAGTGAGTAGGTACCTATTTGCTTTGTTTGTCGAATATTAGGAGTATTAATTAATAGATTTGTTTGCTGGTTTTCCCAGTTGCAATAATTAAAAGGAAAACCTACTGTCGCTTTCACTTCAGTTTTACGTTTAATATTAACGACTATTGTTTAATTTAGGTTCATTTTAGCTACTACTATTAATTTTATACGCATATTTCTTTGCAGTTTATCAAAATTGACACTGTCAAGTTCAAAAATGTCAATGCCACAACAACTGAGAGTAGGTGAATACTATACTCTGTGATCGTACTGTACTTTACAAAACTGTAGGAGCACCTTTGTTTAAACCTCTCAGGATCTCACGCTCAACAGTTATTTTAAAACAAAGAGATGATGCTGTATGATGTCTCATAACATCTCGCTTGTTATCTCTGAAGTTTTAGGCAGTGTTTTACCTATATCTGAAAGGTTTATAGACGTGCTAATGGTGACCAAGCATTCAGTACATAATACCGGGCCGCAACATATAAATTTTTCAAAAGTAGTTTATAAAAAAAACTGCGGTTTCATACAAAAGTGTTCCTACACGTATGACGTCAAAATGTATGGAACAGCTGATTTTTTACTGTCCCTTACACCGTATATATTTCCTTACAAATATTCGCTAATATTCGCGGGTGTACTGTATACATCTGCGTACCTCCTCAGAGGTAGGTATTGCAGGTTTGTAGGAAACATCAGACTTTTTCAGCAGATGATGACAAATTCTGCTGCTGATGTACTGATTCCGTGGCAATTTTTTTTTGCGTCCATTTTTTTCTCCACCCGGTATAGTATGCCTACATTTTGTTGTGGATGAGTCCTATGTAAAGGGGACAAGCCAGTGATTGCCATAAACCGAGCACAAAATCATAATCCAGTCTCATCATCATCATCATCATCAGCCTATAATGTTCCCACTGCTGGGAAATAGGCCTTCTCTCTATGAGAGGGAGTGGCGTGTAATCCACCACGCGGGCCCAGTGCGGGTTGGTAGATGTCACATATCTTCGAATTTTTAGTTCTTGGACATGCCGGTTTCTTCACGATGTTTTCCTTCACCTTTTTTGAGGGCAGCGGTGATGAAATAAATCCAGTCTACTACCGACACATTCCTCCTTTGCCTGACCAGAGAATCCAATTTAGGATCATAAGTTCAGTAGTGGCACTTGCCACCAAAAGGCTAACGTGACAGATGTTGCAAAGTACCTATTTAAAACAAATTAGGTATAGTAGGTAACATAACATTACCAATTTTCCGTATACATACATTTGGAAGATAAACGACTGCAAATACATTGAAGGTTTCTTTGTTCATTGATTATTATGTACACTGTTATAAGTTGTGAGAGACCAATGCCAGCAACAAGGTCTTCGCTGTTAGATTCAAGTCGCGAAGAAGGAAGTGTTAAAGAATTACGAAACGGAGTTGGTACATCTATACTTTTCCAGTATATTATGGTCTCGTTTTTTATAGATTGTGGGTACAGTGAGAGATCTGCATAAAGTGGTTTTATATAGCTTGATTGGTGTTTACAATTGTATATGCATCTGTCGCTTGTCGAATGACAATTAATTGTTTTTATGATGAGTTCCTTTTGTCTAATCGGTTTTGTTAATGGTGAAGAGCTGTGGGGATAGATTTATATTTGTTTTGAAGCTAAGTGTAATCATTATTTTGTAACGAAAATAATGTCTGTCTAAAGTATTTTGTAGGATGGAAAACGAGTCTTGTATGTATTTGTTAAAACTTTACGCACAAAAAATAATAACTTTACGAGATACGAGAGTTAAGTTTGATAAATTGATTGATTATAAAAGATTAGTTAATTAAATCGAATGGTTTTACCTACATACTTAATTAAATAATATATGTACCTATAAATGATTTATAATGATTGAAGGATTTTATACACGGTGTAAATCACCTCATTACGAAGCCGTCAACCAAGCATTCTGTACATGAAACTAAGTAATTTTACGCAAAAATTATTGCTGGGAAACGACTTTTTTTTGGGGGGTGTAAAATCATGTTTTGTGGTAGAACTCAATGTAACTCACTCAAAACATTGTGCTGATGGACGGATTGAATAGTACAGGGGTCGTGGAGGTGTTTAAAGTAAAAATATTACATTAAAAATTAGTATTTAAAAAAAATACTTGTCAAAAAGTAGGAACTTTGACCCCTAATATCTCCGTAACTAGAAGGTTCCCAGGTATGGTATAGAACAAAAAAATGATCGCAAGGACAGGGAGAACCAGTGCTTTTCGGCTTCGTTAAGAGGTGTTTTACACCCTTTATAAACATAACGAGTAGTTACTAAAAGCCTTTCTAATACGTCTATAATATTACAATATTTAATTAATGCTTTGACTTTCACTCTGAAAGTATTTGATATGACTCTACGTAACTAAAATGAACAAAAATGATTTATTACTTGGCATTAAAATAAGAAGCCTAAATATAATTTAATTAATGGCTTACTCACGACTTTAAGTATAATTTGATCACTGAAAGAATTTCGAATAAAGTGCTCAGGAACAGAAATAGAAATTATGAAAAAAAAAATCGTGTTTGTGAAAATCTAATAAATGTATCTTCTCTAAGTTGTTTTAGAAATTCTTTTTATATTTAGATTATGTTTAAGAAGAGGAAATAACCAGGAAATGGAATTTCGTATTTTTCTATCTCATTTAAATAAATTATATAACATTTTCATTACTTAGATGCCATCTTCAAAAGGTAAGCCAAGGCCATATAAGCTGAGTCTATTTTGAAATGTTTTCGTCAAATTACATAATTGCTTGCCTTTTCAGTGTTTGAGCAAACAGTGTTATTTATTGTGACAAAACTCACAAATAAGTATATTTAAGTGATGTCAACGTTTTTGAGCAATCCTGGCTATTTTTGCTATGACAATGATTGCGTGGCGGTTGACAGAGGAGAATGGAAAAAAAAAACGTGCTGTGCCGAGTACAAGTAACATGGAACCAGGGCAGGAAGATGATGGCAGTTATTTTGTACTGTGTGGAATTAAAATATGAAACGAGCATGTCTTAAATGGGGGAAAATCCATTTTTTTTTCTTTGTCCGTCGGGTAGTTTATTGAAAAGTATTGGACACGTATTTTTTCTTTTTTCACGTGGTCATAAAATTACGGAGATATATTGATTTGAAATGGCGCATGATGTCACATGTAGGTAAGTTTTATACCTACTTGTGACGTAGTAAGCCCCCACTCTCCAACTTTAATGAGTTTTAACTAAGTAATTTTTTGATATTTTGATAAAACAAAAAACACGTGTCTAATATTTTTGTATTACCTGTCTGATGGACAAAACAGAATGTCGTTTTCTTTACCCAGTCCGCACCCCTATTGACATCACGATACTTTAGATTGTATGCTTGTAAACAAGATTTTGTTTTGCATCCTCGTCAAATTCAAGGAGGTAACTATGGTAATAATTCTAGAACCGAATCAATAATAAAATGGGTAGGTAATTTTTTTTCTTCTTATTAACGAAAATAGGTAAGTGCGAACCACTCGTGTTTTAAACGCGGTCCATGTGATCCTCGCCTATTACATCGCTTTCACATATACAAACAATCTCAAACGTTTATTCGATAATTTCTTATTCCTTAAGCGACGTTAGGCGGGTTATTCTGATATACTGACATTAAGGGTGCGGACTGGGTAAAGAAAACGGCATTCTATTTTGTCCGTCAGACAGGTAATACAAAAATATTAGACACGTATTTTTTGTTTTATCAAAATATCAAAAATTTACTTAGTTATTTTTTTTTCATTAAAGTTGGAGAGTGGGGGCTCACCTACGTCACAAGTAGGTATAGAACATGTGACGTCATGCGCCATTTCAGCTCAATATATCTCCGTAATTTTATGACCACGTGAAAAAAGAAAAAATACGTATCCAATACTTTTCAATTAACTACCCGACGGACAAAGAAAAAAAAAATGTGATCATCCCCTACTTAACAACCAAAAAAAACAGCGTTTATTAATAATTAACTAGGTGCCGTAATTTAAATGGATTCTTTATGTCTTTTGTGACAACCTCCTGAATTTTGACGAGGATGCAAAACAACACCTTGTAAATGATAGCTTCTATGTAGTAATACAACACAAAAAAAAGTTTATAAAAGGCATTTGGCATTCATTTTCTTAAAACACACGAACTATTTCTGAGATCAACAACTAAGTAAAAATTTGAATGATTTCAAATAAAAAATGTATTTTATCAACCACGGACAGTTTTTACATAAAAAAAAATCTGTCGGTTTCTTTTTGTCATCTTCAATAATCAGACCACCTGTTCCATTATCCCATAGGACAGGAGTAATTAAAAGTCACGATGCATCCGCTCCACATATGGACCCTATTTTTTTCATCGTGTTTTTTTATACTAGCTGTTTTAAACTAGTTTATATGAAGGGTTTCTCGTTCATAGTGTGATTCTGGTCATAAGAAAACAATACATTTGATTCGACTCAACACGCATCACGTTTCATCGGGTGGCGGCGTCGCGTGTTAATAATGTGTTTCCGCCTTTATGCATTATTCTCTAGTTATTTCAAAAATATTAAAATTAGTTGTACATCAACTGTGATTAATGTAACATTAATGTCATGCTTAAAGTATTTATTTTAATTAAACGATTTAAAGGGACTTATGCATTGACAAGTAGTCGGTGCACTCGCTCCCCGGTCGGTGCCCGGTTGATGGCAATAGGCGCGCCCCCTATTACATGAAACTTAAACATAACTGGCGAAACTATTAGGTACATCTCTACCTAACTCTTCGGGGCTTACAGGCGTGATGTTATGTATGTATGTGTAAGGACTCTGTCAGTAATTCAAAATGCTACTTTGAAAAAAACATTGGGAAGTCAGAAATCTGATGATTGATGAATGTAGGTCGTCACACCGAGTACTGGTTTTTTAGCTATTAGTGTTCGTTACTAAGAAACAATTGGGCCTACGATGTCCTCCCATAATTAAGTACTAACGCTGTAACATAGAAAAAATGTAAAACCAAATAATTTTAAAAGAGTAACCATGGAGTTTCTTGCCGGTTCTTCTCCATAGGAAACGACCAACCCGAACCGAGCACCTCTTTGTCGACGTTTTACAATGCCCATTTGAAATAAAAATATTTTGATTTTGAAAATCTATCGGTTTTGTCTCAGATTCGATGACGAATCAATTTGATATCAGTCTAATTACTTTAATGACTTATAGATTAATTTAAATCGGTAATGAAGTGCATTTTACTATCTGCTATTGACCTTAGACTTTGGGTTGTAGCCGTTGTGGGTATAGTTAATATTTTCTGTGACCTCATTTATTTGCAGACAGATTATAGATGATAATAATACATGCAATGATATTTGTAAATGCTTTCGAAAGTCTAAAGTATCATAATAAGTAGATTCAGACTATTTACTCTGAAATGGGTTTATTCGTCAATTAATAAAAACCGGCCAAGTGCGAGTCAGCTTCGCGCAGAAGAGTTCCATACACCAAAGAAAATTTGATTATTAAAATTTAATTAGGATATTGTTATTAGAATAACAATATTTTGTTAAACTGATTCATAGGTCAATTTCTACCAACCGCAAAACTAAATTTGTTTTTCTAAAAAAGTCTCGTATCTCAACAAATCTCATCAATTTACGTGAAAATTCCTATTTACGTACACCAAATCAAATCTTTTTTTCAGATTTTACCTCCACTTTTTTAAAAAAATTAGACTGCGACACAACGTTCGCTTTATAAGCGAAAATGTCATCAACCATTGACTATGGAAAAAAAGTATTTTTAGGAACATCGATATATTTTTTTAAGAGCTGCCTCACACTCCACACCAGATGAAAGGGACACAGACACTAAAAAGATAACTTATTCAGTACATCATCTGATCCACGTCCAATCCAAAAATCTGCTGTTCCATACATTTAGTTTTGACCATGTAGGTATTACGTAGAATACAACTCGTAAGTTAGCGCCGGCGCCGTTCCCAATGAGCCACAAACGCTCTACACGCTTCCCGCTAATCGTCAGCGGTGAGACAAAAGCTTTACTGTCAACCTACAATCTATTTCAATTTCCTGAACACGCTTCAGACCAGATAACACAGCAGAACAAAATGAACACATTCGAAAAGCGATCAATGTAATTAAAAACTTGTCCATTTTCAATTGATTCGTTCAATTTAATTGCATGGTCTTGTTTCCCTGGTTTACATTGGAGAACATTCACTGTTGATGTTAATACTGATGTTGATTTAAATTCAGTGCTATTGCTATGATAATAAGGGAATATTTTGGTTCGTAACATTGGTATTTAGAGGACAGTAAAGTTCTGGTTCAATATAATTGTTCAATATGTTTGTTGTTGTAATTTTTAATATTAATTAAACAATAGACGATGTATTAGCTGTTAATCTTTCTTAAGTTGGTGTCAACTTAAGAAAAATTAACAAAATTTTCAATACGTCAAAAAAATACTGATAAAGAGTCAGTCAAGGCATCAAAATTAAACAAAACATTTTATAATCTTAATTCATAAAGAAGTAAATATTTAAAAATACAATTTATAATACATACTGTATGCTTTATGATTCCGTTATTGATCGTATGTTTTAATAACAATGTAACGATGTTTTAAATTAAAGACATTGTATTGTACCAGCATGTTCAATACGTATTGTTGACAAAGTATAATTATTATAAAAGGCAGTTATCGCTAAAGGTATTGAAGCCGTAACTGTTAGGATGTGGTTACTACACTTCCTTTCAACAATATTGGTTACCGGTAAAGGTAGGGTTACACTGGGATCCGAATGAGAAATGAAAAACGATCTAATGTGTACTTCGGGATAGTACTAATATTATTACATATATGTATAGAAAGTGGTCGTAAGCAGACTGCTTCGCAAAGTGTTATTGGGTTGATGGGAATAGGCTCTTATATGAATAGGCAATAAGGCCCCCTATTGCCTATTACATGGGACTTAAAAAAAAGTAACTGGGTGTACTAATGGGTACAACTGCTCATCCTTTGGGAATTACAGGCGTGATGTTATGTGTAGAAAGATAGAAAAAAAGTATACTCTACTTAATATCTGATGAGCTTCGCTGTAAATTAGATTTGACCTTGATTATGTCGTACAAGAGAGTCCAAACCATATTAAAGGCTGTACTACTATGCAACAATGTTCAAAAGTTAATGATCACATCATCATCAGCCTATAATGTTCCCACTGCTGGGACACAGGCCTCCTCTCTATGAGAGGCAGTGGGCTGTAATCCACCACGCGGGCCCAGTGCGGGTTGGTAGATGTCACATGTCTTCGAATTTTTAGTTCTAGGACATGCCGGTTTCCTCACGATGTTTTCCTTCACCGTTTTTGAAGGCAGCGGTGATGAAATACACAAACGGCTTACTGTTCGTAAGTCGGGGCTGCCACCACAGCCATCGCTGCCCTCTAATGTTAAAATCTAATGTAAAGTTAATGATCTATTTGCCCTCAATTAATGATCATTTAAGAACTAGGAAGTACAAGTAGTACACAAATATTTAATTATTCCATAGATAACGATGATTTAAATGCATTTGAACAAGGTGATCCGATATCGGTTTATAATTGCTTCTAACGATGCAGCAATTCGCTACAATATTCAGGGAAACTATTTGGCATTATTCCGCATTATCGGAAGAAAATAGATTACATAGAATTTCAGAATAACTATGAATCAAATATTAACGAGCATTTTTCGCCATGTTTGAAATGCAATGCACTATTTAGCATGATATAAATTTTACTAATGAGGCCCGGCTTTATTTTTCTAGTTTGGCAACACAATTTTGTATTCAAACAACGAGTTTTGTGGGAAAATTCAAAAATCGAACGACATAGACGAGATGCAAATAATAATGAGTTTCAAACTCTGGGCTCAATGTTTGGAAACTTATGTGTTCTTAATTTAAAGTTTTGCCATAGATTTACACGAATGTAAAATTTATTTGGAAGTTTTTAGTTCGTGACAAGAATGATAGAAAATATCAAAGCAAAGTCATTTATATTTCTTTGAAATCTACATTTTTAGAACGTTATATTGAATTTGAATCTCCATCTCCACGTTTTTTAAGAGATACAAGTTCTACTTAGCAATTACAAACTTAATCAGTATTTTGACTTTTGTCTGGTTTATGAAAAACACAGTACGTTTTCAATCATTAATTGCGCTTTTTTAAATTTAATTTAATTCAAAATCACACTTTCCTGTTTCATTTCTTTATTACCTGACTTACGATATATTATTTTAATGTCTTCTATGTTTTCTATAATACCCAGCAGTCAGCATACTCGTAGTATAAAACCTTTTATAAAAAACTAACTTGGCTAAGTTATCAACTATCAATCCTACCTATTACCATTACAAGGCCAGCGATGACGCACGAATGCATTCACACGACACGCGTTTTTATTATTTTTCATAGATTTGATAATATTATGGTTTACATTCTGTTTTTATTATGATTTTACTGAACTAAATCTCTTGGTGTATAAATATTTTTTTAATAGTTTTAGATTGATTATGTATGACAGGTTATAGAATTTGAATCTGGCCTATCTGTGGATATTGTGACTGAGTCACTTAATAAATATTTTTTATTTGTTTTTGCATGTTAAGGATAGATATGGAAACAAATCACATAATGTAAAATTTCGCTTAAATTTTATCAATTTTAATGCTCTAGTATTGCTATATCTATAAAAATTGCTATACCAAGCATTACAATAAGAAAAGTCAAAGATTCTTTGGTGAACTTGGTAAGTTATAACCTGATTTTACCTATCACGATGCACTTTCTATTACTTTTTTTTTCATTTAAAAGGTTATAATTACCTTTACCACTATACATTTAAAATCCAGTTTTGTATAATACATTGTATAAATTATAAAATCCAATAATGAGCTTGCGACCTTACAAAAACAAAAAAATATCCTATCACAATATTTGGTGACTTGACCACAAAAACCACAATGTATGACACCATTAGATTCTCATCTTGCTTGTAAGTATTGATACTGTCATTAAGATAGCAAACTATTAATATTCAATCAACCATTTCCTGCTAAAAAATTGATTTTGTTGACTATTTCAACACACATCCACGTCAGAAACATCTTGTGACGAGCATGGAGAAACATATAAAAGCTATTGGATTTCGACCATTCGATAGCAGTGGATAGTACTGGATCAATATTTAAATATCATATAAATAATCACGGAAAGAATGTGAATTATAAGATGATGGGTATAAGAGATTTATCGTAGAAAAAAACTATTAAAATACCTTAGGAGTGACGATGACGAATGTCGAAAGCACTGCACTGGCAAGTAAGCACAACAAACAGTAGATGCTTGGGTTACAGATTTTATTATCTATTATTTTGATAAAATTCCCTAAAAGAAAAAGGAAAATTCCATAAAGAATTTTGTACAATATTTTTGTTGCCACGACAAATAAATGTAATTTTCAACACCGAGAAATAAAATATCAGAATGGGGTTTGTGCTCTGTTCCAATTTGTTAGTCATAAGACTGCATTTTGGACTCCTAGTTATAATTGAAGATGGTCTTACGGGTCGTGAGTAAAGAGCGTTTATACCTTACCGCTTTTCATACAAACTTTCAAGTCGTTATTTTCCGAAATGACTGAACCGATTTAAATGAAACTTCGTACACATAAGCAGAATACACAGAACTTAAAAGTTACTAAAAAACATTTTCGAAAAATAGTATTACAGTTAGACCGATTATAAATTTTCTATACAAACAGAAAATTCCAATTATCTCTTTTTTTAAAACACATTTAAAAAATATTTTTAGTAATTTTTTAGATCTATGTATCTTGCTTATGCGTATAAAGTTTCATTTAAATCGGTTCAGTCATTTCGGAAAATAACGACTTGAAAGTTTGTATGAAAAGCGGCAAGGTATAAACGCTCTTAAGGTGGAAACACACTTACGTGTCGTGGCGTGTCGTGACGCGCCAGAAGCATATCGGTTTCATACATCGTTGCGACACGACACGCCATGCAAATATGTCCCTAACCATATTAAATGTATGAAACCGATTTACTTCTGGCACGTCACGACACGCCACGACACGTAAGTATGTTTCCGCCTTTACACGTACTTGCGGAAACAAATTGCATAGCTATTGCATCTTCTAATCGGTCTATCTAGTAAATATTTACTAGCCATTTGCGTCATCAAATCTCCAGTGACTTCTGAACTATAAAACGCAATAACTCCACTTACTTGATCCCATATATTTTCATACTGCCGATTACAAACATTATAATAACTGTGGCGTAAATACCGAACTAGTTTATATAATGCACAGCTGATTTTTGGTATTGCAAGTGCTTCGTTTACATAGCTTATGTAACTTGATCTTACTTGCACATGTTGGATTTAAAGTAGGCCGATTATTAACTGGCTTATATTGCATTGATTGTGTGCACATATGTATTTTGAAATTCGTTTTTTTTTTCGGAGACTTTAACAAAAATTTTTACTGTCTTATTTTTCGGATTTGTATGTTTTGTATGGGTTGTGAAGGTCAGATGGGCAGTCGATCAATATAAAGTATGGGTATTCAGCTGCCTCCGATAAGACAGAAAGCCGACGCCGATATCGTTGAGGTCGAATTTGTATATTTTAATCAAAATAGTTTCTATTAATATTCATATTTGTCAGATAAATGTCATATTTAAATGATGTTTTCAACTAAGCATTGACTTGTAGGTGAGTCTCTATTTTAATATTAAGATTACAAGAAATACAAACAAAGTCGTAAAGTAAAATAAAAGTAAAAGAAATGCAACAAGTTGGACTACTTTCAACTGTGTTGTTCGTGACATTGCCAGCATAAAAACTGTATTGACGACAGTCATAATATTATTTTCTTTTGTACTTAGTAGATACTGAGGGATATATTGCATTCATTTTTGTAATATGTCCTTTGCAGAAAACAGATTATACATAGGTGTATAAATTATGATTTTGTAGCTGAAAACGATTTTATTGTAAGTAACTATAGAAACCAATTTTGTATTTCATATCGTGAAGATGAAAATACTGTTACTTAATAAAATAACAACAAACCCATCCAAACAAAAATACCCTTTAAAAGAAAAAGGCACTTTAATTCCAGCAATTATTTACACTATACTAAGTCTAATTATTGCTTGATAGCTAATAAAGATCAACAAGAAACACATAAAACGTCAGTTTGCCTCAGAAGTCAGCATCAAGAACATTTCCCGAAGATTAACATAACCTAGCGTTTCTTTATGAAAACAAAAAGAATCATTATACCTCTGATTAAGTTCTTCTAACAAAGAATTGTATTGGCTATTAGTGTTAATTTATTCTGAAACGTAATTATCAACTCGAATGGATTTCCTGTAAGGAAATTGCTGGTTTTGGATACAATACACGATATATTATCGATCGGCTTAGAGTATGTGGAGGCACCTAATGACGAGGGAGGTGGGTGTAATGTAATTTCCCGAAGATAAAATGTATGGATGACCTTCAAAAACTTGTGTCAACTACGCATTTAGTATTGAAAACAACCGCAAACTGGTATTTGATCAAATTTTGTAACATCAAAATATCCTTCCGCCATTGTAGCGTTTGACCTTCACGAGCATTTTTTTTTAATCATAAACAGCTGTCTTCTGTCAATCTACAAATAATTGCGTTGCTGTTCCGACTGAATCTTGTATTATTTCAAATATTTAACAAAGAAACTACTCAACTAACGTAGATTTGAAGATCTTTTTATTTCCTATTGTGGCTCTAAAATATTGTTTTGTAGCTTCCTATACTACAAATTCAACATCAACCATATTTTCAGCAGTGACGAATCTATCATCTTTATTTACACTAGTACTCACACCTAAAGAAGTTTCAACATTTTCTTTGTCATTTTTATCAGTTAGAACAACACACGGCTTAATAAAAGCAAGAGCCTTCTTTATCATAAACACAAAGAGAAAATTTCTTTGTGATTGTCCTCCTCCGACTAGTGACCTACATTCTAAATTGACATGGATCTAGATTTCTGAATGACGAGACATAAGAAATTAGTGTCACACGTAACAAAGATGATCCTTAAATACTTAAAGAGAAAGACCGAATAGATACTAATGAAAACATGACCTGTATAGAAATAGATATAAGTGCGTACAGGAATAAAAACACAAATTATCGAAAGTCTAGACAACGTACTGAGCCACACGTTACATTTAAAAAAAAATCCTTAAATTGGTTCACCAGATTACGGTCTTTTAAATAAATAAACATGAATTGGAAATTTACAAAACTTATTATTAGAATTTTAAGTTTCATTTGCAGAAGCAAATAAGTTTCATTCGATTCGAAAATAAAATTGAATCAATATTGGCATCTGCTTTCAGTTGCCAATTTATTGATTTAATTTAATTTTGATATTTGGAGATTGATTCGATTTAATTTTGATATTTCAAGACAATGTTAAGTACGATGACATTAAAACAAGGTTAAAACTTCAAGACTGATCACATCATAAAGTTAAGGGACATCAAGCTAATTCAGACGACATCCGATTAATAACGTTTTCTCATAAAACATTTAGAAGATATTTGAGTCACTCAAGCAATAATAATAATAATCATCAGAAACTAGCACACCAATACAAATTAATAGACTCCATAGTGCCTTACTACAAATATAATCCCGAAACTGCGCTGGAAAACACTGCAACTAAATTATATTTTGACAGAGGAATTTTTACCGACAGAACGATCCATTTCAATAGACCGGACATCACATTAATAAACAAAACAAACAAAACTGGATATCTCATCGACATAGCTATACCAAATACACACAATTTGCAAAGTACAATAGCGGAAAAACTTTCTAAGTATATCGAATTGAAAGATGAAATAACCCGACTTTGGCATCTGCAAAAAGTAACCATAATTCCTATAGTATTGTCCACGACAGGAGTGATTCCAAAACAACTCCACCAGTCCCTTACGTCCCTGAACCTACCCTCTACTACCTACCACATGCTGCAGAAAGCAGTGATATTAAACACGTGTAGACTGGTGAGGAAGTTCCTCCAATGTGAATCAGACGACCCGCACCAACAACATCTTCACTCAAACGTACCCTCATCTTTCACCCAACCTACAGCACATAGCCGTGTTGTATCTATTTATACTGCATCAACTCTTAACCCAGCTGATAATCACTTGGCTTAGGCCCGTGCTATCAGCATTTCCCGGCTAGCCGGAGGAACAAAAATGTCAAAACAAAAATAATAATAATAATAATAATAATATTTAATAATAATAATATTTATTCAAAAATTAGAATCAGCACAATTAATACAATATAAATCTTAGAAATAATAAAGGTATAACAAAGTTCAATGCCTGTACTAGGTTAAACCTGTATCACAGGCGACATGTCTAAAATAATTACTACTTGGACAACAGATTTCCTTAACAATATTTAATACTAAAGTTATGAAATGGGTTAGTAAAAGTTAATATATTATGATAAACCTAATGTACTTAAAACGCTAATAAAACATACAAACAAAAATAATGTAGGTCAAAAAATTCTAAGGAAAACAATTTGTTGCACATAGTTGCCAATATAAATATGATAGTCAGTCAGCACTAAGTAAACGTTTCAAAATTAACACCGTCAGGGCATTTTTGTTGTTTGCGACAATTTGCTTAGGCAGCGCGATATCGACGGAAGTCTGAGTGATGACGCACTAGGTGCCCTCATAATCGACGGAGTTTATGTATCTGGTTTCAGCAATTTTTCTAGCAGGGCATTCAGCATCTCCCGTTTTGTGATCACTGGGCTTTTTGAAGCGGGAGCAAGTTGCGCATCTTGGAAATGCTAAGGATGCTTTCTTCGCGCATTCGGACATCATATGACCTGCTTCACCACAGTGGCCACATGTAGAATTTATTTCTCTGCACGATTTTGCTGCATGGCCATACTGTTGGCATTTGTAACACCTCGTTACTAACGTGAAGTCCCTGACGGGGCAAGATGTCCAATTTATAAAAATCCTTGATTGAGGTATTAGAATTTTCCGTATACTGGCCGCAACTTCAATAACGTAGTTACTAGTCGCTGCCTCTCTCTTCCCTGATTTGTGGCTTAATTTTACCATGGTCAAAAAGGATTCCAAGGACATCGCTGGTAACTTGTCGGCAACATTTTGTTCATATATGCACTTGAAGACCTCATTTTCAGCCAAGGAGTTCGGCACACCTACAACCACGATCCGGGGTTTGCGCTTGTTGGGTTCATCGGCAGTAAGTCCAGATGTAGTGAGCTGGACTGCGTTCTTCAGCTTATCAGCGTCTTCTTTCGTCTCGGTACTTATTATCACGCCACCATTTTTTGTTTTTCGGACACCACGTACTTGTAGCTTCATTTGCTCAGGCCGTATGATTTTTTGCACTAGTTCTTTTGTTTCGTTACTAGTTTTCAATTTATCATTGGGATAAATGGCGACAGCGCCTAAATTATTAGGTCTAACAAAATGGTTTGATCCCTTTCTTACCATATCGGCAAAAGAAGCATTTCCCGAATAACTAGAGTCCCGAATCGTCTGCTTGAGCTCCAAAATTTGTTCTGTCAGGCCGCGCTGTTGTTTAAGGCTATCTATCATGTTATCCGCGAGAATAGCTTTTTTCTTCAGCGACTGGTAGTGGACTGCCATCTGTGACGTACCTGATTCTACTTTACGGCAAAGGTTAGTTATCTTCATTTTCTGCTCTGTGTTGAGTTTCCCATCCGCGGCAATAGAGCAAACTTCATTCAAGTACTGCTGGATGGTGGACATCCATCGCTGGATTTCAGGCGTTGAAACGATAACATCAGCCGTGGCCGACTGCGACGGAGAGGCGGAGGGTTGCGCTGGCCCCCTTGGATTACAGGGGCTGTTGTCCATTTTGATAGTTTTAACTAAAAGTTCACTATTGCGACCATGTCCGTGTGTTCACTAAAACTGCACACTATGTAAAATTACTTAATGCATTACGACGGTAATACAGTAAAGTAGGTCACTATTATTTAAGTAAATATTAATATTGCTAATGAGCACGTCTGTACGCTGCGAGTGCAATGAGTATGAATCAAATGCAATGACTCATTACTTTGTGACTAAGAGGCGAGCTATCCCTAAATTGTCTTGGGTTAGTAAGGATTCCATTGGACTTCATATATGGATGGGATACATTCATGTTTACACATGATTGCAGGACTGGTATTATTTAATTCAGTTTTCTACTTGAGGAGTTGCACGTTGCCTTTTATCTTTTTCAAAATCAAATAATATCATTTCTTATATTAAAAGGTTTGAAAAGTGAAAGATATTTTGGCATTTCCCTAAAAGTTTTTAATGGAAAGTTGCTAAACTTAGCTTCTTCATTATAAAAACAAATTCAATAAAATAACTTATATCAATACTGCTAACTGAACGTTAGAAAATTAATATTCCTGCACTTTTTTGAAGCTTAGCATTGGACTTTTAATTCCCGCTTTCTTTAAAGTGATTGCTAAACTTATACTTTGCTTATACTTTTCCCCATGGAAAACCCAGATAGACTTTAGAGATTATCGCACAAAGAATAAACAATGTAAGATGTCAAGAGCATTTAATAAAAGAGGAAAATAATTGTCAATGGTACAAAGGATTCTGAATTCATTGCATTGATTTCTTGCTAATTATCTTGTCTTGAACATGATTTGTGATGGGATTTTCTGATTAATTAAGAAAATAAAGCAGTCAATTATCCTATAAGTTGGATTGTTGTAACTGATCAATAAATTGTCTGGTATGATCATCTTAATCATTATTGTCTTGTATGTAATCATCATCAGATTCGAATCGGAAGTCTCTAGATATTTTTATAATGTCAATGTCAGGTTCGACGGTTTCTTAAAGTTTGCCTTGGTTTGTCTTATTCTAGGTCATCTCCTGTCGGAACTTCGAATTATTTATATATTTTTGTTACACCAATGTTAACAACATGGTCATTAATGGAATTAAATCCTCGGTTTAAACAATTCTCTGTCATCTAAATTTTAACCACTAACCTGTAATTTTACCTCGACAATAATACAGAATACTTCCTCTTTATCCATTACAACATCAAACTTGATCCAAATTGTTGCTGCACTATCAGTTGCATTTATATTATTGTTCATAACCACAACTGTTACAATTCTCATCACGGCTACTTTAATCAACGCATTTCCTCATGAGTTATCTTGTGAATCGAGAGTAAGTGCGGTATTATTGCAAATATCTGTCTACGTGCCTTCTGCACGTGGTTTTTCTTTCAACCATTCACTAAGGTGAAATCTTTCGAACGTGCTCGGCATTGCTAGACGCTAAATTGCAAGATCGAAGTTATTAAATAGGTCATACTCATCCGATAATCCATTTCATATTATGATTCACTTAGGTTTTAACTTTCTAGTTGACTTATTTGGTGCTTCCTTTCTTTTTAATGAGGTTGACTATGACAATGCGCAGGAAAATGGTTTCGACGAAGACATTACTGTGCTTTGTGTCATTCATTCATTATTATTCGGTGGAATTTGGAACAAAAGCTTTTTTAATAGTAACTGGAGCTTCATTAACCTGTCTATAAGTATTTTTTTCTTACTTAAAGAGCATTTTTGTTTACTTAATCCTGCTTAAATATTTCTCTACATTCATTGATTTTACTGAAAAGTCTGTTATTATTATTTGCAAGTCTCATTTCTTTTGAGCCAATAATCCCACGACACACACCTTGCACATTGGCATAAAAATAAAAGTATCCTCGTCTCCATTACCATAAAAAGTACAATTTGCTGTCTGGGCACTTAAGGCCTTGTTTAATCGACCATATGAATTGCATGTGCATCCCGTTTGCCATATGGTCATGGCCTGACACACATCTTTCGTATGGGACAATGACCTTGGTTTAAACTTATCAGTTTTCTTCATAATTCTATATTGTTGAACAAATTATATTTTGTATCGGGTATTGATACATGTTGAAGAAATTCAAACCCGTTCCGGAAGAGGTAAAGTTGTCTGGACGTGTTTAGGGTCTCCGGACGTCACACGTGGTATTAAAAAAAATGGTTTTGGTAATTAACCTGCGTGTGAATGAACTTTCTGATGGTGTTTCTTTTTTATTTTCAAATCGATACGAATTAACATATACTTAACGATGAATTTATGTTTTTCATAAGAGTTATAGTAGCAAAAAACTATGTGTAAATCAATTTATTCAAATGAATACCGAATAACAAATTGACGTCCACGATTAAATTAAAAAAAAACAACTTTTTATGCAAACAAAAACAAGTCTACTTCTAGCCTCAACCCAAAAAAAGTTAAAATAAACTTACGATATTACTCACCAAGCCTTGAATCCTAGGAAACATTTTTGTAACTTAAGTAACACAGCACTTCAACACAACACACTGTATATGACACTCACTATCACAAACAGAATGCTTGTAATACCATTATACGGAAAAAGTTGGAAAAAAAATATCGGAGTTAATCACCCTGTATAGTAAAACTGCGCACGAGTTGTTTCGTCGAGCGATCGCGAGTTTCTGACGCCGACCCACTGTTGCGTCGTACAACACGATGGATGAATCACATGTGTGTGTAACGGGGAGGGGGAGACTTTATCTTTGTTTACCTGTGTATGCTAATTGTTTTTTTTTTCTCTCTTGATTTTTCAGCACCACTTACCGTTCGTGGTTTTTCTTTGTTTGTAATTTATTTTTGTTTAGACGTCTTGTTTGAAGAGTTAATCTGGTGATGCAGATGGTCTGCTGATTGCGCGTGTGTAAGTTAGGGTCAAAAACCGGAACTTTACCGGGTTTTTCTAACTGTAGTGACCGGTTTCTGTCAACTTTTACTAGACTGTTAACGATAGAGGTTTTTCCAGAAAATTATTTTAATATTCGCGGGTCCATGCGGTTCTCGAATTGCCTTAGGTTGGTGAAATATTTTTTTCGTTCAACTTTATAATGCCAAAGCTAGAAAAAAATCTTTGCCTTGGCTCTAGGCATAAAAATTAACAAAAGTTTTATACCTATCACAAGAGCTGAATTTGAAAATCTACGTTTATTAGTCAAGTCAGTGAATGAGGAGACAATAATTTATTATTTAATATCCTTTCATTTTGAGCCTTACCTACAAAAATTACATGTTTTATTAAAGACAAAAAAAAAGATTTACAAATTATATTATCAACTATCACTATCTTAAACATATCAGTAATTATAATTTTATCTTCCTTTTCCTGAATCAAGAAATCATTTCCAACTAATTAATTTCTTGACACAATTAAAGAGAATGTACACCACGACCCCATTATCTTGACGAAAACAAGCGCTCGTCAAAACATTGAAGGCCTTCCCAAACGACGTTATCAATAAATGATTAATTTGTAAATGTTTTGCAAATTGGCAGTTAATAAAATTACGCAAATAGCTGCGATTTTCTATAGGTCATCTGATAGTCTGATGTTGTTGGAACCTACTACGGAGAGCTGTATCTGGGACTTGAAATACGCTTGTGCAAAATGTGAATTAATTTGTAATGATGATTCTCGGCCTACGTCTGTGTTTCCGAACGCTTACAACACTAATCTCTTCAAAGTTAGAGTGAACAGTCTTCTTCTGGGTAAGCTCGTACCATCGTCGATTTTGTCTCTGTCATCTCTGACCTAGATTAGTCAAGTGCAAATCTTTCAATTAATCAGTAGGTGATCGTTATGTACAAGGTCATCTTCTGAATGACTCAATAATCATTCATAAATCTTGTGTTTACTTAAAACTTACATCACTTACTTACATCAGATAAATTTATTATTGTTTATTGAATTGAATTTTTTTCTGTCTTTATGCACGTTTACCTACAGGAGTATTTTAGTATTTTCGATGCAGTGATATCACTACATAGTATAAATAAAACAAAGTCGCTTTCTCTGTCCCTATATCCCTATGTATGCTTAAATCTTTAAAACTACGCAACGGATTTTGATGCGTTTTTTTTTTAATAGATAGTGTGATTGAAGAGGAAGGTTTATAATGTATAATTACTATATATTATATACCCGTGCGAAGCCAGAGCGGGCCGCTATGTTTTTACATACATCGTTCACAGTTTTTCTGTAGTGTATTTAGAATCAGCATTGCACCCGAGCGAAGCCGGGGCGGGTCGCTAGTCCAAAATAAAATGCGCATAATAGTTTCCTCTCAGAGGAGACACTCGAGACACTCTTGTCTCACAATTTTACCACAAATTCCAAACAAAAATCCAGTACTCTACATACTGCACTTGTCTAAATATATTCAAAAGTTTCTGGTCTTGAATAAATCAATCTATAAACACCTGAATATATTGTACAGGTCCATCCAAAAGATTGCTTTTCTACGTGACTGTAGGCAGCTACGGTGAACGTTTGAATTCTGTTCAAGTTTTCAAACGAAGTCTTTCTACAAAAGATGTATAAATTTTGAAACAGGTATTCGTAGGTGTGTCATGCAAAGAACATACAAGATACAAGTTTTTTTTGTTGAATAACAGCATTTATGCATGTTATTAATAATATGTGACTGTGACAGAGTACATTGATACAGTGGTATTTTAAAAGCACAAGCCACAAGTGCACACAACAAAATAATAAAATAAAAAATCTTAAATCTAAACAGCAAAACATATATACAAGGTGCTGTTTTGCATTCTCGTCAAATTTCAGGAGGTGGTCAGAAAAGACCTAAATAATCAATTAAAATTACGGTTCCTAGTTAATTAATAATAAACGCAGATTTTTTTGGTTGTTTAAGTTTGTCAATATTTTAGAATAACCCCCTTAACGTGGTTTAGGAAATAAGAAACTATCGAATAAACGTTTGAGATTGTTTGTATGTGTGTAGCGAGGTTATAGGGCGAGAACCAGACGGTCCGCGTTTAAAACACGGGTGGTTCACACTTACCGATTTCCGTAAACAAGAAAAAAAATAAAAATTACTAACCCGTTTTATTATTGATTCGGGACGACAATCAGTAGCATAGTTACCTCCTTGAATTTGACGAGGATGCAAAACAACACCTTGTATATCTAAAAAAAAAAAAAATAAGTGTCTGTTTGTGATATTAAAATAACCGCTTTTAACTACATGCTTAAGCTTTAAATGTAAAAAAAAATATTTTGGTACATGTAAATGTACCAAAATAACATTTTTTACATTTTTTAATCTGTCTGTCTGTCTGTTTGTTCCGGCTTATCTCTGGAACGTCTGGTCCGATTTTGACGAGACTTTCACTGGTAGATAGCTGATGTAATAGGAAGTAACTTAGACTACTTCTTAAATTCCACGTGGACGAAGTCGCGGGCACAGCTAGTATAATATAATATTGTGTGCCTCACAAATACAGGATTGATTGACATTTAGGCATTATGATTTAAGATAAAAAATAATTTCAAGAGACGCTGTTTTACTGAAGGCAAACTCTGACAACTAGTCTTACCAAGGGGTCACCTATCAGATAGGCAGTCGTTCTATATAAAATACTGGTATTCAGCTGCATCCGGTTAGACTGGATACAGACCCAAAATAGTTAAGAAAAGGCTATGCAAAAGATGATACACTGTTTTACTGAAAAACATGTAATAATTTCAATAAACCAAGTAGGTACGCATAGAAACAAAGACAAGAGGTGAAAAAAAAAAATCTTCAATGTCTACAGATACTTAAGTTACTCAAGAATTTTCGTCCAGTGTGCTTGAATACGCCATCAATATTCTTGTCTGTCAAACTTCCGTTCTTTTTAACATCTTTGGCCTCATAAAGGGTTCCTTAAAAGTAGTCTTAAAAACTTCTAATTAACTATTTAATATTCAGTGCAAGGCTTTTAGAGAGAATAAATTAACTACTAATTATTCAGGAGACTAACGTTCTTTTAAACTAGTAATGAGTGTTTACTAGGCAATGGCTGTCACAACTAATGCAATATTTTTAGGTAATTAATTTTCTCACCAAAAACCACTTTTCATATTGACAAGTGTAGCTGTGATGCTAGCCTAGTGGTGAGAACGTTAGACTGCCAAGTCATACGTAGGTGTCTAGTTGACGGCACGGTTGGCGCAGTGGCTAAGCGATTGACTGCTGCCCTGCGTGTCGCGGGTTCCATCCCCACACGGAACAAATATTTGTAAGGCCTATAGTTGTTCCTGGTCTGGCTGTTTGTGTGTGTGTACCTATTTAAATCTTTGTAAACGCACCTTCGATGCAATAGAAATTCCTAGTATAGGGCAACGCTTAAAAAAAAAACGGAACCCAAGCCCTCTGATATTTCGGATTCCTGTACGTATTGTATAATCATCACTTGTTTCGGTGAAGGAAAACATCGTGAGGAAAACAGCATGCCTGAGAGATATTTCTCGACGGCATGGCATGTAAAGCCAAGTCGGAGGCCCATGGGCGGCATAAAAACTCTGATACCTAGGTACTAGGTACTAGGTATAATTCGCCAGCAGTTACTCAGATCGCGAACTGCAACGTGGTCCAAACCTACGTATATCTTGGAGCTTTAATCTCGAATAACGGCGGCTGTATTGACGAGATAAGGAGACGTATGGCGATCACGAGAACTGCAATGGACAAAATGGAAAAAATATGGAGGAACAGAGACATCACCAAAGCCACGAAGACCAGGCTCGTGCGCACGTTAATTTTACCCATATTTCTGTACGCTGCAGAAACGTGGACGTTGCGGGAGGTGGAAAGGAAAAAGATAGACGCTCTGGAGATGTGGTGCTGGAGAAGAATGCTCGGCGTATCGTGGACCGAGTTCCGCACAAATGTCTCGATACTCCAAGAGCATCACATCAGGCAGCGTCTCTCCACAATAGTACAGTCCCGAATACTCACTTTCTTCGGACACGTTTCAAGGCGAGACAGTCAGTCCATAGAGCGGTTAGTCGTCCAAGGAAAAGTGGAAGGCACTAGACCGCGTGGAAGGTCTCCCATGCGTTGGACCGACCAGATCAAGTCTGCTGTGGGCGGTCCCGTGCACGAATGTACCCGGATGACTTCTGATCGGGCGAGGTGGCGGGACATCGTGAGGCGTATTACATCTGCCGCAAGTTGTAGCAACACTTCATGACGACCACGACCGCTCTGTCAAGAGCGTAACGACTAAGAAGAAGAAGAGACCTAGGTACTTAGGCACCAACCACACACGATAAAGAAAAATATAGACAAAGAAAGAAAACAAATCACCACGGGAGCTCACTACGTAATAACAATACCAGTAACATATATCAATATACAATAACATCAATGTCTGCTAAATTATGTTTATCAATGAACGGCTCGCACACACAGATAAACCCTGAGAGGTTTGCGTTGTGTGTAAAAATCAACTGTTATTAAATATATTAAGCATTTTGGAAATAAATAAATAATAATAATAATAAGTAGGCGAGTTTGGACCTGTCCAAGTGTCCATATTTCCATGTGAGGTTTCCCTTACCTAATCTGTCTCGAGTGCAACTTAATTACATTTTTAAATTGGGTAATCGACGTATGACGCATTTATTTGACGTAGGCTGGTACTAAATTCGCAAATTGGTATCAGGTTATAGCCCCTAATACTAATATTGGTAAACTTGAGTTACAAGACTTGCCTCACGCCCTCTCATCTATATAAATAAATAAAACTGAAGTGTCTGTTTGTAAAAAAAAAAAAACCGACTACAAACTTTTTAGTATATGCATATGAATGTATATACGGTACATACAACAAAATAACATTTTTTTACAATTTTTGTCCGTCTGTCTGTCTGTATGTTTGTTCCGGCTAATCTCTAGAACGGCTGGACCGATTTTGACGGCACTTTCACTGGCAGATAGCTGATGTAATAAGAAGTATCTTAGGCTTAGTTATTACTTTTTAAATTCCACGCGGACGTAGTCGCGGGCACAGCTAGCTCTTTTAATATACCACAATTTATTTGGAATGGGTTCAGCATGTCTTCTTCTTCTATACTTCTCTGTTCATGTGAAAATACTTTTTCTAGCCATTTCATCTATCACACAGTTCATACATCGCTTCTTTATTATTCCCTACTCTTATATACATTACACATACATTCACAGGAGCCTTTAACCTGTATCATTCATCTTCCCCACAGTCCATCCTTCCGTCTTAACACCATTCAGACTCATACGGCCCTTTTCAACTATCTTCTTTTGATATATCCATAGCAACCTAAATATTCCACAACCACAATAAGACCTATATTACGTCGCCACACATGACGTAGTCAACTATCAGCTGTTTACAATACCAATACCAACTTCCTCAATGCGAAACCATTGCATCTCATACCGCAGAATTTCGCCAGTCAGTTCTGCGAATAGCGTTATTCATAACAACATTATGTTCCACAGCATCTATTCAGTCATTAAGTAAACATCTATTTTATCTTTGACGCTACCTGAATTATGATTTCGTGAAATTATATAAAGTTAGATGTATGTCATTGTTTGCAAATGTGAAGATAAAATAAAATAAGTTTTAAGTGAGGTGTTTCCTTTGGAATTTGTCAGGGGTTTTGCGCAATTATTGATCGAATCGATTCGGCAATATTTTTGAACATCACAAGTGAACTGAATCAATTACTACTATTGTTGTTGCTCTCGTTTGGCTTTTGCCGATCGGTAAATTCCGTTTGGCATTTATCTTTGCTGAATCATGCAATGTTTCCTCACCGGTAGCAGAAAACCGGATCTTGGATGCTACAAGCCAGTTCTTAGCATTCATGATCCGGTTTTGTACAGTAACAAATGAATCTAAACTGTTACATAACAGACAAATGTTCCCGGTGAGGAAACGCCGTTAGGTTCAGCTCGATACGTTTGAGCTAGGTATAACGTTTTTTTTTTTTAAAATTATATTTGGGTTTCCCTGAATCATAATTACACGCAGTACGCCTACACGTTCTTTGTGCAAATACAGGAGTATTATCACGGTTCTTTCAATGGGTGTCGTAATAGATGACTAATGTGTTATTTCAGGTGGAGATGTAAAAGTTTCTAGTAAGTGTCGTGAAGGCAATAGTAGGAATCTCTCAATCGGTAGTGAATTTAATTTAATAATGTCGTTTGTTGATCTTTGACCATCGCTGGAAATTTGAGGAACATAATGATTAATGATGACGGTAGCCACCTTCCAGCGCAAAAGGCATGAGGCTGTCTGATAAAATGTTCTAAAATTTATTGAAAAATACTACCTCTTATTTTCGGTGCTTCTCGTAAAATGCATTTCTTAATTCATAATCAAAATCCTGTGAATGGCCCAAAGATGACAAAGCTCAAATATTATCATATATTTTATAAATATTTTAACGATAAATTAGGAAAATATTTGGTGGTTTGAGCAATATAAATCTTGCCTATTGTTGTATGATGAAAATGGAAGTACGTTCCTATAGTATTTTTATTATTTTTGTTTGGAAAACCATTCTTTTATAGAGATAAAAAAAAACTTGGAACACAGGTTTCATGACCTGTGTTCAAAAACATAGTTCAGCATCATCGTTGCATCTCAGACGATATTATCTCAATCCAGCCAATGACGCGAATTCCGTTTGTACTTATTATTGCTTACTTAAAATTATTTTCCTTAATGCGTCAACCTAATTTAAACATTCAAAACCGGGTGGAATATTATTGTTTATTAATCCCGTGAGTAGGTTTTTGTCTTGGGTTTTTCGTGCATCTCACGTTATACGTAGGTATCCTATGACTGACAGTTTTGCACTGAAGAGCGTGCTTTAGCATTATGCGTGAAGTCTTAATCTTCTTTTCTTTAATGCCTGCTTCTTTGCTTCTCTTTGTTTTCACATTTAAAATCTATATTATGCAGCGCAGACCTATTATTCAAACTATCAAACTTAAAAACTTCATGCATCGAACCAACACAACAATCACGATTTTTTTTTTTTAATAACTGGACCTTTATGGACTGTGTGAAGGGTGATATGGCAAGAAAGGAGGTATCTCATGAAATGACAAGTAATAGAGAAGTATGGAAGGAGACATGCAGCGCCGGCCTCAAATAAATTGCGATAAAATAATAAACTATTAATATAAAAATGACAATACTCCATACCCACTCGACCCCAGCGTATAGAATAGAAGTTCAGTTTTATGGTTTGTACGGACACCCTTTAATATGACGTTACATCTGGATGTCATTTTCAGGCCTAAGGGTGAACGGATTTCGATGAAAAGCACACAGATAGACCATTGACACTCCCAGGGACAGGGACACAGACATAGGTGATGCGATTGCGTTTCGCTTCGCGACGCGTCGTAAACGGGTGTTTGAGCGTTTTATTTTGCGATTACTGATTCTTGGTCATTCCTCGAGTGTATTTGCGCTATTGATATATATTTAGAAACAATATCAGTGTCAAAATTCATTCATTCTACATTTTATATATAAAAGTCTGTCATAGCGGGCTTATAATATAAACACCTATCTATCATCCCCAGTGTATTTAGGTAACAGTTTATGATACCTAGAATAACTAGTGTAACCCGGTCAGAGCACTTACTTATCTCTTAGATAACGTTAAAACCAGCCTAATGTGATTTAGATATTCATAATGTGGCAGAGATGTTACTGAATCAGACATTTAGAAAACCTTCTAAGTTCCCTAATCTCCTGATCTCTTGGTCAGGCAACACCTAATATGACAACGATTGCTGAGGAAATAAGACAAATTAAGGAATTTGTCTAGAGCATATATGGGGCTGCCAATCTGCTATAAATTCTGGAACGACGACTAGGACATTTTAAGTAGAAGCAGGGTAAACAGTGGATAATGATTGTGAGCACATACATTTTTCAAGGGCTTCTGGGTTTATGAATAAACTTTTTCGCAGAGACATGGTTAAAAAAAAAATCGCCAGTTATTTAGCGCTAATACATGTTTATTTATTATCTACTTAGCAGGGGCGTAGCCAGGATTTGTATTAGGGGGATGGAGGGGATGAACAGTGCCACCCTTGGGCTAGTTAGCTACTTGTAGCAGGACATCCACGTTTTCAATTGCGGTAAAAGCATCTAAAACATTTCTCAAGACACATGGATTTGCGGAGCGACCTCATAGAAGTGACGTGCACGCGTGTCGCATGTTGCATCGTCCCAGACTATGAACGAAGCCTAATGGCGCCATCTCGCCGTTTAAATCAAATTATCCTGTTTACGACATTAATTTTACTTAATATTAAAACCATAAATTGGTCGTTAGGGAAAATTAATTTAGTAATTAACGAAGTGACTTTTGATAATCGATTCGATTAGTTGGGACATTTATGATAGAACAATGATTAAATGGCGTTTAGTTAACGGTTTTTGGTAACTTATTAAGAAGGATTTTTGATTAGTAATTAATCTTTATCGTTGTGAAATAGCTTTTCTAAAGACGTACTTTCATCGAATTTATTTTACGTGCGAAATTACGCATATGATCAGACTTTTTAATTTTATTATTGTCTCAGACAAAGGAGAACATTGGAAAAGTTATTTGAAGGTAGGAAGGGAACCTTATTACTTAAGCGATAAGGGTGAAAAATGGTCGACCGCCAGTGAACTCGGTAGTACCTGCTGTAAAGACTGGTTGGGGAAGTCGACCTTAAGAAGATTAAAATCCACGTGCCAACTTACAAGACAGATCTATTGTAGAACACACAATGACAGTTCATATGGCCAGCTAAGTCACTTATAACTAAAAAAAAATCGAAATGACTGATTTCGCTAAATAACTGCCACATACATCTGACACACTTGCACCGGTAATTTGCCCCGGTTATCATTATCTTTCTTTATCTTTTATCATTATGTCTTTTATTGTAGACGGCGTTTATACAAACAATCGAATTCTCCGCTCTTTTGATGAATAGAATCGTAATTCTTTTGTTTATTTTTTTCCGCGTAGGAATTTGATGTAATACCTACATGTAATAAGTGAAACCGCCCTGCGTAATATTTCAAGGAAATACTGGCCTGATTTTGTGTCATTTAATGAGAAATAAAAATATACTATATTTTCCTGGTATAGACTGATTAAAAATGGAATAAATAATTCATGTTTAATTAAAATATATTTTTTTGGTTTGTTTTATAGAAAGTCCGTGGTGTGATTCATAATGATATTCAACCTGAAAAATGGAATATTTACCTCGTTTTTTTTTATCATTGACTCGGGGAAACTCTTTTGGTGTCAAACTTGAATGCGAAAAATTCCACCTCCAATTCGATGGTGACATAGCAGTGGCCTCGTGCAAATGGCCGTGCTTTAACTTAGGTCCGTACCCAGACACCGACTTTATTTTTGTGAATTATTCCAATACCAATCCTCTCAAAACGGGTATGGGGCACATCTTAAGGAAGGCCTAGCCTTTTCGCAACTATGTTAAGGTGCCGCATTCAGTCTACGGAAACCTGGGAATGTCCAAGAAAATAAAGTTCGAAAACTTGTGTTTGGACGAAGCAGACATGAGTCTCTGACCCCAAATTAATTAGGAAAGGGCAGGAGAAAGATTGAATGATATTCCACCAAATCGTAACTGGGCCCTGTAGTGGAGTAAACTCTACTCCAGACATCAGAGAGGTCAGGGCTGCGGGTTGTTCGAAAGAGATACCGCGGCCCTGGAACACAAAGGGCGAAGAAGCAACATGGATGGGTTTTAGTCAGTACAAGTCTGACACTCCCTCCCGCTCCGCCCAGAGCGGGAGAAGTCATTTGATGATTTACCATCCCCAAAAAAAAAAAAAACTTGAGAGGTGTCAAGGGACACCCGGATGGAACGTAGTTCCTTTCACGTACATAATATCAATACATTTTAGATTTAAGTTAGTGTGCGAAAAATTAAATATTTAATTTAAGGAAGATTAATCCTTAATTCGAAGCAATACGTCTTACTTAACTGCACAACCGAATTTATACTTTGTAGTTCGGTCACTCAAAATAATAATCATATCTATCCTTACTCACATACACACCCCAATTGTACGTAATTTAAGGAAATGTCAACTTTATTTTAAAGAAATAAAGCTTACAATAGCTTACTATAGCAAAAAGTGTCGTGACAACTTTTCGTAAGAATTTTTTCCGTCTAGCCCCCTTTCACAACGCGCGATAAGGAACTTCGTTCCAAAAAGACATCAGAGAGGTTCAGGTACTCTGAACGCTCTTAACTTGCCCGTATTTCTACATCGTTCTAACATATTTGTAATTCTTAACATGAATGATGTACCAAGATTTTGTGACATATTTTGATTTAAAAGAGTATCCATGGAGTTTCTTGCCCATTCTTCTCCATAGAGATCTACGCTACGGAATGGGCAACTACAGTACTTTCACAAGTTATAATGCCTTGGGACTGTAGCTTCGCGTTTTATATGTAATTTGACTTTCAAAAGTGCCTGTAATGGTCTAATTGAAATAAATGCTTTGAGTTTGAGTTTGTTCCTGGAGAAACATTGTATGCTGGTTATTGGCAAATCATAGATGACAGGGTGGAACTCCCTTGATGCTATATTTCATTGCAAATATTTCGCATCTAATGCAAATATCACAACTTACTAGCAGCTACAACCTTTATACGCCTCGTACAGATTATGACATAATTTAAAACCCGGTTTCTTCTTATAAATATCTTGTTTGTATTGCAAGCGTATGCTTGTAATACAAGTTTCGGACTTGCAGCGAGTCACGTAGACTCTTATGGCGTCTTTAGACTATTTATGGTGGAATTATGTATTTAATTTTCATGTGACTGTCTCGATGGAGGGGTGGTCGCAAGCATGACTGTTGAACATAGGGTCAGGGTTCTGGGTTCGATTTTCGGGTCGAGCAAAGTGTTATTGGGGTTTTCCATTTATTTTCACGGAGTCTGGATTTGTGCCCGGTTGATGGCAATAGGCTCGCCCCTATTACGTGGGAGGGACTTAAACATGACTGGCCAAATGTGGGGAACTATAATTGGTGAGTACCTCTGCCTAACACCTTAGGGGTTCCAGGCGTGATGTTATGCATTTTTTTATTTCAAAATGCCTTATTGTTGAATGGGTTTGATGTACTGGTTATTGTCGAGAAGTTTTCAATAGCAGTCCATAGTTGGATATTCATGCTATTCTCAAGTTGGTTAAACTGTTAATCGGGTTCGGTCGGTTTAAGTATTAACGTAACAGCCCGAAGTATGGATTCATGACAAAAAGCTGGCCCTTGTATAAAATGAAATTCAAACATACATCAAAATCAAAATTATATTTTACATAGGCCTACATGGGCACTTATAAAACGTCAACAAAAGGTGCACGGTTCGGGTTGGTCGTTTCCTATGGAGAAGAACCGGCAAGAAACTCCATGGTTACTCTTTTAAAATCATTTGGTTTTACAATATTTGAAGTTACAGCGTTAGTACTTAAGTATGGGAGGACAGCGTAGGCCCGACAATAAGTCGATTGCTTACTACAGACGGTAGTAATAGAGAAAAGAAAAAACAAAAATATATATACAAAGCCTACAATGTCCACACATTCACAAAAAATAGGTAAATATAAAAAGAATCTATACAAAAGTAAAAATAAAACAATAAAAGAACACTAACTTAAACAATAGACACAGATGTTATCATCAGTGCTGTAACTATTCTGAACAATGAACGAAAGGTGCAATGATTGAAAAAATATTGTAAAAAAAAAAAAAAGAATGGAAAAAATAATATTGGGAATAGTTAGAGACATCCACACATGTAGTCGCACCCGTGCTCAATTATATAAATGTTGAAAGCTAGGTAATCTTAACTGTTGCCATTATTGAAAACCGATCAGAACTTACCTGGTCATCATCAGACCAGGCCAATGTTGAAAGCTAGGTAATCCTACTATTACAGCTACTGAGAACCGATAAGCACTAACCTGGTCATCATCAGACCTTCAGAATGTATCATGTAGTAGAATAAAAGCTAGGTCAGCAGGCAAAGTAAATCGTTTACTTTAAAATAATTATAAATTATTATAGATTCGTTCAAGACTCATAAAAGAGCGAATAAAATAGGCAAAAACGTTGACAACTCTGCGACACATCTGTGTTCTTGCATAATCTTCAGTTCATTTTTATTTTAGTATGATCGTTTATCTGTAGAGGGCGCAAAAATAAAATCAAATACTAGTACAGTGATCAAATCTTAAAGGTCATCGAGCAAGGTAATACCCTTAAATGTGTTCAAGAGGTAGGTACACGTCTACAAGGCCTTGGGGACTACATGATGCGTGATTTATGCTGTCTTACCTCATCATCACTTACTTTAACAGCCCATTGTTAGACAAATATGTCTCCAATTGTAGGCCATTCTGTTCCATCATAGATTACTCTTTCACTCTCTGTTATTCTAAATATTTCTCTAGTATAATAAGCAACCTGCCCCGGCTTCGATCGGTAGGAATTTACTAAGAGCAGCGCCACTTCAATTCAATTCAATTCAATTCATTTATTGCACTTAGCAGGTCCAATACTATTCTCTAGACTAGTGAACCACCCATGCTTTGCACATCACCACCTATTATCGGCTCCAAACTTATCCCGTCTTTCAAGCATACTTTTTCACATAAATTGCATTGAAATTAAGTTTTTCTTTATTGATGCAATCAGAAGACAATGAATGGAAAGACATAGTGTATCAAGGGCATTTACTAAGTACCTATTTACTTGTTATTCTAAGTCAATAGTCAATAATCACGCCGTTTTATCCCTAGTGGCTTAGACCAATGTCACATGCAATCATTGTTCCCTTTTAAGGGTAGTGTAAGGTCTTCTAGTAGATTAAAGATTGAGTGCTAAGTTACAAGTTTAATAAAAAAAACTCAAAGCTAAGCAAAGAAGATGAGCAAAACTAAAAAACATTTTTTTTCACGAGTAGGTACTGGGATTTTTGGTTTTTATTTTATTTTCTATATCAATGAACACAACTAACCTGCATAATGCATAGGTAGGTGTGTGACTATCGCTAAAAATAAAGTTATCTTCGCACTCATTCAAATAAAAATAAAAACACCAGACATGACAATCTATGACTTAACATAATAATACAGTAATCTAAATATAAATAACATACTTGACACACAATCTTATCAAAACATTGTGTTGTACGAAAACGAAAATAAACAGCTTAGCTACAAACCAAAACAAATGCCTAAAGGGAAATCACAAGTTCACAACACATCACAATAGGGAACAAACCCTGCCAGAGATAAAACGACTCTAAACTTAAAGTGAATTTAGCCGATTTTCTTTAAAAATACAAATATATTATAGCATCATTATCTGCCTAGGATTATTCCCAATTAAATTGGATTCGAGATTCTGTATTTGCATGAAATATGGTATATTATGGTCTTATAAATAAAAAGGTTTCACAAATTTCGCCGACTTATTTCAGCATGCAAACTTAAAATTAAATTAAAATACCTAGCAAAATGTAGTCATTTAGGTATCAAACTTAAAAATATACAACAAGGAACAGATATAACATCAATAAAATTAAAAAAATAAATATAGGAATGTGAAAATAGGAACAATAGTTTAAAAAAATCGGCTTCCAGCGTAACCAGAAACAGCAGAATACCACTATTTTACACGGGGTAATTGTCTATCTGACGTCCTAAACCCAGTTACTGGATAAAACGAAATCTCTTAGTAAAACTGGTGGTTAGACTTTCGTGCCTCTGACTACTTAGAACGACTGTCAAAAATTCTCAAAAGTAATGAATGAAAACTAGTATTTTAAATTTAGAAATCGTTCGTATTGACGTCACTTTTTTTTAATACATTCAAGCTGGGCACAGAATTTTCTTTTAAAAAGCGTTCAAAAATGGAAGAACAAACAGAAATATTATCACATTGTTGTCAGTTGACCTTAAATTGTCTAATTTCTCTTACACAAATATACTGCTCTCACAAGTGCTCTGATACTGTTATCTGAAGTAGGCCAACAACGTGACAAGCCTACATTTGACGATATAACCATTCTGTGCAATATTTTTGCAATGATTTTTGAATTTTGAGTTTTTTACTTGAGAGGCTTTACCTTTTGTACCTAGCTTATGTCTGCAGCTTCGCCCGCGTTGAGTTCGGTAACTGTCTCACAGGAGTATACTCCTAGTGTCAAAAAATTAGAATAAACAGAATTAAGAGGGGGACTCTAGCCCCTAGGAATTTGAAGAATAGGTATTTGAAGAAACTATTGCCGTCGCGCTGCGCCCGACCTAACCCCCGTAAAGTGCGAAATAGACAACTGCAGCTCAGGCTGATTTTACCTACAAAACCCTTGACCAAAAGACGTTTTGTATTCAGCTGTTTTCGTCTTCAAAACTAAACTGATCTATATTATCTTATATCAAAATTTAGAGGAAAAGTATATCTATGCTTCTATTATTTTGTTTTTGTTACCAACTTATCTAATTTGTCTGATAATCGTCTGAACATGGCGGTAAAAACGGGCTTTTTTTCGGGTTTTTGGATTGTCATAATTCATTTAGTGATAATTTTTTGAAAAAAAGGAAATGATAGGGGCATGTAATAATAAGAACTAGATTTTTTTGAAAAATATCATTGCTCTAGACGCATTATCCACGAAGAAAACAGCGGAATACGTTTGCATGCAGAAAGGCCCACTAGAGTTACACCACACCACCCCTCTTAAACTATTATAGGATGTAATAGTTTAATTCTTTTATTCAAATTTTTGCTGGCCTCGTACAGGCTATACGAGGCCAACAGGCCCCGGCATGGTGCTGCGACATCAAAGTCGACCATACCTACCTATGAGCGTGTCAGAAGTCTAAAAGAACAAGATTTAATAACATTCAAGCATTTTGACATAACAATGACATCAGATAAGATTGAATAAGGGAGACTCCAGTGAGAGAAGGTCAGAGTTAAGATCGTGTCAGCCATTTTCCTCTACAACATCGTTTCGGCGAACAACCAATCATTGGGCAACATCAATGTAAGTTTTTATGTGACACCGGGGTGCGATAAAAGCGGCTCCAACATTCAAAATAAGTCGCACACACTGTTTTCACTGTATGACTAAACTGAAAAATGACACGTTGGACGGAATAAGCGTAAAACCTCTTAGGTGCTGATTCAGTCCCTCCAACTGTTTAGCTATCCCCAGGAAAATGGGTCGAAAAAGGCTTTGGGCTTACTTTGGTTTTTTTAATATTATTGGGCCTACTCCTTGACCGTAAGCCGTGGGTTTGAACTCAGGCAGGCGCATTAATTTGTTTAATTTATTTTATCACCGCTGCTCTCAAAAACGGTGAAGGAAAACATCGCGAGGAAACCAGCATGTCCTAGAACTAACTGACATCTACCAACCCGCACTGGGCCCGCGTGGTAGATTACGGCCCACTCCCTCTCAAAAAGAGAAGGCCGTGTCCCAGCAGTGGAAAAACTATAGGCTGATGATGATGATGATGACTCTTTGACCTCCATGACCTCAATCACCTCAATCTTGTCCTGAGGACAGAAATGAATGATGATTATTGTCAGGGCATTCTTTTCCATCGGTGTATAGCACGTGACAAAACAAACGCAATGAAATTAAAAAAAAAAAACCCATAACCTAAACCACTGGGTCTAAAAACCCGAAAAATCACAAAATAGTATTTTATACTGGAAGCACTAAGTAAGATTTTTCGGAAACTCGTCCCCAAATTTTTTAGATAGGTGATCGTATTTAAGTACGATTTTCCATCAAGCGCACGGCTTGTACATCATTTTTACAAGAATTATAATGACGATACTTAAAATTCCTTAAACCTTTCCAGTAACTAAGTACGTAGTAATAAGCAATAAGCTACAAGACAACCCAAACCTATGACGTTTTTCACCACAACAATAACAATGGCGAAGTGACAGTTGTTAATTGTAATTCTTGGCACTCGACACTGCAACCAACTTATCTGTGCAGGCGAGAAATAACAGAACTAAAATAAATATACCAAGTTTGACATTTTTGTCTTGACAAGCAGCGCCATGTTGAACTGCAAACTTAAAGTTTTGATTGTCAACTGTTTTGAGAACGTTACGCACTTTCATAGGTGTCACATGCTTGATGGCACGTAGGTTCAACCACTTTGACAATCTTCACTCAAGAAAAATACTCGTATAATTAATTCACGTAGAATCGCGGTTGCGGAAACGGCCGGAGGGTTCGGGCCACTGACTGCCTGTAACGACGTCAAAGATACAACCTTAAACCTTCCATCAAAATCAACGCAAAAAACTTTATTAAAAAAAACCGACCGGTTTCAGAAGTCGGTGACTTTTGTTTCATTGATTCAGTTTTTTATGATATTGAAGACGGTTAAAAAAAAAAGTTTTTTAAATTTCCCAATTTTTTTGTTATACAGGGTGTAGGCACCGACGCGCGATAACGCTTACCACTTACTCAGTGCATCATTCTGAACCCCCCCCCCCCCCCCACACGTAGAAATTTTTCATTAGTATTTTTTTTTTAAATCTGCTGTGGCGTACAAAAGTGTACCTACGCGTATGACGTCAAAATGTATTGTGCAGCTGATTTTTTTTCGTCCCTTAAACCGTGTATATTTCCTTACAAATACTCGCGGGCAGTCGCGGGTGTGCTGTACAGACCTGAATACCTCCTCAGAGCATACAGGCTTGTTGTTATGTCATGATACTGTGTAAACAATAAACATTTAAGCGATTGCAGCAACCACGACAGATTTGCCGTCTATTATTAATAAGTTCTATTGTTCTCTGATCTGCGTAGATCAGCATCAGATCTTCACCAAATTTAAACGCGACCACTGACTTACATGTCATAATTCATATGAGTACCTATAGAATTTGATATAATTTGATTTCTCCACGATCTCATCATCAGATCCCGACCTGATGACCATAGGAGTACATGGGTAGTATACTGTTTCTAACAATGCCCATAAAATGTGATGCTTGCCCTTAATTTTCCTGGAATGCCATCCTCAGATCCTTCCATCATCAGCTTAGCAACATGAGATGATGATTACCAGGCACAAAAATCTGAACAGCGTTAGAAAGTATATCAACTAGGAAGGTTGCCCTGGATTTCCCTAGGATCCCTCAGGAGAATAGGCTTTAGAATAATAAAAGAATTTTGAAAATCGATCCACAATTGGTGTAGATATCGGTGAACATACATAAAAAAATACAAACAGTCGAATAGAGAACCTCCTTTGTTTGGTAGTCGGTTAGAAACAAAGTGACTCGAAATGCGACTTAAACTGGGTCTTATCAAAATAGTCTTATGTCATTTTAGTGCCAATGTCTGCCAATTTTCCTGTCTGTACCGGTTTTATTATGGGTTTTATCATGGCCATTTACTGGCACGTGTTGACGTGTCGCATGACTATAAATTGTGTAATAGGCGCATGAGGTAAACGTACCTTGGTATTGTAGGTAGACTACGTTAATTATGTATTTTGTAAAATATCCTGAAATGAAAATGCTATCATCATCGGCCTAGCCTTTTCCTAAAGTTGTGGGCAGGTTCCAGTCTAATCGATTATAGCTGAATACCGGTATTTATTATTGAGATACTGTCTATTCGACCTCCATAACATCAATACTGAGTAACACAAAACAATTGGTAATCATCAGCATTATCATGTTTATTCATCAAACAATTTACATTGTGTTCGAATTTTATAAAATAATTACGTTTCAAATCATAATAGAAGCAATAATTAAATATAAAACAAAAGAAAATAATTTAAAAAACAACCATGTCTGTTCCATTTGACGTAAATCAACTGAGAATTAAATGACAATTATAATACTGTATAAATGTCCAACCATAAAATAATCACATGAACCATTATGACAAATATCCTACCATCCATGAAATGCGAAAGTTTGTGAGGATGTTTGGAAGTCTGAATTTTTGTTTCTTTCTTTTACGCAAAAATCGGTATGAAATTTGGCACAGGGAAAGATAAAGATAAGATCTCGTGCGACAATTACAAACATGAACAAAACGCGGGTGAAGCCATGGTTATAAGCTAGTATACAATAAAATACTAGCGCATTTTAGGACTGGAACTTCAATGAATAGGAACCAAGATCAGGATGATAAACCAATTTTGAGGAAGACCCTACAACCAATTTTGAGGAAGACCCTATAACACTGTATTGTCAACATGCTTGTAATTTAGAACAGTTACTCAAACAAATTCCATTTCAATGACACATGAAACGGACACATTTTCCAATTCAAGTAAAAACATGTCCTTCATTCTAAATTCGGAATATATTCCAATTATCACTTGACAGCCATAAGGATGTGAAAGTGGAACGTGTCGCGATGACCTATAGATGTGACGTCAAGTTGATACAGATATTATAATAGTTCGCCATGACATCTGAGTGCCGGAATCAAGTATCCAGTGATAGTTATATCCTTATTGGATTATGTAGAGTAGATTTTATTAAAGATAGTGTTAATTTGGAATATCCTTGTTAAGTTTCGCAAGGTAATTGCGAATGTTGCACAATAAACTGTGATCGATTTAAAAATGATAGATAATTCTCTCATGTCCTTACCTCCTTATGATCGATCTGTAAGCTTACAAAGATAATTGAAGAGTAAGTAATGAATAATTTCCTATCAAGTAATTGTACGACAAGCATTGTATCTACTGCGCATTTTTTTCTTGCATTTGCAAAACCGCAAACGTATATTTCCTGCAAAAAAATTACCGTTACTTCCATGACTGTTTCCTTTACAATAAACGTCATCGTGACGTTTTTGCTTTAAGCTTAAACGTCATTAACCTCAATGAGTCATATGTTATTACCATATTTACACATACATTTCGACTAGTATACTAAACACCTTTCCTGGGCTGCCACTGACCTACCTACACAAACTGGTCAAAGGGCCGATAGAGCTAAACATCATAGATTATTTTCGTTTGAACAGAAAGGATACTTTGCATACTTAGATGTCTTCGTGGTATAAAAACTCTTTGGAGCCTTTTAAAAGGGGAAACGATTCATTATAAACCATCTTTTTAGCGTGTTTATCGTTGGCAATCAAAATTGTGTCAGCCCAGAACTGAGCTACAAAAATCATTACAAAACAGAAGGTTACTCAGTTCTTTTAGCTTTTCAACTAATATACTAATAATAAAGCTGAAGAGTTTCTTTGTTTGCTTGAACGCTCTATTCTCAAGAACTACTGGTCCGATTTGAAAAGTTCTTTCAGTGTTAGATAGCCCATTTATCGAGGAAGGCTATAGGCTATATATGATCACGCTACGACAATAGGAGCGGAGCAGCAATGAAAAATGTTGTGAAAACGGGGAAAATGTGACGCAGACAAAGTTGCGCGGGACAGCTAGTATGTCATAAAATAGTCTAAACTGACGAGTGCTCATCAATTGCGTCATCCTTTTCTCTCTCATACTCCCTAACCTTCTGATTATTCACTTTTCAAACATTCGTCTTATTGTCCCATTCACACAAACATGACATTTGACGTCATTTTTCTGTCATCATAATCTAGGTAATGAGAAACCACGCCCTCTGGTGATTCCCTGCTTATTCACCACATTTCTTTGAAAAAACAAGGTTTGATGCATTTAGGCTGAATCAGTGGCCTTTGTGTTTTTTTTTCCTTTCCTTCTTTATTGGCGTTTTATTAAGATGTGGTCGTCTATCCAGTGGGATATCAGAAATAGGTACTCAAAATTTTGTATTGGGTGTTTTCCGTATTTTAAATATAGAAGTCCAGCAGATGCGTAGTAAACGTACATTTCCATTCATATACCATACATTCTCATATTAAGGAAAAAAGCTTGCAAAACGAATGAAAACATCTAAAAGTTCGTCATGAAAACATACACAGCGATTTAAGGAACCATTGAAATATTATTACTAGAATGCATTTGTAGCTAAGATTAAACGGTAAAATTTTCGGTAGGCAGTTGTTGTCCCAAGACACATAAAAAAAATTAAAAACAACTATTCTATTGAACTCATAAGCTCTTTTAGCTGAATCCGTAAAACTGGAAGCTGACCCGAACATAGTCGGGGGAAAAAACCAGGCAGATGATGATGACTAATGAACTAATAAGTAAAAAACAAAAATCATCACGCACATCGAAATTTTATAAAGTAATGAAAAAATTCAATCAGCAGACACGTTTTTGCAGTGTTAGTAAAAACTCTTTATTTAATATCGTTGCATCAATCATAAATAAACCATTGCTTTTTCCGCTAATTCATAAGTAACGAAGAACAGCAAAAACCCCGCCTGACTGTCTTACCCCAGTGTAGTCAATGTCATATGTGTCATGACCTCTTGCTGTTATGACAGGAGTATGACTACACACTAGTATGAGTCCGTGACCCCGTCTGTGTTCTAGAAAGTTCAGCCATGATTTTCACATTAGTAACGTTTTTGCTAACACTTTATAAGTAATAATGATAGTAAACAACGAAATGGTGACGGTGAAATTTTGGCAAACACTCTTTCAATTATAATCTTGAATTTAAACCTCATTATCTTGATTATACTGTCACCAAGATTCCTGTGGCAGAATGTGCTCGCCATGCGGCCAATAGAGACCGGTTGATAAAGATCGCGAATATAGCGACCGCGAACGACTAAGAAGATTTTGATTAAATCATTTTATTTCTTACTAGCTCTTTCCTCCGTGCCTCAGAGAGCACGTTAAGCCGTTGGTCCCGGTTATCATTTGTAGATCTTTGACAGTCGTTACGAAGTCAGAAGCCAAAAGTCTGACATCCAGTCTTACTAAGGGGTATCGTATTACCCAGTTACTGGGTTGTGGAGGTCAGATAGGCAGTCGCTTCATGTAAAATACTGGTAGGTACTCCGCTGCATCTGGTTAGACTGAAAGCCGACCCCAAAATAGTTTGGGAAAAGGCTAGGCAGATGATGACTGGCACTTTGCCCGCGACTTCGTCCGCGAAAATTGTGATAGCTTTAAAATATAATATAGCCTATGTTACTCGGTAAAGATGTAGGTTTCTAATGGTGAAAGAATTTTTAAAATCAGTCGAGGAGTTTTTGAGTTTAATCGTAACACACAAACAATCAAATCTTTCCTCTTTATAATATTAGTTTAGAAAACTGATATTGACTGTGTTTTTTTATTCATATAACAAAAGATCACTAAACTATTTATTATCTGTTTTTTTATTACGGAAACGCCTTACGAGATTTTTATGCTATGCGCAGAAATGTATTGCTGCGACAATTTTGATAGGAGCTGCAAACCTTATCGTTACGATCAACAAGCAATGGTGTAAATGACCGTAAAAAACCCCTTTTTTGCGTAGAGTAAGTTTGATGTACAGAATGCTTGATTGATAACTTCGTTAAGGTCTGCTTACGCCTTGTACAATTTATTCAAAAAGTCTGTACACTCAGAACTATAATAAACCGATTTTGCTCAACCAAGACTGCGTTCTAGGTCAATAGGTTTCGGAAATTTCAATATGTGTGCTAGACGAACAATTGGATGTGAATTTGCTCATCCAGAAAATCCTAAGTCGAAGACCTGGCTACTAAAGGGGATATAATCGATTGGTTTTCTATATTACGTATACGAGGCGCAGATACGATCTTCACTTTCTTTATGATAAGTTGCCGAAGTCAGTTACTGGAAAGATTAATAAAAACTTTTTACAAAAAAATATAACCGACTTCAAAACAAAAAAGTTGAAAATAATTTTACTTTCGTCAGTCGGTGACTTGTTTGTTTCATGTACTTGTTTGCCACCGACTTCCGAAAGTAAAATTATTTTCAACTTTTTTGTTTTGAAGTCGGTTATATTTTTTTGTAAAAAGTTTTTATTTTACCCTTTTCAGTTGTGGTATCTTACTTAAATTCTTATCTAGTATCATTTTTACTTTGTAACTAGACACCAGCACATCGTCCATACATACGTGAAAGGACAAAATGCATAATAAAGAGGATACCTCAAAAAGTACCTAAGCAAAGATAATAAAATTCATATGGGCCCACCGGGCAAGCTTTCTCTGCCAAATGAATGAAGAATCATGTAAATCGGTCCAGTCATCACGGAGAAATAGGTGTACGTGATAAATTTACATACAAATAAAATTAAAATAAAAAACATATAAAATGAAAACTACGGGGCCAAACTATATAACATTTTTATGGGACCAAATAGCAACTATTCCGCATCAAACTAAAGAAGCATTACGCAAATCGGATCATAAATCTCAGCGTAATCGGTGTACATTCAACAAAAACTAATCGAATTGATAACTTCCTCCTTTTAGAAGTCGGTTAAAAAAAGAAAAAGTTTTTTTTTTTAATTATTACTTGTACCTACACCTAGAAAGTACATACCGTTACGATTCCAACAAGCCCAAACACAGCTACGATACATTGTCTTATTATCGAGTTCCGGTGCCTGTCTCTGGGATTCATCATCAGATCTGATGATAGAATGGTTCTTATTGAACGCAAATGCTTCACTTGTTGTAGAAAATACCAAAATCGCTGTACGTTTTCCTATAAAATTTGAAGAGTTCCCTCGATTTCGCCAAGATTCCATAATCAGATCCCGACTTGGTGAATATGGGACCATTTCAGAAGTATCTCCTTTCGAACGAAAAAAGAATTTTGAAAATCGGTCCACAATTGGCAGAGTAATCGCGTAACATACACACAAAAAAAAAAACATACCGTCGAATTGATAACCTCCTCCTTTTAGAAGTCGGTTAAAAATAACATCAAAAGTGTCCTTATTAAAAAAGCATATTACAAAATTAAGGCCTACGTTGAAGATAGAGAAGTTTGGCCTTACCCCTTCGCACATTCAGCTTCCCTGGTAGCTCATAAATGGCACAAATGTGTAATGTCTCTAACTATTCTCAATCTTTTTTGTTTTTTGTTTCCATCAGATGTTTTACAATAGTTTTTAAATCATTACACCCTTTTCTTTAGAATAGTTACAGCACGGATGACCACATTTGTGTCACTGTGTTTAATTTAGTCTTTTTATAATATATATTGTTTTTTTTTTTGTTGTTGTAGATTCTTTTTTTATTTACCGATTGTTTGTGAATGTGTGGGACATTCTAGGCCTTATAGATTCCTAGACCCTTGGTAACTTTTATCTTGTTCTAAGTTTTGCAGTAAGTCGCTGCTTAAAGCGACTTATTGTCGGGCCTACGATATCCTCCCATACTTAAGTACTAACTTTGTAACATATAAATTTTGTAAAGCCAAAGCCAAGTTTTTAATAGAGTAACCATGTAGGTTCTTCTCCATAGGAAACGACCAACCAGAACTGAGCACCTTTTTGTCGACGTTTTATAAGTGCCCATGTAGACCTACGTAAAATAAAAATATTCTGATTTTGATTTCACACGGAATCTATTAGGTATTCTTGTATTGCCTACCCTTGAGTTAAATACTAAAACTGGGTATAAAATGAGAACGTGTGCGATTTGAATCAGAGTAAAATACAACCTACTCGAACCGAATAAAGTACTGACCTTATTAAATTAACATTACGTGCAAAAAAAGTATAAAAGATTCAGAAAACATCAAAATTGTGCTTGACATATATATTTTCGTAATAGCCTAACGTGTCTTACGTAACAGATAAGATTCAGCATCCAGTTATAATTTAGACATTTTAAAATCCACACGCAAGTCCAAAATTAACTTATTTTATTATTGACTGATAGCTGATATGAACAAAAAGCTCTCTTACATTAGAGAAAATAAATTAACCTGTGCTCTTTCCACTGCAAAATAAAACCTTCTTCTTTTACAAAGAAGATAAAGTTATCCCTCCTAATTAATAACAGTAGCGATAAGATTCATCTTCTAATTACCATAGCTCGAGACCAGAATATAAATTGTCCCAATAAAATTCGTGAGCAGAAAATATCGCCTAGTAATTTTCTTGACGAAGGAAAACAAACCCAAAAAACTAGGAATTAAGTATTTATTAGAACAGTGTTTAGTAGTAAATAGTTGTTTGTGGATTTAAACCTTAATTTTGTGTTCTATTTCTAGAAAATGGTCTGTTAAATCTTCCTTGAAGTTCAATTTACTTTCGTATTTAATTTAATTTTGTGTTGGCGACTTAAAATACAGTCAGCGGCACAGAATTTGGCCAAACATATACCCAGTACTAACTGGGTTGTGGATGTCAGCTAGGCAGTCGCTCAATGAAAAAATACTGGTATTCAGCTGCATTCAGCAAGACTGGAATCTGATTGAACACAGTTGGGAAAAGGCTAGACAGATGATGATGGTGTGTGGTATTTTCTAATTGAACATGCGTTCACAGCGTTTTATCAAGATAAACATTCCCCATTCCTTGATTATCTCTTTTACCATACCTCAATATAGATCCTACAAATTACTTTAACTATAAAAACAATAACAACCTTTTTCCCTTGTACCAGGTAAAACGCTCAATAATGCTCAAGATGGCGGACGCGTGCGCCGACGCATCGAAACAGACACGTTTCCACGAGATGCACGTCCAGAGGCACAACAACGTCAGCATCCTATACGCTGACATCGTTAACTTCACGCCGCTGTCAGAGCGCCTCAGCGCTTCTGATCTGGTCAAAACCCTCAACGAACTATTTGGACGGTTCGATCAGATTGCTCAGGTGAGTTTGAATCATCATCTTCTTGCCCTTGTCCCATGTTATTTTAGGCTGATGACAGACGGACCGCATTTTAACTGCAATCAGTCGGCAAGCAATCGTGTGATCGGTTGGTTTGCAGTTCTGTGTGCAACCAACCGTGCAGCTGCAATTGAACTGCAATCAGACTGCACGTTTGGTTTGCAGTTCTATTGCAGTCGTGTCAACTACATTCAAAATGCATCCGAAATGCAAATGCAAAATGCATTTTACGGTTAGATTGCAGTATAAATGCGGTCCGTCTGACATCAGCCTTAGGGTCGATGCAACACGTTTTTTTTCTGTCATTCTCATTTGTCATTCGTCACGCTATAATTTACTGCTTTTTCAGGCGAGTTTTAATTATACATTAAAAATATACAAAGGTGTTTAAACCAGAGACAGTATGAGGCAGCAAAGCGATCCGTTTCCAACATTCTGCGGTCTATTAAGAACGGATCCCACAATTTGATCCCATTATACAATTAATAGTTTGTGCCGAACCGATGCCTACTGCCAACCAATCGAGATGATTAACTCAATTTACACTTAAGTTTTTCTGTCTCAGTTCATTAGGTCTGATCATCATCGTAAACATTCGTTAGGATTTAAACGTATTGGTTATATGATCCACCTTTTTTGAAAGATCTATGCTATATAATTATTTGCAGAAAATAAAACAAAGCAAAGAATTTCTTGACTGTCCCGCATGTTTCATAAAATTCCTCAGGGAAAATTGCAAATAATTATTTACTCTTACATCAAGCCTTCAAGTACAATAAGGTAAACACGCATAAGTCAGGATCAAATAGTTAGTTGCAGAATTGTCCTCAAGATAGAAAACTTGATAAAAAAAAAATATAAGACTTGGGATAGACATTGTTTTTCATAATAAATGCTTTAGAGTGAAATGAACTGACCATAATGATAATCCATACGTTCGATATGGATGACGTTGGTTTTATCCACAGAGAACCAAGTAATAATTTATTGTTAAAGACCTGGGGGCCTACTCTCTAAGTCCGTCAACGAAAGTACGGGTCCGTCCGTAACTAGCTTTATACTTCGAAATGAACCCTAATCTCACATATTTTCAGATTTATGAGTTTTGAAAACACATCGGGAGTAAGGACAACTGTCCAATCGTATTGTCATTCATTTTTAGTTCGGGCCCCTAACGAATCTTATGTCCGTAAGTGAAAAGGACAACTGTCCAATCGTATTGTCATTCATTTTTAGTTCGTGCCCCTAACGAATCTTATGTCCGTAAGTGATAAGGAGTAGGAAACGTCCGTAACTTCGGCCGAAACTACGGACTTCGTGCTTAGAGAGTAGACCCCCTGGTTTCCAGAATAATAAGATCTTGTCTGCTAACGCTGTAGGTAAAGCATTAAAATATATATGACAGCGAGGTTCAAATGAAAAATTTCTAAAAGCGTTTATTTTAAAATCAGTACGACCAAAGTTAGGTTGACATTTACCAAATTGTACCGACATCACACCAGTATAATTATATCAATGGAACATCCATTAACCCGACAAAAAACGATGTCTCTCCTATTAAAACTTACATAGATAAAAACTCCCGACTGACAAAACCTCTAAAAAAACCAAAAATAAAATTAATCCAAGCCTCGTAGCGTGAGGGGTTGGTTCGCTTTGTTTAGTGTTTGTGATCAATTTTATTTTTGGATTTTTAGAGGTTTTTTTTCTGTCGGGGGTATTTTTAATAACAAATTTAATTTTAATTTCAAGTGTTTTAAACTTAAATTAATTTTCTTAGCCTTCACTGTCCCACTCCTTGGCATAGGTCTCCTCTTATTTCTTCCACTTTTCTCGGTGTTGCGCCTCTTCTCGCTAATTAACGAAAACAAGGAAATTTATACATTTTAAAAAATCCTGAGTTTTTAGGAGGGTGTGCATCCTCCCCCCCTGACGATGCCCATGGTGACAACAATTAAAATTTGAAATCGACCAGACCCGTAGAAGTTGTTAATATCCTTTCATCAACTAGGAAAGAGGGGATGAGCTTCAAACAGCTGAGCAGATTTTCCCAAAACATACCTAAGAACACCCTCGATTAAAACACCTTTCAAACGACATCAATTTTATTAAAATCGGTTCATCCGTTTCGGAGCTACAATGCCACAGACAGACACACAGATACACAAGTCAAATTTATAATTTTAAGATTAATGTTAAGATTGATTGATAAACATAACATTAAATCACGCCTCTGTCAATTGGATAGAAGTCTAGTGCCATAAAACGGGCACAAATACAAACTCCGTGGCTGCTGCTGTTTTTTTTTTTGATGGAATATCTAATAACACTTTGCCCGACCTGAGAATCGATCCCAGGAACTCATCTTCAGCATTCGGGCTTGTGTGGCCACTAGATCAACGAAGCAGTCACACAGCGATTGCATAATAGTGAACTGCATGTTCAACATATTAAAAGTAAAAAAACTTTGATATCTATAATTACTCGTATATAATGAATACTAGCTGTGTCCGCAACTTCGTCCGCGTGGTATTTAAGAAGTAGCCTAAGTTACTCCTTATTACATCAGCTATCTGCCAGTGAAAGTCCCGTCAAAATCGGTCCAGCCATTCCAGAGATTAGCCAGAGGAACAAACAGACAGATAGACAGACAAAAATTGTAAAAACTGTTATTTTTGTGTAAGTTCCGTCTATATTTTAATCTTCATCTTGACACTTATTTAAAAGGAAATAAATTATTATTACACTTCAAAAACATGTACAAAAAACAAATCAAATTCGATTATCTTAATCCGTACTAATCCCAATATCTGTTGCATCCGTATTTCCATGCAAACTCTGCAAAACATGCAGAGTTTCTCACGCTCATAATATGAATTTCATAATGAAAGCGTGTTATTAATTAAAACTGCTAATTTATCAACTTACTGTTATCATGAACAACATGGCTGCCCGAAATAGTGTCCATTTTGTTATACAACCCAGTTTGTCGGTCCCTAACTAGTTTGTTAGCTGTTGTTTAACTTTTCTAACAGGGACGTAAAATTATATTTTGAAGCTTGCCGTATATTTCAAATTATTGCAATGAAACAATCATTGCAATAAGTGATATTTTGACTCTGAAAATTTTAATTTAAAAAAAGCTTTTTTTTTTATATCCCACTGCCGGGACCTCGTCTATATCCTTCCAGGTACTGTTCTCGTCTCAGCCTTTGTAATACTCGTCCAAATCAGCTCGCTAGAGTTGGCAAAACATATAATGAAAACCGCGAACTGATTGATAGTTATTGAACAACTTTCAGAATGAAACCATCTTTTCATCTTCCTACTTACACTTATTTTTCAATTTCAAAAGAAATATTAACCACCTTTTTTCGAAAAGTCAACAGTTTTACCGATCCGAGAATCCTACCCAGGACCTAATGCTCAGCAGTAACGTTGGCACCACTAGACCTACGACGCAGCGAAATAACAAAATAAATAAATATATCGTCGCTTTCTATGTTCGTAATATAAGTATATGTATTACAATTTTGTCACATTTTCCTTTGTAAGGTAAATAGGAATAGTGATAAGCCCCCGCAGGGTATTGTCTCTTGCAGAGAGGCGTGATTTTTGCTTTATTCAATCCTAAATGTTTGCGAATATCGTTTTCGTGACTTTATTTGGTTTTTTGTCCTTTTTCCGAGTTCGTTTACGTTTGGATTTGTTTTCATTTTCGTTTATGATATCAACTTACACGTGGATAACTCTGCAGGCAGTGAAACATTTTTAATAAGAATCGATGAATTCATGAAGGTCTGGGGCTTTTGACTTTCAAAAGTGTCTGTTGTGGATTAATTGAAATACATGCTTTGAGTTTGAGATTGACTTCACTTAAAAAATACATGTCTATTTATCTAATTTTGTTTTTGATTGTTTAGTTGGATTGAGGAAAGTAGTATGGCTAATTTACCAGCATAGATAAAATATCACCAGCGTGTGCGAGTTAGTTCGATGTCACAAGTTTTCCAATTTGTGTTTCTAAGACGTTACTGACCCAGGGCTGCGGGACTGTTCGAAAGAGATCCCGTGGCCTTAGAACACAAAGAGCTAAGAAGGAACATGGATGGGTTTTAGTCAGTACAGGTCTGACACTCCCTTCCGTTCCGCCCAGAGCGGGAGGGGTCATTTGATGATTTCCCATCCGTAAAAAAAAGACTTTCCTCACGATGTTTTTCTTCGTCATTTTGAGAGCAGTTTAACAAGTGAAGTGTATTCAGCTGCACAAATTTATACCTTAGGCCGACCTCAACATAGTTAAGATAAATGCTAGGCGGAAGATATCACCACCCTTAAAAAGCTTTGTTTGAGTATCACAAATAGGTAGGCTCCAATTGTTTTCACAGCTGAGGTCTCATTATACAAACAGTATATTATTCAGAAATTAACACAGTTCACGCACCCAAGGCAAATAACGAGGCATTTCCGAGTCCCGCAGCAATCATTAACTCTCGAACATTAAGAGAACTTCAGACATTTTAAAACAATCTCATCACAGTTCACTAGAGTGGAAACCATTTGTAAATATCGAGATGAATGAGCCAGGAGACAGTTGGGACCAAAAATTAAGCACAGAAAATAAAGTTAAAACAATGGTCGAAAAATACATGAAGTAAATAAAAATAAAATAAAAAATAAAAAAAAAAAAATAAAAATAAAAAAAAAAATAAAAATAGCCTTTATTTCCCTAATTATTCACATATCTATTGTTTTCACAGAACTTAATTTATTAAGGGGTCATCCATCTCTGGACGAAGGCCTCCTCCATCTGTTTCCATTTATATCGATCTTGGGCCGATCTAGTCCATTCTATCCCTGCCAGTGCAACGATATCGTCTCGCCATCGTTGCAATGGTCTTCCGCGGCGTCTGTTTCCGTTTCGTGGATACCAGTGCAGGACGCGCTCGCTCCATCTGTTGTCTGTGGTTCTCGCGATGTGGCCTGCCCAATTCCACTTTAGTTTTCCGGCCATAAACAAAGCATCAGTTACTTTGGTCTTCGCTCTGATGTCGCTGCTTTTTATGCGGTCGCTTATTTTTAATCCAAGCATGCTTCTCTCTACAGCTCTTTGAAATGACCTTAATTTAGTTTTCATGGCATCTGTTGTAGTCCAAGTTTGACATCCGTATAAAAGAGTTGGTAGTATATTTGAGTCAAATAGTTTTCTTTTGATGTCGTTAGAGAAATTTCCTTTAAATATTTCTTTAAGTGACCAATACTTCTTCCATGCAATAGTTATCCTTCGTTTGATCTCTTTTATAGTCCTATCGGCAAAACATATATTTTGTCCCAGGTATACATAGTTTTCTACGTATTCGACGTGTTGGTTATCAACAATTAGCGGTATTTGTTCTCCGTTGGTCATTGCTTTCGTTTTTTCGTAATTCATTGTCAGTCCACACTTCATACTCTCTGTATTGAGATCTTTGATTAGCTCTAGTAACTCTGCGTGGCTTTCTGAAAGTATGATTATGTCGTCTGCGAATCGCAAGTGTGACAAATATTCACCGTTAATATTGATACCTCTTTTGTCCCATGCTAGTTTTTTAAATATGTGTTCCAGTAGAGCTATGAATAATTTGGGTGATATAGTATCACCTTGTCTCACACCTTTCTCCATATAGAATACGTCACCTTCTTTTTTTAATTTCACTCGAGCATTGCAATCCTTGTAAATTTCTTGTATTATTGTTATATATTGCTGGTTGATTCCTTGTTGAGCTAGAGCAGTCCAGAGGGACTCATGTTTTAAGGAATCGAAGGCTTTACTGTAATCGATGAATGCCATGTATATTGTTTTTCCGTATTCTATGTATTTTTCCATTGTTTGAGTAAGTGTAAATATATGGTCAGTAGTTGAATAATTCTTTCTGAAGCCCGCTTGTTCTCTAGGTTGGTTTTCATCAATTTGCTTTGATATTCTGTTTAACAGTACTGTTGTAAATGTTTTGTATAGACTTGACAGTAGGCTTATTGGTCTGTAGTTATTGATATTTTTTGGGACATGAAGTAAGAAACGTTAAATCAAAATCTCGCAAAAAAAAATACTTTTTCTTTCGTATTTGTTTTGGAAGATCTAGATTTTATTGTTGTTAATTAATTCCGAGTCTTAGACATAAAGTTCTCTACTCTATGCGATAGACTGTACAGGGTTATTGATAAATCACCAACAACCTCTAAAAAGGTCGTTGAACAACATTTATTAAGGGACCAAACCTGAAATCGCAAAAAAAAAAACAGCTGTTCCGTACTTTATGTTCACATAACTCGTCAAAATGTAGGAAAAAACTGTTTTTTTTTTCTTGATTTCGGGTTAGGTCTCAAGTCTAGTCTAGTCTTGCTGTGCAAGAATTCTGACTTTTCCTTCTTAGTGCCCGAGACACCAAATTCAATTTTATCGCCGTAGAGTGGCAGGGTGCGCCAGGGAAACACAATCGCTGTCCAACCGGAGCTGGCGTTCCTACTTGTTGTGCACAAATATTTATACGCGCTTTCATTTGGACTTGAGGATGCAATCCGTTGGCTGAGTATGTGTCCTATTCGACGTTTATTTGTATGTTTGTGTGTATACTAACAACTGTGGTTTCACGTCGCTGGTTTCGGATGCATTCTATGCTATTGTAAGCATTTTGTGATGGTTGAGATAGAAAGTGTTGCTTTTCGACAATATTGAAGACAATCTTTCCAATGATGTTAACAGTATAAAGACACTAGCCCAATTCCGAAAGATATTTTTGCAAAAATTTAAATGTTTATTTCTAAGCCCGAGAGGTTATCTGTACCTCAGGATCTTCCTATTTCAGACACCTTTCTCTATATAAGATTGTACATATATGAACCAGCATCTTTAAATTTTGATGTGGAAATAAATAAAGATTTATGATTATTACTATTTCTAAGGAATTCTTAATCCATTGTTCCAAATGTTTAAAAAAATCGACGTCAGCGTAACGAATGTGGTCACCTATCGAAATAAAAGACAATGCAAGGGTGCTACGCAAGCCTGTGGACGGTGAGTAATGGGCTAGCTGACCGTCCGTCCGTCTCATGACGACAGGCCGTGTCGACGGTGCGTACGTGTTCCACGCGCGCCTCAAGGAGATGTCAGCAAACCGGAAGGGGTCCGAGAGGGCCGATGCCGGCCAGGGTTGCGGGACTGTTCGAAAGAGATACCGTGGCCCTGGAACACAAAGGGCTTAGAAGGAACATGGATGGGTTTTATCATGATTGGGTCTTTTCTTTCTTTATCTGTTTGCAACCGATAGTACTAACATGGGCATTTGATAATGACAGCCTAAAAACGTAAACGTTCCTACACTAGTGATCCGTCGTAGGTGCCATTTGTGGATTAAAATCTTAGATAATAAATTATTCCACTTAGGGCACCTGCGAAAAATATTTATAGGTGCCGTATGTGGAATGTATATATGTGTATGTGGCCTCAGGTGCCATTAAAACGGGTGCCCCAATGTGGAATACCTCCAATTTATCTGCGAACGTGTCCAGTTTCCGTAAACATAAACGTGATTTGATTTAAGTTTCACCATCTGGACACGCGCGTGTCCAGTCTCTCTAACCTAACCTAACCCTGAAAATGAAGTGCCCTTAAGATCCGAGGAGAGATCAGAGGAAGAGGCCGCGTTCCAAACAAAGTGATTTGTAATTTTGTTTTGCGAATCCGATTATGTCGTCACGTCTCGCTGAAATCGGAAGGTGGATCTGCTTTCTTTCTCTGGGTATATAACGAACATTTGAACGTGACGATTGCAATCGCTTATGTAAGTAACCTTGCTCACCACTAGTGAGCAAGGTTTTTACCTTTGTAATAAATTGTACACTGACAAATTTAATTTTATAAATTTATCAGAGTACAATATTTATTACGACACACATATATTGGAGTTTTAATATAAGATAGCACTGAAATTCAGGTTCAATGTACCTTCAACCTTAAACCATACAAAACCTTCGTGCTATCTATTTCGCAAAATTGCGTGAAATAACACAATTTATGCGCATATCAATAATGCCAATCAGTAATTGCACTTTGTGTAATCAGTCGATGTTACTTTCCTTATCTTTATTTGTGTATCTCAATTGTTTTTATTACAATCTCTTGCTCAACCTATGAGAGGAATTTCAAATTAGTTATGAGGGGTTTTTAGGTCTGAAAAAACTATTATTATGATTAAGTACTCTTTATGTTCGAGCCTTCGAGGTTTTATTTAAGACAATTTGATGTTGCCCTTAAAATGGTGAAAGCGAAAAGATCGTGAAGTATTTGGCATGTTTGAAACCCCAAAAGATTCCCATTGCCACTTACAAAGAGCAGATACATCCTCTAGACAGTGTCCCAGCATTGGGAATATTATAGGCGGTTCAAGAATAATTTTGTTAAAAAGCGTTGCTGCTGAATACATTAAAAGATGATTTGCTTTAATCTTTCCCAAAGATAGTTTATTACATTCTCTTGGTCACAAATTTAGTGTTTTCGTGAGAAAACACTGACTAATATTCTCCGTCTCAGGAAAGCCCTGGAGTATGCTGTAATCCTACTAAACCATCATACTCGTATAAAGGTATATGATTATGACAGAATATGTATAAGGAGAGAAACTCCTGGTATCAATAGCGCAATCCTACGCTTTGTATTTGTTACGGGTCCATATTGGCTCACCTAAAGTTCTTTACCCGAAATTGTTTTTCCTATTGATTTTTAATCCGAATGATCACTCTTCCTAAAATTTTTCATCCATACTATTTGTAGTGCTACCGGCGATGTTCATAACACTCATGTGTCCGAAAATTGTAATTAATAATATAATTAATGTAAATATATTTAAACTCCTACTGTTTTTTATCATAGCGCTTTTATCCCTAAACATAATTACCATAATACTTTCACTCATACTCGGAAAGAAACATTTACCAAGTGTAATAAAAAATGTATGTGGGTAGAAGATGATATTTATAATGAAATGAAAAAAATACTTAGAAAAATTTTGCGACCAATTTCGAGGTAGTGCTCGCCGGCCGCTGCCGCGGCACCGCTCACTCGGCTAGCGCGTAGTTGGTCACAGTTCAACCCTAACCTAACCTATGGATATCTTTGCAGGTACACACCGCTATAGATCAAATTAAAGAAGACGCTTAAATTAATAAAAAAGAAATCTAAACAAAAGAGATATGACTTTGAATAATAGTGTAAAAGATGGTTATGTTGAGAAAATATAGGAAAACAAATAAAAGTATAATAGATGATTATTGCTACTGACATTATGAACTTGAATGCTTCGGAATTAGAACATTAGAGACAGAGTAGTTTGGAATTGTGATTGCTAGGATGAAAAATGTTAGGAACAACATTTTCGGATTTCCAATTATCGGAGTTGAAAATTTAGGTAAACTTTGGCGCACCCATTTGTTACAACGGATCTTTTGAGCCAATTTACCAAACCGCAATATAACTAAATAACCACTGACGATTTATTAATATGATTATATTAAACTCATAAAAATCATACAAATTCTCATAAGAATAAGCTTGACTACGATAAAAATACAATCTCCTGTTCACTGTAGGGTGATTGTACTCGTAAAAATAAACAACTTTTAGTTTTACAATATTCATAGTGCAACCTTGTGAAAACAATTTCCATTTTGCTTATTCAATATCAGACACGGAGAAAACATATTTTCTAACAAAATAAAAGATTATTTCGTTTTTGTAAGGTTACTTACTGTATGAAAGTTCAAAGGCATTTAGTTGTAGAAGTAGCTGGAAATATTTATTGTTTTAGAGAAGTACAAATTGTATTCTCTAGGAATACCGTCATTTCAACTATGTACCGATAAAGTCGTAACATTACACCTGTGTCCCTTACAAACAGTAAACACTCTCTCACGCTCTCTTAGATAACGCCATTAAATCTTGTTGCCATTTTCAAATAGTTACAAAGAATAAGTAGTGTCCGCATTAGCACGATGAAGTGGCAATGGGCCGGCCATATAACCCGAAGAACCGATAACCGTTGGGGTAGACGAGTTTTTGAGTGGAGCCCACGGATCGGTAATCGTAGCGTAGGCCGTCCTCAGACTCGGTGGAGCAATGATTTTCGCAAGGCGGCTGGCAAGAGCTGGATGAGAGGGCCGAGGATCGTGCTCAGTGGCGTGTCATGGGAGAGACCTATGTCCAGCAGTGGATGAACACAGCCGGATGATAATGAAGTAATGTCACTGCGGTCCGACATTACGATTTAGCAACTTTGCCGCTGCAGTCTACTTCGGAATTCAATCAAATAGATGTTGCGTCACGATACTCCTATTGACAGTTTTTGGCCACGCCGGCCAACCACAGCGATCTCCGCTGACTACGCGAGAGATATTATAGTGCAAGTATGTGTGCAGACACAGGTGCACTCTCTCTTTCCTCACGCTCATAGTCCGATAGGTCGGCAATCCGACACGACCGGAGAGACTTAAGGTGTAGGACCTATGACCTACAGATTATTTTAGTATCACAGCAATTAAACAAAGTTCTCTCTCTGAGTGGTGTTCCATATGCTCAACTTTCGTTTGTACCTGTTTGTTTGTCTTGTTGTATGTTTAAAGTTCTAACCTTAATGTCTACTTCTACAAGTTTCTCTCAGTAGTTTGTATGCGGGTTAACGGTTAAGACTTGTGTTTGTTTCTAGATAAGAAGTACTTGATATGACCTAGACCTAGTCCTGGACAAACTGCAGATCAGCTGCGGACGCAGGTCACTGACCGAGACTTCAGTACTTACAGTATAGAATCTATCATTGCTACAAACTGTAAAGCTTGGCGAGCAAAAACTGTAAAAAAATAACTTGTTCAACTAAGAGATCTAATGAAAAAAAAATTGTGTTCAAAACTACGTTTAAAATAATTATGTCAGATTGAGTTAAGACAATAATAGCAATGGGAATAAATAAAAATTAATGATAGATAGATTTATAGGCGAATTTGAGTGCGGCAGCAAGTCTTTTAAAACCAAACACGTGTTTTATAAAGTACATTTTAATTACTAAGCTGTTTCCACAAAATTTACGCACTGCTGAAATTTCCATGTGATTCCATTTTTGTTTCCTCCATGTGAAATATCCATAAGTTTCATTCCTGAGCTTTCCGCATTATTGCTTCTCCTATAACTTCAACAATTAACTAGCGGAAGATATTCCACCATCCATCCATATACAGAATGTAACGGAAAGGGTATATACATACTTAAGGGCGTGCTACAGACCATCAAACTGAACATGTTTCTCCATCGGACAAAAATCGTAATAGTGAAAAAAATATCAGCTGCCCCAAGCAAAATTTCAATACCTGTTCGACCCAAATGTATGGGGCAGCTCAGCATATTTTTTTTGCTATTACGATGTTTGTCCGATGAAGAAACATGTTCAGTTTGATGGTCTGTAGCACACCCTTAAGTATGTATATACCCTTTCCGTTACAACCTGTACAAATGTTTACAACTACAAAATACAACTTTCAGCAACACTAAATAGAAATTTCAGCTGTATTTAGCTTACTAAAGCCATAAACTTCTATATTTGTATAACAGATCGTAAAACTTAGCCGTTTGCATATGTAATCAGTGTGGTTTGTACATGGTACATGCATATTCATGATAATAGCATGCATGGCTGCTGATGTCTGAAACGTTAAGAAGTTATAGCCCATAATAGTCTGAAGATAGATGCCTTGTTTTAGTGTCGGTGAATGGTAGCAAAAATGGCTGTCTGGATGTTAATTTCTGAGCTAGTTTCGGATGTATTTTGTGAGGAGTTTATGAGAGAAGAAGGAAAATATATCGGGCCGCTGACAGTCTGGTTTATCAATTCTCATAAAGACTAAAAGTTGCTCAAATATTCAGCCATTTGCAGCCAAAGCCTTAACCTACTTTCAAAGGCGCACCATCAATTTCCGAACTCCGTGGCGTACAAGAAATTGAAGAAAGAGATAAAGTAAACACATGCCACATGCCACAAGTGCACAGATTAAAAAATAAAGTAAAAAAACCTTAATCTAAGCAGAAAATAAAAAGAAAATATTGTGTGTCTCACGGCTTCGCCAAATAGGCCCAGTGCAGATTAGTTTTCAACTAGACCTGAGAAATAGTGACGAGACTGACGTAAAACATTCTTGTACTTTGTGTACATTAATAATATAATACATATTTGCAGCAGAGAGTGGGCGAAAAATCTTACAACCAGTCTTACACTGCTTGTCAGATTGTATTATAGGAGATACACGACGACCTGTAACTGTTGTCAAAGTTCTACAGATGACCGCCAGAACTAACGTCTTTATGAGTTTACCGAGGCTCGGAAGAAACCCGATATGTAATGGTCGGACTCACTCCCATCCACAGACTGCTCTTAACAAGCGTGATTTAATCTTGGACCCCCCCGTTCGTTGTTATTTATTGACGAGTTCCTCCAGGTCATCATCTGCCTAGCCTTTTCCCAAACTATCTTGGGGTCGGCTTTCAGTGTAACCGGATGCAGCTGTGTACTAGTATTTTACATGAAGCGACTGCCTATCTGACCTTCACAACCCAGTAACTGGGTAATACGATACCCCTTGGTAAGACTGAATGTCAGATTTTTGGCTTCTACTCGTAACGACTGTCAAAGATCTACAAATGAAAGCCGAGACCATCGGCTTAACGTGCTTTCCGAGGCACAGAGGAAACTCGGTATGTAATTATGGTCACCCGTCCACGGACCAACCTCGGCAAGCAGGGCTTAACCTTAAAGATCGACCCGTGCGGCTGTTATTATTTAGCCACGAGTTCTTCCACGTTAAATTTTTTTTTTTTTAATATCTGCCGTCTTGCTAGCATAAACAAGCTCCGTGTTAGCATATAATTCTTCACTTCACTGAAATGAGTATTATCTGTCGTGTAAGGCTGCTCCTCGTTCAAATAGAGTGATGTCGTGCTGTCATGGCTCTCAATCTTTTAGCGGATAACTGAGGAGTGTTGGTGAATATATTCTATCAATATAGGTACGTCCAGATAAGTGAGATATTCTAAATGGGGTAGACTAGAAAATAAGGGCCGTGTTATGTGCCTCATTTAAATATTATATTTGACTGTTCTACTTATTATTTTAAAACTACTTTGCGGTCTCCGGAGACAGCTTCAAAAGAAAAATTGTGGGACTACTTATTGGCGTAGGTAATTGTCTATAGTTTTGGAGTTCTGATAAAGGCCATCAATGTTTCTTTTTATTCATGATATTTTAACCTCTTACACAATATGCAACTTTTTATGTCTACTTTTTCGAAAAATATTTCAGAGGAGTTGTTTTTACTCGTATTCTTTAAGATTTATTTCAAGCGAAATTATTTAACTTTGAGAACCTTTTGTTAGCTTAAATAATCGATGGATAGTTTTAAACTTAGTTGGAGTGGTTTAGTGATTGATGGCCAAGGTCCTTATCGGTTACTGTCGACGTGATAAAGTGTATTATATTATAAACTTTGTGCCAGTTCTTATTACGTCAAGCTGTTTTCTAGTTCAAAATTCAGCAGCTTAGGTTTTAACTATTTGAAAAATACTCAAAAGAGTTTCAAGCCCGATTTTGATGAAAACTAAAACAGTATTCTTGGATTTAAAAAAAAAAAAAATACTGCCAGGAATCGAAACTGTTAATTTCCATTGGTACCTTTTTTTTTTTTTTTTTTTAAAAACGTTGCCCCACATTAGGAATTTCTCCTGTATCGTGGGTGCGTTTACAAACATTTAAACTCACATACACAAACAGCCAGACCCGGAACAACTATCTGTAGGCCATACAAATATTTGTTCCGTGCGGGGATCGAACCCGCGACACGCAGTGCAGCAGTCTATCGCTCAACCACTGCGCCAACCGTGCCGTCTAGCTTTGCTCCACCCACTGCTAAGTCATATGCCTCTTTACTTTTGTGCCATTCTTCCCTGATCATTTTTTTATACTGGTTTTTATCATGGTACACCAACAGCAATACATACTATTTATTACAGAAAACAAATAAATTAAAATAAAAGCGCTGGTATGTACGCTTATTATAGGTATACGCAGCATTCACTATAGTGACAACAACATAAAATTCTAGAATACTAATAATAAATCATACAATCTGAATATAATATAAATTTTACTTTAATCTAAAAAGTTGATATTGTATACAAGGTGTTGTTTTGCATCCTCGTCAAAATTCAAGAGGATGTCACAAAAGACCTAAATAATCAATTAAAATTACGGTACCCAGTAAATTTTTAATAAACGCTGTTTTTTTTTTGGGTTTTTAAGTTTGTCAGCATAACCCCCTTAACGTGGTTTAGGGAATAAGAAATGATCGAATAAACGTTTGAAATTGTTTGTATGTATGAAAGCAGGGTTATAAGGCGAGAATCAGACGGGCCGCGTTTAAAACACGGGTGGTTCACACTTACCGATTTTCGTAAATAAGAAAAAAAATAAAAATTACCTACCCATTTTATTATTGATTCGGGACGAGAATCAGTAGCATAGTCACCTCCTTGAATTTGACGAGAATGCAAAACAACACCTTGTATAATGACATAAGTATTATAGATGTGATATCTAAACGCTTGTTCTACGTTTTGTAGTAAGCAACGACTTATTGTCCTCACATACTTAAGTGCCAACGCTGTAACATAGAAAAATTGTAAAGCCAAATCATTTTAAAAGAGTAACCATGGAGTTTCTTGCCGGTTCGTCTCCATAGGAAACGACCAACCCGAACCGAGCACCTTTTTGTCGACGTTTTACAAGTGCCCATGTAGACCTATGTGAAATAAAAATATTTTGATTTTGATAAAGATCGTCATCTAGCAGTTGGTCTGGGTAGCCTATAATCCTATATAATGTAATTGCTTAATCAACCTTCTTGTTACAGGAGAACCAGTGCATGCGCATCAAGATCTTGGGTGATTGCTACTACTGCGTATCAGGTCTGCCGATTTCAAGGCCCAACCACGCCTACAATTGCGTCAACATGGGGCTGCAGATGATCGATGCTATACGGTAAGGTTGGATTCATGGTTTTACTTGGAATACCTAATGAACCAATGGAATGTTCTTCTTCTCGTCGCTGGCAAAAGAGAATTCTAAATTAAGTCAAGAGGGCGCCAGTGCACCTGCTGAGTTTTCAGGAAATATTCCAGCTGTTGTTGTTGTGACTGGACAGGTCCACTCAAATCTGTGTGGTTCTTTCTTCAAAAGACCATTTCAGAATACTAATCTGCACAGTCCTCATGTAAATTGAGCAATGTCTGGACTTTAAAAGAGTAACAAGTTAACAGAGAACCTCTGATTTTGTTTCGGCTGTTTCTTCTCAGAGTAGTCAGGTACGAAACACCGGCCCCATCTAGCTTAAAAAAAAATGACGTGTAAAAATGTTTGTATAAACCTACTTGCAAAATAAACATCATTTATCATTTAACACCTTGTATTAAGCAGTGAACGTCCATTGGCTGATATGACCGATGCTCTCTTCTCCGGAGAATACAAGTGTAAAGCTATTTTTTTAACTCTTTTTTCCTCAGGTTCGTCCGCGAAGCCACCGGGTTCAACGTCGACATGCGCATAGGCATCCACACCGGCAACGTGTTGTGTGGAGTGCTGGGTCTACGCAAGTGGCAGTTCGATGTCTGGAGCGATGACGTCACGCTGGCCAATCATATGGAATCTGGAGGTATTGCTGGGTGAGTAGATCACAATATAATGTACTTACTTTTTCCTGCGGCTTTGTCGGCGTTGAAGTTGGAAATTGTCCACGGGAACGGGGATAAAAGTATTTTATGTGTTAACCAAGTAATGGTCTGTCAGTATGCCTTTTATCCAAATCCGTTTAAACGTTAAGACATGTAAAGGTGACAGATATACAAGGGATTTATAATGGTACTAGCTTCTGCCCACGGCTTCCCCGCGTTTTTCGGTAATTGTTCCGCGGGATCACACTACCCAGATAAAAAGTATCCTATGTGCTATTCTAGACTATTATCTATCCTTGTGCCAAATTTCATCCAGATCCATTCAGTAGTTATTACGTGAAAGAGTATCAAATATCCATCCTTAATTACAAACTTTCGCATTTAAAATATTAGTAGGATTATATGGATTAGTTAAAAATGGAACTCTCAGTTGAATTAAGAACTTTCCATTTTTAAATCGGTTATTAAAACTCTAACCGAAAAATACGTGTTTATAATCATCTAGTGCTACGCGGATTGGTTAGGTATTAATTTAATCTAATACCTACGCTATGATCGCTGTACTGTAGCTGTGACCATGGTCACGTATGCTGCGACCTAGCACATTTCAACTACGAATTTTACAATTTCATTAACAACATAGCATTTGCTGGTTTGGCATTTTTTAACTAAATAATTAGAAAGGCATCTTAACATGTAAAGACTTGTTCAACACTAACAGCCCATACATTAGTACTGTTACCTTTATATAGTAATATAGGTAAACATACGGAGTGTTTTTAAATCGGTTCACGTTAAAAACTGGAGGCTATTGGAAATCACTAAACATGTAGTCACGTCTAATAATATGTACCTATACACGCAGCAACTTTTAAAAGTGATTTTCTCCTACTGTATTGATTAAGGTTTTACGTTTTCACGAACATGGAATTTTGGAAGCCATACTATTACGAAACAGGTCTTATCTCAACGTAGAAACCTTAATTTCACGAGCAAATCACTTTTCAGTTTTGCTAAGTGGATACATATTATTAGACGTGACTGTACACAAGATACATGCAAACAAGATGGATCTTGTGTATAACTGTACATGTATAAATGCCTTTAGTATAAATGCAGACAACTTCAGGCTTGAAACAGAGCAGAACGTTAAGGTTCTAATTCAATTGTAACCTCCGCTTTTAAACTATTTTCCATGGTCCTTTTTTATGGAACACTGAATTCATTAAAGCTTTTACCGGCTTGCAAACAAAGTGAGTCAGTTTTAATAAAATGGCAGCACTATCCACTAATTACGCTCGCAGCATTTTTCCTGAATTTTTTGTAAGGCTTGCAACGAAGTTAAGGGTAAAAAAAAATTAATGAGTGGACAATGAATAAGCTGGCGTGTGTTGTGCTTTTCTATGCCGAAAGGTTGGCTAGCATTTTGCGAAGACAGTAAGTATGTCTTCCGCTATGGTAAAAAAGTTTCAGTTACTATTTCACAAAGACTTAATTATTGTATTTATAAATGTAGTACCCTAATACTACTGTATTTCAAAAAGTGACTTTAAAATTAGCAAAAATAATCTGCGTAATAAGCAATTATTCTTGCAATTTTATGTTAACATCTGAAACTTAAGCATGGTAAATATCCCGTTTCGAGTGTTATTGATAGCGGTATGCAACGGATGGGCACCCATCCACGGACCGACCTAGGCATGCGCGACTTAACCTAGAAGATCGACCGTCCGGCTGTTCTTATCTAACCACGAGCTCCTTCACTAAATTAGAACTACCAAAAAACTTAAAGTTACTACTATCAAAAGGCCAGTAATTAAACTTATAAAAGTAAAAAGTAAACCAAAGGTCAAACACGAAAGATCTATTGGGAAAGAATTTTAAATGAAATTAAAGTATTAAATAAGTTTTGGGCCAATATTCCACTTTATAAAACTTACAATTGGATGGCGACCTTTGAAAGTTTGGTCAAGAAAAATAGACTTTTTCACCTGAATATTACTTGGCCGTAGTGATGAAAGGACAATTTTAGTTTATGATTTTTAAGAATGGAAAGCTTTGAATCTTTGAAAAAATTAAAAAGGCCTCTAGATACAGTTAAAGTTCGGGCAACCCGTGAACGAAAAAAACCGGCCAAGTGCGAGTCGGGCTCGCGCACGAAGGGTTCCGTACCATTATTTATACACACGGGCAAAAATTCACTTGTTTGTATGGGAGCTCCCTTAAATACTTATTTTATTCTGGTTTTAGTATTTGTTGTTATAGCATCAACAGTAATACATAATCTGTAGAAATTTTAACTGGCTAACTATCACGGTTCATGAGACACAGCCTGGTGACGGACGGACGGACGGTTTGACAGCGCAGAGAGAGACTTGTAATAGGGTCCCGATTGACCCTTTGGGTACGGATTCCTAAAAATGCGGTCCTGGATCCAGTGTCTGCAGCCAGTTTATAACATATCCGTAGCGGTTCCTGCGCGGTCGGAGCTTTTCACATGGTAATTTCACAAAAACGGGTATTAACAGCGGTACCCTGTAAACGTCATTATTGAGCCATAAGATTGTTGTAGCACATATTTTTTTGCTAGCCTGTCATTTGTCCCACTACTGGGCAAAAGCCTCCCCTCTCTCCTTCTAAACCTGTCTACCTTGTGCGATATCTGACCGTGTTCAACCCACAAACAAGATCAAATCGTCACACTACCGTCGCCGCGGTCTACCGTGACGGCGAAGGCACTTAAGTTTGAAATAGTAAAGCCCCTCTATCTTCAACCAGTCAAAGCTGTATAGAGTTTCTCTACAACGAACCTGCTTGTTTTTTTTTTCAGCCGTGTGCATATTACCAAAGCTACGCTACTCCAACTGGGTGGACGGTTCGACGTGGAACCTGGAGACGGCTGCTCGAGAGAAGGATACCTGGCTGATCACAAAGTGGAGACGTTCCTTATAGTGCCACCGAGGGTAAGTTACTAGCTACTACAATAAATTACGTTACTATTGTCAACTATTAGATTTTCTTAAGTTAGGATCTCGGATTCTGGGTTGCGGGACTGTTCGAAAGAGATACCGTGGCCCTGGAACACAAAGGGCAAAGAAGGAACATGGATGGGTTTTAGTCAGTACAAGTCTGACACTCCCTCCCGCTCCGCCCGGGGCGGGAGAAGTCATTTGATGATTTACCATCCGTTAAAAAAAAAAAAGGATCTCGGATTCTTTTCAAATATTATGTTGACGAGGTAAGCAGTTTTTTTTTTCCTGAAGAATTTAAGCCGAAAGCAAAGTTATTTGTTTGTGGGGTATACAGGGTGTAACGGAAAGAGTATATACATCCTTAAGGGTGTGTTGAGAAACATGTTCAATTTGATGATCTGTAATCATCAAATTGAACATGTTTCTCAACATAATTTTTTTTTTGCAGCATAAAAAAATATCAGCTGCCTATACATTTGGGTCGAATAGGTATTGTAATTTTCTATGGGGCAGCAGATATTTTTTTTTGCTGAAAAACATGTTTTATGATGAGAAACATGTTCAGTTTGATGGTCTATAGCACACCCTTAAGGATGTATATACCCTTTCCGTTACACCCTGTATATACCACTCCTATTCAATGTAGGTATGAATTAGTAAATTCGTTTTTTGTTAAATAAAATCACGCGTGTAATACTGTACCTACACCCAGTTATTTTATGTTCAAGTGCCGTGTAATAGGAGGCGAGCCTTTTGCCATCAACCGGTCGAAAATCCAGACTCCGTGGCTGCTACTGAAAAAGTCCTGAAAAAAATATCTATAGGGTTATGAGGAACAGGGTGTAAAGTTACACGTTACTCCTTAGAAAAGGGAGGGTCCTCCGACCAGACAGGGGTTATGTCTGGTGGGCAAGTGCCTAACGGTTCTTGTCGGGTTTCACTATATACTCTTATAGTCCAAGATCCCAGGGCCGCCAGACGTCACGTATTTTCTGATGAATGAAATGTGGACGATTGAGTAGTGTTGGTATGTACTAAGAACGCATGCGTACCTGCTAGCTTGCTTAGACGGCCAATTTTCAGGTATCAGGTAATCAAGGTACATAAAAACATGACTTACCCCACGTAAATTCTGAAAGCTGATTTTTACGTATATTTTAGGCATTATCCTTAATAATATGTCGCCAATACTGCCAGACACTTTTCGTGGGCCGTTTTGCTTAACAGACGCTTTAAAGCTCCAAAAATTATGACTTAACTTCACGTAAATTCTGATGCTCCATTTTTATATATGTCCACCAGACAACTATTTTAAAACCTTTTACAAGAAGACAGACCGATCCAAGGGGCCAATCATCCCCAATTCAATTTTAAAGTCTCTGTGTGTAGGAGCGCGAGGGCATTATCTACGCGCGTGAGATTGAGTGAGATATGTTTTAGGATACAATGACTTCTCTCTCACTCACTCTCTTACAGTTTTCTCATATCACTTAATTATTAATATAAAAATCAGGAAAATAATTAAAACTTAACTTGTAAAACAATGCTCATTTGACTACAATAATGATTGAATTTTATCCTGTAAGCTGTTTTGATAAATTCGAAAAATTTCAATTTTTTTTTAAGAATATTATTGTCAAAAATTCGATAGTGTTAACAAATTAATTGAATAACAGCATCTCTTAAAAAATACAAAAAAAGAAAAATATTAATCTCTCAACATTTCTGAGTAGTGCCTCTAATCTTCATTATCATCGTCATTGAAATTAGACAATTCATCAAAATCTTTTATTTTACATAGGCTTACAAATGGTTTACGGTACGGATTGGTCGTTTCCTATAGAGAAGAACCGGCAAGAAACTCCATGGTTACTCTTTTAAAAACATTTGTTTTTACAATATTTGAAGTTACAGCGTTAGTACTAAGTATAGGAGGACAGCGTAGGCCCGACAATAAGTCGTTGCTTACTACAGAAGGTAGAAAGAGATAAGCCTACAATGTCCACACATTCACAAAAAATAGGTAAATAAAAAGAATCTATCGAAAAGTAAAAATAAAAGAACACTGAATTAAACAATTGACACAGATGTTATCATCAGTGCTGGAACTATTCTGAACAATTAACGAATGTTGCAATGATTGGAAAACTATTCTAAAAAAATGAATAAAAAGAATAATATTGGGAATAGTTAGAGACATCTACACATTTGTGTCGTTAATGAGCTTCCAAGGAAGCCGCATGAGCAGAAGGAACTACAGCCAAACTTCTCTATCTTCAACGTAGTCCTTAATTTTGTAATATGCTTTTTTAAATAAGGACACGTTTGATGCAATTTTTAAACTTTCCCACTCTGGAATAAGAATGGAACAATAATGTTTTAAGCGTCATAGTACCCCCCAGTTCTGTAACTGACTTTGGCAACTTATTAAAAAAGCGTATACTGTTTATAAGAAATGACTTGCTAGTTTTTGTTAATCCATATTTGGGTATTACAATTTTGTGTTTACTGCGCGTGTTTATATTATGGAAGTCGCTTCTAATTTTGAAAAGCCCTCGGTTTTTTGGGACATATAAAATACATTCTAGGATATAAAGTGAAGGCAGAGTCCGTATATCGATCTCTTAAAATTTTTATCTGAGGGACTCGCGAGGACCCATTTTAAAGATCGCGCGGACTGCCCTCTTTTGCAAAATAAAAATTGAATCAACGTCTGCTGCCGATCCCCACAGCAGAATGCCATAAGACATAATACTGTGGAAATAAGCGTAGTATACTAACCTATCTGTAGCTACATCAGTTAACTGCCTTATTTTCCTAACTGCATAGGCAGCTGAGCTTAACCTCCCCGAAAGATTTCCAATGTGCGCGCCCCACTGCAGTTTTGAGTCGATAGTAATCCCTAAAAATACAGTTTCCGCGATAACATCAAGTTTCTTACCGTCAAGATTTAAATTTAGGTCACGTTACGTTTGGTAAAGAGAACTTTAGACATTTTGTTTTGTTCGCATTCAGTAAAAGATTGTTAGCTGCGAACCATTTCGAGAGAACAGTTAGACTTTCTTTGACATGTATGAGATCCGTATCTTTTCTATAAATTTCAAAAATGAGCGAAGTGTCATCATCAAATAGAATTATATCCGAAAATTTGGCCATCATATAAGGGAGATCATTAATATAAACAAGAAATAGGAAAGGCCCGAGAATTGAACCTTGTGGCACGCCCATCTTGACTATAGACCCGGAGGACGTCGCCCCATTTACATTTACTTTTTGCTGCCTGTTTGATAAATAGGAAAGAACAAGATCAGCAGCTAGACCATGAATTCTGAAATGACAGCTGCACTCGACGGACGTAGAAGTTTTTTAATATTAGGTCAGCACGAAAAATCTGCCAAAAAATTATTTTGACCACATAAAATGTTTTTTTTGGTCTAAAGTGGAAAGCGGAATCATTGTACCAAATTTTCCAAAAGGTGGGGTAAAAAGCGGAAAAGCGGTGTATCTGACAACACTACTTGCGAGTGAATTTAGCTGTTAGTCCGAAGGGGGCCTTGACATTGCAATCTGTCTCACCTGAGTGAGACACACGCGCATGAGGCTGATCTCATGCGAGTAGATAATGCCCTCGCGCTCCTACACACAGAGACTTTAAAATTGAATTGGGGATGATTGGCCCCTTGGATCGGTCTGTCTTCTTGTAAAAGGTTTTAAAATAGTTGTCTGGTGGACATATATAAAAATGGAGCATCAGAATTTACGTGAAGTTAAGTCATAATTTTTGGAGCTTTAAAGCGTCTGTTAAGCAAAATGGCCCACGAAAAGTGTCTGGCAGTATTGGCAACATATTATTAAGGATAATGCCTAGAATATACGTAAAAATCAGCTTTCAGAATTTACGTGAGGTAAGTCATGTTTTTATGTACCTTGATTACCTGATACCTGAAAATTGGCCGCCTAAGCAAGCTAGCAGGTACGCATGCGTTCTTAGTACATACCAACACTACTCAATCGTCCACATTTCATTCATCAGAAAATACGTGACGTCTGGCGGCCCTGGGATCTTACTCTATTAAGTCGATGTAAACTTTGCTTGCGACTTGTAGGAAATTGATGTTAGTTCTTCCGTCGTGTCATAGATGGCGCTATAGTACTTTTTGTAATAAGTTGCTTTTTGTAGGTCGCTACATATCCAATAACACTTTGCCTGACCTGGAAACCAGAACCTCGTGCTCAACAGCACCCTCGTCATCATTTTGTCCATTTCAATTAACTGTGCAGTCAGTTTCAGTAAATCTTTGAGAGTCAAAGAAAAGCAAAATCTCTGAAAGAGACACACATGTATGATATTATGTCAATAAAATCGTTACGCGTCGGGAATAAAAACGCCATTCGATTCGTTACATGTCACATTAGACCAGACATGCGACGCCGACGCACGGTGTGGTTGTCAAGTCAAGATTAATAATCTTGTAACTGTTTCCTTATGTGGGTAGTTGAGAAAGTTGTAACTAGGGTGGCTTTTACAGGGAGGAATTTTGAAATCAGTCAGTGAGTGCAGCTACCTTAATCGTTGTAGCTACAAGAAACTGTCTTAGAAGACTAACCATAACTTTTTAATGTTTTGAAAAAAGTCAGCAAAGAAAAGGACAATTTTAACAAAAACTTTATTTGAAGTTGCGATTTCTGAGTTTTCTGTTACTAAAACCCCAGTTGGTTTCACAGAGTTTCTTATGTTAACTGCCCCTTACTGCCCCATGTCATAACTCCACCCTGCAAAGTCAAAGTGTACGATGGTATAACAACTATTTGTGTGTCTTGATTTTTAAGCAGTTGTCTTTGGGGACCTAATTTATCAAGCGAGTTAGTATAGACTTTCGAATAAAAAAATAATTTTGAAAGTCAGGCCATAATTTGCGGAGAATACGGTGAACATGCTTAGCAAAAAATACATACAGTCGAACGGAATACCTCCTTTTGGAAGTCGGTTAAAAATGAGTAATTATGACGAATTCTAAATTACATTTAGAACCTCCATTTACCTGTATCTAAACCCTCAACTAGTTCCCTTTTGTTCAACATCATCATTTATAATTAAAACTATCATAATGACACTGACATAATTATTCCTACACAAAACATTGCATTTCCAACTTAATCCATGGCAACCAGCTCTAATGGAAACAGAACTAATCCACATACAACCTTCATACTACTCACTACACAAACACATTACTGAAAACGTCTTCAGCATCCTGAAAGATGTCTAGGTTTAAAGTGGGTGATAGACGTGCGAGTAAGTACGCGGACTTGTTGCTCGTCGACCTTTTTCGCGTGTGTGTCACCTTAAGTACGCGTACTTTAAAATTGCCGAGCAAAATCGCCGGCGATCCAACCGTTTTGAAATCTTACTCGTAGCTCGTCTCGGCTCGTACGTGTGGCAGCACTGCGAGCCGCGAGCCGGCATTTTTTTCGTCAGTTCATGCAGATGCACGAGGAGGGTACCCCCAATTGCGTAGTTTTTGTTGGTTTAGCTAATCATCTGTGTTGTAGACATTTTAAAATAATTGATTTCCGTACATGTTCTCATAATCTATTAACAGAGTTTATAAAAGGATTCCGTAATAATCCTTGTCTTTGGAAAATTAAAAGCAACGAATACAAAGAGAAAAATATAGTTTTTTATCCAAACTTTTCGTTTTTTTTTTCTTTTGTTATTAGTTTTTGAAACGTAATAAGATACCTACAATTCCTAAATAACACAAAGCTTCTTCCGCCGATGACATGGTAATACAGTGTGAGCCAGCTTCTCGTGTGTCACCGACGTCGAGCCGAGTAAGTTCGCGATCTTAAAAACCGCGTACTTAAAGTTCGCACGTCTATCACCCACTTAAGATTGATGATATCTTTGGACAATGCTTTTCAGTGTAGTGTTCAGAATTAGCGCCTTTTGTGTAAGATGATGAATCGCTGCTTTTCAGCGCGATAACCGTTATTTGAACTTAAGTGGGGATAATTTTTGTTTTTGGTTATTTTTCTGGATGATTTCGTTTCTGATTGTGAATATCATGATGCGTTGAAGTTAAATTTAGGTAAAAGAAACTGGGTTTTTTAATCCTGTTCATCTATATTTTTATTGTTTCAAAAAGCCAATTAAATAACATTTTAGAAAAAAAATCTTATCCACCTGAACTTTTGTTGCAAAAAGGAAACTTCACGACGTTCGACTTCCGACTTAGTTACGATTTTTACAAAGCCTAAATTATTTTATTTCAAGTAGGCCAGTTACAGGCACCTTTGAACAGTCGAACAACAATAAAAATGAAGCAACAGTCCCAGTCACAAGACATAATAACTGTGAAAGTACTGCCCATTCCAAAGGAAGATCTCTATAAAGAAGAATGTTCAAGAAACTCCATGGACACTTTTTTATATCAGAATCTTCTTACAAAAACCTTGGTAACATCATTCATGTTGAGATGGTACATTTATGTGAGAACGATGTAGCAAGACGTGCACGTTAAAAGTGTCGAGACCCTTTTTACTAGGTCCTTCAAAATCTTATATTCAGGTCAAAAAATGCTCAGTAAACACGAAATAGCCAGTTTTAAAGAATCTAAAAACGCGTCAAATTATTATTTTAATCCATTCCAACTGACATCTCGTCGACAAAATTTTGATGTAATCTATCTGTTGACGTGATTTTTTCTTTCCGAGCAGCGCCTCAATCTTTTCCAAGATTTTCCTCCTCGCCTATTCGTTAAAATTTAACGAGAAACCACCAAGGCATCAGATATCCGAGATTTTCCGCTTTACGAAAATATGTTGATTTTGATCGACTGTCTGAATCATTCTTACTCGAATGCCGAGAAAAACGTTGTCATACCGGCTTTCCCCGAATGAGGTTTTTTTTTTAATACATACTATGAAATTGATAGAAATTATGACTTACTAGACTATGCCCGCGGCTTCGCGCGCGTGGAGTTCAGTCGCTGTCCCACGGGATTGTACTACCGGGATAAAAAGTATTCTATGTGTTAATCCAGGTTATAAACTACCCGTGTGCTAAATTTCATCCAAATCCATTCAGTAGTTTTTGCGTGAAAGAGTAACAAAAACATCCATACATCCATACTTACAAACTTTCGCATTTAAAATATAAGTAGGATAAAAAAGCTAGGAGGTTTTAAGTAGATTTGTTAGAATTTAAAGATAAGTCTCTAAGTCTTACCGTTGGCACTTGGCTTGGTTTGGTCCCTATACCTGGCTATGGTATATATTATATTTATATATTATATGTAATTTTGATTCACAAATAATCAAATCAGCTAGGTCGGTACCTCGCATTCCCTGCCAATAACACAAAATTTTCACTTTCCTAAGATCAGCAAAATCACTAACTCTAATGAAGAGAATAAAACGACCCTTCACTTCATCGTTTCTTTTATCTAAAACCGTTTCCGTCTCTCATCAAAAAGAAAATTGTCGCGATTCCCACACAACTCAATAAATCGAAAATTTTGTTTCAATTGATTGATTCCCGTCATTGGATCTCTCCAATTACGTTTCAAATTCATCCTTCATCAAAAAAGTTTGAAAAATGATTGGTTCCGAAACGAACTAGGTATTCATTGCTGAACTCAAACATGCAAACGCAACCAGTCGTCGTCACAGTTTCATTGAATTGTAAATCAGTTGCTTTCAGTTCAGTGGGTAAAACAAAATGAAGATGATCTTGTTTAATATTGTAATTATATTGCTTAGGTGAATGCATCTGTCTTGTTCAAACTGTAATAAAAATGGGTCTTTAGTCGTTTCACAACGCGAGTGTTTTGGACCACGGTGTGAATTACTTTGAATCCTTAAATTCCGATTCCTCGAGTCCTAAATTTTGATATGACGCCGAATCGAACCAAGGAAAAAAGCATTGGGTCGTTTCGCCCCGTGGTCTAAATCTACCCATTCCAAAAGATACATACAGCCATTCGCACCGCACCATCCACGCGGTGCGAAAGAAATAAAGACCCAAAAAAATATGGAGTTTGGGAGACCGAGTATTCTCATTTTGTTTTTTTTTTATTACGTTACCTATACATAAATATTGATTTTGCTATTGACAAAACTATTTTCGTAAGCGAATTTGATAAGTATTATGGATGCATCATAGTTGCGACAACCATTTAGAATTAACATATTTAATCACAGCTCTTTCTTCTTTGTTTATCCTAGCTTATCATAGATTTTATCTGTGATACCCATGTAATATATAGAAGGGCATGTTAGTCCCAGTTTAGGTCCCATAGTAAAGCCAGGGAACATCATGGTGCTGAATAAACTAATAAACTAACCTGTGAAACTAAGAAACTTATAGAGGAGAGGTAGGCTCTAAGTATAATTAACAGAGATTTACAATATAGCTTAAAAGACAGAGAAGTCGAGCGGAACACCAGAAAAGATATAAGAGATTATAATAAAAACGAATACAAAATGCATTAGAAAAGAATCGATCACTGAAAATAGCAAGGAATCACCAACATTCTTTTGTAAGTTCATAAAGTCTTAACAACACTTTGCTTGTGATTTTAGAGATTTTAGAGCGTTAAAATTTAAACAAACATAGTTTTAAATAGAATGCAAATGCTTCCAATCGCTGTATCAACAACCCCAACACACACAAGTTACACGATACTTCTCATATCGTAACTACGAACTATACACGTTCAATCAAACGTTGCGCGAAGTCATCGATATCGAATATTGCCAATATCCGTGTAGGTATCACAACAACGATCTAGTGCCATCGTGTGTTGAGACAACTATGTATCATGTTATATGAAAATTGGATATGAATACTGTATAAGGTTGTTATTATATTAGAAACTAGCTGTCCAGCGCAACTTCGTCGGCGTCACATTTTCCCGTTTTCGCAACATTTTTCATTTGCTGCTCTGCTCCTATTGCACGTAGCGTGTTAATATAAATAACCTATAGCCTTCCTCGATAAATGGGCTAACGTAACACTGAAAGATTTTTTCAAATCGGATCAGTCGTTCCTGAGATTAGCGGGTTCGAGCAAACAAACAAACAAACTCTTCAGCTTTTTAATATTAGTATAGATAATAATCATCATTATCTGCTTGGCATTTTCCTGTGTTGGGGTCGACTTAAAGTCTTACTGGATTCAGCTGAATACTAGTATTTTAAATGACTAGTATAGTACCTCCACAACACAGTTAGGATTGGGTAATACGATACCCCCTGGTAAGACTGGCTGTCAGACTTTCTGAGAATTCTGAGAAACCTGTCGCCATACTGTTGACTGTTGGTTTAGTTAGGGATGATGACTGGGTAAAGAAAACGAAATTCTATTTTGTCCGTCAATCAGGTAATACAAAAATATTAGATACGTATTTTTTGTTTTATCAAGTTAACAAAAATATACTTAGTTAAAACGCATTAAAGTTGGAGAGTGGGGGCTCACTACGTCACAACTAAGTATAAATTGTACTGAGCCGTGACGTCATGCGCCATTTCAACTCAAAATATCTCCGTAATTTTACGATTACGTGAAAAAAGAAAAAATACGTGTCAAATACTTTTTAATAATCTACCCGATAGACAAATAAAAAAAATGAGTCACCATCCCTATTGTTAGCCTAAGGCACGCCGGCCGGGATTTGATTTTGTTTTCCCAAGTAATTACGTTCACGCCCCTTATTTTTTGTTGGTTTCATAATTATTTAGGTACAATTTTTGTTGAGTTTTTATTTTTATCATTTTAAGTCACTCTCATCTGCTTAGGTGTTTAAGAACTTTTCTGGAACTTTCATAATTACAAATATTTCTATTGCTAGTTTTGTTTTTAGGTGGTGCCTTTTCTTGGAAAGCTTAATTATGAAACCAGTTAATTATTATCCTCATTAGTACGCCAACTACCGTAGAGTATTTTTTTTCTATTTTTTAAATGATCATTCGTTTTTCACCTTTCAAAAAAGTATCAATTATTGTTTCTGGTCACGAGTCAGAAAATTTCAAATACAAGGTGTTGTTTTGCATCCTCGTCAAATTTCAGGAGGTGGTCACAAAAGACATAAATAATCAATTAAAATTACGGTACCTAGTTAATTATTAATAAACGCTTAATTTTTTGGTTGTTTAAGTTTGTCAATATTCCAGAATAACCCCCTTACCGTGATTTAGGGAACAAGAAATTATCAGATAAATGTTTGATATTGTTTGTATGTGTGTAAGCGAGGTTATAGAGCGAAAACCAGACGGGTTGTGTATAAAATATGGGTGGTTCACACTTACCGATTTCGGTAAATAAGAAAAAAAAAAAAAATTACCTACTCATTTTATTATTGATTCGGTACGAGAATCATTAGCATAGATACCTCCTTGAATTTGACGAGGATGCAAAACAACATCTTGTATATCGAAGAACCGACATTGCTTAGTAAACAGTTTTGACCCCTAGTTAACTCGACTTAATTTGTTGCTAATGACTTCTAATATAAGCCTTTCAAGTAAAAGGTTGAGTTTACCTTTCACCCTGTATACAGAGAGTGGAAACCCACACCGACGCACAAAAGATACATTATTCTGAACACCAACATAGAAAATTTATTTTTCATTGGTAATAAAAAAAATCGTCTGTTTCCTACAAAATTGCAATAACTAGGTACACAGTCAAATGTATGGGAACCAGACAAATACATGAGAATTAGTATGACATTTTATGTGGATACAAAATTCTAAACCAATTGTCCTTAGTATCTGACACAGATTATCAATTATCTGGTTTTAAGCGATAACTTGAAATGCCTCTTGAGATGATATTAACCCGGAAGGTAAACTTGATCCTCTAAGTTATTTGAGGCGCTACATACCCGGATGCTTCACCGTAAGTGTTATTAGTGATAGGCCTACCTAAATCCATGATCAACTATTTTCTAACTGAAAGATTGAACGTGAAACGGTACTATTTAATTCGATGTTAGCATGGAGATTACCAATGTTACCCTTCAAACATAAAATATGAACATTATGGAAACTAACAACCTCCACCTTTTTTACAAGTTGATTGAAAAATATCAATGATAAACACGTTATAGTAAAACAGTATTGTAAGTGCCTTGATGGCCTAGTAGTAAACGCCTCGACTTACTCAGTTGTTCCGAGCCGCCATAAAGTTTGAACCGTTATACCTGCGCAGACCGTCACTCGCAGCTAACTTCCGAGACGTCATAGAGTTTGAACAGAAGTAAACAGGTTCCCCTTTAACCTAACTTAACCACTTTATGGGTTAAAGTCTATATTTAGAAATATTTCCGAAAAAGTTTGACCTTCAAAATTTAAGTAATATCAGATTAGTAAGCCTTTTTTTTTTCATTTAAAATACTGGTACTCAGCTGCATCCAGTTAAACTGGAAGCCGACCCCAAGATATTTTTGGAAAAGGCTAGGCAGATGATGATGATGATCAGATTAGTAAGCCTAGATACAATAAAACCACCTATTGACTTAAATTTAATTTGGTTATAAACAGTTGTAAATAATAAAGTTTTCTCTCTATCCACTACACTTGTCTTTGCATCACCTTTGCAACAAAAGAACCCAAATTAACTCACACTAATCAAATCTTGCCAACAATGCGAACTACTGTAACTTTGTCACACAAACTAAAATTGTTTTATCACCAACAATAACTTGAAAGTTTCGGTCTATAAGGACTGAAGTGACTGAAACTAGTCAACTTCAGTGATAAACTGAATTATTGGAAACTTGCTCCACTTTCAAATAATTATTTTCGAAGTTACAACTGGATTTGGGCTGACATTGAAACTAGAATTCAACTTAAGGCTTGCAACTGATTATTCGAAGACGAAGATAAATAATAATGATGAACTAATAATAAACAAATAAAAGTCATAGATATGAAAACTGTACATCTGACAGTGATAAAAAAGTAAGTGACCAAACGCGATCAATAATTTAAAAAAATAATTGGAGGTTATTTGTTTCAATGTCAAATTAATCTGAAAAAGTTATAAATAAATTCAATTTAAAGCAGACACAAAATCATCCCTTAACCAAGGGCTATTATGTAGAAATGATAATACTGCGACATTTGAATTTATCAACATAAAATTCTTGATAGTGACACTCTTGAAGAACTAAATGAAAAATAAACTTGCATACATTGTCAGAATGATTTTCACCTTTTTTAAATAATATCTCAGACTGATACTAAACAGACATAACTTATCCATCGAAACAAACTCAGATCAATGCTATTTTCTGATACGTTAACGTGGATCATATTCAAGCGTATCTAATGTTATAAGCCACTTGACTGCAGATCACAGCTGCTGACAAAAAGCCTATGGTGAAATCATTGGAGCTGATTCACTGATTTGACCAGAGCCAAACTAATGCTACCGCTTTCCATGAGACCACAAACTCATCTGTTGCTATAGAATGACTGAGAAAATTATCTTCAATTGCAAATAAACCAACTCTAAATCAATGAAGATCGATTCAATATTTGACGATTCGAATGTCTAAGCTAATGCCAATGATGGGCAACATTGCTATCGAAACATTCGAAGACTCCGTTACTGAATGTCGAAGTTTGAAATGTCGACGTATGATAGTTCTAAAGTACAGGATCTCGATGTACGCCAGTTCGAAAGTTCACTGGAGCGAAGTATGCAAGGCCGACGTATCGTTAGTTAGAAACCCTTAAAGCATAGTCGACGTAGCCCCGCTGCGCGGGGCTCCTATTTCTGTCTGCAGGGTTTACAGTAACCTAACACGAAGGGGATTTTGGGGTCTTAGTTCGCTCTCTCCGCTCGCTCACTAGACCCCGCCATCCCCTTCGAACCTAACCTGTTCGAGTCGGGGTGCCCGCAGTCCAGAGCTCGCTTCGCTCCCTCTTTAACAATTATGCTTTCTAACTCATGATACGTCGGCCTTGCATACTTCGCTCCAGTGAACTTTAGAACTGGCGTACATCGAGATCCTTAACTTTAGAACTAACATACGTCGACATTTCAAACTTCGACATTCAGTAGCGGAGTGGCGATCGAACAATGTAATAGACCATGGCCAGAGTGATGGACCCTGTGGTCATCGTCTTTTATAATTCATCATCATCATCATCATTACTTCACTGTTTGCGAGTTGTCGGGGTAAAAACCAGGTATTTCACAATTTGTGTAAAAGAAGGCAAAATAAAAAATAAATACAAATTCTACACATATTGATGAAAACGAAACACAAACCATTGAAGCTTTGAAATTATTTCGTAACGAAAAAACAACAAGAATAACAAAACATAAGGCAGAAGCAATCCCGACTCATCACTTAAGGCAGAAGCAGTCGGACTTCGAGGATTACAAGTGCAATCAACAGTGATCCTGCAATTCAACTTGTGACGTTATCTAGTGTACCTCTCTCAAGTCTGCTAAGTACTTTCTGATTAGTCGTGACGATAGTACGACTGTTTCAAAATTTTAGTATTATATTTATAAAGTTTAAGAATAGAGTAGGGTTTCCTCCGTGCCTCGGAAAGCACGTTAAGCCGTTAATCCCCCCGGCTGTCATTTGTACTTTTGACAGTCTTTAAAAGTAGTCAGTGGCCCGAAAGTCTGACATCCAGTCTTACTAAGTCGTACCTTATTACCCCTTACTAACGGAGGTCAGATAGGTAGTCGCACCATGAAAATAATTTAGCTGCATCCGGTAAGACTGGAAGCCGACCCCAATAAGTTTGGGAAAAGGAGGCAGATAATGTTTATAAAGTTTATGTATTACCGTAAGTTTAAATTCTTTAATAGTGTCTGTAACTTTATTGCGTTGAACTTGATAATATGACACGCCTTTGTTAACGTTCAAGTAGTTCTGTAAGTTCGCTTCGATTTTGCACTAACAGCCAATTATCTGTTGGTTTCTGGGGATGTTTTCACTCGTCATTTTGACGTGGAGTCGTCTGATACTAACAGATGACAAATAAGTTTACAGTAGGCTTTGTCGTAGTTCTATCTTTTGAAACAATTAAGCGTCAGCTCACACCACTTTGCAGGCGTCACGCGGCGCAGCGCTGCGTGGCGCAACGTATTCTCACAACGAAATGTGTATCTTTTCGTGTAGAAAATAAAGTTAAATTTTGAATCGCTCTTTAAAATAGTTTTGTGTCGCAGATTTGGCGCTTAACATTGTTTATCTCTGAGATGTACACATTTTATTGTTATTTTAGATATATTTGTAGTTGTAAATAATTAACATATTATGCTGAATTCAAACATAAAACCCCTCCGGCCGTGATGGCAACTGAGTTTGGCAACCAGTTGCTTAAAAATATTGGATATTCTTTTTACTCAACCAGTTGCCAAAGACGAATGTCGATTCTTGATACGCACCTAGTTGCCAACTAAGATTTTCTCAAAAGGTGTGGTTACTTAAGAAGAATTACCACTCTCAGTTCGTAACTAACATCAGTTGTGGAAATCAAAATAAGGACTAAGGTCTGTATTATATTAAATTAGGATGTTTTCAATCAGATGCATATAAAATTTTGTTTCTATTGAATTTGTTTGATTAAATTTCTTAAGAGTTGCGTCATCGAAAGGGAACAAGGGTAGGTACATTATGTTTCAAATAATAATATCGTGAAAACAACATAATATAGGTGTATATGCCTTTATTCCATGTAATTACCTAACTACAGCTTAAAGTTACTGAAAATTAACAACTAGGTTCCCCATTTGCAACAAAATTGAAATTATAAGTACACTTCGAATTTAGTAGGTAGTTAATATGTCTTTAGAATGGGATAACAAATGGACTGATAATTTCGAGACAGTGTCCAACACTAATTTTGTTTTCATTTAAAGTTTTTATCGCTAACCCAATTTCCTCATCGATCTCCTCGTACTCCTTCTTTTTTTTAGGTGTAATTTTTTTCAAATCATAGTATGTCGCTTCAGATTCTAAAACATCGAGTAGATGTGCCAACGTTGGATTTTTCTTACCAATAAAACTGTTGATCTTTCTATGCCATCCCTCTATATTGTTATTAGTTCTAAATTTTTCAGTTTCACAACAACAAGATTCAGCAAAAAAATCTTTATTAACCCACTGCTTTTGGAAATATTTATTAAACATATTGATTTCCTCACCAACAGGTCTTTTTGCCATTACATAATCATATCCTTCTCTTAAGTATTTTTTTGGTAACCGTGCAATTCCAATACATCTCGCCACATGCCTTTTTTTTACTCTAGTTTTTATTTGTAAGGCCTTCGCCTTTTTCCATAACGCATGGTTGAAGTGATAGTAACATCCCTTAAAAAGTATACCAGGAAATATGTCTTTAAATGCATTAATTGCTGCAATTTCGAAATCCAATGTAATTTTTTTTGGACTCCAGGTAGGAATTTGAGATTTAATTATACTGAACAAAATTTTATATGTGTTATTTCTTTTATCGGGAAGAAGTGCGAAAAATAATGGAGTTATGATATTGTTAATTTCATCATAGCCATGAATGGTATACAACTGTTTAAAGGCTTTTGGGCAACTTCTGAAAGTGCCATCAGCAAAGAAATGATTGAAATTACTCATTTTTGTTGTCACATCACGAATACAAAATACAATGATTCTAAAATCTCCATCTTCATATTCACAAAGATAAAAATGTTGGTACTTCATGGGTATTTCAACGTCCGTAGCATTTGAGAAACGCATTTTTGTGGTACCAACTACTTTGTTTCGCCCATTGTAAAGGTCACTTTTCACACTGCTGAACTTTGGTATATCGCCGACGAAATTATATCCATCGTTTTTTAAATCACGAACCATATTGTCGTATTGTTTGGGGATTGATTCAAAATTGCAACTACTCACTCTCTTGAGATCATCCAATTTTTTCAAAAATGTGGTTTTCGCAAAATTACGTCTGCAATCGGTTTCGTGTGCTCTTTGCATTATTATCTCATTACGAGTATTTAAAGTAATATTACCTCTGCATCCTTTTGTAAGGCTACATTTCCAAAATGAGTTTTTATTTACATATATTTTTTTACGGCTGTAACGCCTACCATCGTACAACGCAGAAACACCTCCTCTTCTTGAACTAATGAATTCAATGTTAGATGTATTTGGGTATACATTTAAAGTAGACATGTTGATGTCTCCGGAACAGACTATTATACTGGTCTTAAATCGTACACATACTCGTGCAGTAAATACAGTAATCTAATGTGTATTACACATATATTGCAATTAATCGATAACCTCAAGAGGCAAATAAAATGATAGATGTCAACTACGTCAGTAACAAAAGAAAATTTATTCTGAACATCTGAAAAAAGTTTGAATTCTTAGCAGATTTGGTTGAGTAACAAGAAAGTTTTTACTCCTTCGGCAACTGGTTGCGAAACTGCAAAGGTAAAATATTATAGGTGCGTATCAAGAATCGACATTCGTCTTTGGCAACTGCTTGAGTAAAAAGAATATCCAATATTTTTAAGCAACTGGTTGCCAAACTCAGTTGCCATCACGGCCGGAGGGCATAAACCCTCAACTTTATACATCGATTTGAAACTTAATGAACCATCTTGTTATATTGTTTGTTAATGATTCGTAAACCTAGACCAATAATAAAAGCTGTTCTGTTTTAAACAGATTCAATTATTGGTTAATGAAAACATAATAAAGCATAAAAATAATGTAAGATACCAGGCTACGGAAATAAATATATGTTTTTCATCATTTTCGTAGTCACCGTCTATTTTTCCTTCTTCAGCCATGATGTCAATAACAATTTGTGGTACCGTTGTCAAGTTGGGCCGACGAGACGTGTAAAGGCGTTTAATTTCCTTTTCCGAGTAAATGTTCAGATAAAGTGTGATTTTTACGAAGTTATTTTATTAGTTTTAGTTTCGTTACATTCTTGGGTTCTAGACACCGTACTCTGGCAGATATCTTCCTGTCTGTACTGGTTCGAACGAAACTGCTATCATTTTGCTTCTTAGGTTCGTCGCCGCAAAGTTGCCCGTTTATTGTTTTTTAATAATTAACAAGGTATTGTCATCAAGGTATGATCATTTATGTCTTTTTTGTCAACCTCCTGAATTTTGACGAGGATGCAAAACAACACCTTGTATAACTCCCCCATCCCCATTCTATCGTCGGACGAGCATTGATATTGAGCGTGACCGTTATATGGTTGAAGTTTTACGTACCCGAACAAAGCGCTATTTGCATCCACATTTATTGTGCGAACCACCAGTCAGTGGAATTCCCTTTTCTGTTTCCCGGTCATTATAATCTAGATCTTTTCAAATTTCGAGAGAATCAGTTTCTTTTAGAAACTAGATATAAGTTAAATCAACCTCATTGATGCTAGTGACGTTGACTTATTCAATTGTTGTCTGAACGAGTTCCCAAAAAAAACATTTTTGTTTAGTTACATAAATTAATATTGTTATTGTGTACACTATCGCATTAGGTCCCTCCCTGTAATGATATTCCTAAGATGGAGAAAATAAATGAACTAGAAGGTTATTTGAACAGCAACACAAACTAAGCAGTGTCTGTATCTTGGGGGCCCAATTCTCGTTATCAATTAGACACTTTGATTTCAGAAACCTTCAGAAAATGGCCGCCTCTCAGTGTGCACAGTAGACAGAAAAGCAAGCATCGTGTCTTCGCTATACCAGGATATATCTCCAACTAAGCCAAGAGACAACATCAGTCCTGCTCCTTCACAGAACAGCTTCAATGAAATGATGGAAACCTTCCCTAGCAGAGTGCTGAGGACTGAGTCTTTAAGAACCACTGGCGGTAAGTTCTCAAAAAATCTTAAGACAGCTTTATTAGGTCTGTAATCCTTGAAGAGTTAGGCAGAGGTGTGCATAATAGTACATACACATTTCGCCAATAGGGGATCGGACTGGGTAAAGAAAACGACATTCTATTTTGTCCGTCAGACAGGTAATACAAAAATATTAGACACGTATTTTTTGTTTTATCAAAATATCAAAAAATTACTTAGTTTGAACTCATTAATGTTGGAGAATGGGGGCTTACTACGTCACAAGTAGGTATAAAACTTACCTACATGTGACGTCATGCGCCATTTCAACTCAATATATCTCCGTAATTTTATGACCACGTGTCCAATACTTTACAATAAACTACCCGTCGGACAAAGAAAAAAAAAATGGGATTATCCCCTATTATGTTTAAGGCCCATGTTGTAGAGGCCGAGCCTATAGCCATCAACCGGGCACGAATCCAAACTCAGTGGCTGCTACAGGAGAAATTCCTGATGGAATAATCCTAATAACATTTTGCCCGACATGGGAATCGAACCTAGGCTCTCATGCTCAGCAGTTACGCTTGTGACTAATAGACCAATGAGGCACTCTACTATTCAGAATTCTTCGAATCTCTATGAAAAAAGAAAAACAATCAGGATGCAGAAGGATCCGACCGGATTAGGATCAAAATTGGTTTACATCGCATCCCGTCCAAATTCCGTGGTCATCTTCTGTGGTCAACAAACAAAAAATAGTATAAAAAATGTCTTGAATATGATGACTAACAAACTTCTTAAATGTTTCCCAGATCTCAGTAGAAGAGCATCGGTTAAAGTAGTAGCTTTTGATAGCAATCAGGCAACCAGTCCTAGTGAAGGTCTTGGCAATGGAACTGTTGTTACTGTCAAACCTAAGAGCCGCAGTGGATCTATTATTGGAGCCATTAGTCCTATAATGGGCACAGGTAAGTGGACTAATAATGATGATGAATAGAATGTCAAAAACAAAGTTAAATTTCAGAGCAAATATCATTTTGATTTTGGACTGAGCTAGTAATTCGATGATTAAAATAAAGATGATTTTTACTACAAATCTTACAAAAAATACTACATAATTCTATGATGATGTAAAACCAAACAACTATTACTGCTCAGCCTCTAGTATCGTCAGATTATGTAAAGGTTCTAGAAAAACAGAAATTAATAATCCCTCCACTGTTTATCCAGAAAGTTCTAGTAGCCACAGTGAACAACCAACTCCTACCGGGACTTCCATATCATCTGGGGTTCGGACACCATCCGGGGCTTTAACGCCAAGTGGGATATTAACACCAACGGGGCGATTAACGCCATCTGGGGCATTAACGCCTACTGAACCATTGACACCCACTGATTTGTTGACCCCCACAGAGCTACTAGCACCCTTATTCCTTAGGATGATGAGTACAATGTCGACTGAATCACTATGTTAGTGTCTTTGGATCTTTACCAACGTGGCTAACAATGTCGTGTTTTGAGTCCGATCCTAACTTGACAATAGGTTTTAGTTAAATTGGTTTTATGTCCATAATCGCATTTTCAAGTTTATCAACCGTCTTTGTATCTTTTATATAGTTATAATTTTAGAATACCATGAAATTTGTGGTAAAACAGGCAAATATTAGCTCTGTATTCAACTACATCAATCATTAAAAAATACTTTTTTAGGAGTAATCATAAATATTAGTATTTTTAACATTTAATCTATTGTCTTTAGTTCTCATTAGATTACGCATGGCAAATTGATTATTATTGTAACTAAATCAGATGTTAAAACCTGCATAGTGATATTTTTAGTCACAAACCATACCGAAAGACTTACACAGTCAGTGTCCTAACCATGGGTTTTATCTGTATCGCGTGTAATAACATCTGACATTATATCTTGGTTTTTAACTTTGATGTTTTTTCCAGCGACTCCTGGAGGAGTACCAACAAGATCTCGTCCTTCAAGCAAGATGACTAAATATGTAGAGTGTTGGGGTGCGGACAAACCTTTTGCCAACATTACTGATTCGACTCTTGCCAAGAATATTGGAATCTCTGTAAGTTTAATAGGTTTTTTCTTTCTATTTGTTTCCTTCTTTATTTATTTTACTATTAATTATAATTTTTGTGTTCTTTTCCTAAAATTAATTATTATTGTTTCTTCATTGTTGCGTTCTCCAGCTATAGTTTAATTATTGTATTTGTTTCAGAGTCTAGCAATGATAGAACAGAATCTTCTTCCACAAAGGACTACATGTTGCGACTGCAGGTAAGCAATAACTTATCTTATGTATAATCCATCCATCCATCCAACCTGTGTTGTCCCACAGCTGGCCATAGTCACCCTGTCCCTTTTTATCACGATTCTATCATGTTCCACTATACTGGAAAAGTCTTTGTAACAGGAATTAAGTTTAAATTTATAAATGTACCGGCTGGCACGTGTTGCTGTTACTGGGATTGTTGGAGTATGTTATAGCAAAACAGCTTCAATGATTGGTTAATGAAAACATAATAAAGCATAAAAATAATGTAAGATACCAGGCTACGGAAAGAAATATATGTTTTTCATCATTTTCGTAGTCACCGTCTATTTTTCCTTCTTCAGCCATGATGTCAATAACAATTTGTGGTACCGTTGTCAAGTTAGGCCGACGAGACGTGTAAAGCCTTTAATTTCCTTTTCCGAGTAAATGTTCAGATAAAGTGTGATTTTGACGAAGTTATTTTTATCTTCGTTACACTCTTGGGTTCTAAACACCAGACTCTGACAGATATCGTACTGGTTTGAACGAAACTGCTATCATTTTGCTGTGGCTCGTAGTCATAGTTTATCTGTTGTTTTCAGTACCAACTCGGAAGGGATGAACCGCGTGACGCTCTGGTTCAAGAGCGCGACTCAGGAGCGACAGTACCGCAACCAGCCGGACGCTCAGTTCAAGTACAACGTCGCGTGCGCGGCCGCTCTGTTCGCGTTGTTGGCGTTTATACAGATGCTGACTGTGCCTAAGTGAGTATCATCATTGAGTTTTTATGTCTAAGTTATTATTAACTAATTATAGTATTGAGTACACATGCTACAGGATGATAAACGAACTAATTTGTAATAAGTTTACTAAAGTTATCGAAGTCATGATCTCATGGAGGCACCCATAATAGATAATAAAAAGGGTAAATTAAGGGCCTTTTCATTGTTATGCGTGTTTGCGCCCGCGTGCGGGCCAGGCGGCCATGCTTGTTTCGGGCCGCACGCAGAGTAGATTATTTTCTCCACGCTGGCACGCGTGTGGCGCGCATGACAGTAAAAACATGTGCGCAAACACGCATGACAATGAAAAGGCCCTTAATTTGCCCTCTTTAGTGACCTCATAAATATGGTCATTAAAGCGAAGTTCTTTATGTAAAATTTATTAGCTACAGCGCCACAACACCATGTCCTCATCCAGGGACCCGAGGTTCAACACTTCATTCATTTATTTATGACCCTTAGCATATTATTATCTATACATATGAGTAAGAAACGAAACTTTCAACAACTATTCTACCATCACCTTTTCGTTCCAGAGGCGTAGTTCTATACGCATCGTTCGGTCCTACACTGTTCACTCTACTGGTCTTCTTATACCTGTCATGGTATGACGGTAGCATGATGTCACGAGGACTGCGGCCTATATCTGATGTTCCTGATGATTTGTATGCTGATAATTGTACTAAGCCTGGACAGGTAAGATCAGGATATAAATAATTTCTTAAATAATTACTGCAACACTTGAAACTCAACTTAAAAAAAAACGGGTTGCACTCCGGGAGTGCCGGCAGAAGTAAAAACTTGAATATTAACGTCGTGCATTTTTGATATTTTGGAATGGTTAGAGAATAATTTTGCACGAATTGCTTTAATTATCAGTTTAAAAAGTACTATCATTTATGTGGCAAAACACAATATTCGTTTATTGCGCTATCCTACACAAACATGACAATTTATATTACATTAAAAATTTAACACTTCAGAACTATTACAATCCGGCTTACGAATTTTTCCTCTTTGGAGAAACCGAAGGTTTTGTTTGTGCATAAGATAATTATCGAGTTTTGGAAACCCAAACTCAATGACATAATTATGTCATAAAGTTCAAATTCCTTCGTAACCTAATGTCAATCCGTCTTACGAATTTTCGATCAGGACACGTAAACTGACGCGAGTTTAACCTTTTTTTCCCATCACAAAAGTGCACAACGCCGCTAAAGAAGTTTTCACTTCAAAAATATTGACGTAAAGACATTGTACACGGTACGTAGGACTCTCTGACTCCTGCGATACTTTGTTGAATCTGTGTTGCAAGAGCCAGTGTCCTCGGCTAATAAAATGTTACATTTTCATGTGTTAAAAAACAGCTAATACACGAAAACTTTCACTTTCAATAAAAATAAATACCAATTTCAAAAACTATTTGAAAGAAAAAAAGACAATTGACGAGCGCGAGTGTTTGTTTATGTTTAGTGAAAGTCTTTGAACTGCCTGATTGAGTTATTCCAATCAATTTTTAATATTTCTTAGTACGTTATGACATTGGTTTTGCCACAAACGTGTAAGTAAGAACGAAGAATATGAACGTTTGATATTTTTTTTCAGGTGGTAGCTAATAACCGGTTTATAAGGCTGACAATGTTCACGGTGTCCGTGTTGCTCATAGGCGCATGTGCAGTAATCAATTTGGTAAGATATTGTAATTTTAACGAGAAAAGGATTGTCTTCCTACTATAATTAATTTAGTAGAACGTCTATTTTAGATTACATTGATGCCAATGGTCCCGCTTGTGATCAAAATTGTCTAACACTCGTATCTGTAAACAATTCAAAGTGTACATTATTTAAGATACAATTTTTATTATTTAGCTTAGTAATTGCTTGAAGTTGGGACTGCAAAAGTTAAAATTGCTTTGCTTACTTTGTAGGTTTTTACTTCGTATAAATTCTTCTCTAGACCATGAAAAAAAAAAAAGTAATTGCTTAAGTTCAAGTAATTAATTTAATTATTTAGTAATTTATTAATTAATAATACGGTCATATGAGTGTCTGCTAAGTATCACAATTCAATTGGTTATTTTGTTGTACTGTTTTAAAGTCTAGCAATAGTCAACAACATATTATCGTACTCAAAATGCATTTCATAAGTACCCCTTATTATTCATTAAACGTAGCAGGCAATTATGAGAGCAGCGGTGGCCCAGTGGTAGCAGCCCCGACTTACGATCAGTAAGTCGTAGGTTCGATTCTAACCCAGGCAGGCGCATTACTTTGTGTAATTTATTTCATCACCGCTGCTCTCAAAACGGTGAAGGAAAACATCGTGAGGAAACCGGCATGTCCTAGAACTAAAAATTCGAACACATGTGACATCTACCAACTCGCACTGGGCCCGCGTGGTGGATTACACTCCCTCTCATAGAGAGGAGGCCTGCGTCCCAGCAGTGGGAACAATATAGGCTGATGATGACGATGATGTAGCAGGCAACAAAAATATCGTCCAAACATTTTTTTGTGGTTGATTCTTGGAAAACCCTCCCTCATAATTTACAAAACTTACCAAAACTATTTTCTTTTCCAGTTCCAATCGTTCGTAATAATTGACTACCCGATGTACCTGCGCAGTAACGGCAGTTTTAACTGGACACAGTACAACCATACCGACGACAACAGCATGGGGGGCTTCCACATACACAATGACGTTGATTCTGCACCAGTAAGTTCTTTTGTAAGTGACGGTAGTTTGGGAGAAGTTTATTTGCTAACAAGGGTGACTGGGTATTAATGAATAAGGTGACTAGATGACTAATTTTATTGTGAATCGGTAGGTAAAACCACAACATTTAGGGCGACATGCGCAAAATTTAATGAGGTAGATCGCTACTTCAATTAATAAATTAAATAAATTGAGGTATAAAAAAATAACTACAACGAAAACCGATTAAGTATTTTAGTTATTTTTTTGTCGTAGCCTGCTCTGTCCCACTCTTGAATAAAGGCCTACCTCCACTCTTTCCATTTCTCGCTAACCCGCGCGTCCTTCTTAAAGGATTTGGAAAATGAAATAAGAATTCACTAGCGATCAATTTTATACAGGGTGACTGGTAATTAGTGACCGATACTTATACACGTGATTATACTCATGATAACAAACAACTTTCCTAAAGAAGCATTTTTTTTAAATTTTCATTCACACACGCATAAAACTGCACCGTCTGCTTGTCCACCCCTGCTGACAGTGAACGCCTTTAAAAATAATTCCCACTGTCCCCAACGGGGAAGGCCAGCAAGAATCTCGTTGTAGCCACCGCTGGTGGACACAGGCTACAACTTTTTTAAACATTTACAATGGCCACTTCTGGTAGAAGTAGAAGGCGTCACTATTAAAACCGAAAATGTTCAAAAAAGTTGTAGCCGTGTCCACCGGTGGTACCACCCCCCGGGGAACAGTGGGAATTATTTTTAAAAGTTGTGACATTGTCCACTCGGGGTGGACACGCAGGGGTGGAAAGCGGTAATAATCGAATAAACGGACTAGGACGGCCGATTTTATTTTTGAAGTCAAAGTTATTCTAGTATAAAAAAAAAACATAAACAACATAAGGTTTTTCCTGTAATTCCAGAGTTACCTCTACAGCTCAGTCCTGACGTTAGCCTCAATCTCAGTGTTCCTCCGAGTGGGCTTCGTGCTCAAACTGGTCCTGATGCTGATCACTCTCGTGTGTCACATCACACTGTTCGCGTCCGCTGAGCTTTTCTATGAGTACCAGAAGAAGGATTTGGAGAATGAGTGAGTAAAAGTTTTTTCTTCCAACTACGCAGTAATGGTATCATTAATCACTACAAAACCGATCACAAAGGATGTCTTTTTTGCTTAGCACCAAAACAGTGCAGAAATGTTGTCATTACTGCACTGTTTTCATTACTGCACTGTTTTTTATGTTTTATCTATACGAGTATATATTAGATTTTTTTGTTGTTGTTTTTGTTATTGTCAGGAGAAGGTTCTTAGGTAGGTAGTGGGTGGGTAGTAGGCAGATCGTAGGCAGGTCTTAGGCAGGTCGTAGGCAGGTGGTGGTTCGTCGTAGGCAGGCGGTTGGTAGGTGGTAGGCAGATGTAGGCAGGTGTTAGGCAGGTGGTGGTTCGTCGTAGGCAGGCGGTTGGTAGGTGGTAGGCAGATGTAGGCAGGTGTTAGGCAGGGGGTAGGCAGGTGTTAAGCAGGCGAAATGCAGGTCGTAGGCAGGTTGTAGGCAGTTCGTAGGCAGATCGTAGGCAGGTGGTAGGCAGGTGATTGTATATCTTAGGCAGGTCGTAGGCAGGTGTTAGGCTGGTTGTCGGCAGGCCACAGGCTGGTCGTAGGCAGGTGTTAGGCAGGTTGTAGGCAGGTCATAGACAGGTCGTAGGCAGGTCTTAGGCAGGTCGTAGGCAGGTGGTAGGCAGGTGGTGGTTGGTCGTAGGCAGGCGGTAGGCAGGTCGTATGCAGGTTGTGGTAGGTCATAGGCAGGCGGTAGGCAAGCGGTAGGCAGGTGGTAGGCAGGCGGTGGTAGGTCGTAGGCAGGAGATAGGCAGGTGTTAGGCAGGGTGTGGTAGGTCGTAGGCAGGCGGTAGGCAGGTGGAAGGCAGGTGGTGGTAGGTAGGTAGGTAGTATATTTTGTCACGGTATGACGGTAGTTGAAAGAAAAGTAGATTACGCACCTCGCTAAAGTGAGTTATTAATGCACTCGTGTTAATTTAGTACAACATAACAACATAACACTCGTGCATTAATAACTCACTTTGCGCTCGATGCAACAATCTACTATTATAACACATTTGCAAGGGTCTCTTATTGCACCAAGTTCAGTATCGTAATGTATCACATTACGCACTAGTGCGGTAATGTAAAGTAAAACGCACGGCTTATCATAATGCTCCGTCTAAAACGAACGGTAGGTACTTTTTTAAATCTTAGCAAAGAGTTTTTATGTCAGAAAAGTAGTCAACATTTTATTAATAAAATTAAGTTGGGAGATAAAATATAATAAATAAACATTTAATTCTTTAATTTAATCATTTTTGACCATAAATTACAACCATTTATCTGTAACAAAACACAAAAATATTAATTTACTTTATTAGTAATACTGGCTGTTTTTGTGCCTTTGCCTTAAAAAAAGCGTAAAAATTATTCCGCGCGCTTTCTCTTTACGCTGTATTGTTTTTGTTTGAAAATGTCATCCGAATTTTATTTATTTCCTCGCAAATGTGTTATAAAACGTCGTATGACATACGTGCGCTTTGATAATTACAGCCTCTGCTTTCTTGTAGCCCTCGCCTACGGCTCGGGCTAGCAATATCGCCTCGGCTGTAATTTTCAACTTACCGCACTTATATCATAATGTACTATTTTTTATCCTCCACTACTGGGCAAAAGACTCCACCAATTCCTTCCAGTAAAACTAAGACAGAGAAAAACTATATTAGCATAGAATATCATATAATAGAATATCTTTATTCCTAATCATTGGGTACTTGTCCAAACACCATGAACCAATAATTCGAAGACACAGCTTCCTTAAAAATACACTTTATTTTAAAACCTATAAACCTTATTGATTTGCATTTTTTTTTTTTTTTTTTTTTTTAGATTTTTGCTGCTTTTAAATTAAGCAATGTCGTTGAGTTGGAAAATTACTGGTTGCTATTGACTTACAAAAATTATGGAGGAATCGCGTTTAGACACCTGATATTAAGAGCGTTTACGCCTTACGACTTTTCATAAAAAAAACTTTCAAGTCCTTAAGTTCCGAAATTACTGAACCGATTTTAATGAAACTTCATGGGCATAAGCAATAGGTATATTTACTATGTTTTTCAGATTCACAATGCTAGCGTACGCCACTAAAGCCGGCATGGTGCTGGTGTTCCTGGCTGCGTTACTTCACATCCTGGACAGGCAGATAGAGTTCACGTCGCGCACTGACTTCTTGTGGAAGGACAAGCTCAAGTTCGAGCAGGAGGAGGTGGAAACTATGAGGGGGATCAATAAGGTGGGTCATGATTCACTTTATGATTTGAGTACCTGTAGTCCGTGTGAAATTTTTATAGGTATTTGAAATTAACCTGAATAGGGATGATGACAGGGTAAAGAAAACGAAATTCTATTTTGTCCGTCAGTCAGTTAATACAAAAATATTAGACACGTATTTTTTGTTTTATCAAGTTTACAAAAAAATACTTAATTAAAACGCATTAAAGTTGGAGAGTGGGGCTCACTACGTCACAACTAGGTATAAAATTTACAAAGCCGTGACGTCATGCGCCATTTCAACTCAAAACATCTCCGTAATTTTACGATTACGTGAAAAAAGAAAAAATACGTGTCCAATACTTTTTAATAATCTACCCGATAGACAATGAAAAAAAAATCAGTCACCATCCCTATTATAATTATTGAATAGGATTTTGTTAACTGGTTTTTTGTAACTGTTTGTTGTTTTTTTATTTGTTCTACCTTTTTTAGTAAGCAACGACTTATTGTCGGGCCTACGCTGTCCGCCCATACTTATGTACTAACGCTGTAACATTCAAATAATGTAAAACCAAATGATTTTAAAAGAGTAACCATGGGTTTTCTTGTCGGTTCTTCTCCATAGAAAACGGCCAACCCGAACCGTGCACCTTTTATGAGTGCCCATGTAGGCCTTTGTAAAATAAAATATTTTGATTTGATTTTAACAATTTTAAGGGTGTTTTTTTTTTCACGGAAACCTTTTTTTTCTAAAATAAAAGTAGCCTAAGTTACGCCTTATAATAAGTCCAGTCAATATCAGTCCTACCGTTTCAGAGATAAGCTGGAACAAACAGACAGGCAGACTATTTTTTTTTTTTTTTAATTAAAACTTAACCATTGTTCTATTTCATTCCAGATTCTTCTAGAAAACATACTACCAGCTCACGTTGCAGAACATTTCCTGACTAACGTCGCATCTGAGGTTGGTCTTACAAAATAGCAAATTTTCCTATAAACTGGCTGTCATTTTTACTTTGGAGTCTTTAATCCCTCGTCGCATAATCAGCCTGTCATGTTCCCACTGCTGGGTCATAGGCTTCCACTCTATGAGAGGGAGTAGGCCTACGCGGGCCCAGTGCAGGTTGGTAGATGTCACATGTCGTAAAATTTTTAGTTCTTGGACATGCCGGTTTTCTCAAGATGTTTTCCTTTACCATTTTTGAGGGCAGCGGTGATGAAATAAATTACACAAAGTAATGCGCCTGCCTGGGTTCGAAACCACGGCTTACAGCTCGTAAGTCGGGGGCTCGGGGCTGCCACTATTGGGCCACTGCCTCAATCCAACTAATTTCTTGTTGCAGGCAGAGTTGTACCATGAGAGATACTCAACGATAGCCGTGATGTTCGCGTCGATACCGAACTACAAAGAGTTCTATGACGAGACTGATGTCAACAAGCAAGGCTTGGAGTGCTTGCGGCTGCTCAATGAAATTATTTGTGATTTTGATAAGGTAAGCATTCGAAATATTCAGAGTAAGAAGCTAAAAACAGATTCCAGTACAGTAGCTTTTATTTATTTAACATATTTTTGCGTCTTTTCTTCATTTTAGTGCATAATCTGGTTTCACTATAGTTTTTAGGCCGCCCATTGGTTTCTACTTGGCTTTACATCCCATCGAATGAAATGTCTCTCAGACATGTTTGGTTTCCTAACGATATTTTTCCTTCACGGAAGCTTGTGATAATTATACAATACGCACATGAATCCGAAAAATCAGAGGTGCTTGTCTTTGGTTCGAACTTGTGACCTATGACATGGAGGTCAGACGCTCATACCTCTAGACTATCACTGCTCTATAAAGTCTGATATTAACCCTAGCTTAATTCAGAAGGTCTTATAAAAAGTGGCGATAGCTTCCAAAGCGTTTCAAAGTTCTATTAGGACTAGGAAAGTGATTATACTGTAACATGATGTATAAAAGTTTAATATGCCAGTATGTACAGTGTGACCGCATTAAGTGCGCAGTTCAAGGTGGCACTGCTTGTCATGAAAAAATGAATCGATATGTCAGACTTTTTTTTTTGGTGTTGGCTTTGTTTTGGGGTTGGCAATACTGCCCGGGTGACATGTCAAATTTTAGCTCCGTAGTTTAAAATAATAGTTTTATTAATATTAAAGTTAAATTAAGTTTAATTTAGTTTTGTGTTTTCTCGCCTGCACAAATGAGTTGGTTGAAGTGTTCTCAGGTTCACGCGAAGATTGGTTTTACAGTATCATATTTTTTACAGTATTAAACCTTTTACTACTGAAACTAAACCAAATGTTAAGACTACCCTTTGCTCAAGGTTTTCACCTAAAAACGTTTTGCAATTTAAATAGAAAATGAAAAGGTGGAAAATATTTTAAATGTGTACCTACTGGTTTTACAACAATTAACGTGTATTTTTCAGCTCCTTTTGAAGCCAAAGTTCAGCTGTATAGAGAAAATAAAGACAATAGGAAGCACATACATGATCGCGTCTGGACTGAGACCCGGAAAAGAGGAACAAAATGTAAGTAAAGATTTTTCACCAGCAGAAAGTTACGCCTCTGCCTCACCCTTTGGAGTTTACAAGCATAGTGTTGTATTGGGCTTCAGAAGAAGTCCAATACAACACCATCACAAAACAAGTTGAAAACCTGTTTTCTTAAAACAACTTAGAAATTAAACATTACAATATGAATTCAAGTTTTGTTTTGTTTATTTCTTCAACCACATTTTTTTTGCCAAAATATGTGTATTTGTAATTATATCGGACGCTTTTTCAGGATGCGACAAGTAAAGAGGAGCACACGGTAGCTATTCTAGTGGAGTTCGCGATCGCTCTCATGACGATACTGGACCAGATCAACAGGGAATCCTTCCAGAGGTTCAAGCTTAGGATAGGTAAGCAAAATAGTTAAATGGGCCTTTTCTCGATTTATTTAAGTATGTATTGCACATTCATACTCACAACATTTTATAGTAATTCATATATTTGTTTAAACTTTGCCTCATTATAGGAATTTCTCCTGTATCGTGGATGCGTTTACAAACATTTAAACTCACATACACAAACAGCCAGATCCAGAACAACTATCTGTAGGCCATACAAATATTCGTTCCGTGCGGGGATCGAACCCGCGACAAGCAGCGCAGCAGTCTTGGGCAGACTTGGGCACTGCTCCAACAGTGCGGTCAAAAATATATTTAATATTGTGTACAGAAATAAATAAAGGAAATAAAAAAAAAAACACTTTCCATAACATGGTATAATATTAAAGAAGCTAGTGACAAATAACAATGGGCCCAGGACTCCGCACTAGGGTATATTGTGTCGTGGGATATGCCCCACGACACAATGTACCCTGCCAAAACTAGTACCCTAGTACCCTAGTGCTAATACCCTATTGCCTCTCTTCCCAAGTAAAGTTACCATGTTAAAAAAGAGTTAACGATTAAAGTTTAGGAGAGACCAATGTCCAATAGTAGTTAGCAATATTTTGACTTACTATCTTTGAACAAGATTCTTGTTTAACGCATAGCGACATCTCTTAGGAAACGCCATAAAAAGAAAATACTTGAAAACACGCCAATACGCTCCACTGCGGCGTCTTTTCGTACTTTCTAGTCGGGAGCTTTCCTCATGCGCTTCATCACGTTAGCAACAGATGGCAGTAGTGCTTGCTCACAAAGTTAACACCAAAGAGTACACAGTCTCATACGGGGGAAACACATAGATGGCGTTTCATTACAATATGGCAATTTGAAAAGTAAGCTTGGCAAGATTGAAATGAAATTTAAAAGCAGAGAGCAATCTCGCAGTAGAATAGCAAACGTTACATTTATATTTTTTTGAGTTGGGACAGTTACCAACATTAATATCGTATTGGCAATACCTACTTGCTGCTTTGGACAATAAAGACTAGTTAGGGACCACATAAGTTTACACATCTCTAGGTGATGACTTATTTTTATGCGTTGAAGCAAAGTCAAGACAACTTATATTGTTCCCTCAGCTGTCTTAAACTAAAGTAACAAATGCCTTCGAAATATCACAGTTATAGGGTTAGTTTCATTTAAAAAGTGACATCCATGTGGCATCACTTTGGGCCCTATATGAAAAACCAGCGCTGTGACTTTTTTACAAAAGTTACAGCACCATGCTGAGATAGGGACCTTCTGGCCGCGTACAGTACCAGTTCAATTTGTCTTATAGATAATTTTAATCATTTTGTTTGTCTTGTGCGAGACTAATAAATACTTTTTCTTTCTTTCCAAAAATCACCTCATCTCTCAGGACTGAACCACGGCCCCGTGATAGCTGGCGTGGTGGGAGCTCAGAAGCCGCAGTACGACATCTGGGGTAACACCGTCAATGTGGCTTCCAGGATGGACTCCACCGGCATCATGGGCAGGATACAGGTCACTGAAGATACTGCTAAGTTAGTATATGTTGTTTTTTTTTTGTATTTCTGATGACAGAGTTCAACAATCAAATGACTCGAAGCACCAAACTGAAGTGTCCAGCTCGATGGGCCAAATTATATAGAGTCCGACTCAATGGACCAAATTAAATATACTCCGACTCAAAGGACCAATATATTATGTACATAGGTTTTGACTTAAAACACAAAACAAAAAACATTCTTCTACCTCGAAGGATCAAAATAGACAGGTTTCGACTCGAAGGACCAAAAATTGCATCCTTCACAAAGGACCAACATGTATTAGACTTAATTAAATAGGAAGACCACAACATCAAGAATCTCACTGAGAAAACAAAATAAAAAAAAATAAAAAACACTTTTCGTCTCGTCCAAAAAAAAAGGAACTGATGTGCAGTGCAGCATCGTTCACTATATTAAGTGCTCATGAGTAATAATCATTTTCTTTTACAGGGTACTAATGAGTGCTGGCTACACTTGCGAATGTCGAGGTCCAACCTACGTCAAAGGCAAGGGCACACTAACAACTTACTTCGTAAAAACACCCAACGTTGGGGGAGGAAATTAAGCGGGGTCAAATGACCTGACCTCGGTGACCTTATGGCAGATTGAAAACCTAGAAACGTCACTGAGAAGAGCGAAGGTCAAAAAAAGAAAGTCGAAGAAAAGGATGGAACGGCGGTTGGAAAGAGCATTGAAAATCAGGGTCTTCAGAAAGTTAAGGGGGATTTGACACCAAGATTAGAAGTGATTTAGACCAGATTCAGATAGATTTATAAAGATTATAATCTTTTTTGAAACTAGAAAATAAATAAAAATATCTTAGTTGCAAATTTAAAATCTCCTATGTATATACATACCCCTATTTAGCAAAAACTTCTACATCCATATCTTATTACTTCGATGAATCACATATCTTTGAAAAAAAAATCATGTATGGGCCTACATTTTAATTGTTAAATTTTATCCAAAAAGTTACTATAATCACAAATAGGATATTTTAAAATTTGCAACGACGATATATCGAAATATTTGGAAATTTAATTTTCAAACATTAAAACAAAGCGATTGATTTGATAAAAGATTCATACAAAAAATGGACAGAGCAATAAGTAAAGGTTTGCTGACGAGTTCACCAAAACATCAACAGTATGAACTATCTGATTTTGATAAATAAACGAGTAGCAGCATCACCAACAGTACGTTTTAAAAGTAAAACTATTTTATTATGTCATATTAAAATCGATAAATGTAGACGGTATTAATTGTAATTGTTAGGCCTAAATCAATACTATGAAAATTACAGTCAAAACTAAGGGAGTAGAAAAATCATATTTCGTAATAATCAATAGTTACGTAGAAACAAACATCTGTCTGAATATATTGTCAATAATCATTATGTATGACATAATCATATTCAATAAACTTTTGCATAATTATATTCATATTATTGATCACTATAGATGGTATAGGAGTATAGGTATTTCATTTTTATCATACAAAGATTATGGAAAAAAATTAAATACAGAATAAATGAAACGCCTGACAAATTTAATAAGCAATGTTTTACATGGGTGGTTTGCCGAATACATCACACAGTTATCAAATTACATTTGTATGTGACTATGATCAAAATTATCATAGGTGGTATATTTATGTGTAATATTGATAATTTTGGCAATGTCAGAAATTGGCAAAAACATTTTGTTTGCAATATTATTTGTAAAGATTAAAAAAAGTATTTTGACAATCTCACAAATGGCTGAAATACCATTTAATTTTACGTTTTATTTAAAAACTAAATAGTAACTCTTAGAGATCGCATGTATTTCATTTCATAGTGAAATGTTATAGAAAATACCTATAGGTATTTTTTTGTAAATAATTAAGCTAAAACTTGTTTGAAACATAATTTATTGTTAGTGTTATATAGTATAGTGTGATAAACAGAGAATTATTATTATTTAACATGGCATCAACGCATGACTCCTCATAATTTAGTTTTTAATTTGCATTTAATAAGAATACCATAATTTTAAGTTCCATGATTGTTGTTGTTTTGAATACTCTTTAGTGTTATGGTGCTAAATCTATATTAGATTTAAAAAATAGAAAAAGAAATGCATATTATCCCACCAATTTAGGCAACTGCAAAAAATTTGGTAATTTTGTAAAAAATATATTTTCAAAAAACTTCAATATTTTTTTGGATATTTTTGGTAAACCTTAACCATTTTTAGAATTTTTAATAAAAAAAAACTGTTTTTTCGACGGCCTCTTTATTATAAAATTAGAATAATTTATAATCCTAACATAATTATTAAAAAAAAAAAAAACTTAGAGATAATTATGCTCATTAATAATGTTACATATAAGCATACAAAAATATTTCCACAGCTCAGATTCTTATAAAAAATATTTTATGAAATATTTATGAACCCGTATGTATCATTAACTTTAATATTGCTGTTAAGACGCGATTGCGATTCGCGATTTGTTACAAGTGTAAAAACACTTGTAACAAATCGCGAATCGCAATCGAGATAAGACTCACATTATTGTATCCATTATTAAATTGCTATCGTACATTATTAGATGTTTATCAGGAATCCTAGCTCTATGCTCTTAGGGCACACGTCCACTGCGAATTTTGGCGGCAGTCCAAGCGTAAAATGGCTGCTGTATAGACGCGATTCTGTCGCTGGAAATTTATTTACGATTCTATATCGCAATTCATCGCGCTTCAGTTGCAATAAAAACGCGATTCAGCATCGATATAGAAATGCATGTGAAGGCTACAGTTGCAAGATGGATTCCATTGAAACAACAGTCGCGCGGTTGCATCGCTTGTGTCGTGTTCAACGCGCGTTGAAACAAGCATCGCCAAAAAAAGTGGCAGTGGGCGAATAGCCTTAGATACACACAAATATAAGACCTAAATCATTAAACCATATTGAATGTCTAGTTATATTAGATAACGTGGAAATCGAGCCTAAATGTTATTTATGGATATCGTTTTAGAAAATATTTAATGTAGTAAGGAATATAGAACAGAAGTGTACATTTTATTTTTAGGTCTGAGATTTTATTTTGAAAAATTAACGATTTTAATAAAAAGTATCGTTGGATTAAACTTGTGTTTTATTTAACAATATATTGCCAACAAAAGAAAAGATACGTGCCACGGAGTTCCGTGGCACGTATCTTTTCTTTATATATATATATTATCATATTTTATCATATTTGCTAGATACCAAATATGTTTTAACAAAAACATCCTGTCTAATATACATCTAAATAATAAAGCGTATAAGGAAAACTGGTATCGCAAATCGCTATAATTTCCCTGTAGGAAGTTGAATCTATGGATCTAGAGCAAAAATAAATATTAAAACCAAAATTTTAGCGTAGGCATATTATTTTTAATCTATCGTACAAATTTAATTACATTTAAATAACAGTGTCCAGGAAATTTTCAAGTTTACAATTTAACAAAGTTACAATTTTCCTGTAAACGATGGATCAATATCTAGTAATTTATTTGTACTTTAACTACATATTAAAATAAAACATTATTACATTTAATTAAAAATAAACAAATGCTATGTAAAAAATGCTAATATCTAGCACGTTATAAACGACGAGTCTTTCACAAACAATTATTATTTTTTTAAAAACCCCTTCATATTCATATTCATATACATATTCATTTACCCTTGGCAATGTCATTCAGCATACAGGCCAAAAAGATATTTGCAGCATTACAAACGAAAACTATTTAACACTAAACATTATAGTATTTTTATTGACATTAATTTATCTGAAGTCCTTGCCAGTCGATTACATTTTCAATAATAAACATGATATGTTAAAAATAAAATTACACTTATGCACGAATAAATTGGTGAAGTTTTCAATATGTCCGCGGCTCCGTTGCATAGATCGTAGTTACAAATCAGGGATTCTACCGAAAAACCAGCCGAAAACTCCGTTCTTTGACCTTTGAATACCAATGCTGTGAGGTTTTCAGGCATTAATTCCCCACACGAACGTTTTAAGAGAGCGGTTTCTAAAACCTCACCTAAGCAAGGAAAAAAAAAGATTGAGTTTTAAGAAAGAGGAAAAAGGTGTACATACCGACCACTGGGCATCAAAGTAATGATTAGGTAAGTTACGATAACTAAATTCATGTTTACATAAATGCCTGTTATTGATATAATTTAATTGCTAAGGGGTAGATCCGAAAAATTAACACTGTGCTTTTATGGCATCAATCAATAGGCTTTCGGGAGATTTAATCAAACAACAGGTTCACTAATAAATTGCTGTATAAAATATATTTTTACAATAAAAAAGTAGGTATTGTGTATGACTGCACAGCAAGTCTGTTTTTCAAAGTTACTAGTAGCTATCGGTGAAGCTAGGATAAGGGTGCCTTTCCACGAGAGATGTGATAAGCAACTTTGCTGCGAGAATGTAAAACCTAAGCTAGCAAACTATGTGGCCGTTTCCACTGATGCTATGCTATGTAGCGGAGCGAGTAAGATGTGCTATGAAAATGCGCCTACTGTAGGTATACTGTTCTTCACATAGCTACAACACTATCGACCATCCAAGTCACGCATCCATACTACACATCCACAGCACGCATCCTTACATAAAAAAATCGGGTCCATATTGGCTCACCTAAAGTTCTTTACCCGAAATTGTTCTTCCTAATGATTTGTAATCGGAATGGTCACACTTCCTAAAATTTTTCATCCTAAAGTTTTCATTCATACTATTTGTAGTGCTACCGGCGATGTTCATAAAACTCATGTTTCCGAATATTGTAATTAATAATATCATTAATGTAAATATATTTAAACTCCTACTGTTTTTTATCATAACGCTTTAATCCCTAAACATAATTACCATAATATTTTCACTCATACTCAGAAAGAAACATTTACCAAGTGTAATAAAAAATATATGTGGGTAGAAGATGATATTTATAGTGCCCCCACCATGAAAGAAATACTTAGAAAAATTTTGCGACCAATTTCGATGTAGCGCACGCCGGCCGATGCCGCGGCATCGCTCGCTTAGCTCGCTCGGCTCGCGCGTAGTTAATCACAGTTGTAACCTAACCTAACCTATGGATATCTTTGCATGTGCACACCACTATAAATAAAATTAAAGAAGACGCTTTAATTAATAAAAAAGAAATCTGAACAAAAAAGATATGACTTTGAATAACAGTGTAAAAGATGGTTATGTTGAGAAAATATAGGAAAACAAATAAAAGTACCTATAATATATGATTATTGCTACTGACATTATGAAGTTGAATGCTTCGGAATTATGAACATTAGAGACAGAGTAGTTAGGAATTGCGATTGCTAGGATGAAAAATGGTAGGAAGAACATTTTCGGATTTCCAATTATCGGAGTTGAAAATTTAGGTGAATTTTAGCGCACTCAAAAAAATCACAACATGGGTTGATCAATGTAAAGCAACGCTTGCCAGGTCATCCATCCGGAAGGGTCTACCCTACGGCCTTGGAAAGCAAGCTAATTCGTAGATTTTTGACGGTCGTAATGGTTGGCCTGAGATTTCAACCAGTCTTACCAAAAAGTATTTTATCACCCAATAACTGTATAGTGACGGTCAGAAAGGCTGTCAAGAGTGGTTAAGGCTCAGCAGTAATTTTATCTGTCTTTTGTTGAGATGATTGATGTGTCTGCGGTTTCATTCACCACCATTCCCCGGCCCTTATCCCAATTGAATTGAGGTCTTCCTCCATACTTCTCTATTACTCGTCATCTCAGCAGTCATCTCCTTTCTAGCCATAATGATCATATTTCACACAGTCCATCCATCGTTTTTTTGATAATCCACTAATACTCTTCTGGTGAGGAGGTCGTGGCCAAATAATAACAGCCAAACGGGTCGCCCTTTAGGTTTAAGCCATGCTTGACGAGGTTGGTCCGTGGATGGGTGACCATAATTAGGTACATACCGAGTTTCCTTCGGGCCTCGGAAAGCACGTTAAGCCGTTGGTCCCAGCTGTCATTTGTAGATCTTTGACATTCGTTACGACTAGTCAGAAGCCAAAAAGTCTGACATCCAGTCTTACCAAAGCGTATCGTATTACCCAGTTACTGGGTTGTGGAGGTCAGGTAAGGCAGTAACTTCATGTAAAGTACTGGTACTCAGCTGTATCCGGTTAGACTGGAAGCCGACTCCAAGATAGTTTGGGAAAAGGCTAGGCAGATGATGACTCTTCTGGTGATAAAAATTATGACCAAGATGTAGTACTTACTAAGCCCAATCATAATCCGGCACACTGCTTTGTCAGAGTCTGGGCATTCGGTGATCATGCTGGAGTCTACCTCTATACAGTCTGTTTCAGAGGAGTATAATTCAGCTTCACACTCATAGCATCTAAGAGAGGTAGCTAGAAAGTAGAAAGTAGCAGCGATTAGAATGTATTAACAACTATAGATTTTGCCCGCGGTTTCTATTTAAAATTACCTTACGGGAACGTTTTAAATATAGCAAAGGACACTTGGGGATAATGTAGCTTCCTATTGGTGTATAAATTTTCGAAATCGTAGAATATTAGTAGTAGTTCTAAAGATTGGATCATCCAAATTAACAAACAGACTAACTTTACATGTTCACAAAATTACTAAAGAAATAAAAAATAGTTTAAAAAAAAACTAAAAACACGCTTTTTATAGAAAACCGAACTAAAAAATAGAAAATAAGGGTTGCACGACATTGGTCAAATCAGATATTCGTCAAATCGGCAATTCGTCAAGGCAGAGTAAAGTAAAAAATTTACCCCACGCTTTTTTTCTTAATTTAAATTTATTCAAATTTATTTTCTATTTTTTAGTTCGGTTTTCTATAAAAAGCGTGTTTCTTAGTTTTTTTTTTAAACTATTTTTATTTTATACTTTTTAGTTTGGTTTATTTATAGTAGCTTGTTGTTTTTTTTTTAATTTTGAACTATTATTTGTTCTAATCTACTATTAATTCCGTGATTACTCTAAGTAACTGTAATTATTTTCCAAATTATTCATGTGTACAGCTGTATTAATAGTAAATTTTCTATTTAAAAGCGTGTTTTTTTAAACTATTTTTTGGTCTGCTGGATTAAAAATTCTCTTTGGTATTTGAAAATTTCCTAATATTAGATAAATCGGTTAAAGATAATGGTTGAAATTTAAAATCAACATCAATTTCTGCCTTATCGACTATAATAGATGAAAATTATATAAATTAACAAAAAACTTGTTTTGCAAATTGAAAATTGAATAATTTTATCAAATTAATGTATTGTCATCGGTCCTCGATAAATCTACAAAGTTTGAACGAAATCTGGCTGTTTAAAGTGGGTCAAAATCGCGCCCAAAGGAGTCGATAAAAAAAAATACAGGTGAAGCTAATAAAAAGCTTGTAAAAAATATAATAATAGCCCAAGATTTTGCTTGCTTGGAGGTTGTTAATTATCTAACGTATAAATGTGCAGTCACGAACAATAATATGTATACCACTCCGCTACTGAATGTCGAAGTTTGAAATGTCGACGTATGTTAGTTCTAAAGTACAGGATCTCGATGTACGCGAGTTCGAAAGTTCACTGGAGCGAAGTATGTAAGGCCGACGTATCGTGAGTTATAAAGCATAATTGTTAAAGAGCGAGCGAACTAAGACCCCGACATCCCCTTCGTGTTAGGTTACTGTAAACCCTGCAGACAGAAATAGGAGCCCCGCGCAGCGGGGCTACGTCGACTATGCTTTAAGGGTTTCTAACTAACGATACGTCGGCCTTGCATACTTCGCTCCTGTGAACTTTCGAACTGGAGTACATCGAGATCCTGTACTTTAGAACTATCATACGTTGACATTTCAAACTTCGGCATTCAGTAACGGAGTCTATGTATACACTTAGCAAAACTGAAAAGTGATTTGCTCGTGAAATTACGGTTTCTAAATTGAGATAAGGCCTATTTCGTAATAGTATGGCTTCCAAAATTCCGTGTTCATGAAAACGTAAAACCTTAATCAATACAGTAGGAGAAAATCACATTTAAAAGTTGCTGCGTGTATTTGGGTAAGTACGTAGATCTTGTACAGTAATATAATAATAATTATGAAATTATTATTATATTACTGTACAAGATCTACGTACTTACCCAAATCATGTTCCACCTACTACGTGCGAATTTTCATCAAGTACATTCTCCTGAATGTATTTTGATGAAATTTACAGCTATCTACTTTACTCCCTAGTAAAAATATAAGATATGTATATATTTTATATAATTATATAAGATATATGATAGCCGTAAAGGCATGAATATTTTACCAAGTTAAGCCTTCATGACAAAAAAAGTGTGTACTAGAATCCTTTCTTACTAAAAATATATATACTTACTAGCTGATCCCGGCATGCGTTGCGATGCACTTTTTCCTACCCACTACCTACCTACTACTACCTACCTACTACTACCTACCTACTACTACCACCTACCTACTACTACCTACCTACTACCTACCTACCTACCTACTACTACCTACCTACTACCTACCACTACCTACCTACCTACTACTACCTACCACTACCTACCGACTACTACCTACCTACTACTACCTACCGACTACTACCTACCGACTACTACCTACCTACCTACTACTACCTACCTAAAAAAAAAGAATTATCGAAATCGGTTCGTGCGTTCTGGAGTTATAGCGTCAGGAAGGAAATCCCGACTTATTTTTATATAGTAGATATGTAGTTATCATAACTCACCATATTTCACAGACATGCAGAAAATCAACTTCACCGCAATTAAATAAGACAAAGTTATAGACTTCATAATTAAGTAGTTTTATGGACTCTACAAACACTTTGGATTCTAATTTTAAACTAAATTAGATGCGTGCGTTTTCCTATCACTTATAGGTTATATCTAGGAAAACCACATCGGTTATTATTAACAGCTATTAGGTATAGTTATGAAAGCTAAATTTCCTGATTCTTGTAAATTACTCACTCTGTAGTTACGCATTTGTTAGTCTAAAGGCGGAAACATACTTACGTGTCGTGTCGTGTCGTGACGCGCTAGAAGCATATCGGTTTCATACATCGTTGCGACACGACACGCCATGCAAATATGTCCCGGCAAAGCAGATCAGTGGTTATCATTTTATTCTACGGGGACGGCAATTTGTGCCTGGTTGACGGCAAATAGGCTCCTCCCCTATAATACGAGACCTAAAACACAACTGGCGAAATGGATGCACTATTACGTACACATGTGCACGGGGATTCCTGCGGGTATTTAATATTGTATTATGTATAGTTATTATTTTTGGTTGACGGGGCGATGACGGATTTTAGCGGTGACCTCCATATTTTTTTCTGTTCATCCAATCTCTGTTACTCTACTCCAAACCTTCATAAAAACACTAAACAGTAATTTATAAAAAAAAAAATGTTTCAAGACGAAATAAACATTTTCTTTTAGTTAAATGCTCTATTCCTTTTTCATTGTAAGATTTTAATAATATAGGTACTTATATGTACAAAATGGTTGTAGATTATGTTAGGTATTTACCTAATAAAGTTGTTTGCCGGTAATAAATCGTTGATAATTCCTGATGGTTTTTACATTGGTACTTTTGAAGCTTGGTTTCCTTCCTTGTTTCATATCTAGGTGAATTTCAAAGTGAATAAATTTATTACATTTCCTTCTGTTCTTCAGACAGCCACACAGAATCATTGCTGAATCTTAAAGCACCATCATTCAGATCATGGAACATATATAAACTCACGTCTTTCACATGGTGATATACAGAAACTTCAGAACGACAACAGCTACGAATCTTACAAAAAAAAATACAGCTTTTAGGGTTTCGTACCCAAAGGGTCAAACAGAACCCAATTACTGAGACTTCGCTGACCGTCCGTCTATCCGTCCGTCTGTCACCAGGCAGTATCTTATGAACCGTGATAGCCAGTTAATATACAAAAAAGTGACATTTTTGCTCGTTTTTATAAATAATGGTACGGAACCCTACGTACGCGAGTCTGATTCACACTTGGCCGGTTGTTGATTTTTAGTTCTCCATGGGACAGATTAGCCGCCGCCCCAGTTAAAGTTGCTATTCAACTAGATATAGTTAGACTGAACCCAAACATAGTTTAGAAAAGGCCAGTCAGTTAAAATTGCTATGTCTGACAAGTTCGATTGAATTGATTTCTTCTAGGAAGCAATCGATTCAACGATTCTTTTTCTTCCCGCGTGCTAGGCCGTATCATCGCTTCACATTAAGCCAGTTGCGTCTAAACGCAAGCCTTTTTACTTTTTAGTTTAAATAGGTAAGTAAAGTTCTATAACTTCTTAGTGGTCACGTCGTCATCTCTTGTAAGTTTTTTTTTTGTGCCCAATAAGTTGCTATATCCCTTTTGTGTACACGACCGTACCAACCAAACTGAAATTAATGCCACGAAAAAAAATGGCGCACCGATTTCACGCCACCATTTTAGACGTCTGTCTCGTTCGACGGGGTATGACCGAATGAATTTGAATTTTGAATTTCGAACATGAATATAACGCGAGGTTAATTGGTAATTGCGGGTTGCGCCTGCGCTGGCCACCTACGCACACAGTTTGATTTATTTCGAGTGCACCGCCCAGGAATATAGAGTATTGTTTATCTATATGTTTTGTATAAACCATTATGTTCGTACAGGACATTCGCTTAATTGAGGTGCGTTAAGAAAAATGGCGGATATTTTTCATGGGAAGTTTCGTTTAAATAAAATAACTGTACATTTTTATTACGATTTCATAGTACGTACTAAGTTATTGATTGAGAGGCGTTGATATTGAACTAAATATTTGCAATAAATATTATTTTGGACCACAGTGATGATTTTGCGAAACTCCTTGCTTAATTCTCTTAGCAACAGTATACAGTTGGACACTTGCTATAAACTTATTGACCAGCTATATGAATTTTGGAACACTGAATCCATATCTTTTATGCTGAACGGATTTAGAATATCTCGAAACAAAACAGTTAGTCGCGAAATTGGGCAGAAGTATAGTATATGTAGTAGGTAGAATTATTGTTCCTTCTGTCTCTGTAGTAATATGGATAATTTTGACTCCTGGTCCAAACCACAAGGTAGAATGCACTAAAGATTTATTTTGTTTTATATCATGATCAGATGTGCCCTAACCGTACTTAGATGTGAAAAAGTGTTTTCATCCCATGTATTCGAAAAGGACGAATTGGTTCGCCTTAAGTGCACCCAAAGGCGGTGTTTTCTTTATGAAACTTTTAGCTGGCAGTAATGAGTTTTTATTCCTCTTTATTTCAAAAAGTGCGCCGCAATTATCTTTTCCGCGCACTTTTTGAATCTGGAACACCTTAGTGTTCCGCGCCAAAGAAATCGGACGTAAATATTGTTTGAATAAAGACTGGCTGGTACGACGGCCCATAGTCGCGCCGCCAGCTGAATAATAAATTTTCATATTTGCGAAAATGTCTCAAATATTAAGATAAGTTTTTAGTTGTTTTATTATTAGATACCATTTATTTTCAATTTAGTTGTATCTATGTTTTATTAAATAATAATATTACAATAGAATAAGAGGCGCCTGTTTTCTCATAGTGGGTGATGAAAGCAGAGTGTATCACTCGGCCGAAAATATATTTTTGGCTCGGGCGGCGTACTTTGAATCCCTCGCTACGTTCAGGATTCTACTAAAGAATCCCTCGCTACGCTCGGGATTCTACTCTAGAATCCCTCACTTCGCTCTGGATTCAAAAAAGCGCCCTCGCCGTAAAAATATTATTTTGCTCCCATATGATACAATCTACTATTTGCTCCCTTATGATACAATTTACTTTTATAGTGAAACTAATGATAATTTTTATTTTATGTGACTGCCTCTTTGGTCTAGTGGTTGCAAGAAGGACTGCTGAGCACATGGTCCTGTGGGTTCGAATCCCATGTCGGGCAAAATATTATTCAGTTTTTCCTTCAGCAATTTCTCAGCGGCAGCCACGGACTCTGGATTCCTGTCCAGTTGATGGCAATATGTTCACCCCGTTTTTCATGGGACTTAAACGGGCGCCCCCTATTTTGTTTCAAACGCCGCTGTTGCGACACACGCTGTTGCGAATTATTTTTCCACTGCCTCACAGGTTCGAAAGCTCATGGACTCGAATTAAGTAGTTGCGAAAGACGCTGTTTCGAAAAACATTTTCACTGCCTCATACGCTCGAATGCTTGTGATTTTGATTTATTTAGTCATAAAGTGTACAGAAAAATATTTAAGCAGTAATTAAATAAAATCAACAAATTCGGTGTCAACATCATCATTTAATATTATTATTAACAAAGTAACAATCAAAAATATTAGTATCTCAACTGTAAATTTTTTTCAACATACAACAAACAACATAGGGGACCCTGCATTCGAGCGTATTAGGCAGTGAAACTGTTTTTCGAAACAGCGTCTTTCGCGACTACTTCATTCGAGTCCATGAGCTTTCGAACCTGTGAGGCAGTAGAAAAATAATTCGCAACTACGTGTGTCGCAACAGCGGCGTTCGAAACAAAATAGGGGACCCGACTTAAACATAACTGGCAGGACGTGGGTGTACCATTAGGTACAACTCTGCCTAACTCTTCGGGGATCACAGGCGTGATGTAATGTTATAAGTGAGAGATACTCTTTGGCGTGATAGAGCAAATCACTTTTAAACTTTGGGATGCACCACTGTATACAGCACAGCACATAGTACAGCTTTCTCCCTCTCCATCTCCCCAGCTCTCTCATACCTCACAAAACAGTCCACCCGTCGCAATATAGATTAATCATAACAATTAAATCTCTAACGTGAGAACGCTCGCATTGATTTTAATCATAGTGTTGTGGTTATTAATTAGATCATAGTTAATTATTGGTTCAGTTCAAGTTAGATTTGATATACAAGTTGTTGTGATACTGTCAGAGTAACTTATAATTATCTATGAGGTACTTCTTGCCGACGATATTACTCTATGAGAAATATTAAATTTGGATCAGATCAATTTCGTTTACGATGTTGGGTATATGTAAATAATTTGTTGATGCACCACCTCGTCAAGTAGTACGAGAAAATAGAAAAACTTTTATATTTGTGAAACTCCATTTCAACATCTTTACCTACCCTACCTCATTACTTCGGCGTGGTCAGCTGGTAGGCACCAGGCACAAGCACTTTGAATAAGCAATTAATAATATACATCTTTAACATTGATTAAAGTGACATATGACATCTTTAGCATTGATTGAAGCAGAATGCAACTATAGGTTTCACAAAGATAGCTAGTGTGAGGAGGAACCTTACTCGAAGAACCGCCAATTGCGGACATTCTGTGAATACAATTTAGTGAATGTTTTTAACTGTAGTCATGGCAACAACGGACGACTAAATTCAAACATGGATTTGGGAAGGCTTTTAGAATATGTGTTGTAGTTGTAAAACTGGCCAACATGAATAGAACTTTATCAGTGATAACGCTGACACAAGGTCACAACCGTCAACCGTCACCAGGTTGGTCTGAATGACGCGTCAATAACCCCGCTTCACCAGATACGAGTTATTTGTACATCAGAATCCCACAAAGACCTACAAGAAATAAGGTGACCCATTCCAGGACTCGATACAATATCTCACTTCACGATACAAATGCTCATTCTAGACCGTTCTAAATATTCCCACAGTAAAGCCAAGATAACAATAGTAATATCTCATCTCGAGATAAGCCACATGACAGAGTTGCCGCCATTGACCGGAAGTCGTAAGTTTAGCGACACAATACACGGTATAAAATATTACCAACTACTTATTCGGTTAAGATAAATCGTCTCATATATTATTTAGCGTAATAATGGACAGAGATTATCTTTTTTTATGTGGTTTTGTAGATGCGACACTTCATAATGTAAGCTCATTATCGATTATTTTGTGTCTTTCGCACGCAAATTAAAAGGAAACCGAGTAAAAACAAAACACGGAGTTTTACTTTTTTATGGAGGATTTATAATACATCACTGATGATGGCTATCTAGGTAGGTAAAAGGCACGTATTTAAGGTTTAAGTAAGTCCACGTTGTCTAATACATAAGGGGTCTCGAATTGTGCATATCAGAGTGGATTGTTTTCAGCCAACGAGGCTGAAGAAAATTATAATCCAAATAATTACATTAATTAACCTTAATTCTGAGCAAGATAGGTTTAGATGACTGAAGTTTTAATTTTTAAAGCTATATTTAAATGTGGAATGTGAAAGAAATAACTTTTATTTGCACTATCAATGTCTCAACATTAATAGAAATACAAAAAAGTTGTGGAAAACATAAAAAATATCCACAAAAAACGGCCATTATACCGAGAAAGGTATAATGTTGTGGTACCATGCGAGTTAGCTAGTTACAGCTAGGCAGGCATTGAATCCAATTTTATGAAACAAAACCAAAATAGGCACAAAACTCCCTCTAAACTACCTCTATTACTCTTTGCCCCTCCCTGGGAGTTCAGGACAAAGAGATAGTGCATCTAAGCGTGCGGTAATCTGTGATTAATGTAGCGCCCCTACCGCTACCGGTGTTGCTTATGACTTTATTATACACTGCAACTACTGCTAGTCCTGCCAGTACTACTGGGTGTACCGTGACTTGCTAATTGGATTATATAGTTTACCGCTTTAGGCTTATAGGAGCTGGAAGTAGTAATGGTTATATCACATTATGTACAATCTCAACATGAATGATGTAACCAAGATTATGTAACAATTTTCTGATTTAAAAGAGTGTCCATGGAGTTTCTTGCCAATTCTTCTCCATAGGGATCTACTTTGGAATGATAAGCTACAGTACTCTCATAATTATTATGCCTTGTGTCTGGGACTGTTGCTTCATTTTATTGTTGGCTACTTGAAATTAACGCTTTGGTGTTATATTTTGGCGGTTAAGTTCTTTAAGTGAATTACAATAAAGCCCGCTTGCACATCAAGTCACTAAATGTTTTTTTGTAGCTAACATCACTATTCGGTCTCCTGATACCTTGATACAATCACGTAAAATAGAAAGATGCTTTAAAGACAAATAGAAGAAGTTTTAATACTTTTAAATTTGATGACTTATAGTGCAACCGGGCCTGAACTATTAATCAGTTCATGAATGAAAAGCTTTTACTACCTACCATAAAACCGAAACAATGTTTAACTAAGTAAAGTATGGAATTTCGATCTTACGGCAGCCTTTATCTAACAGGACAAGATAACCAGAATTATGAGTGAAAAATTAACCGACGAAGTAAAGTACAGACAGCCCTTTTACACACAGCAATATTTACGAAAGACAAGAAAAAGTTGAATGACGAAGACAAACTACAAAATCAGTAATCCGATATGCTTGTAAAGCAAACACATCTCTCCAATTTCTCCCGCAAAAGCGTGGGTATAAAAACAATATCCCTAAATTTCCGGTAGTAAGCTCAATGGTATTACTACTTGGCCACGAGTTACACAAACTAGGCGGTGCGACGATACCCGCAGGGTGGTTGGTAGCAACTGGAACAGTTGCTGAGAATCGAGTTGGCTGCAGAAAAAAACAAATGAAAAAAAAAAACTATTACAATCCGTCTTACGACTTTTAGCTCTTTGGAGAAACCGAAGGTTTTGTTTTTTGCATATGATAATTATCCAGTTTTGGAAACCCAAACCCAATAACAGATGTCATAAAGTTCAAATTCCTTCGTAACCTAATGTCAATCCGTCTTATGAATTTTCCAGTTTTGGAAATCCAAACTCAATGACAGATGTCAAAAAATTCAAATTCCTTCGTAACCTGATGTAATTTGACGGTCACGTGTCCTGACGCGAGTTTAAAATTTTTTACACATCAAAAAAGTGCACAACGCTGCTAAAGAAGTTTTCACTTCAAAAACTGCTTAGAACATACCAAAAGTCATCGCAATGGGACGGTACTCACAATATGTTCTTTTTTTTTGTTTTGCGAAGGAACCAAGTGTCATGTTTGTATGTTATCTTGCTAGTCAACCAAGGAGGTTGTCGCCTGCTTAACCAGACTATCCTGTGGGTGCCTTGAGTGGGTTTCCCAGCAAGTCAATGCAACTGGAGGCTTTACACAAAACAAGCGATAATCGCGTTATTCAAGATGCAAGTCGTGTCTCGTAAGGTCGTGACCGTTCCGTTACTTTACCAATAATTTGTGGGCGTTTCCGAAAATTCAATTATGAAGTTTTGGTACGGTCGTAAATACAATTTGCGAGGTTATCAATATTATTTATTATTTTCGAGTGCTGTTTGTAAGGAGTGTTCGTTTGTATGATATGTAGGCTGAAGTGATGTATTATATCTTGCTTAAAAGATTCTTTATGGGACAAAAAACTGCAAATACGTGTTGCAGTGCATATCGGGTATATCCATTTAGACTGAAAGCAGACCCGAACATAATTAAGAAAAGGCTAAGGAGATGATAATATAATGAATGTTGGGCTGGACATCGCAAATCCACGTCCAAGCGCGTTTATAACGCAATGCTCTTAATTGTTATGTTTATTTCAGAGACGTTTAGGGGAATGGGCAGTTGCATTTGGCAGAATTTCAGACTGATTCTTGCAAACCACATAGTGGTAATCAACACATAAATAACAAAGTAACATAAAATTCCTCCTAAAAATCCTTAGGGATAAGCAAGGGTGTAACTATAGCACACCAGTCTCGTTAGTAATGTTTAAGTACCATGTTTTAAGTAACGACCTTATTGCCATCAACCGGGCCTACCTCATGCTCAGCATATAGAAAAAGCCATTTATTAAGTTTCACAAACCAAGTTGATAAATGCTTAGAAATATCAGTGGTAAAACGACATTAATACGAATCAAGTATCTGGAAGAAAATATGATCATAATTCATCATCTGCCTAGCCTTTTTAAACCCCGACCAAAAAAAAAAGAGGGGTGTTATAAGTTGACGTGTGTATCTGTGTGTCTGTCTGTGGTATCGTAACTCCTAAACGGATGAACCGATTTTGATAAAATTGGTTTCGTTTGAAAGGTGTTTTAATCGAGAGTGTTCTTAGCTATGTTTCGATAAAATCTGATCAGCCGTTTGAAGGCCATCACCTCTTTTCTAGTTGAAGGGAAAATAACAATTTGCACAGGTCTGATCGATTCGAAATTTGAAATCTTGTCACTTGTCACCATGGGCATTGCCAGGGGGGTGGGGTGCTAACACCGCCCTCCCCCCAGAAAGTTTTTTTTTTGTTTAATTTTTGCTGTTTTCGTTAATTGGCGAGATGACACGCAACACCGAGAAAAGTGGAAGCAATGGGGGAGGCCTATGCCCAGTATTGGGACAGTCCAGGCTAAGATAAAACAATATAAGTTTAAAAAGCATGAAATAAAAATTAAATAAAAAATTTAAAAAACCCCCGACACAAAAAACCTCTAAAAAACCATAAATAAAATAATCCAAGCGTCTTAGCGTCGGGGGACCGCTAAGTAGACCGCTTAGTACAAGCACATAACAAAGCGGACCCCCAACGCTAAGACGCTTGGATTATTTTATATATGGTTTTTTAGAGGTTTTTTGTGTCGGGTGTTTTTTAAATTTTTTATTTAATTTTTTCCAATCTATCTTGGGGTCGGCTTCCAGTCTAACCAGATTCCAGTCAAAACCCAGTAACTGGGTAATACGCGTAAGATTGGATGTCAGACTTTTTTCTTCTGACTACTCGTAACGACTGTTAAAGATCTACAAATGACAGCAGGGACCAACGCCTTAACGTGCTTTCCGAGGAGGAAACTCGGTATGTAATTATGGCCAACATTAAACAGAGACTGTCGTCGCTTATGCAATTACGAATTATAAGTTTCTTTGGACACGTTACCCGCAACAAAGACTCCATGGAGCGTTTGGTGATTTAGAGTAAAGTCAAAGGCACGAGACCACGTGGTTGATCACCAACCCGATGGACAGACTCCATCAAATCTGTCACCAAGTTCCCTGTGGCAGAATGTGCTAGCCATGCGGCCAATAGAGAGCGCTGGAAAAGGATCGCGAAGGCAGCGACCGCAGTTGTGGGCGATCCTCCATGACCACGACCACTCTGTCAAGAGTGAACGACTAAGAAGAATTATGGTCACCCATCCATGGACCAACCTCGGCAAGCACGGCTTAACCTTACAGATCGACCCGTGCGGCTGTTATAATTTAGCCACGAAATTATCAGTTGGAATCACCCACTCACACACTGATGGATATAGGGCTGCCCTTTTTTGTCACACTTCCTGGTTCTATGTTTCCTTTATCCAGGTGTTTCTCGCGCTTTAGGACAGCTCTAGTTTCTTTGACCTAGCCTTGGCCATCACTCGGACGACGACTATTTTTAGGGTTCCGTACCCAAAGGATCAAACGGGACCCTATTACTGAGACTTCGCTGTCTATCACCAGGCTGTATCTCATGAACCGTGATAGTTAGCTAGTTGAAATTTCTACAGATTATGTATTTCTGTTGATGCTATAACAACAAATACCAAAAACAGAATAAAATAAATATTTAAGGGGACTCCCATAAAAAAAGTGCTCTTTTTTATAAATAATGGTACGGAACCCTTCGTGCGCGAGTCCAACTCGCACTTTGGTCGGTTTTTTTAGTATTTACCACAAAATCATGGTAAATATTTTATTTTTCCACTAGGTTATGCCCGCGGAGTCGCCCGCATGATGTTCGATAAATTGTCCCACGGGAACATACTATCGGGATAAAAAGTATCCTATGTGTTAATCCAGGTTATAAATTACTCGTGTGCCACATTTCATCCAAATCCATTTAGTAGTTTTTGCGTGAAAGAGTAACAAACATCCATTTCCATCCTCACAAACTTTCGCATTTATAATATTAAGTAGGATTTTCTCAAAGGAATCTTTAAAACATAACTGAAGTGAAATTACCATTGATCTAAAGGTTAATGTCTACCACATTGAAATAAAAATTGTTTCAGAGAACCGTTTCAACCAGAGCAAGCGTTTAAAATTTTATTGCTTGCATCAATTTTTTACCGTTTAAGCGGTCTTTAGGCGATTTGATGTCGAATTTACTGTCCTTTTCGGGAGTAAGTATGAATAATGGGGAATTTAGCCTGTATTAATTTTGTAAATGGGATTTTTATTAGTTTAAAGGCATGTTATGTTGTGAACAATTCAATAGTGAAATGGAGTTTATACAATCGCTTATGGGTTCCTTCTGTAAGTAAACATTTTAGACGACACAATTGGGTCAGTGGCTAAGCGATTGACTGCCACGCTGCGTGTCGCGGGTTTGATCCTAGCAAGGTACAAATATTTGTATGGCCTACAGATAATTGTTCCGGGTCTGGCTGTTAGTGTATGTGATTTTAAATGTTTTTAAACGCACTCAGGATACAGGGGAAATTCCTAGAGTGGGGCAACGTATTTAAAAAAGAAAAGGAATTCTATCAACCTGAAAGCTTTAGTCTTGTGGCTAATTTCCACTAAATTACAACATCACATAAGTAATATAGTATTATTAATTAATTATAGTGTATAGTATACTTGTCGCGGCAAATAGACCGGCTTGTCGTTTTATTATGTGGAAGAATTACGAAGTCGCATTTCGAAAAATACACTACAACAAAAACCGCAAATAAAAATGTGAACAAGACACATTTCGCTAGTCATGTTTAAGATAAATGCAGCGTCTGTGGCTGGTAATCCTGCCCGAACACAGGACCTCATTCTTAGCAGTCGTGTTTGTTTGCACTAGACCTACGCGACTGTCTCTATAACTTAACATTTGTTTTTACTGCCATCTTATCCATAAATTTTGATTCTTTTTAAAGCACTTTTTTCCAACCTCATCAGTTCAGCCATATCAAAAAGTAGGTAATTTTAAAATAAATAAAAAAAAAACCGACAAATAAGTCTGAACTCTGCGAGCTAAGACATACGATTGCCGTTTCCTAGCAATCTGCATTTTGACACGATTTAACTGCTTCCGCGAAAGTACCGATAAAGATGTAAGTAAGCATTGGAGGACTGCTTAAACTTAGGACTTGAGGTATTTGGAAGCAAGGGATAAGAGCCCATATTATTGTATCCACCATTAGAATCAATGCTGTGCTTTTTTATTCGCTCTTCAGTAGCCTGGTTTGTTATGCCTTGAAGAAGCGAAAAAATACCCTTATATATTGTTTAGCTACGCAACCAGTAATGGTTATTTTATAGCGACGCTGTCTACTGCAATAAGTAAAAGGTTGCAGTACTTTCGCAGTCAATACAAAAATAGTGCGTGGAGTCCCTCCGCGCGGAAGAAGTGAAACTTCGTAATACTACACGCATGCCTTTGATCGAGTGCCACGCATTCACTCTCGCTCTGTCTCTTTCTATTCCCCCTCCATGGTAGCGTTAAACGTTTAACGCAAACTTGTTGGAAGTCGCATAAGAAGTTTCACTTAAAAAAAAATGGTTTATTTTAAAGACATCTTGACAGATCAGAAATTTTCCATAACCTGCCACTAGTTAAATGAGGTTCATGTCGGATTAGTAAAGGACCATGGACATGTTTATTTCTAATGCATGCAGGGCATGTTAAACGATGGCGATGCGAAAGCTTCATATGTTCAACAGTAAGCATATTTCCGCTTGCTAGTACTACTTGCACTACCTACAATATTAGCGTTGCCATCCGTCCGGATACAGCCGGACTGTTTAGACCTCTTATCCGGCCATATTTGACTGTATCCGGCCTGTCCGGGTTTTTATTCTTAGCATCGTTCTATCAAAAATCAATGCAATTTTATGGATAATTGAGTATTTAGTCTAAACGGCCCAAAATGGGTGGGGGTAAAATAATGGGGTAATAGTGATGATCCTACTAGAGTGACAGCTTTCAAAGAAAACGTTAAAGATGCACGTTATAGCAAGGCATTATTTGCGATCTTGGACCGACAACGTCTTGTCAAAGACAAAAAACATTTTGACCGGATGACCTTACAATATCTTCCCAAATGGAGTGGATTTCTGAAACTCTGAAACTATGAATATTTTAGGATAGAGAAACGTTAAAAATCATTTTTTTCTCCGACAGAAATATATTTTTTGGCAGATTTCGCCAGTCAGTGGTCACCATAATACTGATTTGTTATCAACGTCGGTACAATTATTACAAATTAGCACGGTTGATATTATTGCACTCGTAAATAAGGCTTGAGTTATTTTAATTCGTATCTATAGGGGGCGATGTAATCGTTCCGTGATTAACGACATGTGAGGGTTTGGGTTCGGTTCCAGTTTCAGAAATGAACTACAATAACTGCTTTCATGACGTTATCTTTCTACCTTTATCTTCTTATAAGCTCATCTTCGATTTAATTAGGACTTTAGGGATCGTTCTATTTCAAAATTATGGTAAAAAGCAGACTCTAGCAAAGAGTTCCTCTTAATTTTGTTTTACACAGAAAATTCCTGACGAGGTTGGGCGCGACGCGTACTAGCTAGACTGCTTTGCGGCAGACCAGGCCCCCTATTCACAAACGCTCGGATTCGATTTCGATTAGATAAGTCATATGTCTATCTTGTTTTGGCATTACGAAAGCGAGCGAGAAAGACATACGACTTTCCGAATCGAAATCGAATCCGAGCGTTTGTGAATACGGGGGCAGGTTACTCAAGAAGGAAAAGAGACTGAGCTATGGCAGACGTCTAGCGTCATCTCTTTCCCGTTCTGGAATAAGACTAAAACAATACTGCTTTAAGGCGTCATGGTAGGCCACCTGGTGACCTGGTGATGTCAGGGCTCCAGAAAGTGGCTATTTACGGCCAAAGCTTTGGGCATGCGGCAGGCCTCGTAGAAGATGGCGGCACAAGCTAGACAAAAGAAATGATCAGTGGTCAACATTAGCGGTAGTTCGAAAAAAAAAACTGGAGGTAATGGAGACAGGCTTTTGCCCAGGAGTGGGATCACGCAGGCTAACAGTATCAATAGTAATTTAGAAATCAATGAACCTCTCGCAGTTATCTGCTGTATGTAGGTCTTTGTCAAGCTGTGCCACGTCATCCTGTCTTCCACCTCCCTCATCAAGTGCGTCCATACCACCTTTTCAAAGTCCTTGATTTATGAGGGGTGCTCCACGCTACGCTAGTCATTATCTGCTTAGCCTTTTCCCGTTTATGTTGAGGTCGGCTTCTAGTCTAACCGGATACAGCTGAGTACATTATTTCAGATGGAGCGACTGCTATATCTGACCTCCACAACCCAGTTAGAACAGGGTGATACGATACCCTTTGATAAAACTGGTTGTGAGATTTTCGGGCCACTGACTATCTGTAACGACTGTTAAAGGTCTACGAATGACAGCCGGTATCAACGGTTTAACTTGCTTTCCGGGGCATGGAAGTTTAGGGGTATGAGGAACAGGGTGTAAAGTTCCTCAATACTCCATAGAAAAGGGAGGATCCTCCGACCAGACAGGTGTTATGTCTGGTGGGCAACTGCCCGATAGTTGTTATCGGGTTTCTCTATATATACTGAAGTCGATGTAAACTTTGCTTGCGACTTGTAGGAAATTGATGTTAGTTCCTCCGTCGTATCATAGATGGCGCTGTAGTACTTTTTGTAGTATGTTGCTTTTTGTGGTCGTTACAGAAGAAACTCGGTATGCAATGCGTGGTCACCCATCCACAGACCAACTAAGCAAACGCGGAGGATTGTTCCTAGCGGATTTTATTATTTATCCACAAGCTCCACGCTATGGTTGTTCTAGTGAATTAATAGTTGCGCCAGATTAGTCATGTAGTTTGATTCAGGAGGTTGTCGTTTGAGAAGCAGGTCTTTAAACAGGGTTACACTCTAAAATGTTACACCAAAAACCCTCTACGGGTCATTTTACACAGCCAACAATACTTATCAGGCCGCTTTGTCGGCAATACTACATAGTACTCGTTACATTTGTGAAGGCGTCAATTTGTACATGATAAATGTCGGTAACAAGCACAATAAATAACAATAACTTTAACTTTTAACGCTCCAATAAGTGGTCGCGTCTTACTGTACAATTTTTATGTTGGTACCTTTAAAATGAATTATGTTTTATAAAAAAGTGGTCAAGTGCGAGTCGAACTCGCGCACGAAGGGTGCCGTACCGGTATTTATAAAAACGAGCGGCAGCCTTCTTAAATATTTATTATATTCTGTTTTTAGTGTTTGTAGTATTTGTAGTTATAGCGGCAACAGAAATTCATAATCTGTAGAAATTTCAACTGGCTAACTATCACGGTTCATGAGATACAGCCTGGTGACAGACGGATGGACAGCGAAGTCTCAGTAATAGGGTCCCGTTTGACCTTTTGGGTACGGAACCCTACAAAAATGAGAATGTAGGAATATCAGGTCACTTGACTACACTGGGAATGGTCACAGTGACCTCTAAGTAACTCTGCGAGTATGGCATGGACCTACAAAACTGGCAGAGTTCTAGGCTCTGCAGAGTCTTGCAGCTATTTTACAGCATAATAGCCCTAGCGATCATGTAAACAGCTACAGACTATGAACAGCTAAGCAAGTGAAGCTGTTACAGAAATTTTCGTTAATCTATGTTTCGCTGATTTTAAGCAGTCACACCTAAAAGAAGAAAGAGGCTTGGCAGTGTAGCTGTCAAGTATGTTTTGATTTTTCCTGTTATATATAAATGGCATTTATGATTTGATCATGAATTCTCTTTTACCCTTATCCCAATAGGGTTGAAGAAAACGAAATTCTATTTTGTCCGTCAGACAGGTAATACAAAAATATTAGACACGTATTTTTTGTTTTATCAAAATACCAAAAAAATACTTAGTTAAAACTCATTAAAGTTGGAGAGTGGGGGCTTACTACGTCACAAGTAGGTATAAAACTTACCTACAAGTGACGTCATGCGCCATTTCAACTCAATATATCTCCGTAATTTTATGACCACGTGAGAAAAGAAAAAATACGTGTCCAATACTTTTCAATAATCTACCCGAAAGACGAATAAAAAAAAATGTGAGTATCCCCTATTCATTTGGGGTCTTCTCTCTTACAAGTACTCGTCATTTCATCATTTATGATTTGATTATTTTATTTTTCTATCCTGTTCATATCTGAACTCGTCATTACATTTTGACCCGCCGTCTATGCGATTTTGACCAACATCACAGATTCACTATCTGTGATGTTGGTCAAAATCGCATAGACGGCGCATAAATAAATCACAACCAAACTTTAATTAATTATCATCATCGACACCTGTAAATTACAAGCCACATCCAGTAATTACAGTGTCAAAGATACACCCGCCACGTCAATTCTGACTGTCTCGACTTCCGATCACGGATGTAAGGAACTTAAAGAAATTAAACAGCGACCCTCGGCTTCATATCACGCATATTTTCAGACCTTATTTAAAGGCACAAAAGAAGAATTAAAATATTATTTATTGGATACGTAATGTCACTGGACTGTATAAATCATTATAAAGGTCGACGGAACGAGACGACTTGGATAAAAACCATTTTTGTTTTAATTTTTAAGGCGAGTGTGCATGATTGCAAATTCTTCTTCTTTCATTTTCATTGAGGATATTGATAGTTATGGTAATCAATCGTAAAGGATGTTCGTTTCTGATTAGCTATGTGAAATTCATCTCTACATCTCTCCTGACAGTTAAAATTTTCGAAATATGATTCTAACTAAAATTGTAGTGGAACATAGTCCGTGTCCATGTAGAGAGCAGCGGTGGCCCAGTGGTGGCAGCTCCGACTTACGAACAGTAAGCCGTGGGGTCGAACCCAGGCAGGCGCATTACTTTGTGTAATTTATTTCATCACCGCTGCCCTCAAAAACGGCGAAGGAATACATCGTGAGGGGTTGGGGTGTCCTAGAACTAAAAATTCGAAGACATGTGACATCTACCAACCCACACTGGGCCCGCGTGGTGCATAACAGCCCAATCCCTCTCATAGAGAGGAGGCCAGTGTCCCAGTAGTGGGAACATTATAGGCTGATGATGATAGTCCGTGTTCCACTACTTTTTTCCTCAGCATTAACACTAAAATGTGGGCAACACGGTGCGGTTTGATCTTTCTCCATTTTGTGAAAAGTCCCTAACCTGGTTTCAGAAATTTTATGCCACCCATGGGCCCCTGACTTTGGCTTTTCATGCCGTCGAGAAATATCTCTCAGCCATGCTTGTTTCCTCACGATATTTTCCCTCACGGAAGCAAGGGATAATTTTACTATCACACATCAATCCGAAAAATCAGAGATGCGAATCTTGAACTTGACAGTCCGATGGTCACGCTACTAGCCTACGAATTGATCATCAACATAATTTGAATAAATGACTTTTGAGTTTTATTTCCAGTCCAGATTTATTGCAGACTTTACATTAATTTTTAAAAAAAAAGGCGAACTTAAAATGCTTGGTATTTTATTGAGGTTCTGAACTACTCATCCTAGACTGCCTGGAATCTCTGTTTAATTCACGTTCTCATCACCTATACTACGTAAGTAGCACCTGACAAGTAAGTTAAAACAAAAATAAACAATCCGCCACCATTCAAAACATTAGTCGTTATTTAACAACCTTACGTGTGCTACCAACCCAACATTAAAAAGTACAATTGTACCTCCAATATATTGTTGTTTCCACAATTTAAACAAGACACGTTATTATCTCGTATGAGGTTCGACTTAACTGAATTTATTTGTCCATTCAGTTATAAAGTTGAACGCTCTCTTCGTTTTTCTTTATTCTAAAATATTGGGTCGAGTTTCGTAAGTGTAGCGTCCAAGATTTGTTGCGTTGGATAAGAAAGTTATTGCAAAAGTACCTGCCATTTTTTCAGCGACGTATAGTTTTTCTTTTACGAAACAAGTGCCAGTGTATTCAGCGTGTATTTTTTTATGGACTATCTTTATTCTCTTAGAAAATTATTTTGTAGTTTTAAGGACAAGATCGTGATCATATCGTGGTCGTCATCATCATCATTTCTGCCGAAAGACGTCCACTGCTGGACATAGGCCTCCCCCTCACATTGACCGGTCCCGTGCGCCTTGCATCCAGCGGATCTCCGCAACCTTCACCAAATCATCAGTCCACCTAGTGGGGGGTCTTCCGGTTCGCGGTCGCTATTCCAGAACTTTTCGGCCCCATCGGCCATCCGTTCTGCGAGCAATGTGCCCTGCCCACTGCCACTTCAGTTTGGCAATTTTTCGGGCTACGTCGGTAACCTTGGTTCTCTTGCGGATGTCTTCATTTCTGATTTGATCACGTCAGGAAACTCCGAGCATAGCCCTCTCCATTGCCTTTTGGGTGACTTTGAGCCTTCTAATGAGGCCCATTGTGAGCGACCATGTTTCGGTCCCGTATGTTATCGTGGTCGTGTTACCCTGCAGTAACTGGACTACAAAGTCGTTTGCTGAATCCAATTACACTGGAAGCTGACTATAAAATAGTTGGGAAAAGGCTAGGTAGATGACAATTTAAGTCTGCAAGACCTTAACATTTAAAAAACACAAAGATTCCCTTCCTCAAACAAAAACGCCCAAAGGTTAACAAGTTTGCACATCTACACAAAAATAGTCCGCAGATTGCTACAAGATTACTGCACAATTTCTGTCCATATCCACCCACGCTTAATCCTGTGAGGGTAGGGCCACTGTCCCACCGTCGGCGATTGGCGAGTATAGCTAGGAAATTGGGAGTTCTTTTGTTTCGCAGTATTCACGTTTGTTGGATGAACAGTCAGTCAGGTCAGCGAACAACTATTAACATAAATGCAGCTTTTTTACTTGCACAAGACCTGTACTACAATCTTTTGTACGTTTCTTGAACGAGATTACCTATCTTTTGACCTGATCCAGTCTGACCTTTGCTGCCCTCCCTCATCGATGCTTTAAGTCGGGATTCGTAACAGAAAGTGCCTATAATGTGTAGTCGCAACTAACTCCAGGACTTAAACGAGGCAAGTGGCGCTGGCTTTTACTTTGGAGAGGATAAGTATAGCAGTATCATTGCACATTACCAGCTGACAGCGTTGAGGGGAAATTTTTTTGACGCAATTTTCGCATAGTTTGTTGTTAGTTTAGTTGTTTTATTTACTAGTATTTAATTGTTATAATACTTAGTTTTTATAAAAATAAATGAATAAGTGTATGGTCGCATAGTTAATAAGTTTTTTTCCTAAATGGAGGCCTTAGATAGATATAATATTCTTAGTTCACTGCCTGCGGATGACATTCAGAAAACAAAAGAATATCACCGATAGCTAATCGCTTCCTCGCTCACAGTGGGACATGTGCCTTACATTGCTCTCGTTCCGTCCTTAACATAATGCAACTGATCACGATCATATTTACGATGTCCGATGCTTACGCGCACTTAAAACCGCCGCAACTTATCTGTTTCGAAGCTACAAATAATTGGGAGGCGAAAAAATGTTACCGGGAAAATTATGATACGTGTTGTCTTTGGTTTTTTGGGTGTACACTTTTTTGGGGTTACTTTTGGCGTTTTCGTAATGTAGTGACGTAATTTAAGTATTGTGTAGAAAATAAATTTACATAAAGCGGTTCTTAGGTAAGTATTCTTTTATGTAATGTTGTAAAATGTTACCTAAAAAACTTATAATAGTCCTCGTAACCGTTTTCGGTCACGGATGCCAATCTCAGCGGAGATAAGCCATCGGTGCGGAAGATATTATAGTGCACAATGCACAAGTGAGTGCATAGCTACATGTGCACTCTCTTTTCCCACACTCTCTTCTTCCGATGGCAGCGCAATCCAAATGAGATCAGGCGCAGGTCCTCCGCCAACTTCCAAACTCCGTGTTGCTATTGAGAAATAATAATAACCTCAATAAGACTTTTTGCCTGACCCGGGAATCGAAAGCATGCTCGGCTGTCGCGCTTGGGGTTCGCTTCAAGTCTAACGTGATGCCCAGGAATGCCAGTATTTTACATGTAGCGACTGCCTATCTAACCTCCACAACCCAGTTAGTACTGGTTAAAATACGATATCTTTGGTAAGACTTTGGTGGTACGAAAGTCTGAAAATTTTGTAACCTGTAACGACTGTCAAAGATCTACTAATTAAAACCGGGACCAAAGGCTTAAGAGGGTTCTCTAGTGGGCCTTTCTCCATACAAACGTATTCCGTTGTTTTCTTCGTGGATAATGCGTCTAAAGCAATGATTTTATTCATATCATTTCCTTTTTTTCAAAACATAATCACTGAATTATGACAATCCAAAAACCCGAAAAAAGGGCCGTTTTAAATAACTTATCTAATTTGTCTGATAGTAGTCTGACTATCAGACAAATTAGATAAGTTTTTTTTAACAAAAAAGAAAATAATAGAAGTTTAGTTTTGAAGAAGAAAACAGCGGAATCCAAAACGTCTTTTGGTCAAGATTTTTGTAGGTAAAATCAGCCTGAGCTGCAGTTGTCCCTTTCGCACTTTACGGGGGCTTGGTCGGGTGCAGCGCGACGGCAATACTTTCTTCAAATACCTATTCTTCAAATTCCTCGGGACTAGAGCTCTAGTCCCTCTTAATGTGTTTTACGAGACACGAAGGAAACTCGGTATTTATTATTGGTCACCTATTTTAATTCACGGACCAACCTAGGTAAGCGCAGCTTAACTTGAAGATCGACTCGAGCGGCTGTTATTATCCAGTGATGCCTAGTTATTTTAAAAAAGTTTCCTTTTAGACAACTACTCCATATTTAAGCATCATAAAAATCCACAAGAACCTTCCATTTTATGGCCGAAAATTTTAGCCTGTATCGTCAAAAGGTTGCCTTAATTTAGTTCCATAGCTCACAAATTCGGCGAACTTTACACAATAGTATTGACCAAAGTATTGGCACTTTCATATACATCATTTTACGGGTTTCATAAATCATTTGGAACGAGGTCCAAAAATTGAGACATCGATATTTTATGGCCGACAGAATGGGACTTACTCGTTGCTTTATATCTACTAATAATAAGGGCATCTGTGTTCTTGTATGTTCTTTTTTAACAACAATATGTTTTTGGAGATTAATTTATTTGGTCTTATCTTGTTTGGGTTTCGGCCTGTTGGGTCATATTTTTTGGTGGATGTTTCCAATAATTTAAATCGGAATCAGGTTAAGTTAGTTTTATTTATTTAACTTAGTTTAGTGTCACTGCCAAGTTGGTCTAATGGTAATGATAAAAAAAAAATGTCGATAATTCATATACAAATCAGCTCTTCCATGCATTTTAACCGTGTAGGTATTGCACTTACAGAGCATGAAGAAGGAACTCGTGGCTAAATAATAACAGCCGCACGGGTCGATCTTTAAGGTTAAGCCGTGCTTGCCGAGGTTGGTCCGTGGATGGGTGACCATAATTACATACTGAGTTTCCTCCGTGACTCGGAAAGCACGTTAAGCCGTTGGTCCCGGCTGTCATTTGTAGATCTTTGACAGTCGTTACGAGTAGTCAGAAGCCAAAAGTCTGACATCCAGTCTTACCAAGGGGTATAGTATTACCTAGTTACTGGGGTATGGAGGTCAGATAAGCAGTCGCTTCATGTAAAATACTGGTACTCAGATGCATCCAGTTAGACTGGAAGCCGACCCCAAGATATTTTGGGAAAAGGCTAGGCAGATGATGAGGTATTGCATTCACCTTTGCCTTTGCTTTTTTTGGGGGTTCAGAATGTCGTACTGAATGTAATACTTCATCATTTGCGCGTCGATAACCCTTCCACCCTATATACAAGGTGTTGTTTTGCATCCTCGTCAAATTTAAGGAGGTGACTATGCCAATGATTCTTGTCCCGAATCAATAATAAAATGGGTAGGTAATTTTTATTTTATTTTTTATTTGCGGAAATCGGTAAGTGTGAACCACCCGTGTTTTAAACACGTCCTGTCTGGTTCTTCCCCTATAACCTTGCTCAAACACATACAAACAATCACAAACGTTTAATTGATAATTTATTATTCCCTAAACCACGTTAAGGGGGTTATTCTGAAATATACCTTAAACCGCCAAAAAAATCAGCGTTTATTAATAATTGACTAGGTACCTTAATTTTAATTGATTATTTATGTCTTTTGTGATCACCTCCTGAAATTTGACGAGAATGCAAAACAACACCTTGTATATATATATTAACAATAAAGTAATATCAAGGCGGACCCACAGTCACACATTAGTGTTACTAATAAGAATATGATTTATGATCTTAATCCGCATTTTAAGAAATAATAACTAGACCGTCAAGTCAAATGGTCCAATAATAAAATTGTACCAAAACAGTGATATTATTAAGGACGGACGATTGTAAATCAAACCCTTGTAATCGGATTTGGATCGCCAGGTTGGAATAAACTACGGACTACACTGAGACAGTGATATATTTTTTTCATCGAGGTAGTGTTCATTGTATTGTAGTGAAAGCTTCTTTAGCAGCGTTGTGCACTTTAGTGATGGGTAAAAATGTTAAACTCGCGTCAGGTCTCGCTTCAGGATACGTGGGTTGTGAAGGAATTTAAACTTTATGACATCTGTCATTGAGTTTGGGTTTCCAAAACTGGAAAATTCATAAGACGGGTTTTTTTTTTAAATTATAAATAGGCTCGCGTTTGACCTCTATCTCGCCTGATGGTAAGCGATGATGTGGTCGACGGTGAAGCACGCTTACCTAGAAGAAACCTATTCACTCTTGACTTGACATTAAGTTACGAAGGAATTTGAACTTTATGACATCTGTCATTGAGTTTGGGTTTCCAAAACTGGATAGTTATCTTATGCACAAAAAAAACCTTCGGTTTCTCCAAAGAGGTAAAATTCGTAAGATAGATTGTAATAGTTTTGAAGTGTTAAATTTTTAATTTAATTTAAATTGTCATGTTTTTTTTTTCATTTATCTATCTTGATTATACTCGTACTTAGGATTGGTTTCCGACAACTAACAGATACTACACAACCAACAACAACGTTTGGATTTCTCTGAGTTAAATGCGCAATCGGGACGCAGTTTCCTCCAAGCCTCGGAAAGCATGTTAAGCCAGCTGTCAATTACGGATCTTAGACAGTCGTTACAGGTAGTCAGTGGCCCGAAAGTCTGACAACCAGTGGTACCAAAGGGCATCGTATTACCCAGTCTAGCTAGGTTGTAGAGGTCAAATAGGCAGTCGGTCCATGTAATATACTGGTTTTCAGCAACCAGATGCATCTGGTAAGACTAGAAACCTATCTCAACAATTGGGAAAAGGCTAGGCAGATGAAAATGCGCAATCAGGAGATTATATGGATTTGCCTGGGAACCCAACCTCTTTTGTTATAACATTAAAAAGAATGTGTCTCAAATTAATAAAACTATTTCTGATACCAAAGTAGAAAAACTACCCAAAAAAAGGATCTTTTCCAGGTTGTCCAGATTTCTGCCAGCTAATTTCAGTTTATCAATGGATTTGTGCCAGCTAATTTCAGTTTATCAATGGATTTCTGCTAGCTAATTTCAGTTTATCAATGGATTTCTGCCAGCTAATTTCAGTTTATCAATGGATTTCTGCCAGCTAATTTCAGTTTATCAATGGATTTCTGCCAGCTAATTTCAGTTTATCAATGGATTTCTGCCAGCTAATTTCAGTTTATCAATGGATTTCTGCCAGCTAATTTCAGTTTATCAATGGATTTCTGCCAGCTAATTTCAGTTTATCAATGTATTTCTAAACTAACTTAACTGTCTTTGATATAAACTATAACTAAATCACGTCGGTTGTTAAGTGTGTGCATGGCTTTACGGTTCTTCTAATGAGATAAGTGATGTGAATAAATTAATCGATTTATTGAACAGCCAGATTAGGAGCGAGTCTAATTTGTAACGATTTGTTGATGTTTATTTTTATTTTGGCTTCGCCCCATATCGACGGCCCATTGTTAATGTGACCGTTGATGATTTTTTTGGGATTTAATAATCGTGTAGGTATTGAGGAAAAACTTACATTCAAACCCTTTTTTGGTTTTCTGCAGCTATGATATCATTGGTCAACATGTATTGCCGCTTTTAAGATTTCTGTTTGAAATCAACTCCATAAGACTTTTGGGAGAAGCCCGCCACACTATTCCCAAATCACTGTAACTCTTGAAAGCCAGGATCAACAGTGGCGACCACCGAGTGCCGAGACAATGAAGCTCGATGAAGTTTCAAAGAAAAAAAAACTTCAAAAATGACAAAAATGAAAGAATGACTTCCAATTACTTCATAAGTCTATAGTTCCTCTATTTTCAAAGACATTAAAACATTGCAGTTTATGCTGAAATGGTACATATCAGAGCTCACATGAGAGACGGTACAATATAATATACTGCTTGTGTATGAAATCCTGTAAAAGCCGCTCCTGAACTGCGAACTTTTAGCCAAGAAATCTATATATCTATAGTAATCTATACAATATCTTCTATACATAAAAAATAAATAAAATTGAAGTGTCTGTTTGTAAAATAACCGCTTTTTACTACATGCATATGAATGTATACGGTACATATTCCAAAATATTGTTTTTTACAATTTTTGTCTGTCTGTCCGTCTGTTTGTCTGTCTGTTTGTTCCGGCTAATCTCTGGAAAGGCTGGACCGATTTTGACAGGACTTTCACTGGCAGATAGCTGGTGTAATAAGGAGTAACTTAGGCTACTTCTATTTTATAAAATTCTAATTCGACGCGGACGGAGTCGCGGGCACAGCTAAGTATTCAATATATCTTTTAACTGGCTCATCTATTTCATAAACAGCTTGTTTCAATATTATTGCCACTAACATCGGAAATTGGTCATAACAAGCCTTTATGTAATTAATGATATGATGCAGGATACTGCCCAACATCCTGAGACATGTTAATATATAATCTTATTGCACGTTTTCTAATGTCTTAGCAGGAAATTAAAGTCTAAGAAATTCCGAATTTAATTATTACAGAGAAATTACATAACGTACAGAATCATCCTTTAACTACCCTAATATTGTTAAATAATAATTGTAATCACAATAGCCAGTAGTTATTAAAAAAAAACCGCCAAAGTGCGAGTTAGGGGTCCATATTGGCTCACCTAAAGTTTTTTACCCGAAATTGTTCTTCCTAACGATTTGTAATCCGAATGATCACTCTTCCTAAAATTTTTCATCCTAAAGTTTTCAATTCATACTATTTGTAGTGCTACCGGCAATGTTCATAACACTCATGTTTCCGAAAATTGAAATTAATAATATCATTAATGTAAATATATTTAAACTCCTACTGTTCTTTATCATAATGCTTTTATCCCTAAACATAATTACCATAATATTTTCACTCACACTCAGAAAGAAACATTTACCAAGTGTAATAAAAAATATATGTGGGTAGAAGATGATAGATAGTGCCCCCACTATGAAAAAAATACTTAGAAAAATTTCGCGACCAATTTCGAGGTAGCGCTCGCCGGCCGCTGCCGCGGCACCGCTCGCTCCGCTCGCTCGGCTCACGCGTAGTTGGTCACAGTTCTAACCTAACCTAACCTATGGATATGATCTTTGCAGGTACACACTGCTATAAATAAAATTAAAGAAGACGCTTTAATTAATAAAAAAGATATCTAAACAAAAAAGATATGACTTTGAATAATAGTGTAAACGATGGTTATGTTGAGAAAATATAGGAAAACAAATAAAAGTATAATAGATGTTTATTGCTACTGACATTATGAAGTTGAATGCTTCGGAATTATGAACATTAGAGACAGAGTATTTAGGAATTGTGATTGTTAGGATGAAAAATGTTAGGAAGAACATTTTCGGATTTCCAATTATCGGAGTTGAAAATTTAGGTGAACTTTGGCGCACCCGCGAGTTAGACTCGCGCACCGAGGGTTCCGTACAAACTTTATAATGCGGGCCAATTTTTTTGTTGTTGTATTAACTACACGTTTACGGCTTCAGAGTTTGGCACATGGAGTGACGGTCTATTTGACCCCCAAAACCCGGTTAGTGCATGGTAATACCCCTTGGTAAGACTGGTTTTCAGACTTCGAGCCACTACCTACTGCCTGTTACTAGCGAATGTTAGCATCTACATATTATTAACTAGCTGTACCCGCGATTTCGTCCGCGTGGAATTTAATAAAAAAGTTATTTAGTTTATTTTTCGTTTTTATCTTTACAATTATTATTTATTTTTCTAAAATAAAAGTAGTTCAAGTAACTCGCTATTACATCAGCTATCTACCAGTGAAAGTTCCGTCAAAAGCGGTCCAGCGGTTCTAGAGATTAGCCGAAACAAATAGACAGACAAAAATTGAAAAAAAAAAAAATATATATGTACCGGATATACATTCATATGCATGTAGTAAAAAGGTTATTTTAATATTACAAACAGACACTTCAATTTTATTTATTTGTGTAGGTATTTCGCCTATCTTCTCCTACAAATACATATTCCAGCTATAGAGAGCAGTTACTAGGAATATCAACAATACTTAAACAAACTATCAAATTATAGTGAACACTAAGCTCAGTTTACATGCCTAGTGATCGCAAGTCGCAGGCTTTGCATAAGACGATTACAACAAGGAGCATTACATCAGTGATTACAGAAGACCCATAAAATTTGTTCCTTGGGTTTTTTTCATAACATAACATACCTAAAGCCTGTAATCCCTTAAGAGTTCGGCTGAAGTGTACGCAACAGTCACTCACGTTTCGCCAGTTATGTTTAAGTCCTATGTGATTGGGGCCGAGCCTATTGCCATCTACCGGGCACAAATCCTGCCTCCGTGGCTGCTACTGAGAAATTGCTAATGGAAAAAACCAATAACACTTTGTCCGATGCGGCATTCGAACCCAGGTCCTCATACAGTCCAAGTATTTTAAGTTAAGGCCTTATAATTTCATCATGATGTCACACAGTGGTTTTATTCGGATACTGATTGCATGCACTGGGCATAATCAATGAAGAAGTTCCGAAAAGTATTAACAAATTTATAAAATCAAAATTAAAAAAATCAATATCATTTATTTCAAGTAGGCCAGTTACAGGCACTTTTGAATAGTCAAACAACAATAAAAATGAAGCTACAGTCCCAGTCACAAGACATAATAACTGTGAAAGTACTGTAGTTGCCCATTCCAAAGCGTAGATCTCTATGGAAAAGAATGGACAAGAAACTCCATTGACACTCTTTTAAATCAGAATCTTGTTACAAAGACCTTGGTTACGTAATTCATGTTGAGATGGTACATTATGTGAGAACGATGTAGCAAGACATGCACGTTAAAAGTGTCTTTAGTAAAAACAAAAAAGACAATAAAAAAAAATAGTTCGAAATAAGCCGTGGCTACTAAAAGATGACCAGGCACAATTGATAGCGCGCGTTCACGAACATGACACAATTATTGTTGCGACCGTTCAATTCAATATTGAGTATGCATTAATATTCAACCCAACTACTAAAACCCTCTGTGCGTAGTGCGATACGAACTTAGCCGGTTTATTTTTAACCCCCGACCAAAAAAGAGGGGTGTTATTACAATATAGCAATATGGAGCCCGGTACCGTCAACAACTAGGTGAGCCATGAAGTGATAATAACAAGGCAATCTAGAAGAACGCACAGTTTTGATAGAATCTATACTAATTTTAAAAAGCTGAAGAGTTTGTTTGTTTGAACGCGCTAATCTCAAGAACTACTGGTTCGATTTGAAAGATTATTTCAGTGTTAGATAGCCCATTTATCGAGGAAGGTTATAAGCACGCTAAGACCAATAGGAGCGGAGCAGCAATGAAAGATGTTGCGAAAACGGGGAAAATGTGACGCAGAAAAAGTTGCGCAGGACAGCTAGTGCTTGAATAAAAACGAAATTTGTAGCGTCTATGTCCAAGTTGAGTGAACCGGATCTTCTGTATCTTTCTTTGTTGTGAATCGGAAACTGACTTCGTGTTTGTCATCTACGTAGTGCAGGCTATTCATTTGTGGATTGTCGTCCAATATCTTGAGAAGCGCCTTATTTTATGGTCTGTTTACGGGATTTCTAGATAAGAGTAATGCGTCAAATTACTTACATATTTCTAGCATGGTAAAATAATGCTGTTATTTTGCATCCTCGTCCAATTCAAGGAAGTAACTATATTAATGATTCTAGTCTCGAATCATTAATCGGTAAGTGTGAACCACCCGTGTTTTAAACGCGGCCTGTCTGAATCTCGCCCTACAACCGCGCTTCCACACAATATACAAACAATCTAAAATGTTTATTCGATAATTTCTTATTCTCTAAATCACGTTAAGGGGGTTATTCTGAAATACTGACAAATTTAATCAACAAAAAAAAAGCAGCGTTTATTAACAATTTACTAGGAACTGTAATTTATATTGATTATTTATGTCTTTTCTGACAACCTGCAATCAAATTCCGGAGGTTGTCACATAAGGCATACATAATCGATTAAAATTACGGTATCTAGTTAATTATTACTAGACACTGATTTTTTTGGTTGTTTAAGTTGGTCAGTATTTCAGAAAAACCCCCTTAACGTGGTGTAGGGAATTAGAAATTATTGAATAAACGTTTGAGTTTGTTTGTATGTGTGGAAGCGAGGTTATAGGGCGAGAATCAGACAGGCCCGCGCTTAAAACACGGGTGGTTCATACTTAACGATTTCCATAAATAAGAAAAAAAAAACAAAATTACCTACCCATTTTATTATTGATTCGGGACGAGAATCATTTTGATAGTTACCTCCTTGAATTTGACGAGGATGCAAAACAACATCTTGTATTATGTTGAACAACTAAGTCAAATCTAGCGTGACAGGCGTTTGAGGTGTACGTGTATTGTGACAAGAATGGATAAAGTCAGGAATGAGTATATTAAGGTAAGTTTGAAAGTTTCGCCAGTTACAGATAGGTAAGTTGAAAGGAAATCGAATGTCTTGGTATAGGCATGTGATGAGAGACGAATGTGACTAGAAGAGTGATGAATATAAATGTTGATGTATGGAGAGGGAGAGGAAGACCAAGGAAAATATGGATGCATTGTGTGAGAAATTAAATGAAAGAAAAAGGAGTAAATGATAGCGGGGCGGTTGATAGAGGTTAATGGAAGAAAAAAATGGGTGACGCCGACCCCAAGTAACGTGGGACAAGGGCAAGAAGATGATGTGTTGTTGTGGAGTTTGTACTGCTAGTGCTTAGAATCCCAGTTGAACTTGTTTTGTATAGCTTGATTGATCGCTGTGCGTACAAACTCATTTTAGACCATTTTTATTTTTGTTTGACCGCATAATGAACCTTAAAGCGTTTTAGATCATGTTTTTGTTTGACCGCCTAATGAACCCATCCACCCAATCCAGGAGTTAGTTATTTTTAATTATTTAATGAGAATAGTTGACTAAACTTCTTCGTTCTGCCTGTCTTATTGTCCTTATAACTGTCTTATTGTGTGGTGTGTATTTGTCTCTGATTTTTGGATTACTAACGTTATTTTTAAGCATACTACTAATAAAATTATGGGTCATTGTGTCTGAGAATAAATGAATTGAATTAAAAAAATAGAAGGCAGTAAAGTGCGGGTGTTTTGGGGAACTGTCTTTTGTTATTTTTAGAGAGCGGGAGTGTGACGAGAGCAATTTTATTCAATTTTAAAGAACAGGTGGAAACTAACTGGAGCATTTTTATTGAGAGTTGCTTATGTATCATTATTTATTAAATTAATACTTAAAATTAAATCCATTACTCAATTATTATCATAATTCCAACAATAACAAAATTAATGAAATCTCAACGCCTGTCAACGATTCGTCATCCACGTTTATAGGCTCAATTTTTTATTTATTTAATATAATTAACATATGTATAAGTTGATGGATGAATGGGAGATATATTAATATTTATATATTATGTATAAAAAAATAATTGAAATGACTTCTGCGGCTATTAACATATTATTAGTGTCTTATTGACGGCCGTAAATTGTTATTGAGATTAGAAACTTGAATATAATTATGTTTCGGAGGACGTTGGTTTTATAAGTTATGAATGGAAATATACAGGGCGCTCGGGTTGTTCTTTCAGCTAAGCCACAATGGCCTAGGTTGGTCCGTGGATGGGTGATCACCCATCAGATATCGAGTTTTCTCCGTGCCTATGTGGTAACTTTCTTGCAAGTAGAAAATTACATGTATTGTGTTGTTGAAAGAACTTGAATATCTATAACTTAAAATAGATGGATAAGGCTTTACTTGGTCGCCTTACTAAGGAACAAACAAAAGAAAAACATACACGGTGTAAATCACCTCATCACGAAGCCGTCAACTAAGCATTCTGTACATGAAACTAAGTAACTTTACGCAAAAATTATTGCTGGGAAACGACTTTTTTTTGGGGGGTGTAAAATCATGTTTTGTGGCAGAACTCAATGTAACGCACTCAAAACATTGCGCTGATGAACGGATTGAATAGTACGGGTGTCATGGAGGTGTTTAAAGTATCTAAATCTTACATTAAAAACTTGTATTTAAAAAAATACTAGTCAAAAAGTTGGAACTTTAACCCCTAATATCTCCGTAACTAGAAGGTTCCCAGGTATGGTGTAGAACAAAAAAATGATCGCAATGACAGGGAGAACCAGTGCCTTTCGGCTTCGTTAAGAGGTGTTTTACACCCTTTATAAGGAAGAAACATATTTTTTTTTACAGTCTGTAAAATAAGTATGTTTATATCACACAAGTAGGTACTATACGTGCGATAAATTATCATCATCGCTTACCATCAGGTGAGATAGTGGTCAAGCGCGAGCCTAGTGATAATAATAAAAAAAAAACAATATTATAATTTCTTATACACGTGTAATGAAAACTAGTTTGTTATCAACAGGCTTTACAATTGACGTTGTTTAAAAAAAGAGTTATATAAGATCTTTGCCTTAAAGTGGAAAAAACAAATAATAATAAACATTAAGATTTACAAGGCACTTTAAAAAAACTTCACACCGAAATTACATAACAGAAACAGCAATCAATCAGTTTTTGCGAACCATTTCATTACATAAACCGTATTAAGGTGTGGTCCCATTAAAAATGACGAGCGAACATTAAAACGAGAGTTTCGCGTCTATCGGGCCAATGGGATCGCCCTTTATTCTTTTTTTTAAAGTGAACCCATAAATATAAAACCTTTTTAGTAAAACTGAAAGTTGGAAGGGAAACTCGGAGCTTAAGCTGTACATGCGTTGGTGTGGATTAGTGGTGATTAATTCGAAATTGCAATAATTATATGGAAATTAATTGGAATAGTGGTTCGATTGAAATTAAATTTGGGTCCGAGACCAACTTAGTTAATCAGCCGTGAAGGTGACGGAGTTATAGATAGAATAACAAAACCTGATGTGCCTTCCAATGTCCTGCCAGCGACACCAATGAAACGAATTCCGGACTAGTTTGTTTTTAAATATTAATCAGCGATCCTCTATCAGTCATTAGTGCATCTTTATTATGGGCCTACTTCCGTGGAACTAGCAAGAATTATTTAAAAAAATAATATGTTAAAAAAAAAACACAAGGACAAAGAAGGCCTTTGGTGATGCCTCAAAATAATTTGTAGTTCTTAAATGTGAAGTATTAAAAAAAAAACTATAACGACGAAGAATAAGCATTTTTTTATGCCTTTACACCTTGCCTAGTTTAAATTAATTTTGTAAACCCTGATTTTCTTACTATAAAGTACAGTGTATGCAGAGCACAATGCTCTGGTTTCTCAAAACAATTAGTAAACGAGATTATTATGTAGTAACATACGAACTATGGGCATGGGGCGCAATGTTACAATTTTCGGACTGGAATTTGAACGGAGATCCGTAAAGAATTCGAGGAATAAGAACCTTTTTGGCCAGCAAAGAACACGAAAAATAGATATTTGAGTTTTCCCTGATCACGTTAATCTCCTCTAATACTTACTATAATATTATAAAGCTGAAGAGTTTGTTTGTTCGATTGGTCGAACACGATAATCTCGGGGACCACTGGTCCTTTAAAAAATCTATCTATAACATCACGCTACGACCAATAGGAGCGAAACATCACTGAAAATGTTGCAAAAATGGGGATAATGTGACGCAGATGAAGTTGCGCGGTTCAGATAGCCTAATTATGGTGTATTTAAGGTGGATTAACAGTATTAAATGGGTAAAACTGGTTATAAACAGAAACTACAGAATTCACGCCGGTTACGAGTTTTTTCACGGGTGAAAACCAGCGCTGTGCTGTTGGCCCCCCATAGCACAGCATCATGCTGAGTGGTTACCTACTTCTTGTCGCAGTGACGACGTGCAAGCTGACAACTTTTTAACTTATTTTTTTTTCTTTTTTTTTTTCTTTTTTTTATCTTATTGTTGTATATTTTACCTTATTGTACTTACAAATGTTTGTTATGCTTTGTATGTTTATTGTGTTCATTTTTATTTTGTTTGCACGTCATGTCCCTGCGACAAATAAATATTTTTTCTTACTTTCTTCTTTATCATCGCCGATAAAATCAGTATTAGTAGTTACTCTAGGTCATCTCCCTCCCGGATAAAATCATTGAAAAGCCTTTTTAAATAATTTTCATCTTATACGGAACCACTCTATAAACACAAGTACACACAACTCCCATTAACCAGAAATAAAGTCGGGCACACACTGTCGTTTAATTGCAAGAGAAATGACATCGTAATTAGTCGACATAATTGTTTTTTGGTTTATTTCGTCGCTATGTCGATGTTCACGCCGCTCCACTTGCGGGATAAGCTGGGTTAATGGTGGCTTGTTTTATTTTTTGTGCAGCCAGCTTATAAAGGTTCCCAGACCTACTGCATTTTGGAAGTAATGACGAACGAGGATCGACTATATTCATCACAATGCTGATTAACGATTTCAGCCTAACTTAAGGCTTCCTCAATATAAGTAATGAATTTATCTTAGATGTCTTATGCCACCTGAATAACTGAATATTGTATAACTTTAAATAAATTGCAAAGAAAATACAAATGAAATCCGTAACTGAAAATTTATTAATATATAGTTCTGGCTAGTAACGTCCATAAATGTGGTATCTTGAGATTCAGTAATTTTTATAGTTTACTAGCTGTCCCGCGCAACTTCGTCTGCGTCACATTTTCCCCGTTTTCGCGATATTTTTCATTGCTGCTCCCCTCCTTTTGGTCGTAGCGTAATGAAATATAGCCTATGTCCTTCCCCAGTTTGAAATATATCTTCTTGCCAAATTTCATTAAGATCCGATCAGCCGTTTAGTCGTGAAAAGGTAACAAACAAACAAACAAACAGAGTGACATTCGCATTTATAATATTAGTATGGATTTATATTATGTACATATAAAGCAGTAAACATTTTTGTTCCGGTCTGTTTGTACTTTTAATATTATTTTTTACTCTTCCGTTGTACCTATGTTTATTGTTTTATTTTTGTAATTTTGTATGCACGTCATGTCCCTGCGACAATTTTTTTTTTTTTCTTTCTTCATTTTGTATACCTACAACACACTAATATTAAAAATGAGAATGCATTCTGTACATTACCTACTAAAATACCGGCTGAACGGATGTTGATAAAATTTGGCTACTTTTACCTGACCGAGGTAAAATTTGATTATATTCGATTTCACGTTATGGTCAGCCTTTGTTAAAAATGCTGACCATAACGTAATGCTGTAAAAAAGTGTATTTAGTTATAGGTAAAAGTATCCTTGTTATTGATGGAAAAGTACTAAGAAGTGGTTACATTAAAATATAAAACATATGGGAGCTACATCTGCCAACAAACTGTTTTACAGTTTGGCAGAAGTAATTGTGTAACACGGATATAATCACGAATAAACGCATTTTCATTTTCATTTTGGTGGTACGTTTCAGTGAATTAACTTTTGAATTTCTTTCAGCACCACGGGCAAACAAAAACTAGTCAACAATACATTATTTTCTCCATATTTTTTACGACAGACAATACCTAGCGCCGATAACTCAATATGGCTTCCTTATGCACTCTTACCGTGAAAAATCTCAGGATGTAATAGCATATTTACCAAGCTGTCTGTACCACTAGAATCTTGACAGTATTATAAGATATTATCAATACCATTTCATCCTAGATTCCTTGAAAGAAATCCTAGGAACAGTGTAACTTGCCCATTCCTTTCTTTTTGCACAGTTTCTTGTGACACTTCTGTCTACCCCCTGATGAATGTAAGTGATATGAAACAAAAAGAATCCAGTAAATACATCTTTATCACTAATTATAATTACGCGGAAAATAGCAAAAAATATTAATCTGTATCGATAGGAATATGCGGTGTAGGGTTAGCACTTTTAGAAAGTTTATTTTGTGAAGAAGTTAAGTTTATTTTGTTTTGCTGGGGAGTTTATGCCGCTACTTCTTCTTCACTTAAGTGGCGAAGGGCGGAAGTTTTGGGGGGACTGTCTCTTGTAAATATGACGCACAAAAAGTGCTGATTATCAGCCTAATGAGCGAGCAGAGCGGCGGTGGCCCAGAGAGCGGCGGTGGCCCAGTGGTGGCAGCCCCGACTTACGAGCAGTAAGCCGGGGGTTCGAACCCAGGCAGGCGCATTACTTTGTGTAATTTATTTCATCACCGGCGCTCTCAAAAACGGTGAAGGAAAACATCGTGAGGAAACCGGCATGTCCTAGAACCAAAAATGCGAAGACATGTGACATCTACCAACCCGCACTGGGCCCGCGTGGTGGATTACAGCCCACTCCCTCTCATAGGAGAGGAGGCCTTTGTCCCAGCAGTGGGAACATTATAGGCTAATGATGATGATGATGATCAGCCTAATTTGAATAAATGACTTTTGATTTGTAGTATTTCTCTAAATTCTCCAGATGTCTGGAATAACATGCGTCTTATTACACTACCTTCCGATAAGTACGGGGTAAGTTATTTGGTAAATATTTGATTGAAATGCTAACCCTATTTCTGATGAACAGTTTATTCAGTTTTTTTTTTCAGGTTGGTTGGAAGTCATTCCAACCAACCTGACAGTCATGTAAAATACATTTATTAAGATGCATAAATTACGACATGAAGCGGAAGCCAACATGATTTGGAAAAGGCTAGGCAGGTGGCCTAGGGCCTAGGTGAACTGACAGTTAATGACCAATTTAGAAGCGTCATTATCATCATCATCAGCATAATGTTCCCAACTGCTGGGACACAGGCCTCCTCTCTATGAGAGGGAGTGGGCTGTAATCCACCACGCGGGCCCCGTGCGGGGTGGTAGATGTCACATGTCTTCGCATTTTTAGTTGTAGGCCATGCCGGTTTCCTTACGATGTTTTCCTTCACTGTCTTTGAGGGCAGCGGTGATGAAATAAATTATACAAAGTATTGCGACTGCCTGGGTTCGAACCCACGGCTTACAGCTCGTAAGTCGGGGCTACCACAGCTGGGCCACCACTACTCTCAATTTAGAAGCGTATTCTTAATAAATCGTCACTGAGCAATTTATATCCGTCACTATAAACATCGAACAGGTGTACCTAGATAACGAAAACATTGGTAATGTAAACCTGTATTGTTTTAAGTAGGCATTGAAACAATACAGGTTTACAATTAAAATGTAAACACTCACATATTCGAAGAATGACAACTAGCGCCCCCTGGCACGTTTAACGTGAACTACAGCTGTGACGTAGAATTTGTATCGGGTGCTAAGGATTCCTGACAGCCTATCAAAACCTGCAGGGGGTGATCTTCTTAATATCTTCGAGTCTAGGAGTGTCAGTTGACAGGCAAAGCGTAATAATATACTGGCAGATATTTATCGGCTTAAATGTACAATAGTGAAATGATTTTAAAATAGGCTTACGAGACCAAGTTACTTGGGTGGAGTGGGATTATATTCAGCGAAGACCAAAGAGTACGACAATAGACTCTATTGCAGTATCTCCATCTCGACGTGCTATTTACGATACTTACAAAAACGCCCAACACATCTCAAACCGTAACATCTAACCTAAACTGGGAGAGAGAAGAGGAGGCCTTCGCCCCAGCAGTGGGAAACGTGTAGGGTGATTTTCCTACTAATATTATAAATACGATAGTTTGTGCGAACCGGAAGACGAAGCGTTGGAAGGCCTCCCACTAGGTGGACCGATGACCTGGTGAAGGTTGCAGGGATCCGCTGGATGCGAAGCGCACGGGACCGGTCAATGTGGCGTCACTTGGGGGAGGCCTATGTCCAGCAGTGGACGTCTTTCGGCTGAAATGATGATGATGATGATGATAGGTTGTGAGGGCGTATGGATGTTTGTTACTCTTTCACGCAAAAACTACTTAATGGATTTTGATCTAATTCTGGATAATTTGAGATTCTAGATGAAAATTGGCTCGGGGATAGATAATATTCTGGAATAACAGTTAATATACTTTTTATACCGGTAGGTAGGACGATCCCGTGGAACAATTGCCTAGTAGAATAACCGTGGGCATAGGCTAGCGCTTCATAAATAAGCTGTCTTTGTAAACTCTTATTTTTAAATGAGCCTATCTAGTCCTGAAAGTGATATTGTAACAATAAACTAGAAAAGTTTCTTAAACTGCCAACCCTTACTACAGAATACCATCACGACTAGTCATCTGGTCACTGCCAGTGTAATAGCCAACGTGCGCGCACGCAGGACGCACTAATGAGCAGCTTACTTAGACGTCTGTCTAATAATTAGATAGTTCTAATATCAGCTGTAATTTGAAATAGGAACTATGATGATAAAGCTACTGGGATTAGAAGAATGAGGTGGTTATAGTAGATTGGACTCTCGGTTAGATCGATTTTTCTTAATTCGATCTTTACTGGTCTAGTCATAAAGTATACTTTTGAGAATAGAAACAGCTCGGAAGTAAGACAGTTTTTATGTAATGTAGTGTTTAAAAAAAATGGTACCTTCTGTTTCATCTTGTAGAAAAACCTATATAATTAACAATACTCTAAATCTTTTTTTTTTTTACTTTTCCCCACACTAGAAATTTCTCTTGTATCGTGGGTGCGTTTACAAACATTTAAACTTACATACACAAACAGCCAGACCCGGAACAACTATCTGTAGGCCATACAAATATTCGTTCTGTGCAGGGATCGAACCCGTGACACGCAGCGCAGCAGTCAATCGCTTAGCCACTGCTCCAACCGTGCCGTTCATAAAACGCAAATGGTATTTAACATATTTGTTCGGGTTGGAACCCGTTCGGCAATATTTGTGGAGCAACAAAGCCACTTGGGACTGGGAAGCAATTGCTTGGAGTCCCAAGCAATTACTTTACTACACCATATCAGGTTGTCATTCGATTCATAGTAATTTAAATTTTCCTGTTTCGTCCTTTCTACACACTGTGTTTACATTTCTATTTCCACTTTCCTCTCGCAGGTCTACTGGTTGGTTTTTTTTTTTTTGATAATTGTTTATTTGACATTTTTGTATGGCTCTATCTATTTTTCTATGAATAAGTTATGTAATCAGTCAATTTAATTTAATTTATCTAACTAAGTCAGTATTGTCAATTTTAATGAATGTTGTTATTATTTCGTTTATTTATTTAAAAATTGCAAACTTTTATTAATATTTGCACACCATGCCAATATGGTAAACATGTTAGCACAAGTCCATGTATTTATAACACCTTGCATGCATCATTTTTATAAAATAATTGTATGTACACACATGTTTGAGCAAATAAAGTTATCTGAATCTGAATCTGGACGAAATTTCTTTTGTCTTAATGTACTGTCCTTTTAAGTAGGTAGTTTGTGTGTTCATAAATAAATAAATAAATAGTTCAGCACATACCATCGTTGAATCATATGTTCAGCTTGAAACAATTCGACCTAAATCGAAAGGCTTAGAAACAGGTTAGGCAGAGGTATAGTTACTTAAGCCAAGAGAGAAATGAGACACACTGTAGAAAATCCATATCCCGGCACGTACAACAAAAACCAAAAATACTGATACCTATCTCTGCCTACTCTTTTTCCTCATGACACATATTATGTACCATCATGTACTAGGTTACCTTTGTTTTATAGTTCACGGAATATCTTTGTAAAGTCACGTATATCGTATATAAGACATTTTTTATTTGATTGAGGAAACAATAAAGTTTGCGGTGAAATTTTTGTGAATGATGTGTTCTTCAATGTTGGATATTGCGGTGAAGTTTTCGTTGAAACGGTTTCTCTTTTTACTTCTGTGCCTATTTCCCGCTTTATACAAGGTGTTGTTTTTGCAATCTCGTCAAATTCAAGGAGTTAATATGCTAATGATTCTCGACCCAAATCAATAATAATGGGTAGGCAATTTTTTTTTTCTTATTTACGGAAATGGGTAAGTGTGAATCACCCGTGTTTTAAATGCGGCCATGCGACACGTACAAACAATCTCAAACGTTTATTCGATCATGTCTTATTCCCTAAACCACGTTAAAGGGGTTATTCTGAAATACTGACAAACTTAAACAACCAAAAAAATCAGCGTTTATTAATAATTGACTAGGTACAGTAATTTTAATTGATTATTTATGTCTTTTGTGACAACCTTCTGAGTTTTGACGAGAATGCAAAGCAACACCTTGTATTTAATTTTTTAATCTGGACAGTGGATATAAGTAATGGAGGATCTGATAAACTTGTTACTAAGAGTGACATACGAAACGTTACATTATAACATCACGCCTGTAATCACCGAAGGGTTAGGCAGAGGTGTACTTAATAGTACACCCACATTTAGACAGTTTTATTTAAGTCCCAGCAGAGGAGAGCAGCGGTGGTCCAGTGGTAGTGGCAGTAAGCCGTGGGTTCGAACCCAGGCAGGTGCATTACTTTGTGTAATTTATCACATCACCCCTGCTCTCAAAAACGGTGTAAGAAAACATCGTGAGGAAACGATGATGATGATTAAAAATCAAAATCAAAAGTCATTTATTCAAACTAGGCTGCATAATCAGCAATTTTTGAACGTCAAAATTACAAGACACAGTCCCCCAAAACGCCCGCCCTTCGCCAGTTTTAGCTGGGAAGAAGAAGTGGCGGAACAAACTCCCCAGAAAGTCCCATGTAATTAAGGGGATGGCAATCAAGGGATGGCCCAAGTTCAAACTTCGTTCCAATCCAGGCTGCAACTGAGAAATTAAAGGAAAAACCCAATAACAAATTGCTCTACCCGGTAATCGAACCAAGGAACACCTGCTCAGCAATCGCGCTTGTGACCACTAGACCAACGAGACAGACAATTAGACAAACTAGGCAGAAACAATTGTACATGAGTTTGCAAAAATTACGGCAAATCCCAAACCAAAAAGACATCACTGACTATCGATTGATAAACGACGTAATTCACTTAAAAAGTTGATCTATTCCCATCCAATACCAAGAGCTAATACCATTTGGTATTAGTTTATTTTCGAATTTATTTTCCATTCCCAACGAGTACCACTAAAAATTAAGCTTGTATTACCTACTTAAAAATCTCTCCTCGGGCCTGGAAATATCTATTCATATTCAATTTATTTGCATTCTATAGTGTTTATAGGGTGTTACAAAAATGCTTATAGCTAAGTAATATACATATTAAAATTAAAATAATATTATTAAATGGTAAGCAACCGTTTCTAATTATTATTAACATTATGGAGATAATAGTAACATTCTTACTTAGTTATTAATGCAATTACACAATAACAACTACATATATACATTGTAGTAACATAAGGCAACATGCCAATTTAAATATATTCCAATTTAAAAATGAGATCAAAAGCATTATAGTTATTTACTTACAATTATTAAGATCAACAGTATTATATTAATTAAAGTAGATATTTATTTATAATTATTGAGATAAAATTTTTAGTTTTACCATTATCTTATATTATTACATACTTAAGGGCACATATTCCGTGGACAGGTAAAATGATACATTGGTAAAATGTTACAATAATTTTACTTATTTCAAAGTATAAAATGGTTATTTCAAAGAATTAAAAGTATTAAAAATTATTCCAATGCATTCATATTTTATCATCATTTCCTTTATTTATTTTTATACATATTAATTACATTTTTAAATATTTTTACAAAATTATATACAAAAACATTTAAAAATATAAAAATAGTAGCCCACCGGTATCGGGAACAGGGTCCAAGCCACCGGCGGTCAGGGCTCCAGAGAAAGGAACCTCCTAACGATACTATTATATTATATTATTATTATCATTTTAATTTATATTAAAATATAATTTTTCTGTTAGAAAAAATTTAATTTATTCATAAAAGTACTATATCTAGTTATGTTGCTAATTTCTTCAGGTAATTTATTATACAATTTTATTGATATTATTATACATGGCATCTGATCTAAATCCAGATGTGATCTTTTAAATGTCGGTAACCACACAGTCAAAGCAACCAGTACCTTTAATAAATCTACAATTGAGAAGGATGCATATGATTGCATAACAATTGTCTTACCGTCTGCACATCATACATCCAATACATTATTAAACATGGCCCTATCTGAAATTCTAATGGACGTGGGATCGGCTACTTATCTACCAGATAACCATCACTCAGGATCCTTCCGTTTCATCAGTCATTTGTCGTCGTTGGTCAGTCCTGCTTGTCAGTTCATACTGATGAGAAAAAATGCTGACAAGTCAATGATTTTTAATGAATTGACCGTATCCATATTTGTTCTATTTTTCCATATGAAAAAAATGTTGGTGGAGTTATAAATTGGACTTTTTATTAGAACTAGAAATGCTTGAATCCTTTTATTGGTGACTGATGCTTTAAATCATTCTTTGTGGGGCAGACAGAGATGTTTCTTGATGTCAGTCATAGTGATGAATGTTAGATTTAGATTGACTTAGCTTGCCTGACTATGCTATGTGGATTATTGAAATAGAAGCAGGTTTAAAACTTCATGAATATTATTAAAATTGTAGCGAGGTTAACTATAAACTGCAGTATCTTCTTGTTTTAAAAAGAAAGGTCCCAGTTATCAATTGTAGATCTTTGATAGTGTGTCAGTGCCCGAAACTCTGACAAAAAGTCATACCAAGGAGTGTCGCATTTCCTACTTACTGGCTTGTGGAGATCAGATAGGAATCGCTCAATGTAAAAAACTGAAGAACTGTAAAATACAATCAGCTGCATCTAGTTAGACTTAAATCTGACCCAACATAGTTAGAGAAATGCTGAGCAGATAATAATGGTCTTCTAGTTTTCAATTCGGACTAGCTTCATAAACAAGTCAAGTACTTGTTTATGAAGCTAGTCCGAATTGAAAACTATATAATATTGGAATTCTTCCTTTTTTATTTTATGTCCATAGTGGCCATCCAAAGATTGTTTGGAAGATATCGCTATTAGCAATAAGACCGCCATTGTAACCATACAATTCGCAGTTTTGTAAAACCGTCATGTTTCATTTGGTGTACAATAAAGTTTTATTCTATTCTGTTCTATATTCATTCTCTTGAACTGCTTAATGTCAAAAATTCATTCCTATACGAGTTATATGTATCCGGATTTGAACATTTATTATAGCTAATCGAACGAACCTTGCATTACAAACAAATTCTGTATAAGCATACGAATGAAAATAACTAATCTATACTACCGCCATTGACATACCGGTGTCGTAATTTGGAACTAAAGCTATATATTTATTTGACGTAAGGAGGTACAGTGCGGGGCGCATCGATTCTGTTTAAATCGACAATCGAATGCATTCGAATGAACGAGTCGATTCTAGGTCGATCGTAAAGTACATTAGTGTGGCGGGTTACTGTGAGACTGCGGGGTAACTGACTACTAGTACTACAAAGTGACGTTTTTGTATGTAAATCTATTTTTAGTTCGGTTTGCTGTTGGATTATATTTTTATGTTTCTTTTTTATGTAGATTTGTATTGAAATTAAATTAAGGAAATGTGTCGAAATAATAGAAGTAGTTTGATTTTGTTACATAATTCGGTCTCTTATCTTCGACATCAGAGATACAGTAGGAACTATTGTGGTGCACTCTCAACTTCCTGGCGATACCACATTCGTTTGATTCAAATAATAATACATAACATCACGCCTGTAATTACCGAGGGGTTAAGCAGAGGTTTACTTAATAGTACAGACACATTTCGTCAATTATGCTAAGGGTTTCCTCACGAGGAAACCGGCATGTCCTAGAACTAAAATTTCGAAGACATGTGACATCTACCAACCCGCACTGGGCCCGCGTTGTTGATTACAGCCCACTCCCTCTCTCTAGAGAGGAGGCCTGTGTCCCAGTAGTGGGAAAATTATAGGCTGATGATGATGATGTAATAGGGGGCAATCCTATTGTCACAAAATTTCACAAATTGGGCACAAATCCAAATAATAATATATTTAGTACATAATAAAAAAAAAACTATAACTTCTAAGTTTCGGACTTCTAAGTTTCCAAGAGCTGAAACTGATAGCTTTGAACGAGTTTTAGATGCTGATTGTGTTCATTCTCATTGTAGAAATACAACCTGAACCACAGATTGTATTTACTTTTAATTAAGTAAATACAATCTGTGGCTCAGGCTTTTCCAAAGCTAGCCTTCAAGGACTCTTCCAAAAATATCCTGAACAGAAACTGTTATTTTACATTAAAAAATCATTTTCAACATCAAATACTTAAATAAACTTGAAAAAATACACTCAAGTAAGATGACATAAAGCATAGATCCGTCATTTTTATGAAAGGTCAAAAACAATAGGGGATAATCCTATTTTTTTTTTCTTTGTCCGTCGGGTAGTTTATTGAAAAGTATTGGACACGTATTTTTTCTTTTTTCACGTGGTCATAAAATTACGGAGATATATTGAGTTGAAATGGCGCATGACGTCACTTGTAGGTAAGTTTTATACCCACTTGTGACGTAGTAAGCCCCCACTCTCCAACTTTAATGAGTTATAACTAAGTATTTTTTTGATATTTTGATAAAACAAAAAATACGTGTCTAATATTTTTGAATTACCTGTCTGACGGACAAAATAGAATGTCGTTTTCTTTACCCAGTCCGATCCCCTATTGGTCAAGTAAGAGTTGACTTTTAGAGGTTCCAAATTCAAATCATACATTTTAAACATAAAACTATCTTGGCTCACAGCAGTAAAAACACTTTGTCGGGGGAATACGACCCCAGATCACAGAGCAATTAGCTCCTAGCTCTCCATACTTTTAATCACCGCCAACAGCTCATTTACAAGCTTACCAATCATCACCGACAGTAAGGACGTACAATACCACACGTTAACTACTGATTACCATATCAATAAGCGCACGGAAGCACTGACGTTGCTGGATCGATTTATTTATGAATCGCATTCACACATTCCTGTCTACCCTGTATGGTGATTGTGAGGATGCGGGTTGATTTACGCGAGCATGGAAGTGTTCATCTTTTTCGTGTGCATATTCTATTAGTCTATTTTAAATTTCTGTTGATAATGTTGATATTCAGTTAATTTAATAATGCAAAAATATATTGTTAATTTCCAAAATATTTGCAACACTGTCAATAAACGTATGCCATAAAACCAACGGTGGCCTTTAGTCACCCTCTGACTTCTATCTATGCTGTGTTAGGAGGCAGATATAACCTTCCTTATGAATATACTCAAATTAAATATTAAAAGAGTTACCAACTTGGCAATCCTGTCAGCCTACTGGGCCCTTTTCCTATTGACAACGATGCGGACGAATTTTTTGACACCCTCAATCAATCAATCAAAATCATTTACTTCTAGTAGGCCAGTTACAGGCACTTTTGAATAGTCGAACAACAATAAAAATGAAGCTACAGTCCCAGTCACAAGACATCTCTATGGAGAAGAAAGGGCAAGAAACTCCATGGATACTCTTTTAAATCAGAATCTTGTTACAAAACCTTGGTTACATCATTCCCTGTAATTCTTTTCCCTTTTTGATACTTGGACATTTTTTTTACATTAGATCAATTTATAGTTAGTTAATAGTTTGTAAATAATGTACACACTGAATTCAAATAAAATCCTTTGTTTCTGTTTAAAATTATGAGGACGAGTTATGTTTCGAGGAACAATAAAAGAACGTAGATACATACGTATCAATTGTGATAATAATTTCGTGATAGCCCTTTCCTCCTCATAGATAGGAGGCCGGTGTCCCAACAATGGGAAAATTATACGCTAATTATGCTTTCTTTTGTTGTTTTAACGTGGTTTAGGGAATAAGAAATTATTGAATAAACGTTTGAGATTTTTTGTAAGTGTGTAAGCGATGTTATAAGGCGAGGATCAGACAGGCCGCGTTTAAAACTAAGGGTTGTTCACACTTACTGATTTCCGAGAAAAATAAATATTTCCTACCAATTTCATTCATTTGGGTCCAGAATCATTAGCATAGTTACCTCTTTGAATTTTACGAGAATGTAAAACATCAACTTGTGTATTTCCAAAGAGATTTAATAATAGTTATACAAGCGGACATCGGGCATACTGTCACAAAAAAATTGTAATCCCAAAATTTTTCCAATTTGTCACGCGAATACTACCTGACAAGCGTACGTGTGACTTAAGACAGACCTTGTTACCAAGTAGTAACAAGTAATTGTCTACGATTTACTTCATCTTCTCCGGTCTACCACTTGTGAATATTTGAATGTTTTTACAATCACAGCCACAAAAAACGTAATAATTTTCACCTCCAAAATGCTCGTGTAAATCACTACCAGCCCGAACAGTTTGGAGAAGCAACCTAACACCGCAGTCGAAGCTAGTACGTTTGAAATATGCCCTTATTTACATGTGCGAGCGGCGAGGTGCCAAGAGTTATGCATTTGACCTCCCGACTGCAGTGCCCAGTTTATGCGGGTTTCCAGCAACAGAATTGTCTGAGAAACGTTTTTGAGATGTTTTGTGTGACCCATATTGAAAGAATAGGTGAAATGTTTTAAAGGCACGATTATTGCTGGCTTTTTTTTTGGTTTGAAAATTATGGATTGTCTTGTGGACAGTTTCAGTGATAAGCTGCTGAAGTAAAAGACGTTTTAACCCTTGTAAATGATAAATGATAAATGATGTTTATTTTGCAAGTAGGTTTTTACAAACACTTTTACACGTTTTTTTTTTTAAGCTAGATGGGGCCGGTGTTTCGTACCTGACTACTCTGAGAAGAAACAGCCGAAACAAACTCAGAGGTTCTCTGTTAACTTGTTACTCATTTAAAGTCTAGACATTGCTCAATTTACATGAGGACTATGCAGATTAGTGTCTGAAATCGTCTTTTGAAGAAAGAACCACACAGATTTGAGTGGACCTGTCCAGTCAGTGCAAGCATTTGTCAGTTATCGTGTAGCTCTACCTACCCTGGTGTACTATAAGAACCCTAAATCATCATCATTATTTCAGTCGAAAGACGTCCTCTGCTGGATATAGGCCTCCCCCAAGTTTCGCCACATTGACTGGTCCCGTGCTACTCGTATCCAGCGGATGCCCGCAACCTTAAGACGATGCGTTGGAAGGCCTCCCACTAGGTGGACCGATGACCTGGTGAACCCTAAATAATTTAACGAAATAAAGGGGCCGTCAACCTTACAGTGTTTTTACTGTCCAGATGATTGTACTATGAATGTCAGATACAAATTAAATATCTACTATTTGTTATGATATAGTTGCCATTGCATCGGGGGAAAAATCTGGATAACGCTGGCACATGACCGTGGAGATTAGTACAATAAAAGAGAGGCCTATCCACCCTGCATTGGGTGAATTCAGCGTGTGGATGATGATGATAATTAGTTATGATATCTGCCTCATCTGCCTAGCCTTTCCCCAAACTATCTTGGGGTCGGTTTCCAGTCTAACCGGATGCAGCTGAGTACCAGTATTTTAAATGAAGCGACGGCCCATATGACTGCGGTAACATGATACCCTTAGTAAGACTGGATGTTAGACTTTTGGCTTCTGACTACTCGTAACGACTGTCAAAGATTTACAAAGGACCAACGACTTAACGTGCTTTCCGAGGCACGGAGGAACTCGGTATGTAATATTATGGTCACCCATGCCCGGACCAACCTCCTTAAAGATCGACCTATTTAGCCATGAACTCCTCCTATTATGGTATTCTACAAGTTAACATTAGGATCCACGTAGTAAAGTTTGCCATAAAACAAACAATTCGAGAAATATGGAATCGATCGATGTGACGATGCTTTGGTGGGTGAATGGTTTTTCCACTGAATGATGATAATTTCATCCAACTGAAATTAATAAATTATGAATGTATTTACGTCAATTTTTAACCAAGCCTTAAACGCATGATTAACCGTTTGGCTATTACTTGATAGGTAAAAATCCCTGTTTTCTGTTAATAAATCAATATCGCTATAGTTTTTACTAGAACAACCAAAGTCTCATACAAAATAATCACTAACAGAAAATCATACTTGCTCTACCTACCCACTAGTATTTAATACAAGGATGAAGGCATAAAATAATTCGCGAGATCCATGATACCGGCCACGGGAACTGCATTAGCCTTGATTGTTAACATCATCAGCGCGGCTCAGGTTTTAGGGGTCCGTTGGTAAAGGTCACGAAGGGTCTGATTAAAAGTCATGTGACGTTATTTATTTTTGTACTGAAAATTGGACAAGAGTTAAGATGTTAAACATATACAAGGTGTTGTTTTGCAGCCTCGTCAAAGTTCAGGATGTTGTCACAAAAGACATACATAGCCAATATAAATTACGATACCTAGATAATTATTAAAAAACACTGCTTTATTCATTGTTTAAATTTGTCAGTATTTCAGAATAACCCCCCTCTTAACGTGGTTTAGAAAATAAAAAAATAGCAAATAAACGTTTGAGATATTTTTTGTGTGTAAGCGAGGTTATAAGGCGAGGATCAGACGTGTCGTGTTAAAGACACGGGTGGTTCACACTTACGTATTTCCGTAAATACATTTTATTATTGATTTGGGTAGAGAATCATGCATAGTTACATACTCAAACTCAAAGCATTTATTTCAATTAGACCATTACAGGCACTTTTGAAAGTCTAAAAACAAAATAAAACGTGAAGCTACAGTCCCATTCACAAGGCATAATAACTTGTGAAAGTACTGTAGTTGCCCATTCCGTAGCGTAGATCTCTATAGAGAAGAATGGGCAAGAAACTCCATGGACACTCTTTTAAATCAAAATATGTTACAAAATCTTGGTTACATCATTCATGTTAAGAATTACAAATATGTGAGAACGATGTAGAAATACGGGCAAGTTAAGAGCGTCCAGAGTAAAAGATTAAATCAGTAATAAAAAAAAAGTACTTAATTAAAATAAACCGTGGCAGCTAAGAGATAACCAGTCACAACTGACAGCGCCCGTTCATAAACATGACGCATGTATCAGCCATCATTCAACTCAACCTTACCTCCTTGAATTTGACGAAGATGCAAAACAACACCTTGTATATTTATTTAATAAGGATCTCCAACAAAAGCATGACTTATCGTACGGTCTAAAAGTATCCGGCCTACACACTTCAAATTAATCAGAGATATAAAACTATCATGGCATGAAATAACAAGTCTTCTCTACCCACGGTTAAAAAAAAATGATATTTTTGTTTAATTTCGTCTCCCTTTATTTCAATCCATTTTTGTTTAGATAATATTAAGAGCGTTTTTTTCGTTTTTTTTTTCATACAAAGTTTCAAGTCAAAAACCATTTTCGAAATGTATATAAAAAAAAAAGATAATCGGAAATTTCTGTTTCTGTAGATAATTTCTAATCGGTCTAATGTAGCCGTAACACTATTTTTGAAAAATGATTTTAGAACCTTTTAAACTTATATGTATCCTGCTTATGCGTATGAAGTTTCATTAAAATCGGTTCAACAGTCATTTCGGGAAATAAGGACTTGAAAGTTTGTAAGACGTAAACGCTCTTATTCCTTAATTTTATAGTTGAAGCCGGAAACTTTTGGAAACCATACCATGTATAAAATGGACAACAAACAATAGTACTTTTTTTGTTGTCCATTTTCCCTCCTATTTAACTATTTATCCAATGCGATGCACTTATTGCGATGCGATAAGTGCATCGCATTGGATAAATAGTTAAATGAGTTGGTTGCCAGTTATAATTTGTTCAGGCCCTTTTTATAATGGAACAGAATCACATAATGTAGGAAAATTTGATGTAAAATGAATAATTTTTCAATACTTTACAATCCTTCTCGAGATTCTGCTTTTTCATAATAATCTTTATTATCCCTATGTAGAATATAGGACAGTTCACACTATGGATTTGAGGTAGATACATAAGGAAAAAAAAGATGCGATCCCTTAATGCCTAACACTAAATCGAACTTGCATTAAACTAAATTAAGACTCTTCTCCCAATATCTGAACCTTCTCAAAAAACATACTGAACCCTCACCCAAAAAAAGAACTCAAATTCACCGCAAGTTTTAACATAATTTCCAACCATAACGGTTATTGCACCCGAAATCATAACGAGCATATAAAATATTGTATGGTATCCATCTGCATGATATATGACCAAAATTAACCGACGAACAAAATGTTACAGGCCGTTTTGCCCGCATAAACGTTAAGAATTAACTTGCGCACTTGTTTTAAAGAAATAATGTTTGCGCATCAGTCTTCGTGTTGTGTCGGTTAAAGATCTTTAAGGTTCATATAAACTTATGCGAGAGAAAGTGTTATATGTTATTATGGTACTTTGGGGAAGTTTGTTAAATATAATAGTGCGAAAAGGTTACGCTAATGTGTTACCACAACAATCGATCGATCGTCGATCGATGCCATCGAACGACAGCAGTCGACGTTGATTGATCGAATGGTTTAGTAGAAACTGTCGATCGACGTCAACTAATCCATTCTACAATTGAATGATAGCCTCGATCGATGGTCGACCAATAGGGATGATGACTGGGTACAGAAAACGAAATTCTATTTTGTCCGTCAATCAGGTAATACAAAAATATTAGATACGTATTTTTTGTTTTATCAATTTAACAAATAAGTACTTAGGCAGAACGCATTAAAGTTGGAGAGTGGGGGCTCACTACGTCATAACTAGGTATAAAATGTACTGAGCCGTGACGTCATGCGCCATTTCAACTCAAAATATCTCCGTAATTTTACGATTACGTGAAAAAAGAAAAAATACGTGTCAAATACTTTTTAATAATCTACCCGATAGACAAATTAAAAAAAATGAGTCACCATCCCTATTGGTGTAGTATAGAAACTGTCGATCGACGTCGAGTAATGCATTCTACCATAGATCGATGGCATCGATCGACGATCGATTTATTGGTGTGGTAATACCCTAACTGAAACAAAACTAATGAAGATTATAGAAATAATCATTTTGGAGGTTTACTGGAGAGAGTGTATAGAATAGACGTGTCCTATCAAATCATCATCATGCAGCTTAATATCAATATTCTACAGGAATTGATTGTCTGTTTGACCTCCACAACCCCGTAAGTACTGGGTTATAAGATATCCGTTGGTAAGACTTGTTGCCAGACTTTCGGGCCACTGTCTACTTTTAACGACTGCCAAAGATTTACAAATGACAGCCGGCACCAGCGGCTTAACGTGCTTCCCGAGGCATGGAGAAAACTCGGTATGAATGTAACCACCCCTGGTTACCCATCCACCATACCAACCTAGGCAAGCGTAGCATAACCTAAAGATCGACATGAGCGGCTGTTATTATTTCCGACGAGCTCCTCACAAGTGATTAAATTATTTCAATGTTATAGTATTACTTTTGCTATTTATTGAGTAGAATCTGTTAATCGGAAGGCTAAAGGCGGAAACATCTTACGGAAACATCTTACGTAAGTGTGTTTCCGCCTTAAATTGGAACTAAGTTTTGCGTTAATGGCTAATGAAAGTGGCCCAGCGTATTACTGGCAACAGATGAGTAGACCACTAAAGATTTCGAAAAACACTATTCTTATATTGACAGTAGGGTAAAAACTGTCCCCAGAGGGTGGTAGCCGTAAGGCTGGTCCGGGGGTACCGTACGATCTCCGGCGAGGCGGCGAGCCTCTTGGCCGGATTGCCGCCATGGGATCTGGAGGCGATGGTCCTCGCGCGCCTGCATGAATGGCGCGCGGAGGCACTATGCCGGGGGGAAACTCCGCTGCCGCGGCAAATTGTCGCTCAGCGGACAGACCTCCGGCGCCATCTCATGGTGGCATGGAGACAGCGACTATCGCAACCACGTGCAGGGCACGCCACAATAGTGGCGATAAGTCCCCTCTTTGAGGAGTGGCTAGAGAGGCGGCACGGCGCCCTCACCTTCCGCCTGACGCAGGTCCTCACCGGACACGGTTGTTTCGGGAGGTTCCTGCACCGAATTGGGCGGGAGGAAACGCCCGGGTGTTACCATTGTGAGGATCGGCCGGAGGACACGGTGGAGCACACCGTGGAGCTCTGCCCCGCTTGGGCTGAGCACCGCCGTGTCCTCGTAGCGGCGATTGGCGGCGGTGACCTCTCGCGACCGGCCCTGGTTCAATCCATGGTCCGGAGCGAGAGGGAATGGGAAGCCGTCGCCTCCTTCTGCGAAGCAGTCATGCTAGCGAAGGAGGTGGCGGAACGTGAGAGGGAGAGAACCTCACGTCCCAGCCGCCGCGGGAGACGCCCCGGGCGTCGGGGGGCAACCAGTGGCCCCCGGCCACCGTAGGCGCGAGCCTGTGGACGGTGAGTAATGGGCTAGCTCACCGTCCGTCCGTCTTATGACGACAGGCCGTGTCGACGGCGCGTACGTGTTCCACGCGCGCCTCAAGGAGATGTCAGCGAACCGGAAGGGGCCCGAGAGGGCCGATGCCTGCCAGGGCTGCGGGTTGTTCGAAAGAGATACCGCGGCCCTGGAACAAAAAGGGCGAAGAAGGAACATGGGTGGGTTTTAGTCAGTACAAGTCTGACACTCCCTCCTGCTCCGCCCAGAGCGGGAGAAGTCATTTGATGATTTCCCATCCGAAAAAAAAAAAAAAAAAAAAAGGGTAAAAACTGTCCATTTTCCTCTCAAAGGACACAAGGTTCTAATCGATTCTGTAACCGTGGCAAAGTTAACAGTTTTCGGTAACTCTTGTCAGAGTGGTCGTGGTTGCGCAGACGAGGTACCTGGGGAGATGTTCTGTGGGTCGTTGACTCCCCCGAGGATAGCTCTTTAAGCGATATGCTTCCATTTCTGCCGATTGGAGAACTTGCGAGTACACTGGAGCATGGTGGACTCAGTAACTTTCTTGATCAGGTCAGTCCAGCGAGTTGGCCGCGTGATCTTTTGCCTTCCACTTGGCCCTGAACAACCAACTGGTTTACGGTAACAGAACGATTCAATTCTTTACGAAAACAGTTCTAAAGAAAACAGTTTGACATTCTTAAATTAATCTTGTGTGAATGTGCCAATTTGTATGCAAAGTTAATTTCATTCCTAGACTTAGGGACGAGGAAAGGCATTAATCTTAATATAAATTCAAAAGGTTTGAAGTGAATGGTCTTAGTGAATTGGATTCTATCATTCTATAATGTTGGATTACTTTAAAATGGTTACGTTATGGTGTGAAAATTAGTCTGTGGACAGTTAAGTGTTGGAAAACCTACATATTTCTTGATTGTATATATTTATTATGCAAAAATATTATAATCCCTTTATCATGTGAATTTATTCGGACAAGAAATTGCCATTTTGTTGGTTAAAAAGTTTGGTACTACAAAGATTTTTATTTTAGAAATAGGATTGGGGTTAAACCCTTGAAATTGTTAACAAAATCCGAATTTAAATAGGAAAGTAATATTTTTTTATAATAATTTCACGAGGACGAAAGTCGCAGGTTACAGCTAGTATTTATAAATAATTATTTGCAACAATACAACACACATCACAACAACAACGTGCAATTCTACGTCGTAATAATTAAGTTATTCATTAATCTTAGTAGATTACACTTTTACTGATTACGATTTTTAATTTAATTATTACGATGTACAATTGTACATTGTTGTTGTGTGTTGTGTTGTGCGGTGTGTTGTATTGTTGTGTTGTTGTTGTGTATTGTAGGTTTGCCGTTGCCTATTGGATGCATTGAAAGTCTTTTCCCAAAGGTTTATTAAGTCATCTGGTTTTTGCTTTAAAAGATGAACTTATTTCAATACATTTAACATTAACACTACACCACACATACATTTGATTGATTACAAATTACAAGAGCAGGCTGCCTGCTCACCCTACGAACTGTATCTGTCGTTAATATTAATGTCGGTTGATTCAATTTGCACAGCTTTTTGCATCAACTCGAGTATAATGCACTTTCCCATGAGAATATAATCATTTATTTTTGTTTAATGCAAATTATGTTGGGTACTAAGTTACAGTACTGGCTATGCTTGTGGACGTAGAAGTTTATGAATACTTGTTTATATTTTACTTAATGGCAATCAGGGCAGAAAAGACAGTTACTTTGTAAAAGGAAAGGATAACCTTTTCGGGTGGAGGTTCATAGATGACTCAGCTCTGGAGTGTAAATGTGGTGCTGCCCCACAAATGATAGGATACTTGATATCGTGTCCTGCCTGTCCTGTTGCTTGCACATCACAGGAGCTGATAGACGCTACTGGATTCTGAAACATTTCTCCGACACTCGTTTCGCCGTTGAACGGTTCACCGACAGAACGATTCACTTTTCATTTTTTCACCGATATAACGTTTCGACGGCGAACGATTCGCCGACAGAACGATTCACTATTGAATATTTCATCGATGGAACCTTTCCTCGGCAAACGATTCGCCGACACAACTGTTCATCTGCCCCTGGGGTATAAAACATAGGTATTCGACATGTAGACCTGTTTCCGTTTATTGTTTACACCTGAATCAAGTTGTGAAGACGAAACTTAAAGTTTTATGCAACAGAACCTCACGTCAAAGCCGCCGCGGGAGACCGACACAAAAAGATGTTCATAATGCAACAGCTCAATTCTTGTGTTTATTGTCAAGTTACAAGCTATTTGAATGAATTTTTTGGTGGCTCTTTAGTCAACTGATCCCACTAATTGGTATTGCTTCATATTCCGCATATTCTCTACCCTGGACACGAGTTGCTACGGCTGGCCTGAAAGTCCTAAAATACAATCCAGCCACAGATTGGCCAAAGCAAGAAAAAACCCGTTGAGGTGGAGATTCACATATAACTCTGCCGTAGAGTGTAAATGTGGTGCGATCCTACAAACGATGAAACACACACAGCTGATCAACGCTACTGAAAGTGCGAAACTCTTTACCAAATTTTGGGCTGTCTCAATTTGAATTGTCATCGACACGCTAAGAAGTAGAGGATCATAATCATCTTGCCAGCGACAAGAAGAAGAAGATCATTATCATGCACAGCATCTTCACGTACTGTTAAGATTTTTAAGACTTTGATTTTTAAGTAAACAGACGGACAAACCCCCTCAAAATACGATACAACAATAACAAATTATATAACGATAATAATTGATTACTGGTTATTACGCCCCAGTCTGGCCTCTGACTCTATTAGATCAGTCATCTCCGAATGAACTGGATTGCTCTAATATTATCTACTTACTACTTAGGTATTAGAATCTGGGGCTTCACTGTAATCAACTATCTTTTGAACGTAGATTTACGCGTGTGGGGTTTGGAATTAATGTTTTGTTTTTAAATAGGTCCCAAGGTAGTAAAATAATGTAGAAATTAATTTAATTATGATAGTGGTACATTGAAAATAATACTTAACCCTTGACCCAAAATGAATATGATCCTGGTAAGGAAAATTAAAGTCATTACGGCCATATTTTGTGCAGATACTTTCAAATTATTATTGAAAGTAGGTTTCATCAAAAGGACACAAGGTACCTACTCTTACCAACAATTAGGTATGTAGGTACCTAATTAAAAAGAAAATTCAATTATGAAACTTCCTAAAACTTATCGACTTACTAATATAAAGAACTACTTACGTTTATAAATCTTGCCATTTTCCTTAATACCTTCATAAGGTTTTTTAATACTTAATTCCGTGAAAGATTTCGTAAAACTATAAATATTTTTTTTGCGAACCGTTTCTGTACGTAGATGCCGTAAAAGCGCTCACATTTTAACGATTTGCTCGATTTAAAAAAAAAAAACAAGCCAAGTGCTAGTCGGACTCGTGAACGAGGGGTTCCGTACCATTATTTAGGAAAAGGAGCAAAAAAAAACATTTTTTTTTTTATGGGAGATCCCTTAAATATTTATTTTATTCTATTTTTTGTATTTTTTGTTATAGCGGCAACAGCAATACATAATCTGTAGAAATTTCAACTGGCTAAATATCACGGTTCATGAGATACAGCCTGGTGACAGGCGAACGGACGGACGGACAGCGAAGTCTCAGTAATAGGGTTCCGTTTGACCGTTTGGGTACGGAACCCAAAAATGTTACGGCCTACGACTCGTAACTTATAATCCAAACAAATCTACAATGTAAAACTCGTCCAATCTCACAGTACCTACAACTCAATAACCCAATAATGATTGAATTTCTAAGACGACCGCCACAAAAACTGTACCAAAGGCGCCGCAGAATGCAAAGTCACGCTTCCTAACTGATTTAATTACGACGGTCTTGATCTCTTTATAATAATGGCGTCTCGTTGATGCCTGAGTGAGGCGTAGACCTGTATTTTGTTGCTGGCTTCGTATGGTACTGGTTTACATTGTAGATTATTGTTATTGAAATATGGAGAGTACTTGTAATGCAAGAATAATCATGAACAAGCGTGCAAGGGGACAAATAAGATCGTAATAGCCATAGGACATGCCATCATGGTTCAGTTTTACCCTGCCCTTCTTATGATATTAAAGGTCTTCATCAGCCTATAATGTTCCCACTGCTGGGACACAGGCCTCCTCTCTATGAGAGGGAGTGGGCTGTAATCCACCACGCGGGCCCAGTGCGGGTTGGTAGATGTCACATGTCTTCGAACTTTTAGTTCTAGGACATGCCGGTTTGCTCACGATGTTTTCCTTCACCGTTTATGAGGGCAGCGGTGATGAAATAAATAACAAAAAGTAATGTGCCTGTCTGGGTTTGAACTTACGACTTACTGCTCGTAAGTCGGGGCTGCCACCACTGGGCCACTACTGCTCTCGGATATTGAAACATTTTCTATATTTAGTTTTTTATTTATACTGAATTTGAGAATACGTACTTTGCTAATGTAGTGGGTGTGCGTATAGATAGATTAATCGATCTCTTTATTATTGTGTAGATATACTATCTCTTTGGTCCAGTGGTTGCAAGAGCGCCTGCTGGGCATGAGGTCTTGGTTTCGATTCCAAGGTCGGACAACTGTTATTGGGTTTTGACATCACGAATTTCTCAGTGGCAGCCATGGAGGTTCTATTTGTACCCGGCTGATGGCAATAAGCTGCCCCCTATTACATGGGACTTAAAGATAACGGTGTCACCTTGTTTCGCAGACAGAAGTTTCACAGAATTTCGTTTCCCAGAAAATGTTTCACATAATATTTGGTCCTCGTATTTTTATTTCGAATATTTTTGTTTCAACTACTATTTACTTGAATGAAACATATTTTACAGAAACACATTTCAATGAATTTTATAATCACATTTTTTTATTTAACAAATTTATTAAACAGTAGAATTACTTTTTAACGAATTTTGTTTGTTCGATGTATGTTTCCATGGTATTTTATTTCAACGAAATTATTAACCTTAAATCAAAATATTGTCCTTGAAAGTCAATATGTTGTACTACAAAAGTTAGTGACAAAAACGAATGGCTGCAAACCAGACTCCACGTAGTCTTGTCTGCCCTACCCCTAGAGTTTAATTGAAGCCCGCGTAGTCGCGGAGGGATGAGGCGGCCCGCGAGCTGAGGAGCAGGTGGTATCTATCGCATGCCGCCGCGGCTGAGGCTGGCCGGCTTGCCGGCCAGCAAGCCGAAGCTGCGGTGGTGAGCGTTAATACCATCTGCGACGATGAACTCGCGTGGGGCCGCCGGTGCTCCGCAGCGCCGGAGCCGTGACAGAAACCATGTTTGTTGCATGCTGCATGCTTGCTTGCACGCTGCATGTTGCATGCTTGCTTGCATGCTACATGCTTGCTTGCATGCTGCGTGCAACAAGCATGAACACCATTAGTCAGAATAAACAGACTGTTTTCCTGCTTGACAAGAATTTAACTGCATTATTTTTGTGAATGCGGTGTTGTAATTTTATAGGAAGGTATGTATTTTTCAAAGGTATGAGTTTTAGAAACTGTCACTCCATAAAATGTAATTCTTCGTGTAGTTTTATGTGAAACAAACAATATGTGGATAAAGAATATTTGATTTGTTATTCTATGATATGAATATTCTATTATTAAACTTTATTTGAAACAAAAATTGATGATTTAAATTTCTTCAAAGTAAGTATTCTGCGTATTGATTATTCTATGAAATGATAATATGACAAACAATTTATGTGAAACGAAATTCGATGAAACAATTAGCGACGAAACAACGCACAACCAAAGATAACTGGTGATATGAGGATGTACTATTAGGTATACCTTTGCCTAACCTTTGGGGATATTCCTCACATAATTATATAAAGGCGTTGCGACTGTCGTCAATAGGAAATTTATATGTTGAAAAAACACTGTCCGATCCCAAAGGGGCATATAGGTACACCAATGACATTACCAAATAAAATAAGAAACATAACATAGGTATTCATGAAAATTAACGTATTAATGAATTTTAAAAACCCGATTTTTGTGCGAAAATTATTTCCCTAAAATCTATCAAACTTTAAAAATGAGGGAACACCATCTTCGGCATTTGTATGTTCGATCGTCAGTTATTTCTTTATGAATTTGATTACGTCACTATTTGAGAAGCGACCGGAGTGTTGTCCTGTGTTGCCATGTCAGTTTCCTCATTTTACTACATTTTATTTAATTTTTGTAGGGGTATTTTTTTTGCTTGATAACCACAATACAAACATAAATATAATCTAATCTCGAAACATAGTAACACCCTCGCGGATCGGACAGGTTTTTTTTCATTATTATATACTCCCCTCGAATTTCGATCAGCGCGCTCCAGTACTTTTTTCTATACGATGCCTTTACTAACTAAAAAAGCTTCATTCAAGAATACTAACATAATATTAAAAATATCATACCTTACATAGAAAACACCTGACATTATTCCACTCAATATTTTATCCTAAACTTCCTACAAAAAGCAAAAGCTTACTGAATGAGAGAGGATATTACCATATTGAGATCAGTGAGAAGATTAATATTTTTTATCCAGCCCCATTTATTGCTGAGGATGTGTGTAAATATGTAGAACGATCAATTTACTTGGATCACGTAGAAAACTAAATGGGAGCGAGACAATTCTCACCTTTATTTAATTCTCGTGATGAATTCTTTTAGTTAAGGTGAAGATAACTAATGTGATGGAGAAAAAAAAAGCTGTAAACGGATCGATCCTCCACGAAGCCGTCAACCAAACATTCTGTACATAAAATTATGTAACTCTACGCAAAAAAAGATATGTAACAGCATTTTTTTTGTTTTTTTTTTTTTTTAACTTTGCCCCAGACTAGAAATTTCTCCTGTATCGTGGGTGCATTTACAAACATTTAAACTCACATACACAAACAGCCAGACCCGGAACAACTATCTGTAGGCCATACAAATATTTGTTCCGTGCGGGGATCGAACCCGCGAGATGCAGCGCAGCAGTCGTTCGCTCAACCACTGCGCCAACCGTGCCGTCAAAAAAAAGATGTTAGGACAAAACCTTTTTTCGTGTGTGACGCATTCATAAAACTGTGCTAATGCATGCATTGAATAGTAAACGGGTCATGACGGTATTTAAAGTTATAACTTTAAAAACTAGAATCTAAAAAGAAACATGTGAAAATAGGAACTTTAAACTCTAATATCTCCGCAGCTAGGTATGTTCTTAAGCAAAAAAAAATGATCTTAATGACGGAGAGAACAAGTGCCTTTCGGTTTCGTTAGGGGCTAATTTCTACCTTTATAACAGTGTAGGTATTAGACATAATGAAAAACAATTACATAACACTTAACTAGATAAAGATAGAGTTTACTTGTGATCTTTTCTATCATCTCACGTTCGACGATAAGACTTTTATTCAACTAGCCCTTAACTTGTGTGTAGTTGCGCCCTATATCTATCTCTATAAGGTAGTTAATTACGGAAATACTTGACACTTATTAGTTTAGAGGCCATTTCTCACCTTGCTCAGAAACCGACATTTTTACTGCAGAATTTACTTACAAAAACTTTACTTAGAAATGGACAAGGAGCTTTGAAAGCATGGAGGAAAGTCTTGGTAGGGGAGAGGAATTTATCATCATCATCAGCCTATATTGTTCCCACTGCTGGGATGCAGGCCTCCTCTCTATGAGAGTGAATGGGCTGTAATCCACCACGCGGGCCCAGTGCGGGTTGGTAGATGTCACATGTTTTCGAATTTTTAGTCCTAGGACACGCCGGTTTCCTCACGATGTTTTCCTTCACCGTTTTTGAGAGCAGCGGTGATGAAATAAAATTACACAAAGTAATGTGCCTGCCAGGGTTCGAACGTACGACTTACTGCTCGTAAGTCGGGGCTGCTACCACTGGGCCACCGCTGCTCTCAGGAAGGACGAATGGAGGAGGAATTCATGTGTTTCGTTAAAAAATATAACTAACAAAATGTGGGTGCAGTATTAAGAACATCTCTGCCTGACCCTTCCGAGATAACAGGGTTGATATGTTTATTTCTTACAAGTTATAGTAAAAGAATAATCTTTAATGAAGCTTGTAAATACTGTAACTGAGAATATTTATAAAATAAACATTCAACCAGCATGTAGCCCTGATTAATTTACCAGTAAATACATACTGACAGGACCAGCGGTTCCGTTTACCCACTAAGGCAAAACTGGTGTGAAGTGCCAATAAAACGTGACAAAATATGTTAATGTTGATACTTTAAGAGCTTGGCGGACAAATAAATATGTACGGAACCCGTATATGTAACGGAAGTGACTGTGATTTAGTTTAGTAGGGGATTTCCCAAGGTTTGACGTTACATGCAGATAGGTACATTTAAGGTATAATCAAATAAATAAAAAGTAATACAAGGTGTTGTTTTGCATCCTCGTCAAATTCAAGGAGGTAACTATTCTCTCGCTAATGATTCTCGTCCCGAATCAATAATAAAATTAGTAGGTAATTTTTCTTTTTTTCTATTTTGCGTGAAATCGGAAAGTGTGAACCACCCGTGTTTTAAACATAGCCGGCTGATCCTAGCCTTATAACCTCGCTTACACACAAATAAAAAATCTCAAACGGTTATTCGATAATCTCTTATTCCCTAAACCACGTTAAAGGGGTCATTCCGAAATACTGACAAACTTAAAATACCCAAAAAAATCAGCATTTATTAATAATAAACTAGGTACCGTAATTTTAATTGATTATTTATGTTTTTTGTGACAACCTCCTGAATTTTGACGAGAATGCAAAACAACACCGTGTATACCTAGACTTATAGATTATATACTTAATTAAGCAATGGGGTTAGTTTATAAACTTAGCATTTTTTTTTAACCTTTTTTGATTCGATTTTGATTCGATAAGTCGTATGTCTATCTTGTTTTGGCATAACGAAAGCGAGCGAGATAGACATTCGACTTTCCGAATCGAAATCGAATCCGAGCGTTTGTGAATACGGGGGCTGGATCATAGGCCCACTCCTGGGCAAAGGCCTCTCAGCACTTCTTTATCCACTTTACTCGTACTTTGCTTAAAGTAAGAATAATTTTAAACCCCAAGAATGTATATTCTATTATCATAAAATTCTTAAAACTTAAAATATGTCGGAGACGGTCATTAGTACGGACATGAATCGAAAGCGCGCCAAAAGCGACCTACTTACCAGTCTACCCACACCTAAGCGCGCTTACTACAGAGTCGTGATGTTTCGAGCTCGCGGCGAAGAGAATAGTCAGTGTCTGATCGAGGCGGAGTCAAGACGTCCCGAAACTGTAACCCGATTTATTGTGTCTAGTGTTACTGTGTTGGATTGTAATTTCAAGTAATTTGTTAGTTCGATAAAAGCAGTGTACTTTGTGTATAGAAAGAATCTGGTTCTTCTAACCTAACAGACAGATGTGTTGCTGGGGAGTTTGTTCCGCCACTTCTTCTTCCCAGCTAAAACACTAGGAAGTGGCAAAGGGCGGGCGTTTTGGGGGACTGTCTCTTGTAATTTTGACATTCAAAGAGTGCTGATTATCAGCCTAGTTTGAATAAATGACTTTTGATTTTGTAGTGTGTGTTTTCATAGCACGAAACCCATGTTCTGCCCACATGAAGACCGTGTCTAACGAAATAAAATCACCTCCCTACGACAAATATATATTTTCAAGTTCGTAGTATTTTGGAGAAATTGTAATCCTTTTAAGCTATTAGCTTGAGAACGTGAATAACGCTATTATATTTTCGAAGTTTTTAAGGGAATAGGGCTTTGAAATACAGAAAATCAAAGAAATGAAAACGTTTATTGGTGAAAAAACGAAATATATGAAAGGAACTTCAATGGGATTATGAGTGAGTTAGATACTCTGTTACTTCTGCTGGACAGGTCGTTGCGTGAAATCACTTGATGATTGTACCTACCACTAGTCCATCAGAAGCAATTATCAGCTGTAGTATACTGCTTACTGGCTCGAGGAGGCACGGGAAAAGAGCTCATGGGTGGAGTTGGGGAGGCCTTTGCTCAGAGTGGGACAGTGCAGTACGGACTTAAAAAAAAACTGCCGTAAATACGAATACCCTTCGAGTAAAATATTACCAAGTCGTTTAGTACCTGTACATGACATTCTTGCCTATATTGTATCTCCACTAAACTTTGGAAAGACGCCATATGAGTAATATCAATATTTTCGAGGTCATCCTTTATTAAGAAGACCAAATCAAGCAAGCATTGCATAAAGACCTCCTGAAACATTATTTAAAGGAGGTTGCCCAACGCTTGCCAAAATATTCACTAGAATTATGACAATGAAAGTGACACCGAAAATTATGCACACGAACAATAACATATCACAATCAAGCCTCGATTGAATCGAATCGTTTTTGGTACCGATTCGATTCGGTACGATTTACGATATGAAATCGAATGATAAATATATGTGCGTAAACGAATTTTTAATTTAATGTTTGTACTTGGAATTGCCAGTGGCCAGATGGGCTGTTGGCCTCGGAATGGCTAAGGGTGACAAAGTAAAGGTCAGGTAAAGGTCTCAAGCTCTTTGCCGTGAAGAGTTGCCAGTATTTAGACATGGCGTAAGGAGAAAGCAGTGATGACCAACTGGTAACGGAACAAAACATTGAAGGATACGATATTTATTGTGATTATATTGGCGTCTCCTAGAACCAAAAAGTTAAAAAAAAACTTGAGAGGTGTCAAGGGACACCCGGATGGAACGAAGTTTCTTTCACGTACATAATATCAATACATTTTAGATTTAAGTTAGTGTGCGAAAAATAAAATATTTAATTTAAGGAAGATTCATCCTTAATTCGAAGCAATACGTCTTACTTAACTGCACAACCGAATTTGTACTTTGTAGTTCGGTCACTCAAAATAATAATCATATCTATCCTCACTCACATACACACCCCAATTGTACGTAATTTAAGGAAATTTCAACTTTATTTTAAAGAAATAAAGCTTACAATAGCTTACTATAGCAAAAAGTGTCGTGACAACTTTTCGTAAGAATTTTTTCCGTCTAGCCCCCTTTCACAACGCGCGATAAGGAACTTCGTTCCAACATTCGACATATACTATAAATCCGCATAGGGCCGTCGTGGATGGATTATATTATTACCAACGCTTTTTTATTGGCAGGAGGTGTGTCCTAGCCCAAACATAATAGACTGTTTAGATGTTGAAACAGATAAGATAAAATGCTTATTTATAGAGTTTTAGCAAAACTTTTGTTTTTAAAATTATTACAATATTATAAAAACCACGCTAACAGCAACTATAAATTATTTATAAATTGAATTACGTAATAAAAAAATAACGAATATAATTATAAATTAAGTATGTATTTCAGTTTGTAGGTTTAAACTTGCATGGTAGCGAAACGTTTTTTTGTATTAGTTTAAAAATGTCGTTGACAACATATTTGCTCAGAGCTGTTTATACTGTTTTTTTTTTATTATTAATGTATTTTGTCACTGTTTGTTTTTGCCAATTAATAAAAAAAAATGAATGTATCTTAAAAGGCATCGGGTATAATAACAAGTGCCTTCCAATAAAAGTAAAAAAGATAAAGAAACAAAATTAGAACTTGTACCCCTGGTGGGACTCGAACCCACAATCCCCGGCTTAGGAGGCCGATGCCTTATCCATTAGGCCACAGGGGCTTGATGTTAACACTACGAAAATTACAGCGAAGTTGTATGTAATTATTTATTAAGACAGGGAACGAAAAAAACGAGAGATGGACTGTATGAACGATGATATGGCAAGAAAGAAGGTGTCTGATGAAGTGTCAATTAATAGAGAAGTATGGACGAAGAAGGCAGGACAATGAATGAATGAATGAGTTACTGAGAAACAGAGGTTAAATAGCTAGAATATAGTAACTATAAGATGTACAAGAGTAACGTTAGAAGTAATATAAAATTACACTGAAAAATGAATTTACTTTTTTAGTTTAATACTAGCTGTCCCGCGCAACTTCTTCAGCGTCACATTTTCCCCTATTTCGCAACATTTTTCATTGCTGCTCCGCTCCTATTGGTCGTAGCGTGATGATATATAGCCTATAGCCTTCCTCAATAAATGGAATATCTTACACTGAAATAATTTTCGAATCGGACCATTACTTTCTGAGATTAGCGCGTTCAAGCAAACAAACTCTTTAGCTTTATTATTAGTATAGTATTTTTTTTTTTTTTTTTTTTTTTTTTTAAACAATTATTTACAGTCGTTGATCAAGACTCACCGCGGTATCATGGAACCTTATAACATTTATTTGCTCTTTAATTATTTAACGTCCGAAGTAAAAAAAAAATAATACTAAAATCTTGTAGAGTTTTTAAATTTTTATTTTGACTTTTTTGGATATCCAAAAAAAAAACAAAAAAACAGCGGGACATTACAAGTTCAAAAATATACCAACGACCATCTCATTACCTTACAAACGTTTTCCCATATTCGCTCCACATAAAGGGGTATTTACACGATCCCTGAGATTGATACGATAGTGAAATTAAGCAATAACACTTACTATGCACTGAAACGGTCCGTCCGATCGCGGGGCAGAGCATAAAATTTTATATTTTTTCGTGTGTTGTGTGGCCCAATTTGGTGTATGAAGCGGTCGAGGCTAAGGCATGTACGGTATTTTAAATAGAGCATCGAAGTCCTAAGAAATAATCTTAATCCATGAAGTATGGCTCCGAGGAAATCATTTAACGGACTTGTTGATTCCGCTAATTAATTGTTGGTTAGTATTAACGTATAAAATATTGATAGTTTCGATGCCGTCGGTATAGATCAGTGATGAGACGTTCAGTAGCACAGTAAGTATACGAAAAATATACAAGTTGTTGTTTTGCATCCTCGTCAAATTCAAGGAGGTAACTACGCCAATGATTCTCGTCCCAAATCAATAATAAAATGGGTAGGTAATTTCTATTTTTTTTCTTATTTGCTAAAATCGGTAAGTGTGAACCACCCGTGTTTTAAACGCGGGTCGTGATTCTCACCCTATAACCTCGCTTCCATACATACAAACCATCTCAAACGTTTATTCAATAATTTCTAATTCCTTAAACCACGTCAAGGGGGTTATTCTCAAATACTGACAAACATAAACCACCAAAAAAATCTGTGTTTATTAATAATTAACTAGACACCGTAATTTTAATTGATTATGCCTTTTGTGACAACCTGCTGAAGTTTGAAGAGGATGCAAAACAACACCTTGTATTTTGTAGTAAATGCACAGGCAGAAAAAATAATGCGGTTTCCAACGGTTCTTTACCCTAGATTAATTGTCAAAAAGCTCGTAAAGTGCATCCGTGAAGTAATGCAGTCTGTCTTTCCTACCGCTTGACCGCTTGTCGCTTATACCAAAACCACGCACCAACACCCCAAGCGTAACGTTACACGATTTTATTATTACGCTACCGATGTATCGCATATTATCCGCCAAAATTAAGTGTCATAAATGTTAACTGGAGCCGTAACATTTAAGAGGACATTATACTCGGCCAAATAACCACTCGCGAACCATATAGGTTTTTGTAAACGAAGATATTGTTACTAATAATTGTCCTGGATCGTATAGTAGTACGTTAACATCATACAAATTGAGTTAAATTTTCAAGTTTATTACTTCATTTTGAAATTGGGTTCGGGTGTAAAAAAAAGGTATTAATGTATTCTGAACGGTTATTGCTAGGATGTAGTTACCATTTTAATTTGTGAAAGGTTTTGCGATGTGATTGGAATTGGGTTTAAATTATAAGGTATGATACAAACGAGAACTGAAAGTTGAGTAAAGACGGGGTTTTCATGCCATTATGAGGAGTAAGTGTATCGGTGAATAAGAATGCGACAATTAAGAATACAGTACGTTGCGTGGACAAGGATGAACAGTGCTGTGGTAAGGGTCCCGAATTACACGTCATAGGCTGGTAGGTACTTTACCTAAATACTGTCAAAACTGTTAAGTAAAACATCGTGAGGAAACCAACAAGTCCATCGAAGACTATCGCGCAATGGGCCAACGCTGTGGAATTTGGTTCACTCCCCCTAACACAGATGTGGTGTACCTATGTCCCAGGAATGAGAACAATGTTTGCTGGGGATGCACCGATATTTGGACCAGAACATAAGGACGAAAATAATGAGTAAAACAGTTGTTGAGTCAAGCAAGCAAAAGAAACCTAAACTACATTTTCTCGTAGTTTAGGTTTGCACTAAATCTCGAAAAACAATGTCGTGCCTTAGAATCACGGGCTTCGTGAGACATTCGCGGCGATTGAGAATAAATCAACGATCGGCAGATCGGCGATCATAAGCGTTTGAGCGATATCGCCCGATTCACTAAACTGGATGGGACGGACCACGAATGCGCTATTTCTCACGGCTGACACCAGGATCTGCGAAAGGGAGAGGATAAGAAACCCTGACTAACCCTGAGTTGTTAGCAAGGCAAGCCAAGACATATTTTACGTTGAATTCAAAATCAAAATATTTTATTTCACAAAAGTCTACGTGGGCACTTATAAAACGTCGAGAAAAGCTGCTCGGTTCTGGACGGTTATTTCCTATGGAGAAGAACCGGCAAGAAACTCCGTGGTTACTCTTAATTTGCTTCATTGTTTTTAAATGGTACGTAGGTTTTTTGGTAGCAAACATGAATGCTGAGTTCAATTTCTAGATTGGGGCAAATCGTTATTGGGTTTTTCCATTAGAAGCTTCTCACTAGTAGCATTCAATTCCAGAGTTAGCAGAGTGATACCTCTGTGACTCCGCAAGCCATTGATCGTGTTTCTGACCTCAGAAGTCTGAATGTCAGAACACACAATGAAAATAACCAAGCAATGATTGAACCTGAAAATAAAAAGTGGAACTTTTTAGGGTTCCGTACCCAAAGGGTGAAACGGGACCCTCCCTATTGCTGAGACTTCGCTGTCCGTCTGGCTGTCACCAGGCTGTATCTCATAAACCGTGTAAGTTAGCCAGTTGAAATTTTTACACATTATGGATTTTTGTTGCCGCTATAACAACAAATATACTAAAAAGAGAATAAAATAAATATTTGAGGGTGGCTCCAGTATATATATATCCATGCTCGTTTTTATAAATAATGGTACGGAACCCTTCGTGCGCGAGTTCATCTCGCACTTGGCCGGTTTTTACGGATACTCATCAGTACCAACCATCACCATGCAAAACCCAAGTTTTTCCGTAGAACTGTCTGTGAATCTTTCAGTTATTTAAATGTCACATCAGTTCCACTTCATAGCTGCCAGTACCTTCCGCTATGCTTTTGTATCGTTCAAAGGTTAAAGTCTAGTTCAGACCCCACCGCTGACTAGAACTGACCTATATCTAATTTGTACCGTTTGAACCCCGCCTTATAAGGGACAAGAAGATTACATCGTCAGAGCCTCGGATAGACTGTAATATTGTGATAATGACATGATATTAATTTTATAAATATGATGAGCCTATTATTTTTTATGATTATTTTAATTTTATAAGTACGTCGTTCGCTGATCGTGTTGATGTCCTTCAAAATAATCAGATATGTGACATTAACTCGTTATCGTTATGGATTTACTAGCTTATGCCCGCGGTTTCGGCTGCGCGGAGATCGGTAATTTTTCTACCGGGACAAAAAGTATTCTATTGTGTCAAGCCAGATTATAAACTGTGTTCCAAATCCTTTCAGTAGTTTTTTCGTGACAGAGTAACAAAAATCCATGTATCCTCATTCCTCAGATGAGATGATTTGGGGGAAGGATTGTAGTTTCTGTCGAGTTGTTTGTTAAAGAGATCGTTTGGAATGAATTAAAAGAGCCAACGAATTTTTAATTGACGCAAATATTTGTAGTTCTTTCTTGGTGGCAAGCGACACTGAGGCAGGCCCAGGCAGAAGTAGCAGGATGGACTTTCACTCCCTCTATAAAAAAAACTGAGAAGATTTAGCCACAGAGGAGTGGAAACAGAATGAAGAGGCTTTTGCTTTCAAATCAAATCATAATATTTTTATTTCACATAGGCCTACATGGGCACTTATAAAACTTCGACAAAAAGTGCTCGGTTCGGGTTGGTCCTTTCCTATGGAGAGGAACTGGCAAGAAACTCCATGGTTACCCCTTTTAGTAAAAAGATCAAATCATTTAGTTTTACAATATTTCTGTTACAGCGGTTAGTACTTAAGTATGGGAGGACATCGTAGACCCGACAATAAGTCGTTGCTTACTACAAAACGTAGAACGAGATAAAAAGGGGTGCGTACCATTAGACATAATAACAAAAGTTCTAACGATCACATGACCTAATTTCATTTAATATAATTTTTCTTTAGTATAACGATAAAATTATATAATGAATTATTGATATAATTTCAGTTTACCTAATTTTATATGGTTTAATAAACATTTTCTATAATGCACATAACTAATATTCAGTTAGTATATTATTCCTCATATATTCCTGCGTTAGAGCCGCTATATGGTTGGTGAATCATGTGGGTTAGGTTAGGTTAGAACCATGACCATTAGCGCACGAAGGCGAGCGAGCGCAGCGAGCGTACCGCGGCAGCGGCCGCCGAGTGCCAGATCCCCCCTATTGTGGGTGAACCATCTGAATTAGGTTAGATCAGAACCATGACCATTAGCGCCAGATCCATTCTATTGTTAGTGAATCATTTGGGTTAGATGAGGTTATAACAGTATGATGTTTTCTAATATTTACTTTTTCACTACATAATTTGGGCAAAAAATAAGTAAATTAGGTCAAATGAAAATTAGGTCAACTGAACGTTATACTAAGTGTTATTAGAGCAAAAGAAGTTTATATGAAATGAAATATTAGATCACATGAAATTAGGTTATTTGTTTTTATAGCATATGAAAATTATATCATGTGAACGTTATTTCAAGTAATAATATATTATCTATTATTATGGCATATATTACACACCCGATAAAAAGTTACCAAGGATCTAGGAATCTATAAGACCTACAATGTCCACACATTATAGGCCTTGTAGGCCTTTGCACAGGGACACCTCACGCTTATTAATAAATTCATAATAATATTAAATTATATATTAATAATATTATATAATTAAATTATATATTAATAATATTATATAATTAAATTATATATTAATAATATTATTTAATTAAATGATATAATAATAATATTAAAGTCGTATTAATATTAATCCATAGTTTAAATTAACTTGCCATATTTCATAGCTTCTCTTTATAACATAGGATTCAAATACATTTTTTTTCTCCCCAATTTATTTGGGCCGGTTCAGCATGTATTTTTTCTTCCATTCTTCTCTATTACTCGTTATATCAGCAATTCCCTACTTTCTCGCTAAACTATAAGATCTCTAAATATCAGGAAATTAAATCGAACGTTATAATCATCATCTATCTAGCGTTTTCTCAAACTATCTTGGGGTCGGCTGCCAGTCTAACCGGATGCAGCTGACTACCAGTATTTTACATGAAGCGACTATCTATCTGACCTCCACAACTCAGTAACTGGGTAATACGATTCCCCCTGGTAAGACTGTCGGACTTTTGGCTTCTGACTACTCGTAACGACTGTCAAAGATCTACAAATGACAGCCGGGGCCAACGGCTTAACGTGCTTTCCGAGGCACGGAGGAAACTTGGTATGTAATTATGGTCACCAATCCACGGACCAACCTCGGCAATCACGGCTTAACCTTAAAGATCGACCCGTGCGGCTGTTATTACTTAACCACGAGCTCCTTTTTTTTTTTTTTTTTTTTTCTGGATGGGAAATCATCAAATGACTTCTCCCGCTCTGGGCGGAGCGGGAGGGAGTGTCAGACTTGACTGACTAAAACCCACCCATGTTCCTTCTAAGCCCTTTGTAATCCAGGGCCGCGGTATCTCTTTCGAACAACCCGCAGCCAACCACGAGCTCCTCAAATCGAAAGTTATAGTTACAATCCAAAAACTAAACTATACAACAAATCCATAAACAGAAGGCCCATTTGTTTACTATTACGAATACGAAGCCCATAAATTTATATTCATTAGCTCGGACGTAATATTCCCGATACAGAAGGCAGTTTATATCGGGTGCATAAACATTTAGACCTGGGTAAAAACCTGCTTGACCCTAAACGGGTGGCATAAAGCTGGAGACACACTTTCGCATGCGAATGTCGCGGATTCGGATAGAAAGAAAAAATATTTATTTGTCGCAGGGATATGACGTACATATAAAATAACAATGAACACATTAAAAATACAAAGCATAATAAACATTTATATAAGCTCACAAACACAAACAGCCAGACCTGGAACAACTATCTGCTACACAAATAATTGTTCCATGTGGGGATCCAACCCACGAATCGCAGACCAGCAGTTAATCGCTTAACCACTGCCGCCAACCGTGCCGTCAGACTAACCTATTCATCCTTAATAAATTTGGATATTAATCCTTAATTTACTATGTACGTCACATACAGAAGTGTGTACACGGTTTTATAGCGCATGTTGATTGATCGTTGGTATCATAAAACGTTAATAAATCAATTGCTTTGGCTCAAGATTTGGTTCAAACGTGAGTAGTGAGCTTCTTATTTATGTAAAAAAATATTTTATCTACTTCGGTTTCGTTATATTCGAATTACGAAATTGACAGCAGTTTCATTATGATACCCATAACGACACAAGTTGCATTATGCGAAACGTCATAAATTATTCTAAAACACAAGCTAAGACATTCTGAACATACCTACCATATTACATACCTATAATATTACTTCGAAATCGAGACAATGTAAATGATGTTTTTAAAAATGGAACAAGTTTAGAACAAAAGTATCGTATACTATTTGGCTGTTGCGGCTACAAGATCTTTGCCTTATACTCTTATTAAAGACTAAATAAAAAAGAAGTGGACGCGGGAAAAAAATCTGAGTGAAATTTTATTCCAAATTTTATTAAAAATGTCTTCAACATCAAGTGATATGGAAAATACTCCACCAGATATAACAAATAGAGCAGTTGGGGCTTCAAATAATTTACTACCAGAAATCAAGACATGTATATGAGAAATGTTATGAAGACAATAGTCAGTGTGTAGTTAAGTTTCTATTAAAAATACTTTTTTGTCTATATCTGTGTTTCATTCCTTCCTTCGTAGATAAAATCTTGTATGCAACTGTACGTTATTGGTATTTTAATAACTCGTGCCCACCTATTTCGGTACGCGCTACGCTTGTACCGAAAAATGGCACTCGTATTAAAAGACCGTCCATAACGTAACAGTTGCATAAATAGCTATTTGGCTACTTGACATTGCTAGTATACAAACATAACATCACGCCTGTAACTCCCGAAGGGTTAGGAATAGAAATATTGGCCCTGCTTATCCCTTGTAATAGTGGATGACCTATTGCCATCAACCGGGCATAAATATAGACTCCATGGCTTCTACTGGTGCTGGTAGCAAAAAAAACATTTTAAGACAATTTTTCAATTGCGTGTAAACTCCTTGCTTGACCTGTGTGCTGCTAACCCTAGGGCGGTAAGTATTTTTTTTTAATTTACAGCACAGCATGACAGCACACAGGTCATGCAAGTTCAAGCAAAGAGTTTACACGCAATTGAAAAATTGTCTTAAAATGTTATCTAAACAGGAATTTCATTCAATCTCGCTACATGTTATTTAATTACTCAACTAATGTTCTAAAATCTAAATAATCGATAGTTTTTTGTATCAAAACTTCGTTTTTTTTTTATACTCCGTCATGGCTGTATACCTAGGTAAGTATTTGCCTTTAACGTTTCTGAACAAAACATTTGTATAATCTGTGGTGTGGGCAAACAGCCCGCCATCCGCAAATCAGTTCACGTATTTCGTAATAATATGTGCTGACTTGTGTATATTCATGATTATTAACTCGCAAATGTGATGAAAAACATTGTATGTTTCACGGGCGGTACGGGAATTACGAACCTCGACTCAGAAAGCCCTCAGTCTTCGACTTCGGGCTTCTACTAGAGCCTCGATCGTAATTCCTAACTTACCGCCCTTAATACACAATATACTATTGGAGCTCATGGGAAAGGTTTTATTTAATATCATTTTATTGGTCTTTTGTTTTGCATCGCATAGGCATAGGCCGATACAGCAGTAGAGTACTTATACGTTTATTGCCTGCACTTGGGTCTACTAACATATTTAGTAGTTTTAGGATTACCGTTAGCCATTTTCATATTATCAAGTCGCCAAGGACATTTTAAACATTTTCAAATAATAATTGTTTACAGGATTCGAGGTTGGGTTTTTTGTTTCATATTTCAAAGAGATGCGGTAACAAGAACCCCCATGATGCCCTCCTATGAGGATTATAAATATTTTATGTTTATATAAAAACCGTTGAAAGGAACGGAGGCTTTGCGCAGCAGTGGGACAATATGGGCTAGCTATAATATAATATATTAAACAAGCCCTAGGAAATATGTTTTCTACGCCACCATACTAGTTATTTGTCTCAGTTGGACATCGCCATCGCACACGCCAAAAACGTTACTGTTTTTACCTACCGCAGCTGATATAGTTCTTATTGATACTGATAAAAGTAGATTACGACGAGGAGATTAATAATTTTATGTTATATGAAATTCGCCGCGCGGTGCTCTGCCTACCTACTGTGACACAGTACGATATTAATGAGACAGAACGGCGTCACGTAGCTAACAGCTGATAGGTCACAGGCGTGCGCGTGCGATTTTCATACGGCTGTTGTGTTATTGTGATCAAAGTGAATAAGTACAAAAATATTTTTTACTTGGGAAAGTTGTCTGTTATCATGAGTACAATCACGTGAATAAGTATCGGTCACTAATTACCAGTAACCCTTTATATGGTCCGTTTATGATAGCCAGAGGATAAGAAATTAATAAATATTTAAGAGCATTTCTGATTTTCAAACTGCGATGAGCCTATCCGGCCTCCACAACCTAGTTAGTACTGAATAATATGATACCCCTTGGTACGACTGGGTGTCAAACTTTCAAGCCACTGTAACCTGGAACGACTGTCAAAGATCTACAAATGACAGGGGGACCAACGGCTCAGCATGGTTTATGAGGCTCGGAGGAAACTTGGTATGTAATGGGAGGTTACTCAATCACGGACCAACCTTAGGCAGCGTGGCTCAAACTGAAGATCGACTCGAGTGGCTGTTATTATTAAGCCATGAGCTCCTCCATCTCCTTTTTTCATTCAAAAAAAGCCTTGAACTGAGGCGTTTTAACAAACTTTTGTGCTGACGGGTCAAGGGCTTTTTCATTGTCATGCGTGTTTGCGCCCGCGTGCAGGCCAGGCACGCATGCGTGCTGCTCGCAACCTATCGTATCATACATTTTTATATTGACATGCACGCCACACGCGCGCCGTTGTGGCGAAAATAATCTGCTCTGCGGGCGGCCCGCAACAAGCATGGCCGCCTGGCCTGCACGCGGGCGCAAACACGCATGACAATGAAAAGGCCTTCAGTATCCGCCAGCATCCTTCGATCAGATTATAATTATACACAAGCCTACAAAACTAATCTATAATTACTTTTGCTTCATTTGAGTCACAATAATAAAGCAAATAGAGCCGTATTCGTGGTTTTATTCCATTTTAATTGACGGTAGCTTCGTAATGATGGCGTAATACGAAACAATATAATAATTAACTTTTAAATAGTGCGTGTTCGTATTGGGAGACTTGCCTTGCCTTTAGCGTTGAATGATCAATATTAATATTTATTTTTGTCCTACAAGGACATAGCACTATCATTTCTGATAGGTCTTTTTTAGGGTTCCGTACCCAAAGGGTCAAACGGGACCCTATTACTGAGACTTCGCTGTCCGTCCGTCCGGCTGTCCGTCCGTCCGTCTGTCACCAGGCTATATCTCATGAACCGTGATAGGTAGCCAGTTGAAATTTCTACAGATTATCATTTATGTATTTCTGTTGATGCTATAACAACAAATACTAAAAACAGAATACAATAAATAAAAAAAAGTGACTTTTATTGCTCTTTTTTATAAATAAAGGTACGGAACGATTCGTGCGCGAGTCCCACTCGCACTTCGCCGGTTTTTTTTTTTCTATACAGGGTGGAAACGACATCGGAGCGAAAACTATGCTTTCACTAATGCTACTCAAATCAAATCAAATCAAATCAAAATCATTTATTTCAAGTAAGCCAATTACAGGCACTTTTGAATAGTCAAACAACAATAAAAATGAAGCTACAGTCCCAGTCACAAGACATAATAACTTGTGAAAGTACTGTAGTTGCCCATTCCAAAGCGTAGATCTCTATGGAGAAGAATGGGCAAGAAACTCCATGGACACTCTTTTAAATCAGAATCTTGTTACAAAACTTTGGTTACATCATTCATGTTGAGATGGTACATTATGTGAGAACGATGTAGCATGACGTGCACGATAAAAGTGTCCATAGTAAAATAAAAAAGACAATTAAAAAATAAAATAATTAGTTCGAAATAAGCCGTGGCAACTAAGAGATGACCAGGCACAACTGATAGCGCCCGTTCACGAACATGACGAATGGATCAGCCATCATTCAACTCAACCATTTTGAAGGGAACTAAATGACCCGACACACCCGCCACCATCAGCGTGACATTTAAGTGAGCATGACATACTCTCAACCGCCAGGGCACATTCAAGTCAATAAAAGACGCAGGTTTCCAGTAAATGATAGCTAGTACATAGTACTCACACAATATGGGCTATGCAGTTATATAATACTAAATTGAATTTATACAATGCAAGGATAGTTGTACAATCTTCAGCAGCTCCAACAATACTTTTTAATGCTATCATTTTATGCGTCCCTGTCCTTGTGGAGCAGGACCGGCATTGAGCCAAGCATTATTATCAGCGATATAATCGTCCAATTTGTAATAAGCTTGCTTACATAGTGTGCGTTTAATGCATGTTTTAAATTTCGTCTCACTCAGTTCAAGAATACTTTGTGGAATTTTATTATAGCATCTTAAACAGTACCCCATGAAAGATGAGTCTACTTTAGCGAGTCTGAAGCCTGGCTGAACTAACTGGTCCCTATTTCTTGTATTGTAATTGTGTCTGTCACCTCTTTTACTAAAAAGATGCAGATTTTTCCTTACGTACATAATGTTTTCATAAATGTATTGACAATGTACCGTCATGATTTTAATGTCCTTAAACAGTTCCCGTAGAGAATCGCGCCTACGGAGATTATAAATGGCTCTGATGGCTCTTTTTTGCAGAATAAAAATAGACTCGATGTCTGCAGCCCGTCCCCATAACAAAATGCCGTAAGACATTATACTATGAAAGTAACTAAAATAGACTAATCTTGCGGTATCTACATCGGTATATTGACGGATTTTTCTAACAGCATATGCTGCCGAACTGAGCCGCCCCGCAAGAGATGTTAAATGAGAACCCCATTGCAGCCTTGAATCGAGCGTAATCCCCAGGAAAACCGTTTTATCGACAAATTCTAGTTTCTCTTTATTCAATATTATATCACAATCACTACTTTTAACATTCGGTAATGAAAATCTTATGCATTTAGTCTTTTTTCCATTTAATACTAAATTGTTTGCTGTGAACCAATTAAGAACCTGAAGTAGGGCAAAATTAACGTCATCTAGATTTTGGGCCCGTCTATTAATCTTAAAAATTAAAGAAGTGTCATCAGCAAATAACACCATATTTTGAGGTTGGTTTTTCAATAAATAGGGTAGATCGTTAATGTATACTAGAAAGAGGAAAGGACCCAATATTGAGCCTTGTGGAACCCCCATTTTTACTTTTAAACCCTGTGAATTAACACCATTTATTTGAACTTGCTGTTTCCTGTCACTCAAATAGGATTTAACCAAACTAAGTGCAAGTTTACCAAGTCCGTAATGCTCAAGTTTCAAAAGCAATGTGTCGTGACTAACGCAATCAAATGCTTTAGAGAGGTCACAAAAAATTCCTATGGCGTCTTGGGACTCTTCCCACGCTGTAAATATGTGCTTTAATAAGGTTACACCGGCGTCTGTCGTACAACGTCCCTTGGTGAAACCATACTGTTGATCGTGAAACATTTTGTTGGTGTTAAAATGATTAAGCATTTGATTCAGCATTACCTTTTCAAACACCTTGCTAAAAACTGGCAACACGGATACAGGTCTATAATTATTTGTATCTTTACTGTCTCCGGATTTGAAAAGAGGGATAACTTTACTATATTTCATTAAATCAGGGAAAACTCCTTGGTCCACACACAAATTAAAAATTAAAGCTAGGTATGGTGCTATAGTCTCAACTATGGATGTACAAACTTTGATTGACATTCCCCATAGATCTTCGGTCAGTTTGATTTTTATTTGCCGGAAAGTTTTAATAACTGTCATAGGGTTTATGTGTTTAAATTTAAATTCAGCCGGGCAGCCAGACACGTTCGCCTTTAACAAAGCTAGTGAGACTTCGGATGAGGAATTTAGAGCCTCCGTAGTTTTAAACGGTATATCGGTAAAGAAGTTTACAAATTCTTGAGCTACTTCCTGATCAGAGCTTTTAGGACCACATTTAGTATCTAATGTATAGTTAGTGTTAAGTATTTTTTTCCTATTAGTCTCATTATTTATAATTTTCCAAACTGCCTTTATTTTATTATCTGCGTTTTTGATCTTGTTGCTAATATGCAAGGCTTTAGCAGCCTTGCATGTATTTCTAAAAATTTTCGAATAATTAGCAACATACTTGTTAAAAGTTTCAGTGTTTATGAAAGGCTTTAGGCCATACAGCTCAAATAGTCGTTCCCTACTTTTTCTTATCCCTGTAGTTGCCCAATCACTAAATATAAATTTAGGGCAGATGCTTTTCATCTTCTTTTCAAATGTTTTATTGAATTGAGTGTGAACTATTGAAAAGAAATGATCATACAACTGATTTACATTACAATCGCTCATATGATGGCTCATAATACTTAACTTGTTCTGTAGGGAATTATTATATCTATTTAATTTGCTAGTTGTTATAGGTCTAAATCTAATCTGAACTTTTTGCTCTGGTGTGTTACAACTAAAAGTTACCGATTGTCCGCTATGATCCGAAGGCAGACTACTAACTATGGCTTTATCTAAGTAATCACAATCGCAGAAAACATTATCAATACAAGTAGCAGACGATGGAGTGACTCTAGTTGGTTCTATAAAAATGTTGGCTAAATGAAATGACTTAAAGAGATTTAATAGCCTGCTGCTATTAGAATTTTCTTCCAAAATATTGATGTTAAAATCACCACAGATAATTGCAGATTTATTACTGGCTGTAAGTTTTGCCAGGACATCTTCCATTATTGATTCGAATAAAGAAAAGTTTTGATAGTTTGGGGGTCTGTACACACACACAATTACATGCCTATCTAGCTCAACACAGGACAGTTCGACGCAATGTTCAACCGAGAGACCTACTATGTCATTACGTTGCTTAAATTTAAAACAATTTTTAATTAATATTAGGGAACCTCCACGCAGCATAGATTTACGGTTAAAACAACTACCCACCGTATAGTTCTCATAATTAATGAGCATTTGGTAATCCTTTAGCCAATGTTCAGTAAAGCAAATAATGTCAAATAAAGTCCTTTCTAAAAACAATTCAATTTCTAATAATTTGGAAGAAATACCTTGAATGTTTTGGTGGAATAATTTCAAGGTATTCTGCTGAGGCCCTTTCTTATATTTAACTAATTGAGTGCAAGAAGATACCATGATGTTGTTAGGTTTAACTATATTGTTAACCGTACCTTCTGTTGTCTCACTTCCTAGTTTAAATTAATATTAGTATCCGGAGTGAGCCCCGAGACACCAGTGCCATCAACAGACAGCAAGATCCTATCACTAATCTTATAAGCTAACTGAGAATTTTCCACGGTGACACATGGATCCTCCTCAGAACAATAATTGTATAAATCTATATTAGTATAATTACTAATAGTGGCAGTGTTAATTATAGAACTAAACATCGACATACTACTTATGTCAGAGTGAATATTAAAACTTAATAGCCTAGCTATTTGATGTCTAAATCTGATAGGGAGATACACTGTATCCCGCGTCGACCTAAGTTTATCAACTGAATTATTGATGTCTAAAAACAAAAGTTTTTCACAATAGTGACTAGCCAAGAAATGTACATGCTGATTAAGTGTGTGTATATAATTGTTTTTTCGATTACATAATTTCTCAAAATATGGAAAAGCACACAATATGATTTTACTGCAATCTAACTTTAACAACTCTGCAACACAGTCAGTGATATCTTCTTTTTTTACATTACAACTATTACCAACAAAAATGGTTACAGTAGAATTTGGGTTTAAAACAGTTTTCGTGACTGATGCCATTATCTGTTTGTAGGTTGAACCTGGCATACAATAATTTTGAGTGGAATAACTCAGGTTGTTACTTATTAATTTACCTAGCCCTCTGCCTATACTATCAGAGAACATAACTGAATGACAATATACAATATACTATATCCATACACAGACAATATACAATATACTATACCAATATACTATATCATTGACGAATTCCTTTTGGACAAATTGTAATAAACTAAGTTGATATTTATGTTTTTATGCTTGCAAATTCTAAAGCTTGACTTAATTGTATTCTGAATATTTATTATAATAATTAATAATTAATTGTATTCTAAATGTTTATTGTAAAAATGACTGTATTTAAATTTAATGTTTTTATTGTCTACTAGCTGTCCCCGGCATGCGTTGCAATGCACTTTTTACCTACCCTATCTACCTACCTACCTTACCCTACCAACCTACACTACCCTACCTACCTACCTACCTACCCTACCCTACCTACCTAACCTACCCTACCTACCTACCTACCCTACCCTACCAATCTACCCTAACCTACCCTACCTACCTACCCTACCTACCTACCCTACCCTACCTACCTACCCTACCCTACCTACCAACCTACCCTACCCTACCCTACCCTACCCTACCCTACCCTACCTACCCTACCCTACCTAGCTACCTACCCTACAAACCCTACACTACCCTACCCTACCTTTCTCACCTTTTAAACCTTCCGTGGACAAATCGGTTCAGCATTTCTCGAGTTTTAGCGAGACTAACGAACAGCAATTGATTTTTATTTATATAGATAGATAGATAGATAGATATTACAAAAACTTGATTAATTGTATTCTGAATATTTATTATAATATAAACAATTAAATGTAATTGTTAATTTGTACCTATGTAATTCTTAAAGTCTTGTATTCTAAAATATGTAGTGTGCCCTTATGAATAGTTTTTTTTTGAGTTATCATAATATAAGACCTTATCATGTATCACTAAAAATCACACTAATAACTACTTTGACTTTGACTTTTCCCAAAAACTTCATCACTTTTCTGTCTACCAATTTCAAAAGGATCGTGGGATGAGGTCCCTTACTCTCACAATGAGAGCATCCTAATACCATACCTATTAATTTATCATCAAAATCATGTTCTGGTATCATCAATCATGAAATAGAGCATTACGGAAGCGCCAGTGATATTTATGTAGGCACCGGTAATCCATCATAGGACTTTAACGGAATCTAAAATTATTGTTTTAATAAACATGGCGGTTTTAGTCTTCACTGTAAATCTTGTGATGTCTTGGGATGAAGTGAATGAGTTATGTTTGGTTTTTAGTTAGAAGCTGGAGTAGGACAATGAAAATGATGGATATAAATGCCAGTTTTGTACTTGAGAATGATTGAATTTAATTATCTGGTTTAATGGACTTATTTAGTTTATATTCAGTTATTTTCAATAAATCAAAAAATAGCTAGGAACGGTATTAAACGTATACAAGGTGTGGTTTTGCATCCTCGTCAAAATTCACGAGGTTGTCACAAAAGATATAAATAATAAATTAAAATCACTGTTCCTAGTTAATTATTAATAAACGCTGATTTTTTTAGTTGTTTCATTTTGTCAGTATTTCAGAACAACCCCTTTAACGTTTTTTAGAGAATAAGAAATTTTCGAATAAACGTTTTAGATTGTTTGTATGTGTGGAAGCGCGGTTATAGGGCGAGATTCAAACAGGCCGCGTTTAAAACACGGGTTGTTGTTAAATAAGAAAAAAAAGAAAATTACCTACCCATTTTATTTTTTGTATAGCTACCTCCTTGATTTGATTTTAGAGAATCATTGGCATAGTTACCTCCTTGAATTTGACGAGGATGCAAAACAATACCTTTTTTTTTTTACTTTACGGATGGCAAATAATCATGACCCCCCCCCCCTTCCCGCTCTGGACAACCCATCCATGATCCTTCTTAGCCCTTTGTGTACCAGGGCCGCGGTATCTCTTTCGAACAGCCCCGCAGCCCTGGCAGGCATCGGCCCTCTCGGACCCCTTCCGATTTGCTGACATCCTTGAGGCGCGTGTGGAACACGAACGCGCCGTCGACACGGCCTGAGTCATAGGGCTCTCCCCATGACTCACTCTCCCACGGCTGGGCAAATGCCTCTGCCTATGCCCAGCAGTGGGATGACGTTAGCTAACAGTATACAGGGTGTAACGGAAAGGGTATATACATACTTAAGGGTGTGCTACAGACCATCAAACTGAACATGTTTCTCATCTTATAACATGTTTTTCAGTCAAAAACTTATTTGCTGCCTCATACAAAATTGCAATACCTATTCGACCCAAATGTATGGGGCAGCTGATATTTTTTTGCTATTACCATGTTTGTCTGATGGAGAAACATGTTCAGTTTGATCGTCTGTAGCACACCCTTAAGTATGTTTATACCCTTTCCGTTACACCCTGTGTAAAACCGTTTTTTCGGTAGTTTATTGCAGTCTCAATTTGGCTTTCCCTTCATCAAAACGATGATGGAATTTACACTCTCTAATTGAAGATGAGAGCAGCAATGGCCCAGTGGTGGCAGCCCCGACTTACGAGCAGTAAGCCGTGGGATCGAACCCAGGCAGGCGCATTACTTTGTGTAATTTATTTCATCACCGCTGCTCTAAAAAACGGTGAAGGGAAACATCGCGAGGAAACCGGCATATCCAGAACTAAATATTCGAATGCATGTGACATCTACCAAACCGCACTGGGCCCGCGCGGTGGATTACAGCCCACTCCCTCTCATAGAAAGAAGGCTTGTGTGATGTGTCCCAGCAGTGGGAACATTATAGGCTGATGATGATGAATTGCAGATGAATGGATTAGTTATCAACAGTGATGTATAGGTATGTTGTTATAAGTCTAGCACAAAACAGGTCTAGAAAAAGGAAATGTACAGTAACTATTCTACATCATCTAGATCACAATTCTACAAATATTATAATGACTAATATTGTAAATACGAAAATTTGTGACGATGCATGAATGTATTAGGAGATGCATAAATGTTTGTTACTCTTTCATGCTACTGAATAAATCTGGATGAAATTTGGCACAAGGATAGATATACACTGGTATAGCACGTAGGATAGTTTTTATTCCGGTAGTACGCCCCGAGGGTCAATTACTAAACAAAACGCAGGCGAAGCCACGGGCATGACCAAGTTTTTTTTATGAAAACATTACGTGCTTTCATCTCTTTATTCTGTTTAAAAGTCTACTTAATTGCTTCCCACATTTTTTATTTCTTCAAAATCTTCTAATTACAAAATACCACTTGCGGAGTATGGTTGTGAAGCTATGTCTCAAGCTATGTTCCACCTCCTATCATGCCTTCTAAGCCCAAAATCATGCAGCCAAAGTGACCTCTGCGCCGCCACCGCCAACGCCTTGGAAGTTCTGGCCTAACAAAATATAAAAATCGTCGTGTCACCGACACGAAGAAGAAAACCACTTTTCATTTCTTGTTTGCTATTCACGCACGTGCTTCACCACAAACCAGCACGTGTTTAATAAACGACAACTTAATCCAATTAGAAAACTCATTACGTCATAATTATTCCTTACAGCCATAATTGTGTCGCACGACAAACAATTTGTCACAATTTATCAGAGATCACAGCAAAAACAGCGAAATATTTATCACTTTTATCGCATAATTATGGTCAACTTGCTTTTGCCCGCGGCTTCACTCGCGTTAATTTACAATTTGACAATAACCGGCTCGGACACGTGGCGCCATCTATTATCATTATAACGCTATTGTTGTTTTCCTCGAATACAGTACTTTTTTTCGGATTGAAAGATACCCCTATGTCCGTTTCTGTACACCTGACAACGTATATGCAAAATTTCAGGATAATCAGTTCAGTGGTTTAGGCGTGAAAAGGTAACAAACAAACTTACTTTCGCATTTATAATATAAGTTAAGATAATTATCTTCATAATTAGGGTTAGTCACCAACTCGAGAGACTGGACACATAGTACATGCTATTAAAATGGCGTCATAATTAGTAATGAACATAACACCACTCTTGGTCTTCGAAGAGTAAGGCAGAAGCGTATTTGCAGTTCACTCATACTTCGCCATTAAGCTATTATACATATTATGTGATCGGGGACGAGGAGCTTGTGGCTAAATAATAACAGCCGCACGGGTAGATCTTCAAGGTTAAGCCGCGCTTGCCAAGGTCGGTCTGTGGATGGGTGACCATATATTACAAACCGAGTTTCCCTTGTCATTTGTAGATCTTTAACAGTCGTGGTGGTGGCCCAAAATCTGACAACCAGTGTTTTACCAAAGGGTGTCGTATTACCCAGAATTAACTGGGTTGTACAGATCAGATAGGCAGTCGCTTTATATAAAATATTGGTAGTCAGCTACTTCCGGTTAGACAGAAGGACACCAACAAACACCGATTTACCATAGGTATGACAGGCTTCTATGGAGAGGATGCATGGAGGCGGAAGAAATACCACAGCACGTGCTCATGGAGTGCAGAAGCGTGGCAGATCAACGAGCACGGGCTCTTCAATCGCCGGCATCACTCCCGGAAGCCTGCAGCGGCCTTTTCAGGCTTTCTGGGAGGACCTAGGATGGTTAGAGTAACAAGAGGATTTTCATACGTACAATGGCCCAATAAAGAGGCTTAGTATGGAAACAGCCCTGCTAACCTAACCTTACCTAACCAAGACTGAAGGACGACCACAAAACAGTTGGGAAAAGGCTACGCAAATGATGGTGATCGGGGCAAACCTATGGCCGTAAACAGGGCCCAAATCTAGACTCCAACAGGCTACTACTGAGAAATTCTTAAAGAAAACACCCTATAGCACTTTGCCTGACCGGGTAATCGAAGCAAGGACTTCAAGCTCAGCAGTAGCGCACGCAATCACTGAACCATCGAGGCAGTCGGGTCTTATAATTACCGTCACAATTACACGCTATTACAAGAGTGTCATAATTAGTAATAAAAGCTAGTTTAAACGCCATAATTATAGCATTTAGTCGCGTGCGGTTGGAAAAAAGCGGTTCTAACCGGCTGTTACCAGTTTTTACGAGTTTTCACCGGTCTCCGTTTGATTTATTTATGAGTCTTTGATGAATTATGTGTCGTTTATGTGGTTTCGTTTGAAAGTGGATTTAGTTAAACATGTTTAATGTATAGAATTACGTGATAATGTATCCCTATTATATAGTAAATTAAAGTTTTAGTTGTTGTTTGTTGAAGTAACATTTGTGCCGTAACAATTAAGAGGCTTTATATATATAACATTGTCTAAGCGATAAAGATGATGAAAAATGTAAAAGAATGATTTTAGAAAAGGCTTAATGAGTAGAGGAAGACCAAAATAAAACCGCGCACGATGGATTAAGTACCATTATTTATAAAAAAGAGCAAAAAAAAACACTGTTTCGTATGGGAGCCCCCATTTAAATATTTATTTTATTCTGTTTTTAGTAATTTTTGCTATAGCGGCAACAGAAATACATTATCATCTGCCTAGCCTTTTCCCAAACTATCTTGGGGTCGGCTTCCAGTCTAACCGGATGCAGCTGAGTACCAGTATTTTACATGAAGCCACTGCCTATCTGACCTCCACAACCCAGTGAATGGGCATTCGATAACAACAACAATAATACAATAGAAATACATAATTAATATAAATTTTAACTGGCTAACCTAACTATCACGCTTCATGAGATATAGCCACATGTTGACAGACGGACGGACGGACAGCGAAGACTCAGTAATAGGGTCCCGTTTGACCCTTTAGGTACGGAACCCTAAAAACGATGGATGAACTGTGTGAAGGATGATATGGATAGAAAAGAGGTGACTGCTGTGATGACAAGTAACAGAGAAGTATGGAAGAAGATGGCATGCTTGGCCGACCCCAAATAAGTTGGGGAAAGGACAGGAGCATGATGTGATTGACATAGGCAAGATACCGAAATGCTTATTTCAACCTTGTTGAAAATCGTACCCTTTTGTTACCCATTGTAGCATTTAGATAGGAAGAAATACCAACCAGACAAGGTTTTTGAAACGATAAGTGACGTAACAAGAAGCAGACGCAGACTTAGTATCCTACTAATATTATAAACGCGAAAGTTTGTAAGTATGGATGGATGGATGGATGTTTGTTACTCTTTCACGAGAAAACCACAGAACGGATTTGGATAAAATTTAGCACAGGGGTCGTTTATAACTTGGATTAACACATAGGATAATTTTTATCCCGATTGTACAATCCCGTGGGACAGTGATCGAACTCCACGCGTGCGAAGCCGCGGGCATAAGCTAGTACATCAATAAGTCCACCACCGTTCTAAAAGTCTATATTCTTTTACTTAAAAATTTGACTAGCTAACTTGCTTACGGTAGGATATCAAATAAGATAAGAATTATACCTAGACGACGGACCTCTGTTCGGGTGAAGATACGAAAAAAAAAAACCTAGATATGAGACCTAGCTAGATTGACTTTTGCCCCGTAAACTATATTGCAACTTTCATCGAAATCCTTAGAGCCGTTTTCGGGAACATGACTACAAATAAATATACATACATATACTAGGTAATGTTTTGCATCCTCGTCAGATTCAAGGAGGTAACTATGCTAATGATTCTCGTCCCGAATCAATAATAAAATGGGTGGGTTTTTATTTTTCTTATTAACGGAAATAGGTAGGTAAGTGTGAACCACTTGTGTTTTAAACGTGGCCCGTCTGATTCTCGCTCTAAAACCGCGCTTCCACACATACAAACAATCTCAAACGTTTATTCGATAATTTCTTATTACCTAAACCACGTTAAAGGGGTTATTTTTAAATTCTAAATAATATAAACAACCAAAAAAAATCAGCGTTTAATAATAATTAACTAGGTAACCGTAATTTTAATTGATTATTTATGTCTTTTGTGACAACCGAGAGAGAAAAATTGCCGACATGGCATTCCTGTTCAATTTAACTAATGGTTCAACTGACTGTTCTGAACTGATGAGTAAAATTGGGCTGCGTGTTCCGTCCTTCACCTTAAGGAATCATCAACCTCTGTACGTTCCCTCTGTGCGGTGTATTTACCGACAAAACTCTTATATGATAAGAGCTAGCAGGGCATACAACTCGATGTGTCAGAGTATTGATGACATTGAGTGTTCACAACCAGTGTTCCTAAACTAAAAAAAATATTATGTACGAAATTTTTTGAAGATCACTGAAGCTTGTTCATTATTTTCTTGAGTCTCTACGAGTGCTTATTTCTCACTTTCTCTTGCCTGTCTACTGTTTCTTGTTCTATACTTATTTTGTCAGTGAAAACTTTTAATTGGCCTTCTTTCACTAATTGTCAACTATATGTATCCTAGCTGTAAGTTTTCTAAAGCAAGAAAATAAAATAAAATAAACCTCCTTAATTTTGACGAGGATGCAAAAAGACCTTATATTGCTCATTTAATAGTATAGGATATTGAAAGTTTGATAAAAAAAAGACGATACAGAAACTAGGCAACGGAACACAGTAATAAGCAACCGTGTTAGTAATTACTAAGATTACATGACATGAGAAAAAATATTTCCTAATTAAATTCATATTTCCATAATTCCATACTAGGAAGTAAGTCTGTCTGTCGATCTTTGTTTGTCTGGTAACTTCTTCACGCCGTGACTGTAAAAGAGGTATAGATGATAATAATTGGAAGCAGGGGTTCACCATGAAATCAAAATCAAAATATTTTCACATAGTCCTACATGGGCACTTGTAAAACGTCGACAAAAAGATGCTCGGTTTGGGTTGGTCGTTTCCTATGGAGAAGAACCGGCAAGAAACTCCATGGTTACTCTTTTAAAATCATTTGGCGTTACAATTTTTCTATGTTACAGCGTTGGCACTTAAGTATGAGAAGACAACCGACGTAGGCCCGACAATAAGTCGTTGCTTACTACAAAACGTAGAACAAGATAAAAAGTTACCAAGGATCTAGGAATCTATAAGGCCTACAAATGATGATCTAGGTTAGCATATACACCTACATTTTATTGGTAGTACAAGTAGCGACGTTTCCTCCTTGTGTTAAATTTTTCAAAGTCCATGCCATGTCTGTAATCCAATGTAATAGTACACCCACACTTCGCCAGTTATGTTTAAGGCCCATGTAATAGAGGGCGAGCCTATTGCCATCAACCGAGCACAAATCGAGACTCTGTGGTATCAATGCCTTCTTTTTGCGAAAGAAGAGGCCTTTAGCTAACAGTGGGACAATAATAGGCTTGTATTATGTGGGCGAAGCTGAAGGAAAAATGTAGTTTAAAAAAATCATAATTAAATCATACATACTCAATTAAGATATCATAAAAAAATGTTTTAGTTCCGTCAATTACTTTACTACTGAGAAAGTGTTCAGTTATTTGGATCAATGAAATATGATATCTGTACATTTTGAATTATAAATATTTAATGAACGTCCCGTTAACATCTATAGGCACACGTGACGTCATTTAATTAATGTTAATTGCTGAGAGAAATTTGTTATTTTATGTTAATTAGACCAATTAAAATGTTAAGTTGTGTTAAGTGGAAGGTTGTGTTATAAAAAGTTATGAATTTCGTAAAATATAACTAAAGTATATTATCTCCAGTACCTATATGTAAACAGATGCGTTTTATAGTTCTCTAACAACATTTTTTTTTTTTAGTATTATTTTGATATAGAAATATTTAAACATGTAAATTATATGTATAGAAATAATGGAGATAATAATAATAATTGTAAAAAATGATATGAAGGAAAAAGGAGTAAATGATAGCATGACGAATGACAAAGGAGAATGGAGGAAAGAGACGTGTTGCGCCGACCCCAAATAAATGGGACAAGGCCAGGAAGATTATGAACAACAATAATAATTAGGAGTGACTCTGTTAGTAGCCATCTTTTTATTTTCCATGACCATACAGCCAGTCATACAGGCATAAAGGGTGTAAAACACCTCTTACCGAAGCCGAAAGGCACTGGTTTTCCCTGTCATTGCGATCATTTTTTTGTTCTACACCATACCTGGGAACCTTCTAGTTACGGAGATATTAGGGGTCAAAGTTCCATCTTTTTGACAAGTATTTTTTTAAATACAAGTTAGATTTTTACTTTATACACCTCGACGACCCCCGTACTATTCAATCCACCCATCAGCACAATGTTTTGAGTGCGTTACATTGAGTTCTACCACAAAACATGATTGTACACCCCCCAAAAAAAAGTCGTTTCCCAGCAATAATTTTTGCGTAAAGTTACTTAGTTTCATGTACAGAATGCTTGGTTGACGGCTTCGTGATGAGGTGATTTACACCGTGTATATCATTCTATTCATGCTGGTTGCAAGTACTCCTCGAAGCGTTAGGCAGAGGTGTACCAAATGGCATTTCGCCAAGTATGTTGAAGTCCCATATAAAAGGAGGCTTATTGCCAATCCAGATTTTGAGGCTGCTACTGAGAAATTCCTAACGGAAAAATCTGACTTTGCCCGGACTAGGAATCGAACCCAGACCTCCTGCTCAGCAGTCGCGCTTCCGACCACACACATCATCTGCCTAGCCTTTTCCCAAACTATGTTGGGGTCGGCTTCCAGTCTAACCGGATGCAGCTGAGTACTAGTATTTTACATGAAGCGACTGCCTATCTGACCTCCACAACCACAGCTTCAAACAAAGCTTCCGACCACACACGAGCCAGAAATAATATTATTATATTATTGGTAAAAGATCAGCAGAGAGCAGCGATGGCCCAGTGTTGGCAGCCCCGACATACGAACAGTAAGCCGAAGTTTCGAACCCAGGCACAGCCGCATTACTTTGTGTAATTTATTTCATCACCGCTGCTCTCAAAAACGGTGAAGGAAAACATCGTGAGGAAACCGGCATGTCCTAGAACTAAAAATTCGAAGACATGAGACATCTACCAACCCGCACTGGGCCCGCGTGGTGGATTACAGCCCACTCCCTCTCATAGAGAGGAGGCCTGTGTCCCAGCAGTGGGAACATTATAGGCTGGTGATGATGATCTTTCCGAAGTATAACACCAATAAGGTCAGTTATTTTGTATTCTACGTCAACGTCGGGCGGCTTGGCCGAATCAAAAGGAACATAAGTACCTACGGTTAGAATCAGATGACATTGTGTGGTTTCATGAAATAAAGGCTTGATTTTATGTATAATAATCTGGCGAGTCTTTTTATACCCGTTGAAAATCATACTTCTGCTGCAGCTGCTCTGGGAGTGGGAGAATCCCAAACACAACCTGTTTTTTTTTATATCTCATAACTCTAGGATATGATTGAGATTATATCAAAGAATCAACTGGCGTATGAATTATGTTTCAATCATACTTTTCTTTTTTTGTTTTTTCGCATTTTCTTATCTTTAAATATGAATTATTAGTTTGAATAAAAAGAATTACTCGTATTTATCAATGAAACTACTACTAATTTACTACACTACTGCGAAGTTTGGCAACCTCGCAAAAGTAAAGATTCGTCATACTGGTGACAATTTTTGACCTAAGCAAATTATGATTGATGATATCTCCGAAACTATGCATTTTTGCTACTACTGCTACTGCAACTATTCTAGGAGTTTTTGATTATTTTCACCTACAGAATATAACCCTAGAGTTATGGGATATTAAAAAAAAAAAACAAATTGTATAGTTTCATGTCAGTGGAGGGAATTTACGTCTTTTGCGAACTTAGAATTTGACTTAGAAATGAATTTCATTCGGTAAAATCGCGCTGCCTCCCATAAAATTACACATCCTGAACCTCAATTAAAATTACAACTCCATTCTTAAGTTGGAATAAGTTTTCACGAAACTTTTATATACCTGTTCGACCTTGCCCTTAACCTATCACGAAACACAATCAAAACATCCGAACACGGCCATCGTAAACCCAAACTGTCCTGCAGATAAGATAACGCACACTTTACACCACCTATAACTAGTGAACTTAATTTGTACTATAAAAATTAATATCGTGGGCTAAAACAATAGAAATACTGGTAACACGAAAACCTACTCCTAGGACCAGATTTCAGAGTTGATTCCATTATAATAAAAACTGTTTAAAAGGTCATTAAATAATTGCAAGTGGTTTAGAATCTAAACTACGTGGAAGAAACACGAAAACTGTAAGTACCTGAATTTGAAATTGATTTCAGAATGACAAAAAATGTTATTCTGATTATTCCGACCGTAACCGAATGTGAGTTATGTGAAGAAAGAATAAGATTCACTTTTCCCTAATAATGTTAAATTAGAATTGATGTCATGGAATAAATCATGACGTGCATGTACGTACCTATGCTCGACTTTTCATTATTCTTGGCGACCATTTTATAATTGAAACAGTTTTTACAATAGTTGTAAAATAAAGCATGTAATTAGTTTATAAAAGCGACTTTTAGTGTAATTTGATCGGTTGTAAATTTGTAAAAAGAAATTGGCGGAAATAAAGTTGATTGAGTCATATAAGGTGGTCCTTTTTTTATGTAAAGTAATATGTAAATATGGGCAACAGAATGACGATGATACACATAGAAAGAAGATGGTAGAGAAATGACTAATTATTAGAGCTATTAGATCTATTGAGAAGTTATTAAGATAGACAAGGTAATTGGTTGGATTTAGAATCGTTTAGATAAGGCCAGAAGGGAATCGCATGTGTGGCTATTAAAAAAAAAAAACAATATGCCTTTTAAGCAAACTTTTCCCACAGACAAACTGTGAAAACGGTTTTGTGGGGCTTAGTTTTTAAATGAAAGTTTGTATTAAAATTGTTTAATAAATAAATATAAAAAAGCAACTATAAAGTGTTTTGAGTTTAGGTAACAATATACGTTACCTTTTCACGGGAGTGGTGCCAGGAGAGAGGGGGCACCCCCCACCCTCTCCTCCTACTCCCAGCGAGGGGGCTCCTGCCAAACGATACTAAATTTTTAACTCAATACCTTCACATCAAGAGGAACATTACTATATTTTTAGATGGCAAGACGTCTATGAAAAAATAACAGAAACCTGTATTAGCGCACTCACTTCTGCACTATAAAATATATTATCATTCTTTTGTGTTCTTGGCTAATCTCCGTTAAGATTGGCCGTCGTGGTATTTTATGCGTTCAGAAGGCGTGCCCAAGCGCCCAAAATCGTGCTTGCAATAATTTATTACATTTTAAACGCATCATTAAGTAAATTTCTTACGTAACTGTGGCCTAAAGGACATAATCGTTGCGATTCGATACTTTCATCGATACATTTAAATCGATATTCGTTCAAAATTTTGATATTAACCTTAATGAGCCTTGATGACCGTCCTACGCGGCAAGCAGGTTGGTTCGTTTCGCTTGGCGCTATGGTGTTGAGCCTATGTGATTTTCTTTTTTCTGATTAAACGTAATAATATTATGTTTTAGTGCATTAACAGAGTTTTAGTGTGAGGATTTGTAGACAGTAAATAAGCAACGGAAAGGAAGTTTAAAAAATGTAATTAGGACGTAGTTCATGATTTCAAGATTCAATTTTTTTGGAGATAGGTGTCGTGTCCTGATCAGCGTTTTCCACTATTAAAGTTGCAATCTAATTGCTGCAGCTTTTACCCAGTTAAACACATTTTATACCAGCCAATATATTATGTATGATTTGTTTTCTAGAGACCAAACACGCCAATAGACAGGCGACAACCAGACGCCATAGTTAAAAAAATGCGCTTGTTTTTAGCTTTTCAGTTATATTTTTTTTTGTTTTTAAAACCTTTGAGATTTTAAGGTCTATTCGATAAATCACTCTATATCGTAGTTAGTACCCCGATTTAAAAAATCCCGGTCAATATTCCTGGCTACAATATGAACCCGACCATCCAACCACTACTGTATCCCGGACATTTCACCCGAATCTGTATCGCGGCACAATGATGACGTGTTATTTCATCAGAGCCGTTGCATATCGCGCTTATTACATTATTGGTGGGTACGGACGCCCCTTTAGTTTCAATTAGGTACCCACGATTCTGTATCCCGCGGTACCATAGATGTACAGGTTGGGGTTTTTAGGGTAGGATGAATTGATGCGCGTGATCATGTATTTCTCAAAAAGTTGTTGACTCATATTAAAACGAACGTATAATACAAAGAACACGTCTATTTTCTTAGATAGATTAGGCAGAGGTAATCAAATGGGTGTAAAAGTACAATGCCGGTTCTTCTCCACAAAGACAGGGGCGCATAAATTGATAGCATTAAGTAGTATTGTTGGAACTGCTTAATATTGTACAACTATCTTTGCATTGTGTAAATTAAATTTATTTAATATAATATAATTGCATTGCCCATATTGTGTGAGTAATTTGTTCTAGCTATCATTTACTGGAAACCTACGTCTTTGTGCCCTGGCGGTTGAGAGTATGTCATGCTCACTCAAATGACACGCTGATGGTGGCGCGTGTGTCGGGTCACTTAGTTCCCTTCAAAATGGTTGAGTTGAATGATGGCTGATCCATGCGTCATGTTCGTGAACAGGCACTATCAGTTTTGCCTGGTCATCTCTTAATTGCCACGGCTTATTTCGAAATTATTTTATTTTTAAATTGTCTTTTTTGTTTTACTATGGACACTTTTAAAGTGCACATCTTGCTACATCGTTCTCAAATAATTACCATCTCAACATGAATGATGTTCCCAATGTTTTTGTAACAAGATTCTGTGTTAAAAGAGTATCCATGGAGTTTCTTTCATGCCCTGCTTCTCCATAGAGATCTACGCTTTGGAATGGGCAACTACAGTACTTTCACAGTTATTATACAGTCTTGTGACTGGGACTGTAGCTTCATTTTTATTGTTGTTCGACTATTCGAAAGAGCCTGTAACTAGTTGGCCTTTTAGAAAATAAATGATTTTGATTTTTGATTTTGAGGAAGTTCTCCCCGTCATTGTGATGTTTTTTTTTTGTTCCAGACTATTGAACAAAATAAAACAGTTTTTTTCTTCGGGAAATTCTCACAAGCAATATGGAGCCTAGATTTGTGCCCAGTTGATATCAATAGGCTCGACCTTACTCCATGAATCTTAAACATAACTGACAAAATATTTGTGGGTGTTTCACAATGTCCATTTGTAATTAAAACGCTGCTCATAAAGTTACGCCCACGACCCTGCTTCTAAGTGACTTCATTTAGATTAATTCAAAAACTCTGTCATCGACGATGACACGGTTATGCCTATCATAAATTTTTATTTGGTTATCAAATTAGAAAAAAAAAATTAAGTGGCAATAAACTCAAAGTGGCATGAATTTGGAACTAATTGATTTTCTGTTAGGTAAGTAGAATAATATCAAGATCGAAATCTGTTTTTGATTCCATCATCTGCCTAGCCTTTTCCCAAACTATCTTGGGGTCGACTTCCACTCTAACCGGATGCAACTAAGTACCAGTACTTTACATGAAGCGACTGCTTAGCTGACCTCCACAACCCAGTAACTGGGTAATACGATACCCCTTGGTAAGACTGGATGTCAGTCTTTTTGGCTTCTGACCTAACGACTGGCAAAGATCTACAAATGACAGCCGGGATCAACGCTTAACGTACTTTCCGAGGCACGGAGGAATCTCTATGTAATTATGGTCACCCATCCACGGACTAACCTCGGCAAGCACGGCTTAACCTTAAAGATCGACCCGTGCGGCTGCTCTTTATTTAGCCACGATCTCCTCAAATCTGTTTTTGATTATTTTTATTGTAAATAGAAATAAAGTATTCCAGATATTTTTTTTATTACCATCTAACAAACGATAATATTTATCACGCCTTTAATTTCCCGAAGAGTCAGCCAGAGGTCCATTTCTGCCTAACTAACTTTTCGCCAGTTATATTTAACTTTCACGCCCTATTGCCATCAACCGGACACCAAAAAAACCCCGGAACCTTTAAACATCTACATCTCCAAAATGCGACAAATATTCTAAATTTTATATTTTTTCAAACCGATCTTTGATTTCGTATAAACATTGGATACTTGTTTAAAAAAACATAATCACTTTATCTGAACACCCTATAAACATGGACGTGAGGTGCTAAAGTCACGTTTCTGAATCGTATTAAAATTATGAAGTTTTTAAGTGAAATTTTCGTTGGATGCCGCCAATAATGACAGCTGTCAACGTACCACCAAATTTATGGCGGGAATTCAAAGTTTGATTTCTTTTTTTTACAGTTATAAGTACAGAGTTTTGAAAGTGCTAGTTAAATTAGAATGAGAGTATCGAAACTACAAGTTTGTGAACTCGTGATCAATACTGATGTTATTTAGAATTACCGAGATTTAAAATACTCTAAAGTGGTAATCAGAACAAATTACATAATTGCCAAGCTTAACACGTTATACTTGTGTTAGAACCCGGTTCGGAGTTTCGAGTAGATAACTTTTTTTGCGTTATCCTTTTTGTCGTAAGTATATTTAAATGGTGATGCTTTAAAATTTAAATAATGTGATGTTTTCTCAAACACCGGATTCCTGCCGGCCTAGCATGACCGCCGTAGAAACGAGCTATGTCTACGGAAGAATCGACAATTTGACAGATATTTCTATCGTTCCAAGCATGGCGATATTAAGAATGTAGAAAAGAAATGTTTCTTTTCTTCAGTCGACACAAGTCTACAACGTCGAGCATGACGACCATATTTTCTCTTCTTTTGAAATTTGGGGGTAGAAACAATACTTCTGACAAATGTCAAACTAGTCGTAATAAAAACTAAACACGAGAAATACGTTTCGTGGTTGCGTTGAGTTATGTTCAAAAGGTTGAAATGTTATGTAAAATATTTAGGTTTAATTTCGTGAAAAAGATCCAGGCCCACGAAAAATGAAAAACTCGTGCAATTGGCAACTCTTTTTTGTTAACTAAACGTAACCTTTTAACTTTCCATAGCAACGTCCCCGTTGCTATGGAAAGAATTTCTGTCTGTCTTCGTAGAAACGCGAGTCGACGGTGCGCGCCATGCTCGGGCAGAAGAAATGACAAGTTGTAAAGAAAAGATTTCTTGTCGTTTCTTGGTAGAAAAGAGATAGAACGGTCATGCTAGGGGGGCTGTACTGGCTAGCAAATTTTTAAGAAAAGTAGGTATTTGATTGCCTTAATAAAGGAGTTTGAAAGGCAAGTTTGCCCATGATCCAGCAAAGGATGAAAATAAAGTTGCGTAAAACATTATGGGACTAAAATATTGAGAGCAATTTATTTTTTCTTGTTGTTGTAATTATTGTTTGTGCATTTTAATAACAAAACAATTAGTAGTAACTGTTAATATTAATAAATAATTTGCATAAACGAAAAAGGCAACATAATTTATGCAAATAAAAGGCGACATTCCAGTTCCCATGTTTCTGATAAAACCAGACGTGAAATTTTGAAATTGGAACAAAAGAAATTATGGCGGTCCTTTTGAACGTAGAACATGCTGTGACCATTTTATTTGACAGTTTGAAAAATAAAAAAATATTTCCGAATATTCTGTATTTGAATTACAACAGAGTTCGAATTCGTGTGACAGTTTAGTAATTAGAGAACAAGTATAAGTTTGCTTTAATAAAAAAATAAACGTATCTGATTGGTCATCTGCGGTGACAGCGATTCATTTTTTATTTCCATGTTTTCTTTTTTTTTGTACGTCATTCGTAATTATGTTGTTCCCTGTCTTTTGCGACATTTATCCGACATGTTAAATATTTTGGAGTTTTTCAACCGATTAATTGGGATATCAATTAATTGGCTTAAAAGTTCCAAATTGAATTTTGTGCCTCATTGAAAACTTCGAGTTAATTCTTGAATGTGGAAAAATAAGTATCATTTGACATCGTTGCTTATTCTGGCTGTCAACTTTATAATACTAATTAATGAAAATGTGAGAAATATTTTACTTACGTTAGGTAAGTCTGTAGGCTCTATCCAATCTAAGATTTACGCCTTGGTAAAGATGCCACTGACGTCTTAAAGCAGCATTGTTTTACACTTATTCCATTGTGGGAAAGAGACGGAGCTATACAGGATATCTAGCGCCATCTCTTTCCCACACTTGAAATAATGTTTTAAGACGATTTCGAGACGACCAACTGTAGTATCGATAGCAGTATCTAGAACTCCGCATAGGTACGCTTGACAATTAATCAAGCTATATAAAACCAGTTTAAACGGATCTCTCATTCGAAGTGAAATCTATACAAAGAAAGGCCATGTTATACTGGAAATGCATAGCTTCATGTGTCCCCGTGTGTACAAACTACGTTTCTTACCTAACGTCACGCAATTACAGTAGCACGCAAGCATTGTGACCCGTAAGATAAGGATGCTGACAAAGAGTATTGTCAGGCAGTAGCCTCTCAGACACAGGTCATAAATAAAAATCTGCCAAGTGCGAGTCGGACTCGCGCACGACAGGTTCTGTACCATTATATATAAAAACGAGCAAAAAAAATCACTTTGTTGTATGGGAGCCCGCTTAAATATTTATTTTATTCTGTTTTTAGTATGTGTTGTTATAGCATCAACAGAAATACATAATCTGTAGAAATTTCAACTGGCTACCTATCACAGTTAATGAGATACAGCCTGGTGAGAGACAGATGGAGGACAGACAGCGAAGTCTCAGTAATAGTGTCCCGTTTGACCCTTTGGGTACGGAACCCTAAAAACCGTCTGGTTCGAAGATCCTACGTTTTTCTCATTACTTTTCCTAATATACAATGAGGACCTTTCCACTATATTCTGCATTAACATAAGCACCTAAAAACAATTTTCAAAGCACGGAACCATAGAATCAAGAAACATGTTCATTTCAAAGTCAACGTATGTAAGGTCACGCAACAAACGCGTTTCCTTACACCAATGTTTCCGCACCATTTAATTTGAACTATACGACAACTTACGACATAGTTTCACACTTAAAGTCAAATGGTACAGTGGTACTATAAGTACCGTTGAGCGAACCCACAATACACTGGGTTTGCACATTTTGTGAGAAATGTTTTGTAGTTCTTGTTTGTGAAAAATGGGAGATGATCGAATAACCACATTTTGTGTTAGTCTTGGATCATGTTGGGATGGTTTTGTTTTGCTTAGCCTTGAAAGCCCTCCCCATAGCCTTTCACTCTTCTCTCGATGTAGTTTTCTCCGGCCGATCTCTCACAAACGCTTCTAAGGCCGCAAATTCGGAACGGCGGGGCGTGCAGCGGAGCGTTCCAGCGTGTATTGTCGCGTGCAGCGTCGCGTTCAGCGTGCACGCTATTAGTTTTCGCTAGAGCATGCGTGCGAACGGGGCGTCCAAGTATACGTTGACCAATCGGAGGCCGCCATTCAAGCTTCATCTTTCAAAGGAACGATATTACGAGACATTCTTGTATAATTGTTGCTGTTTGTTTTGTTTAGTCTACGAATGCGATCCTTCCGGGATAGTATTAATGTCACCATAATGTGATTCGAAATGATAATTAGCGAAGTGCAATCATGGCCGGAGTTATGGTTTTCAAGTCATCCAATCCACTATATAATCAAAGCACTTTGTAAACATTCTTGTACTTATAATCAAAGAAATGCGATTCGGATTGTCGTAATGTTTGATATAATGTAGCAAATTCTCCTAAAGAATTTCTTTGTTAAATTGTTTTACTTAAAAAATAATTTTCTTCTAATCATACGTCAATATCTTCCCATTCCATATTTTATTTATGAATACACCACTTCTTTTACTGGCAAATCTTGACACACTTAACAAAATATCACTTGTAAACGCTCGTGAAACGCCAAAACACTGATCACGCCGCTTGACTACACGCTAAAAACGCTGCTACGAATATACCTAGAGAGAAATCCATACGTTTTGTAGTCGAGCGTGCACGCTCAAAACAACGCTCTGCTGCACGCGCCGCCGTTCCGAATTTGCGGCCTAAGTCGTCTAGCCAGCGTTTTTAAGGCCTTTAAAATTGATAAGACGTCTCAATTCTTCTACTTATTCTTCTTGCTTGCTAACACAATGTGAACTCAAAGGCTAGACAGTTCTACGACACCTCATTGGTTCATTGGTCTAACTTCGCCACTTGCACAGCCTCATCGATGGAACCAAGAGATTACTTTGACAATATTTTGTTTTAAAGTGGGAGCGATAGGGTAGCCAATTTTGCCGGTCATTTGAAGTCTATACAGTATGTTAGGTTAAACGAGGGACATATTGAGGGAGGGTATTCAGTATTCGATTCTCGTCCTAAATATGTAAAAAACCTATAACGTATATAGAAGAATTTTTAATGTTTTGTTTAGTGCCTAGATATTATAGACTGTCCTAAGCCAGGTAAGTTTAAAGTATGAATGGAAAATGGATTATACCTAAGAGTCATTGACCCGCTCACATGTTCTGCGATAGTATTAAGTCGCTAGCGCAAGGGTGTATACACGTTGCGTGACATTTGCGAAAATTTTGGTATGGTTCTGTCTGTTATTTATCGGTGTTTTTTTTTGTTTATATTTTTATTAGTATCATGTTAGCATGTACTATTATGGGTTTGAATATGTCCCTCGTTTAAACTAACATACTGTATATTGAACAAGATATGATTCGCGGCCATTAAGGGCAAGGTTGATGGCAGTTTACGAGACAGGTCCACATCCATTCCTTATTGCAGTCTTCAAGAACAGATAAAACTCTTTAGAACTCTCACGTTGCGGAAGCAAAAGTAAAACAGATCGGCGATCCAATTTGGTATTGCAAGGAGTCGTAAATACCAACATGAAGTATAGCAACATGCACTTATAAACAATACCCACTAACTAGCTTAAAAACAACCCTATCATTTAACCATAATCATTATTTTTTGTAGTCCACCCAATAAGGTTAAATCACCCAGTTAATTTGCGAAAAATCAGACAAAAGAGAGAGAAAAAAAGTCGTGCGAACAACAAGACGTCCTTAAAAATCGAAATCTGGAAATTTTAAATCGTATTCGATTAACGTAACGGATCGAATGTTAACTTGACAATAATTTAGTTGGAGCAACAATGGAGTAATGTCTCCTACTTTTTGTCACCACCAACTTACCTATACACCTATATAAACCCTTATTTTCGTGTACCCTAAAGCTTAAAGTACCTTAAACTAAGTGTACAGGTAACGTTGTCGATGTCCGTATTTATAGTCTTTTGTGCCTATAAGAGTGCCCGATAATGCTCATTCAGCGTAAGTTATTTTGTACGTTGAAAAAAATCGCATCATATGAATAATGCTTTTGTCTCATTAAGCTTAAAAGGTGACCGGGGTGATTTAGTACCCCATCACAGGTTACTGTGGGCGTTTTATGGGTTAACGTGCTGATGACAATTCATTAAGAAAAGAAAACTTTTAATATATATCTAGTTAACGCTTCCCGCATACGTTGATGTCAACCGGTGATTTACTTTTTAGTGATGTATAGGGTTATCGGTATCAATAAAACTTTGTATGGCTTGAGTGGGTGGGTTTTAATTACTTTGATAGAAAGTAGAATATTGAATATGGATAAGACAAACAAAGAAATAGATTTATAAATCCTAAGAGTGGTTCCGTCATCGTTCGTATTGCGCGACTGCTGAGCATGAGCTCTTGAGTTTGATTCCCGGTTCAGGCCGTGTTATTGGATGTTCTTGAAAGAATTTCTCTGTAGCAGGAATGGCATGGAAAGAGGAAAGGCATGGAATCTGGATTTCTGCCCGGTTGATGGCAATAGGCTAACTCCTATTAGGTGGGACTTAAAAAACAAAACTGGCGAAATGTTGGTTTACTAATGGGTAGGTAAAACTCCACCTAACACTTTGGGGATTACAGGGGGGTTACTATGACGCTTAAAACATTATTGTTCCATTCCTATTCCAGAGTGGGAAAGAGATGGAGCTAGACGACCTGTATAGCTCCGTCTCTTTTTCACTCTGAAATAAGAATGGAACAATAATGTTTTAAGACGTCATGGTACGCCAGCTGGAGTGCTGTTGTGTATGTAAAATATCAAACATTCTGTATTTTCTGAATACTAATTCCCTAACCAATGCAAGTCCCATTCAATCTCAAAGAGCACCGCCAAGCCATGACCCATCCATCAGTACCAACCAATTTACACATATCCAGAAAACAGCACGACATTAATAGGCCTACAAAGTTTACACCAACAATATAAATATCTCCCCATCTCCCCAAAAGGGGGTAAACAAACCGTTTAGAACAATCCTTGCCACCATTAACACGCAATGTCAATCACTTGCAGGCAAAGTGACTCTTTTGCCCCATTTCATGTCAATCTTCAAGCCTTGGTATCTAAGTAGTGAGTGGGGCGTCGATCTAAGATGCTATCGGCCAATACAATTCTGTGAACTTTTGCTGATCGGGTGGTTAAGAGTTAGGTGGTACTTTGGTATGGATTTTTTAAGAGTACGTTACATATCTACATAATTATGCAACGTCAAGACACTACTTTGCTAAGAAAATTCTCAATTAACGTTTCCTTTAATACCAGCTGTCACGCGCAACTTCGTCTGCGTCACATTTACCCCGTTTTCGCAATATTTTTCATTGCTGCTCCGCTCCTATTGGTCTTAACGTGATAATATACAGCTTTTGTCGGTAAATGGGCTATCTAACACCGAAATAATTTTTCAAATCGGTTCAGTAGTTTCTGAGATTAGCGCGTTGAAGAAAACAAACAAACTCTTCTTCATAATTAGTATATTAGATTCATCATCATCATCATCTGCTGATACTATCGTGGTACTGTAATTAGTTATTTGCGTAATTGACACAGCATTTACCTACATGTAAAACCTTCATTATTTTTGTTCTGATACAATAAATAATAGAGTTTAAGTAAATAAGGTATACTATTTACATAATAAATTAATAAAACATTTCACTATTCAAAAAACCTTTTTATAAAGGCGCACTGAAAAAAGTCTTGGAGTAAATGAAAGCAATATAGGATTTTTTTCACAAAAGCTTGTCTCGTGAATGTTAAAGGCTAAAAAAACTATACGCGACAAATTGCTTGCAAATTTTCAGCCTAATTGGACATCGGGAAATGGTTCTAATTTAGCTTCCGAGATTCCTCCCGAACAAACATACATCTGGTAAGACTGAACCCGACCAGAATTAGTTGTATTAGTTCCTCATTTTTATACAGTTACTGGCCTACGCCCGCGGCTTCGCACGCGTGGAGTACGGTAATTATCCCACGGAATCGTACTACTGGGATAAAAAGTATCCTATGTGTTAATCCAGGTTATCAGCTACCTGTGTGACAAATTTCATCCAGATCCATTCCGTGGTTTTCGCGTGAAAGAGTAACAAACATCCATTCATCCATCCATCCATACTTACAAACTTTTGCGTTTATAATATAAGTAGTAAAGTAGTATGTAGTATGAAATGTTGTAGTATGTTTTCTGCTACATTAAGCGTAATACGAAAACATCCATAGAAAAATGCTCAATAGGCAGTTGGGCATTAAAATTAAAACGCCATGAAGAGCAAAAACGGATACCCAAGAGAATACTTGGATTTGAATTTGAATATTGGATTGATCTCATTAATTATAAAAAAAAATACCTACTATAATATAATACTATTGTTCTTAATAATTAATATTTTAATTTTGTTTTATTATTTTGTTGTGTTGGTTTATAGTGTTAATATTGTAGTACTATAATTTTATTGTTCATGATTTGTAATAAGTAATAATGTCACTCATAACTATAATTATATTAATTATACTTATATTGCTGTGCCCTAACAGGGCCCATAACATAGGTCTTAGCTTTAAGCCTTTTATAACACCTTTAAAACATTGTGGAACGCAATTAAATGAATATGAATATGAATACCAAAGAAAAAGCCGAAGGATGACACTAAAAGAACGTGCGCACTTCTAAAGCATCTGTTCACCTGCCTCCTAGAAACTGCAATCATATCCATCTGCCATGCTCATAAAAGCAATTTTCCTTTACGAGTTTATCTGCAAACACCATATCAAACAAAAGATGGGGCAGTTTATACCTTACCAAAGCTCAAAGCTGTAGAACGTTTGTTCAACTAGTGATCGTACTAAGATTAGATCCCTGCTTACCCCTTTAGGTATGTCAATCCAGTCTGCAATTACTTAACGAATTAATTAATCAGTAGAAAATGCAGGTAGATCAATATGTAGAGTTGCAAAATAACTTTTAGCACTCAATTGATTGTAAAAAAACATGAAACTGATACCGTATGTGAGTGCATAATGGATCTGCATTTCAAATCGGTTGGATAGGTGTTTGGTTTTACCCGTCTCTGCCTGTGTATTTTTTTGTTGGAAGATTTGAATGGAGAATGGCAGCATGGTATCACACCTCAGCACCTTGTCTCTCCAAGTTTACGGGTCTGCGTTCCTTTTTTGAATCAGTGCAGATAAATCTAATTCGCAAATGGTCCACCAAAAAGGTAGTATAATTAATGAGCCTATTAGTACCTTTCTCTTACCTTCTTCTTCTTGCCTTCCATTCTCTTCCCATTCCCTTCCTCATGTCCTCTCATACTTAAGTGCCAACGCTGTATCATAGAAAAATTGTAACGCCAAATGATTTTAAAAGAGTAGCTTTGGGTTCTTCTGTATAGGAAACGACTAAACCGAACCGAGCACCTTTTTGTCGACGTTTTACAATTGCCCATGTAGGCCTATGTGATATTAAAATATTTTGATTTTGACTTCTCTTTATGTGAGATAGTGGGTCTCAATTCACAACCTGGTTCTGGTGCAAATTGGTACTTATGACATGTCTTTGCTATTTTTGTTCTAGGACATGTCGGTTTCCTGTAGCGCCACCTCGACAAGGTGACCCACTCTCACCCAAGATCTTCATAGCAGTCTTAGAACAAATATTTAGATCACTGGACTGGAATAGAGTTGGCCTCAAATTACATGGACAGTACTTATCACACCTTCGATTTGCAGATGACCTGGTGCTATTATCTGAAGACCCTGCAGAACTACAATATATGCTACAAACACTAAATGACCAAAGCAAGACCGTAGGGCTTGAGGTGAACCAAAGCAAAACAAAAGCTATGACCAATAGAGAAGAAACAAATTTAACCTTGAACGGGAACCCTTAGAATGGGTTGACGAATACGTTTATTTGGGACACTTAATTTCTATAAAAAACTGTTCAAAGAAAGAAATAAACCGCAGAATAAAGAACACCTGGAACAAATATTGGTCCATGAAAGAAATATTTAAAAGTGAACTGCCTGCCAAAATAAAAACAAAAGCTATGGAACCCTGCTTAATGCCGTGCCTCACATATGCATGCCAAACGTGGTCTTTAACAAAAGAATCATTACAAAAGATAAGAGTTTGTCAGAGAGCTATAGAAAGGAGCTACATGGGAATAAAACTAAGGGATAAAGTTAACGCTAATTAGAGAGAAGACTAAAGCCAAGGACGTAGTTAAGCAAGCTCTTAAGCTAAATGGAAATGGGCTGGACACATCCAAAGAATGAATGACGAGAAATGGACAAAAATAACCACAAACTGGTACCCGATAAACAAAAAACGCCGCCGAGGTAGACCATGTAAGAGGTGGGACGATGACATAGCCAAAGTAACAGGAAAAATATGGAGCAGGCTGGCCAGAGACAGAGAGAGATGGAAAATGATGGCGGCGGCTTTTACCGCTATAGGTGGTCCTTACGTTTAAAGAATTAATTTGATCAAAACAGTATTCAGAATATTAAATAATAATTAATTATATAAACATTATGATAGTTTTGGATGAATAAAATCTTATAAAATAATGCTAAATTGTTGATAATAATAAGTAATAAATTAATAATTATTTAAGTCAATTTTGCATGAAGGAAACAAAATAATATCAATCATTTTAATAATATTAGAATTATGTTAATAATAATTTCAAAGGATGAAATTCTTACTCATGAATGTCAATTGTTAATAAAAAAAAAAAATTGCATGAATAGTTATAAAATAATGTTTAGGAAGCATGAAGAAGTAAATATAATATGTTATTCTAAATTAGCTCAATTGTTATTAATAGTAAATTCTATGATTAGCGTGAAGGAAAAATTGGATTACCAAAAACAAATAATGTTATCAACTGATTAAGATATCAAACAATGTAAGGAATCAATAAAGCTATTTTTATTTTTATTTATATGACGGTTTCCTGGCGATGTTTTCCATAAAGAAATGCTTCATTAATAACTATCAACAAATGTAGATCTACTAGTTTACTTGGTAAGCAGTCTGCCATCTGAATATAAGATAGAATTATTTCAAGTCTAAAGGGTGTAAAACACCTCTTAACGAAGCCGAAAGGCACTGGTTCTCCCTATCATTGCGATCATTTTTTTTTGTTCTACACCATACCTGCGAACCTTCTAGTTACGGAGATATTAGGGGTCAAAGTTCCAACTTTTTGACAAGTATTTTTTTAAATACAAGTTCTTAATGTAAGAATTTTACTTTAAACACCTCCACGACCACCGTACTATTCAATCCGTCCATCAGCACAATGTTTTGAGTGTGTTACATTGAGTTCTACCTCAAAACATGATTTTACACCCCCAAAAAAAAGTCGTTTCCCAGCAATAATTTTTGCGTAAAGTTACATATTTTCATGTGCAGAATGCTTGGTTGACGGCTTCGTGATGAGGTGATTTACACGGTGTATGTAATTTTCTGGGACTCGCATTCCATATAAATTTATATGTGTCGTTTCTCTCCATCTATTTATATATCACGCTTGCACAGGGCGAAGGATAAAGCAGTGGTTGCTGTCTGTTTAAAAAATGAACTGTAGTGACCTAAGTTTTAACCAGTACCTCAACATCAATACAAACAAACAAACATCCACCATTAACCCTATTAATTCCTAATACCCACAACTATATGCATCGATCAATTAACCCGTCCGTATTTTTTATAACCTCTCGCCTTAACCAGTCCAGTCCAGTCAGTAACCGCGTGGCTAACTTCTCTGTACACTAATTGTTTCTGAGGCAATAATTGCCTTTTCCAGTCCTAATGGGACCATTAAAGTGCCCTATGAAGCTACCTTACCTTATATGAAGGGAAGAAGTACGGATCTAGCTTTGCCACCTCTTGGCGATTAAAAAATAGAAAATTTATCGGTATTTTGATATGGTTTTATGGGATTAAGGAGGAATTATAATGATATGTGGTACCTATTAGTAATGGTGCATATAATATGAGCAGTATTGAGATAGGATCTTGTTGTGTTTTGTTCATTTTCATGACACTAAGCCGTTATAGTAGAAGGAGCTAGTGGCTAAATAATAACCGCCGCACAGGTCGATGTTTAAGGTTAAGCCGTGCTTGCCGAGGTTGGTCCGTGGATGGGTTACCATAATTACATACCGTCTTTCCTCCGTGCCGTTGCAGGGTGCCGTTTATAGATCTTTGCCAGTCGTTACGAGTAGTCAGAAGCCAAAAAGTCTGACATCAATTCTTATCAAGGGGTATCGTATTACCCAGTTACTGGGATGTGAAGGCCTGATAGGCAGTCGCTTCATGTAAATACTGGTACTCAGCTGCATCCAGTTAAACTGGAAGCCAACCCCAAGATAGTTTAGGAAAAGGCTAGGCTGATGACTAAGCCCTTATAGTCTTTTATACATAACAATATCAGTATCCAATCGACGCTATGAAGACAGCAATCGATTTGCTATTAGAAAAAAATACTCCAGTTGGTAAGTGCTATTAAGCAGTATTTAAATCGTGCTAAATTAACCATTAATTAAGTGCAAAAGATCACTGTTAATCTGTATTAAGGATATACAAACCTGTTCGTTTAATAACGATTGAACTCTTTTATTGAAAAAGGACTTAGTTATAAAGGTTAAATGAACACCATAGGAATTACAGAAGTGGATGGATACAGTCACGAAAAGTGTTATTATCTTTAACCATGACTTGTTCTTAATTTTTTCGTAACATTACGTAAAACTAGGTCAGTAAAATGCCATCCGTATTGCAGATAAGTGTAGATTAACTTACCAAACAAAACCACAAAAAACATATCATACCAAACAAAAGATCAACCATTCTCCAAAATATTTCAGACAAACGAGATATCAGGCTACAGATCAATCTCCTCTTCACTTTTTAACAAGAATTTATGTATTTCACGTATAAACTACTTTAAACAGTGATTGTCCGAAGCGATTGTCAGGAGAGGTCAGAGCAGCATAATATGCTCGTTGACAGCTGTAATGAGCATCTAAATGTGAAGTAAACAACTTCAATAATGGTTTATTGTTACTGATACATTTTTTTATACCGATGTTTTTGAGTTATCTAGATTTACCGGCAAGGTTGGGGAGGGTTTTATAAGTTGTAAATCGTTCATGTTTTTTTTAAAGCTGTCAGTTTTTATTTTCAGCCTTTTTGCGTTTTGCGATGCAATAACGGCTATGAACTCTGAAGGTAAGGGTAGATTCCAGAATCATACTGAACATATTATATACTGTTAATTATGTTGGATGGTTGAAATGAAAGATTCCGTTGTGTCTACTTAATTTAATAGTCACAGGACACAGGTTTTAATAGGTACAGAGAGTGCGTAGTGTCGCAGACGGGTTTGAGACCAAGTTATGGCCTCCGGAAGGATGTGTACCATAGATAATCACTAGAGCTTAACAATTAGTAACATACTAATTAGTGATGTCACAACATATACAAGGTGTTGTTTTGCATCCTCGTCAAATTTCAGGAGGTGGTCACAAAAGACATAAACAATCAATTAAAAATACGATACCTAGTAAATTATTAATAAACGCTGATTTTTTTGGTTGTTTAAGTTTGTCAATATTTCTGAATAACCCCTTTAACGTGGTTTAGGGAATAAGAAATTATCAATTAAACGTTTGAGATTGTTTGTATATGTGTAAGCGATGTTATAGGGCAAGAACCAGACGGGCCGCGTTTAAAACACGGGTGGTTCAAACTTACCGATTTCCGTAAATAAGGAAAAAAATAAAAATTACCTATCCATTTTATTATTGATTCGGAACGAAAATCATTTGTATAGTTACCTCCTTGAATTTGACTAGGATGCAAAACAACACCTTGTATACACCGTGTAAATCACCTCATCACGAAGCCGTCAACCAAGCATTCTGTACATGAAACTAAGTAACTTTACGCAAAAATTATTGCTGGGAAACGACTTTTTTTTGGGGGGGTGTAAAATCATGTTTTGTGGTAGAACTCAATGTAACGCACTCAAAACATTGTGCTGATCGACGGATTGAATAGTACGGGGGTCGTGGAGGTGTTTAAAGTAAAAATCTTACATTAAAAACTTTTCAAAAAGTTGGAACTTTGACCACTAATATCTCCGTAACTAGAAGGTTCCCAGGTATGGTGTAGAACAAAAAAATGATCGCAATGACAGGGAGAACCAGTGCCTTTCGGCTTCGTTAAGAGGTGTTTTACACCCTTTATGATTTTTTTTTCATTTGCATAACATAACATCACGCCTGTAATCTCCAAAGGGCTAGGCAAAGGTGAAGGTATCCATTAGTACACTCACATTTCGCCAGTTAGCGAGCCTATTGGCAACAACCGGGCACAAAGCAACACCGTGGTTGCTACTAAGAAATTTGAACGAGGAGTCGAGAAATTAATTTTTCCGAAAGAAACGGTGGGAAACAGTTGTATGTAGATTCTGATATATTATGTTTTTATTGAACTACGACCAATCAAAATTTAGCTGATGAGATGACGTCATAAACGTCTCATAACTTATTGGATATTATTTTTAACTAGCCGTCCCGCGCAACTTCGTCTGCGTCACATTTTTCATTGCTGCTCCGCTCCTATTGGTCGTAGCGTGATGATATACAGCCTATAGCCTTCCTCAATAAATGGGCTATCTAACACTGAATTTTTTTTTTTAATCGGACCAGATGTTCCTTGGATTAGCGCGTTCAAGCAAACAAACAAACCATCAAACTCTTCAGCTTTATTATTAGTATTACATAGATAGCTAGCGGACATCACACCTCAAAAGTATGAGCACGTCTCATCCGCAATGTCAACTAGACCCAACCGTGAGAAACAACGAAACGTGAAACAGTAAAATTCCCAGATATTTATCTATTCCTCACAAACTCCGTTTATGAGCTATGATCCGTTCGACTGCCGATTTATTCATAAATACGGCGAGATATCGAGATCTTGCTGGGTCACGATCGATTGTTAAAATCGCTTAAATTGAATATGTATTGAGTGGATTGGCAGTTTCGTGTAGTCCCGTTTTAGAGTGACAGTGTTTTGGATTTTGTTGAGTTGTTGTGTTTGTGTAGGTGGCGCGGTTATGAGCGATGATTTATGATGGTAATAAGCAATAATGTATAGGTTTATATTTTATCTAGACTTCAACATTGTTACCAACCAACAAACACACGCTTGAAAAGTCAAAGGCGGGCTAATAATCATCTCGAGATACGTAAGTCCTATCTGCGAAAAAGTTCTACAAAGAAACTTCATCCTACTAATATTATAAACGCGAAAGTTTGGCGATGGGTGGATGGATGAATTTTTTTTAGTCTTTCACGTAAAAACTACTGAATGGATCTGGATGAAATTTGGCACAGGCATAGATAATAGTCTGGAATAGCACATAGGATACTTTTTATTCCGGTAGTGTGACCCCGTGGGACAGTTACCGAAAAAAAGGGGGCGAAGCCGTGGGCAGAAGCTAGTTAATAATACGTTTGGTCTCAATTTGTTGAGACCCTTATTATTATTAGAACTGTTTCAAGCTTCTTATCAAAAACTGAACACTATTATAATTGAACAGCAAAATGTGGGTTCACTATTCGATATACCTCTCCGTAATTCTTCCAGGTTTAGAGGCGTGTTATGTTACTTACAAAACTCTTCTACAAAAGGTTTGCAAAGCAAGATTTAGAGACGCTGCTCCTCACAACAAACCTAGGAATAAAAGCCAAATTAAATGAGAAGCCATAGCCAGTCCCGTCATCAAAGCTCCGTCAATCAACCGTCCACCCATAACTAACACTAGTAATCAAAATTAATTAAATCATTGTCCTTCAAAGCCATCAATTGTCACACGAATCGTATATTTGGACTAATCTCCCATCACTGGGCGCATAAATCGGTTGTTGGACGCATTTGCATGCGTGCAGGTATGTATGTATGGGGGTTAGTAACTCAGAAACGTAACGAGACTGGCCTATCAGTCTAAATCTCGCTGTGGACCGCTTCTAAACACACAATGCATAATTGTCCATTAAGGTGTCGTGGAGTTGGAAAAGTAAGTGTGCTGGTGGAGGTGGTATTTTGTTGAGATCATGATAGGAAAGTGCCTGTGTCGAGTAAAGTGAGGAAAACGAAAAGTGGAAGAGAATAGGCTTCTAGATAGGAAAATATGGGAGATAGTTGTCAAGGAAAAATGATATATTTTGGATCTGTGACAATCTACGATTGTCGAGTATAGAGGGACTCTTGTAAATAGTGTACAATCAATGGACGGTATTCTAGAACGCGGTTTCAGAATTCCTGATGACAATAAATAGTCGGAGTATCAGAGCTGATGTAGATTCAATATTTTAACCTGGAAAATAATAAGCCATTAGAACTCAATATTTAAGTAAAAAATAAAACAAACTTGTTTTTTGGCGCACGGCGCCAATCAAGCTATACAAAAACAGTATTTGCGGATCTCTCATTGTATTGGATATCTACACAAAACAAGACCACATTATACTGGATATGTAAAGCTTGATTGCTCGACGTGTGCACGTGTTACACTTCAAGTTTCCGTGGATAAGCTTTACTTGTATATCTCAATCTTCGAATACCACATCTATCCTTTCGAACATCGTCCCAATATTCCAATTGTTGAGGCCAACAATTTTATGGAGCCCCAGAGTCCCTTAATGATATGATTGTTTTCATTATAATTGGACCTTACAGTCATACGTTTCAAAGAAATTATTGGACATCCAACACCCTTGATTTGTAGGAGTATTTTTAATGAGTCCCCTCAAACTACCTATTGTCTGGCTAAGATTGATTTTAGCTTAGACTGGAGGAAGTGACTTTTCTTCAATCTGCTTGACGTTAGTTTTTTTTTGTTGGGAATTTACGAGATCTGCGTTGAGAGTTTATGGTTTCGTAAAAAGCATCTAGCTTATTAAAAGTCGTTTACTGTGTTTGTCTGTCCATCAGGTATGATTGCGTTGTTCTTCTAACTGTAACTTATTTTGTTGCGGTCTTCAACATGATTTAGATAATTGATTCGGATTTCGGAAGCTTTCGTGAATTAATTTTAATCTTGTGTTACATAAAGAAATCTTCACCAATTGTAAAGTCATAAAACTATGCGAAGCAGAGGCGGGTTGTGAGTTAGTTATAATTCGAAACGGTTATCACATTTCGTTCCTTATATTATGCCATTACATATTTCTGTACCGACAAGAGAAAGAAAGAACAAAACGTTTATTGGCGCAATTGCCACAAGATCACACAATATAAAAAAATAGAAAAACTAAACAAGAAATACTGTGTGACTCACGACAGCGCCAAATAGGCCCAGTTCAGCATAATGCCGGACAACTAGTGCCCGACGCTTGTTTTTAACTGAACCTAAATGGTGAGTATATGGATGTCGGTAAATACAGTAATTAAATAATTAAGTTCTATATGATAATATAAGAGGACCCTTTTCTTCCTTTACATCGAAACTGACTTTGTCGAAAGATTTTGATACCTAAAGAAAGTTGTAGTTCAACAATGGACTATTAAAACATTATTATTTAATCATCGGAAACCTATTAAAAAATCTAAACGCTCTAGAAAACTATTTCGCATCACCCACTCAAAATCATAAATGGAACACCAACCCTGGTTCACAATTAAAAAAAACAAAAATTTTGCTTGGAGTCCCTCCGCGCGGAAGAAGTGAAACTTCGTAATACTAGACGCATGCGTTCGAGTGCCACGCATTCACTCTCGTTATTTTATTGAGCTTCTAAATAATATTTTATTGTTTTATTGTTGTACACTTTTTATTACATAATGTTATTTTACTCATGGAAATTGAGCGAAGGCTGGTCACACCGAAGAGTCGAATGCATGACTGTTTACACGCCTTCTTGCGTACCTAGTAGAACTACGTAGTCACAAATCTTGTAATAGCGCCATCTCTTAGTGGGTAATAGAAAATATTCCCCCTCCATGAAAACGTTAAACTTGTTGGAAGTCGCATAAGAAGTTTCACTTCAAAAACAGCCAGCAATAATTGCTCCGCGATTCTTCATTTGTCATTTTACAATATTTTTGTTCGCCACTGCCGGTGGTCCTTCGCGTTAATACGAGGCGTTGCGATTCGTATCGTGCGATTAAGTACGATTTATTCAGATTTATAGATTAATCGCACAGCGTGTGCGAATGGGTGGTTCTGATTAGAGGATTAGCATTTAGTAAGAGAATTTGAGGCTGGGCACAGGGGCTAGAAGAATTGATACAAGAAAAGGGAGGCCTATGGAACTGAAGCTGTGAATGATGAAGAGAATATGGAAGTGTATAAATTCTTGGAATCTGCATTTATGCCCAGTTGACGGCAAAACACTTGTCCCTATTACATTACATTGACTTCTTCTTCAGAGAATTAAAACCACCTTTAGCAATAATAACTGCCGTAGCCATACCTTAAGATATCTATGACAAACACCATCATTTTACAATTACGAATGCAATTTATGAAAATAATTACGGTTATTCCAGTATCGCAATCAGAACATCGAAAACGGTGAGCCCTAAAATCGACTTACAAAATGACCTGTCGAGTTGGTTTCGATTAAAATATCGATCTCATTTATTAAACTGATAGGTATCGGTACGTTCTTTTTGTTATTGTGTTACCTTACCTTCACGTATGTATAGTCAATAATGGTAAAATTATTATAATATTTCGATACTTTTTTAAATGTAGATAAATCCAACACCAACAAATGTTGTCTTTAAAACCACACAACACTCAAGACGTACTATTTTCGAAATACGTAGTTGTTCTAGATAACTTTACATCTGAATAAATAATAACGGAATGCGATTATAAAATCTGCCTTCACCAATTTTACTATCAACACAGAGTTTCTTCGAATTTTAAACTTCGAGTTTCTCAAAACATGGCAGTATTTCAAGATGTATTTTTTTAATTGCAACCCCGCTGTCCCAAGGAATCAACTCATACAGCCTACGGTCTTAACTGAAATAAATGTTTCCGTGAACTTGTGAGGTTGTATTAACTCACGTAGGTTCCTTCAAAATCAATTTTCTTGTTTACACTGACCACTAAAAGGGGGTATTCGAGGGCCATTACTTAGACAGGATGGTTACCTGATAGGGCTGGCCGGCGGCCATTTTGTGAATTTATTGTCAGATTGATGATGAGTTTAAATAAACATTTCGTAATTTCATGCACTTGCAATCAGGATTTTCATATTTGTTTTTTTTTTGGTTTTGAATTGATGTAAAATAAAGTAATTTTATTTATGATGATAATTTCGTTTAATTTATCTAAAATCGGTTAAACCATCATTCATTTATAGAACTGAACTAATAAAAATACACATACTAGGAAGTATAATTACTCAACATTATTTTTTGTACAGTTATTCTAGTAAAACTCAAATAAATAGATATTTCAAAGCTAACTCAAAGCATATTTTTTTAAATTAAGTTATTTTTTTTTTAACTTGACTGAAAAACCATAAAATTAGGAACGCTTTATACAAGAAGTTGTTTGCTTGAAAAAAAAAAAAAAAACTCAACCCTCAAACGTCAACCCTGCGAGCACGTTGGCTTTTCTACGAAAGCACTTAAAACAGATCCCGATAACCGAATTTTTCAATTAAGTGTCATAATCGTACCAGACCTGATATTTCGCGGGAAAATTTATTATTTTAACATACAATTTTGGACGTGCAATCCTTCATTACACACATTACGTTCCGGTAAGAGACTCAATTGCGAATGTGCGTATTATAACTTTGGATTACTAAGAAAGTACTGCAAAGTGTAATTTCGGTGGTAGTTTTTTTTCTGTGTTTTTTATTTTAGTGAAAATCGATGTCTTCGGTTTATTTAAAGTTATGTTGTTGGTGTATCTTGAACTCATTATTGAAAATGTGTTCCACTTTAAAAAAAGGATTTTGAATGTTTTTTTTACATTATGTTGTTAGGTTTTAATATCTAGATTTGAGCATGCTATTTTGCCGTCCATAAAATACAGTAAAAAGGTAACGTGTTTTTTTTTAAATCTCGTGACAAATATTGACAAGAGTGGTATACTCTAGATCCATACTATATATTATATAATATTATAAATGCGAAAGTCACTCTGTTTGTATGTTTGTTTGTTTGTTACCTTTTCACGACTAAACGGCTGATCGGATCTTAAAGAAATTTGGCAAGAAGATAGATTTCAACCTGGAGAAGGACATAGGCTATATATCATCACGCTACGACCAATAGGAGCGGAGCAGCAATGAATAATGTTGCAAAAACGGGGAAAATATGACGCAAACGAAGTTGCGCGGGACAGCTAGTAAGTTTACAAAATAATGATTATTGTAATTTTATTGGTTGAAAAGTTTTATAAAGTCGCGTTATTATTGAAAATTCAACGCAGGTAACACGTTTTTATTCGTCGAAAATCTACGTGTACTGAATTAATAATTACCTAATTATCGTTAAATAAGATAATAAGCACGGCACAATCATGATACGGTAATGAGAATCGACATATTCTGCATACTTTGACACCTACAAAAATGTGAAGGCGAGAATTATAAAAGGCTGCTGATTACACAGACTCGTAACAAAACTTGGCTCGAAATCACAAAAACAATGTAGAAAATAACAAGCGTATTAAAATGGAATTTGTTTATGTGGTCAAAACAATAATTATTAGACCCTTTTCTGGCTGTAAAACTATCATAACTATCAACAGTAATCGCATTAATGAAATAAATTTGATTTCAACTATTTTAAATAGAAAAAAGATGTAAGTGCGAGTAAACTATGTCCTACGCATCTCCCACAATAAAAATAAACTTAACCTGGAAGAAACTTACGTTAAAATGTACTACAGAAGTCAATTATTTCACAGCTACCAGTTTAGCCGACAAAGGTTTACATTCCACTACCGCTTCAGCAAAAATCTATTAGAAAACACCAATTTTAGCCGCAAACATTAACACGATGTTGCGGTGTGATAGAGAGCCATAAGGAAGATGCGCAGTAAAAAGTGTCCCCTACTACCTTGTGAAACCATCGACCAATTTGCCTACAATTATCCCCTTAAGGTGCCGCCGTCCCAATGTTTTGATTAAAACTTTTAAAGCGAAAACTGAAATTTTCTTTTTTGTTCGCAATTATATTTTTGACGGATATTTATTGGGTTAACTGCTTTTGTTGGCAGTTTTCATGGTTGTCGTTTTTTTTTGTCTGAACGGTCAATACTTTGTCAGGTTACAGAAGTCAGGATAAAATGGATTATTTTATATATTTTAAAATGGAGTATTTAACTAGTAACAATCGGCAAAAGTGTAACTGGGAGCAATTCAAAATTAAAATAAATATCCACAGCTATAAAAATAAATAAATTCTCCACTAGCAAAAATCTTAGCATCTTAACGTTTACCAATTAAAATATAAACGAACAATATTAATTTTTATTAAAATTTATAACTTCCCAGTATCTTCATCGGATTATTTTGAAGAGCTTCTTTGAGAATTAAATATTAATTATTTATTAAACTTAATTAAAACAATCCTAGACACTTTCTCAGGCATATTTCACCACAATCTCGGTCCGTTCATTCAAATTATTTTATACGTAGATGCGACTCAAGGCATGTCTTGTTTAACTTAAGACCATTGTTAGCTACAGTGACAAATGTTTATATGGTATGAGCACGGCATGGTCTCTCGAACATAACTGCGTCTGAAACTGGGTGGTTTCCAAGATAATTGTTTGTGAAACGAAATAATTATTTAGATTCTGTTGGTTGCTGTTCTCTTTTTAATATGATCCTTGCAAAATAAACACAAGTCTATAGAAATTGGCACATCCATGTTTTTTAGATCATCCTGATTCTTATGCCGTATCTTTTTCTTCCATATTTTTTTTTTATTTTACGCCATGTCAGCGGTCACCTCCTTTGTAGCAATATCATCCTTCACGCAATCTATTAAGTATATTAAAACAGAAAGATTCTTTAAACTGTATGGAAAAATTTAAATCGTGGAATGATCAATATGCTTAGTACTTACTTTATTGATATTAACGGTTTTAAGTTGTCTTCCAAAATTGTAATACACAATTTTACTCACACTAGCTTCATCTTCGCGTATTAATTTAAGTTGAAAACAAATAAAACAGTACTAACGCGATAACCAATATCCACAAACGACAGTTAAACTTCATACACATCCATATCGACACACGTAACAACATAAACAAACCAACCTTAAGCCTAGACTTTGATAACATCCATATTCAACACCGACATTATGTTTGGAACCAACTTACATGTTGGTACTGTTGACAAAAGAAATTGGTATGCAGGCAAAGATAATTACGGTCTTCTACTGCGTGGCAGTACTCACTGTGTGTGTCATAACATTTTAGCTTGTTCTTTCTTTACCGTGTGGTTAGTACCTAGCCTGATGTCAGTATTTTATGCCACCCATTGGCCTCTGACTTGGCTTTACATGCCGTCGAGAAATATCTCTTAGGAATGCGTGTAGCTGTAAGGCATCAATGCAAGTCAAGCAAAAGGAAATCATTTTAGTTGAAATACGTAAACATCTTACCAGCAATTGAAACAAAATGATATTCTATCAGCCATATTAACTGTAGAAAAGTCAAAATTGGCTACCAATAAGTCCTTGTAGAAATACTGAACGCCTTGAAAGCGATTGGCATATGCATAAGCTTTATAATAATTAATTTGGAGTCGGGTCAGAGCACCTTTTTCAACCATGCTTTTTTATAATGCGTTTATGTCTTTTCTTGGTAACTTATCATCAGTCACCCTAAAATGCATATTCTTTCAAAGCTACTTTGGTAAAACATGCAAATTTCATGTTGAAATGTGGACAACCCAAAACAAATAAATGTGGATAAACAGCCTTTTGTTCAGAAGCTGGTCATCATAACGACGAAAAAAAAAAACAAATAAAAAAAAGCACTCATTCAATCTCCGAAAAAAATGTTGAAGTCGGTTTCCTGCATACATATCTCTCTCTCTGTCTGTACATAAAACTATCGTGAACATATTTGCAATTAATATCAACACTAATAAATAAGGGCTCGGATAGCTGCGACGATAATATCACACATGCGACGTCGTCACGTATGGAATCCCCCTTATTTATGTCAATATCAGATTTCAATTTATGATCGTATGTTGGTGCTCTTGCAAGTAATGCCAACCTTCCTACATGGGGCTCTAGTAATATTAATGAGGTGTTTTTTAATGTCCAGCTGGGTTGTGAGTGTAATTTTTAGTTTGTTTTGTGTTAAATATTTTTTCTAGGTTGAAAACTTTATGAATTAGGCATTGGCAGTTATATTTGCATTAGAGAAATTCGTATATATTACACACTAATATCATAAATGCGAAAATAACTGTCTGACTTTTCACGACGAAACCAGGTCATGGTTTACCTGTGCGCCATAAAGGTTAGGGTTTTTTATGAGTTAAAACTAAAACAAAATACTTTTTGTCCCGGTAATATTTTTTACTTGTACGTTCTTGTGGTAAAATTCCAACGTTTTCACGAGCATAAATGCTGTAGTGTAGCCGTACAATGAAAAATCACAGAAACTTCTTTTAAATTTTGTCAGTAGTCCAATAGGAAGAATATTTATGTCAATACTCAAATCTTTATTGCATTCCACAATGCAGGCTTAGGTGGTAAATATTTAATCTAAAAAAAAACAATCGTGGACCCTGTCGGGTACAACGAAAGAAAGGTTTTTGGAGATGAGGAGTTATCATTTAGGTATCTTATAATCAAACTTTTTTTTTTTTTTTTTTTTTTATTATTAGTTTTAAGGATTTATCATTTAAATGTTCGTGGACATTGTAACAACAATTAGTTTTGTTTTATTTGTTCGTGATTAGGTGGAGTTTTTTTCTTTTCTTATTGATTCGGGTAACATGTTGTATATTTTTACTGACATAGACAGAGGGCTTATTGAATGTATTTTTAAGCAGGATGTTGGTAGGTAAGTTGGTAGTTTAGGAGCTCGTTGCTAAATAACAACGGCTAAATACAAAACACCGTGCTTGCCGAAGTTGCTCCGTGGATGGGTGACCATAATTACATACCGAGTTTCCTCCGTGCCTCGGTAAGCACGTTAAGCCGTTGGTTCCAGCTGTCATTTGGAGATCTTTGACTGTCGTTACGAGTAGTCAGAAGCCAAAAATCTGACATCCAGTCTTATCAAGGGGTATCGTTTTACCCAGGTGGGTTGTGGAGGTCAGATAGGCAGTCGCTTCGTATAAAATACTGGTACTCAGCTGCATCCGGTAACACTGGAAGCCTACCCCAAGATAGTTTGGGTAAAGGCTAGGCAGATGATAATGTTGGTAGGTTGAGTCGTGTTTTGTATCGGGGTGTGTGTCTTCCTTGTATGTCTTCCCGTTTAGTTTAAAAGTCTTTGTGTTAGTGTGCGAATTTGCATATTTCAAGTATAAATATACAAGGCAGAGTTAATATTCAGATTTATAAAATGAACAATATGAAAAAGCGTATAAAAATTTTGAAAGTTTAGATTTTATTTTTGCACGTGTGACTTGCAATTTATATTCTTGTCTGTGGTTATGCCTACTAATGTGAATTCATTCATTGTTTCTATTTTATGGTTATTAAAAGAAAAGGATACATTGAGAGGATTTTTTGGTGGAGAAGGAAAGTTATGACTATAGTCTTTGTAAAGTTGATTACAAGGTTGTATTTGCTCATCCAGGTAATTATTTCATTAACAGGAACTGTTTAGGTTTATTTGTCATGACATTGCGGGAGAATAGAGATGTCGTCCGCAAACAAAACGCGCACATGTTTCTTAGCGTGGGCTGGCGTCTACCGACTCCAAATATTATTCTTTCCCATATTCGCAGAATATCTTATATTTATGGGTATCACCAATTTAATTAGTTTTGTGTTTCTTAAATAATAGGGTTTGTCCTCAAAATAGTAGATCTGTCACCAAAATGTAGTCACCAAACAATGCAAAATCAGTTCCACAATAAATCACCTAAAATCCTGAGATATAAGGTCTAGTACCAAATAAATGTTTTTGTATGTATTATAATAGGTGTGTCCTAATAAGTATTTAAGCAAACTAATTTAAAGAGATCACCAATAAATCATATTATGTTACTAGAAAATTGCATTAAGTTCAAATAGTAGTCGACGGAGCCCCGCTACGCGGGGCTCCTATTTCTCTCTGCAGGGTTTAAAGTAACCTAACACGAAGGGGATGTCGGGGTCTTAGTTCGCTCGCTCCGCTCGCTCACTAGACCCCGCCATCCCCTTCGAACCTAACCTGTCCGAGTTGATGTGCCCTATGTCTCTAAGGAACTGATCTATTTATTTGGTGACAGATCTACCATTCTGAGCACAGAGCTATTATTTAAGTAACAAAACTGTTATTATAAGAACGAAGTTTATATTCATGTAATGCAATATAATTTTATTGGTTATCGATCTCTTATTTTACTGATAATTCATACCTGGGAACAATTTTTGTTTATCTGAGAACGAAAATATTTCGTGGCGATAGATCTATTTATTAGGTGATACAACTTGATGACAAATATAAATTTTGGTGATAGAAAATATAGTTCCCTATATTTATCGACTACCTACTGTGTAATTGGCAAACAACAAATATCTCATAAAGCTAATAGCAGAAGCGATTGCTCTCCGCAAATTTATTAACCCCGCTGGATATTTGATTCCCAGCCACAGTAGTAATATGCAATCATTTGAACAATTATGCAGACGTGCAAATAGGCATAATAATCAATAGGTTAAGAACATCACTGGTTAACTAGATGCTCATTCTACATGGTTAACGTAATAACAAAAAAAAACGAAAAGTTAAAGTTCTACATTTTTGACATTTTGGAATGGTTAGGGAATCATTTTGCACGAATTTCTTTAATTATCAGACGAAAAAGTTTGAGACGATGTAAAAAAAGTTTCAAGTTAATAATTATGGTTTAGCTACGTAAACCTTTAAATTAGTGTAACTATCCAGGCAAGGTGTTCAGCGACTATTGTATCACTTAATAGCCCATAGTGTAAGCACTTTATGGTAATTGAAAATCATAGTAACGCGGAAACCTTTGCGTTCCATCCCTTCGGAATGTACATTTCTCCATAAGAAATAGGTCCTTCCTTCTCCAGCCTAGCAGCGATCAATTTTTTAAGGAGAAATGTAAATTAAAGTGAAAGGCGCTCGTCAAAGTGCCTTTCACTTTATCCCTACTCCGCGTTTTATACGTTTTATACCCTTAATGGAATATTATTCCAAAAATTTTTAGTTAAATGTCCATAGTGTGAAAAAAAGTTTCACTTTTACCAACATTATATTTCGAAAATAATGTCTGTGTTTCAGCAATGGAACGTTATAGGCTGTCTTTGTCTATAAATAAAAATTTTCATCCGTCGCCTTCGAACCGCACCAGTACATGTTTTAACCCAGTTTTAACAACAAATTCATAAAACACAACCCAGCTTAAACATGTTACTTCAATTCAAGCGATGAACCGGTGTAGAAATTGTAGGTCCTGTATAAACCTAATTTGGGAAATGGACGTTATACAATAACATGTTTGGTTAAAAACATGTCATTTTTATTGGTCTGATAGTGACGATTCCGGGGCACAGATTTTTCTTTTCAAATATCAGTCAATCCACTAGAGCATTGGCAATTTCGGATTAATCTGAGACGTCTCACATGCAATTGTAACCTGGAAGTGATCAAGATAGATATGCTAATAAAAACAGAACAAAGAAATGTGCCAACAAAAAATCTCCTCCCATAAGTGGGCCAAGTCAAAGACTGGGTTAGAGAGACATTTAGTAAGTTACTAAAGATAAGAAAATATAAAAAGTGCGTGGAGTCCCTCCGCGCGGAAGAAGTGAAACTTCGTAATGTGAAAATGAAAATAGGAAGGGGTAGAAAATAGGAAGGGGTAGAAATTGATTTTTAGTGAAATCATATTGTTTCTTTAAGACAAACTTTATTAACATTGCTTACGATTCTCAATTGATCGCATCTTTTAAGTATCATCATCATCGTTGCTAACGCTCGCGCTGGCCTGTAACAGGTATACTACACGTATGAGTTCGAGTGCCACGCATTCACTCTCGCTCCGTCTCTTTCTCTTCCCACTCCCTAGGATCGTTGAATGTTTAACGCAAAAGTGCTTTCATACCCCCTCCATGGTAGCGTTAAACGTTTAACGCAACCTTGTTGGAAGTCGCATTAGAAGTTTCACTTCGAAAACATGATACGTTTGTCCCTTCTTCGCCATGTTTAATCTCTTCGACATTCGCAGCGGTAGGAACAAATACAAATGGATCTCTCACGGCTTTGCTTATTGAATATTATTGATATCAACATGGGAGGTGCCAGTTTATTCCCTTTTAATTGGAACCATAAAACCGGCTCGATTGCTTTGGTTTTTGATTAAAGTTATGTTATTTTATTGGACTAAAACAATGTGCCATTGGGTTGATTAAAGTGGGTGATTTGGAAGGCCGATTTTTGGAATCGTTTAAGTAAGACGATGAAGAAAAAATGTTACAGCTTCTTTTAAGGCGGAAACACACTTACGTGTCGTGGCGTGTCGTGACGCGCCAGAAGCAAATCGGTTTCATACATTTAATATGGTTAGGGACATATTTGCATGGCGTGTCGTGTCGCAACGATGTATGAAACCGAATGCTTCTGGCGCGTCACGACACGCCACGACACGTAAGTGTGTTTGCGCCTTTATGGGCTTTGTTTTAAAATTGAATTTAATACATACAAACAGAACAGAAAAGTACTATTACATAAAAATAACAATGAAATATTGAACAATAAAAAGCCTAATTATATTGTACTTTACATTGATTTTTAATTGATATCCAACACAAACAGTGTTGCTTGATTTTTACCAAGAGGTCTTCTGCAAAAAAATCATTGTGTGGTTTAAAGATAACACAGACACGATCTACATACTGGTTTCAAAGTGTATGTAGCTATCGCTTAGTGTGATTAAGTGGATAACGATAAAGTACAAGATAAGGCAACCGAACCATAGCAAACTAACCATAAAAGGAAAGAAGCAAATTTAAAGTTTACTAACAAAAAGCAAGCGTCAACCTAACAACATAATAGTTCATCATAATCAATTAAACACAATACAGCGCTAATACGCCAATTAACAGCAAAAAATTCAACGGAAACATAAACAAAAGGAAACATTATAAAAACAGGTTGATAGGGACTAGGGAGCAAGTTAAAGCCGCATGAGCACATTTATATGGCGGCCGCGAAGCTTACAAATAGCTGAACAAATCGCGATAGTTTATATTGAACGACCGCCTAGGAATCTCACACCATTTTGTATAGAAACGGTAATATCGACACTTGGGACTTACTAATATCTTACGCTGCTTCAGATGGAGGTGGGCCAAGTAGGAAGAATTAGCGGGGGCTAAAAATGAAGCCAAGTCTATCACAGTAACTAAAACAGGTTAAGGATTTTTAGTGCAAGTATAATTCAAAAACAGAAATATTACTTCAGAATCACTTTGTTTTAATCTATACTTAATATTATAAAGCTGAATAGTTTATTCCTTTGATTTTTTGTTTGCATGAACGCGCTAATCTCAGGAACTGCAGGTCTGATTTGAAAAAATCTTGTAGTGTTAGATAGCCTATTTATCGAAAAAGGCTATAGGCGATATATTTCATCACGTTACGACCATTAGGAGCGGAGCAGCAATGAAAAATGTTGCAAAAACGGTGAAAATGTGACGCAGATGAAGTTGCGCGGGACAGCTAGTGTTCTATAAAATATCTAGCTAAAGGAACTGACCTAAAAAGGTTAAAATGGAAGCTACATTTTTTCCCTGTAAATCCATTACGCATATCAAAAATTCCGTCAGTTTTTAAAACAGTATCTTCATCAACCTCTTCACAGATTTTTATAACCTTTTGTATCGATTGAGGACTATTATTTATTTTGGGTTACTATGACGTCTTAAAACAGTGTTGTTTTATCTTATTTCAGTGTGGGAAAGAGACGGAGCTATAGAGGACGTCTAACGCCATCACTTTCCCACTCTGGAATAAGATTAAAACAGTACTGCTTTAAGACGTCATGGTAGGCCACCTGATATATCATTATCTGCTTTTGCTGCAATTTTTATACTGCCACCATTCCCATCATCATTATCATCTGCTTAGCCTTTTCCCAACTATACAAGGTGTTGTTTTGCAACTTCGTCAAATTTCAGGGGAGGGTCACGAAAGACATAAATAGTCAATTAAATTTACGGTACTTAGTTAATTATTAATAAACGCTGATTTTTTTGGTTGTTTAAGTTTGTCAGTGTTTCAGAATAACCCCCTTAACGAGGTTTAGGGACTAAGAAATTATGGAATAAACGTTTGAGATTGTTTGTATGTGTGTAAGCGAGGTTATAAGGCAAGAACCAGACGGGCCGCGTTTAAAACACGGGTGGTTCACACTTACCGATTTCCGCAAAAAAGAAAAATTACCTACCCATTTTATTATTGATTCGGGAAGAGAATCATTAGCATAGTTATCTCCTTGAATTTGACGACAATGCAAAACAACATCTTGTATTCAGGTCAGCTTCCAGTCTAACCTGACCTAAATACCAGTATTTTACATGGAGACTGCCTATCTGACCTTCACAACTCAGTTAGTACTGTACTATCATTCCAACCCTTTCGTCGTTGTCTTCGACACCTTACTCAATGCCACCGACAGCCTTTTCCTTATCCCACACCCCACTCACCATGATGAATGGTATACATAAAGGCATGTGTTTTTCTCACCACGCTTCCCCACAAGATATGTGTCCAGGCAAAAAAGGTTTCCAATTAAAAAGATATAGGGACCCATTACGATGAGATCTTCGGCCGATATCTGTCCATTTAATTCATATCTCACGTCTTATTTGAAATTCAAGAAACTGGTAACAATGTCGATGAAAGCTTGCCAAGAGAATGTTGTGTTTATTATAGGATTTAATGTTTTTATTGGTGATTATATGACGTTTATGTTACTGGTGGGAAGTGATGTCTAGAATGTTTATGGTATTTTGTAAAAACAGTTTGGTTTAGAAAATAGAATCCTCCTTATCCTTAAATTTTTTTAGATAAAATTAGTCTAACTACTAACTTTGTATTTAAATCACATACATGAAAACATAAATGAAAAGATGTAATTATTTCATACATTCTTTTTAATTAATTTAAAATGTAGATCTCCAAATATTTATTATTTAATTTAAATTATTTTCATTTAATTTTTAAATTTGATTGTGGACATTTTATTTGACATAAAAAATGTTTGTATTAATTTAATTTTCATATGTTTTTTTTGATGTTTTTAGTCGTAATGTGGCGTGTTTCTGTCTTTGATTTGATTAACTATTACTAACATTATTTTTAAGTGTACTAACTAACGAAATTTTATGGATAAAAGTCTAAAATAAATGAATTGAATTTGAATAAATGTATAACAGTCTTTGGCTTGTAACATTCACGTATGACAAGATATTTATTTAATTTTTCTAAGACGATCCATGTGATATTTATCTAAGGCAATAAATACGACAGACGACTAAAATAGTGGTGGTCTTATAAATCGACTTCCATACATTTTCCATAACGGGCTCGAAAAAAATAGCTTGTATTCCAGCTCGATCATAATTTCAAATTGCGACACTATAATCTAAGTTAAACCAACTACGTATCTAATTTAAATAATCCGATAAATAATCTCATTAAATACTACCAATAATTCCTTTTAATCTGACTTGGACTTTCAAAATATCATTAAAAATGATCTTGAATTTCCCTTCGGGTATATGTTAGTTGGCTTATTGAGAAGCTAATATGGAATCGATAAATAACTCGATACTAGAACATGCGATCGAGTAATAAATAAAACTGGGATATAACAGATAAGTATCGTTTTTTTTAACGATTATTTAATTGGTGTCATTAATGTCCGTAGTATTGATTACAATTTATTACTTTCAAAGTTTTTAGTAATATGATTTAAAGTATCATTTTTGTTGGGTGTGAGCTATTTTTCTTTGTTTGTAATGTACCGATCCGTTAGTTCACTACCGGCTTCTGGCTTGTTAGAAAAACTGTCGGTGTCTTCGTGTGGAGTTGTGTAAGGAAGACTGAATGGCTCCAGTTTAAAGTTATCACCGTCATCGTGTTTTATGTCTATTGCTATTCATTTAAAGTATTCTGGTACTCTAAGCTCACACTCTTTTTACCTGAGTGTTACATTGTAACATGCGTGAACAATTTGTATAAGTTGTTCAAGACTTATCAAACTGTGATTATGGTATATTTGATTTTGGTTTAAAAATTGGTTTTCTGTGTACAAAACCACACAAGAGTTGATGAATAACATGTAACGTATTATGTTTTTGATTAGTAAAATTGGGTGATCCATCTTTAAATTAAGTAGGTCCATTTTTTTACGGATGGGAAATCATCAAATGACTCTTCCTGCTCTGGGCGGAGCGGAAGGGAAATGTCAGACTTGTACTGACTAAAACCCATCCATGTTCCTTCTTAGCCCTTTGTATTCCAGGGCACAGTTTAACAGTCCCGCAGCCATGGCAGGCATCGGCCCTCTAGGACCCCTTCCGATTTGCTGACATCTGCTTGAAGCGCGCGTGGTACGCGAACGCGGCGTGGCATCGGCACGGCTTGTCGTCATAAGACGGACGACGGACTGTGAGCTACCCCATTACTCACCGTCCACAGGCACGCAATTACGTACGAGTAGGTCTTTACGTGATATTTAATTCTATTCTCACTAACCCAAATCACGTTAACCAAACCTGAGAAAAACAAGGAACGTTGTATTATAGTTGAGTCTTCAGTATTTTGATAATTATACTTGGGAATAATAAAATTTCCATGTCCATTGCACTTTAATTTAAATTATAATATTGGAATATCAAACACCTAAAATTGGATTGTCATGTCTTCTAAATCGATTAACTACGTGTTCAGAGCATTTGACATAGACTGGTGCAGTAAGAGCCAAATTGAAAGCAACAAATAAAATAGCGGGAACTATGTTTATTTTTCCCACTGTATAATCGATTGAACGACTTCTGCGAGCCCGGTAATCAACAGTAATCAGTAAACTTCTAAACCTGATTATTTATATTAATAAACTAAACTCAAATCTATATCATTGAGGTTATGGTTATAATATGTTGCATGATGCTCATCGCATTTTCTGCTCTTCACAGGCGGGAGCGGGGGTGCATTTTGCATTCAAGTATCTAGATTTTATGTAATTAAAAGTAAATATTTTGCATACAATTTTTATGTCTTAGATTTTCGTATTAGAAACAACTTATGCCACTTACATATTTTGAATATTATGATTTTTGGGACAAACCACTTGCATATTTACAAAAAAAGTAGTAGATCTCCAACACAGAAGAAAGTTTGTTTTTTTAAAGTACCCATTTCGCGCATGGTAATCAAATAAGTAAATGGTGAACTCCATGCTTCCAGTATCTTTTCTGTTGTATTATTTTACAGATGTTGTTAGAAATAAAGAGTCTTTACTAAAGAATTTTTCCATAATATCATTATTGTTTTTTTAACCTTTTTCCACGTCCTAAGAATCTGAACGAAGGGATAATTCAACCTACAGGACACCTGTCAGTGTATTTAACGCAAAAATAGTTCAGAAATATCTTTCGCAACAAAACCAATGTTTGAAACATCACATTTGTCTGTAAATATATCACTCAATACTAGTAAATAAAGACTGTAGACAGTTAAATTACTCTAGCTTCCGTACCGCACTGAGTATCAAAAACAACATCTATTACTTAACCTATTTTATTTAGAGCTTTAGTGTCATCTATTTAAGTTTCACTATTGAATATAGGGTTTATTTTATAAAAAATCCAGCAACTCGTTCTATTTTCAATTCTATCACCTGCTGCTAAGTTAGAAATTTTATTACAAACGGACTCTTCGTCGTCTGTGTGTCTCGTGTGAATTCTAACTTTATCGTCTTCTAGGTTGGGTTTAAAGTTCTCTGTAGCTTTATCCTAGAGTTGTTCTGCTACAATTATTTAGTGGCAACGCAAGATAACTAACGAGGTATCAGAACTCTCCATGCGGACCTTTGGAAATGTCTGAATTTCTAAAGCAGACTACTAAAGGCTGGACCGACAAATTGTTCCTATTGAATTGGATATGCGCGTCTAAATGTAGGCAGCAATTATTTGAACGGACTCTTACTTTGGTATTCGTTTAATGAACATTGTTTTCTGGTTTCCTTTGGTAAGGCATGAATGGTTCGAGATAATGTGGGGACAATGATTTGTTTCTATTTGTGGATGGTACTTTGTTTTGCGCTTTATACTTAAGTGTTTTTGTACTGAGAATTGGAGCTATTAATGGTGGCTAGGGGTTTTGGAATACTGATGCGGTGAATAAGATTCTATTGTTTATTTGTTTCGATTTGTTTAAGGCTTTTATTTTTTTTTATAGTTGGAACGATTTTTGTTGCAATTAAATTCTTACCTGCCTAACTTTAGAATGCCTATACGTATTTGAGTAAATTATTTTTGGAAATTCAAGTCAGCTGCAATATTATTGTTATAAATATAAATTAAGACTGCAGATTTGAATACACATAGTCTATAGAAACAACAAAGGATATTCTCAAAACCAAAATTAAATTAAATACAAAATTGATTTAAACAAACAATTCAAAATTAAATTAAAAATTCACATCAAATAACCACATAAAAACCGACTCAATTTTAAAAGGAACAAAATAAAAGTCGTTCCCACCGTGTTTTTAGATGTACGGACACAATTAAAAATCGTAAGATAATGTTAATCGAGAACATTTCGTATCGATTTTACAGTCGATTCAATTGACATATACAAAATTGAGTTTCACACCAAAATGAGATAATTTAAAATAAATATCGTGTACAGAATTCTTTTTGAATGGTTCGTGATAAAATATTCAAGGAATCGAGCGAATTTAAATTTCGTCGATTTAAATATAAACGATACCGATATCGATGGTTATGAAGCTTATTTTGATGGGTATAATATCAATAACTTTGGTTGGAGCCGTCAAGTCGGCTTGTTTTTTGGAACTAATCTTGTGCGTATTTGCAAATTGAGGTTTTGGGAGAGACAAACCTTCAGTCTGCTGGTTTGTTATCTGAAGTTTTTTAAACTATGTAAGAAAGGACACTCATCATCATCTGCCTAGCCTTTTACCAAACTATCATGGGGTCGGCTTCCAGTCTAACCGGATGCAGCTGAGTATTATTACATGAAGCGACTGCCTATCTGAACTCCAAAACACAGTAACTGGGTAATACGATGCCCCTTGGTAAGACTGGATATCACACTTTTGGTTTCTAACTACTCGTAAAAACTGTCAAAGATCTACAAATGACAGCCGGGACCAACGGCTTAACGTGCTTTCCGAGGCACGGAGGAACTCGGTATGTAATTATGGTCACCCATCCACGGACCAACCTGACTGTTATTATTTAGCCACAAGCTCCTCCACAAGTAATAGAGGACACTACAGTTATTAATAGATTGTGTGACGGATATCAAGTAAAATATGACTAAGACAGGAATTTGATGCGATGATAGAGCTACAATATTTGTATTTATCCATCTTCTGGAGAAAAGTTATCTGTACCCAGTTTTTATGACATCCCTAAATTGGCTTTACATGCGCCGTCGAGAAATATCTGGCTTCCAAGAAAGCAAGTAAGTAATTACACAATACGCTCATGAATCCGAAAAGTCAGAGATTCTTGTTTTGGGTTCGAACTTCAGACCTATGCCTTGGCAGTCCGACGGTTACACCACTAGGCTATCACTGCGTATTGACCTATGTATTGAACAGAGACATTTAATTGCAAAAAACAGAATTTCCCACTTAATAAACTTACTTACAGGAACAACATTAATAAAGACAGTTACAATCACAAAATAAACGCGATATTCATAATTACATGTTGTACAGGTGTAAAAAACGATAATTTACTAACCCACAAATCACGAATACTTCCCGAAAAACCAAAAAGGAGCATTCCAATTTAAAAACAACCCTTTAAATGCTACTGACTCATCAAGGATCCTTGTTTTAACGATAATCGAAACATGATTTAAATCGACGTTAACATCGAACACTCATTATTACTGATTCTTTTGATTTGAATTCGGAATATTAATTCTCAGAAGTATTAAATGGAAGGAGTTTTATTGAATGTACTTCGCTGAGAGCAGTAGAAAAATAGAACAGTCGCAAAAATCTTTTTCATCACACTTGCACGTAAACAGTGTCATAACATACAGGTTAACTTGGCTGTAATGCCCCATATAAAACCCTAGGGCGGTAAGTAATTTTTTTTTAATTTACAGCACAGCATGACAGCACCCAGGTCGTGCAAGTTCAAGCAAGGAGTTTACACGCAATTGAAAAATTGTCTTAAAATGTTATTTAAACAGGAATTTCATTCAATCTCGCTACATGTTATTTAATTACTCAACTAATGTTCTAAAATCTAAATAATCGACAGTTTTTTGTATCAAAACGTCGTTTTTTTTTATACTCCGTCATGGCTGTATACCTAGGTAAGTATTTGCCTTTAACGTTTCTGAACAAAACATTTGTATAATCTGTGCTGTGGGCAAACAGCCCGCCATCCGCAAATCAATTCACGTATTTCGTAATAATATGTGCTGACTTGTGTATATTCATAATTATTACCTCGCAAATGTGATGAAAAACATTGTATGTTTCACGGGCGGTACGGGAATTACGAACCTCGACTCAGAAAGCCCTCAGTCTTCGACTTCGGGCTTCTACTAGAGCCTCGATCGTAATTCCTTACTTACCGCCCTTAATACACAATAATACTATTACATGTTACTGGTAACATTGGTGTTGGTCGCAACCTACTAGGCTGAGCTTAGCAGAGGCCTATGTCCAGTAGAAGACTGCAAAAAGGTGAGTTGACCCATTGATTTATGTATGCTTATTAGGGTTATAGATGTTATAAAGAGTCTTTCAATTTTATTTTGATCTATGTTGAGAGAATGCCTAGTGAAAATTAATATGATCAGTTCAAGGAGGTGACTGCTGAGATGAAGAGTAATAGAGAAGTATGGAAGAAAAAAACATGCTGCGTCGACCCCAAATAAGTTGGAATAAAGGCAGGAGAAAGATGATTTTGATGACGGTAAGAATCATTCTGAACTTTTCAAAATTTGAAATTTCTTCTTAAAATACCAGGGAACAAGAATTAATTTGAATTGTGTGAAATATCTACAACTTCGTGGTTTTGTGCACTTTTGTGATGGGTAAAAAAAAAAAAACTCGCGTCAGTTCAGTGTCCTGATCGAAAATTCGTAAGACGGATTGACATTAGGTTACGAAGGAATTTGAACTTTATGACATCTGCCATTGAGTTTGGGTTTCCAAAACTGGATAACTATCTTATGCACAAACAAAACCTTCGGTTTCTCCAAAGAGGTAAAATTCGTAAGACGGATTGTAATAATTTTGAAGCGTTAAATTTTTAATGTAATATAAATTGTAAAGTTTGTGTACGATAGCGCAATAAATTAATATTTTTTTCAAAATTATTGCCAAACCATTCCAAAATATCAAAAATGCACAACGTTAATATTCAAGTTTTCACTTCTTCTTAAAGGGGTTCACTCCCAGAGTGAACCCCTTTTTTCTTTCGTGATTTGTTTGGTCTAGATTTTTGTGAGCCTTCTGTTTCTTAATTTCTTGTGATATAGGACAAGATTACACATCTTCATAATCTACACGATACAATCTGACGCTAATAGTGTAAAAGTTTGTTTTAAGCGTAAAATTTAACAAAATTATATTCTACATTTAAGTGTTAAATGATAATTGCATTGTTTAACTTTTGTAATTTTATATTGATTAAATGTATATATCGTTGGATTTATTGTAATTGTGTATTGGTATTTTCTTAAAATATAACATGTTATTACTGGACGCTAAAGGTTGATCAACATAATAATGATTTCATAATAAGTAAAATAATTTAACTTCGATAATGGTTAAAGGTATATAAAAATCGTTAAGGATTTATATCATTTTCAGGTTCTAATTTTCGTTTGCAGTATTTTCTAGTAACTGGGTATTACAATAGCTTTTGGGAAGATTGGTTGTCAGATATTTGGACTTTTATTTATTCATTAGCGGCACTGAATAAATAAATACTTTAAAAAAACATGAACATGTTATATCTTTCACCATAGAACGCGTGTACAAAGTTTTGTGCCCCTGCTATTGACCGTTTACGAGTGAAGAGGCGATCCTGGCTTCAGGATCAGGTCACGTCTATCAAAAAAATGTCACTATAACCAAAAGATTTTGCATTTCAGCTCAATCGGTTGGGAGGAACTGCTTGGAAATTCAGTTGCAAGATTAGACCTAACCAAAGATACATAATATTTTCTTCTCCTCTACCTCCTCTACCTTTGGCCATACAATGCTGTGTAAGTCTCTTCTCTTTTGGCAGTTTCGTCCGGTCAATTAATGAGATCGTCTGTCCACCTAATCGGTTGTCTTCCCACATTCTTCCATCCCCCGTCCAATGCCTCCTCTTCAGTACATTCTTTCCCATCTTTGATCCAGTCAACGGCATATACGGCCTACCTACCTTCACTATTTTTTGTTATTTATCGCTCTTGCTACAATACAAACATTGTAAGACACAATAACATACATATATTGTAAGTAAAATAAATGCTTGTATAAAGCTATTCATTCGCCCCTTTCCTTTCAACTCCAAAAACACACACTACACCCATCTGCAGAAGTAATCAACATTTTTACCGCACCATTCGTAATTTTTTTACAACATTCAGCTCCCGACTTTACGTATTTTATTATAAAAAACGTCTCCGAGCCACATCTCTCGCTTACTTATTGTTATTGGCTATTTAATATATAATTCTGTTTGTTTTTGGTGAGAACATCGTGTCGTTTGGCGAAAACGATCCATGTAAAGTGTCAAAGGTTAAAATTTAAGATGAGACTTTATGTCCCGATTGGAATTTTATTTTTCTTGTAAAGAAGTCTATTTCCTTGTTTTATTTTATTGGTTTCGTATTGTTTTTTTTTTTTTGTATTGTCTTTATTGTGAATTGTATTGTGTTGTAAATACAGTTTATTAGGTGGCTGTTGGTTTAAAGAACTGACGTGAGGGTTTACGATGGACTTTATTTTAATTTGTTGATTTAAAGCCGACGGTTATTTTTTTTTGTGACTTTATATGTGAAGCTATCCGCCACTCACAATGTTTTACAGCTGAATGGTACCTACTTCCGTGTTTCAACCTCTTTTCTTTTACATCTTTATCTTCTTACAGCGAAAGCTAAAAACAAATTTGCAATTATTGCTCATTTATTTTTATATTAGCTTTGATTCAGTTACGTCTGATTCTTACGATTGTGGCCGCATCTACAGTGCCACGTTTGAACATAGTGCAATTCGTGCCTGACGTCACGTCATCCTATATGGTGCAAACAGTGCTACTCTAGAAATTAGGGTATACAATAACCGTAAGGTAGTAGGCAATGTGTCTGGTGCACCAGACACAAAACCCACCTGACTGAACCTGCATTATCCAAACAGGTTGAGGAACTTAATTTAATCGCTCAGAATTTAACTTAATCCATCGGGTTCAAAGAGAAAAGATATCCAAACGAATTTAGGACTTCTAAGCGTTGGCAAACTATAATGAATCGGCCATACACTTAGCTACAAGTTTGGCGTTATCACTAGCTTCCATCAATTCTTGTAGTAACCAGGCATTAGGGCGCGTAGGACACGATATCAGGTGACCAGGTCTATGTGAGGCTAGAATCGTCTATATATCGACAACGGAGCTAGAAATTAGGACTATCCGTATCGAAGATCCCTATACCGTATCCCCAAATACTAGTCCCTCTAAAACCTTGGAACATTCAAAGCGCACCGCAAATTCCCAGTTACATCACGGTGCGATAACATCCGAACACAGCCTTTAATACAATCAGCTAAAATATAAACATGTCACTCTTGGATAGGGTTTGCACTTGAGCAGGACTTGCGAAAACGATCTTTAAGGGATCGTTATATCGTAAGCGATTATAGATTTAGTTATCATGATAATCCTTATGTTCATAAGTTTGAAATTACTCAAAAGTGTGCCCACTGTTGGTACACGGGCCTTTTGATGACTGTGAGAAGAAGAAAAGTGGGCTGTAATCAACCACGCGAGCCCAGGTCGACTTAAATAGATTGAGAAGGTTCCTTACGATGTTTTCCTTTACCGTTTTGAGAGCAGTGGTGTTGAAATAATTAACACTAGTTTGTGATACCCAATAACAGGGTTGTATAGGTGGATCGGTCGCTTTATGTAAAATACTGCTGTTAAACTGCTTAGACGGAAAGTTGCAACGTCGGCAAGAAGAAATCTAATTATACAGGGTAACAGGTGACAGGAACACCTACTCACAAACGGTTGCCGAGTATTCAGTACATAATTTTTAACCCTCGGATGTAGAAAAAATAACCGTTTTCAATTACAATAGGCATTTCGATACGCAATTACTGGAGATCACCTCCTAAGCAAGGAATTGCTTGAATTAGGAGACTCCGCACTCCCACTTGTCATTTTTATACAATTGAAATGTAGACAATGTAAAAAAGAAAGGCTAAACAAAATTAAAATTTAAATAAATAAAAATTTAAAAATATACAAATAATTTTAATAAAAAAATAAAAGTGTAACTTAAAAATTAGACAAACAGCTCTCCAAATGAATAAAAATTGGTATTACACTTGTACGAAGCAGCAGATTTTTTTTAACCGACTTCTAAAAAAGGAGGAGGTTCTCAATTCGGATGTTTGTATATTTTTTTTTTTTTTTTTTTATGTTTGTGCGCGCTTTACGATTTGTAAAATTCTTTTTTTGTTGGAAAGGGTCAAAATGGTCCCATAGTCACCAAGTCGGGATCTGATGATGAAATCTTGGCGAAATCGAGGGAACTCTTCAAATTTTATAGGAAAGCGTACAGTGATTATGGTATTTTCTACAACAAGTGAAACATTTGCGTCCAATAAGAACCATTCTACCATCAGATCTGATGATGAATCCAAGAGACAGGCTTCGGAACTCCATAACAAGGCAATGAATCTTAGCTGTGTTTGGGCTTGTTGGAATTGTAACGCATAATTAATAATTGTATGCATTTTCCAGGTGTATGTACACCGATTACGCTGAGATTTATGATCCGATTTGCGGGATTCTTCTTTAGTTTGATGTGGAATACCTGCCATTTGGTCCCATAAAAAATTAATATAGTTTGGCCATATAGTTTTCATTATATTAAAATTTTTGTTATATGTAAATTTTTCACGTATGTACACCGATTTCTCCGTGATTACTGGACCAATTTAGATGATTTTTCATTCATTTGGTAGAGAAGCTTGCCCGGTGGAGCCATATGAATTTTATTATCTTTGCTTAGGTACTTTTTGTGTCATCCTCTTTATTATTCATTTTGTCCTTTGTCGTATGAATGGACGATGTGCTGGTGTCAATTTAAAAATTATACTTGACTAGGATTAAAGTGAGAACTGAAAAGGCTAAAATAAAAACTTTTTTACAAAAAAAAATAACCGACTTCCATAAAACACTAAAAAGTGGCAAATAATTTTAATTTCGGAAGTCGGTGGCAAAAAAGTAAATGAAACAAACAAGTCACCGACTGCCGAAACTAAAATTATTTGCCACTTTTTAGTGTTTTATGGAAGTCGGGTATTTTTTTTTGTAAAAAAGTTTTTTTTTCATTACTGTTGAAAAGTTTCTATGGGTTCAGAGCTCAGCATCATGCACTAAATACGTGGTAATTATTAATTTGTGCATCAGTGTCACATCCACCCTGTCATCATCATCAGCCTATAATGTTTCCACTGCTGGGACAGTCACAGGCCTCCTCTCAATGAGAGGGAGTGGGCTGTAATCCACCACGCGGGCCCAGTGCGGGTTGGTAGATGTCACAATGTCTTCTAATTTTTAGTTCTAGGACATGCCGGTTTCCTCACGGTGTTTTCCTTCACTGTTTTTGAGGGCAGTGGTGATGTAATAAATTACACAAAGTAATGAAACTGCCTGGGTTCAAACCCACGGCTTACTACTCGTAAGTCGGGGCTGCCACCATTGGGCCACCGCTGCTCTTCCACCCTGTATGACGTATTAATGTGGAAAAACGATGCAATTGACACTTATAGATGCGTCATTGCAAAAGAATCGATCGAATGCCCAACTCCGCATACATCCCTAAACAAAATCAAAGAATACCCAAGCAAGCACCTGACAGAGCATCTCAACCAGTCTAGCAGCCCTGCTCATGCCGTCTTCCGCCTCCCCGGGACATACCGATCTCCACCGAATGGGCCGGTGCGTACGTTTGCGGGACATAGCCCATTGAAGATAGCTATCGACCGCCTGAATAGGCTGCGTGGTCGCCCAGACGAGAGATCGTTGGCTTCGGTGGTTTACTATTGCAAATTTAATTTCGTGATAATTCATCATTAAACTTAAAACAGGAGGCATTAGTATGTGTCGTATTTTATGTCTTGTAATGTATTTTTTTTTAATAAAAGTAAATTGTGTGGTCGGTGTTCGAACTCACAGTAACAATTTTTTTAATATACGTATGTTATAGAATTAGGCTTTTTTTGCGGGAATCCATGGCATTAAGCGTTATGCAAAATATTCAGTTTTAATTCGTTTAGTATCGTTCGTTTAATATCGTTTAATTCGTAAAAAATCCAGGCTAGGTGCTTGATGCACCTATGCCACTCGCCCGTAAAAATACGCACATGCAAGAAAAGCAATAATAATTAGCATGCCAAACACCTCAACCTCTATAGTACAGGTTTGCGTATTACAAAATCAGTGATAGAAAACATCTTAGGGAAACTGGCATATCCTCTAACCGAAAATTAGAAGACATTTGACAACCTATGAGCCCGCACAGTGCTCACGTGGTGGATTAAAGATTCCCTTTCAAAGAAAGAGGAAGATTATGTCCTAGCTGTTGGAACATTACAGGCTGTCTATAATTTATACTGTCAACTATTTAAAATGATTACATTTTTTCTGTTATCTCCAAGACGAAGTTCTTAATTACAGTCCTCAGTAACGTCTCACAGGATTTTGTGACTCATCTAAAAATATAACATATATTACATAAAAATTATGTGATTTTTCGATCTCAATACCTGTGCGACTAACAAAACTTAAGCTGAATGTTGAGTGACGACTGAATGGCTGCCGAGATGTGACGCTGCGCAAGCGCATAGTTTCGCACTGCTACTATAAGCTACAAGCGTATGTATTTAGGCTAAGGAATTTCACATGAACTTGAGAAATACTGGAGTTTGGCCTCCACTATTGTGATTCGTTGGTTTTCTTATGTTTGTATGAATGCGTCAGCTTGTATTGAAAATGTACTTGGATCTTTTATGAAATCGCTTCTATTTGTGTTTGGTTATGGAAATGATAAAGATAGACTTATTTTTTCTGGTTTTGCAGTTATTGAAGAAGGTTTAGTTAGTGGCATGTTTTATTATTGTTTGTGAAAAAAATATTAGGTGTAAGAATGAATTGGCCCTGTTTAAAATGTGAAGTGCGCACTATTTCGGGTCATAATTATATATTGGCTTTTTTATTGTAGGTAGAACTGGTTGCAGAAAAATTGGTTTGATTTTGATACGGAGTAATCAGGAAAATATTGTGAGGAAAGTTTTGAGTATGAAAGTATATAATAAACCTAAGAAACGATGAATGAACTCTACGAACCTAACAAAATTTATAAATGCGAAAGTATGTACGGATGTGTTATACTCTTTCACACAAAAACTACATAATGGATCTGGATGAAATTTGGCACTGGGATAGATAATAGTCTGAAATAGTACATAGGATACTTTTTAACCCGGTAGTACAATCTCGTGGGATAATTACCAAACAAATCGCGGGCAAAGCCGTAGGCATAACCAAGTGGATAAGATGGCTAGGATGTTCGTGACTACTAAGGTTACGATTAAACGGTCTCGTTTAATTCGTCATGGAAGAAAAAGCTCGCTGCGCATACCGCAAATAAATTGAAACAAGGGTAAGAGAATGATAGCTCACACTACTGTTTCCTGCAAAAAAAAAACTTCCCGGCCATATTTCCCACATTAGCGCCATATTGGTTATTATAGGCGAATTAAATAAAATCTCTCGCCTCAGAACTATAGTTTCCCATAAAAACGTACCGCGAAGGTGTTGGAAGATAACCATCAATCCCCATAGCGCTGGCTATAGCAATTAATAACACCATAGTGAGTGTCTAACGAATTGTGATGACACCATGTTGAAAAAGGAAAATCGGAGACGCGAAGTTATTGCAGTTTAAAATTCTGGCTTCGGAAACCTTCTTATGTTTGAAACTGATTTGGAATGAGATATACTTTAGCAGCAATATTGGTAAAAAAATAAAAATGAGAAATGTTAATGAAAGAAGTTGACGGCTGTAGAAGCTATAGAAACCGATGCGTGGTAAACATTAAGCCTAGACTCCACCAAAGCGGAGACAAGTAATTCGACTAATCACAGGAGAGACGAGAGACGTAATGTAGATTTAAACCAATGTCCAAAGTCGGTTTAAGATTAAGCCGTGCTTGCCGAGGTTGGTCCGTGGATGGGTGACCATAATTACATACCGAGTTTCCTCCGTGCCTCGTCCCGGCTGTCATTTGTAGATCTTTGACAGTTGTTACGAGTAGTCAGAAGCCAAAAGTCTGACACCCAGTCTTACCAAGGGTTATAGTATTACTCAGTAACTGGGTTGTGGAGGTTAGATAGGCAGTCGCTTCATGTAAAATACTGGTACTCAGCTGCATCCGGTTAGACTGGAAACCGACCCCAAGATAGTTTGGGAAAAGGCTAGGCAGATGATGATGTCCAAAGTCGGTTTCCGCAAGGCTCCTCTCCGCTCTGCCCGTGTTGATTCCTTGCCTACAACTTACAGCTAAGACTCTGCTATGGAACATACAATATTTTGCGCAATGATCTCGTTCCTCCTCTACTTTTACCAAGAAAAGATTATATAACTGGAGAATTACTCTGTATTCAATCTGAAAAAAAAAACAAATTGCATATACTAAACTAAAATATTAAAAAATTGAGTTATTAAATCGTTTACCGTGTTACTTTGACTGTCATAGAACCGCTATTCAAAATGAAAGAACATACTAACACTTCTTCTTCCCAGCTAAAACACTAGGAAGTGGCGAAGGGCGGGCGTTTTGGGGGACTGTCTCTTGTAATTTTGACGTTCAAAAAGTGCTGATCTGATTATCAGCCTAGTTTGAATAAATTACTTTTGATTTGATTTGAACAACTTTTTGCAATTAACTTGGAAGTTTCAAAATTTATCCTGCTCACAACCATCAACCCAGCCTCCCTACCGACCACACTGGTGTCGGCTAAAGCGTGAAACGTAATGAGCACTAGAATTAATAGTACATCTCATTCGAATTGAATCGACTCGGAGTAGTTCATTCAAAATGTCTGCTGGAGATCCTTAGATAAGAGTTATGGACTAATTTTTGTTTGTTTGTTTTACTAAAAGGTTAAAGAGTTAACATAAGGCTTGTGTCTTAAAGTGTATTGCCTAGTCATCAACATTAACCTGCCGTGATCCCAATTTATTTGGGGTTGGCGCAGCATGTCTTTCTTCTTCGTTACTTCTCTATTACTGGTCATCTCAGCAGTACCTCCTTTCTTGCTATATCATCCTTCCCACAGTTCATCCATCGTTTATTCGGTCTACCTCTGCTTGTATAGCGAACAAACCGACGCTTGCTATGTTGTCTTGTGACACAAGCAATAATTTCGTCATTTATATTTAGGTCTTTGAATAGATTTGTGAATGCCGTTTATGATTAAGGTAAGACAAAATAAATGATCAATAGATGGTGCAAGAGATTGAGGATGCCTACAAAAGTTGTCACTTCTAATATGATAGCTTAAAGAGTTAATGCTCACGTATCGTCGATTACCCCCAGAAGGCATTTTAAATTAAAATTCGTGCCTGAAGAAGATCGTCGCCACCGAAGTAGGATCAAGAAACGTGACGATTAGACTCGTTCCTGACAAATTGGCCACAGAAAGCATAACACCTGGAGAGTTGGAAAGGTATGAGGATATATTCCCAGTCGCCCCCGCGGGGATTGCCACCGGAGGCTAATGGGAATAAAAATTCCCAGTCGCCACCGGCGGTAACTGGGAAGTCATTGCCCCCATTTCAGTTTTGCTGTACATTGCTTTCTTCATCGTAGAGAATAAAATGATGACGTAACTTATCCTAAACATGCTTCTAATCTCTAAAAAAAGACAATGGAAATGAAATTTTTCTCTTTAAACAATATTGGTGACCCGCAAGTAAAATGATTGTTCCATGCCGTCTTTTTATATACACTAGGTCACTTTGACCGGAACTAGAAGATGCGCCTTGTTCTGACATGATTTAAGACAACACTAATGCAAATACGAGTTATTTTGCTTTTGAAACACAAAGCAACAAGTATCATAAATAAAATTACGCCATACATGCTAAATTACACTTTATGTCGTTTTCTTAAAGTTTTTATTTATTTGACCCCAAGTAGCTTTGTTAGTTGAGAGGGTGAATATCCATTGTTTTTCTTATCGCTGAACCCATTTTTGTGTAACATCATGCAAGCTCATTTAGACTTTATGTCGTTCCATATCGTTTTTTTATCTCGGTAAAGTATTTCAAGGACAAAAGGATAACTGGGACAGAATACTACATAATATGAGTAACGTGACTAACGTAACTAAATAAAAGTCTTAATGGGTTTTGTTATAATATTTTTAATTAGTTTTCTTATAAAATTATTCTAAACACACGAGTCTGATTATCTGTGATACAAAATACCAGTTTAAATGTTTAATTTTAACAAATTTATTCATATCGAAATCAAAATAAAAAAATATTTCATTTCCATTGTCTTTTTTTAGAGATTAGAGGCTGGTTTGGGATAAGTTACCTCATCCTTTTATTCTCTACGATGGAGAAAGCAATGTACAGCGAAACTGAAGTGGGGGCAATGACTTCCCAGTTACCTCCGGTGGCGACTGGGAATTTTTATTCCCATTTGCCTCCGGTGGCAATCCCCGCGGGGGCGACTGGGAATATATCGGTATGAGGCCTTTGCACAGCAGTAGGACAGAATAGACCATTAAAAACACAAAAACAACGTCGAAGGGTATCACTTGATCTGGAATTGAGAGTCGTAGGTAATAGCGACTAAGGTAGTGGTTTGGTTCTTCGCTTATTTAACAATCTTCCGGATGATTAATACTCAAATGAATATGAAATTCAGTCATGACCATTCCTTCGATCTAATCTGTACTCCAGATGAAGGAAAACTGTCTTCAGAAGCTTTGAGAACACAAAATATGGGGAACTCTGAAATAGAATCCAACTAACCAGAACTTGTTAAATTGCATCATTATTTTGTAGCCAATGACAAAATTGGATCGACCGCTCCAATCAAAATCAAAAGTCATTTATTCAAATTAAGCTGATAATCAGCACATTTTGAACGTCAAAATTACAAGAGACAGTCCCCTAAAAAGCCCGCCCTTCGCCACTAGTGTTTTACCTGGGAAGAAGAAGTGGCTGAACAAACTCCCCAGCAACACATCTGTCTGTTAGGTTAGAAGAACTAGATTCTACACAATAGTGTTCAATTTGTCAACAACGACGGAAAGAAATTCCTCAAAATACTCTAACACCTGAACGATAACGAACTGTATTCCCAGGCGCAACCGCAGACCACCGCTAGTCACTACCCATCCTTGTAAATCAGTACAGTTCAGTCATAAAGGCAAGAGCAACAAGATTGAAGATGCCTCTCTGTATGGACGTTACAATTTGTGGTGTCAGCAGATCGGTAGGTGGTGTATTGAGATCGTGGTTAAGATTTATGGTCATAGGTTGATGATGACTTTTTATGAGGTGTTTACTTTACCTTGGAATGCTTTATGTTTTATGAATATTAGGAAAAACAGTTGGGGTTAGATTTGTCATGAAATCCTACCTTTTCGGCCAGTTCGTCTGAAATCATTAACAAAAACTGATTAACTCAACGTTACTACCTAGTTATAATTATTATAACGCCATAAGTATATTTTTCTAATCATAGTTACATTAAAAACCTGTGCAGACTTAACATTTTGATGTATGAAGTTTGAAAGTTGCGCATGTGACAGAAAAGTTGAAAGGGAATCGATTGTCATGGTACGGGCATGTGCATATGCACGGGATGAGACGGGACGAATCGCATGTGACTAAAAGAGTGATGAATATAAATGTTGATGGATGGAGAGGGAGAGGAAGATCAAAGAAACGCTGCATGGATTGTGTGAGAAATAATATGAAAGAAAAAGGAATAAATGATAGCGTGACCTTTGACTGAGAATAATGGATGTAAGGACCCCAAGTATCATGACTTCATGAGACAAGGGCAGAAAGATTATGAAGACTCACATATTAATAAAATAAACATTCTTAAACACTTGTGGATTCACGTCTTACGGGTTTCACTTCCTTCACAAGATTGCATCAGTATCATCATCATCACCTTTTATTCAACTATGTCAGGATCGGCTTCCAGTCTACCCATGTGCATGCCAGACACATGCTGAGCTGGACTCCCATTTTGTGCAACCTTGAGACGCACACCGCACCTTGTATACTCGTTATTTTATTTGAAGTATGTCATAATGTTACTATAACTGTTTCGTAAATATGATTTTTTTTTTGTTTTTTTTTCTTTTTGTACATTGGCACCTGGTTTTTATATAGGAGCTCGTGGCTAAATCATAACAGCCGCCCGGGTCGATCTTTAAGGTTAAGCCGTGCTAGCCGAGGTTGGTCCGTGAATGGGTGACCATAATTACATACCGAGTTTCCTCCGTGCCTCGGAAAGCACGTTAAGCCGTTGGTCCCGGCTGTCATTTGTAGATCTTTGACAGTCGTTACGAGTAGTCTGAAGCCATTATAGCATCCAGTCTTACCAAGGGGTATCGTATTACCCAGTTACTGGGTTGTGGAGATCAGATAGGCAGTCGCTTCATGTAAAATACTGGTACTCAGCTGCATCCGGTTAGACTGGAAGCCGACCCCAAGATAGTTTGGGAAAAGACTAGGCAGATGATGATGAACTGGTTTTTATATAGGTATATTTATGTAATCTGTGTCATTTAATTGTGCACCTGTGTGTTATGCTATGTATTTTGTATGCACTAAATAAATGATTTATCTAGCTATCTATCTACCCAGACGCAAAAAGATCATTTCAGCTCTGAGCCATTCAAGTTATTGGCGAAAATATTAATCAAAGTGATGTCCTCAGGGCAACTCGACACCATCCAACTTAAAACAACATACCTCGACTATTTTTTACACAATTTACGATTGAGGTTAATACCTAAGGACAGGTGGGTATTCCCGCACAAACTGTCACCATTATTGTGACAATCAATGCCCTGGGATATGGATCGGTAATGACCTTAGCGTTATTTTAATCACTTACTCCTTTGCTCCAGTAAATAATTTATGTTAGGGGGTGGTATGAGTCGTAAGAGGTGAGCGATTTTATAAGTAAAAGCGATTTTCGGGGAATGTGTAAAGTGATATCGGTATCGCATTTAGTATTTATTGCTGCTGTTTTAAAGTATGTGTGTGTCTGTAAAGTAAAGTGTGTGTGAATATTTCTGTTGTCCCAAGCTATAATATATTAAATTATATTAATACTAGCTATCCCACGCTAGTTAGCGTAGCGTGATGATATATAGCCTATGTCCTTGCTCAGGTTGAAATCTATCTTCTTGGCAAATTTCATTAAGATCCGATCAGCCGTTTAGTCGTGAAAAGGTAAGAAACAAACAAACATACAAACAAAAAAACAGAGTGACTTTCGCATTTATAATATTAGTATGGAAGTATGGATTAATATATTTGATTAGGGAAAGTCTAGATTTTAAGAAACACTGACTGAAAACAAATAAAATGTTCTTACCTAAGCATACTTCAAGAGAGTGCCAAAGGAGTTCCTTGCCCGATCTTCTCTATATAGGTCTAGGTTTTAAACCAGAAGAAGTTGCTTTAAGTCTGTGACTGACAGATAATACAAAAGTGCATAGTTTTAGAAAAAGTTTTGTCGATATTGAAATATACAGTTTGATTTGAGTTTTTTGTTTGAGAGATAACATCAAAATACTAAAAAAGTAACAAGAAACTGCTTGTTGTTGATCTTAGCTATTCATGATAATGTTTATTTGTATCTTGAAAGTTATTTTAGCATGATTTTAGATTAACTTATTAAAATCCTTAGTATTTAGATGAGACAAACAATGAGTTTACAAAGTCACAGTTAGAGATAGTAATATGTACAAACGTCTGAAAACCGCTCTCGCTTCCTCCTATGTATTGCACTACATCGATAATGAGACTAGATCAAGTGGACAGTTAAATTACGAAATTGTAAGCGTCAGCATACCTACGTTGATTTATACTTCACTCTTTCCTTCCCCAACTCTCAACCTTACATAATGTTAGTAAGGTACATTTTCCAGTAATCATTTTATATGCAAGGGTGATTTTAAAGTGTAACCATCGCACTGATGTTGATATATTTTCCACTTTTCACTTTGATATTCGTGCTATTTGAAAATGGACGCAATTAATTGTCTGATAGGGTAATAAATAAATCATTAGATTTTTTATAGTGTATTTTTCTGTGAGACAATAAATTAGATTTCTTACGAATGACGTCATTGATTTGAAGGTGTTGTGAGAATCTTAGAATACAGGACTATACGATGTAAGTAATCAAATACTGAACCTAGCTGGAAAAAAACCATTATGAACTTGGCAAATTATATCTTTGGGTAATACTGCAGCGATTTTAAAAAGGTTGACAACCAGTTGTATTTAACTTTTCCGTCATTGTTATCACTGATAGACACTTTGTCTAGGCCTAAGATATTATTTTACAATCCGCTAGCTTTTGCCCGCAAATTTGCTCGCGTTATGGTCCTAAATTATACCCCGGGGCCATTTTAAATAGTCTATGACACTCAAAGAAAATGAAACTATTACTGAAATAATTTTTGGAATCGTATCAGGAGTTCGAAAGATAACCGCATACAAACAAAATTAGGTACACTTTACCTCTTCATAATGTTAGTTTAGATTCCTTCAAGACACAATGCAAACCCATGTGGCTATTCTCCTCATTGCGTATTGTGGCTTTAAGAAAATCTTAATGCCAATAGGAACAAAAGGCCCATCCGTCTTCCACCCAATTTTGAAAACCCTAAAAGGCTCCAGCGCTCTTAAAAAGTGCCCTGAGGCCCACACCCTAATAAGAAGAGATAGTTTCATATTAATACGACTTCCTAAAAAGTGCAACAACCCGATTTTAAAATTGATTAAAACTGAAACTGGAGACCTTTAACACGAGAGAATAAAGTCCAAAATTCATTGGCACAGGTATCGCACAAAACAGATTATTTAATTACCAAGAACATTTGCATGTTGCGTGTACCTTGGTGCTTTGGAACATGGTGGGTTTTTGCTTGGTTTTTGGGTATGGTTAAGGTAGTCAGCAGAAAGGCTTGGCAAGTGAAAGTAGGCTCATCTTCGACCGCAGATAACCTTTGGCCGTAACCTGTCGTTGTTATTGTAAAGTACACCTATTAGTATTTATAAAGATTGCATAGTTTTGTACGGATTGCGAAGAATTTTATTTTCTAGTTGATAGTAGGATATAAAAATAAAGTAGTTGGTGATTATCTCGGGGTAGATAAGGAAGGATTCAATTTAGAGAGTTACTGTAGTATAAAGTAGATACTCGTAGAAATTGCTGCATGTAAGTGTTTTCTAAAGATTATGCCTTGTGTTTTAGTAAGGAGAGCCATGATGTAGGAAAGTTTTGAGTTTGAGTAACATGACACCACGTCTATTGTCATCAAGGGGGCACAGATCCAGACTCCGTGGCTGCTACTGAGTCAACTCCAGATGAACTGCGCCCGACTAGGCAATCGAACCCAGACATAGCGTATTATTTTTTTATCCTGTTTGGACGTTGCTATCACATGGTTTCTGAAATCCACGTGGGAAAAACCGCGGGCTCAAGCTTACATCCTAAGTCCGTGATTAAGTAAGTCTGACAGACATAAAGTGTTTGACACATCATTTACTTCAAATGTATTTATGTGCAAGATTTACCTCATAAAATACACGATGAATATTTAATTAGTAATGGCATTCATTAAAATTACAATAAAACAAACACACTGGTCGAGATAGCCAATCCCAAGTGTGGTTTCAATCGTCAGGAAGTTTGATTGGCTTGTGTTTTTTATTAATTTATTCATCAGTAAAGATTATTTCTTATTATAGGAGTATTTATTTATAATTTAATGTCGTGTACAATATACAAGAAGTTACCTGTAGGTCTGAGTTGTTTTGAACAATAATAATTATCATAGTGAAGGTATCGTTGTTGCTTTTAATTGGTATTAAATTAGTAGTATTTTGTTCCACGAAGAAATATTAATAATGTTTAGAAGGAACTGTTCCAATAAGCTGCTTTTATCTGCCTTTCTACCATTTGAAAAGACTATTCCTTAGTAGAAGAAGACCAATAAGTATATCAGACGACCAGAAGACCAAAATATCTCTGTATGTTCCCTTTGTGCGGTGTATTTATCGACAAAACTCTTATAAGATAAGACCAGGGCATACACACAACTTGGTGTGTCAGAGTTTTGATGATCTTGATTTATTCTCGACAAGTGTACCTAAACTAAAAAAAAAATACTACTTAAAAGCTTGTCTGATGATCACTGAAGCTTGTTCAGTCTTCTCATAATTCTCTCGCAGTGCTTACTTTTTACTTCTCTTGCCTGTCCACTGTTTCTTGTGCCACTCTTATATTTACAGTGAAAACTTTTAATTGGCCTTCATTCACTAAGGCTATCTGTACCCTAGCTGTAAGTTTTCTTAAATAATAAAATAAAAAGATTATAGAGGGATTAGATTCGGAAAAACGTTAAACTTGTCCGTATATAACTTACACTCATAAAGAAATACCATCAAAAACATTTAACCATTGAACCGTTCCAGAAATCGTACGATGGATATTTAAAACTTAAAAATCCAGAGACTGGCAATCATGGATGGTGTCAAAAAAAGTGTTTTAATTACTTACCCCTGTTTTGGCGGCCATTAGCCGTAACGACGCGAATGATTTGCGATAAATATTTTATTTACGACCGTACGTGATGAATTGTTTGCTGTTTTGGCGCTGCCCTACTTCATAACGTGCTTTTGTTTTTTATCCAACTGCTTGACAGCAAAGACAGGGTATTATTATTATTAATTTTTAATCCGAACTTCGACTACCTCGTTGATTTAGTGGCGTAAGAGTGACTGCTGAGCATTAGGCCCTAACCTAGGTATTCAAATCCATTCAGTCGCAAACCGAGAATAGACAAAACGTATTCGATACGCTGTTTTTTTCCATCACGTCATTATCTCGGGTCCAGTTGAAAATCAGCATCGGGCACTAGCTGTTCGGCAGTTTGCTGAACTGGGCCTTTTTGGCGCAGCCGTGAGACACACAATAATATCTTTTGCTGTTTAGTTTTAAGTTTTATTTTTTTGTTGTTGTGTGCACTTGTGTCATGTGCCAAATAAATATGTTTTCTACTTTTTTCTTCTTCGATAGTACGCCGAGTTGATTGCTGCAAACAGGCCTCAGCAGGATTCTAGCACATACTGGTTTATGTGGAGTAAAATATTGTAAATTTCGAGGTAGGCTGCCTCTTAGTTTGCCATAAAAAGACTTTAACCAAACCATAACAGTAACTCTCATGCAACACAACAAATTGTCACAACTCCCAAAAATACGAAATATACGTAACATTTCTTCACCAAAATTACACAAGTACATGTTTCAGGTAGTTAAGATTCGGGTGTGGATAAAAAAGGCCGTAGTATCTATCACTACAAGAAAGTGCACCCCGAAGCGAGCGGGCGGAGCGGTTAATTAACAAAATTCTCTTTTGTTTGGGACACATAAAATTTTACGAGTATCAAGATCTGTGAGCCAGCGTCCGAACCGCCCGTGCGAAACGCAGATGTGGGGGAACTGGAAGGCGTTTGTTGTTCCAGGGTAAAACGTAGTTGTTGTCAAAGCAATTTACTCAGGGATATTTACTCAGGGGTATTTACACAGGGGTATTTGCTCAGGGGTATTTACTCAGAGGTATTTACTCAGGGTTGTTTCATAACTACTGCTCTCAAAATAGTGAATAAAAACATCATGAGGGAATTGTCCTATCCTAGCACCAAAAATTCGACGACATATATTATTATGTACAACCATCTACCTGCACTGAGACTGCGTGGTATTATGGCTCACATCCTTTTACAGACAGAGGACCTCGTGGCTAAATAATAACAGCAGCACGGGTCGATCTTTAAGGTTAAGCCGTGCTTTCCGAGGTTGGTCCGTGGATCGGTGACCATAATTACATACAGAGTTTGCTTCGTGCATCGGAAAGCACGTTAAGCCGTTGGTTCCGGATGTCATTTGTCATCTTTGACAGTCGTTACGAGTAGTCAGAAGTCATAAGTCATCTTAATAGCCAGTTACTGGGTTGTGGACGTCAGATAGGCAGTCACTTCATGTAAAATACTGGTAATCTGCATCCGGTTAGACTGGAAGCCGACCCCAAGATAGTGTAGGAGAAGGTTAGGCAGATGATGATGAAGATCCTTTTACAGATAGTAGGTCTGTGAGGCTGTGAAGCAGCAATTGGAACATTATGACCTGATTGTATTTTATTTGTGTATTCATTATGTAGATAGATAAAATAAGTTAGCCATTTCTGTTATGATAAAAAACCCTTAGAAAACAGGGCATTCTCAGAAATATTTAAAAGATGAACAGACCATTTTTCACTGATACAACCAAACAATAGGGGTGAAGACTGGGTAAACAAAACGACATTCTATTTGTCCGTCAGACAGGTACTACAAAAATATTAGACATGTATTTTTTGTTTTATCAAAATATCAAAAAATTACTTAGTTAAAACTCATTAAAGTTGGAGAGTGGGGGCTCACTACGTCACAAGTAGGTATAATTTTTTTTTTAATTTCAACTCAATATATGATCTCCGTAATTTTATAACCACGTGAAAAAAGAAAAAATACGTGTCCAATACTTTTCAATAATCTGCCCGACGGACATAGAAAAAAAAAATGTGATCATCCCCTTTAACGATGACACTTTTCTTTAGCCACCTTAATTTTTCATTCAAAATTAAACTCTAGAACTAGAGATATTAAAACGACACTCATTTAAGCACAGGGCTGCTCACTAAGCATTTTCCCATATATAGGTAACCAAATTATTCTCACTCGCTGTACCTTGATACCACATCCAGAACATTTATCCTTCAAACATACGTATACACAAAAAATTGGAGCAGGGCAAGTATGGAAAAGACTCATAAAATTTAATAGGTTTTCCTTCAAAAAGCTCTTACGTGAGCCGAGTTGTTATGTGCCATCATATTTTTTTTAAGAAGCTTGTTAATGAACGATCGTGTAAAATGGTGGCAGTTTCGGGAGCTGCGTTTGCGCCGTAAATCATTAAAAATTATGGAGTAGGTTTTTTAGTTCAGAAGGCGTCGCAGCAAACCACAGGATGAGCTGGACATTACAGTCCACATTAGCACTAGATCGAAAAAAAAAAAAAAAAAACCCTGTGGGATAATACAGGCAGTTTTATCTCACATGCTTTTGTAAAGAAATAATTTCATGGAATTTTTTATTATTAAAGGTGAATGTTTGTGAGGATCGATAGATATATGGATTTTTGTTATTTTGTCACAGAAAAACCATTGAACGGATTTGAATAAAATTTGGTACACGGGTAGTAGATGACCTGGATGTTAATCAATCCTGTGTGACAACTAACGAACTCTACAGTAGGCGAAGCCGCGGGCACAATCAATTAATTATTATAACACAGTACTTGCACTAATAGATCCTGCCAATAATACCAATCGATATATGTGTCTGTTGTTTTATTTCAATTTTCGTCTTGACATCTTTTTGGAAAGTTTCCGAAACACACTACCAAGCCTGCACCATCACTACTTCATCAATAACTTCCACTGTCATTTACCGACATACGCATCATTCTACCGCCAGTTTCTCACCGCCAAACCGCTACATATTATTAAAGCAATCCGGAACATTGGGCCCTATAAAACGACACGAACAAAAAAGGCATCGGGTACACAATTAGTACTTTCGACCGCATACCAATAGCGACGCATCTTCAGTCCTCCATATATGGAGAAATGTTCCACAAGAGATTGGTCAGATTGGTAAGACTAACGATTTGGTCAGAATACTTTATTGATATTGTCCTGTTAATGTTTGCAGTACCCGGAAAGAGTGATTAAAGATAATTAGGTGATGAGTTTTTTTGGACTTTTACAGTATATTTTGAAAGTGTGTCGTTTGAGTGGAGTTCCTGCCATATTTTGGGATTAATGAAGTACTAATTAAATATGTAATGATAATTTTTTTTATCGAACTATATTTTTCTTATTGCAAAGACTATACATGTATTTGAACAGAGTCTAATTATCAATAACTTAATAGGAATTTTCTATAAGTAGTTTTGAATGAGTAACATTTTCTTTTGCGAGACAAATAAATGCTCTTTCTTTCCCTTTTGACGCATAGTGACCTAAATGATCAGGATTTTTTTCGCATATATATCGACGCATTTGTAAAATGACATATCCGCATTAGAACCAATTCGCAAATTGACACAATAATAGAAGATAACCCTGTCAATCACAATAAAATGATTGACAGGGTTATCTTCTAGCCTGCAATACCTGAGCCCGCAAACAAACTTATTCTAAAACCATAAGCAACTAGCACGCTGAAATCGTAACATATGCAGAAATGCGAATTGAAATACTCCATAAAAGATAACTACAAAAATATTTCTTAAAACTTCGCATCGCAAAGGGCAAGATGTGTTGTCTTATTTCAATGAATAAGGCACAAGAGATTGGAACGTCATGATAAACCCGTCCCAGGATGAATGAATGAATACGTTCTTTCATCTAGATTAAGTGTAAAGTTCATTCAAAGAGCATAAAACTTCCGTGCTTTAACCATTATCGTCAATAAGTAAAAAATAACTCAATTTTTACTGTTTTTTTTTATCGCTACTTTAATGTCTTCAGGTTTCACTGAGGTGGCATTTGGGTGCTTGTGTTATCTTTGAAAAAATAATGCGGGATATTAAAATTAAATGGTTAACTTCTGAATGATGTTATAAGGTTTAATTTCTAAATAGATTAGTTAAAACTCGCTTATAAACTTCTGAAATACGCCGATAATTAACTTCACTGAAAAATATTACAGAAGTTATTGACTTTCGATCATTATTGTTAATACAATAACGAGTTCTGAAACCTAATAAATTTGTTAAAAAAAAGAAACAGAAACTCCACAAAAGGCAAACCGCCACGACAATACCCAAAAGTCGTTCGTCGCAATCCAGTTCATCACAAATCTCATATCTCAAGATATATCACAGGACCTCACATGCGCGTGAGCACTTATAAATCAATAGGTGGGTGCGGTCTCTTTGACCGTATACATTGATGGTGCAACGAAGAAAGTTGACACTCAGGCCGAATGTACTGGGTTTTTAGGGTTCCGTACATAAAGGGTGCCAACGGGACCCTATTACGTCTGCCATATGGCTGTATCTTTTGAATCGTAATAGATAAACCCTTGGAATTCACAGTGTCTATTTCTATGGCTACTATAACAGTAAATACATAATATCATATTAAATTTGAAATTAAAGGCAAGAACCTACAAGGTGTTGTTTTGCATCCTCGTTAAATTTAAGGAGGTTACTATGCTAATGATTCTTGTCCCGAATCAATAATAAAATGGGTAGATAATTTTTATTGTTTTTCTTGTTTAGTGAAATGGTTAAGTGTGAACCACCCGTGTTTTAAACGCGGCCCGTCTGATTCTCGCCCTATAACCGCACTTTTACACATACAAACAATCTCAAACGTTTTTTCGATAATTTCTTATTTCCTAAACCATGTTAAGGGGGTTATTCTGAAATACTGACACACTTAAACAACCAAAAAAATCAGCGTTTATTAATAACTAGCTGTCCCGCGCAACTTTGTCTGCGTCACATTTGCCCCGTTCTCGCAACTTTTTTTATTGCTGCTCCGCTCCTATTGGTCATAGCATGATGATATATAGCCTATGTCCTTTCCCATATTGAAGTCTATTTTCTTGCCAAATTTCATTAAGATCCGATCAGCCGTTTAGTCGTGAAAAGGTAACAAACAAACAAACAAACAGAGTGACTTTCGCATTTATAATATTAGTTAGGAAGTTAGGATTAACTGGGTACCGTAATTTTAATTGATTATTTATATCTTTTATGGATAAACTCTTGAATTTTGACGAGGTTGCAAAACAACACCTTGTATTAGACTGCTTCGTTGGTGTAGTGACCGCAAACGCGACTGCTAAGCACGAAGTCCTTGGTTCGACTCAAGGTCGGGCAAAAGTCTTACTGCGTATTTTCACCAGAATTTTCAAGTAGCAGCCACGGAGTCTGGATTTGTGACCGACTGACGGCAATTGGAGGAGCTCGTGGCTAAATAATAACAGCCGCCCGGGTCGATCTTTAAGGTTAAGCCGTGCTTGCCGAGGTTGGTCCGTGGATGGGTGACCATAATTACATATACCGAGTTTCCTTCGCGCCTCGGAAAGCACGTTTAAGCCGTTGGTCCCGGCTGTCATTTGTAGATCTTTGACAGTCGTTACGAGTAGTCAGAAGCCAAAAAGTCTGACATCCAGTCTTACCAAGGGGTATCGTATTACCCAGTTACTGGGTTGTGTAGATCAGATAGGCAGTCGCTTCATGTGAAATACTGGTACTCAGCTGCATCCGGTTAGACTGGAAGCCGACCCCAAGATAGTTTGGGAAAAGGCTAGGCAGATGATGATGATGGCAATAGGCTCGCCACTATTACATGGGACTTAAAAATAACTGGGAAAATGTGAGTGAATTATTAAGTGCACCTCTGCATAACCCTTCGGGGATTACAGGGGTGATGTTATGTTAAGAATTTACAAGAAACGTTTTTTTTTCAGTGTTTTTGTTCGATCTTCATAATGAGGGTACGGAACCCTTTCTGTGAAAGTCCGATCAGCCTTGTACCAGGTTTTTTGACAATAGATGTTTATGGTGGTTAATCTGTCCGGGACTGTAATTGTTAGTGAGCGAAAAAGCATTATTTTGATGAGCTTGGGTTGCAATAAAATTGTTTTGTAAGTACCTACCTACCTGTACTTTATTGTAAGCGGAACGGCTCATGCTATTTCATTTATTATTATGCGAACTAGTCATCTATACAAGGTGTTGTTTTGCAAACCCGTCAAAATTCAGGAGGTTGTCCGAAAAGACATAAATAATCAATATAAATTACGGTTCCTAGTTACTTATTAATAAACGCTGATATTTTTGGTTGTTTATGTTTGCCAGTATTTCAGAATAACCTCCTTAACGTGGTTTAGAGAATAAGAAATTATCGAAGAAACGATTGAGATTGTTTGTATTTGTGGAAGCGCGGTTATACGGCTAGAATCAGACGGCCCGCGTTTAAAACAGGGGTGGCTCACCCTTACCATAACCCATTTTATTATTGATTCGGGACGAGAATCATTAGCATAGTTACCTCTTTGAATTTGACGAGGATGCAAAACAACACCTGGTATTTCTGAATTAGGAAACAAAAAATACTGACATGTAAGATTGTTAGGAAAATCTTTAAAGAAAACCAAACTAACAACAATGTAAAGATTTCATTTTAGTTTCAAATAACTACAGTAGTGATTTTGAGAAATTGCCAACGGTGAAGGAAAACATCGTGAGGAAACCGGAATGTCCTAGAACCAAAAATTCGAAGACATGTGACATCTACGAACCCGCACTGGGCCCGCGTGGTGGATTAAAGCCCACTCCCTCTCATAGAAGAGGAGGCCTGAGTCCCAGCAGTGGGAACATTATAGGCTAATGATGGGTGAAATTTATAACAAGCTAATTAGAAATTGTAAAAGTGTTGGTGGCTAAATAATAACAGCTGCTCGGATCAATTTCCAGGTTAAGCCGTGCTTAACCACGCTGGTTCAATCCATGGTCCGGAGCGAGAGGGAATGGGAAGCCGTCGCCACCTTCTGCGAAGCAGACATGCTAGCGAAGGAGGTGGCGGAACATGAGAGGGAGAGAACCTCACGTCCCAGCCGCCGCGGGAGACAACCCGGGCGTCGGGAGGCAACCATGGCCCCCGGCCACCGTAGGCGCAGGCCTGTGGACGGTGAGTAATAGGCTAGCTCACCGTCCGTCCGTCTTATCACGACAGGCCGTGACGACGGCGCGTACGTGTTCCACGCGCGCCTAAAGGAGATGTCAGCAAACTGGAAGGGGTCCGAGAGGGCCGATGCCTGCCAGGGCTGCGGGTTGTTCGAAAGAGATACCGCGGCCCTGGAACACAAAGGGCGAAGAAGGAACATGGATGACAAGTCTGACACTGCCTCCCGCCCGCCCAGAGCGGGAGAAGTCATTTGATGATTTACAATCCGACCCAAAAAAAAAAAAGGTTAAGCTGCGCTGGCCTAGGTTAGTTTGTGGTGGTGGAGGTGATCATCCATAACTTACCGAGTTTCCTCCGTGCCTCGGAAAGCAGGTTAAGCCGTTGGTTCCGGCTGTCATTTGTAAATCTTTGGCAGTCGTTACAGGTAGCCTCAAAGTTTGACAACCAGTCTTACCGAGGGGTATCGTATTACCCAGTACTAACGGGGTTCTGGAGATCAGATAGGCAGTGTCCCCAAGGAAAACACTGGTATTCAGCTGCATCAGGTTAGACTTTGGTTGAGAAGAGGCTATGCAGATAATTAATTTGACAAACATATGAAAATTTCCTTAAATAGAAAAATACACCTGTATCGTGACAATGTCTTAGCTATACCTCTGCCTACCTTCGCAGAAAAAATGCACGCAAAAAAACCAGATAAAAACCACATAAAAAGTAAATGTGTCACTGTTAACGCCCCGTGATACAAACATCATGTTAAATTAATTTCATTCAAACATTGAATGTATTTAAAAGGAACATTTTAAGCGACATTTAAGCCCACTATCTTAATGTTAACACTCCGTTTGAAACTCGTAAAGTTTAAGCAATAAACTTTGGGTGAGATATAATTTGCATCAACTTAAAGGCAAGACTGATTTTAGCATTATTTTTTTCGTTTATTATTCAGAATGCAGAAATATTTCAGTTTTTTTTTTTTGTAACGAAAATAAACTTTTATATAAAAATCATGTCATAAGACCAAATAGCCAGTTAAGGTTAATTAATTAGCTTGTGACAATAACCAAAAATAGTAGAACAGTACCTACAAATGATTTGCACATAGCTAAAAATAATACCCATAGCAACCAGTTCTTGAGAATTTTTACATAAATAAAGCTACCAGATATAATTTAGCTGCCTCAATATTTACTATGCTGTGTCAACTAAAAGATTAATGAATTTCACGATCAAATACTATTTTATTTATTTATTTATCTAATTTGGCTCTTCAACAATGAGTACACAATACATAATATAAGAAACATTGCAAACTTAAATCTGTTTCTAGCCTTTTAAGGAAAATTAAATCAATTATATCCCGTCGCTTCTCTAACGAGACTATCCCAAAATATTGCAATCTTACTCGGTATGATTTGAGACTTTTACCCATACTACAACGGTAAGTCAGACGCCATTAGAACCTCTTCTGCAATCGTTCGATACGCTTGATGTGCACATATATTTCGGAGACCAGACTACACTACAATATTCTAGGTGACTTCTGACTAGGGCGTGATACATAATAAAAACTACGTCATTTAAAACTGAACAAATTCTTTCTTCAAAATAACCTTTCTCAATATTTTAAGCAGTGATTTAACGTCGCCTTAACAAAGACAGTATTAAAACGACCTGGAAGTGATACGAAAATTCTTTATGCCCACATAAAACACGCCTGTCCTTTACTTCGATAATCGAGTGTAAATATGCACGTAATACTGCTAAATAAATGATAAATAAAGAAATGTTCATCACAACTTGTTACTTCTTAAAAATATTGAGAGGAAGTGCTATTGATGCCAATAGCTCGCCCCATATTACAAACACACTGACAACTGTTTTCAACGTAATACGCCCCATATTCCATTGATAACAGAATAAATGTGGGTGTACTTATAGTAACACCTCATTTATCATCATTTTAAAAAGTGTAACCATGGTGTTTCTTGCTCGTTCTTCTATATATAATTATAGGAAACGACCAACCCGAACCGTGCATCTTTTCTTGATATTTTATAAGTGCCCATGTAGGCCTATGTGAAATAAAGTATTTTGATTTTGACGATTTTGAAAAACCTCTGCTTAATTAACCCTTCGGGGCTTACAGGCGTGATGTTATGCTTTATCTAAAAGTCTAAATTATATCATTATATCATGCTTAAAGGACGCTCATTCCTCACAGCACTAAACGACAAAACGCAGCAGCATTCCACGTGGATTTATGAAACCCTAAGCTCACCCTTAAACCGAGTTTACATAAAATAGCAAGCAAAGTAACGGAAGATTACCTGATAACAAAAGGAATATATTCCAAGTAAAAACATAACTTAAAACAAACATTCAATTACCTCAAACACGCTTTAAACTTACGAGCCGAAATCGTTATATTTCTAAATTAATTTGTAACCAGCAGATATTATCAGAACAAACAATGAACGCGAAGCCAGTCGGCATCCATAGGCGTCCTTATAAAGAGTATCCAATTTAATTGTAACTGTTCGGAGTAGTTAGTAGCACACGCGATGGAAGTGTGAACTCACACGGGCTTGTGTTTAGACGCGCGGGTAGATGACACACGCGAGTAAAAGTTGATAAAACGAGGACGGGCTAAAATCATGAACGGACGGAAAAAGTGCGGCCTGGCTATTTATTAAGCCTTGTGATTCATCATCTGTCTAGCCTTTTACCAACTATGTTAGGATCAGCTTCCAGTCTGACCGGATGCACCTGAACACCAGTATTTTACACGACTGCCTATCTGACTTCCACCAACCTAACCCAGTTAGTACTGGGTAATACGACACCCCTTGGTAAGACAGGTTGTCAGACTTTCAAACCACTGACTACCTGTATTGTATTGTATTGTATTTATTTATTTCTTAGTATATGGTACATTGAGATCTTACATTAAACTTAGTTTCACACATACTACCATTGCTGGTGTAGAAATATTAAATAATAAGCTAGGTACATGCAAATCAAAACTAGGTACATTTCAAGAATATTATATAGAGATATGAAATTTGAATTTATAATTTCAGATTGTTAAAGTTTCATTAAAAATGCATTATTTATAGTAACAAAAAATCAATGGTTAATTCAAGAATATAAATCATAATGTCAAATCTAATCTATATAATCAAAATAAAAAATTAAAAAGGTCAAAAAAAAAAAAAAAAAAACACACACACACAATAATGTCAGAGTACTAATGTCATTATTAAATCTTAATTACAATATCAAAATGTATGATTTAAAAATTCATTGACGGAGTAAAAACACATGTCTAAGAGCCAAGCAAACATTTTACATTTAAACTTATTAATTGGTAACATTCTCAGGGCTGGTGGTAATTTATTATAAATTTTAATTGTCATACAACTGGCATTTCTACTGTATAATTGCAGTCTCTGAGCAGGTACTAATACCTGCTCAGAGACTGCAATTATACAGTAGACCTGTTACTACTGTCAAAGATCTACAAATAACGGCTGGGACAAACGGCTTGACGTGCTTTCTCGGTACTTCGAAATTCGGTATGTTATTGGTGGTCACCCATTCACGGATCAACATAGAGGATCGACCCGAGTGTCTGTTATTATTTAGCCACGAGCTCCTCAAACGCTCGATTTCTCTTATTAAGCCTTGTCACTATAGAAAAAATACGAATTTAGGTTTAATGACCAAATGCACACATGCCCAACAACGCTCACAACAACAACACTCCTTGCGGGATAGCCCTTCGTTAGACGTGTTCAGGAAAGGAATAAGAGAACATTTCCTGTCAATATGTTAATAGTATGTATGTAGTATTTTATATGTATGTTTATTTATATATGTATTGTATGTATTACGTATGTAGTAGTTAATTTAAGTTTTGAATGTACTGTTTTTGCACATGCTCTTAACATTATCCTCTTTTGCAAAAATCGCAATCGAAAAATGGTTTCCTGTAATAAAACCCAATTCTGGGTTAAGCTCACCGTTGTACATAAGTTTTTATATTGCAATCTATGTATATTTCTTTTTAATTTGGTGCGAAATAAAGAATAAGAATAACGCCTAATCGCGACGCGTCGCGTTTTTATACCGAAGACAGTGTGAGACAGTCCTCATTTCAGCTAACTAGGCTATCGAAGTAAATCGCCTGCGCCGCGCCAGCCACAGCACCCCATTAATTATGTCCATTATTAACGTAAAATAAATTGATTTCCCTTTAATAAGGCCCGGCTTAGAAGCATACGTGGTTACGTTTAATTAGTTATTATTAGGAAGTTCCTTTGACGAGAATGCTATGCTCTCATTGGAGGAATTTATTGATTTAGCATCTTGATTGCATACGCTGAGCAACCTGTAGTGTTCCCAAAGCTGTAACATTTGCTAAGTCTTTCTGTATTACTACGCGGGTCCAGAGCTGCTTGCTGCATGTGACGTCTTCGATCTAGGTTAAGTCTGTTTCTTCACGTTTTGGATTCAAAGTCAAAGTCAAAGCATTTATTTCAATTAGACAATTACAGGCACTTTTGAAAGAAAAAAAAAAAAAAAAAAAACGCGAAGCTACAGTCCCAGTCACAAGGCATAATAACTTGTGAAAGTACTGTAGTTGCCCATTCCGTAGCGTAGATCTCTATGGAGAAGAACGGGCAAGAAACTCCATGGACACTCTTTTAAATCAAAATATGTTACAAAATCTTGGTTACATCATTCATTTTAAGAATTACAAATATGTGAGAACAATGTAGAAATACGGGCAAGTTAAGAGCGTCCAGAGTAAAAGATTAAATCAGTAATTAAAAAATAAAGTAATTAAAATAAACCGTGGCAGCTAAGAGATGACCAGTCACAACTGACAGCGCCCGTTCACGAACATGACGCATGTATCAGCCATCATTCAACTCAACCATTTTGAAGGGAACTAAACGACCCGACACACCCGCCACCATCAGCGTGACATTTAAGTGAGCATGACATTCACTCAACCACCAGGGTAATTTCGCGTCAATGAAAGATTTAGGTACTCATTAAATGGTGGCTTTACAGTACATGGTACTCACACATGTGCTATGCAATTATATAATACTAAGAGATTGAATCTATACAATGCAAATATATTTTTACAATCTTCTGCAGCTTTCACAATAACTTCACTTTCTAATTCTGATGATTCCGATTGCCCCTATGGTTGTGGAGCAGGACCAGCATTCAGCCAAGCATTTTTATCATCAATATAATCCCCCATATTATAATAATTATGCTTGCCTACATAGTGTGCGTTTTATGCAAGATTTAAATTTCGTTTCATTTAGTTGTAGAATGTGGGGAGGTATTTTATTGTAACATTTTAAACAGTACCCCATGAAAGATGAGTCTACTTTAGCTAACCTGAAACCTGGCTGAACTAGTTGGTCTCTGTTTCTAGTATTATAGTGGTGCCGGTCAGGTGACCGTACGTTACGTACGTTAGAAAAAATCTGCATTTATTTAGTAAAAGAGGTCTTTTACTAAATAAATGCAGATTTTTTCTAACGTACATGATGTTTTCATAGATGTATTGACAAGGTACCGTCATGATGTTAATTTCCTTGAACAGTTCTCTTAGAGAATCGCGCCTACGTAGATTATATATGGCTCTGATCTATAGCTCTTTTCTTAGATTACCGTCTACTTAGATTGCCGTCCGATCTCTCTATGACTATGTTTGCACACGAGTGTTTGCACTAATAGTTCCTGCGTACTTGGCAAAGTTCTATGATTGGTCCCTGGGGCTGAAATTCGATCGGGTGGATATTATGCTGGTTTCCCCACGATGTTTTCCTTTACCGCTTTGAGAGCAGTGATGATGAAATAAACTGCAAAAAGTGAAATTGTGATTAGTTTGAAAAAAAAAAATGGACACACTGGAGATATTTCTTCGGATAATCACTGTCGTTCGCGTTAGTCATAACGACACACAATATTTGTTTTGAAAGTAAAATGAATAACCTATACTCTCAACTGAAAGTTTTAAATGGTATTAGTGAATTACGAAACACAAGCAATCCGCATAACGTAGTCCATTTTTATGCCTGTGATCTAGCAATCCAGCTAAGTTTTAATAAAGGAGTTTCCTCTCGGAATCGCCTGCGTGAGTGTCGAAAATAGTCCTACGGAATCTGCTTTCGGGATAAAAATTAAGTCTTACTTTTTCACGCAATGTCAAAACTACATTGCAAAACGATCATAAGATCACGTTCATACCCAAAAATAAAACACAAATAAGTTCGTACTGCCGCAGCAACCCACGTCCGTTCGCGTTTGTCGAGTTTAACAAATATTTACTTTGAAAGTATTGTACCAAAGTCTCGTGTGTATGCTTAGCCCCAATGTGAGACGCACAAATATTGTTCTGTATAGTTTATTTAACGTAGACTTACAAAAATGGAAAGATTTTGTTAAAGCTTCTGTTTTACGGGAGCTTTGACAATAAGTTAAGGAAGACACGGGCCTATGATGCTCATTTAATTAATGGTCGATGGATGGAACAAAATGATATGCATTATCGGAGGAATAAGGAAAATATTGTCTGTGGATGGCTATAGGTGTAGAGAAAGATCAAAGAAACGATGGATGGACTATGTGAAGGATGATATGGCAAGAAAGGAGATTACGAGAAATAGAAAGGTTTTGGGGAAGAAAATATGCTTTGCCGACCCCAAATAAATTGGTATTTAAATGATGGAGATTGGTACAAAATGACACTCCGGCTGGCTACAGCGGTTTGATGTTAAATTTTACCACCAGGTATGAAAGGATTATGATCCAAGCACCGACCCCCAGGTCGAGCAAAGTTTTATTGGGTTTTTTTATCCGGAATTTTACAGCAACAATCTGAAAGTCTGGACCGGATTGACAGTGCCCATTATAAGAGACTTACAACTTCACTGCCGAAGTGTGAGTGCAGTTTAGGTACACCTCTTCAAAGATAAATGATGTTTAATTTGTCGGTAAAATGAACACTTTAACACGTAAAAATAAAATAATTTAAAAAGCTAGATGATTTCTATGCCTCAGAAAGCACGCTTAGCCGTTGGTCGCGGATCTCATTTGTAGATCTTTGACAGTCGTTATAGGAAGTCAGTGACCTGAAAATCTGACAACCAGCTTATCAAAGGGGTAACGTATTGTCCATTAGTAACTGGGTTGTGGAGGTCAGATAAGCAGTCGCTCCATGTCAAATACTGGTATTCAGCAGCAGCAGGTAGACTTGTAAAAATACTTACGGTATGTTTTATACACCGTGTAAATCACCTCATCACGAAGTCGTCAACCAAGTATTCTGTACATGAAACTAAGTAACTTTACGCAAAAATTATTGCTGGGAAACGACTTTTTTTTTGGGGGTAAAATCATGTTTTGAGGTAGAACTTAATGTAACGCACTCAAAACATTGTGCTGATGGACGGATTGAATATATATTGAATTGTACGGGGGTCGTGGAGGTGTTTAAAGTAAAAATCTTACATTAAAAACTTGTATTTAAAAAAATACTTGTCAAAAAGTTGGAACTTTGACCCCTAATATCTCCGTAACTAGAAGGTTCCAGGTATGGTGTAGAACAAAAAAATGATCGCAATGACAGGGAGAACCAGTGCCTTTCGGCTTCGTTAAGAGGTGTTTTACACCCTTTATGTTTGGCAGATGATAATGAGGTCGGTGTTTCATATAGTTAACTATGAGAAGAACCACCGAAACAAACTCAGTATCTTTAAAGTTCAGACATAATCTTGGTCAAGTCTTATGTGGACCATACAAAGTAGTGTCTGAAATGATCTTCTCTGACCAACCCTTTACGATATACAGGTGTGATGTTATGTTGTTTTTAGAAAACCATATTGTTTCGCAACATCATCATTAACTTTATAGTGTGGTGTCGGATTTATCTTAATTATTATAGGCGCTAATAAAACTTTATTTATCTTTGTGTGACAGGTCTGACGTTTATATAATCTGCGATTGATTTACTGCTCTTTAGAGTTTGTTTATTTCCTACCTCGTCTTGTGATGTATGGAAATGTCTGATTGGTTTAATTTAAGAGGTTTTTTTTTTTCATAATGGAATTTCTGGTACTGCGGGTAAATTGTCTTTGCATCAGCATAAAGAAGACTGGTTGAAAATGCCCAAAATGTAATGTGCATAAAGTAATTTAAACCCTTAAACGCACACCCTATCTTCTTTTTGAATTCCTAATATTTAGAAGCTTCAATATTCATATAAAAAGTGACTGGCCACTTTGTATGAGCCGCCCTATAACAATTTTGACGGCACGGTTGGCGCAGTGGTTGAGCGATCCACTGCTGCACTGCGTGTCGCGGGTTCGATCCCCGCACGGAACAAATATTTGTATGGCCTACAGATAGTTGTTCCGGGTCTGGCTGTTTGTGTATGTGAGTTTAAATGTTTGTAAACGCACCCACGATACAGGAGAAATTCCAAGTGTTTATTGTGTTGTGTAATGTTTTATTCCACTTTAAAAAAAAAAAATACAGGACCTCGAATCACATTTTTACGTAAATTATTAAGAAAGTTGATAACTTATGTTATTTCTTATTATAATTTTAAATTGACTTTCTGCATGAACAAAATGGGTATTGTATTGTAATCAATCTTTGCTATTAATTTTGGTTCGAGGAATAGATATAGCTGACGTAGTTATACTTACTGATAGTTACTCCCTTTCTTCCCATTCATTTACCGGTATATTTTAACGGAGACATTTACGCACTCAAGGAATAAACAATATATTTTGTTTTTATTTTTCTAGATAAGGATAAGACATATTTTAATTCAGTTAATGCTGCACCTTCTACCATAAAAAACATACAGAATGAAGTCACCAGTAACCAAAAAACAGAGACATTTCCCAAAAACATCTTGACTTGAACTATTGAAGACATTTTACTAAACTTACGGTACATTTGCAATTTAAATACAATGCGAGCGACCAAAAATATATACCAAAAAATACCAACCTTTTAAACCCAAGAGAAAGTTCGAGCTAAATAAATATGTTTGCTGTACAGTCATGATCACTAACATGCTTACAATAAGCAACTTTTGAAAGAGATTTTCTCCTACTGTAATTCTACGTGGTTACGTGCATAGTATTTTGTAACACACACTATTCAATAATCAATATTGCTAGTAAAAATCTTATTATTTATAATCAATATTGCTAGTAAAAATCTCTGTGGAATTTTGACAAGAGTGTAAACGTACTACTGCTCGCGACTGTACATTCCTGGTTTCCGATACACCGAGTGAAGTATGGCCGAAATTTTATCGTTGCACAGTGTGCTTTTCTTTTACATCGTGGACAAAAATCGGTCTCGTTAATTTCGTCGGCTGATTTGGTAGTGCGACTTTTTGTTAACGTTTTATTTATTCTTTGTCAATTTGTATAAAGTTTTGGGTCAACTGTAACTTGGCGAGGTGGTATCTTTAGAAGTTGAGCACATGGAAGTATTTTAGGTAACATAAAAATAAATCTGCCTCGTTGCAGCTTGAAGTCCTGGATTTGATTACCGGGTCGAGAAAAGTGTAATAGGGTTTTGTGCCCGGTTGATGGCAATAGGCTGGCTCCCTTTTAAATGGCACTTAAACAAAACTGGCGAAATAAGAGTGTACTAATAGCTACAGCTTTGCCCTTCAGGGATTACAGGCTTGAAGTTATGTTATGTTAAAAAGTAATATATATATAAGAGTTATTGTAAAAACCTCCACGCGACTTTACTACGTAAAGGTTAGATACTGTTTTGCATTGCACTCATAAACTATATTGAAAGTCTTGACTGCCTCGTTCTAGTGATTACTGTGCATGATATCCTGGATCCGATTTGCAGGTCGGGCAATGCCAATAGGCTCGCCCTCTATTAAATGGGTCTTAAACATAACTAGAGAATATATGGGTGGACTATTATGAACACCATGTGTTAATAAAAATCTTAAATAAAGAACTAAGAAAGAGAAAAGAAGAGAAGTGTGTAAAAGCAAGTCATAGAACATTACCTTCCTCTATAATGTAATATTCTGATATATTTTATAAGTTATTTTTTTAATTATTTTTATTTTTATATTATGTGTATTTATTTGTATGTATGTTTTTTTTTATATAGGTATAAAGTTTGTTTTAAGCTCTAATATATATTTTTCCTGATCGATCTATTCTACACACTGTGTCTACATTTCTAATCCATCTTCCACTCGCAGGTCTGCTGGAAGAAATTTCTTTTGAAATAAGCAGTACCTTTGTGCTCTTGTATCTCAATGTATTATCCTGATAAGTGTTTTGTGTGTACATAAATAAATAACTAAGTATTCAACTATTCTATTCATTCACTGAGAAAACTATGTGCAGCCTAGAAAACTTATATGCATGAAATTTTGAACTAAAGTTTCTTTTATATAGAAACTGAGCACTTCGGAAGAACTTTTGACAGTGATAATGAAGAGTTGTCATTTTTGCTGATTTGGAAAATTCATCGAGAAAACAATTTGTTTAAAAATAACATCTACGCTTGATCTTTACAAGTTGAAGCCTAAATTAATGAAGACATGTCGGCTTTCGATTGATTCCCGAACATTCATTCAACAAACAGTTGCAAATATGAATACAATCGATTTCATGCACATCAGATATAACTGATGGTGCATTAAGGCGAATTAATCATCTTCAGTCTCCAACTCAACGGCGAGGAACATAAAAACATAACCCACAGATCTTTATCACATTTTATCTACACGGTAAATGCCAGTCACTTTATTAAATCTTCATAAATTTGTCGTATACGTCACTAGGGGGTACTGAGAATGTTTGTGTTAATTTATAAAATTGAGAAAAACAAAATATACTACTACGTTCAACAGAGACAATAAGCTCTAAGCGGAAGTTTAAAATAACGTTGTGCTAACTTGACAATATTTTTTTTTAACACTTAACTATTCTTATACAATAACAAATAAAAATAAATAACCTAAATTAACTAACCTAATAATAAACTGCGAAATAGCATCAAAAACTCTTTCTCAACGGTGTCAACTCGTAATGTGCCCAAGACTGCATGCCAATAATGCTTAACCTGTGGTCAATATAAAAGAAAGCCCTTGTGTAACGGCAAGTGTCAGCTACACGTTTTAGAAACTTCTTTAAACAGGCTAGCTATGCCGAAATGGCAGTGGAATCAATTGACTGACTTTTCAACGAACTATCTCTTTAATGAAACACTTAAAAGTAACTAATTAACCCTTTTCAATCAATGATTGACGTTAACTCATTAACTGCTTCAAGCAAAGCTCATCCCTTAAAGGTCTTCACCATAAAAGACACGTCATAAGCAATAATTTTGTCTATATAAGGACGCATTGTAAGCACTATGCGCAAATCTACTGTTTGAACATGGCCGCTTTATTGACACTATATTTTTACGATATGACCGGTACAATGAACTAAAAAATATCAATTAATATGAAGAAAACTTTCGCTCACATCAAACCATTCATCTTCTTGCCTTTTACATCGAATTTTGCAAAAAAAACCATACCGTTGACATGTTAACGATAAGAGAACATGTTCTGATTAAAATTAATCGATTTTGCGATCATTTTTGTATGGTGAATGATGGCAAATGGGTTCGAGAGCGGTATGGTAAGTGCAGGGTTATAGACGATAAAAGTTTTTTCTGGTTGTTATTTAAAGAAGTGAGTAATAGTCTTATAAGTTACATAAATGTAGGTTAATGTGGTAATAGGTGATGATGCGGAACATCTATTTTCATGCACTGGTGTGTATGATCCGCAATAAGTAGTTATTATAGAACTTTTCCGGACATAAAGGACTTTAAAAAGACTGTAGGATCTTAGTCATACCCAACCGTCCTCAAAAAATAAGAAAAACGTACCCAAAACACTTCCCGTTCATCTTTAAACTATTTTATTTAAAACTCAAAAATATTTCGTTATTTTTTTGCTTAAAGCGACACTGCAAAAATTGTAATTTTAAATTAATATTCATTTAAGAATTTTTTCGCCTCATCAAAATGCGCATAAATCGATGCACACCGGTTGCGTTTCTTTAAGGTGTATTTCAATTATGTCCTATCCTTGATATTAAGTTAATTTTAGGTAAATTTTGTCCAAGGTGTCATCGGGATTTTTCACTGTCCAAAGGTGTTGGATTCGATCGTTTAAAGGAAAGAAAGTTAATTGATTATTAATTGATAAGATCGATCATATGTTTGGCCACATTTAAGGTGGAGTCGTATCACTGTGCATGTACCTACAGAGGAGCAATTACTACTGTATTTAAGGAAAAATTTGCATATTTATGTATTTTTGGGCGTAACGTTTCTCTGTTCTTAAAGAAACAACACACGACATGAAGAAGCAAACTCCTTTTTCAATCCTAGCTTTCAACAATACCGTCGCATAGGAATGAAATTGAGGAATATTGTCCAAACAAGTATTAAAATCCAGCTAAGTGGTCTGACGAGCTTAAAAAGGTGGCTGGGTCAGACTGGATGTGCCAGGCGGAGACCGGAGGGCAGAGTAGTGTTGTGTGGTGCAGCTTGACATCTATCGCAAAGAATAGACTTTGATAGGCTCAGTTGATTGATTTATTTAAATAGAATCCCAGAACATACTTAATTAAATACTAGCTGTCCCGCTGAAACTATGTCAGCGTCACATTTTCTCCGTTTTAATAACATTTTTCATTGCTGCTCCGCTCCTATTGGTCGTAGCGTGATGATATATATATCCTATAGCTATAGCCTTCCTCGATAAATGGGCTATATAACACTGATAGGTTTTTTCAAATCAGATCAGTAGTTCTTGAGATTAGCGCGTTCAAGCAAACAAACAAACAAACTCTTGAGCTTTGTTATTAGTATTAAATTTGTTTCCGAAATTAATACTTTAGAGGGTAATCTAGTCCCAATAAGTAAATATCACAACAAACACTTAGTAATTTTTTTTTTTTTTTGGGTTGCTCTTGACTGTAGTCTAGATCGAAGATGACAGAGACAAAGCCAATATCACAACATAGCCTTTAATCTCCAAAGAGTTTGGCAGAGGTATAATACCTAATGAGTACACCACAAGTCACCAGTTACGTTTAAGTCTCAGGTTATTGGGGGCGTGAGTAGAACAAAAAAAGACATGCACGCGCCGACCCCAAATAAATTAGGATGAGGGCAATAGAGAATGACGATGTATCGGGGCGCGCTTATTGCCATCAAAAGGTCAAAAATCCAAATTCCGTGGCTGGCATTAACAAATTCCTGATGGAGAAAACCATGTACCTCATGCTTCATGCCGACCAACAAGGCCGTAAGCTAGTGTCATAAACAATATCTACTCGTAACATTGGATATCACGACAAATATTCCGAACATTACAACCAAACAAACAGACAAACAAAATAAATCTAACAGATACGAATCTAACCGTCTCTTCCACTGTGTAATGGTTATCTTAAAACTCATGATTTTTTTGTACTAATCATGCGATTTCTCATCTCAATAACATCACCCCCCGTCGTTGAAGTCGGCTAATAAACGTAAATCTTAAGACTATGTAGCGTATGGTTGACCTGGGTTGCGGTTCATCACCCCATATAAAGAGAGCCGGCCGATCTTAATTAGGCACCGTTTTAGTGTAATGAGCTTAGCTGTGTGGCCTCTAGTAAAGCGGGTTTTGATTGTATTTTTAACCCCCGACCAAAAAGAGGGGTGTTTTAAGTTTGACGTGTTTATCTGTGGATCTAAAAAAAAACAACACAAAAAAGGATTTGTGTGGTTTTATGAAACCACGGTAAAAGTGAAACTTTTTTCACACTATAGACATTTAACTAAAAAGTTTTTGGAATAATATTCCATTAAGGGTATAAAACGTATAAAACGCGGCGTATGGATAAAGTGAAAGGCGCTCTGACGAGCGCCTTTCACTTTATCCCTATTCCGCGGCCGAGCGTCACGCGACATGCAACACACAGACGAAAAAGTTTGAGACGATGTAATAAAAGTTTCACTTGTAAATTAATCCAAGCGTCGTCGTAGCGTCGGGGGACCGCTAAGAAGACCGCTTAGCTCAAGCAAAAACAAAGCTGAAGTAGCTAAATATAACAGCCGCTCGCTGTTATTATTTACCCACAAGCTCTATTTCTTCACAATTATAGCTGTCATAAAAGACAACTCGAATAATTCACCTGTCTACATAACAACATTCTTTGAAGACAAATTCAGCTAAAATTATATCTACTCATTAATTAGCTGACGAGCTAAGAACGTGATATTTACTCATACGGACGTGTGTTCCATGCGCTAGCTCAATTATTATTGGCTTTAAAAAAATGGCTAATGCATTTACCGCATTTAGTAGTTCCGTAGTTAGTACTTATAATAAAATTTATTTAAGTGGTATTTTATTTTTCAAAAAATAATTGGTTTTAGAAGTTGTAAATGGGAAAAACTCATTTGAACTGTCAGTTTAAAAAAACTTTAATGGTATGAACTTCAGCTTAAAGTTAAGTTACGTCTGCGAACTGCTAGGCCACATTCACACGGTGTCAATTTTTCCGTATAGTTTTGTTAACTATTCGCAGTTTAGCTTTAAACTTATGGCAGTTTCATTTTGAACTCGGTTTTATAGTGTTATGTTAACGTGCTATGACAGTACAGTAAAAAGATCATTCAGTACAAGTGAATGGCCTTGCAATTGTTTTTAGTATATTTAGAATTTATTGCTTACCGAACGAATAAATTGTGGGCGCGTATCTGGATGAAATATGGATCATCATCTACATAGCCTTTTTTTTCAGCGGTATATTTGGTCAGACTGGAAGCTAATGCCACCCCACCCATCATAGCTACAACCCAACATAGCATAGTTAAAATACTGGGCAGATGATGATGTAGTTTCTCTTATTGGCTGGTGTCTTCAGCCGGTACGCAATATCCGTGCCGGTTGTACCTACTGAACTATTATACTGACGACGTATGAACTAAAAGTTCAGCAAGCCACTGGCTTGAGGGATTCAAGAAAAGCTCCCCCTGTTCTACGTATCCCTAAAAATGCCAACTACTTGACATTTTTACTTGTTAAATATTGATCTTGTGATCTTTGTCGGTACGTTGATATTTAGCGGAACAGTGCTGCAGTGAACCGTTTTTATTTTGTTATCGTTTTTCTAATTATTTCGTTCTATTTTTATTCGCCGACAATCGACACGGGACACTTTCATTAGCCGACATCTCTAATTAATGCAAGTATTTTGTAGTTTGCGTTTTTTTTTTCTATCTATTTAAAACCTATCCAATAGCGATGAGGGTTTAACTATTTTTACAAGCGTTATACTTGCGATGTTTGTTTAGGTCAAATCTTGAGCTCCCAACCAATTGAGCTGAAATTTTGCAAACACCTTTTGATTTGGTGACAAAACATTTCTATTACAGACATGACCTGGTCCTGCCGCCTGGATCGCATCCTCACGGGAAAACTCCTCAAAGGTTAATAGAACGAACACTAAACTTTGTGTATACGCCTTCAATATTGAAACCTTAAATTTTCATTTTGCTATAAGTTTGTTTTAGTCTAAAAGACAAAAGTTGAAATTATTTAAAATTGAACATACTCGGCGCTAAGAAATTCAGGAAAAAAATAAATGCTGAAAACCACAGAACATGACCAAATAAAAGTATCGAATAATAGAGTAATAATAAGATTTTTTTGGTGTGTAATTCAAAAACCATTTTATCTGTAATGACAAACGACAGAAACAAAAAATGCGATCCTTTTGAAAATTGCATTAGAATAACGAAACACTTTAAAAGCAATATCTCTTCTTTAGGATCTCTATCACCTCACCTAACACCATCGCGTTTCTCGTGGCCCCACGTAAACGGTTTATTTACGTCGCAAGTGAATTTCTCGTGCGAAAGTTCATGCCTTGTGTCCTAGGCTTTAATTATCCTTTTAAATTAGTTTCTGTCTACTTAAGAACCTATTTAAGTACTAGCATAGATAATTGGATTACTTTTATCTGAACCTTGTAGGCCTTTGTGGAATCTTCCATGTTTTGAAGAAAGTTTGTGTTCGTCCTTCTTCATTTGTGCACTTATAATGTACAGTCGCGATTATGTAGATAAGGTATACATACACTTAGCATTACGGCACGGTTGGCGCAGTGGTTGAGCGATCGACTGCTGCGCTGCGTGTCGCGGGTTCGATCCCCGCATGGATCAAATATTTGTATGGCCTACAGATAGTTGTTCCGGGTCTGGCTGTTTGTGTATGTGAGTTTAAATGTTTGTAAACGCACCCACGATACAGCGGAAAGTCCTAGAGTGGGGCAATGTTAAAAAAAAAAACTGCCTTCATTTTCCCAGCTAAGTTGGGGTCGGCTTCTAGTCTAAATGGATGAAGCTGAATACCAGTACTTTACATGGAGCGACTGCCTATCTGACCTCCACAATCCAGTTAGGACTAGATAATACGATACCCTTAGTTAAGATTGGTTGTCAGACTTTCGGGCCACTGTAACGACTGTCAAAGATGAAAATGATGAAAGAGAAATGACAGCCAGGACCAACGGTTTAACATGCTTACCGAGACACGGATGGATCTCGGTAAGTAATGGGTGGTGACCCATCCACGGACCATCCTAGACAAGCACGGCTTAACCTAAAGATCGAGCCTTACGGCTGTTATTATTTAACCACGAGCTCCTTAGGTACTAAGGTATATACTTAACATCTTTTGAAAATAATCTTCTCCTACTATGTTGATTATAGTGTTATTTTATCACAAATAAAAACAATTCAATGAACTATTACAGGGCATCAAAAAACCCTTTCTCAACGCTGTCAGCTGGTAATGTGCTCAACAGACTGGCGGCTTTACCAAAATAGTATTTTGTTACAAAAACATGTATAGTATTTTAGCATGAACGTGTCCCACACAAGTTTTTCTGCCATTTAGAAGAAAAAAATGCGACTGAAACAACGTGAATAAACATGGTAAGGATAAAACAGTAGCTAAAAAGAATGCTCCCTCTCTCTGCGAAGCAAGCTTGTTAATAAATCCACCTGGCTTCACATCAAAACCGCTCCTATTTTCCCCTCACAATATCATATTACTGCCTCATAAAACTCCCCAATAACCTCCTTCCTCTCCCCCTCCCTTTGTTCGCACCGACAACATTTAACACTGCACATTGGGACTATTTTTATCCAAAACAACCCACATTAAGCTCACTGGGCTGTCATCAAGCGGACGACATAAAGATCCCCTCGTGACTTGTATGCGTCATTGTATAGCGGTTCGCAGCTCTTTTTACAAAGGACACACGTTTAATTTGTCTCCTATTTGCCGCCGCCCGGTCGGCTCTTTGTGATAGCGTAAGCCGGTGTTGCTGTAGGCTTGCAGCTATTGAGATGGTTTACTTCATGGAAATTTAATATGACGCCTGTTTTGAGCTGTTACGAGCATAAATAATGTCTTCAAGAGATTTTGCCGTCGAGTAATAATTGCTATAGGATTAGACCTATTTCCTTAAGAGCCTATACAACCTCAGCTCAAATTCTAATTTGGCCCCCACTTCGCCGCGCCACACTCACTCTTTATCTCGCTCGCACACTACTGCTCGCGGTCACGCGGGCGCACGCGGTTGAAGCGATTTTGTTTAATTTTGTTAGAGTAAACTGGATTATCGGACGAGTAGGTACTAAGTAATAAAATTATCAAATGAATATAATATTAACTTGTCAATAAATGGACATAAAATTATACATAGCAAATTTAGTTTCAATGTTGTACCTACTAACGGCTACTCATCTTGCTATATTTTCCAGTATATGCTGACCTCTCATTGAATGGAAAGCCTATATAATGCGAAATCAGCTTATACTGGAAAGTTATAGCTTGATGTCGTTACCGTGCGAACTATTTTACCTACTGCTACAAAATTCCAGTCAAGCGCGAGCCAACTTTGCGCTGAGGGTTCCGCCCATTGGTTTAGTAGTAAGTTTGTGTTTTATAGTTTTCGCCGTGTATGTGTGTAATGTGACTGTGGTTGCCACCCGTACTATAATAAAGTCAATTGTACTATAAATATAATGTAGAAAAATAATATAGTACGAAAAATACATCGCTAATTCAATTATCACACTTGTTTGTATTAAACTGTGACTGGTACGCACCCGCAGCGAAAAATCCCCTAAAATACTATATTTTTTGTAGGTAAGTATGTAGGTAGGTAGTTTAGGTAGAAAGGTACGTACGTGGGATAGGTACTTATGTGGTATAGGTAGGTACGTACGTAGGAAGGTATGTAGTATAGGTAGTTACGTACGTATGATAGGTATGTAGTATAGGAAGGTACGTAAGTAGGATAGGTAGGTACGTACGTATGATAGGTAGATACGTACGTAGTATAGGAAGGTACGTACGTATGATAGGTATGTAGTATAGGAAGGTACGTACGTAGGATAGGTTGGTACGTACGTATGATAGGTAGATACGTACGTAGTATAGGTAGGTACGTACGTAGTATAGGAAGGTACGTACGTAGTATAGGAAGGTACTTACGTATGATAGGTATGTAGTATAGGAAGGTACGTACGTAGGATAGGTAGGTACGTACGTAGTAATCGCTCAAAACAAATATGAACTAATTTGAAATCAATTCGAATCCGAACACACATTCTCTCTCAACCTTACACTGACATACACGCACACATTCTAAGAAAAGCCCGGCTTTTAACTCCATACAAATTCCCAGATCAGTACCTATCAATTTTATCAAAACAAGAGACATTTTACTAGGAAAAACAGAGAGGTCCGATAAGCCAAATGCAGAAGCCAGTGAGTGCGAGTGGGAGCATCCGAACGAACATAGCGAAATAAGCTTGAACTCTTCTTTTGTTCAGTGTTAGAGCGAGCCAGTCTCGCGGCCGGTAGGTATAGGAGATATCAGAATTTTTTTGGCAACGTCGCGCATCGTGTATTCTTGATAAATGCGCGCGAAATTTGACGTTATTATTATTTTGATATACATTTTTTGTTTGGAATGTTTTTTTTTTCTTATTTGTTGTGTTTTATTGTTAGGCAAGCCGGGCTTTTCGGCTTGTATGATAGTTCCGCCACTGATAGGTAGGTACGTACGTAGGATAGCTAAGTACGTACGTAGGAAGGTTTGTAGTATAGGTGGGTACGTACGTAGGATAGGTAGCTAGTATAGTTAGGTACGTACGTAGGATAGGTAGGTAATATAGGTAGGTACGTACGTAGGATAGGTAGGTAGGTTAGAGTAGGTTAGGTAGGTATGGGATATACCATACGTTTTTAGAAAGTAATTAAACATCGTCAAAGTTATACAACATTTATTTTACTTCACTTAAATCTATAATTGGCATATTTATTACTACACAAAATCAACTTTCCCTTCTACAGGATTATTTAAACTCACTTCGTACAGTTCGTACCTGAAATGACCAGAATAAAAATATTTGATGAATTCTTGCAAATCTGCATTTCAACATACAACCTTCTCATTAAAAAAAATCTAGTAAGTACCAATTAGTATCATCATCATCACATTCATTTTCTGATGTGTCGTACTGCGGAGGGTTGTGTTAAAATCTGAAAAAAAAAAGATAGTTTTGGTATATGAAGTAAGAAATTATACTCCTAACTTCCTAACTAGTATCATCATCATCACATTCATTTTCTGATGTGTCGTACTGCGGAGGGTTGTGTAAAAATCTGAAAAAAAAAAGATAGTTTTGGTATATGAAGTAAGAAATTATAATCCTAACTTCCTAACTATTATAAATGCGAAAGTGAGTTTCTTTTTTTGTTACCCTTTCATACTAAAACGGCTGTACGGATTTGGATGTAATTTGGCACATGGGTAGACCATGTTCTGGAGAAGGACATAGGCTATTTTTTATCCTGTATCGCAAACGAAGTCGCGGGCAACAGCTTACGCATCCAGTATTCTTTCGTCACTATGTATATTCAGTGAACAGCTCATATTCACAGGTGGTACTTGTGATCTACAAGAAAACACAATCTTCATTATAAAAGTACAATTTTGTCAACATGAATAAATAATACGGAACCCTAAAAAGTGCAACATTATGAAAAGTTTTATCGTGAACTCGCCAGTTTCGTGATAGTACCGTTACGCGTAAGTAGTACCAAGCGGTAGTGACTGCCCTAGGGGGAACAGTTAATTTTGTGATATGATCAAACATGTATAACTTACAATTCTATATTTTGTAATATATTATGAAGATTTGTTTCGTCCGAATTTATTCCTACATCATCCGAAGGTATTTGGGTCCTGTAACAATCACACGTCGCAAGTTAATACCTACTTAGACCTTACATCTTTTTATTTATCATTTGGATAAGGAACCCTATAAATATACAAAACAAGACGAAATCAACGAAATCTTCGATAAAAGCAGTCTTGCCGCATGAATAACAATGAATACCTACCTACGTGTATATTGGAAATACAAATTGGGTGCAGAACTGCAGACTACGCGTGGCTACATATCAAAGCTATACTTTTCCAGTATAAGCTGACCTCTCATTGTACGGAATGCCTATACAATGTGAGATCAGCTTATACTGGATAAGTATAGCTTGATAATTATGTAGCCGTGTGTCTGACTAATAACAGATCAGTAAACATTTTTAGGTCGGCAGAAGATACTCACGAATTTACCCGAATATTCTCTTTATCACCATCGCCTTCAGTACTGTGTAATCAACGTCATCTGGAAGGATACATAATAATTATTTAGCTAAACTACCAAGGTACGTCCGCGTCAGTAAGTTCATAAATTGTATGTAGGTATGTGGTAGGTAGCACTACAGTCGGATAAGTAAGTTACAGTTTTGTTTCCTGCAGGTAGGTACTTACCGAAGATACTTACTTTTTTTTTAATACTTTCTAAGCGCTTGGCTGATGCACTACGGGTCGCGGGTTCGATACCACACGGTACAAATATTTTTATAGTGTGCAGATAGGTAAGTGTGAAGACTTGTGTTTGTAAACGGACAGTCTCCGATATAGGAGAAATCCTGGAATGGGGCAAAATTATAAAAAAATAATTACTTCATTTATGTAGATACCTATATTTTGTTGTCATGATACAAAAACAAACCTATTTACTTATGTAACTTTTTATATTTTTATAAAAGTTTCCCCACACTGGATTTCCTTTCAATCGTGGACGCTTCATTTTTGTTTGTAAACTTACAAAGTTACAAACACAGATCTTCACAAATACAGAAACACCTGCGACCCCTAGCGCAGCAGCCAATCACTTAGCCACTGCACCAAACGTGTCATATGCTATCTACTTACATGTTTGTAATCAATAATACTACTACTGTAAGTAGATACGTAAATAGATACTTACTTCATTACGTTTATCATATGTTTGCCTGTTTTTTTACGCCAACCTAGTCGCTTCTTATTTTTATTACGCTTATTTCCCATTGCGCCAACACTAAAAACCTAAGCACTTCAATGTTTTCATTTTACGTTTTCGTCCTGTTGCGTAATGTGTGTTCTGTGCGCAAGCGACACAGCTATCCCGTTCGAAAGCCGAAGCGAGACTGAGCGGGGGTTGGGCGGCAGTGAACAACTTCAAGACGCCGCCGATAGTTTAGGTATTTTCTTTTTACGGTGAAAATAATAGTAATTAAAGAAAAATAAAAAACATAAGCCCTGCGTTATAATTAGTTCAGTTAGTATGCCAAGTTTCATGATGTAATTTGCAGTATTTTTTGAATACCAGCGGTTAATTGTTCGGTTTAGAGGTAACTTTGGAATTTTTTTCTATCGAGTCAATTTTATGGAATCGTGTTTTCGTCTAACATAGTACTTAACATTAATCCTCAACTTTAACATATATTTATTTCAAAATTAATGCTGCAGTATTTTCGGCGTAACGGAGGATCACGCAAAGCTATTTGAGGTAGTATGGGCTCTTAATTTTTCAAAATATGTCGGTGACGATATAAAATGTCAGTCTATCAGTGGCCCGAGTGCGCGTTTTTTATTTTTGAGGAAATCTCTTGCTGACTGGTCGATACTTCACGTGACCAGAGGGCTGGCTCTCTCTTTGGCCAAAGAATTAGCATTGATGCCATTCAACGTGGCAATGCTGCCAGTCTTCTGGGCATGTTATCCTCGTAGGTCCTCATGCTCAGCAGTAGCACTTACGACGAGTAGACTAACAAGGTAAGAATGAGGATGTAAAAATTAAAGCATTTAAATTCAACACAAGTAAACTATCTCAATGGATGCGCTATCATTATAGATGTATTTATACTAGTTTTTGCGTCGGTTTTCATTCGATCAGTTCGCGCAGGCGCGGCTTCGTTTGCTAGATCATTAATTAGGGATATGTCTCGATGTCTGACCGTCTGACTGTCTGACCGACAGACAAACCGACGGATTGTTCGAAACGTTTCGAAAACGTCTATTCAATGGTTTTAAAATGACGTTTTTTTTTACTTTATTTGGTAAGTGCTGTGGGAATTATTTCTAGTAAGATTTTATTTTAGCAGTGTTTATTTGGTCCGTTGAAATACAATTACTAAATGCAACAGTTATCTAAATTATAGTAGCGATTGATTAATTTTTAATTAATAATTTTGGACTAACGACGGTAGTTTCCAAAATATGAGTATAAACTCGTAGATGCTATATGACGACTTTAAATACAAATAAATTCATATTTCTTATTATTAGTACCTATTTATCCTTTATTTATTTTCATTTTTGTCTTATGAGTTTCGACAGATTTCAGTAAATTTAAATTATGATTAAATTGTGTCATTAGTAAAATTTTAAACAAGTCATTGTATTTTAGAAAATTAATTATTTTCAACCGTTTTCTGGCAGCAATCTCCATCATTGACATAACCCACGCCATTGTCAAAAACACTTCAAAATTCCAACCACGAAATTATGCCCCATTACCATGAACCAACATCAAAAACAACACATCCCTACTAACTACTAAACCAAACTGTGACCTAATCAATATTAATACGGCAGCTACTTAAGAAGTTCTATGGCTGGTCTAAAAAATTAAACAAACAGCCAGTAGGAATTTAATTTATGTTTACACGATGTTCGTGTTGTGCTTACGACAGTTTTTGTTGAAGCAGACCACACACGATGGGTGTCGATTAGTGGTGCGGTGGTTAGTGCATAGGGAGACGGTCCAACTAGTTGTTGCACTTACAATAAAATTTGTGTGCAAAATGACATTTTACTTCGATAAGCCCCATTAAATAGATGGACACATTTTAACATGGTTTTAACACATAACAAAATTTGGGGTTTGTCTTCACCGATCCCGAGATCAGATTTAATTGGAAACTGATTCCTCCCATTTGTATCCACCGATCTCGGGTAAAAAGTATATACTTTTTTAAACTGATCACTGTCTACACAGACAAGAAATAAACTGTCATATTTTTCGAAACTGGCTTTTATTTCTAACGTGATCAGTTTTTTCTTGTAGAAACGGATAGTGGGATCACTGGATACAAATATTAATTATGTTATTGTTGGAAACAGATCCCGAGATCACTGGACAAAAAAAGTAAAAAAAAACAATAAACAACGTGAAGCTACAGTCTCAGATCGGTGGAAACAAACCCCTAAATTTGTACATCTATTTAAATGGGACCTTATATTTTGTCTAAATGCAAAATAATAAGAAAATAATTCGTCAAGGCTGACTGTTTTAATGCTTGTATGTTATCTAGCTTCAGGTAATTAAAGTATTAGTATTTTTCTTGTTATTCTGTTAACCTCAATATATTATATTAAAGTTTAGTAAATGAAGAATGGATAATGAAACTAAGTAAATAAATTTATTTGAACCAGATTAGGTTACAAAAATCAGATGTGAGTTAGTAAATTTAATATTATTTATTTACAAAAATTTGAACCCAGTTACCAGAAATGTAGATACAGAATGCAGAACCACTGACACACTTCGTTAAAACGATTTTAAACTGCATTATAAGTAATATGCCCATTTTATCATTGCTCAACATCTTAAATGCGTTCCTATTCGTGTACTGCAACACTAATGCCTACATTATAATGATGTCGATCGTTTCATATCGGCAGCTAGAGACATTTTTGTCGATTTCATTCCCTGCGTCGTCGTTCCGACGTACGCATCGTTGATTGATCGACTTGGACATTCAACTACCAGTTCCTGTTAGAGTAAATGCTTGGCATTCTAGTGTTTTGTTCACATTGCTTTCCTAATAAGATTTACATTCATCGAATAAATTTGTTTGTGTTTAAAGCAACTCTCTCTCATTTTCAAACTTTGGCCACCCAATGCTGAGTGTAGGTCTCTTCCAAAGCTTTTGGTGGTTTTGTTTCATGGCTATTTAGTTTTTTCTGGCCACTTTCATGTGGTCGGCAATCTTTATTTTTTCATTGAAAGCATGATGCGATTTAAAAGAAACGTAAAGTACAGGAGGTGGAGGTCAGTCACTCTATGTAAAATCCTGACAGTCTGCTACTGCCAGATAAACTAAAAGCGAACTTCGTTTGGGAAAGGCTTTTTAGATAAAGATTTTTGGGTTGATTTTAGTTAATTATTTCCATTTCAAGAACCAATAAAAAACAGTGCGTTTGAGTTTCCATGACATTACTCTAGTTCCAACGTTTGTAATAGCGAAATGATTGGGCCAGTGAACTTTAGAAGCCTATCTTTGTTTTATGGCTACTAATTTGGTTTATGAGGTGTTAGGGAAACTTGCTGTGTGCTCTAATGCTGAGAATATGCCCTTATAATATTAAATTTCTTAAAACATAGTTCTTATTTGAAAGAAACACTTTAAAGAGAACCTAAATTTTATTGCGCAGTTGGAATAACAACTGTAAACGCTGAGTCTAGGATTGAAAATCGAATCCATTGCACATAAATACAATTTTTGCCACTAGCTTCTACCCGCGACTTCGCCCGCGTGAAAAACATATTCTTTGGCACTGCGCAATAGTGTTACGAAAGATGGTGTATCTTTTTTTTGCGGTGAGGGGTGTGATTTGGGTGGCGCGCCGCATTGCAGATCTCCTGTCCTCTCCACTTTGCACATCTCCGCGCAGCTTCGGTGATTACTAGTGATCGGATAATCGGATGCATATTTACCTAAAGTGTAGGTGTTGGTTATTATGGAATGCACTTTTGTATCGAAAAGATCCCGGGAATTTGGAATCGACCAATTTAGTTTTTTTACTATAGAATCAAATCGGGTGTAGGAATATTTACTTATTAATTAAAATTAACTAACTTATATAATTAATTAACTTAAAATTAACTTCAAGTAAATACACATTAATAATTATGAAATCCCCATGTTTTTTAAAAATAAATACCACATGCTAAGGACGACGTTTCTTCACCATGTTACAGACTAGTTTTCGCATTCCCGAATTTTCTGGTATCCCGGGATTTATATTTTAAAAAATATGTTTAAAGAAGCCGCTTCCATAATTTCCTAACCAAAAATGAACTTTAGGTAAATATGCATCCGATTATCCGATCACTGGTGATTACACTCTAGCTTTTACGCATCTCCTCTTCTCCACTTCACACATCTCCGCCTTTCTGCGCTTTGGTGGGGTCCGGGCCTACATACCTACACTAACCTTGCGAGGTACTTACCTACTACTGATCTAAAGGAAATTAATTAATAATAATATTTATTGCATGCTAATTTAGGATGAAAATTGCAATGCTTGTAAAAGGCTGCTAAGTCTTAAGTAACAACATAAAATAACACCAACATTGTACACTTAGTTCGCAATAAAAATTTGACTTTGACTTCGACTTTGACTACGACTGCTTATTTTTGGGTAATATCCTAAAAGGAGACTCTGGAAGATACCCTTTCGAAATTACCCAAAAGTGACTCTTTGCTATTTTTCTTCCACGCCATTCATAAATTAAAAAAGACTGTAGCAGTAGACTAACAAAACACAAACCATATTTTGTGCTAAGGGCACGCCAGTTCTAAACTCAAAGCATTTATTTCAATTAGACCATTACAGGCCCTTTTGAAAGTAAAAAAAAAAAAACAAAAAACGCGAAGCCGCTGTATAGTCCACAATATTAGCATACCTCATTCCAATACTTATTGTAAAAGTGAATAATTAATCAAATACCTACCTAATGTAACACCGAGTAGGTACTTTTCTCACGACATGAAATTAAAAATAAAACAAGATCGCTCCAGTTTTTCTCATCAATACCATAATTCAATTGCAAATACTTATAAAAGTGTCAGGATTGTAAATTTCATAGGAAATAAGTAGAATCTAGTTTTTGTCCACTATTTTCTAAGATATCCCTCTGTGCTTTACACTGGTGCAGTGCCTCTAGTAGCTCATACAACTGTTTTTGTTCTAGTCGGTGATAGAATACTGATTGATGGATGATGTAATAACATAGCTACACTAATCGGGTTAGCACTTAAAGTGCTAAACAGGGCAAGGAAAGAAAGAAATAAATCTAGTATATTCTACACAAAAATATTATATTTTAAAAAAGTTACACTGCAGCATACAAAATCAGAATATTTTATTTTACACAGGCCTACATGCGCACTTATAAAACGTCGACAATAGGTGCACGGTTCGGGTTGGTCGTTTCCTATGGAGAAGAACCGGCAAGAAACTCCATGGTTACTCTTTTAAAATCATTTGGTTTTACAATATTTTAATGTTACAGCGTTAGTACTTAAGTATGGGAGGCCAGCGTAGGCCTAACAATAAGTCGTTGCTTACTACAAAAAGTAGAACAAGATAAAGGAAAAAAAAAATTAAAGCCAAAAGCTACAATAAGTTTGTGTGCGTTCTATTCACTGAAAAAAAAAAATGGAACCAGAAAAGTGATAATCTTTTCTAAACTGATTAATTAATGCCTTTTAAAATGTATATATTTTTCATCATCCTGGCCTGTCCTGAGCCGTCTCAAACAAAAAATAGAGTAGGGACTTTAGTCTATTTTCTGTTTGAGATCGGCTCAGCCTTTCGGTCATCTTGGAATCCATTTAATTCCAACCCCTGATTTAAGAAAATCAATCTATCTCTTTTAAAACAAACCTTTATTCCAGAATGGGGAAGGTCTGTCAAAGCTCACTGATATCTAGATGGAGTTTCCATAGATAGTTCGCGAGCACATTCGGAAGAAGCTAGCAGTATCGTCACAACGTTGATATTTTCCTCATTGTTTGTCCTTTTATTTCATAATTTATATATTAATATATATTTATAGTATTTTTATATAAATGTATAGTATTTTATATATCGTTCTAGTATGTCTTATTAAATTATATTTTTTTGCAGTTAGACACCTACCACTGTTTGTCTCTGCATCACCCAAAGGTTGACTGGTAGAAAATGCCTATGGCATTAAGTCCGCCATTGTACATTGTACTTGAAGTGTTAAATAAATAAATACCTAAGCCTAATCAATGAGGACAAGGTATTTTGAATAATAAATTAAACCAACGGTGATGCTTAGAACTAGATGTGGTTACGCCATTGGCTTTACTCATGCCTTCCCCACGGTAGAGTTTTTAAATTCTTTTAGGTTTATTAAAAAGGAACCTTTTTTTAATGTTAGGCTAGTTCTCTTCTTTTCTTTGCTTTGCATCGTTCAGCTTTTCATTTTAAACAAATGTGACATTTTTCTAACATAATAAAACTAGTTTTTTTTTAAATAGCAATCTGACGAAATTGTGTTGACAAGAAAAAATACAAAAGGTAAAAAAACCAAGAATATTATTTTTATTTCACGTAAACTGATTCCGTTTAAATCTTGAACGAAAAAAAAGAAAGGTTTTCGTTTCAAATTTATGCGCGGGAGTCGCCATGTTCCAGAAAGCGCGCGCAGCCCAAAAACGTGCCTTTAAATAAGAACATAAGTTGAAATAAGTTACGGGGCCACGAAGATAATTTATTATCATCTTTTTGCTTCAAAGGATTGCGGGATCCCAAGTTCTAGCGGAATTTTCCAGTATGTCTGTTTCGGCGCCAACTGTTACAAAAAAGTTTTTTTCACGTGATTTTTTTGCAACTGTAAGTACGTGTCACAGAATTTTTTTGTCATTTTTAGTTTTTTGTCGATCTTTGACAATCCTAACAAGTAGTCAGTGGCCCAAAAGTCTGAAAACCAAGGAGTATCGTATTACCCAGTACTAACTGGGTTGTGGAGGCCAGACAAGCGTTTGCTCCACGTAAAATGCTGGCATTCAGCTGCATCTGGTTGGAATGGAAGCAGAACCTAACATATTTGGGAAAGGCTAGGCAGATGATGCCTAAGTACGCGCTTCTCAAATAAAGTTTTGGATCTTTAACCTAAACACGTAAAAAAAATATTAAGGTAATGTAAAACTGGTATTAGCTATAATTATTCACTCGTCCTCAGTTAAAAAAATATGAAATGTATTAAGTAGGACATAATTATTACTTACTAGATTCTTTATAGCTCCAGAAACAGGTTATTCTTTATAATGTAATGATTTAACAAGAGGCGTTAGACAAGTGGTACGCTTTGGCTAACGGATTGATATAAGCGTTACAGTAGCATGCTGAAGTCCTATAAATTTTTGACTTTTGCATCATATTTATAGATAAATAAAAGAATGACACCTTCTCTAAATCCTCAGGTTTAGTTGCTAAGGTGGTCCAGGATTACGGTTTTACTCATTTATTTATTACTTTTCATATACTTTACATTTTTAAATAAGGTAAAAGTCTAGTAGGTCATGGTTTTTTTATGTGCTTATTGTTAAAATATTATTACTCGTTGGATTAGCGGTCCCAGTCGCTACTGCTGACCATGAGCTCCTGGATTCGAAGTTAAGTTGATGGCAATAAGCACACCACCACCACCATTACATGGGAATGAAGTATAACTAGTGAAATATGTGTGTAGTTTGGTAAGTACAACTCTGCCTAACCCTTCGAGGATAACAGACTTTATGTTATATAGGTTTCATTCGCATTCACGTGAGAACCACTCCCTCAGCATTAACAATAACAGTCTGCAACCACAAGTACTATATCAAATGACTAAGGCGCGCGACACACGTTGTCGGCGCGATCGAGCGCGCACGTACGCGACCCGTGGACACGTCTGCCGCCGCCCTTAGTATCGTGTCGCTCTGTGATGAGCGGAGCGATTTCGAAATGGGTCGTTACTTTGCAGATAAGACGCATTTATTCAGAGATGGCCCGGTGATCAACAGGTTCAATACTGGTAGTGATCACAGACTGGTTCGAGGCACTCTTAATATTCCAATGGGGTCATCTTCGTTTCGAATCAGGAGATTCTTTTGGAAGTCGAAAACTTCTACTGCCAGTTGTATCCAGTTTGAAAGTCTGAATCACCATCCAGGTGTTCCGCTTATTCTGTTACATTGATTCCACTTCCCGCTTCTCCGAACACCATAGCCTCGCCCGACACACGTGCTCACGTACCAAACAGGGAGCATTACAAATCATACATGAGACAGCACCCTGAACTGCACGTTCCCGCTCGGTTGCTCACTCACTGTGCGAACGGAACTCAAGCTGCAACTGCTCCTTTTGCACTGATTAACTATTGCTACGAGACATAGAGATGACCTGTATCGAGATCTTTTTTTTTAAGACTTTGAATTTAGTAAAGTGGCCTATTATATGCCAAGAGTCTCTAATATTCTCTCCAAGATTAAGCGACGCTTGTCGAGGTTGATTCATGGATGAGTGAGCATTTTTGAAGTGAAACTTCTTATGCGACTTCCAGCAAGTTTAACGCTACCATGTAGGGGGAATATTTTCTAAAACTCACTAAGGAGGCAGTATTACAAGATTTGTGACTACGTAGTTCTACTAGGTACGCAAGGTGGCATGCAAACAGTCATGCATTCGACTCTTCGGTGTGACCAGCCTTCGCTCAATTTCCATGAGTAGAATAACCTCGATAAACTTATGTAATAATTATGTAATAAAAATAATACAACAAGAAAACAAATTATTTAGAAGCTCAATAAAATAACGAGAGTGAATGCGTGGCACTCGAACGCATGCGAGTAGTATTACGCAGTTTCACTTCTTCCGCGCGGAGGGACTCCACGCACTATTTTTTTACATACCAGTTGCCTCTGTGATAACAGACGCCGTCTCGGAAAGCGCACTAAGCAGTTGGTTCTGACTTTCATTTCTAGATCTTTGACAGTTGTAACAGGTAGTCCGTGGCCCGAAACTCTGACAGCCAGTCTTACCAAGGAGTATCGTGTTACCAAATGGTGACTAAATTGTGGAGGTCAGGTAGAAGTCACTCTATGTAAATTACTAGTATTTTACTTTGGGAAAAGGCTAGGCAGCTGATGGTGATTTTGTTTTAGCACGGATCTGAATCAACTGGTCTTTTTTGACTGAGTAACTGTTGTTTAGAAAGAGGCGATGATTTAGGGATATGAGAAACAGGGTTGAAAGTTCCTCGATACTCCATAGAAAAGGGAGGATCCTCTGACCAGACAGGTGTTATGTCTGGTGGGCAACTGCCCAACAGTTGTTGTCGGGTTTCTCTATATATACTTAAGTCGATGTAAACTTTGCTTGCGACTAGTAGGAAATTGATGTTAGTTCCTCCATCGTGACATAGATGGCGCTGTAGTACTTTTTGTAGTATGTTACTTTTTGTGGTCGCTACAATGACCTGCATCGACATCTTAACCCTATAGAGTTTTATTAAGTGTCCTCTTAGTAAGCCATGAGAACGAAGATCCAAGAAAATAAAAGAGATAGAAGATAAAGGCCGCAGACATAGACCCCACCCAGTTTACCCATACAGTTTTTAGGTGTTGTTCTTAAGAAAGGCCAGCCAAAATGACATAACGGTCGACTAGTCTAACGAATTCGAATTTTGATTGAAACAATTCAATCTGATCAGCAACCATTACTTTAAAAATATGAAGTAGGTCCAACTTGACTCCAACCTCAACTTTCTTTGAAAATGTTCAAACTATATTTGAACATTTTGAAATCTTAAACACACAAAAATTCCCCTTAAACAATTAATCGTCGCATTTTAAACATGGATGATTGATTGCAATATTAATACCGTTCAGTATCAGAAATTAAAAGGCAATCGGGTATCATACGGGGTCCCTCGGTTGGCATTTTGAAGTAGGGATGTACAATACTTTTATTTTTATGGTTCTATTAAAAAAGTGATGCTCTAGACTTGTATTCGTATCGATAAAAATCTTAAGACGTTTTTACTCGTACTTACACGTACCTATTAGATGCAGAGTTTCCTCACTGCCTCGGGAAATACGTTAAGCCGTTGGTCCCGACTGTCAATTTTGGATTTTCGACAATTGTTACAGGGGGCCCGAAAGTATGACTACCAGTCTTACCAAGGGGTATCGTATTACTCAATACTAACTGGGTTGTGAGGATCAGATAGGCAGTCGATCCTTGTAAAATACTGATATTCAGCTACATACAATTAGACTGGAAGCTGACCGCAACAAAGTTGGGAAAAGGCATGACAGATGATGATGATGACATATTAATCCTTCTAGAGGCTTAACACTTTCGGCGGGACACTCCTTGACAGGTCTAATGCGAAAGTGTAAAACTAAGCTAGGAACACCGAGGCTAGACGAGCGCTCCTATACTCTCTACTCTCGCACTCTATCTGCCTCGTACTGTTTCAAAACCCATTGCAAATACCAGGAATTATTTTGTAATCCTTTTGTAAGCTAACTTTGTATCCTTTCAAATTTGTCGATCATGCAATTTAGGACGATATTGCACGATAAAATCTATTCTTATACGACAACCTACTTTTAAATCGAAACAAGCGTGTATAGTATTCGTTTTATCGACCTAAAATATCAGAGTATCGCACCCTATGGTATCGATGCCGTAAAGTGTCGGAAAGGATCATACATCACTAGTAAATATTTACGTAATATTGCGTCTGGTCGCCCGTTTGTGTGGCCTGATCCGTTTTTGGGTTAATTTATGCGAATTATACTTATTAATTATATTTTTTAAGACGTGATCAAGACATTGATTGTTGTTGTGTACTTGCGTACACGATATTATTGAGGGTTGAGTTTAAGTTTAATATTAACAATGTCTTTATTTTTATTTATATTGTTGAATCCATGTCGATCTGCGAACGATGTAATGAGTTGTATATAGTGAACTTATATCATAATAAATAAAAATAAAATTGTTTGTGAAACAAGCACGGCAGTCAACCAAAGAAATTTAAAAGATTTATAGACGGACATTGGGAATACTTTCATACAAACATTTTGATCCCGAATATTTGCGATTTTGACACACGAATGCTATGGCGTATCACACTAGAGAGACCGATTTGTTACTAAGTAGTAACAAGTTTGACACAACATTGGATTACGATTTTTTTCGTCTTAAATATTTGAATGTCTTTGCAGTAAACGTATTTTTTTCTTCATTTGAAAATTGTTTTAATATGCATTTCACAGAACATCAAATAGGTATTATTTATAGTCACAAATAAATCGATAAATAAATGAATATTGAAGCCACTGACAGCTAAACTAGCTGGCAGCCACTCCACTACCTATCCTTATTTAACTCTTTAGCTAAATATTTATTTCTTTAATTTGGTTTTTTTTTTTTTATATCATGATTTTTTTAATCATGGAGTCTGGATCTGTGTCCGGTTGATGGCAAAAGGCTCGCCCCTTTTTTATGAAATTAAAAAACTGGCCAAGTGCGAGTCGGACTCGCGCACGAAGGGTTCTGTACCATTATTATAAAAACGAGCAAAAAAAAACAGCAGCAGCAGAACGTCAACTGTTACACACTGAGTTGGTTAAGTCGTTATTAGTACAACTATGTAAGCACAGATGGCACTATCATCAAAACTGCCGCTCTGCACGAAATATTTATTATAAATCTATCTCTATATCTACTTGAAAAAATAATATAGTACTCATACACTTAGGGTAATTTAATTTAATATAATAATAGTTAAATGACGTTTGTTGCCATACGGCCACATCAACATGCTAATTGTTTTTTATCAGAAGCAAGTTCTCTTTATAACTGCTACATGGCGCTGTTTACAAGGTTTTACCCAATTTTACTTTTCTGTATGGGTGCCCCCTTAATATTTATTTTATTCTGTTTTTAGTATTTGTTGTTATAGCATCAACAGAGATACATAATCTCTAGAAATTTCAACTGGCTAGCTATCACGGTTCATGAGATACAGCCTGGTGACAGACGGACGGACGGACGGACAGCGAAGTCTCAGTAATAGGGTCCCGTTTGACCCTTTGGGTACGGAACCCTAAAAATTACTAGCAAACTATGGGTGTATTATTATGTGCACCTCTGCCTTACCCTCTATGCCTTACCCTCACTGCCATACCCTTCGGGGATTACTAGCGAGATGATATGTATAGTGTGGCCAAATAGTCAGTTGAAAAAAGGCCGATTAGTCGGCACATCTCTAGTATAATCATGAGAAGAAAAGATAAAAACCTCTGAGAATAAAAGACAAGTCAGCGCAAGCCAGTAATCTCAACTAAAGGATCTGAACTTAAGGAGCTCCATGACTTGGCGAATAACATCACGCCTGTAATTTCAAGAGGGTTATGCAGGGTTGTACCCATATTTCACCGGTTATGTTTAAGTCGCATTGGGAGCGAGCCTATTGCCATCAACTGGGCATAAGTTGAGACTCCGTAACTGCTACTGAGAAATTCCATATTCCATAACACTTTTGAATAGAACACAGGACCAAAATCAAAATCATTTATTGGAACGAAGTTTCTTATCGCGCGTTGTGAAAGGGGGCTAGACGGAATAAATTCTTACGAAAAGTTGTCACGACACTTTTTGCTATAGTAAGCTATTGTAAGCTTTATTTCTTTAAAATAAAGTTGAAATTTCCTTAAATTACGTACAATTGGGGTGTGTATGTGAGTAAGGATAGATATGATTATTATTTTGGGTGACCGAACTACAAAGTACAAATTCGGTTGTGCAGTTAAGTAAGACGCATTGCTTCGAATTAAGGATTAATCTTCCTTAAATTAAATATTTTATTTTTCGCACACTAACTTAAATCTAAAATGTATTGATATTATGTACGTGAAAGGAACTTCGTTCCATCCGGGTGTCCCTTGACACCTCTCAAGTTTTTTCAAGTAGGCCAGTTACAGGCACTTTTGAATAGTCGAAAAATAATAAAAATGAAGCTACAGTCCTAGTCACAACACATAATAACTGTGAAAGTACTGTAGTTGCCCATTCCAAAGCGTAGATCTCTATGGAGAAGAATGGGCAAGAAACTCCATGGACACTCTTTTAAATCAGAATCTTGTTACAAAACCTTGGTTACATCATTCATTTAGAGATGGTACATTATGTGAGAACGATGTAGCAAGACGTGCACGTTAAAAGTGTCCATAGTAAAAACGAAAAGAACAATTAAAATATGAAATCATTAGTTCGAAATGAGCCGTGGCAGCTAAGAGACCTCCCTCAGCAGCCACGTTTGCGGCTACTAGACCTACCAGTCAGACTCGACGAACAATACCAAAGAAAGGAGGATAGCTTGGTACCTTCAGATGAAATGGTACTAGTAGCGAAAGATATGTACCGAAGGGCATTATAACATCGCTTATAGATAAAATATGCAGCAGCTTTTATTAATGTGTTCCTGTAATAAACCTGGCTCCGTACGAGTTGCGGTGCTGACCATACTGCTCATAAATACTGCTTCATTGTTCGGGCTTGCACCGCTCTTGAAACTTAGTCTATGTACGGTCAGCTAAAATGCACTTTTTATTTGTTTTTTTTTACTAGTGCTTTTGTTCTAATCATTATATGTCTAGTCTTTTCCCAAACTATGTTGAAGTCGGCTTTCAGTCTAACCGGATGCAGCTGTGTACCAGTATTTTATATGAAGCGACTGCCTATCTGACCTCCTCAACCCAGTTACTGGTAATACGCACTCCTTGGTAAGACTGAATGTCAGACTTTTGGCTTCTGACTACTCGTAACGACTGTCAAAATTCTACAAATGACAGCTGGGACCAACGGCTTAACGTGTTTTCCGGGCACGGAGGAAACTCTAACCGACCCAATTTCGTCTGCGTCGCATTTTCCCCGTTTTTGCAACAATTGTATTGATGCTCCGTTCCTATTGGTCGTAACGTGATGTTATGCCTGTAGCGTTCCTCGATAAATGGGCTATCCAACACTATTTTTTTTTTCAATTCTAATGCTTCATAATTTTCCGAGATTAGCGCGTTCAACCAAACAAACAAATTCTCCAGCTTTATAAATATTATTAGTATAGAATATATCACAATAATTTAGCTTTTTGTGCTATCGCTGCTAACTAAACTACAATAGAGTTGCAAGTCAATAAAGCTCACTGATATCGTCCAGATAGAAAATTGGTTTATCCAACCTACCTGCCTACCTACTTCCACATTCCAATGGTATTATATGTTGAACATAACACAAGCTGAGTGGTACTTCGAATCGCTACTTTAAAGGTGTGATAATGGGTCTAAAATGCACTATATTTCTTGAGTTTTGGAATATAAAACCTTACTATTTATTAAAAAATAAATAAAAATAAAAACTTTCTTTTACGTCTTGGTGCCGCCTGCTGCTCTCCTCATCGCTCTCACTGTGGTGAAGCTGTCAACAGCCTCGGACACCACGGCCTGTCATGCAACCGAAGTGCGGGACGTTTTGCGCGGCGCGCGAACATAAATGACATCATCCGTCGAGCTCTTGTTACCGTCGGCGTTCCAGCTATCTTAGAACCCAATGGCTTGGCACGCGACGATGGCAAAAGACCGGACGGCATGTCTTTGTTTCCTTGGAAGATGGGTAGGCCTTTAGTGTGGGACGCAACTTGCGCCGATACTCTTGCGCCATCACATCTTCCAAGCTCATCGTGCTGTACAGGCGCTGCCGCTGCGGCTGCGGAGAACCTCAAGCGGCGTAAATATAGTAACCTTTGTGGTAACTATATTTTTGAGCCGTTTGGGGTTGAAACTCTGGGGCCGTGGGGTCCGAGTGCTCACAGCCTTTTCAAGGAAATATCTAAACGCCTAGTTGACACTTCCCGTGACCCAAGGGCTGGGTTTTACTTTGGCCAGAGGCTAAGTACTGCCATACAACGTGGCATCGCCACCAGTCTCTTGGGCACGTTACCAGTTGACAGCGTTGAGGAGGAGTTTTTTGACGCCCTTTTATAATTTGTTGTTATTTTAGGTATCTAGTTTTAAAAATAATTTTTGAATTTAGGACATAAACAAATGCTAATTTGTTAATAAAAGCAAATTATTTTATAAATAATAATGACTATTTATTTTAATCAAGGACTGATACGAATCTGGAGGTCTACTCTCTTTCTCCGAAACGTAACTTCGGCAACGAACGAAAATTAAACGTAGTTACGTTTGTCACCCTACTCTATATAATTTGCGGACGCACACAATAACATTCAATACATTCGGTGTCTGTGAATTCGAACTACTTGTGTGCGTCCGCGAATTATATAGAGTAGGGTCACAAACGTAACTAAGTTTAATTTTCGTTCGTTGCCGAAGTTACGTTTCGGAGAAAGAGAGTAGCCCTCCTGAATCCGAATTAAATAATGATACTTGCGTAATTAAATGTAAATTGTGCCCTCAAAAAAAATACGTAGAGTTTGCCAAAATTTAAAACTTCAGTAGGTAATTATCAAGCAAAGTTTTCAATCAAAAGCTTTATAAACTGACCATAAAAACTTGCGTCAATTTTAAGCTCAATAATAGACAAAGAAAAGTCCCTTTCGTCATGACACACTTGAAAAAAGCTGTCAAATTATAAAGTGACAGTTACGATTTTGCATTTCTTCTCCAAATTGACATTTATTGGAAAATGTATACGACCTTAATAGTATAGTCAACTGAATCAAACGTAGGATCATCTTTAACATTAACAAAAATCCGGGTTGAACGATTATTTTCTCACCACCCCTCCAATAAACTTCTGAACATATCCTCTCAATTCTCATTACAAATATTTATTCAAAATATTGTTAAAATTGAAACATTTTCTCAATAAACTCACAAGAAAAATAATTGACCTTGTCAATACAGTCATATAAGAATCTTTTTGTAATAATCAATAGTATTTAACTTGCTTTAAGGATCATTTTAACTTAATTTAGGGTGACTTGTGTCGCGAAAGACAATAAAAATTGTTCTTTAATAATGTGGAGCGTAAAGAGGTTGTGTTTAAGGGTAATTATTGTTTATGGATTTTGGTTTTTTTTCTGGTACACGATATGAGTGGTCCTATTTATGCTAGTTGGAAGTTAATCCGGATTTGTTCATGTTAGGTGGTCTTACAGTCATTATGCTCCAATAAATCCACTAGTTCTTATTCTTATACTCAAATTCTTAGTTCCAATTTTTTCTTTAGAATAACTGTTTGCAAAATTACTCAACATAAAGCGAAGGTACGTTTGCTTAATTTCGAGTCCTTTTGATCAGTAGCCTATAGGTTACTGTTAAACTCCATTAATTTTGGAGCACCTAACGCTACGTTAACAGCTTTTCAAACTGGGCCTATTGCAGTCCACAGCTGGATATAGGCCTCTTTTTAGGGTTCCGACCCCAAAGGGTCCAACGGGACCCTGTTATTGAGACTTCGCCTCCGTCTGCCACCAGGCTGTATCTCATGAACCATGATAGTTAGCCAATTGGAATTTCTACAGATTATATATTTCTGTTGCCGCTATAACAACAAATACTAAAAACTGAATAAAATCAATATGTTTTTTGCTCGTTTTTATAAACAATGGTGCGGAACCCTTCGTGCGCGAGTCCGACTCGCACTTGGCCGGTTTTTTAATGTGACGAATGACAGATAAGTTGTATCGAAACCGTTGGTATTACATCTTCTGCGTATGTACTAGCGTATGCCTACGTGGAGTTCGGTAATAGTCAGGATCGTACTGGATTAAAAAAATACCGATTATAATATTAGTATCGATACGTTTTTCTGGCACATTACATCACGCTATCACTGCTGTAACATTTCTCCTAACATGGGCTGAGCTAGATTAGGCACGTGCTGATTTATTGCTCTCGGGTGATCTGGATGCCTGGTACTGATTTGATATTAGCTGCTCTGGTGGGCTCCTATTTGAGCTGAGTCGTTTAATTGATGCTGTTTTTATTTAAGTTAAGTAATTATTTTTTTATTAGACAAGGATTTTACGTGTTTTTTATACTTTCTTCTCATTTTGTCCTCGTACTTATTGTATTGTATTTATTTCTTAATATATGGTATATTGAGATCTTACATTAAACTTTGTTTAATACATACTACTATTGCTGGTGTAGAAATATTAAATAATAAGCTTGATACATGCAAATCTTTCTCTGCTCAGTTTTTTTTTTGGCATGCTATTATTCTTAACATAAATTTTTTGTCATCATTTTGTTTGTTTAAATCTACGTGATGATCTATTGATGTAATTCAGTTTTTTAGTTTTTGATCTACAGTAATTATAATATCATTAAAAATAATAACACCGTCCATTCAGTTTAAATTAATTCCGAGATTATTACTTAATTATCTCAGAATGTGGGTGGTTATAAGAATAGAGGAAGACCAAAAAAACTATGGATGGTTTGTGTGAAGGATGATATGGGAAGAAAGGAGTCTCATGAGATGACAAGTAATAGAGAGGTATGGATGAAGAAGACATGCTGCGCCGACCCCAAGTAAATTGAGATAAGGGGAAGAGAATCATGATGATGATGATTTAATTAAAAACATCTCTGGCTGCAAAAAAATAATGTTTCTCAATAGCATTATCAGTGTTCCCACTTCTGGGACACAGTCCTCCTTTCTGTAGGAATGAAAGCAATCCACCACCAGGCTCAGTGCGAAAGTTAGTTACTGATTGAATCTTTTACTCTGGACGCTCTTAACTTGCCCGTATTTCTACATCGTCCTCACATATTTGTAATTCTTAACATGAATGATGTAACCAAGATTTTGTAACATATTTTGATTTAAAAGAGTGTCCATGGAGTTTCTTGGTCATTCTTCTCCATAGAGATCTACGCTACGGAATGGGCAACTACAGTACTTTCACAAGTTATTATGCCTTGTGACTGGGAGTGTAGATTCGCGTTGATTTTTTTTTTTGGCTTTCAAAAGTGCCTTTAATGGCCTAATTGAAATAAATGCTTTGAGTTTGAGTTTAGGTAGATATCATATTTGTAATACAATAGGATTTCTCATAAGGCTTCGAATAAAATCAAAACATCCAAATTCAGATTAAAATTTAACTATTTATCTGTTATACTTTAAATTGAACTTAATAACAATTAGTCCAACCCAATAATTTCTCACACACGGAACCGATTCACAAAATACCAAAATAGGTCATTTCGACGTAGAACCTCCTTGAACCTCTGAATTACTTTGCCGGAAGACGAAAGCCTTGACCACAGCATAGCAAGCCCTTAAAATATACGGAAGAATCGAAGGTTCGCAAAGTTATGAGTCTCGTTAAGTATAACCTTAGGTAACGTACACAAGAATTAAAAGTTTCTTGGTAGAATTAAGTTAGTGACGTGGAGGAAATTTTTCGAATGTTTTTTTATGATGTCATTGTTCGCAGATGGCAGAAATTCCAGTTATTTTCTGAGGAATGACGTATTGAGCTTTACAATAAATGTTAAGTGATTGAGAGTCGTTTTTGGTTCTACTTGTAATTATTAAGCAAAGAATTACAGTTTAACCACTTTTTGACACATACCATTTTTTTATAGTATCAAAGACAACTGGCCAAGTGCGAGTCTTACTCGCACACACAGGGTTCTGTAGCCATAACCTATCAATATAATAACAATATTTTGAACGGTCATTCAATAAAATATTTACACTCAACTGCAAAACTAAATTTGTTTTATAGTATTTTAATGAAAAACAAAGTTACTGCTGCAGGTTGGTGAAAAAGTCCCATATCTAAAACTAAACATCAAATATTTTTCAAACCAATTTTCGTTGAAAGTGTTTTTTACCTTCTACGAACCTACATTTTTTTCTGAATTTTCGTCTTGTTGCTTTAGAAATAAGAGCCCCCCCCCTCTTATTTGTTTTATTATTGTTTAAAAATCGTAAAGAGGTTCACAAAATACATCTACTTACCAAGCTTCAACTGTGTGGTTCTAATATTTGAAAATAATTTGGAATAAAGTGGCTGTGACATACGGACGGACAGACAGACATGACAAATCTGTAAGGGTTTCGTTTTTGCCATTCGGCTACGGAACTTTAAAAAGGAAGCAAATGATTGCATGACGGTGGACAGAGGAGAATGGACAAAAAAAACGTGTTACCCCAGGTAATATATTATGTAGAACAAGGGCAGAAAGATGCTGATAAAAGGATTAAATAAAGTGGAAGATCGCGGGGAAAACCTGGATAAGAAGTATATACCAAGGAATCATGAAACATGGTACAAAAAGGATTATGCCTTTATTCAGCAGTATGTAGGACAAGCGCTAAAATGATGATGACAAAATAATTATTAAAATGCCTAAGATAATATAATAAAATTACTATTTCTTAAAATGTAATAATATTCTATATACGCTTAATTCAGAAAGCAGTACTTCTAGACACGGCACATATTGTTAGGAGGTTCCTCTCTTAAGACCCCTGACCACCGGTAGCTCGGACCCTATTCCCGATGTTGGTTTTCTTAGCGTATTGATGACAATTTAAATTGAGAAGCCCAGAATATGGCGACAAGTTTGGCATTGACGAGTTTTGGCTCCTGTGATGTGCAAGCAACAGGACAGGCAGGACACGATATCAAGTGTCCCATCACAGAGTCATACACTCCAGAGCAGAGTCATCTATGAATCTCCACCTGAAAAGGTTTTTCTTGCTTCGGCCAACCTGTGATTGGAGTCTACTCAAAGACTTCCAGGTCATCCATGGCAACTCGTGTCCAGGTGGAAGATTTTCAGCAAGTGGCACAAATGGGTTGGCTAGGGAAATAGAGCGTTCGCCAGTGAGCGGAAACACACACTAAAAAAAACCGGCAAAGTGCGAGTCGGACTCGCGCACCAAGGGTTCCGTACCATTATTTATAAAAACAAAAACGATCACTTTTTTGTATAAGGAGTCCCTTTAATATTTATTTTATTCCGTTTTTAGTATTTGTCGTTATAACATCAACAGAAATACATAATCTGTAAAAAAAATCAACTGGCTACCTATCACGGTTCATAAGATACAGCCTGGTGACAGACCGACGGACGGACAGCGAAGTGTCATTAATAGGGTCCCGTTTGACCCTTTGGGTACGGAACCCTAAAAAACTGTTGCGGCTTTTCAGCCTTTGCGGCACGAAGATGTTAGTATGTATAGGGTCTTGCGTCAGAAACCATATTGGCCCTTTTGCTAAAGCTTGCCACCGCTCTGCGAACTTCAGATGGCACTATGCCTGCCAGTGGATAAAGCATCTGTTTGGTTTGAGGCAACCAGTGATGATCCCGGCACGTTTAGAGCTTTATCCACTAACTTTGCATGGACTGAGCGACTCCACACAGGTCACGCAAATTCAACCGCAGAGAAAGATAGCGCCATCCTAGTAGTCCGCATGACATCAGGCGAAGCACCCCACTTTGACGAAAATAGTCGCCGTAATATCTATCTATTGCGAGTGTGCACCTTCTTCTCCTTCGATCTTTAAGATTAAGCCATTGCTCGCCGAGGTTGGTCCATGGATGGGTGACTATAATTACATATCGAGCTTCCTCCGTGCCTCGGTAAGCACGTTAAGCCTTTGGTCTTGGCCGTCATTTGTAGATCTTTGACAGTCGTTACGAGTAGTCAGAAGCCAAAAAGTCTGATCCAGTCTTACCAAGGGGTATCGTATTACCCATTTACTGGGTTGTGGAGGTCAGATAGGCAGTCGCTTCATGTAAAATACTGGTACTCAGCTGCATCCGGTAAGACTGGAAGCCGACCCCAAGATAATTTGGGAAAAGGCAAGGCAGGATGATGATATAAAAATATAAAAGATGTGTGTAAAGATGAATTAATGGATTAATAATATTTCTTGCAATATATGTTGAGACGATTTACAAACCGGGCGTGTGAGTAAAGCCTTAGTTAGGTTATGCCAAATCCGAACACTCAATGTTTCGGATTTCTTTTATTTGGAAAAAGGTTGTCAAATAAAATAGTCTGATTGTGACACCTACGCGAAATGTCGAGCAGAAAGTACGGTATTTTATAATAAAAGTATTATTTGTGCAAAATAAAAAATAAATTTTATGAAAAGTTTTTCACAAAGTAACTTATGTTCCGGCAATACCATATTCTGCAGGAATCAATTTTTTTTTAATTTGCAATAAAATTTGGTTTAAAGTGGGTGTATGTCTAGAAACAGCATTAGTTCTAAAGTTCACAAAGATTCCCAAAATCGTAATTATATGCAAAGAGAGATGGCACCTAAACTGCGTTGGCGATTGGGTTTTCAAGAAAAATGTACAAAAAATTTACTTTATAGAGTGTCAGATTTGTACTGACTAAAACCCATCCATATTCCTTCTTAGCCCTTTGTGTTCCAGGGCCACGGTATCTCTTTCGAATAGTTCCGCAGCCCTGGCAGGCATCGGCCCTTTAGGACCCCTTCCGATTTGCAGACATCTCCTTGAAGCGCGCGTGGAACACGAACGCGCCGTCGACACGGCCTGTCGTCATAACACCGACGGACGGTAAGCTAGCCCATTACTCACCGTCCACAGGCCCGCGGAAGATGAGATCCTGAAAGTGAAAAATAACATCAATTGGAAACAATCATTAATGAATAGACATGGCCCTTATTGAGTGAAGTGAAAGATGATTATGAACTTTTGAATTTATACCACTGAAAAAAATATATAGAGTTTTACTCTGATGTGATTTCCGAAATCAAAACTACTAAATAATTTAAATAATAAATTACACATTATTACACAACAAACCCCTTTCATCAATAAGATACTTTTAATTAAAATGCCTTCTCCATCCTCGTATATAAAGACGGCGGCAAAGCCTAGCCACCTTTAATATCAGCTCGTTATTAATATGATATATTGGCCGACATTTTGCGGGGTTTTAATTTAAAATAAGGTCGGTCACGCGAGTGTCGGCTATACATGGTGATGCGACGAACCGATACGAATTATGACTAGGTGCGATGACAGGCTACTGAAAGTGGCTTCTTTCAGATTAAATTATGTAAGGCACCCCTTTTTTGATAAAGATTTATTTTGTTTTTAATAGTCTGTCAAAAAGTGTTTTGAAGGCATAATAATGATCCTGCCAGAGCTGCGGGTTGTTCGAAAGAGATACCGTGGCCCTGGAACACAAAGGGCGAAGAAGGAACATGGGTGGGTTTTAGTCAGTTCAAGTCTGACACTCCCTCCCGCTCCGCCCAGAGCGGGAGAAGTGATTTGATGATTTCCCATTCGTAAAAAAAAAGGCATAATAATGATGATTTTCTTCTTTGGTCTTGACTGCTAGACGCACAGTCTAGACTTTAGATTGTGCGTCTGGCAATCAGTCAGCCAGGAATGCAGACTGCGGTTCGCTGTCGAAAATCTAACTCAGTTGAATAGACTATGGCTTACAATTATTAAACTAGACAGGAGGAATTAATTAAAAAAATAAACACATTTTAATAAAATTATAATTGGGTACGAGTACGTTTATACCAATAGGTTGACTTCCAACTCGAGTAAAAAAACTATTTGACAATATATTGAAATTGTTAGATTTGCTCTCACTATTACACGACTGGTCGAGGACTTGTATCCACGAAACCGGCGAGATCCTCACAGACTTATATTAAACGATCTACCAAGACTAGCTAAATATAATAAAAACTGTTTAGCCATGTGTGTTCCGGTATTTAATAAAAAATCTAAAGGTCATAAAAACCTTGAATCCTAGATTGATTAAAAAAAAAGCACCATACGTGTAAGCACTTTTTTTTTTGACAACTCTCTCGACTCTAATAATGTCTGAAAACAACTTTGTACACCATGTTAAATGCAAATAAAATTGATTTGATTTTATTCGATTTAAATGAATGTGATTATTTTTGAATATTAAAGATTCATAGACAGAGGGAAAAGAGATTCATTGAAACATACACTTGTGAAATAATTTTAATTATAAATTAAAAGGTTGTCAATTTCAACAGTGGATCTATTCCCCAGCCCCAAGCAGAATCCACCAACCTCCGGTCTAACGCGTTTTTTTAAAAGCCCTGCTAATACGCGAGCCAGTTAAGGCGCAATGGTTCGCATTTATATCATACTCTTACCATAAGCATAGGGGTAATTGAAACATGTATCCTATACCTTTGGTTAGGCGTGGCACATTAAAATAGACTGACAGAAAGGTGTCTGTAATTAATTGTCGTTTATTAAGTTTTAATATAGCAATGTGGTAGAAGGATGTTGGTTAATGTCCTGTTTAATCGTGTCTTAATACTGTCAAACTTTTTTTTCGTTTTTTAAAGAGACTTTATTCGTCGGAAATTGAGACTGGACACCTACCCAGCGTAGATAGGAACAAGCTGGGCAGGTAATTATGATATTTTTTTCCTGAATTAATGAATGGAATGTGGATTGTAGCGTTAAAATTCACTAATACGACACCCTGAGCTCTCGTGCTTATGATATAACATAATCAAATGCATGACTGTAATCCCCGAATAATCAGGCAGAGTTATAAACCTGATCATGTTCGGTCACGGTGGACAACGAGAAAAAAACGTGTGGCCTACAAAATCCTTTTGTAAGCGGACAAACTATAAAAATACAGTTTAATGACAGTTCTTCGATAGAATTACGTTCTACATTACATATTTAAAGGTAAACAGAAGCAAGTACAGTTCCTTTACAGCTGTTATGTCTTGTGGCAGGGACTGTAGCTTTATATTCTAGTTTTTTACGAAAAACTACTTTTAAAATTCCAAAGGATTCATCTTACTTCGAACTTTATTATTTTTAATGCAAAACGTTGTGAGGATGTTTGTTAGTCTGACACGCAAAAGCTACTGAACGGATAAATGAAATTTGGCAGACAGATAGTTTACAATCTGGTGAAGATCCTGGCTTAATAATAGCAGCCACTCGGTTCAATCTTCAGGTTAAGTTGCGCTGGCCTAGGTTAGTTTGTGGATGGGTGACCACCTATTAAATACAGAGTTTCCATCGTGCCTCGGAAAGCACGTTAAGCCGTTGGCCCTACTATCATTTGTAGATCTTTGACAGTCACTACAAGTATTCAGTGGCCCAAAAGTCTGACTGTCTCTCAAGTCACTTCTTTGAGAAGAATTATATCATAGGATACTTTTACCCCAAAAATATTTCTGTGTTTTATATAACACTAGCCTGCTGTCCCGCGCAACTTCTGCGTCACATTTTCTCCGTTTTCGCAACATTTTTCATTGCTGCTCCGCTCCTATTGGTCGAAGTGTGATGATATATAACCTATGTCCTTCCCCAGGTTGATACCTATCTTCTTGCCAAATTTCATTAAGATCCGATCAGCCGTTTAGTCGTGAAAAGGTAACAAACAAACAAACAAACAGAGTGACATTCGCATTTATAATATTAGTATAGAAGTATAGATATGGATTAAATGGCAAAAATAGAACTAGAACGTGAACTTCAACGTGAATTATAATCTACACACTACTCAACTCATCATCTCGAACTTCAAGGAAATATGTCGTAAGGGCCACATACGTTAGTCTCATTTACATTTATAACATGATGTTATTTATTTAAATCAGACACAGATTGATGGCTCCTCTCATAAGTGGTTTTTGCTAACTATGGGTAATTGATTTTTTTATGTCCTACAATTACTTGATGCGTTGTCAATGACAAACTGCAGGCGTGAACAAATTCTGTGTGAATAATTCATTAATTATTCTATGTAGGGTAATTGTGTACATGACTTAGCTTGGTCTTAGTATTTTTTTTATCCAGTTAGTATTGCCAGCTTTGATCTACTTTATCTAAACAATTCTAAGCGGGCCTTATAATGATTACGTATTTTATGTTGCACTCATTAGCAATTAATGTATTTTGCTCAGTAAGGTAATCGTACTTCCTTTATTAATACTGTTTTTTGCTAGATCAATATGCTGCTCAAGTTTTTTTGAACCTTCACCACTGTGTGAGTGTCCATTCGTCTATACTTAATATTATACTGAGGTAAAATTTGTTTGTAAGTTTGTATATATGGGGTAATCTTTCGAACTACTGATTCGTTTTCGAAAATTCTTTTACTAACGGGAAGCTATAATATTGAAAAACGTTCCACAGAAATTAAAAACAAAAAACTTGAGAGGTGTCAAGGGACACCCGGATGGAACGAAGTTCCTTTCACGTACATAATATCAATACATTTTAGATTTAAGTTAGTGTGCGAAAAATAAAATATTTAATTTAAGGAAGATTAATCCTTAATTCGAAGCAATACGTCTTACTTAACTGCACAACCGAATTTGTACTTTGTAGTTCGGTCACTCAAAATAATAATCATATCTATCCTTACTCACATACACACCCCAATTGTACGTAATTTAAGGAAATTTCAACTTTATTTTAAAGAAATAAAGCTTACAATAGCTTACTATAGCAAAAAGTGTCGTGACAACTTTTCGTAAGATTTTTTTCCGTCTAGCCCCCTTTCACAACGCGCGATTAGGAACTTCGTTCCAAAAATACTAACTTCAACATATACTATAAACTAAAACATTAAAATTACTCTATTAAAATGTTTTTGCGAAACACAAAAACTATCTAGCCCAACACGGATTTCAACGCACATGTCTTTTGGGGGGTAACTACTTAATGGAACTGTGTGTACCATACTACTGAAGCACCCTTTTATTAGCGCTACTTAAAGTACTACATCTTTATAAAAAACGCACAAATGACGTAAAACCTTCACTCAAAATAACATTCATCCTTAAATCCTTGTTGACATCTCGAAAACTCGTAAACTGCGTATAATAAACCCCATTGAAAATCACAAGACAAACCGATAGCGTTTATTTTGGGTAAAAAGCCGCTATTTGTCAAAGGTCAAAAGAACACTGAACGTTTTTGATGTGGCATCGTAAAAAAATGCGAATTAAGTGATTACCATCGCGGACTTACTGAAAACCATTTCGTGCTCGTAAACTCTGCGCTTTACTTAAGGGTAAGTTTAGAAGAATAAGTGAGAATATATACATATTTTATCCATAGCATATTAATAATATTTAATTCTACCAGATTGTTTTAAAACTCTTAACTTTAGGACATTTAAATGTAAATTATTCGATTATCCCTTAAATAAATGCTTCTACTCGTCTAATGATTTTATGAATGAAAAGTTGACCTAAATATTATGAAAAAATTACATTCTCTCTTATTATATTTGACATTTTAATATAATCTTTTTGACATTTTATACCTAAAATTTAACAAATTTTTATTTAATTTGAATGTTATCATAATTTATTTAAATCATCAATGTACTCTTCAAACTAACAATAACCCTGAAATTGTAGTATAATTGTAGTGTATTTGTACGCAGGAAACGGCAGAATATTTTGAACTTTTATAACCGAGTAACAACTGTATAACAATATTCTGACAAATAATTGTATTATTATTATTAAATAGCTTTTGTCTGTTCGGCGCTGTGATCGGGTAAGTACTTCCGAAATAAAAAGTAGAAATGAAACGGATAATAGATTAGCCGGATAACTAGATATCCTAGCCTAGTTATCCGGCCTCCGTCGCTTTACATGTTTTAACGAGTTTGATTTTGAGTTACGCTGCCTCAAAAATGCTGAAAAAAAATTGTATTGACTCAGCATCATTTCCCACTTATTGATAACTATAAAAAACTATAATATTATCGACAAATTATTATTGACAGTAATTATAAAACTTAGTTTTTTAATTACAAATCAATGGTGTTTATTAGCTAATATGGCATAGTTTATCCGGATACTAAATATTGGCCGGATAGGCCAAATAACGGATACTATAAAGTATCCAGGAATTGGTCTACAGTGCCAAATTTAGTAAAAATCCATTCAGTTGACCAAGTGTGAAAAGGTTACAGACAGGCGGAATTACTTTCACAATTACAATGTATAATAACTTGTGTTCGGCGATGATGACAAAATAATTAAAATATTATAATTGTAAGCATGGCTGTGAACTTGTTCCAAAATAAAGATATTTGTTTGATTGCTATAATTGTTTTTTCTGCCGAACACAAGTTCGATCGATTTCTGGTAGATGTGTTCCAAAATATCGTATTTCTTCTAATCAATGGGGGATGATCACTATTTTTTTTTCTTTGTCTGTCGGGTAGATTAATGAAAGGTATTGGACACGTATTTTTTCTTTTTTCACGTGGTCATAAAATTACGGAGATATATTGAGTTGAAATGGCGCATGACGTCACGTGAAGGTGATTTTTATACCTACTTGTGACGTAGTGAGCCCCACTCTCTTACTTTAATGAGTTAAAACTAAGTATTTTTTTGATATTTTGATAAAACAAAAAATACGTTTCTAATATTTTTGTATTACTTGTCTGACGGACAAAGTAGAATTTCGTTTTCTTTACCCAGTCTTCTCCCCTATTGCTATAACTGATCCTGAAATGATACGATCGATAAATACATTAATTAAAATCAAATCTGTATTAAAAATTCATGACTCAAAACGCACCTCGTCTTGCCCTTAACACAAAACCCAGCCGTACTTAAAACAATATCCATCATAAACGTTTAGTTTTACATTCAGATTATTACCTTATCTTTATTAACACTCAAAAGCTCGTAAACTCATCCAAAATTATACTCTGAATGTACGTAATGTCATTTTTATTTTTACATTTTTGACGATTACACCCATCGCCATGGACAGCGATTGTCAATTCTTATTATTTTATTATGTTATCAGGTTCATACAATATTCAATACCGAAACATTGTAAGATATTGTTTTGGGAATGTAATATTATCGTAACTTTGTGTGATTTAAAAAAAAAGTGAATTGTGTAATTTTTTGATCAATAAAATATAAGTAAATGGTAATCTTAATGGTAAAAGATCACTGATCTTGTAATGTACATCATTGATCATGTACCTAATGAACAAGTTGAAATTCAAATACGCATAATTATGTTTCACTATACATATTAATATACATAAAAACCTACTACTAATTATGATACCTAACGTTATTATTTTGACGTGCCGGTTGACGCAGTGGCTGAGCGATTGGCTGCTGCGCTGCGCTGTCAATGCGTGTCACGGGTTCATCATTGAACAAATATTTGTATGACCTACAGGTAAGTTGTTCCTGGTCTGGCTGAAAATTACTCTATCCGTCTTAACGCTTTAAAACGTAGTTTGGACGGAATAACATGAATGAAGTTAGTCACATGAATAGACCAAGTCTTGGCTAAGGGCAATCAGATACTTTTACTCTGGTAGTACATTTTCGTTTTCTACCTCCACCCATTGGCAAAACCTGGTTCTGAATAATTATGTATACGTTGTTAAACATTGACTTATAGTACAGATCCACATGTTATGTTGGAATCCCAAGTAATAGGGGGCAAGTCTGTTGCCATCAAGTCTCAGTCGCTACAATTGAGAAATTGATCCAGGATCTCTTACTCAGCAGCCGCGATTACCAGTAGACCAACGAAGCAGTAAGTACTTCAAAACAAAACTACATAGGATTTGGCATCTTTATCTCTCCCTACAAATTCTACCAGACAAGTCATCATCTGCCTAGCCTTTTCCCAAACAATCTTGGAGTCGGCTTCCAGTCTAACCGGATGCAGCTGAGTACCAGTGTTTTACATGAAGTGACTGCCTATCTGACCTCCACAACCCAGCAACTGGATAATACGATACTCCTTAGTAAGACTGGATGTCAGACTTTTGACTTCTGACTACTCATAACGAATGTCGAAGTTCTACAAATAACAGCCGCGACCAACGGCTTAACGTGCTTTCCGAGGCTCGGAGGAAACTCGGTATGTAATTATGGTAACCCATCCACGGACCAACCTCGGCAAGCACGGCTTGACCTTAAAGATCGACCCATGCGGCTGTTTTTATTTAGCTACGAACTCCTCTACGAATACTTTTACCCGTTAAATTAGAACTTACGCAGGCGACATATCCCTATCAGTGAGCCAAACGTATTCCCACATATTTCCCATTACGAGTAAGCTGATAGCTATGCCTGTTACCATTGCAATTGCTTCTAGGCACGCTATAGTCCCATGGGTCATTTTGTATGAGACCAGGTTCACATACCATGTGTGTACAAATGCTGTAAAGTGTAAGGTCGAATAAAGTTATGTGTAGATTGTCGTATATGTTGTGTTGTTTATTTTTGCGTTGACAATTATTACGCTTCAGATTCTTGGTATATACAGGGTGTAACGGAAAGGGTATATACATCCTTAAGGGTGTGCTACAGACCATCAAACTGAACATGTTTCTCAACAAAAAATTTTTTTTGCTGCAAATTAAAATATCAGCTGCCTATACATTTGGGTCGAATAGGTATTGTAATTTTCTATGGGGCAGCAGATATTTTTTTTGGTGAAAAACATGTTTTATGATGAGAAACATGTTCAGTTTGATGGTCTGTAGCACACCCTTAAGGATGTATATACCCTTTCCGTTACACCCTGTATAAGTCGTGGTGGTAACATCTCCTGAGCTATAAACAAAGACGTTCAAATAGCTATGAATAACAATAAAATTTATGTAACGATGGTGTGCCTTTTTTTTCTTCATCTTTCTATTCATCAATATACCTTCAATTACATAATTATATTATAAGTACAAAGTCGACGATCGATTTCGATCAGAAAACAAAAATAGTTACAAGAGACATCGAGTAGTAATTATGTTTTTGAGTACGTGTGAGTGTTGATATGGAGGGAAGTAAAAAGTGTTTTTCCTACTCCTTCGCAATTTTTTTCTGATTAATTTCGTTCGCGGGATCCAAGATAGTTTTAATGTTTCCATGGGGCTTTGTCGAGCTTCACTGTCTCGGGGCTTTTCTGGAGTTGCTGTAGTTTGGGAATAGTGGGAACGGCTAGACCCAAAAGAAAAGTCTTCGAGTAAAAAATAAAACAAAAGCCTACCAATTCCGCAATAAATTCCAGACAAACAATTTATCGCTAAACTTTCACAGCTACTGCTATACTCCGGTTCCCACGACAAGATATTAACAAGAACAGTATTCCAGTAGTCACGGAGCGATGTTAGCGCCCCCGGCGTCGCCCGCGCACGCCTCCGGACTAATTGATAGCTTCAAATTGAGACATTTACAAACTAATACTAGTCGTTTAAGGCCTTTAAATGCTGTTAATTAATTACTGTAGCGAGCGATTAGAGGTTAGAGAGAGTGGCCTAGATTTTTAGATGGGTTAAAGATTGCTAGATGTTAGCAACAGTTTTGATGGAAATATGGTGTTTTTAATCATTTTAATTTCTAAGTATGGTTACACCAGATAAAGTTTGCGCTTCGGTAATTTTCGTATTTCAAATTTATCAAAAATCGAGCGACAGAATTCCCTCACTGAGGTCAAGCTTCTGAGTTTTGTACTGCTGCACTTTGCTGTTGCGTCCACTGGTTGCAGCTCGTCATCCCTGACAACTTTTCAAAACTTACGTAGTTGGAACAGCTCTAGATAAAGCCTACCATTGCGCGTTTACATTTCGTATAGATAGGCGATGATTACTGCAGCATACGCTTTTCTTGGAAGACTGCAGGTTTCATACGGATGAAAAAAAATTAACATTTAATTTTTTTGAATAAAATATGTCAATTTTGTTAAAAATGACACCAAAAACACAAAAAAAACTTAGAATATTATGTCACATATGTTACCTACCAATTTATTATCAACTCAATTATTTCATATAATGTAGGTACATAATGTGTTACAATCATGTTTGACCAGTTCGCTGTAAAGGACCCGCTAATCGCTTATAAGTTAGACAAATCATTTAATTTTTAATGTTTGTTGTATAAATTGGACATGAAGTCATATTTCTTAGAATTATCATTAGTTATTTTCTAATGTTAATAGTAGGGTTTATTAACTGTTGGTCACTGTGGGTATGCGTGTTATAAAAGTCGAAAGGTAAGGTTGGGAATAACAGTATTATTTGAAGCAGCAAAGGAGTAGAGTAGATAGCAGAATTACATTCATGTATTTTAAGGATCGTATAAAATACCTTGTTGGCAAAATACGATAATTATTACTTAAACGTTACAATAACTTTTGTTTCGTCCTGTATGAGACAAATAAATACTTTTTCTGTTTATCTTTCTTTCAATGTTTTGCCTCGATTCAGCCCGTTTTACGGTACCTTGATAAGAACTTCTTGATGCAAATAATTCACCTAAATGTTAACTACGGGGTAATGTGTATCAAGCTTATAATGGCAGAGATATCAAGATATCAATTGAAAGTTCAAAAACGTTTGCCGTAATTACACTCTTGACTAGTCAGGAGAGGAGGGGAGGGGGGGGAGTTGGCGAGGGGGAGGGGTAGGGTGAGGAGGGAGGAAGTTTTAGTGTTTCAATTTTTAATACCGTGGTGATTATGATGATAATAAGGATTCAAAATTTCCTTGTAGAAGCTTGTTTAATTTCTTCTGGTCATGTGTTGAAGAAATTTTGAATGAAACATTTTGATTAAAAGTATACCTACGACATATATGTAACACACTTAAAACTGATATAAGAAAAAGGTGGTCTGACTCTGCATCCGTAAATGCAACGGTCATAATTATTCACTCATTGCAAAAAATAACACTTAATTGTTTTACTCTCAAATCAATATTTACTTTGCACTCAAAACCAATAAAATGGGTTAGCAAAATATTGCATTTTGCCAACCCACTTGCAACGTGCACACAATGCAGTCAGTGACACACTGTCCAAATTGCAAACCTTTAACACAGTATAAAGATTGCCAGTGAACCAGGCAACTAGCCTGTATTTGAAATTCTCTTTTCCTTGATCATTATAATCTTGATCTCTTCAAAGTTCGAGTTTTGGTTTTTTCTAGGCAAGCCTGTTGCACCCTAGGCCGGATTATCTCTATACAAATGCGAGTTGCGATCAAGCGCAAGACTATTTAGTATTAAAAAAACTCGAGTAATAGTGCTGTCAATTTATCTTCTTATTATGTCCTTCTCCTCCTCTATAAACATGATCCCAACTTACTCATGACAACAGGAGGGCTACTCTCTTTCTCCGAAACGTAACTTCGGCAACAAACGAAAATTAAACGTAGTTACGTTTGTGACCCTACTCTACATAATTTGCGGACGCACACAAGAAATTCGAATTCACAGACAACAAATGTTTTGAATGTTATTGCGTGCGTCCGCAAATTATATAGAGAAGGGTCACAAACGTACTACGTTAAATTACAAACTACGTTTAATTTTCGTTCGTTGCCGAAGTTACGTTTCGGAGAAAGAGAGTAGCCCTCCTGGTTACTCATAACGTCATTAGCATGCTTAGAATTTGTGGTAAAACTTTGTTTGGTGTACAAATGACCAAAAAAGCCAAATGGTACTTGTTGTCCTCGACATGGCATTTTTATTTATTTTTTGACCGAATCTGTGAACCTTCTAGTTACGAATATTAGGGGTCAAAGACCAAACTTAAAAAAAAAAAAAAAAAACTTGAACGTTATAAATAATTTTTCTTTTAAAACCTCAATGCACAGTCGCTCTCGTACTATTCAATGAATCCATCAGTACAATGTTTTGAGTTTATATACATTAAGTCTTATAGTCAAATTTGATTTTTCATCCAAAAAAAAGAACTCATTTCCCAGCAATAATGTTTTGCGTAGAGTTACTTTATTTGACGAACAGAATGCTTCGATGAAGGGTAAGCGGAGGATCCGTGTACACATTGTATGTTTGTGACCTGATTCTGACAACTTGTTCCATATTGATGTACTGTATGCTAAAACCCTAGTCCACTGTGCCTTTAACCTGACATCCCAGTGTTTCGATATGCAAATATTCTGGCCAAAATTTCACAATCGAAAATTACGTGTAGAATATTTATGGCTCAATTTTGTTAAGAGTACAATGCGGTGAATTTCGGTTGTCGGGGACCGAAACATTCGAAGTATGAAGCAGTGTTCCGTGGGACTCCCACTTTAATTACTGACGCAGTTTTTTTTAGCACAACCGGTGCATCTCAGACCGTTTATGCGAATACATTTGTTATTTACGAGCAGTACTTTTTGGGATGTCACCATTTATAGCAAGGAGAACGGTTCGTTCGGTCCGATATGTGATATGTTGGCCGATACTTCTTTTATTTTTTTTTTTTTTGGATGATCTCTTTTTGTTTGGTTTATCTCAATTGGTACTGCCAGTGATGATTTTGAATTAAGAATAAAGTTCGATAGTTATGTGTTTATTATCTGATTCATTTGTATTAAATAAATGACACGTTATTTTGGGTATGCAACATTTCGTATGGTTTTACCTACTTAGTACAATTTATTTGCAAATAATTCGAAATGACATTTTTTTTTGACAATACAAGGTGTGTCATTGAAAGAAAAATGTTAGGCTTTAGGCTATTGATATAGAGGACATATTTGTGCAAATATTTTCTATTTGTCTGTGACCAAAAGACCGCCATTATAAATATCTTACAAAATACATTATTTGTAATATTTAACCGGTGCTTAATAAATTAGACTTAGCCTAGAAAAAAAACAAGTTAAGTTTAAGTTATAGGAAAAGTTTGCTTATTGTTATAAAAACTACAAAAAACGGCTTAAAATCGATGACAAGGGAATTATTTATACATGTATGTTTAATATATAAACATATACATAATCACCATACATTATCATCACGATAAAATATCGTATATTATGGTAATTGTGACAAAATTTATGGGATATATTACCAAAGGTAACAAAGGTTGACCGAGTTCCACCTCATTCATACCGCGTTATAAATTCCCATTTAGTTTATAATAAGTTCTTATCAGTAGAAATTATGTTTAAAACACATTGAGTATCACTTTTCACATAATTTTGCTATCGATTACACTGCTTTCTTACCTAATAACAAATTACTAAACTACATACATATTTCAGTTGTTTTATTTTCACCAAACATCGTCGTCAGCCTAGCAACGTTACAGGTTCCTCAAAAGTTTTCAAAGCTTTTGTAATCAATCAAGTTATTGTTTCTAGCATCCATCGATAAAAGCTCGAATAGCTCTTTTCTAAACTAAGAATCGAAAATGAGTACTGAACCCATAATCCATTTTCCAAGTCCATCTCAATAGTTTAAAACTCCGTTAAATTTTCCACAAAACACGGCTTGCCCTTTAACAGCAAAAAAAATTAAGCTTTCAAAAGCGATTTACCACAAAAAGTCGCCGACGACATTCTTCCTTACAACTCTCTCTATAAACACAACATGTAATCGTCGCATCGGCAATCGAATCGTTCATTTATTCGAGTAAACTCGAGTTGCCGGCCAATGATTTATTGCTTCGACACGTGGTTTTTGCCCTCTACAGTGCTTACGGAAACAATTTCGAATCATTTATACCGACCGCCCGAACGGCAACCGAAAATGGCCACGGCTACCTTCTGGTTTTCGTGTTTCACCTTAATTTTGGGAAAAATGGTTGGTTTTTTTTTAAAAGGATGATGGGCAAAATTTGTATGAGTCTTACTGTTAGACTGTTATTGTTTTAGTATTTGATTTTTGTTAGACTCATCAAAATATATTTAAAGTAGATTATGAGAAGTATTAATATTATTATGATCTGTGAACAAATTACAAACAAGAGAAAAATTTAAATGACTGAAACCATAGAAATTATACATCATTGCAACAAACGCCAATGTTGGATTCTTCCAAAGATAACAAGTGTTTTATTCTGATTCCTACAACTGATTGACATGGTATGAAGTAGAGTACTAATTATAAGCAACTACTAAACACAAATTTCAATTCTATAGGCCTTACGTCCAGATTCTATAGAACATTGCCCATCATCCTTTGGAACTGAAGATGAGAAATTGAAATCGACGAGGTTTTTTAACGCGTCCCGCTTGTCGCTTCGTAACGGTACTTTGTTATAATTGATAATTCATTTTTTTTTGTTTCATGTTGGTCGAATTTGTACTTGGTCCGGTTCTCATTTTGGGATCGTGTGATGCTACGTAGTTTTTTGGTTTGGCTGGTATTTTTTTTCAGTTACAATTTTGTGAGTATTATTTTGTAGGCATTTATTTTAACCCTACCAAACTCGCCTCACTGGTCTAGTAGTGAGGTCATGAGTTTATTTGTTAGATCGGGTCAAGTTATTGGGTTTTTCAGGAATTTTTAAATAACAGCAACGAATTATGGATTTATTCAGGTTTATACTCAATTCATCATTTCAGCCTAAAGACGTCCACTGCTGGACATAGGTCTCCCCCAAGTGTCGCCATATTGACCGGTCCCGTGCGACTCGCATCCAGCGCATCTCCGCAACCTTCACCAGGTCATCAGTCCACCTAGTGGGAGGCCTTCTAACGAATCGTCTTCGCGATCGCAATTCCAAAACTTTTCGGTCCCATCGGCCATCCGTTCTGCGAGCAATGTGCCCTGCAATTTTGGAAATTCTTCGGCTACGTCAGTAACCTTGGTTCTCTTGCGGATGTCCTCATTTCTCATTTGATTACGCAAGGAAACTCCGAGAATAGGCCTCTACATTGCCTTTTGGGTGACTTTAAACCTTCTGATGAGGCCCATTGTGAGCGACCACATTTCGGTCCCGTATGTAATCACTGGCAACACATTCTGGTCATAGACTTTCGTCTTGAGACACTGCGGAAAGTTGGACGAGAAGATACCACACAACTTCCCGAACGCTGCCCAGCCGAGTCGGATTACGATTGACCTCTTTCTCGAAGTTAGACCTACCCAACTGGATCTATTTTACATGGGCTAACAAAAATTACGAAATGTGAGTATACTATTATGGTACACCTCTGTCCTTTGGGGATTATAGGCGGCCTGTAAAGTTATGTTATATTCCAAACTCGCCCCGTTATTATAATTGAAACCGTTTTCATAAAAGTCAAATAACATTATTGCATGCAATGTTTTATTTTTATATCGCAAAATTTTCTTCGAAAGATCTTTCCCACGCATTGTTTTCACTACCCCAATTTTTATCCATAACTATAAAGCAAGCGGCAACACTGTGCGAATACCTATCATAACTTATCTCTCCCGCGCACGTTCAGTGCTGACTGACTGCGTCATAAAAGTTTACGAGGATCAAACTGCACAGTGGGCCGCCAGTTTCGTTCGGGGACAAAAAAACTGGAGCACGAACCCTCATGAAAATTAATAAGCATTTCAACAGAAACCATCGGTTCAACGTTTTTGGTTTTAAGGTATTTTTTCGCGACGGCAATTTGTCTTGTTTTAATTGGATATTTTGGCAGACTTTATTATAAGAGAATAACTAGTTTGTCCCGGGGCTTCTGAATATATTTGGAGTAAAAATGTAATTTTGCGACATCTTTGGAGAACGGAGATTTTACAAAACTCTTAAGTTTGCGAAATTGAAATGGTTTACAGGAAATGTTTAATTTACATAATAGAATAGAACAATAATTTGAGAAGATATAAAGAGAGAGGGAGATGACAGAAGATGTACTAAATTAAGAATATATTGCTTTGGAGATCTATAAATTGCTAAATTTGACATAGTGTTGTGATTTTATTAAATTAAAATGATCGTTATCCAGAAATTAGCTCACACTTTCAAAATATACACTTATTATAATCTACACACATCAAAAGTGTCTAGGGATCAACATATATTTTTGCAATAAATTTTCTCCTGATTGATATTAATTAAAATTTTCTTTAAGGATTCATCAAATAAAGTGTTTTCGTTTGTCACAGTAACGATAAACCAAGTCACCTTTGCATTAATAAAGAAATTTGCCATTTTCTAATAAAGGGATTTTTGACATTTGAACCACTAACATTAAAGTTCGAAAAAAAGACTGAAATAACAGTTTTCTTTAAAATTTTATTGGGTAACTTAAACAATTAATAATCCGTGTTTCTACCGCGAACACTAACAACACAAGAACATCGGTTTGGCATACTCAAAATGAGTTCATCCAAATCACGCTGTGGAATGGCCGCCCATGTTCGTTGCAACAACAAAAAAAGGTCTTCATGCGACTGGATACCCTCCATATTCGGCAGAGCTCTTCTCTGTAGCATATCCCATGCATGCTCAATCGGGTTCAAGTCTGGCGACTGAGTAGGCCAGGGCAGGACATTGATGTTAGCTGCGGCGAGAGTCTGTCTTACAACTCTTGCGGTGTGCGGTCGTGCATTATCATGCATTAACTGAAATAAGGGACCGATTTGCACTTGTAGAGGAACGATGACGTCTGATACAATCGTCTCAGCATAAATTTGAGCGTTGAGGTTGCCTCTGATCCAAATCAACTCAGTTCTTCCGCCGATCCAAATACCCGCCCATACCATGATGGTTCCACCACTATAAGGATGGACTTCCTGGCAGGATTTTAATCGCTGTTGGCGTCCAGGGGTTCTCCAGTGTCGTATACGTCTTGTATCCGGTCTCATACCAAAACGAGACTCATCAGAAAAGCACACGAAACGCCATTGTTCTTCTGCCCAATTTCTGTGTTCAAGAGCCCATTGATATCGAATCCTACGATTGTGCATTGCTATAGGTGGTACCCGTAGCGGTCTTCGGGAATGAAGGTTCACTTCATGCAAGCGGTTTCTGACTGTTTGGTCGCTAATTAAGTTCCCTGAAGAGTGATGAAGCCTCACGGGTAACATCATGGCGGTTATTGTTGGAGCTCTTCGAGTTAAGATTTGAATGTATCGGTCTTGTCTCCGTGTGGTGCAGCGATACCGTCCTCCATGGCGCTCAGCCACGGTACCAGTGCTTCGGTAACGTGTCCAAAGTCGACTGATAACACTCTGACTTGTATTCAGAGCTAAAGCCACAGTACGTTGCCGGGAACCAGCTTCTATCATTCCCACGGCTCTGAGCATTTCTTCCCTGCTTAAATGACGTCGCCGCTTCATAATAACGTTGGTTTTAATCAGTAGTAGGGAAACAGTAGCACTAATAATGTCTTCAATGCGTTGTATGTTTTTATAGGGAAAATATTGACAGCTGATTTTCATCTTTTACTCGAATTTGATTCACAGTTCCTGATTCAAATTATGAAATGCACCAAAAAGGATCCATATAAATTTATAAAATCATAAATTTATTACAAAGCCACATCTCAATCTCAAGAAATCCGCATAAAAATGCTTGATCCCTAGACACTTTTGATGTGTGTATATAAATATAAAGGGTGTAAAACACCTCTTAACGAAGCCGAAAGGTACGGGTTCTCCCTGTCATTGCGATCTTTTTTTTGTTCTACACTATACCTGGGAACCTTCTAGTTACGGATATATTAAGGGTCAAAGTTACATCTTATTGACAAGTATTTTTTTTAAAGAAGTTTTTAATGTAAGATTTTTAATTTAAACACCTCCACGACCCCCGTACTATTCAATCCGTCCATCAGCACAATGTGTTGAATGCGTAACATTGAGTTCTACCACAAAACATGATTTTACACCCCTCAAAAAAAAGTCGTTTCCCGGCAATAATGTTTGCGTAAAGTTACTTAGTTTCATGTACAGAATGCTTGGTTGACGGCTTCGTGATGAGGTGATTTACACGGTGTATTTTAATGTCTGTTTATAAAGACTAGTTTATAAGTCACATAGTACATTTCTTAATACCAAATAATCTATCCTTACGCAGATTCTAAGACCTGCTCTGCTCTCACGATATTTCAGTTTGGTCCAAATTTATAATATAAAGTTGAATAATCCTAGAAAATGTAGGATGTTTGTCAGTAAACCGTGTATTTATGTGTAGCGCGTAAACTAAGTTGACTTATTGTTGTACTATTTCATAGAACTTTATGACTGTATTTGCTCTCATCCATTCGCTCTGGGAGAATGTAAGGGAAACTTATATGATTTTCGTGTTGGGCACAAAAAATGTGATGTTTTGGGACTTGGGATATTTAATAGCACGAGAGTCTATGAATGTCATATTAAATCCTTTTTAGTATGATCTTTCGTTAAGCCTTATAATTGTTTTTTTCCGAAAAGTTACTAGGTTTTTCTTCGGTTATATAGACTTTATTTTTGTAACGTGCGTTTAAGATATAAGTGTGGTGATTCTACGTAGCTTTAGGCAGAGAGAACTAGAGAGTAAGAGAGTGAACCCAAATTTCGCCAGTAACATTTTTTTTTATCAGCCTATTGCCATCAATCCAGCACAAATCAAGAATCCGTGGCGGCTACTGAGAAATTCCTGATGGAAAAACCCAAAACCCTTTGCCCTCCCCGGGAATCGAACCCAGAACCTAATGCTCAGCAGTCTCGCTTGTGACCACTCGACCAAAAAGGCAGTCAAAACATTTAAAAACAATTACAATCCTTTCCACCTCGCTCAAAAACCAGTGCAAACTCAACACGTAATAAAAAGAAAATCTCGTCCCCGTCCAAAAAACCAAACGGACAATGCCGCCGGACACAATTAATTAAACAATTAATCTGCTAATTGGCATATGATTTGCTTTTTGTAGCGTTTATGTCAATTTGTACGAATCTGGATCGCCGCGCCGCTTTTGCGTTAAGTTATGAAGATTAATTTGAACGTGCCTAAGAACTTGTTTTGTGGGGGAAATTCCTTCGCCGATGTATTCGACCGTTTTAAGTTTAAGTGACGTAAGTTTTAAACTTATTTTTGTTATGTGGAGTTGTGAAAAGGAATGGTTTGAATACCGATGTGGCGCGAATCTGTGGTGTTTTTTAGAGGCATGAACTCTATTTAATTTTGCATTTTGATTTCGAAACAATTTTTGTATCTATACTAAAATATTAGTTAAGCGTTTTTTTGTGATCATCAAATAATTCCCTGGTTACTGAGCTTCAGAACTGAAGCTGTTACCAACCAGACCAACTGAAAAGATGCTTATTTATTTAAAACCGTGATCATCATAAGATCGCAAAGTGATTTATGATTGGGTTGGAATTCTATGAACAGGTATATATATATATATACCTGTTCATATATATATATATATGAATATATATATAAATATATATATAAATATATATATAATACAACCTGTTCATATATATATATATATATATATATCTTTACTCAGAACCAAAAATGACAAAATACAAAAAAAAAACTTAATTAAACAATGTAGGTCTCACAATGTTCGATGTGTGGTTCATGAGAAAGAGTTATTTATTTATTACATAAACAGTTACACGCTACAAAAAATCTCTAAAAGCTAAATTTATCAAACACTAGCTTCTGCAAACGGTTTCAACCGCGTTTTTTCGGTAACTGTCCCGCGGGATCACACTAACGGGATAAAAAATATCATATGTGGAATTCCAGACTATTATCTATGTCTACGCCAAATTTCATCCAGATCCATTCAGTAGTTTTTACGTGAAAGAGTAACAAACATCCATTCACCATCAATCCATACTTACAAACTTTCGCGTTTATAATATTAGTAGGAAGTAGTATGTAACCCACACCAATATCCGCATCTTAACAAAAGAATTATAGACGAATGGTACATGACTATGGTAGACAGCCAATTTTACAGAATACAGAGCCTTCTGGGATAGCTGTATTAAATGTGTAACCAATTAATATTAAATTATTCCCATTTAACTACAATATTATTAAATACTAGCCTATACCCGCGGCTTCGCACGCGTTGAGTTCGGTAATTGTCCCACTGGATCGTACTACACAGATAAAAAGTATCCTATGTGTAAATCCAGGTTATAAATTACATGTGTTCCAAATTTCATCGAAATTTCAATATTTTTCGCATAAAAGAGTAACAAACATACATTCTCACAAACTTTCGCATTTATAATATTAGTAGGATAGTAGGAAGTAGGACTAGTATTTAATACAAATTATATCAATTCCATTAAATTAAATTATATTAATATATCAATTCCATTAAAGATCAGATCATATACTACTTATTATCAATTCTATTAAAGATCAGGTACTCGTAATAGGCGTGCGTGCATGACTAGATGTATGAAAATGGATGTGGCAGAAGGGTAGGGTGGCGTTTTGCGGTTTCTGCCTATCCCATGGGCAAAAAGCGTGAGTATGTATAATGTTCTATGAACAATTATTCTTCTCGTCTATAAAAAGAAATATTGAGTGAAACGTCAGTGAAAGCCCACGTCGAGATCGTGGCCGTTTACCGTTTCAAAATTAATTTATCTTCCAAGCAAGAGTACCGTCCAAAACCCCACAACTACCTACTGTCAATCGATTTCAAAACTGCAACAACGATGACAATCATTTTGGCATCCGAGGTAACCTTAATCAGTAAGTTGAGAAAATCTGCCGTATCATAAAAGTATTTTATCATTGATCTGCCCTGTACCCAAATATCGTCGGGGTCCTGTATTGATTGCAATCAGTCATCTCCTGCATGTACTGCCGATGACAGTCGGTATAATGTCGTGATATTAATATACGTATTTAATAATTTAACTGGCGTTCGCCCAGCGGTACACAATGAAAACAAATACAAATTTATTCGGGCTTTGAAAGTGAAGTTTTCTTTCAATATTTGTCAATTTTCACCGTCACCTACTTTTCTGGGAATATGGAACGACAATGTGGCTACCCAAAAGAAATCAAGTAGGAAAATCGAAAAAGCTTCTGTTTTATGTTGTGTTTCTAGCTTTTTAGAATAACAATGTCACATACTGCTACGGACCCTGAAGAAGGCTGGCAACAATAGGTAACCCTAATAGAAAGAAATACTATTTTGACAGAAAAATATTCTGCTGCAACTGTTAACTGATATCTAGTGAGCACACATTTGTGACGCATCATTATAAATAAATCATAGAGAGAGTTGACGAAACAAAGTTATTAATTCATAAAACTAACACAGCTTCCAGACCTCTTCGCATTTCAGGGAATAGGTTGTAACAGCCGGCCTAGCATGACCGCCGTAGAAACGAGCTATGTCTACGGAAGAATCGACAATTTGACAGATATTTCTATCGTCCCAAGCATGGCGATATTAAGAATGTAGAAAAGAAATGTTTCTTTTCTTCAGTCGACACAAGTCTACAACGTCGAGCATGACGACCATATTTTCTCTTCTTTTGACATTTGGGGGTAGAAACATTACTTCTGACAAATGTCAAACTAGTCTTAATAAAAACTAAATACGAGAAATACGTTTCGTGGTTGCGTTGAGTTACGTTCAAAAGGTTGAAATGTTATGTAAAATATTTAGGTTTAATTTCGCGAAAAAGATCCAGGCCTGGATCCAAGATGCAGCAACACCATCCCGCCCACGAAAAATGAAAAACTCGTGCAATTGGCTACTTTTTTTTTGTTAACTAAACGTAACCTTTTAACTTTCCATAGCAACGTCCCCGTTGCTATGGAAAGAATTTCTGTCTATGTTTTCGTAGAAACGCGAGTCGACGGTGCGCGCCATGCTCGGGCAAAAGAAATGACAAGTTGTAAAGAAAAGATTTCTTGTCGTTTCTTGATAGAATAGAGATAGAACGGTCATGCTAAGGGGGCAGGTGTAATATTACCAGTGTCGCATTAAACATCTACCAAAGTAAAATTTCTCTTCAAAAACACCCGTCCGCGACAGTACATCCACCGTCATTTTTCGGTTGCAAATCATGAGCGCAATTGATGAGCTTCCTCCATCAGATAGCACTAACAAGCAGTAGCAGATGTTTACGTGTGATACCACCGGTGACGTCACTGGGTGAGGCTTAGAAACGAGAGTACGGATGTATGAGCAAAAATGTGAATTTGATTCCGGTGAAGATTTGGTTCTACTTTCTTAGAGTTGACAAAATGAAACTAGATTTTACCCACGGCTTCGCTCGTCTTGTGGTCGTAAATTATCCAAGAGAAACAGTTTAAATATAGCCTATGACATTGGGGAATGAGAGCAGCGGTGGGCCGGTGGTGGCAGCCCCGTCTTACGAGCAGTAAGCCGTGGGTTCAAACCCAGGCAGGCGCATTACTTTGTGTAATTTATATCATCACCGGTGCCCTCAAAAACGATGAAGGAAAACATCAGGAGTAAACTGGCATGTCCCAGAAATAAAAATTCGAAGACATGTGACATCTACCAACCCGCACTGGGCCCACTCATATAGAGTAGGCCTGTGTCCCAGCAGTGGGAACATTATAGGCTGATGATGATTGGGGAATAATAAGTAAGCTTCCCATTATTGAATGAATTGTCAGAATCCGATAAGTAGATCCCACGATTACCCCCTACGTACAAACCTACGAACAAATTTTACGTCTTAATAATGTTAGTTCTGTGGTTTCTGCCTACCCCCTTGAAGAACAGACGTGATTTTATGTGTAAATGTTTGTAATAATAATAAATAGAATTGACTAAAATGGTGGACGGCGTTTTAAAGCATTATCTTGGGCAACGAGCAATAAAAGAAATTGAGCTAAGCTAAAGTAGCTGCAGGAGACGGCTACGCTTGCTGAAATGCCCCCCGCCCTGTGCCTCGGAAGGTTGGTCTCAGCTGTCATTTATGGATCTTTGATAGTCGGGGTAACGGCGTACCTTGATACAGGCATCCATCAGTGAAGTTCGATAGACTAATTGGTGGTTCGTAGCAATTAGCTTGTTTCAATTCGATAAGAGACAAACAATAATCTTAATAGTTCACGAATCGAAACTACAAACCTATGGACTAACGCGCTCTCTGACGGTCATAACTCAGGGACTTATAGTTTAGTACAGCCAGTATTCTAATATGTTCAGTATGGCTATGTTTGAGACAATTGAGGCTGTTACCTATCATTTACTTAAGAACCTACTGATATTAAACCCAGCCCTATAGTAATAATCTAGCATCATAGTTATCCTAACGCCCTAACCTGCCATACAAACCATACCAAACGTAAGTTACGTTGATAAGGGCGAAAAGTGGTCGACAGTCACTATGCGAGGTAGTACATAGGGAAATATTGTTGAGAGCACCCATCTTCAAAGTGACATCATCATTATTTTCTGCCGTCCCTACCTAAGATCACAGAGCATGCTTGCCAAGCTTTAAGCCAAAGATAGACGAAGCACGGTGTAGTAGCATTGCGTGCTTGCATCAATATCGCTTGTTCGCTTTGCCGGCGAAAATTAAGTCGGCCGTGAGCGTGCGCGGGCGCTGCGGGGGCTGCCAACATTTTTACGTTTTTAGACAAAAAGTATTTGAATGAATATTCATGAACGTTAGCCGTCCCTTTGACCTTAACCTTTGTTTTTTTGTTTGTTTTGGGATTAAACTAACATGTGACTGAAGTACTATGATAAGTCATCATACAAATAACAGGTATTGATAAAGCTTGCAGGCGAGGATAAAAAAAAACTCCCAAGCATTTTTAAAATTTTCGGCCTGCTATATTTAAAATATACTCTATCTAGTAATTAGAGCGCAACTTATTTTTCGATGAGTTGCATATAAATTACCTTGTTACACCTGTCAAATTCCCGAATGAAAGCCCCTTTGGAGACTGAGTTTTCAACAATAATTTCTAAGTGTTCCCTTTGGTTATGTAAGATACTCTATGCTGGACCCCTGGTTTGGACTGTGTGTTGTCTATCAATGAATATAATAATATCTACAGATGTTACAGCAGCAGTACCTCCGTAGGTACGTGACGATATTTCTTCCCAGCAAAACGTTATGGACCCCTGCGTTCGTAGCACAGGAGCGGCGATCAACAAAGGGCACGAAGCGAGCACGACTTGACTTCACACAACCTGTGTTTTTACTTCTTGTTTATTGTTTTTATCACTACTGCAATGCTGTTGCGTAATTGTTAATAATAAAAAGAATTGCAATATGACGTGGCGAAGGAAAAAGTTTAGATGGATTGAATTGAAAAAGAATAGACATGTTACAGATGTCAGTGGAAATGACAGTGACAATTCGTAGTTTTTTTTTTTACAAACAAAAGTATATGTTTCTTTTTTAAATACATAGTTCAGTAAAAAATTGTGTCCTGCCAGTTTTTATATTTCCTAGTGGAAGTCTGTGGACGGACCAATTATACTGCCCGACCCGCAAAATGAATCCATGAACCAATACTCAGCAGATGAAGCAATTGTAACAAGTGACCAGTAAGCCATGTCCGTAATTTGTCTTCAAAAGTCTTAATTGAAATCCGTCATTGCGGTTTTCCAGTTTTTTTACACACTATGGGGCAAAAATGCAAGGCGTGATTATTTTGATGATCTCCTATTATTTTGACATTTCTTACGACCCTTCACACGCCATTGTGCTTTCTTCCAAGTTTTTTTCAATTCGTGAACATATTTACGTACAATTTTTCACTACACTACCAAAGGACCATTATGAGTTTAGGAGACCACGCCTATTTGGCACGCCACTCTCATTTCTCCATTCATGAAAAATGGCGGCCATAGCCAACAGTAGGTACACCAAAATTGCAGTCATATCATTAAGATTGCTTTTATTACATAATCAGCTACTTAAGCTTTATTTCAATGAAGACTACAACCACACGAGTATGGGTTGGGCCGTTGAGACTACACAACGGCCCAAAACGAAAGGACCGCGTGCCATTCGACCGTAACCAAAACATCCACATCCAACACAGGTGCATTCACAAAATAAACAGATTTTATTAAATATCCTAGATAAAGTTGTACATAGCTTAGGAACACAGTGATATTACAACACTGAGGTCAAACAAACAACATCATGGCGTGACCTCTGCTGTTGAGATGTTACGATGTTGGTAAATAATATTATTGTGGTGGCTATTCTTAATTGAGTTTAATATAAGCTTTAAAAGTTGTTATTTAACAGATGTATGAACGTGAACGGAGCAAGAGAAGAATGTAAAGATCATGACAGTTGGTATTAGTTTTTGGGATTAAATATAATGAGCACCAAAAAATACTTTGAGATCTAAGCTACGTTACCCAAAAAAAAATACTAAACACCAAAAAAAATTTATTCAAAGACCAAATATAGTAAATGATCACCAAATATAGTAAATGATCACCAAATTTTGTGGCAAGAAGAACTTAGGAAGCAAGTGCGAGCAAAGCGAGCTCGGGATATTGGGCACCCCGACTCGGACAGGTTAGGTTCGAAGAAGGAAGTTAGGTTACTTTAAACCCTGCAGAGAGAAATAGGAGCCCCGCGTAGCGGGGCTCCGTCGACTACGCCTTAGTTCGGAGCTGTGATTTTCAGGTTTTTAATTCTGGTGATCATTTACTATTTTAGGCAGTATAAAAATGTTTTTTAAGGTTATATTTACTTTATCTGGTGTTATGTTAAACATAAGCCTTAGTTTTTATACTGCCATTATCACAAACACTAATCATTAACACTCGCAGAAAGCCTCGCACACAGAAAAGTGATAGTAAAATCAGAATCTCGTCGCGCCTGTTAACAGTAGTTTGCATTTTCATATAAATTGTTCTACGGAGGTTTTGTCGCGCTTGTCTGCGGGAGCCTTAAAACGGGCTAAGATACCATGATTAATATTTGTTTACCGAAATGTCTAAAATGCTGCGATTGCAACAGGGGTGTAAAAGTTGGAGTCTGCACTTGTAACAGAGCCGAAATATCGGCAAACTCAAAACAAATAGATATTAATATGGAAAATATCACGTTTTAAGTGTTAATGGCAGGTGATGTTCGTGTGGGAGAAGGCGTGAGTTAAAGTATATATTTCTTTATTTTGACCAAAATTGTGTTATCATATTTTAAAAATAAAATTTTGCAGCAGCAGCAGGTCAAGTGGCAACACAATAATATATAAACGACATTTTTAATACCTGTCCAAAGGTCAATGTGTCTCTTTTTAGGGTTCCGTAGCCGAATTGCAAAAAACGGAACCCTTATAGATTCGTCAGTCATGTCTGTCTGTCTGTCCGTCCGTATGTCACAGCCACTTTATTCCGAAACTATAATAACTATATTGTTGAAACTTGGTAAGTAGATGTATTCTGTGAACCGCATTAAGATTTTCATACAAAAATTGAAAAAAAACAATAAATTTTGGGGGTTCACCATACTTAGAGCTGAAACTAAAAAAAAAAAAATATCAAACCTATACGTGTGGGTTGAGGTTTCTAACATCATTTTTTTCTAAAGTGAATAGTTTGCGCGAGAGACACTTCCAAAGTGGTAAAATCTGAAAAAAATATTGGGATGTAGAAACTAAAAAAAACTTTTAACGAAAATTGGTTTGAATAAGATATGATGTTTAGTTTTTGAGATATAGGACTTTTTCATCAAACTGCAGCAGTAACTTTGTTTTTCATTAACATACTATGAAAAACATAATAAAAAATGATACAATTAAAAACTTTAAAAAGAAAGTTGTGGCCTTCCTAACAGAAAAATGTCATTATTCGATTAATGATTTTTTAATGGACACAACTTTTTAATCAGCGATGTGTATAATAAATATAATGAATATTATCTTGGACTACCTAACATAATTACATTAATTTTTAATTTTATTCTTTAGTAACATTTTAATTTGTCATGTTTCAATATTAACTAGTGTATTATGTATAATTGCAATAATTCTAACTGTGACATCTGAATTTGTATTTCTAGAAACTGTATTTTTAGAATCTTAACATTTTTTATAATTTTTGCGTGCCTACTTTCAGGCCGAATGTACATGGCTCACTCCTTCCTATTCCACCTGTATTTTAATGTAACCTACATTCATTGCAAATAAATGATTTGATTGGATTTTGATTTGAAAACATATTTAGTTTTACTGTTACATATAAAAATAATTTATAATATTAAAAATATTTTTTATTTTATTGTTTGGTGGTACGGAACCCTGTGTGCGTGTGAGTACGACACGCACTTGGCCGGTTTTTTAAAAGAAGAATTTATTCCTTCACTTCTTATCCTGAGACCAAACACTAGAAACTGCTAAAGGGCGGCCATTTTGAGGACTGTCTTTTTATGTATGTAGTAGAGATGCCACGAATAGTTTTTTGGCCGAATACCGAACATTCGGCAGGGCTTATGGCGGATGTGCAGAGTATTCGGCTGCCGAATATTCGGCAACACTTAGTAGGTACTATCCGAGGGAGTCAAGTCACAACTTGTCCGTCACTCACGAGTTTAAACTTGCATCGCCAGAGTAGTACGTAGGCACAGGTAGTTTTATTTCATTTGTGATTAGGTCGCGGTCGTGTCTCAGCACGCTTTATTTGTTGATTGTAGGTGCATCATACTGTACGCACTGTATATTGCGTCCTTTTATTTCATGATTTGCTATACGGTATTTGGCCGAATAGTTTGCAATATTCGGCCGAATACCGAATACCGAAAAAAGTAGCCTAATAGCCGAATACCGAGTAGTGGCCGAATATTCGTGGCAATACGCAGGCTTTCATCGTTTTTACCAGGATTTTCCCGGATTTTAATGAAAATTTTCACCATTGAAAGTTGTGAAAATCATGCTTTAGAAACGTCTATTCATTTACAAATAAATATCAATTAGAATCAAATAATGATTAGAACTCTTCCCATTCATAGTAATCTGTATTTTATTCTAGGTTCACCATGGCAAATCGATAATAGGAATCCGATAATCGATTAATTCATTCCATATTACATCAAATGAATTCGATTATGTTTCCCGTTGTGCTCGTAATTTCTCAAGTGACTCATATAATGATGGCCGTATGAAAAGGAATATTGCGTATAAAATCGTCGAGCAATGAAGTCAGTACATCAAGCCGTTCTAAGATTCCCGGAACCTTAACTTTTCCGCAACCTGTAAAGGTTGAGGTTTGATTTATGCGAGCTTTCGTGAGATAGAATCATAAAGACGATATTTTGTAATCTGTGAGATTAAAAGCGTAAGAGGCTCGATGCAAAAAAAAATATTTACGGTATTATTTTCAAGGTTATGCAACTTTTCACGTGATCAGTCCGTGGATGGGTTACATACCGAGGCTCCTCCGTGCCTCGGAATCCTAAGCTGTTGGTCCCGCCTGTCATTCTTAGATATTAAACAGACGTTTTAGACAGTCAGCCCAGGCCTAATTTTAGACATGAAATCTTACAAAGGAGTTTCGTGTTACACAGTCACTGAGTGGTAGTGAGCAGATAGGCAATCACTCCATGAAAAATACTGGTATTTATCTGCATCCAGTTAGCCTAAAAGCCTACCCGCAAAAGGATGGGCAAATGATTCTTAGCACTGTTTATAGTTTTTAGGTCCTTAAATGTTGTTGTTTCCAGCTAATAATAGTCATCATCATCATCTGCCTAGCCTTTTCCCAAACTATCTTGGGGTCGGCTTCCAGTCTAACCGGATGCAGCTGAGTACCAGTATTTTACATGAAGCGACTGCCTATCTGACCTCCACAACCCAGTAACTGGGTAATACGATACCCCTTAGTAAGACTGGATGTCACTTTGGCTTCTGACTACTCGTAACGACTGTCAAAGATCTACAAATAACAGCCGGCTAATAATAATAATCCAGCTAATAATAGTGTTAGAGTTTATAACAATACTTCTAAAATTGCTAAGTGAGAGCAGCGGTGGACCCGTGGTGGCAGCTCCGACTTACGAGCAGTAAGCCGTCAGTTCGAACCCAGGCAGGCGCATTACTTTGTGTAAATAATTTCATCACCGCTGCTCTCAAAACCGGTGAAGGAAAACATCGTGAGGAAACCGGCATGTCATAGAACTAATAATTCGAAGACATGTGACATCTACCAACTCGCACTGAGCCCGCGGGGTGGATTACAGCCCACTCCCTCTCATAGAGAGGAGGCCTGTGTCCCACCAGTGGAAACATTATAGGCTGATAATGAAATAGCTAAATATCCAGAGTTAAATGATTTAAATCAACTTTAAACAACGAAAGGCCGCGTAAAACAAATCCGATCCTAACTGTGATACTTCATAACAAAACTAAAGTACTGCTACATTTAATCTCACGCAATTATCGCTGCTACGCTCATAGTTTTATGATCTATAACAGCCTGTCATACAGTTTCATATCGTCCATAGTTCTTAAGGCAGGGGTACCATCAGTCAATATCTGTAATGAAGACATAGGTGACGACAATGATGTAATTAAGTCCTTTATTCAGCTTTAGATGGTTTTTGATTGGTTCGGTAGAGATTAAAGAAGATGCAGCTTGGAGTAGAATATTGTGCCTATAATGTTATTGCCTCTATGAAGACTCAAACTACCTAAGAAATCTTTTACATTATACACTACAAACGACTCTGAATATTATTAAGTTTCTCTCTGATCAAATCCACATACACACTGTTTTTCTTATGTTTTTTAATTTTCAGCATTTGCCTGTATTTTCTCAAATATGTTGGGGTCGGCTTCCAGTCTAACAGGATGCAGCTGAATAACAGTATTATACATAGAGCGACTGCCTGTCTGACCTCCACAACCCAGTTAGGACTGGGTAATACGATACTCCTTGGTAAAACTGATTGTCAGACTTTCAGCCCACTGACTACTTGACGACTGACAAAGATCTACAAATGATAGCTGGGACCAACGGTTTAACGTGCTTTCCGAAATTCGGTGGAAATTCGTTATGTAATGGTGGTCACCCATCCACTGACCAACCTAGGTATGAGCAGCTTAACCTGGAGATCGAGCCGAGACGCTGTTATTATTTAGCCACGAACTCCTCCGTTCCGCGCTGACAAGAGAGATGAAGTGCGAGAAATTCTCGGCCAAGCCATCCATTAATCTAATATTTACTAATAATAAAGCTAAAGAGTTTGTTCGTTTGTTTGCTTGAACGCGCTGATCTCATGAACTGCTGGTCCGATTTGAAAAATTCGTTCAGTGTTAGATAGTCCTTTTATCAAAGAAAGATATAAGCTATATATCATCATGCTACGACCTATACGAGCGGAGCAGCAATGAAAAATGTTGCGAAAACGGGGAAAATGTCACGCAGACGAAGTTGCGTGGTACAGCTAGTTTATAATAACAGTCAGACTAACCAATGATTCTACAAAAAAAAATATCTCCACCATCAAACATCAATAAATTACACTAGTATAACAGCCAAAATAATCCACTTTAAACATTCCTCGCATATCTAAAAAAATCAATGTGTTTACAAAACCATATCACTCTAACATGAAGATACTTTAAACTTGCTTTTATTAATGCTTCGTCGCCATTTTTTATGTAAATCTACAAAGGTACCGCAGATTTCAACGCTATTTGACCTGTGACCCTGACTTGTTGGTCTAGAAGCCACAAGCGCAACTACTGAGCTCCGGGTTCGATTTCCAAGTCAAGCAAATTGTTAGGTTAGGTTATTCCATCAGCAATTTTATTGTAGCAGCCGCAGAATTTTTGCCCTGTTTATGCCAAAAGGCTCGACACACTTCTACCTTTTTTTTATTTTTTACGGATGGGAAATCATCAAATGACAGGGGTCATTTGATGATTTCCCATCCGCCTGCTCTGGGCGGATTGGATGGAAGTGTCAGACTTGTACTGACTAAAACCCATCCATGATCCTTCTAAACCCTTTTTACATTCCAGGGCCATGGTATCTCTTTTGAACAGTCCTGCAGCCCTGGCAGAAGTACACTTCTACCTAAACTTTCGAGGATTACAAGCGCTATGTTATGTATGACCTGCGACACGGTCATCAATACCATTCTTTAACCTTAGTATAAATGACCTAACTAATCTATGATTTATCTAATTAATCTTTGACGGTGCTCTTCCGCGATCAAACTGGTTTGATGGTGAGGTTGTATAGCAGAGATCGTGCAGTAGGATAAGTTATTATGTGAGAAGACGGCATGGTTGGCGCAGTGGTTAAGCGATTGACTGCTGCGCCGCGTGTCGCGGGTTCGATCCCCGAACGGAACAAATATTTATAAGGCTGTTGTTGTTCCGGGTCTGGCTGTTTGTGTATGTGAATTTTAAATGTTACCGTAAGTACCGTTCTTTATAAATGCACCCACGATACAGGAAAAAAATCCTAGAGTGGGGCTTTGATAAAAAAAAAAATGAGGCAGATATTTTGTGCATTATGAGTAGCGTTAATTGGCCCATTTTCAATGGTTTGTCGGGTCAAGTTAGTTTAGATAAATAAAGTAATTCAAAATCTAAATTAACAACGCCGCGCATTAAGCTGCAAGACTGTTATGGAACTGAAAGAAAACTTCGATTTTTTTTTGTTTTTAACACTGTTTGTTTTTCCTGTTTGATATGGCAATGCGTTTTTGAGAGAATATACTCAATGTGCAGATTAATTTAATATCATTAGGAGAAAAATGTAACGAAGCTGAAAGGTAGTGGTTCTCTCCGCCATTGTAATAAGGTTTTGTTGTTCTAGACCATACCTGGGAACCTTCTAGTTACGGAGCTAATAGGGGTCAAAATTCCAACTATTTCACTAGTTTATTTCACATAAACGTTCTTATTTTTTACTTTATTTAAATGCCTCCACAACCCCAGTTCTCTTTAATGCATCCATTAGCATTAAACGCGATTTATCACCTCAAAAAAAATGTCGTTTCCCAGCAATATTTTTTGCGTCGAGTTACTTGTTTGATGTAGGGAATTTTTGGTTGCTGGCTGCGAGGAAGGCCCGTTAACATCTTGTATTTCATCTTGCTTTCCAGCGCAACTTCGTTGGCGTCACATTTTCCCCGTTTTAGCAACATTTTTCATTGCTGCTCCTTTCCTATTTGTTGTAGCGTGATGATATATAGCCTATAACCTTTCTCGATAAATGGACAATCTAACACTGAGAGATTTTTTTAAATCGGACTTGTAGTTCCTGAGATTAGCGCGTTCAAGCAAACAAACAAACTCTTCAGCTTTACAATATTAGTATAGATTTCTAATGTCCACGCCAAGTTTGCTTTCTGGATCTCCCAACTACATCCAATCTTTTCTTAGAGCCAAAACATTAGATAAAGCATAACCAAAACACATACATGCATAATAAAACATACATACATAAATAAATAACATACATAATAATCAACGTTATTGATTACATACGCTTAACAGAATGACAGAACACAGAGTTACATCTATATTCTACGAGATTTTTAGGGATCTGTAGTAGACGTGTGATTCCTTGACTACTAAGAAGAAAACAAGGTGATATATTTTTTTTGCGTGTGAATTTTGTGTGTGTCTAAAATGTCTTAGTTGGCTTTCGCGTTTACTCACAATGGTATTCTCTTTTTTGCCTTTAACTACCAACTAACCAACATCTAAACTACCCAAGGCTGATACAGTTTTCGTTTCCCTAAATCACTTTGATAATATTAGTATTGAGGTCGGTTTTCCCCCATTACCTTATTCATATTTTATTAGATTTTCAAGGTTCAGTTATGTTTTGATTTGAATTAATAACAAAAGTCCACGAAAGCCTTGAAACGAAAAAGCTGAAAGTCGTGATGGCTTTTCTCAGGCAATGGAATGGCTGAGTGGAACCAGCTCAATGATATGGACGGTAATTTTTTTTCTCACTCTGTCCCACTCCTGGGCAAAGGCAGGGACGTCTCCCTTTACCCTGACAATGGTCTCTATGACAACAATTTTATTCGATATTTAAACCTACCTGTTCCATTTTTGTTGTTGTGTACCTGCATTAAGAATCAAAAAAAACATACGGAACCTTTTAAATCAAGCCTACACGAGTCAAATCACTGACCGGTTTCTAATAAAGGTATTTTGTTTTCGCATCAGAAAAAAACTAATTTATAATGTTCGACATTAATAATAAAGGTACAAATACCAAACATAATTCAAGTACTTTGTCGGCAACGAAAGCTGGTGAAAACCTCTTCTTTGGACAAGTCTGTTTGAATATTAGTGTCACAAATTTGTCTATAGGGATTTTGTTGTATTGATGAAATAAGCAAAATGTCTTAGGTTTGTAGATGAGTGATTAATTGTAGTAATTTTTTCACGGATCGTTCATCGATAGCCGTCAGAATAGGTATGTGTTGTGATATATTATTTTTAGTTCGTGACACTTGTGAGAATCGCCCTTCTCTTTGTCAATAGCTTTCTAAGGTTGGTGAGAGCTTTTCGTTTTTATATAATGAGGTGTCGACAGAGGAGGTTGTAGCTAAATAATATCAGCCGCTCGGATCAATATTCGGGTTAAGACACGCTTTCTTAGGTTGGTCTCAGGATGGGTGACCACCTATTACAATCCTAGTTTCCTCCATGCCTCAGAAAGCACGTTAAACCGCAGGACCCGGCTCTCATTCGTAGACCTTTAACAGTCGTTACAGGTAGTCAGTGGCCCGAAAGTCTGACAGCAAATTTTAAAAAGGGGTCTTCGTATTACCCAGTACTAAATGGGTTGTGGAGGTCAGATAGGCAGTCACTCCATGTAAAATACTGGTATTCAACTGCATCCAGTTAGACTCGAATCCGAGCCCAACACAGTTAAGAAAAGGCTAGGCCGATGATGTGATGCAGATCCAGATTCTGTGCTTAAAAAGTTTTCATTAGCCTTACAGATCTATCTTCAAAGGACATTGTTAGCAGCAAGCTCGTTCGTGTGAATCAATGTTAACTCATCTCAAACAATACCAATCTTGCCAACCAGATCATTATTGCGACACGCTGTAAAATGTCATGCCTTCGACAAAAAACAAATGGAACACAATTCCCTTCTAACTCAAATATCAGATGATTTTGATATACCTGACCTTTGTCGGCGAGGTACATCCGTCATGGTATCTAGAGTATCGGAGATTGGTGAAGGATTCTTTTGTCTCTATTTGGTCTAATTTTAGCATTCAACCACCAAATATAATAATAAAAAGCTTCGACCAACATCTGGGGAGTCTTTCGCTTGGCATCTGGATTAAGAGCTTGATTCAGAAAGCAGTACTTCTGGAAACGGCACGTATTGTAAGGAGGTTCCTCTCTCAAGAGCCCAGACCACCGGTAGCCCGGACCCTGTTCCCGGTGTCGGTGGGCTACTATTTTTATATGTTTTTTTTTTATATATTTTTAAAAAAATATTTAAAAAGTAAATAATATGTATTTAAATGAATAAACGGTATAATAAGAAATATTAAAAAAGGAATAAAATAAGATGTAAAAATGAATAAATACATAGTAATTTATTCATCGAATTTGACAATATTGTATTAGTAATAACATGGGATGTAAAAATAACTGGCGAAATCTGGGCTTCCAGTATGTACAGTTCTGGACATAGATTCTTAGATGACTAACGAATACTTGCTCCTTTAGTCGAGGGGTGTTGTTAGGGTTATACATCGATCCTAACGTTAAGGAAAAATATTCTATTACATTCGTCTTTAATATTTTCGCCTGGAAGGCTTTTTGGCTTGGGTTTGAAGTTTACTTTAAAATTACCGTGATCACTGCTTTGGATTTGGAGTTTTAGAGGAATAGTGATTAAATACATTAAAGTGCCTTCTGGCTACGAGTATTCGGTGCATAATCTACAACTTTGAGAGCAGCGATGGCCCAGTGGTGGCAGCCCCGACTTACGAGCAGTAAGCCGTGGGTTCGAACCCAGGCAGGCGCATTACTTTGTGTAATTTATTTCATCACCGCTGCTCTCAAAAACGGTGAAGGAAAACATCGTGAGGAAACCGGCATGTCCTAGAACTAAAAATTTGAAGACATGTGATATCTACCAAACCGCACTGGGCCTGCGTGGAGGATTACAACCCACTCCCTCTCATAGAGAGGAGGCCTGTTTCCCAGCAGTGGGAACATTATAGGCTGACGATGAACCTACAACTTGTAAGTTGGAGTCATCACTGCTGAATCCTGTATTTATGTGACTTACTCTATTTAATTCATTTCTACTTCTACTGTCACCATTATCATCATCATTTTTCCTGCCCTTATCTAAGTTAATTTGGGGTCGGCGTAGCTATCTTCTTCTTTGATATACATTGTAAAAGATGGCAGGGCATCTGTCCGGCGTGCCACCGTCCGGTTAAATCGATCTGAATCTAAGCCAAATATTGTGTAAATTAGGTTCAATTTACGCGTTTATGTCTTTTGTACCAAGCATTGCAAGCTACGCCAGAAGGATCACGAAAAAAATACATACACGAGATACTATGTGAGTTTGAATAGCACATAATTATTATATAAATAATGCATATTGTTTAAGTCTGACATCCAGTCTTACCAAGGGGTATCGTATTACCCAGTTACTGGGTTGTGGGGGTCAGATAGGCAGTCGCTTCATGTAAAATACTGGTACTCAGCCGCATCCGGCTAGACTGGAAGCCGACCCCAAGATAGTTTGGGAGAAGGCTAGGCAGATGATGAGATGATGATCTCAGCAGACACCTCCTTTCAAGCCATAAAATTTTTCACACCATCTACCTTTCGTTTCTTTCTCCGCTTCTACTGTAAACTAAGATATTTCCCTCGACCTAAAGTGGTCAAAGGCCTTTTACATTTTAATTAAACCGAACTGGACATAAAATAGATCACGTGAAACAGATCAGAATCGAAATGTTAAGGACACAGAGATGTTCGATAAGACGTCCTTAATGAAATCCTTATATAGAAGAATGAGTTTGTTTGTTGAATATGCATGTGTTTATCGGGGTTTTGTGAAACAATCAGTTTGTTACGTTTCTATTGGAGCTGTGAGGTGAATTTGTTTTGGTTTAGATTTAGATTAAAAAGAGAAATAAAGTATTCGTGTAATATTTCTATTAGGAAGCGTAAGTTTACTTTGCTTATGTAAATTATTTATCAACTATAAATAGACTTAAAATAATAATAAAAATATATTATGAACTAGCCACTAATGATCGCAGGGAGGTATGGCAGAGCAAGGAGCTTCACGGACGAAGTATACATCGGGCCCTACATGGGCCCGATGTATACTTCTTAGCGTCCGTATTCTGACTGCGTTTCGGTGACTTTTTCGGGGAAACCAAAAGTTTTTTTGAGATGACGAATAACTACCGGAAACACATTGTAAAGGAGATGGCAGGGTTGACATTATGTTCGGCATGCCATCGCTGCACCGTCCGGGAAAATCGATCTGAACCTTGCCAAATATTTTGTAAATCGGGTTCAATTTACGCGTTTATGTCTTTTGTACCAAGCATTGCAAGCTACACAAGATAGGTCACGAAAAAAAAATCATACACAAGCAAATGAAAGAATAGCATATCGACTATGTGAGGTTGAATAGTACATATTACTATATAAATAATGCATAATGTTTATTCGCAGAGCAGCTAACTATTTTGAGAACAGAACCACTGTTAATAAAACGATAAATCCTCTAACGTTATCTAAAACCTATAAAATGAAAGGACATCTTTAAATCTACGAGAACCAAAATTAGACGCAACAAAACACCTTAACGTGTGTGCCGAATAAATCTTCAGCGATAACTCTCCGCTAGGTGGCGCTAGCATCGCGATAGGCGAGTTTAGGTGCGCAGACGCATCGCACCTCTATCTGATCGGCGTTGGGCGATTGCTCTTTATAGACTGCTTAGCTATGGAATGTATGAAGGTATCCTAGGGGCTTGTGGCTAAATAATACTAGCCGCACGGGTTAAGCAGTGCTTGTCGTGGCACGTGGATGGGTGACCATCTATAACACAGAGAGTTCTACTCGCCTCGGAAAGCACGGCTTTCATTTGAAGAAATTTGACAGTCGTTACGAGTCAGAAAGAGGACAGTCAGACTACCAGTCTTACCAAGGGTTATAGTATTACGCAGTTACTAGGTTTTTAGGCTAGATAGGCGTCATTTCATGTAAAATACTAGTATCCAGTTGCACCCGATTGGGCTGAAAGCCAACATACACCGTGTAAATCACCTCATCGCGAAGCCGTCAACCAAGCATTCTGTACATGAAACTAAGTAACTTTACGCAAAAATTATTGCTGGGAAACGACATTTTTTTGGGGGGTGTAAAATCATGTTTTGTGGTAGAACTCAATGTGACGCACTCAAAACATTGTGCTGATGGACGGATTAAATAGTACAGGGGTCGTGGAGGTGTTTAAAGTAAAAATCTTACATTAAAAACTTGTATTTAAAAAAATACTTGTCAAAAAGTTGGAACTTTGACCCCTAATATCTCCGTAACTAGAAGGTTCCCAGGTATGGTGTAGAACAAAAAAATGATCGCAATGACAGGGAGAACCAGTGCCTTTCGGCTTCGTTAAGAGGTGTTTTACACCCTTTATACTTGGAAAATGGCTAGGTAGTTAAGGTTTACGCTGGGGGTGTCAGCATGCGATAGGCGTCTTTAGGTGCGCAGGCGCATCTGATCGGCGGCGGTGATTACTGTTTATAGGCTGCTTAGTTATGGAAATATAAAGTGGGTGTTTATTATTAATAGATAGATGGATGGTGAATATTTTATAACTATATTCTATAACTGCACTATTGTATTAGGTAAGCGTGTAATGATAGTGTATGTGTTTTTAAATAAATAAATATATTTTATCTGGACAGTTAAACGTAAACTAATTAAATATGAACAATAATTAGCCTGATAAAATTTTCAGAGTGGGAAAACTCAAAGTATCTAAATGTTTTACTTCAGCTTAGCAATTATGCCTTACCCTTCCAGAAGAGAAGCTAGCATTCATAATTTCATTTAGTTTGACCCGATCTCAGTTGTCATAAACGGTTACCCCTGATTATGAAACAAATTTCGGAATTCTTTTGACCTCCTAAAGAAAGTCTATAAAACTGATTCACCTGCGTCTATCTAAGGTCCCACAAGTGTGTTTGAATAGGTGAATCTTTAAAGAGCAAATATAGTTAAAGTTTACGAAATCGTCAGCACTTTACACTACCACCAAACGATTTACAAACTAATATCTCGATGAGTTTTCATATCAGCTACCATTCCAAAATTCCCATACGTCCTCCATACCTAACACTATATATAGCTAAAGTATTTCCAATTTAAAATGCTAGATAGGATGCGGCATTGTTCCTCTATCTATGGCCAGTGTCAGATCCCATATATTTGTGTAAGACCATAGGATTCCCTAAATACCACTCTTGCGCCGCCTTAGATCAAATTTCTGATAGTTTTGTTGAGACATTCTTTGTATATATTAATAAGTTGTATGGAATTAAGTAGTGGTGTTTTTTTTTTTTGTATGACTTTTTTTTCATTAAATTGAATGACAAAGGTTAATACAGTAGAGTAGAATGGAAGAAAAAGTCTTGCATCGACCTCAAGTTACAAAGGGGCTGGAAGATGATATTAAAATATTTTTTTTTATCTATTAAAGAAAAAATAAAACTTAAATAGGTCCTTAAATTGGAACTAATTTAAGGACCCAGGTCCTTAAATTAGTTCCAATTTTCGGGCTGCAATTAATGATTTAAGCGTATACTTTTTTTGAAAACCTGTGTTTTATACTATTTTGTTATAGAGTACTCATAACCTTTATAACCTTAAGCTAAACAGATCAAACAAAGTAATAAAACGCCAAGCGAAATTAAGAACAAAGATTTTATGAGACACCCAGTGGTGCTACAACGCAAGTTACGGGGACAAAATAAAATAAACGAACTGTAATAAAAATCTAATAATTAAAATCGATTAAAAAATTATCGCCTATCACAGCAGCATCGCCACAGGGAAGGTAATTTGGAAACTCCGTTACTTATTCTATGTTCACAAATTAAATATCGATACAATATAAAACAAAATAAAATTTATGTAATTCATTCACACTTAACGGTTCCGAAATTAAAAGCAGCTTCTTAAAATTAGAATACCATAAAATGTCTTTGGTCAGATTTCAATCGAAACCATGGGTGTAATATTAAATTGTTAATTTACAACATACAAAAACCGTGAATTTTATTAATTGCTTGTGTGTTTTGTTTACCTTTAAGGTAAATGGGTGACATAACTAACACTTTTGGCTATAATTCACTTATTATGCGACCAACCTAAATAAAATCGTCCATTTTTATAATCCAAATACCTTTATTGGCAGTTTGTAATTTGTCTAGTTGTATAAAGCGATTTGTTTGTAAATTAACAAACGCCCCCCGTAGACAATATTATGACATTTAGTTAAATTATGCTAAAATTATGCACACTGAATATTATGATTGTCCGATTTTTGTATTTTATACATCGATTGAACTTTGGTTTGTGTCGATTATAATGTGCAATAATATTTTTGTCCTCAAATCGGGCGGAATGACTCAATGTCTTGCTTTTTATAACTACCGCTGTAGATAAAAGAGAATTAAATAATAGTTTTGCTTTTATTTTAAAAGGACAACGGACTATTAATAAGCAATAAAATATGGTATATAACAATGTCTTGCAAAAAATAAAAATGATGATAAAATCTTAGGTGTCGCGAAATTTGTTTCATGTTATGCTAAAAATAATATCTTGACCAAGAAACATAATTTTAGTCTAATAAAAATATATCTTAAGAATATTTTTTTATTAATTTTTATTTGCGATGAGTTTGCTCTTGATTCAAGTCTAGGTCAGAGATTTTTATTTTTTTTATTTATTCCGTCACTCTAACTTTGAAGAAATTAGTGTTGTTAGCATTAGAAAACACAGTCGCAGGCAGAGAGTTCCACTTCTTTGCTGTGCGAATTATATTATATTATATTTTCAAACATAGTTTGTGGGTGTGTGATAAGGTGAGGAACGTGGACGAGGCGCAAGGAATATGTAAGTATGTGTACACGGTAGGGGGCGTTCTATAGTTTCTGCCAACCCCTATAGGAAAAAGGCGTGAGTTTAGGTATTATTTTACTTCCAATTTGTCTCTGATCATTACCGTTCATAGAGGATAATACTGTTTGATGAAGATGCCTAGCCGATTTCGGCCACAGGGCCCTAATTTTTTTTTTTAAACGTTGCCCCACACTAGGAATTTCTCCTGTATCGTAGTTGCGTATACAAACATTTAAATTCACATACAAAAACAGCCAGACCCAGAATAACTATCTGTAGGCGTTACAAATAGCTCACTAATTTAATAATGATTAAAGGGACTCTCGAAAATAATCATCGATGAAAAAACTTGAATGGTTGACTTCATATCAATATGGAATCCAAAGTTGTGTGTCAAATATTTTATTAGACTTTAACTGCACAGTGTGTCAAACAGTAATTATTGCGGACAAAATGTAAATAATATTATTTTGAAATCGCCGCCGTTGTGGGCGTGAAAGTGTCGTTGAGAATTATTCTTTATTTCATTTTTGTAGCTCGTTTTGTCGTCATAATAATGTTATAATATCTATTTAATCTTCGCGTCATGAAATAAATACCACTTATCTAACAGCATACATTCTTGTTTTAAAAGAATTTGGGTTGCCTGTGTTCGGTTAGAAATTTAAAAAAAAGTAAGGCCATAGAAGGGACTTTTACAACTCTTTCATAACGAACAAAATAAACCTGTAATTAAGTAGGGACACCTATGCTTAATATATAATTTTATTATGTATTGTTGGCGTACCTAATTTAAATAAATCAAAGATCCAAAACACTGGCTGTATTTGATTGTTTTCAGTTTAAAACCAACGGTCAAAATGTAAATGACCAACTTTAACCGATGCATTTCATATTACCATTTTAATTTTTAAAAGTCTGACAGACTATAAAGTTGTGAATTTGATGATGATCAAATCATAAAATGTTGCATATTATGTTACTTTGGTTAATTTTTGATTTCACTAAATTGATTTGTTTTAATAAAACAACCATATAAATTTTCTTAAAGTGTTAACCACTTTAAGAAAATTTATATGGTTACAGTTCAAATACTGAGTATCTAATTTTTTTTAGGAAATTGAAACAGAACCTATATTTTTTATCAGAAAACCTTTTCTATTTTTCTTGTGCATCGTTTCCCTCTTCACTTTTAATTAAAAGTACTTTTTCACCATTAATTTTTCAATCCAGATTGTTTTAACTACAGAAAAAAACCAACAAGTCAATCAGTCTGAACCCGCGAAGATTCGGCAGTACAATCAATGAAAAAAGTGTTCACTGCTCTCATTTCGCGACGTCTATTCCACTGACGTGCAAATAAATCACCACCTTCTTTGGCTATAATGACGTGATTTTTTGAGAGACTCTCTGGTGCAATCTCAATTAGTGCGATGTGTTTCCTCGTTAAAATCGGCAAGCGACTGGTAGTACAGGTGAATACAGTTGTTCGCCACTTTCTGCTTGATTTGTGTGTGAATTTTTTTGCACGGAATGTCTTAAGGGTGTTTTCTGTTGCCGTTTTGCGCATTTTGTGTGATTCTCGTCGGATAACATTTGTAAAAAGAAGTGAATAAATGTGTTTCATTTGTGTTTGTACGGTTTTTAATTGAATAATTTAGAATCATTATTATTTTCTTTTACCTAATTATCATGTTAAAGCAACCTTCCTTACCTTTTAAAATTATTACTTCTTATTTGTTTTAATTTCTTTGTCAGAATATCTCATTTAGTAAGTTATGTAAACTCATCGTTATCAGAGTACCATCTTTTAAGTGTAACGATAACTTTACTCAAGCTAGAGAATTAAACACTTTATTGTTACCATTGTGTAGGGTTTTTTAGTACTTAAAACTACAAACAACAACAAAAGAACATTTTACTCCTTATTTAAGTTAGTTGAACGAGATCAGGACTTGACTTGACACATCACAGACACTTGACACCCGCTCCAGTCTGTCACAGCCATCAAAATTAATCACCTCTGTCCTCACCAGTACATTTCAATAACACAAAACTGTCATTATCCAACTAACGAGGCGCATTTCTTTCGTGCCGCGTAAACACCCGACTATATCGGGAAATGGCGGCCATTGCGAAAAAATTTGATTTGTTACTTCGACCGACATGACTTCAATTAAATTGAGTGACAAAAATCATGTCGAAATTATTTTTGTGCACCTCCAAAAGTGTAACTCTTCCGTATTGCGTCATCCATAAGGTTGATTTTTATTTTTGTGGATTGTTAAGGCTCAGCGTGACAATAAGAACGGAAAGACTTAATAAGTACAATTAAATCAGTTAAGGTTTTATTCTGTTGAACCATTTTGAGTGGTTGTACTGTTATGTTTTACAAATTAACGGTGCCTTTATTGTTTGCGGATACTGGATTATGAGTTTAAAGAGCTCATTATTATCATAATTGTGTACTGTTAATTGTGGCCGCAAGTGTACATTTAAATTATTTCATGTGTCCTCGTCTTTAAGAATAAAGATGCCTTGATGATTATTTGAATTATTGAAATGCCACCCTCGAATATTGTTTTTTTTTATGAATTGAAGATTTAAAGAGACCGCCTTGCTGGTTTGTGGCTGCAAGTGATTCTGCTGGGCATGAAGAGCTGGGTTCGAATTTCTCAGTTGGAGATTTGCCTGGTGATTGGATTTGGTACTGGTTCAGGGCAATAGGCTCGCCTCATATTACATGTAACTCAAACATTTCGGATAAAACGCGGGTGCACTATAATAGCTAAGTCTCTGCCGCTAGACTGAAGCCTACTAAAATGCATTAAATTATCAAAGAGTTACTTGTGAGGATTTTAGGCGTGATCTAAGATTGGTATTTCATAGTTCAGCGGTATCTTTAAATTAAATTGTTTTCTCTATAAAAGATAAATGTTTCTTAAAGCGGTAATGGAGGAAAAACTGACTGTGTTTGCATGAAGCTATGTATCAACTTCTTATGTACACTTACGACTGGGGTACTTTTTAACGGGCGGCTCTGATTACCCTAATTATACATCCTTAATTAGATACAAATTAAACATTGTTTCTTCAAACAGTAAGTGTAATCAAAGGAGCATTTTCTAAGAAGATGTGAACTCATTTGACTAATCAGAAAGAAAACAGTAGTTCACAGTAGCAACACTAAAACACATCTGAATATTCACTCCAAACATTTACAATCAATTCGAAATGGGCCATATTTTCAAAAGGATTAAGTTCAAATTTGAATAAACTCAAAACGGAATCATACCAGTGAGGAATATTCACACCAACCATCTACAATGAAATGAAAATAAACCATATTTCAAAGGGATTAAGTTCAAATCAGAATAAGCTTTAAACGAAATCAGCCCAGTGTACCAAACCAGGTGAACATAACCAGGAATAATTATGGAAAAAAGTTCATGGAAATAAATGTTTAAAGAAATGCTCAGTGTTCATGAATATTTTAGCGTGACTGTTTGCTTGTAAACACTGTTTGTCTGTTTGTCAATGTTGTGTTTTGTGACATTTGAATATTTCTGAATTTTTATTTCCCCAGTGTGAGTTGAATAAATGTTCTTTTTCAAAATTCGAAATTTATCACGGCCATGTTGAACAGTTTGTTATGTTGTTTGTGTAAACTGGTTGAAACGTTACTTTTATGTATCTAAAAATATTTTGTAAATTTACGATTAGCATTTGTTACCATGATTAGAATAACGAAGTGTTTTATCAATTTTAGGGCTTTTGATACTATCATAGTGTGTTACTAACATACTTTTCATATTATTTATTTCTACTCTCGAGTTGATGCCCCTGAATTAATTAAACCATGAAAAGTGAGAGTACCATGGATTTTTTGTCATAGTAAAAAGGATAATTTAAATAAAACTTCAAAACATATAAAGGCACTCGCTTTTTATTATTTTTTTCTCTCAAATATATTAAAATTTACTTAAAAACGTAAAAAAAAATGTAAACACATAGATTAAAAAAATATCGTATCACACTGATAACAACAATTATGTCTCAAACTTGATAACTAAGTCAGTACTGCAAGCTTACTCAATAGAAACGGAACTTAAGCCATTTTGATAGAATAACATATTTGTATCATCACTCCTGCTCTTACCCAAAAGGTTAGACAGAGATGATAGTGAGTACACCCACATTTCGGCATGGAATAAATAAAAATAGTATTCCAGAATTTTTTATTTACACCGGTTTGCACTCATAATTTATATTTCTGTTTTTTTTTTTTTTATAACTTATTATATTCTAATTGGTCCGTAATATTGAAATTAAGTAGAAAAATTCTTAAGTAAGCCTGCTGCTTGTACTTTAATGAACAACGTTTTCTTTGAACTATTTTGGCCAAAGAGATTAAAGTTATAGTTATCTGTTTATGTCTTATTTATATACAAAAAAACTTTTTACAAAAAAATATAACCGACTTCCAAAAAAAAACAAAAAAGTGCAAAATAATATTTTATTTTCGTCAGTCGGTGACTTGTCGGTTGTCTTGTTGTTGTTTCTTTCTTTTTTTTGCCACCGACTTCCGAAAGTAAAATATTATTTTGCACTTTTTTGTTTTTTTTTGGAAGTTGGTTATATTTTTTTGTAAAAAGTTTTTATTATACCCTTTTCAGTTGTGGTATCTCACTTAAATTCTTGTCTAGTATCATTTTTACATTGTAACTAGACACCAGCACATCGTCCATACATACGACAAAGGACAAAATGCATAATAAAGGGGATGACTCAAAAAGCACCAAAGCAAAGATAATAAAATTCATATGGGCCCACCGGGGTGTGATCCTCTTCAGCACGACCATGGATGATTACCTTAATTTTAATGCGGTACATATTCATGAAAAAATGTTTCTCTACCAAATGAATGAAGATTCATGTAAATCGGTCCAGTAATCAAGGAGAAATAGGTGTACGTGATAAATTTACAAATAAAATAAAATGAAAACTACAGGGCCAAACATTTTTTATGGGACCAAATAGCAACTATTCCGCATCAAACTAAAGAAGTTAGTAAAGTAATAAGTCTCAGCGTAATCGGTGTACATTCAACAAAAACTAATCGAATTGATAACCTTCTCCTTTTAGAAGTCGGTTAAAATAAAAAAAAATGAAAAGATTTCTATTTTTTTTAATTATTACTTGTACATACACCTGGAAATTGCATACCGTTACAATTCCAACAAGCCCAAACACAGCTAAGATACATTGTCTTATTATTGAGTTCCGGTGCCTGTCTCTAGGATTCATCATCAGATCTGATGATAGAATGATTCTTATTGAACGCAAATGCTTCACTTGTTGTAGAAAATACCAAAACCGCTGTAAGTTTTCCTATAAAATTTGAGGGTTGCCCTCGATTTCTCCAGGATCCAATCATCAGATCCTGACTTGGTGACTATGGGACCACTTCAGAAGTATCTCCTTTCGAACAAAAAAAGAATTTTGAAAATCCGTCCAGAATTGGCGGAGTAATCGCGTAACATACACACAAAAAAAAAAACATACCGTCGAATTGAGAACCTCCTCCTTTTTTGAAGTCGGTTAAAAATTGTGACGTTTTCTGGACTACGATACTTATAATTGTGCTCATTGTACAATATATTTTCATGGCACCTTTTTACTGTAGAAATCTCAAATTGTGTTTTTAGCCTTATGAAATAATACATATTGAAGTATTCAAACTCCAATAAAAGTTATTTCTTTCACATTGTAAATAAAATACAAAATATATGAAGTTTTATATTTTTTATGTTCTTAGATAATAGAATACAAAACGTCTTAAAAGAGCAAATACTGGCACCAGAAAATAATAAAATACGATAAAATTAATTACTGGAATGAAATGAGCATTGGAATGTGTCATTATCTTAAAAAATCTTCAACAAAATAAAAAAATAACAAAGGAATAACACACAAGCATTTCAAAATCAAAAGTACGCTAAAATTAAAAACTAAAACCTTACAAAAAACTTAAGAAAATTATAAAAAAATGACTCAATACAAACTGGCCTAAACACTAAGGAAATAAATACTTAATCATTAAGTACATAAAACAAAAACTAAATTTTTACAAGACTCTTAAGTTTGTACATTAAAATTTTGAGCTTCGTTTTAACTGGCCATTAATCCCATAAGACATTAACTATAAATGGTAAAACATACACTGGCACATTCTATAGTTGGATGTGTTTAGACATAGCCCTTTTCAGATGAGACTTTTTCAAGTTACGCCCTTTTTCTTATAAATAACACCTTAAATACGTCTGCTTTAAAAAATATTCTTCATCAAAAATGTTCTTGGAATGTTATGATTTTTGTCAAATTGTATAAAATTATTGCTTAAAAGTCTTTCGACTCTAAAGTTGCTCACTCGGGCTATGTTTATATAACACGATAAAGAAATAACATTCATTAAATCCTACCTACAAATAGCTGTATCTAACAACAATGTCATTCCTCATAATTCTTCTACTGTACTTTGCTTTACTACTTAAAATATAAGTCCATGACTTGAATTAAAACTAAATAAACGCTAATTATGGTAAATAAGATCAGGTAATCAAGAAGAAAGGAATGTAATCAGCTAAATACTGTATGGCGTGAAAGAGTATTAACAAGAATACTAATATTTTATTTACACATAAATAGAAAACCGATGCTGTACAAAACTGTACAAAAAACACTAAAAATTCAACCAGTCATTGGTACCTCTTCCGTCCGTTTTGGAACAATTGAGAGATCTAAAGGATTCTTCATCATTTCTTTACTGTTTTCTTCGCTCAAATCGATTGACAACTCTGGTTCTGAATCACTAACTTCGTCGTTTTTAGGACTTCTGAATATCATGGCTGTAGACTTTATGGATAGGTCTATGGGTTGGTCTTGGTCTATAGCTACACCTGCAACTGCTGGTGAATGAAGGAGCAAATCTCCACCGTTTCGATTCTGCCAAGTTGCGAGTCCTGGAGGTGCTGCCCTCATAGAATGTAACTGGGTTGGTAAATATGGAGCACTTCTTGGCGAGAAACTCGGTGGCGCAGACACTGTTCCAAAAGGCGATGGAGGCATTGTAGGCTTCCGTTTTCTATCTTTACTCTGATTTCTAATCGCTTGTAACCGCACGTCTTTGTCGCTGCAGGGAGACGAGGCTGGTCTGAAGATACTGAGGCCACTTGTACTTCTAGAACTGTTATCGTCTTCAGGGTCTGCTGATGATGCTCCCGAGTCTGACGGTGACACACTTTGCCGCGTCACATCATCCGTAAAAGAACTCTTTTCTGAATTCTTGTAATATTCTGCTAATGCTGCCGCAGGGAGTAGGTTTGTCGGTAGATACGACGGGTTCATAGATGAGTTAAAAGTAGGCGGTGATTTACTGGTCTGCATATGCTGTATATGTTGCTGTTGCTGCTCTTGGAGTAGGCAGTGGATCTTGAACCAGTTTGATCGTCTCCCGTACCGTGAACCCGACTTTGACATGCCTACGAGGAGACATTTCCGTAGCCTGCAGGCTTTACAAGCCGTTCTGTTTTTCTTGTTGATCACACACTCCCCGTTGTTCTTGCACTCCGAGATCGAAGACAGGTTGTTGTACGTCCGCCCGAAGAACGACTGCAACAAAAGAAAGCATAATTTTAATTAACGAAGCTCGTTAAGATCATATTGATAGTTATATAAGAGAATATGATATATATGCAAAAAATGGAAATTAAAAAGGGCATTCGATTTTCTGGAGAAAACGACAGCGCCAATTTTGGCGTACACGGCCGCATTAATTTAGTTTAAAATATCGACAGATTTCCGTCGGCATCGCATAAGAAACAACAATTTATAAGCGATACAGTTAAAACGAATCATCCGTGGGCCCATTCAATTCGGTCCGTCCCTGCACGGAATTAAAAATTACATTTTTCAAAAAGTCATCATAAAGAGCAGTGCGAGGCGTATTAAAATCTGGGTCAACGCGAATAAGGTCGTATCTCACACTTAATATTACAGAAGTGAGCATCGCTACGGGTATGTTGCGTCTCGCGACATAAGTAATGGGGGTCTTTTGCGAATTTTTCTTAAATAAATTTGGAAGTTACCCCGCTGCGAGCGGTCTTGGGTCTCTTCTTACTCAATTAAACTCATACAAAAGCGTAAAATATGTGATTGTGCTACAGTTTCACTGTGCGCCGCCGCGTGGTTGCTGCACTTTCAGCAGTAAATAACGATGTGCCTCATTATTTTGGATTATAACAATATTTTGGAATGCAATATGCGACTATTGGTACGCAAATTGTTTGCATTATACTCGCTTTTGAGAATTTGAATTTTAATATAAAAATTTAACTTTCTAATTAGGCTCAGAGATAAATTATAGGTTTTAATTAAAACCGTGGTAGAATTTGCTCTGTAAAACGAATTTTATCTGATCTGAGCAGTCATAACGAATTTAAATAAATGTGCGTCTGATAAAATAAGAGGCAAGGCCGCAACAAATTACGATAATCAAGATGTCATAGAAACTGTAACGAGACATTTTCGACACCCAGAGATAAACATTTATGGCTAGCGAAACCAGTATTCTGCTCCGCTTGTACAAAAAAAAAATTGGGTGGACACGTATTCCACCTATGCCAAAAACAACGTAACAATCAGTAGCATTGTTAGTCACGGTCGTGCACTGTGCCCTTTTTGCGTGTGTTGGGGTAAATTGAGGTAATTTTGCGAACGAATGTATGTGAGTCAGAAAGATTAGAAATTTTAGATAAGCCTGTCTTCCTTATGGGCGAGCCGCGTTACAGAGAGTGTTCTCTAATTGAGCCTCGTTGCGTAGTACGTGATGTGGATTCTCTTTAGTTATTATGCGAAATAATCTTGTAATAATGGGCATTGTCCATTTTTTCATAAAATAATTGGACTTTATGTTGGAATAAAGTTTAGTGTCCTTTTTTGTAAATTTCTTTTTGTGTTTTGGTACATATTATTAACGGTTTTAAACGTATGTTTTTTTTAGTAGACCTTTATAAAATAAAATGGGCGAATCGTATTTTCCAGTGAGGGTGAGCAGGGGTAACCCAGTCTTTCTCACAAATAGAAGACTCGTCTTCCAGCTGTGGGAACCCGCTTGGGTTATGGCCCACACCCTCTCTTAGAAGGGTAAGCATGTATTCTAGCAGAGGGAACATTATTGGCTAAAACAATTATGGTAAAAAAAATTGAAGCAATTTTCAATCAGAGATCAAAATAAGATTTATATGTAAACACATATTCAAAGTCAGAATATTAAGGTGACAAAATGTCATAACCAAAAGCTCACAACACTATATTAAGGTGTTACCCGTGTTACACACAAATATGGAATAACAACAGTTGGTAATGGCGCTAGAAAACATCGAAGAGCCCACACACTGATTATTTATTTATATAAACTCGAAAAGATCGTAAGTTTGCTAGTGGCGCCATCTGCCACATTAGTCATGAGCTACTAGAGCGATTTACATAATATCGTAAGGCAATGTCATCAATTCGTAATCGATTTCTACCACTTGGAGGTCTGCTGTGCCCCTAAGGAGATAATGTGTGTTGAGATTTATTTTGTAAGCCTTTTTTTAACATCATTATTTGCAAGGGTGAGAAAAAAAAAGTATTACCACGCCTTTTAAATTTGCAATAGGGCTGTAAGCTTGGCGTAAGCAGCTTTCTGTATTCTAATACCCAGAAACTGGGTTGTGGAAGACAGACAGATAAATTGTCACTCCACCTAAAATACTGGTATTCCGCTGCACCCGGTTACGGTTGGCAGATTAAGTGGATATGTATCACATAAATGATTTCAAAGGACTTTGATTAGCTTGCCGACGTTTAAGACTCGTAAGAGACCAATAATGGTGACGATATTTTCTTCCACTGCGCAATGAAAACCTGAATTTTATAAAATACACATTTTGCAACAATTGTTATAACAAATTCGAAAATCTGACGCTGCTACTGATACTGTTAGCCTGCGTCATCCCAATGATGGGAAAATGCCTATCCCCGCACTGACAGTGTTTTCGATCCAAGGGTAAAATGTGGACCACCAGACCCACACTCAAACAAAACCACAATGTAAAGAATGATGAGAAGATGTGAATCGTGGGTCATAGCTTAAAGTTGCGTACATTAAGCTACGTACCCACGATTCAACTCGGAAATCTCAGATAATTCCAAGAATGCGACATCAAACAACAATAAGATTGACATTAACGTCGCCTGCGCATAATTTATTAACATTCGGCCACACACTCGTCAAAACGCACAGATTAACCGCCCGGTATGCAAATAGGTTGTAAAATCACCAAATTGAGTAATCTTTGTGATTTATGTGCGATTACTAGGTAGTTTAAAATTTGTATCTGTGAATGTGCTCGGTTTTGTTAGATGGTTGTGTATAATGGATTGGCAAGTGTTTCAGTTATTTTGGTCTTTAAGAATCTGTTTAGGTAATGACAGTCGTTGTCAATCTATTAACGCCTAATGTTGTTTATGGATTTATCGACATGCTCTGGTTGCAATATCGAATCGAAAGTACTTTTGAATCACAGAGCTAGAAGTCTTGGTGAGAGGCTTTTTCCGGCAGAGTGATGAATTGATAATATAGGCTTCAGTTATCAGATGAAAAAAAAAACATTTATCGTTTTTAATTCATCGTCAAAACCATTTTAGGATTGGTTCAAATTCTGATAGAATTTCTAATCCCTAATGACAATTAAGTTTGATGTTTGTTCTTACAAGTAAAAAAAAAAATGATTTTGAAACATTTATGGTCCACTACTTCAAATAATTAGAAGCAAAAACTAAAATAAAAAACAATAAATAGTTAGGAAGTACCTTTTAAGCAAAAATTTAGGTACTTCCGCCCTTCCTGTTTACAGTATCATAATTATGCATAAATGTGAGAAATAAAATACTGATTATTAGTAAAAAATCAAACCAAGATTAAAATCAGCAAAAAGGGATAGTTGCATTTTACTTATGTATGCTAAAAATCGAGCGGTTTAAAAAACCTCGTTACTGTTTATTTAAAAAGGCACCATATGGTACCGTAAGATAAAATAAAATTCATCGGATGCTTACCGATAAACACTTGTGCATGCCTAATTAAAAATGTGCCGCAATAGACCAGCCTGAATAGATTAAATTCAACCAAGAAATGTAGCAGAAGCATCACTTGGGAGAATACATGAGTATGGTGCATGTTTTACTTTCTTGATTACGGCAAATGCTGCCGTAGGATATTCTACGTATTTAAGTCCGTTATGAAGCACAATATTTAATTACATATAACTAAAAAGATCATTGCTGATAAATAAATATTTTTCATTTCTTTAATGATTATTATTAATATATTATTTTATCTTCTCATCAACCAGAGAATCTTCGAAGTAAAAAATTCCTGTATTGTGCGTACATTGATATATTTAGTACGCAGCACTCATCTGCAAAAAAAAAAGACGGATCTACTAAGATTCTTATTTTATTTATTTATTTATTTTACTATTTATACAGGGTGTAACGGAAAGGGTATATACATCCTTAAGGGTGTGCTACAGACCATCAAACTGAACACGTTTCTTATCATAAAACATGTTTTTCAGCAAAAAAAATATCTGCCGCCCCATAGAAAATTACAATACCTATTCGTCCCAAATGTATAGGCAGCTGTTTTTTTTTTTTTGCTGCAAAATTTTTTTTATGTTGAGAAACATGTTCAGTTTGATGGTCTGTAGCACACCCTTAAGGATGTATATACCCTTTCCGTTACACCCTGTATACACACAATAGACAATACAGGAAAAAACATAAAATATTGGAGTACAAAGGTACTACTTATTTCATATGGACTGTCTGCCAGCAGACCTGCGAAAGGAGAAATGAAAAAGAAATGTAGACGGCTTGTTTTCCTCATTCCCTTTTTTCAGATGCGTCCCTTTTGCTAAGCGGCCGAATGTTTAAGGTGTGGGTCTTTTGAATTGTCTGTCGCATAAAATTTAATAAGATCCTAGTTAGCCCCTTATTTACGATAGTGTATTTGAACCATATCTGGTTTAATCGATGAGGTGTGAGGCTTACTGACTCTAACAAATTGTTCGTTCAACGAATGTAAAATTGTTTATAAGCGCAATGCTTTCTCATTAATGAGATGAGATGAAAATCTTAATGTATTTTTACGATAATTATCCTTTACGGGACAGGGAAAGTACTCGTAATTGTGTAGGCAAAGGTGCAATAAAAGTTTTGAAAAGCCTGTTTTATTAACTACGGATGAGTTTCACTTAAAATGTTTGGCAGATAGTTGATTAATTCTGTAAATTTGCTCATTTGCTTGGATAGTACCTATCTGGAGACTGGAATGGGTCCTATAAATGAGTAGCTTCGAGCTTTCATGATAAGTAGATCCAGCATTCAGACGGCAACGACAAAGTGACGTCCTATGAGCGATAGCCAATATGGAATTCTGCTAACTCATAACTTAATTGACTTTTCCATCATGGCTGGCAAAAAAGGCTGAACAGCTTAACTATATGAATCCGATGGAAAAACTTTGTAAAAATACGAAACTCTTGAGAATGCGTCAAGGTAGCCCACGATTTTTGCAATATGCAGGTCATTTTCAGGCTGTATATTGAACAAAATATGAATCGAGACCCAAACTCTTATGCGAATTGCAAAAATCGATAAAAAAATGTTAATTTGGGGAGCTTTCCTGGAGCTTCCACTTGAAAAGCGACTCCCACTTCCAGACCAAGGTAAAGGGTTTAATCAACTCAGCCTATCACAGTCCATTGCTGGACCAAAATCCAGCCTAATTTCTATCAATTGACTCAGAACAGTACCAACCCATAACAAGCATTTACTTACGATTACGTAGCCGAGAAAAAAAATCCTACCCATGAACGGCACACGACAAAAACCTCTAATATATCACCATGCAAATCTTAGAATGACAAATGTACCAAGAATTTTGATTCTTGCGTGGGTAGTTCCCTAGGTTCCCACGGCCTATGAATATATCCAACTACTTTCATACAAACGACAATGTTACGTTGAGTCGCGGCCATTTTTATTAAGATTACATTAGATTTATAGATGGAAGTAAATTATAATATTTTTTCAAGATTTATTCTGGTATTCACCGCTTACGGAGTGCCGTTTATCATTTAAAGTGGTGTGTGGTTTTTAAAGCTTTTTTGTTGGTAGGGAGACAGGTGTTTTGTTTTGAATTTTATTTTGTTTTTTTACGAGAAACTATAGTAAAGAATGAGATCATCATTGTAAATTAGCTTAAGCGTGCCTCGGAAAGCACGTTAAGCCGTTGGTCCCGGCTGTCATTTGTAGATCTTTGACAGTCGTTACGATTAGTCAAAAGCCAAAAGTCTGACATCCAGTCTTACTAAGGGGTATCGTATTACCCAGTTACTGGGTTGTGGAGGTCAGATAGGCAGTCGCTTCATGTAAAATACTGGTACTCAGCTGTATCCGGTTAGACTGGAAGCCAACAACAAAAAAACAAAGGCTAGGCAGATTCACTGCTCTTCTGACCTGATTAACAAAAAACAAGAAAGAGCCATAATTTTGAGCTGGACATTAAAAAGCGCATTCGATATTGAATTTAATGCCATTGTCATATGCTAGCACTCCAATCATCATCTGCCCAGCCTTCGGTCGGCTTCCAATAACAGTATTTTACATGGAGCGACTGCCTATTTTACCTCCACCACTCAATTAGGACTATGTAACACGATAGTACCCCTAATCAATTCATAGAAACCTCACTGCTGGTCATGGCATAGGGTTAGCTATGAGCTTAGTGCAGGTTGGTGTATGTCAAATGTTCTTGAATATTTAGTTCCAGGTGCCGGTGTCCTGGGTTCGATATCCAGGTCGAGCAAAGTGTTATTTGGTTCCCCTATCAGGAATTTCTCAGTAGCAGTCACGGAGTCTGGATTTATGCCCCATTGATGGCAATACGAGGACTAAAACTTAACTGGCGAAATAAGGGTGTATTAATAGGTACACCTCTGTCTAACCCTGCGGGGATTAGAGGCGTGATGTGTTGATATTATGTAAGCTCGTCATGATTGTTTTAAGTCAAATATACGTCATCATCATCATCATCAGCCTATAATGTTCCCACAGCTGGGACACAGGCCTCCTGTCTATGACAGGGAGTGGGCTGTAATCCACCACGCGCCCAGTGCGGTTTGGTAGACGTCACATGTCTTCGAATTTTTAGTTTTAGGACATGCCGGTTTCCTCACGATGTTTTCCCTCACCGTTTTTTAAAGCAGCGGTGATGAAATAAATTATACAAAGTAATGTGCCTGCCTGGGCTCGAACCCATGGCTTACCCACTAGGCCACAGCTGCTCTCTCAATATACGTCATAATTGTGATGAAAGACCAGAAGAGCCATAGCGCTTTCCAATATTGGAAACTCCTGCATATCTTGTAAACACAAGACACGTACTGCAGATGTTCCAAATGTCCATAAGATACACCACAATATTGCTTTCGACGAACATATTTTGTACATTTAACCCTACAAAGCTTATGCGGTCTCACCGGGTATTGTGTTACAAAATGCCGAGTTTTGACCCAAAAATTGTGTAAACCTGTGGTTTTAAATGTGATTCATGAATTTTGCCCTAGCGGTTTTGGGTAATAATGTAGAGATATTTGTTACTGACAAATTGGGGTTTTTGGTAGATGTTTTTGAAATTTCTGATGTGGGTGCGGCGCAAAAATAGTGCCATTTTGATGTTAAGGATGCGGTATTACGTGTTTAATATGAGTTGTCCTTATTTTTATTATTTAATAAAGTAAAAAAATACGCAATTATGAGGAAGTGAACACCCAACTCAAAGAAATTTAGGTTTATTTGAACATAATCCTAATCCTGACTTTCTCGCTTAGCGAGCTCGAGCCTACCCACCTAGCCTTCTGGCAGCTCCAACGCAAGTTGCGCTCCACCGAAGAGGCTTCGATGCCTCCCCTCACCCGACCCGATAAGAGCGTCGCATTCGACGACTCTGAGAAGGCCGAATGCCTAGCCGACAGCCTGGAGTCCCAGTGCTCCCCCAGCTCTCAACCAGTAGACAAGCGACATCTCGATGAGGTGAACGCATTCGTCGAACGTAAAGCCGCCCTCCCTCCCGTAGAAGACCCTGATGATCCTCTGCCTTCGGTCACAGCTGACGAAGTGCAAGACATCATTAATAAGCTTCAACCGCGGAAAGCACCCGGCTCCGACGGAATCACCAATAGGGTGTTAAAACTCCTCCCCGCTCAGCTCGTCGTGTTAATGGCGGCCATCTTCAATGGCGCCCTGAGCAACAACGCCTTTCCCCAAATATGGAAAGAGGCCACTGTCATCGGTTTCGCCAAGCCAGGCAAACCCAAGTCTGAGCCCTCGAGCTACAGACCTATCAGTCTCCTGAACGCACTCGGCAAAATCTACGAGAGACTTATTTATAAGCGACTCAAAGACTTCGCCGAGGCTAAGAGTCTCATCCCCAACGAGCAGTTTGGCTTCAGGACCGGACACTCCTGCATTCAACAGGCCCATCGCATCGTAGAACACTTGAGCGCTGGCTTCCAGCGTGGAGCGATGACGGGTGTGTTGTACTTCGACATAGCAAAGGCTTTCGATAAAGTCTGGCACAACGGCTTATTATATAAGCTGTACAAACTGGGAGTGCCGGACCGTCTCGTGCTCATCTTACGAGACTTTCTGTCGGATCGCACCTTCCGCTATCGCATCGGGAAGGCACTGTCTTCCCCCCACCCCATTAGAGCCGGAGTCCCTCAGGGCTCCGTCGTCTCTCCCCTTATCTTTACTCTGTTCACCAGTGACATCCCCAAGAGCAAGAAGGCTCAGTTAGCCCTGTTCGCGGACGACACGGCCATTTATTACACTGGCCGCAGTCACGACGCTATCTATAGCACCCTCCAAACCTCAGCCAACGTCTTAGGCGCTTGGTTCCGGAAATGGAGAATCGAGGTGAACCCCGACAAGAGCCAGGCAGTTCTTTACTCTAAACAGCGTAAAATTAAGCCACCCGCGCTCAGCCCGATCACTATGTACGGTAAGCCTATCCCTTGGGAGAAGCAAGCCAAGTACTTAGGAGTCATACTTGACAACCACTTGTCTTTCGCGGCGCACATCAAAGCAGCTCGCGACCGAGCTGCGTTTGCTATGGGTAGGCTTCATTTCATGATTTCGGCAAAAAGCAAGTTGTCACTCAAGTGCAAGTTGCGCCTTTATACCGCGGTGGTCCGCCCCATTATGACGTACGCTTGCGTCGTGTACGCTCACACCAAGCCTAAGTACATCCATAGGATGCAAGTTTTACAGAACCGGTTCTTACGCAGAGTCACGGGAGCCCCTTTTTATGTCCGTAATGACCGTCTACACGTAGACCTTAGAATGCCCACCGTCCTTCAGTTTATGAAACGTCTTTCGAAGCGTTTCTTCGATAACGCCATTAAACACCGTAATCCCCTGATCGCAGCGGCCGCCCGTTACGAACCCTCGCGCATTAGTACAGTACGCCGTCCTAGGCATACCCTTGTCACTCCAGATGATGCTATCACCCTCCTCCAGGAGAGTAGCAAAGAGACTAGCACTCTTAAAAAGTTCCGACTCAAACCGCCGTCTTTCCGACCTCGCCGTCGAGGTACGTCGCGACGTCCCGGTCCATGCCCTCCCCGACCCTCGCTCGAGCCAGCCCGCGATGCTGTGCCAGTAGTTTTAAATCAGCCCCTAAATAATGATACCATTCAGATCCAGCCTGTCCCCATGCAGTCTTCCCCCAGCGACGCCCTAAGCCGAGGTTCGTACCCCACAGGGGGTGCCCTTAGCGTGCAGTCGCTTAGTTTGTAAGTTTTTATGCCCTGGCTGGAGGCCTTACTCTAAAGGCACCCACAGGATAGTCCGGTTAAGCAGACGACAACCTCATAGGTTGAACTGCGAGATGCCATTCACAAAAAAAAAAAAAAAAAAAAAATCCTGACTTTCTAACTAATATTATATTATATAAATTATATTATAATCCACTGAATCGATCATCCTGAAATATACAACATTTGCATATACGTTGGTGTACAGAAAAAGGCATAGAGTACCTTTCATCCCGAACTAAAGTACTGATCCCGAGGAAAACAACAATGTTCTTATCATAATAGATGGCGCCACGTGTCCGAGACGGCTATTGTCAAATTCTAAATTTCCGCGCGCTGTAAGCTAGTTACAATATAGATTGATTACACGCTTAAACGCATTGAGAACACGGAAGGACTAAAATTGACACTACAAAAAGTAAAGTCGGACATTAAAACTAAAACGATCTGGGAAACAATCTCAAACACTAGCCTAGATAATATCTAGACCATTCCAGACCATTGTTCACCATCAAAACCAGCCCATTATCTCCAATATCAGTACAACCCAAACCTCACTCACCTCATTTTTATCAGACACTATTAATAACAAGAAACATCTGGCTTTAAAGTTTCAACACACAGTTTGACCTAGAAATCTTTCTTATCAATTTGCAGTACAAAAATGGTGTTAGCCATAAATCTTTGGATGTATATTTTTAGTAGTATCCCGAGCGTTTGAACGGTCTTAGACCATAGTTCACGATCGATAATGACCGATCGGTGGCAAGTGCCATGGTCACTTCTTGTGTTCTCACGGCATAATGGCGGTCGGTGAGACCCCGGGTCGCGGTGGCGGGTTTAAGCGGGTAGCGGTTTCTATTTGGTTTTGTAAGTTATAACTTTTTTGGAATAATTGCACGAAAATATTCTAAATGAGTTAGAGAAAGGGATGGTACAGATGTGCCTCTGTTTAATTGGTTTAACGCAGACAAAATATTTTAAATAATAATTATTGAAGATGTTAACAACATTGGGGTTTTTGTGGTCAAACAATTAATTCTCATGTTGTTTGAATTTGTTATTTTTGCTATATACACACATCAAAAGTGTCTAGGGATCAAGCATTTTTATGCGGATTTCTTGAGATTGAGATGTGGCTTTGTAATAAATTTATGATTTTATAAATTTATATGGATCCTTTTTGGTGCATTTCATAATTTGAATCAGGAACTGTGAATCAAATTCGAGTAAAAGATGAAAATCAGCTGTCAATATTTTCCCTATAAAAACATACAACGCATTGAAGACATTATTAGTGCTACTGTTTCCCTACTACTGATTAAAACCAACGTTATTATGGAGCGGCGACGTCATTTAAGCAGGGAAGAAATGCTCAGAGCCCCACGGCTCTGAGCATTTCTTCCCTGAATGATAGAAGCTGGTTCCCGGCAACGTACTGTGACTTTAGCTCTGAATACAAGTCAGAGTGTTATCAGTCGACTTTGGACACGTTACCGAAGCACTGGTACCGTGGCTGAGCGCCATGGAGGACGGTATCGCTGCACCACACGGAGACAAGACCGATACATTCAAATCTTAACTCGAAGAGCTCCAACAATAACCGCCATGATGTTAGCCGTGAGGCTTCATCACTCTTCAGGGAACTTAATTAGCGACCAAACAGTCAGAAACCGCTTGCATGAAGTGAACCTTCATTCCCGAAGACCGCTACGGGTACCACCTAAAGCAATGCACAATCGTAGGATTCGATATCAATGGGCTCTTGAACACAGAAATTGGGCAGAAGAACAATGGCGTTTCGTGTGCTTTTCTGATGAGTCTCGTTTTGGTATGAGACCGGATACAAGACGTATACGACACTGGAGAACCCCTGGACGCCAACAGTGATTAAAATCTTGCCAGGAAGTCCATCCTTATAGTGGTGGAACCATCATGGTATGGGCGGGTATTTGGATCGGCGGAAGAACTGAGTTGATTTGGATCAGAGGCAACCTCAACGCTCAAATTTATGCTGAGACGATTGTATCAGACGTCATCGTTCCTCTACAAGTGCAAATCGGTCCCTTATTTCAGTTAATGCATGATAATGCACGACCGCACACCGCAAGAGTTGTAAGACAGACTCTCGCCGCAGCTAACATCAATGTCCTGCCCTGGCCTGCTCAGTCGCCAGACTTGAACCCGATTGAGCATGCATGGGATATGCTACAGAGAAGAGCTCTGCCGAATATGGAGGGTATCCAGTCGCAAGAAGACCTTTTTTTGTTGTTGCAACAAACATGGGCGGCCATTCCACAGCGTGATTTGGATGAACTCATTTTGAGTATGCCAAACCGATGTTCTTGTGTTGTTAGTGTTCGCGGTAGAAACACGGATTATTAATTATTTAAGTTACCCAATAAAATTTTAAAGAAAACTGTTATTTCAGTCTTTTTTTCGAACTTTAATGTTAGTGGTTCAAATGTCAAAAATCCCTTTATTAGAAAATGGCAAATTTCTTTATTAATGCAAAGGTGACTTGGTTTATCGTTACTGTGACAAACGAAAACACTTTATTTGATGAATCCTTAAAGAAAATTTTAATTAATATCAATCAGGAGAAAAGTTATTGCAAAAATATATGTTGATCCCTAGACACTTTTGATGTGTGTACATGTATAAAATTTTCTATATAATACGTATTTTGTGCAAAACAAAACTATACAATTACTTGTCTCTTTCAAAGGATTGGGCACCCTTTTTTTGGGGTTTTGGTGTACTTAGAAAACTAAAGACGTTTCCAATTAATCAAGTTTTGTAAAACATAGTACCTGACAGCAGTGTACAACACAACAAAGATCGCCAAGGACTTTAAAAACGATGTGACTGACATAAAATCAAACCCGCTCCCGCTCCCGGTTATCACAAACTCCTAACCACACAAAACGAGCGATCGAAGCCGCGGGCGGTGCGTGCATTTGGTAGCGCGGGCTCATCACTGCGACCTATATACAGAACAAATTACATGGCTTATGTAATTATTGTCTCTACTTTGTATTGGAATTGGTACGAGGTTTTTTGGTTATTAGAGTTGATGTTTTGTTTTATACAAGGTGTTGTTTTGCATTCTCGTCAAATTCAAGGAGGTAACTATGCTAATGATTCTCGACCCGAATCAGTAATAAAATAGGTAGGTATTTTTTTTTTCTTATTTACGGAAATCGGTATGTATGAACCACCCGTTTTTTAAACGCAGCCCGTTTGATCTTCGCCCTATAACCGCGCTTTCACACATACAAACAATCTCAAACGTTTATTCGATAATTTCTTATTCCCTAAACCACGTTAAGGGGGTTATTCTGAAATACTGAAAAATTTAAACAACAAAAATAGCAACGTTTATTAATAACTAGCGACCCGCCCCGGCTTCGCACGGGTGCAATGCTGATACTAAATACACTACAGAAAAACTGTGAACGTTGTATATAAAAACATAGCGGCCCGCTCTGACTTCGCACGGGTATAAAATATATAATTATTATACATATAAACCTTCGTCTTCAATCACTCTATCTATTAAAAAAAACCGCATCAAAATCCGTTGCGTAGTTTTAAAGATTTAAACATACATAGGGATATAGGGACAGAGAAAGCGACTTTGTTTATACTATGTAGTGATTAACTAGATACCGTAATGTAAATTGATTGCTTATGTCTTTTGTGACAACCTCCTGAATTTTGACGGGGATGCAAAACAACACCTTGGATTCGTGGTGTAATAACATTTTCGGTTTCAACAGCTTCGTCAGTGAATTAGTTACCGGTGACATTTTGAATTTTAAATCACAGTAAATAAAAGTGCAAAAAGACACAACTTTTTTGTGTCTATAATGCTACAGTAGTACCAGTGTTGATTACTGAGCATCCACAAATTCACGTGTAAGAGTAGGTAAATCTTTTTTTGACTTCTTTTTAAGATACTGCACAATTTCCCTTAATTTAGATGTTTGATGATGGAATAATAATATGAAATGAAGCGTCCGTATTGCTTAGCTGAGCAAACTGCAAACATTTTGTTGTGTTTGATGACCGTCCAAAGCATCATCTGCCTAGCCATTTCCCAAACTATCTTGGGGTCGGCTTCCAGTCTAACCGGATGCAGCTGAGTACCTGTATTTTACATCACCGACTGACTGACATGATCTGACCTTTACAACCCAGTAACTGGGTAATACTATACATCTTGGTAAGACTGGATGTCAGACTTTTGTCTTCTGACTACTCGTAACGACCTTAAAAGATCTACAAATGACAGCCGGGACCAACGGTTTTAAGTGATTTCCGAGGCACGGAGAAAACTTGGAATGCAATTATGGTTACCCATCCACGGATCAACCTCGGCAAGCACGGCTTAACCTTAAAGATCGACCCGTGTGGCTGTTATTATTAGTTATCCACAAGCTCTTCTGTAGCCACAAGCTCTTCTGTAGCCACAAGCTCTTCTTAAATAAATTTAATGGACTGTCTTAATTGCCCAAATCATAGATAAACATACTATCATGCCTATAATCTCCGAAAGCTTAGGCAGAGATGTACCTATTTAGTGCACCCATAATTCGCCAGTTATGTTTTAAGTCCTATATAAAAGAGGACGAGCCAATTACATTAAACAGGGTACAAATCTAGACTCCGTGACTGTAACAGGGAAATTCCTAAATCCTAAAGAGTTGCCCAAATCATCGTAATAATAAACTAACACACGATATATCAAACAGTACCTATACATAATATAAACCTCAGGGCGATACTGCTGCGACCTCAGAGGCTCAGGTTGCGCAACCAAGGAGCGTCCTGATGTATTGCCCGCGATTTCTGTCCGCGATTACCGGCAAAACTTATTACACACTTACATAACTTAAAGATACGCATAAAGATACGGAATTTATATATTTTTAAGTTATATGCTGTAACTTGAGTTGGTTATAATGTGTGATAATTTATAATTGTGAGCGTCTATGATGTTGAAGTTGGAGGGAAATGTTAGATTACAGTTATAGAATTAAAGTAAGAAGGAAATAGTGAAATGAGATAAAATGTAGGTAGCTTAGTATGTATAACATTATATACTCGATATTTACGCTACCATATATTTTATTTGTGATGGGTTTGCTCGTCTAAGTCAAAGATGACAGAGACAAAGTCGACGATGGTACGAGCTTACCTAGAAGAAGCCTGTTCACTCTAACTTTGAAGAGATTAAGGTTGTTAGCGTTCGGAAACACAGACGCAGGCTAAGAGTTTCACTCCTTTGATGTACGCCTAATTATATAGTATAATTTGAAGGATTAGACTTATTGTAATGCTTACTTTGAAAATCATTTTTTGTGGTCTAAAAGACCTTTCAACTGACTATCAGAAAATATCAATCCCTTTGGAATTTTGTGATGGAATACCAAATATTTTTGGTCCTCTAAATTTTCTTAAAAGACTTCTACAATAAAACTTCATGCAGGAATCATAGAAGCATTGGCATAATCAATAACTGTGGCAGTACTCATACACGGTAAATAGAGCAGCTGTGCGATTTAGTAATCTTACGTCCCCAACCTACTCAAACATCTGGCTACCAACCACATCATCAGCCATTCCCACATCAGCATATAAATTATAAAGACATAGTCGCCGCATAAAAATAACAATAAACTCGCATTATTCTAATTTAATGTCAGCTTTCCCCATCACACAAATTGATTCGCTTATCACAAGTTCGAACATAATTCAATCACTTAGAATAGCGATCGAGGGAAATATTCACACATTTTGAATAATATATTGATCTATAAACAATCTGAAAGGCTTTTATCCAAAAAGCCCACGCGCAACGAAATGTGTATCTGACAAAGATTTAAACCTTTTGATATGCTTTAACCATACCGTAGGACGCGAAGAGTGTGCCAACAAATCTAGTTTAATTAAATTAAAAAAATGCCTTTACAAAATCTGAGATAAAGCAGGCCATTGTGTCACCCTATATAAAATGTATATAATTATTTTAAATTTATAGGTACATTGTAAAGGCGACGAGATGGACAGACGACATTGTTGCCTTCGATGAGATTACCTGGATGAGGCTTGCACACAAAAACGGGATGAAGATTTTTAATACAGAGCATTCTTTTTAAATGTAGTAATAAATATAATAATTAGCATGATGAATTATGTATCGTTAATTCAAAAAAAAGGAGTATTAACCTCTCCAACCTTGCGGCTAAACGGTAAAACACCCAGCCGGCCTCACAATGACGTCATCGAGCGTGTCAAGTGTCCTGCGCTCATAAAAAGCTTATCGCGCGAGTTCTATTAGCTCTTATCTCAAGCGGTAAACAGTTTCGGGTTCTTGATTAACGAGACCATGTATTACAATATAAACAACTGTTTTATAACTACTTGAGAATTATAAACATCGCATAGAATTCAGAGAGCTCGCCGCAAACATACTGTTGTCGTAGTTTGTTTTTTTTTGGTAAAACTACTGAATCAATTTACACGAAACTTTAGATCTAACATAACAAATATACAAGTAATCTAATGACAGTGTTTTTTAGGAGTCCTACATAAATTATTCTTGCAAGATTCCAATTCAAACGTCTTATTAGAATCGGCCATTTTCTAACTGCGCAGTTCAATGCATGAAAATACTTGAAATATCAATAAATATGAATAAATATGCCTCGAATGCATGAAATTATGAATTATCACTATTTTTTCGCTTATTACTAATGTTTCCAAGACCATATTTCGTTGTAAAAGAGTCAAATTCATATTTTCAATTTCAACTGACGAACTTCACAACAAAGGAATTTTTGGAGAAATTTTTGGGTCAAAAACATAATTTTTAGATATTTTTTCCAGCAAATGACTATCTAAAAAGTTACATTATACACTTATAACATACTATACATTTACTTACCAAAGTTTAACAACACAAAACACAAAAATTTCACTGCATTCCAAAACAAAACACCACCGTTCCACACTGGCCGCCATGACTCATTTTGACAGTCGACAAAGACGCGTTTCTTTATTTTTTTAATAATTTTGTGCAGTTGTTAGGTTGGTATGTTTGGTTTCATTTTAATCGAACTCTAGTTGGCCAGAGACGTACATTTTTACAAACGAATTAGACCCTTACTGTACGTACGATAAGGGTTTAAGTTTGCTTGTACGAGGCGTTCCCATATGGGAACCTCGGGGCTCAACCGAATTGTTCGGCGTTCCCATATGGGAACCACGGGGCTGGAGAGGTTAATACTGAAAAGTCTAATCTTATCTATTTTCCATGAAACGAAAAATTCGATTTTCTATACAAATGAGCCATATTATTCAAATGTCGTTGTCAACCAACCAGAAACGGGACCTTCTTTTAAAGCGGCAAATCTATTTTTTGAAAGAAGTGTTTCTGTGACCTGCGCCTACGCAGACGACCTGAGTCTATGCAAAGCAGGTGATGTAAAATATTCGTAGGCGCGTAAGTAATGTTCGGGCTTTCGGTGATAAAGACTTGATGATAAGATGTGAATCATTTGTGTTGGTGTCGTTTTTATTAGTGGAGGTGCTACCTGACATCGATATTGTGTGAAGGACTTGGCAATAGTTTTTCGTTCTTCTCCATAGAGATCTACATTTTGGTATAGGCAACTAGCTCCATTCTTGTGACTCCTTAAGAATTCAGCAGCGCCTGGAATTGAGTTACTTGAAATACCTACCTAAATGCTTTGATTTTGAGTTTCTTTACCTTAATTATAACCTGAAGTTAAGTTTAGTATTATCTTCCTTTATGTTGTGTCGACATTAATTTTAGAAATAGTAGGAAGATCAATTGCTACAGTGATGTTTATTGCAACTCATACTGACTATATCGGTCCTAAGTTTTATGACGATCCGTTTTTAGAAGAGGCTGTGTTTTGTTTATTTATTCGTTTATTTACCTAAATAATTTAAATACAAGGTGTTGTTTTGCAACCTCGTCAAATTTCAGGGGGTGGTCACGAAAGACATAAATAATCAATTAAAATTACGTTACCTAGTTAATTATTTATAAACGCTGATTTTTTTGGTTGTTTAAGTTTGTCAGTATTTCAGAATAACCCCCTTAACGTGGTTTAGGGACTAAGAAATTATGAAATAAACGTTTGAGATTGTTTGTATGTGTGTAAGCGAGGATATGGCAAGAACCAGACGGGCCGCGTTTAAAACACGGGTGGTTCACACTTACCGATTTCCGTAAAAAAGAAAAATTACCTACTCATTTTATTATTGATTCGGTACGAAAATCATTAGCATAGTTACCTCCTTGAATTTGACGAGAATGCAAAACAACACCTTGTAGACAGCCAATTGATAAGCACAGCTGACAAGCAGTAATTAAGTGAAATGTCACATGCATAGATCAGAGATTAGATAAATTGATTAAATATGTAAGAAGACACTAATTTATATGGTGATTTTATTTACAATCGTAAAGAAGTGATTTTTATTTTGTTTACTTATTTATATATCATAGGTAGGTACGTTTTAAGACACACTGCTTTTACTAAACTACTAAACTAAAGTAGCGGCTGTGCTTTATTGCAATGGTAGGCGTAAGGGAAATAAAATATTAATGCAAACTTTCAAATAGGTCTCATTAACACTGGAAACGGGATATTTCCCATGTTTACGTATTTGTTATGTAATATTAAACATGATAAATATCTCGTTTCTAGTGTTAGTGACGACGTCAGCTTAAAAACCCTTCGAACAGGTAATAACGAAGTAGGTAAAAAAAAATGTTAATTTATCTGTATTTTACAAGGTAGTTATATAATATGTCGCTTAATATAGACATGCATTTAAATACACCTTTATATTCTATTTTTTATTTATTATCTATGGAAGACTTACAGCTAAGAAAAAACAGATAAACAAACTAGTATGTGAGACAGACAGCCAATTAAAAGTCCTCACTTCTAAAAACGGAATATAAAGATAGGGTGTGAACAACACAAAAAAACAGCTACAAAAAAAAAACAGTATAACCTCCAAGCTTAAGCTAAATTAGCATTTTATATGCAACATTCAATACAAGAATAATAATTATAAAACTTTTCTTATAATAATTTCATAAGATTAGTTAGTTCACTTATGTATAAGTTAGTTAGTTAGTTTTAGCTCACTAAGTATTACTACTACTATTTATAATAGTTCAATACTTCACACGCACGATTCACTTTCCTTTTCCGAGAAAATATATAGAAACTAGTTTAAATATTACGCACTATTTCGAAACGACGGAGATTTGAAATTCATTGATGAAATCTTAGAAAGAAAGTAAGACACAATGTGTCATAGACAGAAATCATAAATCCTACTCAAAATAGCGCCCTACATGACTCAATCTGTGTCAAATGAAATCATCATAATATTTTTTTCTAATTTATTGTTTTTACTCATGCATTTAATTTTTTCGAGTAAATCTGATAGGATGTTAATTCGATGCCAATTCAATAGCTTCCATGCGTGTGGATGGCAATCTTAATTGAGTCGACCCGGCTTATTTGGCTAAGAATTTAGCATCTTCAGCGATATTCATCAGTTCCTGAAACACAACATCAAGTGTCCCATCGTTTGAAGAACAACACCACTTTTACACAATACGAACTAATAAATTGAGGGAGTCGTTATTAAGTATAGTTTATTTTCAGGAATTAGAACAATAGAGCAATTTAATGAAATGAATGATTGAGCAATTTAATGAAGTATTATGATCAATCGTAAAGAAGACTTCATTGCAATAAATATTCAAGAATTTATGTCAAAATACTAAGACCAAAACAATGAGAAAACTACTTTAACTGACCACGTTTAGAGGCTCAAAAATAAAACAGCAAACACGTAATGATCGCAAAATTAGGTCAGAAGAATGCATAACCTCAGAATCGTGATACAACTTTGCATCATCGATCAAGGAAAAAACAATTCTTAAAAGATTACATCTATTTCTGGAACCTTAGTCATTTTTTTTAGGAAAACATGATCTACTTTAGTAAAAACCTTTGCACGCAAAGTATCAGTTTTATTATCATTTTTCCTTAACACAGTCACCATTATTTCGTGATGAGGATGGAATCAGACGTCATAGTCGCTCGTGGCCATATAATAACAGTTGCACGTGTTGATCATCAAGGTTACGGATTGGTTGCAGAGGTTGATCCGGGATAGGTGAGTCTGTCCGTGGATCAGTCGTCCTCCTTAGCAAACCGAAAGACCTTTGTGCCTTAAAAGCACATTAGGCAGTTGATCCCGGCTCTAATTAGTAGATCTATAACAGTCGTTACGGGTTAGTTATAAACCTAAAAGTCTTTACCAGTTTTGCCACGGGGTATCGTAGGTATTACCGTATCGTATTGCAGCGATGGCCCAGTGGTGGCAGTCCCGACTTACGAGCAGTAAGCCGCGGGTACACCCAGGCGCATTACTTTGCGTAATTTATTTCATCACCGCTGCTCTCAAAAACGGTGAAGGAAAACATCGTGAGGAAACCGGCATGTCTTAGAACTAAAAATTCCAAGACATGTGACATCTCCCGCGTGGTGGATTAATAGAGAGGAGGCCTGTGACCCAGCAGTGGGAACATTATAGGCTGATGATGATGATGATGATCGTATTACACAGTAATACCTGGGTTATGGAGATCAGTTATGAAGCCACTCCATGTGAAATACTGGTATTCAGCTGCATCTGGCTAGACTGGAAGCCGATCCCAGCATACTTGGAAAAAGGTTTTGCAGATGATGATGAGTTAGAAGCTTTAAAGTCTTAAGCAGCTTTGTCTTAGGCTTCGTCATATAGGTCGTTGCTTCATGTACAATGCTGATATTCAGCTGCTTCCACTTAGACTGGGAGTTGACCCCAAAATAGTTGGGGAAAGAATAGACAAATAAGATGCTCTACTTTAATAAAATAAAAAAATCTAGATGCAAACTTCTTCTGTTTTATTTAATTTTTAGGATTCCGTACCCAAAGGGTCAAACGGGGGTCCCGTTTGACCCTTTGGGTATTACTGAGACGTCGCTGTCCGTCCGTCCGTCCGTCTGTCACCAGGCTGTATCTCATGAACCGTGATAGATAGCCAGTTTAAATTTCTACGGATTATGCATTTCAGTTGATGATGTAACAACAAATACTAAAAACAGAAAAAAATAAATGTTTAAGGGGGCTCCCCAAAAAAGTGATTTTTTTGCTCGTTTTTACTAATAATGGTACGGAACCCTACGTGCGCGAGTCGGACTCGCACTTGGCCGGTTTAATTTTTTTCCTTAACACGTCATCAATTCGTGTTAAGATCAGATCAGTTGTCAAGTGTTTCCTTGAAATGTCTTGTTTCTATTAATGGTTGATGAGTAATCTTAAGTGGGTTAATATAAAGTGCTAATTTGTGGTTTCGTGATCGGAATGTAGGTAAAGTGGAAGATAGAAGTGCCGTATTTTTATTGCTGCGTTGATTTCTGTTTCGTTTGTGGTTAAAAATAACACACTTGTTACATCTCTTAGGTATATGGATAAGTAACGACACATGGTGTTTCAAAGAGTTAATTTTCTTTTAAAGGATATGATATTGGAAAGTACCGAATGTTATGATTGATTAGTGAGGCTGAATTTTCATCGGAATCTATATTTTTTCATAAAGTTTAAACTGTGTTGGTAAATTTGCGTTTTGCTCCGATGAGATTTTAGTGCTATCAACAGTTTGGTAAATATGTATGTATATCAAACACAGTCATTCACTCTATTAGATAATAGATATATTCTTATATATACAACATGTAACGTAATTAACGCACACCCTCAAACAACCCAATTAGAATATTATGTTGTAATCATAATACATACACTGAATTTTTAATTTAACGTGTATATGCATTGTTATTTATTAAATTAGTTGTACCAATTCTTGGAGAACGTTATGGTCATACTACTATGCACGCAACGCACACATTTGCACAAGCAGTTATCGCGCCGCTCGACACAACATAACGAAACCACGTCCATTTTAATTTGTTTTGACTGTACAGGGTTAATATGACAATAATTTCCTTAGATTTAATTATTTTTGGAATAAAAAATTACCTATATTAAAAATGATAGAAATCGATTCAGTAAACGATTCTGAGCAAACTATTTTCAGGATGTGCATTAATTAAGTTACATGTTGTAGATAGTTTCTTTGTGAAATTCCCATAATGCACTATGGGAATTTTACAAAGAAACTGCAACTTTAAATACTTGACGAGAAAAAGGAGAAAAAAAAATAGTGCGTGGAGTCCCTCCGCGCGGAAGAAGTGAAACTTCGTAATACTACACGCATGCGTTCGAGTGCCACGCATTCACTCTCGTTATTTTATTGAGCTTCTAAATAATATTTTATTGTTTTATTGTTGTACACTTTTTATTGCATAAGTTTATCGAGGTTATTCTACTCATGGAAATTGAGCGAAGGCTGGTCACACCGAAGAGTCGAATGCATGACTGTTTGCACGCTATCTTGTGTACCTAGTAAAACTACGTAGTCATAAATCTTGTAATAGCGCCATTTCTTGGTGGGTAATAGAAAATATTCCCCCTCCATTAGAACGTTAAACTTGTTGGAAGTCGCATAAGAAGTTTCACTTCAAAATAGTGCGTGGAGTCCCTCCGCGCGGAAGAAGTGAAACTTCGTAATACTACACGCATGCGTTCGAGTGCCACGCATTCACTCTCGTTATTTTATTGAGCTTCTAAATAATATTTCATTGTTTTATTGTTGTACACTTTTTATTACATAAGTTTATCGAGGTTGTTCTACTCATGGAAATTGAGCGAAGGCTGGTCACACCGAAGAGTCGAATGCATGACTGTTTGCACACCATCTTGCGTACCTAGTAGAACTACGTAGTCACAAATCTTGTAATAGCGCCATCTTTTAGTGGGTAATAGAAAATATTCCCCCTCCATGAAAACGTTAAACTTGTTGGAAGTCGCATAAGAAGTTTCACTTCAAAATAGCAGTATTTCTATTTCCCAGACGAGTTTTCAGGACTGGCTGAAATCTACAAACTGTGATCCTCATAACTGATCTAATTAATACCTACCTATTCTACTAAACTAAACTGTAAAATATTAAGACCTGATTATAATACATCGATGACTCATTGACATAACATTTAAAGATTTATGGCAGTTCAGGTTTCGAAATTAAGATTTTATTTTTATAAAAGACTTAGAGATAGTAAGTTTCGAGACTTATGATTTTATTTGTACAATAAAAAGCAACTGTACTGGAGCAAGCTTTAATTAAAATGTTTCATTAATAGCTATGCCTCGTGGTTTTGGCTGGGTATTTTTTCAGAGTCCTAAAAAATTATGAACCGGATTTAAATTATCAGATTCTGCGACGATACGTATAGGATGATATACTATGCCTATCATATATCTTATTCAAGTATATCAAGTTAATAAATGTAAATTAAACTTTATCTCATAAAGGAAATAGTGCATTCGAAATTGTTTCTCTGTTTTATAAAAGATTTTTTTACAAAGAAATAGCCTAGTTTGTTTAGCATAATGTACACATTTGTGCGACATCTAAAGCAAATATAAATTCGAATTATTTATCTAGAATCAAACCTAAACACAAATCATTAGTTTATGTTCCGATTAATAAACATGATTGATTTATTGCCACCAACATCTGTAGGCCATACAAGAATGCCCCTACACGGGAATCGAACCTCTGACCCCGACGTCACAATTATAATTTACCGCAGTTCTAATTCAAATACTGAACAGAAATCAGATTTAATTAAAATTCAACGAACGGACAGAATCGTTGACATATTTATAATTTATAAATGATAGGACTCGATTCTGAAGCCAATGCGGTACCAATAAAATATAAATTATGTATAAAACCCACATAGCGATTTGATCATAACTTTTTATAATTAATTTATAAGATATTTAGTTCATTTTGTCTAGACTTTCTTATTCAACTGCGGATCGTTTAACGGATTCCGGTTATCAATCATGCTTTCTTTTTATTTTAAGTATGGATTTCGGAATTTTGAATTTGGATTATGATTTGAATATTTCCTGGATCCGTTTAATAGCACTTGAAAGAAATTAATTTTTAATAATTGATTTCGCTACCGTCGTGGATGTGATGCGAATATTTAGTTTCTGAAGTAAGTATCGAAACAGCCAAGCCATACATTTTTACTGATATGTAGAATTTGTGAAGTTAGGGTCGGTAGAGCTAGGCCGTGTAGATTCAGAAGCTTGGTTCTACATGAGATCTGATATCTTTTTCACAGGGCAAACCTTATGTGGTCGTCTTGGCAACATTTTACATGAAAGGTTTTTGGTGGGATTTCAGTTCTTTTTGTAAGTTGCTAGGCTAGGCTTGTAAGGTCTTTTTAGTGTTTATATTTTTCTTCTTTTTTACATACCAAATTTCGGGTTTCTAGCACTTCAGGAAGTACCCTAACATTTTGAAGTCTCATAAAAACTTCCACCCCCCCCCCCATTTTAGGGGTTGGGGGCGAAATTTATAAGTTTATGATTTTTGTGTTGGTTGTATACTAAACTTAGATTACATACCAAATTTCAGCTTTCTAGCACTTCAGGAAGTAGCCAGACATTTGGTGATCATCAGTGTGTCAGTGAGTGGTTCAGTGACGAAATCGGTGTATTTTAGATATCATAAAATCGAAAGTATTTGAGCTTTTCAATTGAGACTTTGTATGTTTAATCAGTCTATTATTGACATCATATCCTTTTTTTTTTTTTTTTTTTTTCCGGATGGGAAATCATCAAATGACTTCTCCCGCTGTGGGCGGAGCGGGAGGGAGTGTCAGACTTGTACTGACTAAAACCCATCCATGTTCCTTCTTCGCCCTTTTTGTTCCAGGGCCGCGGTATCTCTTTCGAACAACCCGCAGCCCTGGCAGGCAGCGGCCCTCTCGGGCCCCTTCCGGTTTGCTGACATCTCCTTGAGGCGCGCGTGGAACACGTACGCGCCGTCGACACGGCCTGTCGTCATGAGACGGACGGACGGTGAGCTAGCCCATTACTCACCGTCCACAGGCTCGCGCCTACGGTGGCCGGGGGCCACTGGTTGCCCCCCGACGCCCGGGGCGTCTCCCGCGGCGGCTGGGACGTGAGGTTCTCTCCCTCTCACGTTCCGCCACCTCCTTCGCTAGCATGACTGCTTCGCAGAAGGAGGCGACGGCTTCCCATTCCCTCTCGCTCCGGACCATGGATTGAACCAGGGCCGGTCGCGAGAGGTCACCGCCGCCAATCACCGCTACGAGGACACGGCGGTGCTCAGCCCAAGCGGGGCAGAGCTCCACGGTGTGCTCCACCGTGTCCTCCGGCCGATCCTCACAATGGTAACACCCGGGCGTTTCCTCCCGCCCAATTCGGTGCAGGAACCTCCCGAAACAACCGTGTCCGGTGAGGACCTGCGTCAGGCGGAAGGTGAAGGCGCCGTGCCGCCTCTCTAGCCACTCCTCAAAGAGGGGACTTATCGCCACTATTGTGGCGTGCCCTGCACGTGGTTGCGATAGTCGCTGTCTCCATGCCACCATGAGATCGCGCCGGAGGTCTGTCCGCTGAGCGACAATTTGCCGCGGCAGCGGAGTTTCCCCCCGGCGTAGTGCCTCCGCGCGCCATTCATGCAGGCGCGCGAGGACCATCGCCTCCAGATCCCATGGCGGCAATCCGGCCAAGAGGCTCGCCGCCTCGCCGGAGATCGTACGGTACCCCCGGACCAGCCTTACGGCTACCACCCTCTGGGGCGCGTTCAGGTAATGGGCGGCTCGCCGCCTCAAAGAACGCGCCCACACCGGGGCTGACATCATATCCTGAGAATATGAACTATCTAGTACATCGGAAACCAACTCTATGAGGGTTCAAAAAAACGACAAAACACTTAGCGAAAAGGTAGTGCCCTTGCGCTTCACTTGGCTCGTCTTGGCGAGGGCACTACCGTGTCCTCAGATTGAACCGTCGCTGACAATTTCCCTTAAAAACAAAAAAAAAAAAACTAAAATATCGCTTTAATAATGTCCAAACATACAAATCTGTACCATCTCCATACCGTACTTCATTAAGAAATCTCGAAAACGTCAAAGTGTCATCGACCTCCAGCCGCACCTACTAAGTTTTAATGCACAGGCATTCCATACCGGGTGCTAAGGCCCAATAAATATATCACCAAGCTTCACCCCGGCTTTAAATCTTCACAATACGCCAAGAATCGTATCTAACAATAAAAAATGACCACCATAAGTGACGGTTACGAAATCTTTTGAAAGGCTCAAGTTAGGAGAGGGTAGCGATTTTATAAGATACCAAAACTAATATTGGTTTTCAATCTTTAAGTTGTTCCAGTGCTAGCTCTGTCACTGTGTCAGAGTTTGTGTCGAAGCAAATTTAAACAGAAAATATAGAAAAAAATAGTTAGAAAATATAGTTATCTTAAAGCAGTTCTCAATGATTTCGATGAAAATTATAATACACTTGGCGTAAACAGCATAAAAGGCGTTCTTTATTTATCATTTAAACCCTGGTGAAATCAAAACGTTTATTTGAATGTCTTTTTGTAGTTTCTGTAATGAAATTTATTTTTGACAAAATAAATGGTATCGTTAACTGTTTTAAAAAAGTATGGTCCAAGAAAGCACCTTTCCCAAAATCGCTCCGCTCATAACTTACACCACAAACTAACAGGTATTTTATCGACTCGTGCCCAAAGGTGATAAAAAAGCATATAAATATAAACGCTAGAGGTATAAAGGAGCTGAAATAATTAAGAGAATTTTGATGTTAGTGACGTCGCATTTCACTGTGGTGCGACAAATTCTTTACGAGCGAATGGGCTGTTGAATGAGTGAATGAAGGTAACATGTTAAATGACTGTAACTTGTTTGAGTTTTGACGAGGCATGTTTTGGATGTGTGATGTCGTACATGTAAACGAATTGATCAGTGTTCTTTTGTTAATTAATATACAAGGTGTTTGCATCCCAATCGAAATTCAGGAGGTTGTCAGAAAAGACATAAATAATCAATTTAAATTACTGTTCCTAGTTAATTATTAATAAATGCTGCTTTTTTTGTTGATTAAATTTGTCAGTATTTTAGAATAACCCTATTAACATGCTTTAGGGAAAAAGAAATTATACGAAAAAACGTTTGAGATTGAAATAAAAATTACCTACCCATTTAATTATTGATTCGGGACGAGAATCATTAGCATAGTTACCTCCTTGAATTTGACGAGATTGCAAAACAACACCTTGTATTGGCAGTGTAAGATTTTATCGTTTGTCTTTTAAAGTCAATAGCTCGAAATATAGACAACCGAAGGGGAAAGGCAGGCAAATTCTGAAAATGAAGTAAAAAACTTAAGTAAAAATAAAGTGTACACAATTAAGTTATTCATTTATGTGGTGTTTAATCAGAGAGAGACTTAAAAATATTCAGAGTCGTTTGTAGTGTATAATGTGAAAGATTTTTTTTTCTCTATTACTACCGTCTGTAGTAAGCAATCGATTTATTGTCGGGCCTACGCTGTCCTCCCATACTTAAGTACTAACGCTGTAACTTCAAATATTGTAAAACCAAATGATTTTAAAAGAGTAACCATGGAGTTTCTTGCCGGTTCTTCTCCATAGGAAACGACCAACCCGAACCGTGCACCTTTTGTTGACGTTTTATAAGTGCCCATGTAGGCCTATATAAAATAAAATATTTTGATTTTGATTTTCCCCCATTGGGAAAAACTTCTGCAGAATGATGTCGATGATCTGGAATGCGACAAATTCTATAGTAGGTATCAAAAACATTTTGCAGAGCAATTTCAGAGAGCTTAACAGACAGAAGGGTTGCTGGGGAGGCTGTTCCACTACTTCATTTCCATGGGTGAAGGGCGGGCATTCTAGGAGACTGTCTTGTGCAATTTTGACGTTTAATAAGTTGTGATTCGCAGCTTGATTTTATTAATAAATTGATTCAATTTTGATTTTAGTACAGAAAAAGTGATTTATCAAGAATATTGAGATGCTGGTTTCTTTCTTGTGTAGACAAAAGCTATGTATGTTGATAAATAATACTACATGTACGTGGGTGGGTAGTCATTTTAATGATTTAAAATCTGTACTTAGACAGCCCATTCTAAAACCACTTGACTCGACACTTTTCATCTTGACGACTACAACTAATTTAAAAATACTCCTCTATTTACAAGTAGCAATTCAATATTTAATGACACTTGACACCTGTGACATAAAACGGTCTTCGCCCACACATGGGCCCATAGGTACCCACTAACCCCGTGACCATGACCTGCACGTGTCTTTCGACAGAGAGAGACTGTGAAAAAAATAAATGAAAGAAATTTTTATAGGAATAAATCACGAGCCACGGCTACGACGGGACTTGCAGAGCGACACGGTACTTATTCGAACAAAACAAAAGACGCGCGCTCATATCGCATGACGTATGTCACATCACCCGATGTCGTGAACCAGGCCCAAACGACATTAATTATATTTATAGCTGTTTATCCTACCCAGCCATGTCACTCATAAAACGATAGATTTCGTCAAACATATTAATAAAACCTGTTTTACCTCTAATGAATGAAGGCAGATAATTTTGAATGGACACCCACCTGTTGAGAATTTAACACCATGCTGCGAAAATTTAGTTTCCCTGAGTTCAATAGAGGTCAGATAGCAGTCGCTCTAAAATAAGTAATGAATCAAGTCATCGATGGAACAAACAATGAAATGAACAAACTTTAGGCTTGATTGCTTCAAGATTTGCTTATATAGGAAATTAACGAGTAAACTTGTGGTAATAGATAATATCGAGAGCAGCGGTGGCCGAGTAGTGGCAGCCCCGACTTACGAGCAGTAAGCTGTGGGTTCGAACTCATGCAGGCACATTACTTTGTGTTATTTATTCATCACCGCTGCTCTAAAAAACGGTGAAGGAAAACATCGTGAGGAAACCGGCATGTCCTAGAACTGAAAATTGAAAGGCATGTCACATCTACCAACCCGCACTGGGCCCGCGTGGTGGATTACAGCAGACTCCCTCTCATAGAGTGGAGGCCTCTGTGTCAGCAGTGGAAACATTATAGGCTGATGATGATGATGATGAATAAATAATATCGTGTTCTGTACATTAAAATCATCCACTTTTCATCTTTCTTGGTGTCATCATTCATACCCGTTGCTCCTATGTCAATTTACTTGTGGTCTGCACAGCGTATCTTTTTTACAACACATCTCTATATTTCATCATCTTGGAAGTCAGTCCCTTTCTGACCTTGTCATTGTACACACGTCCAACGTATTTTTAATCTTCTCCAATAACCTAGGAGGTTGTCGTCTGCTTAACCGGACTATCCCGTGGGTGCCTCGAGTGTAAGGCCTCTAGCCAGGGGTGAATTATTCCTATACGTGAGAGCAGTCCTGTTTTATACTACGTGTTCCTCATTCCATATGACACGGATAGACCACGTAATGTTAATTATCCGTATTTATTGGAATAATTGCCTTAACGTATAAATAATAAGGTGGTGCCAAAGACAGCTAAAACATGGTTACAAGAACTCACATCCCATTTGCACTAACCTCAACCCCATCAGAATACCATTCTTTCCCCGTCCAATGGTTACAAGGTGAACACAAACAGCCAACTAGGCATTATGTCCATAAACATGCGCGGGCGCACCGATGGGTAATCACAGCCATAAGCATACCATAAGTAAGGTGTTATCTTAATGTTAAGCTTGGCGGGCGTGAGTGGGTGTGTGGCTTAGTAAGGAGAGGAGCGGGAGAGATTTTGGGTGGGTCTTAGAGGTCTATGTTTTAGCGCAGCTTGGGAGAGGCTTATCCAGGGGTATACTGAGTTGATTAATGAGGCCACAAGTCGATATCCTCGGCAAATATTAAGACCTGAAACCTTTCATCAAACCCTTTACAGTGACTGTTATAAAATAAGAAAAAAATCTTGAATTTTCTGACCTCGAAATGGGATTGTTTGCTGAAAATTTCGCCGTGTGAGAATGTCGAGTGTTGTCACTTATCAAAGTTAGCTTGAAAGTCAGAGATCTATCAGCGACAAGACACACAAACAGAGCCATCTACACGAATCTATTTAGTCAGTTTTATTCCCTATTATGGTATTGTATTGTCCTGTTCAGTATTGTGTGTGGGTGTACATAAATAAATAAATAAAATCCGCAGTGAAAGGAGTACATTCCCGCTCCCGCTTATCGCTCCGCCCGTCTCAGTCCCCTCTGGTTACCTTTGACCGTTGCAGTGCGCTGTCTCACAAGTGAATGTCCGATATTCGAGCCCAGATAACGGCCATCGCCTGTTTCCGACCAGATGTTTAATTAGATAAGTTAAGCTCTTCTTCGCGTTTTCTCAAGTTTATTTTTAGCTGATTTTCGCTTTAGTTTGCTTGGAGAGATTAGGTGATAGTGGGGTATTGTAGGATGAAAGTATTTGAGGACTTTTCTGTTTTAAAGTTTTTCCATACTTATATTATTAAAGCTATTGGGGAGGCCTTTCTCCAGCAGTGGGACAGAGTAGGCTAATATAACAAAAAAAAATATGCGTAAAAAGAAAAAAATGTCTGTCTGATACTTTTGATGGGTAAACAGATTTCGATTATGTTTTGCATACAGGTAGCTAGTGGACTGGAGGATATACACAGTATCCTTTTTATACCAGTAGTACGTTTTCGTAAAATATTTTCCGACCTCAAAAAGCCAGGTTTGTTGGTTGGTAACGTGGTGGTTGATAACGTCATAACAGAAAATAGTATCCGATAACTTATGAAAACCCGATCTGAAGTAGATACATATTTACATATTCATTAAAAAGACTAGACATCTATATCTCTTCGTGAGAATCCAGGTATATACTGAACTATCAATTCAATGCAATTTCAAGACAAAATAGAATAAAATCTTCTGTTAGAATCAAAACACCAATCGTTTTATATTTAAAAATAAAATATAATCCGTTTAAATCGATACAAACTAATAAAACTTGCATCGTCTAATTTTTAAATATCTCACAAAGAAATTCAAACTGTACCACAGATAAAAAATATGTAACAAAACATCGAATAAAAATATTTCACACGCAAAAATAGCATCTAGATCGATTAAGAAACGATAAAATTTTATTTCCTTCTAAAGGATGTTCTGAAATTGACCGAATACTACATTTCATCCTGGTAGCAATAAATATTAGACGTCAAAATCACTTTTCGATTCGTTACGTTTTCAATATCAATCATACATACGGGTAGACAAAAAGAGCCACTGGGTATATTTTATGGTGCTGGGCATAAGAGGTAGCGGGTTTTACAGTAGGTACTGTCTAGTACTTTACGCAAGAATGCATGGGTCTGCTTCCAGCTTGACCAGGCGCTGTTAAATAATAATAGTATTTATATCGAGCAACTGTGTGTCTGACCTCGGTAAGACTTCGTCAGACATAAGGGCTTCCGTCATCAATAATACATGGTGAGGTCTAAAAGTTTTTGTTTTTAATATTCAAACAAAAATGGATTGAAATAGACTACGTCCAATAACTTTTTTACTGTGGGACAATAGATTTAAAAAAAAATGAAATTCACCGTGGGTAAATTGTTAAATAAATAAAACTTTAGTAATTTAGAGACATGATAGTGTTGTATCTATGATTAATCTAATGTGTGTAGGCTTTTTTTGAATGGCATCTCGCAGTTCAACCTATGAGGTGGTCGTCTGCTTAACCGGACTATCCTGTGGATGCCTTGAGAGTAAGGCCTCCAGCCAGGGCATAAAAACTTACAAACTAAGCGACTGCACGCTAAGGGCACCCCCTGTGGGGTACGAACCTCGGCTTAGGGCGTCGCTGGTGGAGGACTGCATGGGGACAGGCTGGATCTGAATGGTATCATTATTTAGGGGCTGATTTAAAACTACTGGCACAGCATCCGGGCTGGCTCGAGCGAGGGTCGGGGAGGGCATGGACCGGGACGTCGCGACGGACCTCGGCGGCGAGGTCGGAAAGACGGCGGTTTGAGTCGGAACTTTTTAAGAGTGCTAGTCTCTTCTTTTTTTCTTGTTCTCTCCTGGAGGAGGGTGATAGCATCATCTGGAATCTAATGTGTGTAAGCCGGAAACTTGGACCTTAAATATAACTGTCAAAGAAAGTACTTATACTGCTTTTTAAGTTTTTGATTGTATTAATTACTTACATAATTTCATTACTTTGTATTTATGATTGCGAAATTAGATTAGATTTTCATGTCATCTTTTGTTAATTTATATTGGCCTAAAATCACCCAAAGGGTCACGGGCTATGATTGGAGTTTCCTCGCGTGATCAAATCAGAAATGAGGACCTCCGCAAGAGAACCAAGGTTAACGACGTAGCCCGAAGAATTGCCAAACTTAAGTGGCAGTGGGCAGCCCTGCCCACTGCCACTTAAGTTTGGCAATTCTTCATGTGCCCACATTGCTCGCAGAACTGATGGCCGATGGGGCCGAAAAGTTCTGGAAAGGCGACTGCGAACCGGAAGACGTTGTGTTGGAAGGCCTCCCACTAGGCGGACCGATGTCCTGGTGAAGGTTGCGGGGATCCGCTGGATGCGAGTGGCACGGGACCGGTCAATGTGGTGACACTTGGGGGAGGCCTATGTACAGCAGTGGACGTCGCACGGCTGAAATGATGATGATGATGATACCATCGCACTCCGCTCGAAACTTGCACCACACATTCTCTCCCAAGTAATTGTTTCCACCGCGTATTAAAAAATAAAACATTTATTATAATTTTCGGCATGTCTGTCTGTCTATTGAAATGCGAGCGTGTCTCATCTTTAATTGGATAATATTACACCCGTCTTGGACCATAATGATGAACATATGTATATAAATTATATTTTTTACATTAGCTTAGTACTACGGATATTGAATTTGTAACAAGTGATATATGGTTTCATCTATTTTTGATTAGAGTGTTATTATTTTTTAATGATGTCGGCGAGAGATACGGTCTCTGTATTATAAGATAAAGAAACTACTGTATATTAGTTATCATGCTACCAACGAATGAAACGAATCATGGATGGACACACGGAGACACATAGAACAATACATTTCCAGTATAACATGACCTCGCTTTGTGTTGATTTTCAATACAATGAGAAATCTTCGTAAACTGGTTTTTGTTTAGCTTGATTGTTCGCCGTTGTACGATGATAAAAACAAAAGAAGAGGATTAAAATGTGTTTAATGCTCGTAGTTAGGGGATCTCAAAACTGAAGAATATATTCTGCCTATATTCCTCTAAAGGTTAAGTTGAGGTCTACCTCTAGTACCTTCTGACTTCAGTTATGAGTAGACTCCGTGGCTGCTAGAGAAATTTTGATGACATAACCAAATAAAAACCTGAACTGTGAATTGATTTTAGAACCTCATAATCAGTGGTAGCGCTTGCGACCAATTGGCTAATGAGATAGTAGAAGAATAAAAATGTACGACAATCAATACGAAAGTTTCTATCAAAGATCTGTCTAATATAAGTCAAAAGTTAAACGTCATCCGAGCGAATAGATTTTCTCGCTAACCTATATAGGAAACTGTAAATTGAATCAGCTGTAACATATAGTTTTAGTCGTAAACCCCGTCCGTAGGAAATAACTTCAAGCATGATTATATGCCAAAGGCTGTGGTCTATGTCTTAATATAAAAGCAATACTGAGAAGATCTAGATTTTATCTGCGTGTTACACGCAGATAAAATCTTAGAGTTTTCTAATCATATGGTTCAGACTATTATGGCCGTTTACACTAACACTAAGTGAAGTCTAAATTAATGCCTTAATAAAGTCACTGTTGAATAAAGGCGGAAACACACTTTCGTGTCGTGGCGTGTCGTAACGCAAACGGTTTCATACATTTAATATGGTTAGGGACATATTTGCATGGCGTGTCGTGTCACAACGATGTATGAAACCGATATCTTCTGGCGCGTCACGACACGCCACGACACGTAGGTGTGTTTCCGCCTTAAGGAATGAGTATATAAGAGGAAGTCTTAAAGTCGCGTCGGTTACTAAAACGTTTTGTGGTAATCGGTTATCGTGGTGTGAACATCAGATTCGAAGGAATGAGGAAAATATCGTGAGGAAAGTTTTGAGTATGAATATGGATGGGTATAAGAGTAGAGGAAGATCAAAGAAACGATGGATGGACTGTGTGAAGGATGATATGTCTAGAAAGGAATTGACTGCTGAGATGACGTTTATTAGAAAAGTATGGAAGAAGAAGACATGCTGCGCCGACCCCAAATGAATTGGAATAGAGGACTGGAGTATTATTCATCATACTCCTTGAGGCACAGTCTACTAAAATTAAATTAAATTGTGTACCTACCCCTTTTAAAACTAGATCAGCCCTATTCCCAAACGCTCTGATTCGATTTCGATTCGAAAAGTCGTACGTCTATCTCGCTCGCTTTCGTAATACCAAAACATAATTATATACATACGACTTATCGAGGGGGCCAGATTCATAAGACAACATAGTCTCGAAAAAAAAAAACAACATGCACAAACCAGCGCAATTTGTCAAAAGTACTTCCCCTAATACCAAACAGGTAGAACACAACGAACGTAACTACGTACCTATTAAACCCGTCATTCATCAATTCAATCAAATAATACACATCAAAAAACCTTTCTATTCGATACGAAGAAAAAAATAATAACACATCATAGAAATGATTAACATTGCGAACGATAATTATCATTAAGATGAAATGAGATGGCTATCAATATAATGAATAAGTGATATGATTTTGCGATGTTAGGCTACTGGTAGACGGATCAAAGAAATCAAGAAAGAAACATTTTTGTAATGACGTATCGTATGGTCATTGTTATCTGTTAGGTAGATGTGTGTTTTGTTGTGATAAATTTGGTCAAGAATAGCTAAAAACTTTATTTGCGATTAAAAATAGGTACTGTAAGTAATCATTAGCAAAACTTTTTTTTTCTTTTCTCCTTAGTCAAACGTAAAGGCGGAAACATACTTACGTGTCGTGGCGTGTCGTGACGCGCCAGAAGCATATCGGTTTCATACAATCATTTAATATGGTTAGGGACATATTTGCATGGCGTGTCGTGTCGCAACGATGTATGAAACCGTTGCGTCACGACACGCCACGACACGTAAGTGTGTTTCCGCCTTTAGTCGTTACGCTATCACTTCATCATCATCGATGATGATGATGATGAAGCCTGATGCCTATAATGTTCCCACTGCTAGATCACAGGCCTCCTCTCTATGAGAGGGAGTGGGCCGTAATCCACCACGCGGGCCCAGTGCAGGTTGGTAGATGTCACATGTCTTCGGATTTTTAGTTCTAGGACATGCCGGTTTCCTCACGATGTTTATCTATCACTTACTCCTTTTATTTTCATAATTATCATTCCTCACACAATCTATCCATCGTTTCTTTGGTCTTTCTCTCCCTCTCCATCTATCACCATTATTAACTAATTCACATTATGAACATAGTGTGATTTCTCAAGGTAGTAAAAAGAAAAGAAGAAGAGACGTTTGTCGAAAAGCAATCACTGATAGAATACTTACAGAATGCTTCCAAAGCATCAAAGAAAAATAAATCGTAGCAAACGCCTAAAACACTTTACATCAAACAGATCTTACACAACGCTAGAATTATTATCCTAACAGAAAATGTGCGTAAATACGAACTAAATTCCTTCCTCACACAGCGTATCGATGCAAAAACTATCTCGTGGGCCCCGACACTAACCGTCGATACTTAACAATTTATCATTCTTGTATCTCTGTGTGATTACAATCTTAGTATTTTAATAACGAATGGAAGCCGCTACTGGGTAGCGCCTCGAGCGATGCTTCTTTTTTTTCTCTCAATAGACCAGCGGCTTTTATTGTTATTGATTGGTAGTCGATAACGTGACGTCATGTCTCTTTATCGGTTGGAGAGTGGGAATGGGGTCTTTAATATAGATATGAGCTGGTTGTTTTTAGAGTGAAGTTAATTTTAGATTTTAACATTGATTCGGAGCATTTTTGTTGCTTGCCTAGGAATAAATATCTTAGCAACAAGCGTTGCGTGTGATCATAATTTATATTATATTCAACTTTCCATAAACACAAACACAAAAATTCTTAAATGGCTATTTTTCAGTATTGTTTACTTTTTTTTTACGCACAGGGCATGCATAAGGTTACTTTATTCATTAATACCACTTTTCACACTAAAATCATTCATTAGTAATTTTTAATGCTTAAAATTAAACTTTCATTAAACTGCATATCATTTATTATTTACAACTACAAGAATTACTAACCTATAATTGACTTTAAATAAACTAATAATAAATCATTAAAATTATTTACGACCCGATCAAAAAAGCATTAACCCTAAAACACGCACGGGTATTTTATTCCTCAAAAATAACAGTATAATATAAATTTTACCAAGTATATTATATCAGGTGTATAATTGTCGGTTGTATAGCATATAATAGTGTATAATTACGACACACGTTCATTAATGTGTTACTATAATTTAGTTTAATATGAGACTAATTGAGCTATCGTTACTTGAAGCTTTGATCGACATGAGAACCGATCGCTTTTATTATACAGTGTTTGAACTAATTAAATACTTGTTTTTTTTTTGTTTTACTTGTTCTTTGGTAATAGTGCTTTTAGTTTAAATGTAAGCGATTCCCATAGTTATGATTTTCTTACAAACACACAAAAGTATTAAAAGATTGTTAGTTTTACACGTATTTTTTTTTTCTAATCTAGAAGTTTTGCTCTTGAACCATATTATTATATTTTTTTTTTATTACGAAAAACCATGTCGAAGTAGAACATACTGCATTATTCAATATAACTAATCACTCTATCACTTACTACAGCACTCAATTAACCAAAGAAAAAGCCTTAAGCCAACTATAATAACTTTAACAACCTCACCGACAAACATAATTAGGTATAACTAAACAAAACACTTCACATATCACAATCGCACATACACACACACACACAAACACACTCACATACACAATTTAATAGACAACAAAATAAATATAAAATATAATGCAAACTAATAATGTGCATACAAAAAACGGGATAATAATTTTGGATCGTGAGAACGCTGAAGTGAAAGTGCTAACTATTTTAGTATTACGATTACGAATGTGTGTAACAATAAAAAGTGGTGCCATATTGGCTGTATCGGGTTCCGTACATAAAATTTTATTGTTATTTTTACGCTCGAGTTTTGAAATTATGTGAATATGGGTTGAAAAGTCGTTAATATAGACGTACTGGCATGACTAAATAAATACGTATTGGTTATTATAAAGAAAAAACTAAAAATATCGTGAAATTTCATAAAATATGTTCTAGAATCAAAAATTCGAAGATGACATCGATAAAGCAGTGGTGACCTAGTGATGGTAGCCCCGACTTACAAGCAGTAAACCATTAGTTCGAACCCAGACAGGCGCATTACTTTGTGTAATTTATTTCATCACCGCTGCCCTCAAAAACGGTGAAGGAAAACATCGTGAGGAAACCGGCATGTTCTAGAACTAAAAATTTGAAGACATGTGACATCTACCAACCCGCACTGGGCCCGCACTCCCTCTCATTGAGAGGAGGCCTGTGTCCCAGCAGTGGGAACATTATAGGCTGATGATGATGATTATGTGACATCAGCAATGATTCCCCGTGATGGGTTGCAGCCTATTCCCTTTCATAGAGAGGATAGTTGTGTCCCAGCAGTGTGAAAATTATAGGTGGATATGTTGGTAATAGAGATCGCAAGTAGGCTGAGGGCTCAGGATAATTAAAAGCAATATAATTTCTCTAAGAGAGGTCAGGCAAGCGTCGATCTGCGTAAAACTAGTAGCTTGCCATTTTGCAGAGGAGCTAACTATCGTACTTGTAAGCTTATTATTAACTCATAAGTAATTTAGCTTCTTAGCTAAGTAAAACCAAGTAACTAACCAATACTAAGAGAGGCAAATATTGAGCGATGTATTTTGTCAGACTTTTTTAATAATTTTAAATGCAATATACTATTAAATTAATTAAAAAAACAAAATAAAGATTAAAATTTAAATACAGTCGACATTTGCCTAGCCATCTCCAACTATGTTAAGGAAAATATTTTATGTTGTTGTGGTTTCAAATTTTGTGCAGAAAAAAAACAAAATGGCAGAAGATCTCCAGAAAACTTCTCAACACGTAATAATAATATAATTTCCGTAAGCAATCACGGATCATGAGCAGTAATCAGACAACCTGTCGCTTTGTAAAGGTGAGGACAGAACAATGTAATGTGTTGCGTAAAGTAATCGTGTATCACGTGCTTAAAGGGCACCAGTTTTGACGTTTTTTATGGGAGTTTCATTAAAGGGTTAAAAAAACTTTTGTAATTATTTTTCTTTGGTTACATTTTTTCAGAATGGTTATTTTCTTTTACATCGATCGGTAACCTAAAAAAGATTTTTTGTTCGTTTTTTTTTGTGGCTGGGTTTTTTCGAAATGTTTTTTTTTTTCATGATCATGGAAAAAAAAAAACAGTTAAGTAACAAGTTAAGATACAATCGCGAAAAGTAGGCATCTCTCGTTGAATGTCATCTTAGTCTAACTAAACTAATACTCGTACTATTATAGTTTATTTGTATGTCACGACTCACGCCATAACTATTAGCATCAAAGGATTGAATACTAAATTCAAAGCGATACTCGAAAGCTCCAGCTACACAACAAAATGACATCGAATTAGAATTTCCACAAACAATAAACATTACAAACAATCATAAATATACACCATTAATTATAAATTTATACTAACAAAATAAGTCAATGCACGCATAGAAATCTAAAACTCTGCACTAATTACATCACATATTTGATGTTTATTATAAATATAATGTTAATCTACATATACATTTCAAATCGTTTAAGAAATCGTCAGAATCTAGCTTTTGAAGAGATCGTCTTCCCTTAGATGCACACTTACGTAGAGGTATAGTGTATGTATGAGGTGACCTCACGCACACAGAGACCGGTCCACCTGCCGCGATCTATTCGTGCTCACTGTCACACGTTAAGGCGTAGATACACTACAGCCTAGTGTATAGTGTAGGAATATTTTTTTAATACGCTAATAATATGGAGTTCAAGCTAGGACATACATTTTTTCTACCATAGAAAAATGTAGTAAAAATGTATAGGAGTGTTGATTAATGAGACACGAAACTTGTATGACCATAAATTGTTTCTAACTTTTATAACTACAATAAAATCAGCACACTAATAATGGCATGATCATCATTTAAAACTGCTCCAAATAAATCTCACCTGCCAATAAAAAAGCCAATTTTCCGACACGATATCTAAGCTAATGAAACATCGGATTCTACCAAAAACTAATTATATGCAAGGCAATAAAAACAATAAACCCAGTGTGGCAACACTCTAAGCTAAACTCTGACATTCCACTCACACACGCACCCGATCGAGCGAGTATGGCAACACATCACCTGTCGACTCGACCGCGACCTCCCAACCAGCCACTACGTTATTAATATTGGTCAATACACTCACACCAATACAACTAACTAACTATAAAACCAACCGTATCATTCCAAACACAGAATTCAAATTCAAACGCAACGAATTTTCATTCAATATGATTCTACATGCACACATATAAACCAAAGGTGTTGGTTGCGCGTGTGTGCACGAGACATCGCTTTTGAATGGATACAGTTATTGCTGGAATAGCTTTGAGCTCTATTTAACTGAAATTAGGGTTCGTATTAGTTCGTACTAGGAAGTAAGATTGGATAGAGCACAGCGAAATGTAGCTCTGAGGTCGTGGGAGCTCGCCCGAGCGGCGATTCGGTTAGTTATATTATTTTCGAAGATGTAACGGTATGAAATTTTTGATAACATATTTAGGTACAATATATTTGACGTATATTATTGTTTATAGCAGCCATTGTTATTAATTTCGCGTTGTAATGGCCAAAAAAATAAAAAAAGTTTTTGTAGCTTCATTTTTATTATTTATGCACTTGCAGATATTTTATTATAATATTAAAAGTAATGATTAACATATAAATGATTTATAACGGTTTGCTTTAATTGTTGTAAAACTTAAAAGTGAAAATAAAAATATTGTGTTATTTAAATGTGGTATATATGAGACTGAATTGGTTTTAGGTGTTGCTAGAAAGCTCTTAAATTAATCCTGTAAAATTATTTCGATAAAATTCACAAAATTAGACCTAGTTAATGTTGGCTAGATTTTATTAAATGCAATAAAATTAGATATTGAGTTACTGAACAAATTAATAAAATAGATTTAAAATAAATGGCTACACATTTTATATCAAAACACAAATTAAGTCTAGATACATTTTAATAAAATGAGGAGATTTAAATGTTGATATCATAAATAATATATTTTTACGGTGACTATTTTATTTTAAATTAGGGCAAAAATAGCTAAAAAAAATAATATTTGATCATTTTAATGTCTTGGCCATTTCTGCATTTTCTTTTTGACTTTTGGCATTGCAAAGATCAAAATTCCGATTATATTAAAGCTATATACAATATTTTTTGTTTGCAGTTTGATTGCAACTTGCACTACGCATGACCTAATATTATAATAATGTTAATGAATTAATCATTAAAACCATACATTCGTCTTGGGCAAAAATGAGTAATTAGAGTAAATATTACTTCATATTTTATCAGGCAGTTTTACATTTATCATCAATAATCACTTTAGCTAAACTGGCATATGAAATGATCATAAATAAAGTAAAATCTGGTGCAAGATCAGCACAACCTACATTAATTAATCTTGGGAAGTTAGTGCAATTTACAAAACTTGTATTATCTTCCCAAGATCATTGACTTACCAAATCCAATAGTAAACAATCATCAATCCATAAGATATGACTCTAAACCGAATTAAATCAATCTAGTTTCAACTTTTGATCTCACCGCGAACTTTCGCCTAATCATACTTAAAAATTAACTACATAATACACTTTTTACATATATTGATTAATAATATAAAAATATTAATTAAGGTTTATAAATCATAATTGACTACGCGAAATAATTACTTTAATTGTATCATAATTATATTTTGATTAAGTTGTTAGTGTTGTATGGAGACTCGCGGTAACTTGAAAGATTTTAGTTTTAGTTTAGAGCATAATTTAGTTTTAACGGATGTTGTTTTAGCTTTTTTTATATTTTAATTGATTGTAAACGAGCATACGGCACACCCGATTTTTTGTTATTAAATGCAGTTTTTTTTTTTGAGTTTAGTTATAACGTTTTTAGTTTTAGTTTTTTATGATTTTAATTTCAACGAGGTTGGTATGTTTGTCTGTTTATTCATTAGAGATAGTGGGTATTACTTGCATGTTATTTATACAGTTATTGAAGAGTTAATAGGGTTATATAGAACCAGTTATTATGTGGTGTATGATTGTTGACGATAAGTTTAGCGGATGATTATTTTATTGGCACAATTAGAGCTAAGGAAAGATTTTTTGCAATTTAGAGAAAGTCGTACTTAATGCTTTTTTAATCAATCCTATTACTTGAATACCAAACTCGTTGATTTAATGCTAATATTTCTAGCTAAAGAGGTAAATAGTGGTTCATTAAATTGATGATTTGTGTACATGAAGAAGATCGATTATTTATTTACTGTCAAGTTATTTCTTTACCTTGTCATGTTATAGTTTCAATTAATAGTAAAAAAAATACCATTGTTTCAATTTCAATCCAAAAAAAAATATCATGTCGAAAAACGTCAAATTAAACGAAATGTCAAAACTAAACGTGAGGAATGTATGATAGATCTAACATTTGACATCATTGACAAAACTATTGCCATCATCGATCATTGGCTATTTGTATATCGTCAAATTATTTGCACATGAAAGGTCATAGGATCAAGTCCTGATTACCTTGTTATTAACTTGAGTCATACCTTTTTGGTTTGCATTTTTCCGTAATTACTATGGCCAATGAATTAAAGATAATTGTGTTTTTTAGGGTTCCGTAGCCGAATGGCAAAAAACGGAACCCTTATAGATTCGTCATGTCTGTCTGTCTGTCTGTCCGTCAGTATCACAGCCACTTTATTCCGAAACTATTAGGACTACACGGCTGAAACTTGGTAGGTAGATGTATTCTGTAAACCGCATTATGATTTTTGTACAAAATTTAAAATTTAAAAAGAATTTTGTAATTTTGAAAGATAGACACTTCCAAAGTAGTAAAAAGTGTGTGTCCCCCCCCTCTAATTTCTAAAGTAAGAGGATGAAAATTCTGAAAAAAATATGGGGACATCCCCATATTTTTTACGTTCTACATAGAACGTAAAAAAAAACTTTCAACGAAAATTGGTTTGAATAAGATTTGATATGTAGTTTTTGAGATATGGGACTTTTTCACCAAACTGCAGCAGTAACTTTGTTTTTCATTAACTTACTATGAAAAACTAATTTAGTTTTGCGGTTGAGTGAAGGTTTACTAATGAATGACCGTTCAAAACATTGTTATTATATTGTTTGGGGCTATGGAACCCTGTGTGCGAGTAAGACTCGCACTTGGCCCGTTTTTTTATGTAAACTTTGTGATTTGCATACTTTACTTTAAATATTGAAATGTTGCAATAAAAACAAATATTGATACAACTATTCTGCCTACTTTTGATTTGTAATTAACACTTTGCAATTATAAATATTCGCACCCACAGTAATTATCCGCATTTAATAATTACTCGAAAGCCTTGAACGAACACTCCAACTTAGATTGCAAAATTAACATACTTTAAATCAAATAAACTAACTGATTAGACATGAATGTTTAATTAGGCAGAAAAATAAACACGCTGTTTTTTTTTTTTTTGAAATCGTATTTATGTTTAAGATAACTGGTATTACATTAACACTGAAAACAGAACGTTTACCATGATTGTGTACTATTTGATTTGTGTTCCTGTTTTTTTTTGGTAAACAGGCTTCAGTGTTAATGATAGTGTAGTGGCCATGCCAGTTAAAAAATTATGACTTGTATTGCTTTTTATTATTTTGATGCTCACGAATTTTGCAGGATATAATCTGGCGTAGCTTCCGATTCCTAGTACAAAAGACATAAACGCGTAAGGGACACTGGCGGGCCACGCAATAGTCTTAGTACTCGCGGAGTGAACTCAACGTAAATTCGATGGTCTTTAAAATATATGGACCAAAATCCCATGAAACGTAATCGATACCGTCAAATTATGTGCACAAGAATTCCCTACAACAATATAAATAAACGTACCCAAGTTGCAATGTCCTAATCCGTGGTATATCGGAGCTATGGGCTGACAAAGTATGCAAAAATAAAGTTTTTGACTTGGCATTTTTACATCTGTGGTGCCAAAATAGTCATGCTGTTGATTGTTTTATGTACCAACATCATAGATGCCATAAGCAAAAAATATAATACAGTGTAATAACGCTAATATCATCTAAGACGTCGTTGGTACATAATACAATCGATAGCATGACTATTTTGGCACCAAAACTGAAAATAACAAGTCAAAAAATGAATTATTTGCATACTTGACAGCCCATATCCCCGATATCTCACGGATTAGGATGTTGCAAATTAGGTACGTTTATTTAGATAGTTCTTGGGATTTTTTGTGCACACAGTTTGCCCGTATCCGGGTGAACTATGACACGATCTCCTTTCTTGTTCGAATTGATGTTACGTTTAAGTAATACTGAAGTAAACATAAACATCACACCTGTATCCCTAAAGGGTTTGAGATATGTGTACCTAACGGTTCACATACCTTTCGCCAGTTATGTTTAAGTCCCATTTGATAAGGGGCGCGCCTATTGCCATCAAATGGGCATACATCCAGACTCCGTGGCTGCTACTAAGAAATTGCTAAAGGAAAAACCCAATAACACTCAGCCCAAACTGGGAATCGAACTCGGGAACTCATACTCAGCAGTAGCGCTCTAGACCACTAAACAAAGGGACAGTAAACAGTTCAGAGGGGACTGTTAGCTCGATTAATTTGAAGAATAGGCATTTGAAGAAACTATTGCCGTTGCGCTGCGACCGACCAAGCCCCCGTAAAGTGTAAAAGGGACAACTGCAAAAATCGTGACCAAAAGACGTTTTGTATTCCGCTGTTTTCTTCTTCAAATCTAAACTGATCTAATAATTTTTATATCAAAATTTTGAGGAAAAGTATATCTATGCTTCTATTATTTTCTTTGGGCTATTTTTTCGGGTTTTTGGATTGTCATAATTATTTAAGTGATTATGTTTTGAAAAAAAAGGAAATGATAGGGGCATGTATTACTAAGACCTAGTTTTTTTGGACAAAAATCATTGCTCTGGACGCATTATCCACGAAGAAAACAGCGGAATACGTTTGTATGGAGAAAGGCCCACTAGAGTCCCCTCTTAAGTAAGTTCATTTATTCACTAAATGACTCTTTCCATACAATAACCGGAAAAAGTTTACCCATCCAATCATCCAACCCGCCTGATTCAAAAACATTTACCACCGTACACAAGTAACGCTATAACGGTGCTTAAGTGCTGCGGGTGCAAACAGCAGTGTATTTATTGAATAGTTAACGTTTCTGTTCGTTTTGTGTACTTAGCTAATGACTTGGTCGGCTGTAGAGCTATTGATGTTGTTAGTGAGGTATTAGGTTGTCATTGTACGTGCTTAGGGCGCGTTAATGAGCTGTAGGTAAATTTTATGTTTATTGTTAGTAGAAGTTTCTTTTAAGTGTTAATATTATTATTTTTAATTCGTAATTATCAAATCTATAACGTTAATTCTATTCTAATAATCCATGACCTATAATGTATAAATGTATGTACCCACTTATATTTGCACGCCACACTTGGCAGAATGTGATGATACCAATATTTAACACAAGATCATATAATGTACCATATTCTGACAAATAAATGATTATGATTATGATTAAGACCTAATCATCATCTGCCTTGCTTTTTCGCAACGTTGGGATTACCTTCAATGGATAATTGAATTTTTGAAAAATCAATATTTCTAGCCAGGAACCGAACCCGTTGATTTAAAAAAAAAATCACATAATCTATTATTACATCTTTCGATAGCGTCGCTACTAAGGATCAAATTCTAGGAAAGAATGACATGTGCAAACCTGAAGCCTTTTTTTTTTTTTTTTGCGGATGGGTTATCATCAAATGACTTCTCCCGCTCTGGGCGGAGCGGGAGGGAGTGTCAGACTTGTACTGACTAAAACCCACCCATGTTCCTTCTTCGCCCTTTGTGTTCCAGGGCCGCGGTATCTCTTTCGAACAACCCGCAGCCCTGACAGGCATCGGCCCTTTCGGACCCCTTCCGGTTTGCTGACATCTCCTTGAGGCGCGCGTGGAACACGTACGCGCCGTCGACACGGCCTGTCGTCATGAGACGGACGGACGGTGAGCTAGCCCATTACTCACCGTCCACAGGCTCGCGCCTTCGGTGACCGGGGGCCACTGGTTGCCCCCCGACGCCCGGGGCGTCTCCCGCGGCGGCTGGGACGTGAGGTTCTCTACCTCTCACGTTCCTTCTGCGAAGCAAACCTGAAGCCTTGGTTGGTCTTCCATACCTTTTGAAAATTAATCGAATGTCAATTTTAACTAATGTTCATTATAGTATTAAGCAATATCAAAAAAGATTACTGTCAATATTGATACTAATAAGGCTCACAGTTTCACATGGGAAATAACGCTTTTGAAGCAAATTGCCTCTAAATGCCAGTCTCACTTATAAAACATTTCAAAACCTTTAGGCCTAATGACGAATTTATTACTCGGCCTTCACTAAGAACTAAATTAATAACCATTCATTTATCACCTTGCAAATTCAACACATTTGATAAAAAACTTAATGAAAACCTTGGTTAAGTAAAATGAACTTTGATATTACAGAGGTAAACTTTATATTAGATTGTCTAAATTATACAGTCGTTGGTCTTGACAAATTTAATGTTAAGTTGCCGGCGATTCGAGCACCGAGTGATTTGATTACTGATCGATGTATTGGTTTCTATAGAGTTGGTAATACCACTGCGAAAATACCTTTTAAGTGAAAAAAAAGATGGAATATTTACGATACTATCTTCTTTATTTATTATTTACACATTTATTTATTATTTTTCAGAGATTAAAGCACCTTTTACTGCTTTTCATCACTATTTAATGAAAGGCACAAAACTGAAAAAGTAAATTCCCACTCAAAAGCATATTATACGTTTCTACAACACTGTAAAAGTATGAAGCCTTCTTTTAAACCACCCCGGTATAATAATCATGAAAGAGGCACCGTGACATCTGAAAAGACCACCCTTGGAACCCAGAGGCAAGAACACCTGGTGATAAGAACAAGAAACTAAACACAATATTTATTTAAATAAACAAGCCATTTAACAACTCCAGAGAATTCGTAGCGAAGTTGCGATAGGCGTCGGGTGACACTCGTGAAATGCGAAATCAGATAGTTACAGCTTTTTGCTCGAGTGTACCGCTCGTGCGCACTTTTTACTGTGACTGTACAAGTGTTGCGCAGTTCCAACCTGGAGATTTTGTTTGTAGATGTACTTTACAAAGAACTTGTGAATAGAAACGCTGGAGGTGGAACTGAAATTACTTTTATATTGATTTTGATAAACGTATAGCATAAAAATATCAGCCTAAAGCTTTCCCACTGCTGGGTCACCGGCCACGTGAGAGGGACTTGGCAATAAACCACCACGTGGGCCCAGTACGGTAAAATTTTGGTTTGGTATGACTTCGATTTCCTAGGTTCTAGGCATGTGGTTTCCTCAGGAATATTTTTTCAGCATTTTGAGAGAAGCGGTGATGAAATAAACAAAACAAATTACAATGCCTGAAACCACGGACCTACGTCCCTAAGTCATGGCCGATAATACTCGTCTTGCCACAAATAGAGATGTGGAAAACTTAGACCAGTTCCAAAACAAAGCGACTAGAAATCTTGGGAACCAGAAAAATCTTTGAACCCAGCAGTTGACAGACAATTTACAAAAGAAAACCTGTGTTTTCTATCACCCTTGGGCAGCACAATAGAAATAGACACATAAAGCGACCCCCGCCGACCAAAGACTTTTTTGTCGCACAGCTGGACACAAGAAAACGCTCGGAAGCAAAGCGATTTCATTGATCGCAGGCAGGTAGACAGCATGTTATACGTTGTTACACAGTTGAAAGAAAAAGTCGATAGTCTGCGGGAGACCTTTTTTTGTGTATTGATTTTGTAGTACACGAATCAACTTTGTACCCCAATGAATAATGAAGGCAGACTCAAGCAGTCCTATGCGTACATTATTTGCAATTATTTTTTTTACTCGTACGTATCACTATTTGCAATTATGTTTTTTCAAACTTACGCATCTGCTCGAAAATACTGTGGAAAGAGTGAGTAGCTTTTTTTTTGTGAGAATTTGGGATGTTGACTAATAGTGTGGAAGATGAGCCACAGTGACCAGAACACTGATGAAGTTGGGAGTAATAACTCCGAAAAAGCTGAAATCACACCTGCTTGGTAGGTATCATTTTTTCTTCTTAGATGAAACTTGTTTTTATTCACAGAATTCGTTTACTAACTAAGTCCCATCGATTTTATATTCATTGTGCCTCGTGCATCCACCAGAAGATTGTTGATAGTAAACTAGAAATTCATGAATTTCCTTCGATATTATTCAACCAATCCACGTTCATTCATCAATACACCACCGTGAATTTCTTTGTTTCATCGTCATCTTTATTATCTTTAATTCATTCGATATTAATACGCCATAAAACTTTAAATCACTCGATTTAAACATACGATTCGTCTAAATTTATACTAAATGTCGCAATGATAATTCACGACCATCTCTAGCTATAACTCTTCGTACATGTTACCTTGAAATTTGTCACCTTTATGTGAGGGGGTTAGAGTTGAGAGTTGTGTAACTTGTGTAAAATAAGTGCTTATTTGAAAATTCCTAACACGGCAGAAATTAAAATACAATGCTACCTTGGTATAGTTGAATGTGTGACGTCGGCGAAGTTGAAAGCCGGTGGACGACGATATATCCTTCAATGTAAGGATTAGGGTTGGCGAAATTTTTGCACGATATTTTATGGGCTTTTATTTTTTTCCTTAGTTACTAAAGATACCTCCTGCGGATGACTATCTTATTTTGGCATTACAAAAGCGAGCGAGATAAACATACGAATTACCGAATCGAAATCAACTCGGAGTGCTGGAGAATAAGGAGTCAGGATCGGTTGTATGTTATACCTATCGGAAAAACTTATTCCGAAAAATAAAGCATCGCAACCTGTTTTCAGCACAAAATATAATTCTTTGTTTCGATAATTATCTAAGCTTTTATTGATCTTTGACCAAATGAAGCTTTGAAGAATAAGCCAGTCAATACTTATGCAACTTGTTAAAAATGTGGTCTATTTCACTTGATACACCTTGGGTTTTTAGTGAAACATGGAACTTTTGGCGCTCGAAAGAGAGATTGTATTAAAAAAAAAAAAAACAGTATAAACGTAGGCGATTTAAGTCTAAATTGACACACCCACTTAAAGTCATTGCCTTCGACAAAAACTTCAAATTCTGCTTTCCCCACACTTGAACATTAATTAAAACTTAGTAAACCCGATTTCAATGCTAAAATAGTCACGTAAAGGTCGATCCTATTGAATTAATTTCAATTGTGTTTGTATGCATTGAAATTACATTTTATTTTTGCTTCTTCAATAGCCGCAATAAAAATAACCGCAGTCAAATGTGGTTTGCAGCCTTTGCGGTTTTTAATATCAGTTTATCAAACTTCGTAATTGGTTGAAAGACTTCTGAAGGTGTTATTACACTTCCACTGAGAACATCACCACCTGGTCTTTCTAACGGCTTGGCAGTATTTTTATGACTTTGTCCTGGAGTGTAAATGTGGTGTGTTCTTCAAAAGATGGGGCACTTAATATCGTGTTCTACGTGTCCTATTGCTTGTTAATAACAGGAACTGATAGACGCTACTGAACTGCGCCTAACTAGTGGCTCTGGGCCGACACAATTTAAATTGCCATCGTCGCGGTAAGAAGTAAAATATCATATATAGACAGAGTGTAAATGTTTTCTTTTTTAATCAAGTTTTCCTAATTCAGTAATTTAATTTTTTACTAATTAATTTATTAACGAATCATTTATGTTAGACAAGAGTGCAATCGTTATTTTTACCACTTTTTTTATTAAGTCTTCATCCTCATCAAGTAAAAAAGATACGCACTAACCTATTTTAACTTCTTCATGCTAAGCCCATACCATTCAAGTTTCGGGGACAGTCGATTATTATTCCTCATTGATGACGACAATACCATCTTTGCTTAGACAATTAGTATTAGCTTCCACGTAAAGGCCAAAGAAATAAAATTAATTCTATTTGTTTTCAAATACTCCCAAATTGCGTGCATAGAGTAACTTATTGGTATGTATGTGTTTTGGATGTCATAAAACAGTGAAAGTTTACGGTGTTTATTGAGAGCCGAATTTAAATAAAATGTAGCAACTAGGCCTTAATGATGTTGATTGGCTTAATTATGTGGCATATGTAATGAGAATGAAGGTCGTTTACTTTTATGGCGTACGCGGAAAGCTAAGTGGTTGTACAAGATAATAGATGTGTGGTCTTTTGAGAAGAGGCCACCTGTCTTTGTGTGTAGCTATTGCAGTTTTTTTTTAAGTGAAACTTCTTATGCGACTTCCAACAAGGTTGCGTTAAACGTTTAATGCTACCATGGAGGGGGAATAGAAAGAGACAGAGCGAGAGTGAATGAACCTGAACCTCCTCGAACGCATGCGTGTAGTATTACGAAGTTTCACTTCTTCCGCGCGGAGGGACTCCACGCACTATTTTTTTTCTTATGACGAGTAACAGTAGAGTATAGAAGTAGAAGACATGCTGCGCCGACCCCAAATAAATTGGGATAAGGGTATGAAAAAGATATGGTAATTTTTGAGGTAGAAATGTGAGATACATAGTTTTTCCATGTAAATTAACAGAAATACAGTTTTCATTTAAGATTAAGTTTGTCATTACAGCGTGTTGATTGTCGAAGCACAGATCATGATAATTCTTCTGGCCTCATCCCAATTGATTCATACAATTCTCTATTACTCGTTATCTCATATTTCATCTCCTCCCTTACCATACATATTATTATCATCCTTCACACAGTCAGAGATGAGACCAATAAATTCGTTTTTGGAAACGATTTGTGTAGTGTGTTTTTACGGAAAAGGTCTATTTAAAACTAAACCAAAAACGACCTGGCATTCTTTGACCATAGACGAGTATAACAAATCGGACTCCTATCTGACTGCGAACCCCTCAGTGCGTTTTATACAGGTGTACGTCATTAAAATTACAGATTTTTGCTTATTACAATACACAATTTTCAGCTACATTACATTTTACTGAAATAAAATCATCATATTCAGGTTTACAACGCGCTGGCCAAAGGCTGCGTAAAATTACACAATGTAGTTTCCAGTTTAAACTTAAGTATAACCTAAAACCATATACTACACTGCACTAACTACCAAGTATTAACTACTAATGTTCCCGACGACAAATAACAAGCTCATCACTCGAAGTTATACCATCTGATAGCCACAAATGGTTTATTTTCCAAGCATATAATGTTCGCGCATAGTTGTTATTTATTAGATTCATGCATATTATTTGTTAGATTCACCATAAGAATGTAAGGTTATCAGAGAGATTTATGTGTTATGTGCTTCTAAACGGTAAAGGTAGGTTTCCGTAAGGCTCGTACCTGTTATTATGTATTGCAGCTATGTAGTGTTATAATCTTGTTTTTCTAGTATGCACGACGACCAGTCAAGCCTAACATAACCAGTTTATAAGGATCTCTCTTTGTACGGAAAAACCATACAAAGCGAGGCCATATTATATTAGAAATTATATAGGGTGATTGGTACTTAGAGGCCGATACTTTAACGCGTGATTGTAGTCACGATAACAAACAAATTTCCAAAAACTTTTTTTTTTATAGTCTTTCAGTTTTATCACAATAACACAACAGCCGTATGAAATTCGCGCGCGCGCGTCTGTGACCTACCGGCTGTTAGTTGCGGGACGCGCCGTTCTGTCTCATTACTATCGTACCGTGCCATAGATCACCAGCGCGCCTCGCAACCCCGAATTTCATACGGCTGTTGTGTTATTGTGATAAAAACTAAATGAGTGTAAAAAAATGTGTCTCCAGGAAAGTTGTGTGATATCATGAGTACAATCACGTGTTTAAGTGTAAGTCACTAATTACCAATCACCCTGTATAGCTTGATGTGTCGCTGTATGTAGGATATCGTAATTTCTTGCGATGTATTTCGTAATTTCTTATTTTTTTATGGAAGTGAATTTGTTATTTATAGGTATTATGAAAAAAAGACTGAGAAATAAACCCCCCTTGGAAAAAGGCTTTAAGACTTTCAATTTCGAATCTAGCCACATGAAAATAAAACTAATTTTTACGCAAAGCTATTTATGAAACAGCCGTTAAATGTTTGCAAGATTAAAATAAATTTATTAGCGCAACTTCGCAATCCTGTTGGTTGTTTCAACGTATTTAGAATTTGTGTCTTCCTGTTTAGTAATTTTGTAATGTTATCTACAATTGTAATGAATAATAACAATATGGCTCTCGTTAGGCGGTTGGATCAAGGGCCTGATTCAGAACAGAAGGCAGTACTCCTCGATACGGCCGCAATGTGTTGATGTTCCTCTGGTTGGTCTCTAGAGCCAATTTTTTTAATATTTTTATGTATTTTTTTTTAATGACATATTTAAAAATGTGTATAAAAGAGAATGAAAGGAAAAATAATAATAACCCGTGAATGGATATTACTCCCTATTTAATAAAAAAAGCTTTATTCATCCTCTCCTTTTACGATTTTTTTATTAAAGCGTCAACCCTAGAACCGCGCGTGCGGACACGCGGCAATTTGTAAGCGACGTCCGCGCAGCTTTCCCGATGCGAGCCAAAGAGGATCAATCTACTCCATATCGATGTGTATCGCCTATTGCTATTGTGGCTTCTATGAGTCTATGTGCGCCTAGTACAATTTATGAGTTATGTGTGGTATGAGTAGCTCGGCGGGTATGTTTGCTGACTTATGTTTGATGGTGAATTTGTGACTGTTTTGTCATTTATATTGGTTGTAACTTTTGGCCTTAATGAAAATACCAGCTTTTTACTTGTCTAATATCGTATGTGTTTAACAGCAACACTGTGACAGCCTAAATGTAACCACTTTATCGTTTAAATATTTTAATTTTCGAATTCATCTACTGTAATGAATATAAAGAATAATGAGTTCAACGCAATTTTGGAAAATTTGCAGTAGGTACACCAGTATGAAAACGTATAAAAAATATTATCACATCAACGCTAAACTCTTGCCAGACATGTTAATTAGAGAATGGGATTAAAGTTCTTTCTGAAATGTAAACAGCGCTACATGTACATTCAATATACACATTCAACCAAAATAAAAGCTAGACAAATATAGTTTTGTATAGCAAATGTTTTCTACTCCACTCAAGTTTGTCTAATTCAATCATTTACTAATTAATTTACTAACGAATCATTTATGTTAGACAAGAAGTGCAATCGTTATTTTGACCACTTTCTTCCTTAAGTCATTCACCCTGATCAAGTAAAAAAGCTACGCATTAGCCTATTTTAAACAAAGCAAAAAAGCACTTTCAGGCCTCTCACTTAGGTAACAGCGTTTAATAACACTGGCCATCCAACATTTTATCGTCAATAAAAGCTATCGAAACAATAGCGAGTGTGATCAGATTCTTAATCGATCCATAACGATTGCAAATCGATACATACGAAATCGAATAGGGATCGATATGCGCCAGCGACGATTCGCGCGGAATATTCCTTTGTGAATATTGAGTTATTGAGATCAATGCCAATGAAGTTTGCATATTTTAATGGATGGATGGCGCTTTTAACTGGCTCCGTCATTGTTACAGTAACACACAGTAATATTTACTAATAAGGCCTAGGCCTTTAATGTTCCTGCTTCTGAGAGACAGGCCTCCTCTCATTGAGAGGGAGTTGGAGCTGTAATCCACCCCTCGGGCCCAGTGCGGGGTTCGCGGCGGCCCTGCAGTCCTTCTAGAATACTTTAGTATCTTCATGATGCTTTTCTTCGCTGTTTTAAAAGTAATGGTATAGAAATAAATCACACAAAGATCGCTCCACTGGGCTGGGTTCGAATCCACCACCATAAGTTGGGTCTGTTATTATTGGGCTATCACTGCTCATTAAAATTAACAAAGTGAACTGAAAAACTAGAAAAGCAGTTTTTCATTTCTTCAGTAGCGAACGCAACTAACATTTTGTTATTACAAACAAAAATTACATAATAAAAGCCAAAAGTACTTATATACGCACTAACCGTTTAGAGTGCCACCTTTATACTCCACTTAAAACTACAAAATGTTTACGACTGGTCAAGTAGTAGTATTAGGTAACAAACATACGCATCCACAATAATATAAGAATTATTTCAAACAAGAATGATTGACGTAAAACGAAGACCATAATGGTTTGGGCAGAATAGTGATGCACGTTCCGATCCGATAATTTACAGTGTCGATACAATTCGATACGATATTCGGATGTTAAGGATCGATACAAAAGATATACACCTTATTTTAAGGTTTGATACAGTGATTCTTTATGTAATATTCATAAGAACTGATATTTCCACCAGAGGGCAAATATAAATGATTCTGAATTTGAATTTGAGAACGATAAATCCTCGCAGCGTTACAAAAGTACCGGTTGACAGAATGATGCGTATTTAATATTTAGAGAATCGATACAAAGACGACCGAACGACCCGAAGTATCGATATAAAAGCAAGAAGTGTCCCATCCCTAATCAGAAATTAAATGTGTTTGGGCAACAGTACTCGATGAGTCTGTACTCGGCATTACAAACCAAACACCAAGTATATTGACCTATTAATCTAGTTAAACTACTTACATAACATAGTCACATGAAGCATAATAAGTGTCCATTTATTTATTTGAAGCGCGCACTCTGCCGTCATCGTCTTTTTTAATTATCACACCTTCATCATCTACCATTGTAATACAAACTTTATCATGTTGACAAGTAAGTTTCTTTTTGCATAATGAAAAGATTCGTTACGTTGTTTTAGTATCGGATCCGAATATACATTTAAATGGTGGCGTTTATACGGATTTGCCAGTTGAATCATCAATGCGTTCACTGGAACGTACGCCGAGTATTAAGTCGAGGCGAGCAGATCTAAATGTAAATGTTTAGCAACACGAATGTAGAATAAGGTTTTTTTTTTGTAAACAAACTTCGGTATTTCTCGAGATCATTTATATACATGACACAGACAATGTTTTTCTATTGACGGCCGGAGTTTGAGTTGCTTGTAAAGTGTAAACAGGTTTGTTTTCAAGTTCTCGATTACTGGATACATTGTAATGTCCTTTACTTCCACAAGCACGCTCCACAACCTATCAAACTAGGCAAAACCAAATAAAGCTGATCTTTCTGTGTACGGGAAGCTCATACAAAGTTAGGTCAGTTTGTACTGGGTATGTACAACTTGATGTGACGCCATGCAGACGTTTGATAATCTATAAGAATGTACCTGTAATCTTTGTAAGAATTCTGGGCAAGTTTCTATGCTGATCTTTGTAAAAGAAGTATATGGAATGTATTGGTTTTATTGCGCTGCGGTTGTTAAAGTCCTCACGCTCTTTTTACAAGGGCAGGCAGATCTAAGATCTAAAACGACCATGAATATACAGTTCACTGGTAACTGCAGTAATGCAGAGAAGTAAGTACTTAGATTTATAGATAAGTATTTAAATACCTACAGCGGTTAGGTGGAATATGGGAAAAGGCTAGGTACAGTTTGTATATTAAAGGAGGTGATTAAATCTGCTAATAGTTAACTGACGTGACGATATGAGAAACTATGGCAAAGACAAACATATTTTTAAGTGCAACAGTGATTTAAAATAAGTAAATTAATAAAATCCAGGCATCTCTTGGGTGCCTTCGGTCGTTTATAGATCAAAATTTGCTCTCAATCAGTCTAGATCAGAATCAAGGACATGCCCATAATGCAGTAAAAATATCAAAATGTTTTTTTTTTATCACTGCTCTATGTGTTACCGTACATATTATTTTTCTAACCACGTCTCTCACAAGATGATCAAATATGTGGCTTAGTCGTTAAATACCCAACTCGTTAAATGCCAAACAGCTTGAAAAAGGGTTAATTCGCTAAATACCTAGTACTGAAAATTTCGATACACACATTTTGACACTAGTTTAATAAATTCCTACCATTTTTAATCAAATTGACAATACCAGTAGGACATAAAAATAACATAAGGTTTCCTATACACGTATTTCGCTTAACCATACTCGCTAGTTTGTTTGCATACCAGTTTACTCGCCCGGTCTGAACGAGGCATTAGCGATTAATATCGGATCGTTTTGCATATCGATACTCGTGTTAAAATCTAAACTGTTTGCGTCAGGATATTTGTAGTAGATACTAACGATGATGTCCACGGTAATGTTTCCATAAACGGGGAGTTTCTCGAAACTTGTATAGCGGAATCGATTCCGAAATCGAGTTGGCGAGCCAATCAAATATTTGATCGGTTCGATGTATGGATAAGGATATTGTTATCGTTTTGAAATTTCTTGTTTTGGTAATTTGATTTTGTGTAGTTTTAAATGTTGATGTTTGTTTTGTATTCCTTATTATAAGATGGCTATGTTTTCTCGTTAGAATTTGAATTTATTGGAACTAAAATTATCGTTGGCATTTAAGCTTCAAATGATAGTGATGATCACACACTAAATAACACAGCCAATCTGAGTGAATGCCACTTGTTCGTTATGTGTATCTAATTATTCAAACACTCATTCTTTCATCATAAACTAAAATAAAAATGTATACTGGCCTAATTTTACATCTCCAAAAAAACATTAAATCCATTAACGAAAAAATTAAAAAACATTAACCACAATTTACTATCCTCATTTTAATATTAGATTAAAACGACGCGTCAAGAACTGGCGTTAAAAAATAAATTGTCATCAAAGATACCAAAATAATCGACTATGCGTGTTCATTTTGAGTGAGCATTGCACTAGAGCTCACTCCATATCATTCCAACCTTATTTACGACTATAAACCGATAAGGCTCAGTAAAGTAAAAGATAAAATACGTACACAGCGTCACATACACTTTGAACTGTGAAGAAAAGGTATATTACAAATAGATTTCTTGGTCAGTCGTTTCAAGGCGTCCAACCGAGGATTGAAATCGTCTAAACGATTTAGGCGAGCGTAGTTATCGATAGAATGTATCGAATGATTACCGTAATGACAATTTATGCGCGAGTCAAGTGGAATATGTAAACGAGGCATGGACAAGTGTGGCAGTCGGCTCATTTTAATAGGACCACCCGTGTGAACTTGGGCTTAGGTGTCGTGATTTGTTTGAATTCGTTTTTCTATGTTTATTGTTCGATTTTGAATGCACTCTGATAGGGTTACCTAAATCTTTCATTATATCGATACGGTTATAATGTTTTCTTATAGAATTTCAAAATTGTGATGTAGTATGGTCGTTCATCGGAGAATTTTTGGAAAAGTTATTGGTATCGGTTTTAAGTTCAGCTCGTTAGAGCTATTTTATTGGTTAAAGCTTAACGTGAGTTATGGATAATGTTTAATTTAGTTTTGTTATACTAACACTGCCGATGATACTTAATCCCAATATTATTTAAACCAGTGAACGTCATTTGAACCCACAATAAGCGTTAAAAGTTATAGAGAAAATTGCCATCATTCTTGTGAAGTCAGTCTAAAAAAATAGCAGAAATGAGAACGATGTGGCTTTCCTGAATTTCGACGACATCTAAAAGGAAACTAGAATTCACACGGAATATAATCTATCTACTTTATATGTTAAATATGGTTATGTAAAAGTTAACCTACAAATAAATTAAGGTTACCATAAACCCTTGAGAAACCTAATCTTAAAAGCGAAGGTACAAATTATTTTGATTACATGCATTTATTTTTTTCGATTGACAAATTGATTGATTCGAATCAATCATTACCACCTTGGTTTGAAGCGTGAAATTGTAACTAACAAATAATTGTTACGGCACGAACTTATTTATCATTTTTGTTGTAACATGACCGCCATTTTTTATTATTTCAAATATAGTTATTAGTTATATCTCTTAAGAAGATCCTTTTTAATTATTTGTGAACATTATTAATCATGATTAGTATCGATTGTCAATCATTTTGTATCGTTTAGAGTTCTAAGTATCGACAGGTAAGTAAATTAAAAATAACGTTAAAGTTTTTATTTCCATGAAAATGAATAGGTGTTATTATATTCTTCTAGTAAAAAATAGTTCCTGTTTATGCATAGGTACTATTCTAAAATGAATATCGAAAATTCACAAACAAAAAATCTGTGATTAAAATAGTAAAAGCTAAACTGCCGTCAAGATAACAAGCTTCTTCTAGGTAAGCTTGTACCATGGTCGACTTAGTCTCTGTCTCTGACCTAGACTAGAGTCAAGAGCAAATCCATCACAAATAAAAAAAAAGAACAATTTCTACTCAATGCTTTTTCCAATAAAACACAAAGAGAATCCATGACGCTTATGAGTAAAAAAAATAATTTTTACCTAAATAATTACGAAAATTTCCATGAATAATTTTTCAGTAGCGACTCTAGACTGTGTCACATCAGCCTGTTCTATTTTTAACTAAACTATTTTAGCCAAATACTTCAAAATCTATCGTTCTCTATAACATAAAAACTTCCACCTAATAAATCTGACACGTCACGCGTCACAAACGCCACAACAAAGTGTCGTGTGAGCTGATGCGTGAAACGCTTACACGGCGGACTAAGCGGCGCTTATACGCCAGTGTAACTCGGATTATGATAGGAATCTCAGTAGTTATGTGATTAATTTGTTTGAAAGTGAATGTTTGTTTGTTATGGTAAACGTAATTTAAAATGCGTTATGCTTACAACCTGTTACGTTATGATTATTTCCTTACATCGCAATTGTGGACATTCTCAATTAAGTAAATAAGTCGTCTTATGCGTAGCTTTTAACTCGCGCTAATCGTAATTTTCACAGTACATTGGTATTTTGCTCGTGGCTAAATAAAAACAACCGCACGGGACCATCTTTAAGGTTAAGCCGTGCTTGTCGAGGTTGGTCCGTGGATAGGTGACCATAATAATTACATACCGTTTTTCACAACCCCGTAAATGGGTAATACGATACCCCTTGGTAAGACTGAATGTCAGACTTTTGGCTTCCGTCTACTCGTAACGACTGTCCAAGATCTACAAGTAACAGCCAGGAACAACGGCTTAACGTGCTTTCCGAGGCACGGAGGAAACTAGGTTTGAAATGGGTGGGCACCCATAGACCAACCTAGGCAAGCGCTTAACCTGTCACTTGATCGGAGCGGCTGTTATTATTTTGCCACTAACTTCAAGTTACTATCAAGCTAGTTTTCACACACTAACCAAGCCAAAATACCACTGTCTAGCTCGCTCATGCCTTAGGATACGTATGCACGCCAACTAATCATGCTATAAGCCAGTTTATCCGGAGCTCTATGAGTACGGGAATTCTATCCCAGCGAAGCGATATTATTCTGGAAATTTAGCTTCATGTGTCACTGTCTGTTCTGATAACATGACGAATGACAGAGGAGTATGGAGAAAAGAGACGTGTTGCGCCGACCCCAAATAAAATGGGACAAGGGCAGGAAGATGATGATGTGTCACTGTCTGTTCTACCATTTTATTTTCAACCACATATTATGAGTCACCTCAAAAAACTTCCACGTTTTCTATAACTCCCAGTCCATTAACAGCGAGATCATAAAACCTGTGATTTAGAGGAATAATTACGAAAATATCGTAACACGTAGATATTGCAATTTTAACCGGAAAACGTCGCCAAGTTGCCTCGGTCCATCGGTTCAAGAGGTTAAGTTGTATATTTGAATATTACGACCATAAAAGTTTGCTAGAGGAATCCACAGAGAGCGAAGCAATAGCGATATTGTTGTTCATAAAACCAAATGATTTTAATAGGTAACCATGGAGTTTCTTGCCGGTTCTTCTCCATAGGAAACGACCAACCCGAACCGAGCACCTTTTTGTCTACGCTTTATAAGTGCCCATGTAGGCCCATCTTTACTTAATATTATAAAGCTGAAGAGTTTGTTTGTTTGCTTGAACGCACACTGGTCCATTTTGGAAAATTCTTTCAGTGTTAGATAGCCTATTTATCGAGGAAGGCTATATATTATCACGCTATAACTAATAAGAGCGGAGTAGCAATGAAAAATGTTGCGAAAATGGGGAAAATTTGACGCAGAGGAAGTTGCGCGGAACAGCTAGTGTAAAATAAAATATTTTGTTTATTTTTTGATTTTGATAAAGATGCTAGCCATGTAGTCTATTGTCAGATGAAGTTTTTTTTCAGGATTATATATAGTAAAGAGCGGCGGTGGCCCAGTGGTGGCAGCCCCAACTCACGAGCAGTAAGTCGTAGGTTCGAACCCAGGCAGGTGCATTACTTTGTGTAATTTATTTCATCACCGCTGCTCTCAAAACGGTGAAGGAAAACATCGTGAGGAAACCGTCATGTCTTAGAACTAAAAATTCGAAGACATGTGACATCTACCAACCCGCACTTGGCCCGCGTGGTTGCCCCACTCCCTCTCATTAAGAGGAGGCCTGTGTCCCAGCAGTGGGAACATTATAGGCTGATGATGATGATGATGAACATAAGACCATTACCCCAACAAAGGCAAGTCAGATGATGATCTTGAGGAAGGCCAACTGTACCACAGTAGTGTACTACAGTAGTTATTTTTGTAGTTTTTCCTACTTAGTCCTTCATATTCCCACCGTGTGATTTCAATTTGTTAGTAATAAATAATGATTTGTTTTTTATTTGTAGACTGGCTTTATTATCTTGTTTTCACACGAGAAACCTAATAATATGGTTAGATTATTTCAATAAATAAATATGATGTAGTAATTGCATCCGTTTTACACTTTATAAAAAGTTCGATATAATTTTAGTTTAGTTCGTTAAGAAAATATTTATATCTGCTCTTTTGTGATGCCATATCTAACATTTAAAGGTAGAAAAATATTGAATAGATACCACAAAAAGGATGCCTTATTATATAAAACATAATATGTAAAAAACGGATATCATTATGTAAATCATCATCAATAACGATGAATGCAAGCATCAAAATAATGATTATACGTAATTTTACCATTTTTATTTGGCTTCATTTGCTAAGTGGATTGCAGACGTTGCATGACTATTGGATACTGTGAAACTTGGATTTAATTTAAATTATTTTGAAAAACTGTTGATAGTTTCAAGGTAGTAAAATCATTTGTAAGGTGGTTGTAAATAAAAAAAAAATGTGCGTGGTATCGTCCATGTAGCGTTAAACGTTTAACGTAACCTTGTTGGAAGACGCATAAGAAATTTCACTAAAAAAAAAAAAAGTGCGTGCGAGTCGCTCCGCGCGCGGAAGAAGTGAAACTTCGTTATGTGGAAATGATCGCTCTGTCTCTTTCTAGTCCCCCTCCTGAGGAGCGTTGAACGTTTAACGCAACAGTGCTTACATACCCGCTCCATGGTAGCGTTAAACGTTTAACGCAACCTTGCTGGAAGTCGCATTAGAAGTTCACTTCAAAAAAGGAATTCATAATATCGGTTTTTTTTCGAAAAAAAAAAGTAATATAGCATAGCATCGCTCCTAGTTCAACAAATCTTAGTCACATAAAGCACCGTTTTGTAATGAGCTCGGTGTGCGTTAAGAATGTTAATAGTGTTTTTTGCGTGCGTCTGCGCCGTTCAAAAGGTCATGTACGGCTGTGTCATCTATTTGCATGATCTAGGCTAATATTTTACGTTCGCCAATTTATTTGTTTGTAGAATTTTTATTCTGTGGAGATGCTAGATTTGTGATGCTGTTTTTTTGTGGATTTTTTATTAAGTTTATCTTTTTTATTATTTTCTATGAGCTCGAGAATGTAAAGATGAGTAAGTGACGTAATTAAGGTAAATAATAATAATAATTTATTCAAAAAATATATATACTTTAAATAATACTTTATATGTATACTTTAAATTATTTTATTTTTAAATCTATGTCCTGTTCACTAATGGTTAGTGCCAGAACTAGGTAATTAATCCTGTGTTTCTGTTTAAATGGGAAGATACGGACTTGATTGACAATACAAAGTAACTCTTCACATAGTTCTGACTGCCTCGTTGGTCGAGTGTTTGCAATCGCGACTGTTGAGCAATGAGGTCTTAGGTTCGATTCCCGTGTCGAGCAAAGTGTTATTGGGTTTTTCCATTAGGAAATTCTCAGTAGCAGCCACGGCGTTTGGATTTGGGCCCGGTTGATGGCAATAGACCCACCCCCAATACATGGGACTGGAAAATAACTGGCGCATTTTCATTAGTATTAATGGGCATACATCAACGTTAGATGTTTCTTATTAATTACTAGCGACCCGCCCCGGCTTCGCACGGGTGCAATGCTATCAGCATTACTAAATACACTACAGAAAAACTGTGAACGTTGTATATAAAAACATAGCGGTCCGCTCTGGCTTCGCACGGGTATAAAATATATAGTTATTATACCTTCCTCTTCAATCACTCTATCTATTAAAAAAAAACGCATCAAAATCCGTTGCGTAGTTTTAAAGATTTAAGCATACTTAGGGACATAGGGACAGATAAAGCTACTTTGTTTTATATACTATGTAGTGATGTAGTGATTCCACACGTACTGCTAATGCACAACCATTAGCTAGCATCATAAATTAAAGTGTTTTTTGTTGTATCTCAATCGCAGAACATCGAAAACTGATTTGGTTTTAGTATTTCACCGATAATTCGATCACACACGACATGTTTTCGAACCCATTAATTTCTGATCTCATTAACAAAACCAGTTTTTAATTAGAAAACAACATCGGGAATTATACAGTTGTCATTATACATCGAACATAAGTTCTATGAACATTTTTCTAGGCTACTAAACATGTTAATACTGCTTTATGTATTTTTGTATTTCCACAAACCCGATATTGACTTAATTTATATTATAATGTTAAGTTAAGTTGGTGATTTATGCCCAAAATTTACATTAAAATAAGATTTATTATGTGTTAATGCTATTTTGTCATTTACTGATTAGGGTTGTAAAAAGAAAAGTGTAACAAAACTCTTGACCCACTTTTTTTGAACTGGTGATGGTAATTTGGACATGTGACCTTTTGCAGTAACCTGTCACTGGACTTATTGGTATAATTATGTCAAGCTTCGTGAATCATCTGATCAATTTTAATACACTATTAATAATCTCTTTTGACCTATTTGGCGCAGCCGTGAGTCACACAATATTTATCCCTTTTTTTTTGTTTTGTTTAGATACACAATAATTACCAGTTTTTTTCTTTTGTTAAGATTTAAGTATTTTTTGTTAATTTTTTTTTTAATGTTGTGTGTACTTGTGGCATGTGCCAAATAAACTCTTTCTTACTCTTCTTTCTTTCTTTAGTAAAATAATATGGTGTGTAAATAATTTTGCTACTTAGTATGAGCCAGGCATTAGGTTACTCGTATGCTCCTAGTTTATGGGAGTTATGCTTAGCCCCATCATTTGTTAAAAACCTTTCCATTGTAAAGTAGTTTCTTACGAAGACGGTAAATGGTCGTGATTTAAGGTTTTGTCAAACAAAAAATAGTGACAGACTTTGTCCTGACGTATCTGACAGAAATTGTCTTGAAGTATCTCTAAGTGACCGATGTCCTCACCATGTCCGCAACCTGTCAGTTCCACTTAAATTAACCTTTACGCAAGTAAAATAGTTTCATAGATTTCCATTCTCAAAAAAATTACCAAAGGTGGGACCAAGAAAACGTTTATTTAAACTTCTTCCGACAGTTTTGAGTGATGTGCTTCTAAACTGTTGCTTTGACCTGACCTTTAATAGATCTTAATTATACCCATCCGTATATTAATATACCATAAATATTTCTATGTACAACACTATAATAGTACGTTTAAAAACGTGCAACGAATGAGAGCAATCGATTTTATTACATGTCGGGGGCGTGTCATAATCGATTTCGGTGAACTGCAAGAATCGAATACTGAGTGATAACTCGGACCACCATGCGAGTAACCAAACATTTTGGCACATAAACCATGTGTGATTGTACACAATTTGATCCTGATTGCAATTACATTTGGATTTACGTTTTTTTTCTACGAAAATCGATTTTATTATGGTGCATTCGCATCGGGAGCGTGTCTCTGGGTTGCCAATAATTTTATTGGCAATCATTATTGCCATAAGTGTTGCCTGATTGAAACTGAAGTGCGTAATTCGTACTTGTGGGACGATTTCCTATAATAAGGCTGTGTTGGGATAATTTAACGGAAAAAGCTAAAGGGCAAAGATGTACAGTTTGTTTCTTGGTATTTAATTTCATGAGAAAAAATATTAATAATACTGTCAAGTTTTTGGGTACTCGTAGTTTATGACGGGGCCATATTTATAAAATGTCATAATGAAAAAGTTACAGAACTACCCTAAATAAAATTCGTGGTACCTGTTTATAGCTATGTGTTTCTATTTGTCCTGAGAAAAATGGCGCTTCTTTTTTCTACATCGTAACTTAAAAGTCCGTTAACCTCTGTTTCTCTCGGCCAAAATAGATATGATTCATATTCTACAAAACACCGTGCAAAACTGGGGCAATTTCAATAATATTAAATGTCAATCAAAACGTTTAAAAATGCGCTTTGCATTTTAAATGGGAGTTAATTGACCAAAAATCTTCAGTAGAATCAATTTGAATATATTTGACATTTTATTGTTGACTTTTACGAGGTACACATCGATAAATTAGCATCAATCAGATCAAAAAAGATTGTGGTGGCAGGAACTTTATCGATTTAGAGACGTTTTTGCTCCTTTTTTAATCGATTAGTTGTCATGACTTTAAAAAAAAATATTAGGTAACTGTTATCTTTGGTAATTAAAGTACCTGATTGCAGTTTTATATGTGGAACTAATCTTCAAATCACTGTCTATTAAATGCTAAGAAAAAAACTAAAAAAAAACATCAACTTATCAACATCGGTACATCTCGAAATAAATCTACCTACTCTTCAATCAAAAATAGAATTAGAATCATTACGAAATCTTTGACTGTAATAAGTAGCTGAAATGAAGCTAAAAATACAACTTGAATACTCAGACATTAATTGACTGGTATGGTCAAATGTCAAGTTCTTTCAAACCAGCTACTGCTTTCAATCTAGCTTTTATTAACACATCTTGTTACATCTAAGTCAGGTCACAAAAGCTTTGATATTTCTGTCCCGTGAACTTTTAATGAGCAGCGTATTTGATACTAGAAAACTTCAACAATAGACCCAATCAAGGAAAAAAATCACAAAACGTACTACCGTTACCGATTCATAATCGTATCGAATAGAATCGATTTTAATCACGTTCGATTCAGTATGATCGACATAGTGACGCCTTGTCCAGTGCCAAGATGGCTGCCACAATAGAAAAGAAAGTGTTAAGTCTGCTAACGATGTATAAATTTGGTCTATGCGTTAGATGTTACCAATAATAACTGTTATTCTTTGGCGAATTCTTTTTTATGTCAACCTTCCTGCTTTCTCTTTGCGCGAATGTTTTGACAGCTGTCAGTGTCAGATTGGAACAATTCGATCTTTACAGTGACAATGATACAAATAATTTATCTTATCTCAGTTGCCATAAAAAGAAAAGAAAAAAAAAATTATCTTATCTTTCACTAGACGATTTTTTTTTAAACTAGTTAGTTCACGTCTAGATTAAATTACAAAAGGTTGCTTGGAGATCTCATTAGGAAACATGATTAAGTTGTTCGTTAATTTAACAAAGAGAAGAACCCTGTTCTTTTCTCAAGTACTAAGTTTTAAGTGCTATAAAAAAAACTGAGCTAAGTGTAGCTGTCCAAGTAGCAACGTACTGGTCGAAAAAAAAAAAAGTTGTTATCAATCGACACACGAGGGCAATACAAAGGCATTTTGCTTAAATCTACAATTTTATGTTAAATCTAGGGTTAGTACGCAATAAAAATATCCTACCCTGCAATTTTAAGCTCACAATTCTTCTAGGCTTCATAGTCAGTAAAGCTGACAACTATTACCAAGCGGAAAAAAGATGGTTCTATAATTTATAGGCGCATACCTCCGGCCAACAGTTTAAGAAGTACAGCACCGTAATCAGAGCAATCAGCCGGCTCATTACATCTTTAATGTGGAGATTGAACCGTTTTAGGGATCCGCAGATTTGATATGGATCTTTATTTTGATCACCATTAATTTTTTTGTAGCTTTGATGTGTCTTAGAAGTCTTACGGAACCCACACATCAAAGATATATGTTGGCAACTTTCAAGAGTTTAGGTGACATGCTGCCATTTTGCGTTGTGAAGGCTCCATAAAAACTATGCACTCGCAACTATGGTTGCTATACCATGTATTTTTATATGCTTTTATGCGTGAAAATTTGTTTGTAACTTTGTTTTTCTCACGCCAATTTGGTCATGCTACGAAACATTTAAACAAGATTTATTGTGGTCTTCATTGTAGACTTTTTTTTTTGTATACCTGATCTTTCACAGATTTAGTGTTAAATCTCTTTTACTTATGGAAATGATTAGAAATTCTTTATGATTTTTACAGTAAACGATATAACTACATACTCATCACGAATATTATAAAAAAATCGTCAGTAAGTTTTTTTTATTGCATTATAATTAAACTACAGAAAATTCATATAATAAATCTTCAGTGATATTAAAACCAAAGAGGATGTTTGCCTGCACGTTAATTACCAAACTCAACAAAAGCTCTCAAAATACCTAGCTGCATAACTTTAGATAATGTCTGTGACAACACGTCAAGTGTACAGTCGCCAGCACATCAAGCTACCCAATACTTTCAAATTTTCCCAATCGACCTTGAACCTAATTCTTTAACGATAAAGTTGAACATCTATTAAAGAAATTTGACAGTTTATTGTAGGTTTCATGGGCTAGCGTCTGTACCTCATAAAGAATTCAGTCCAAATACCAGTTCATATTAAAGTATTTACTTTTAAATGATCTTTATTTGTCTGTCGACATTTACTATTCAAACAATTTGCTCTAAAATTTCTCCGAAGAGTTTCGTATCTTATGTATTTGCATATGCATAGGGTTCCCAGATTTATGATAAAGATATCCGGAGAATATTACGGATATTTTAAAAAAAATCTGGACTTTTCTCTCCTTAGAATTGAGCAGCATATTTTTTAACAAATATCTATTTATAAAGAAATTATTACAGAACTTTAACAGGATAATTATGTGTGTGTGTCCTCCAATGCCCCTCTCACCGCATTGACTTTATTCACCGAACATTCTTCGTCCAATCAATTTCTCTGTGGAACGCGATTCCCCAGGAAATCAAGATAGCTAATCTTTTAAAATTAAAGTACGCGAGTATACTCGGAAAAAACTAGCAGTATCGTCACAACGTTAATATTTTCCCCATTGTTTTTCCTGTTATATTAGTATTTATATTTTGATATATATTTATAGTATTTTGATATATTTTTATAGTATTTTATGTATCCTTTGTAGTTTGGTTAAGTATTCAATGTATAATATTTTATAGACACCTACCACTGTTTGTCTCTGCATCACCCAAAGGTTGACTGGTAGAAAATGCCTATGGCATTAAGTCCGCTTCTGTACTATGTGCTTGAAGTGTTAATAAATAAATAAATAAATATGTACTTATGCAAATAGCATTGTTGATTTCTTTAAAATAATTATATTTTAGTCATCATCCTCTTCCTGCTCTTGGCCCATGTTACTTGGGGTTGGCGAAATACCTTTTTTCTTCATCTGAAGAATACCGATATATTTTTCTTTCATTTTAGAATTGAATGGTTAAATTCCGGATGTTTTAGAATTCCCCCCGTATTTCGGGCACTGAGCTAAAATTCCGGACGTATGGCAACCCTACATATACCTACTACACATACATACCAAAATCTTCATAAATTATTCATGGTGCGTATGCGCATTATAAGTCATTACGATATCTGCCCAAGCGATGCCGCTGTCTTTAAATTTCAATTTCTTGTTACTTTTGATTTTAAAATGTGCTCTTTTCTGAATATTAATGCAAAATCGAGTTAATGTACCTTATTATGGGTCTAAAATTATTTTTTTAAGTAAAAATATATTTTTTACGTAAAATGAGATGTGTGACAAAATTTTGAAATACTGTTATTTCAGGCTTAAATTATGCACATGTGTGTACTTTCCTACCCACCATGTCATGGGAGGTCTTCATTAAAATTCTATAAAATACATACTGTCCATAAAAAAACTAGTACGCCAAAAATTCCAAGCCTTTTTCCATCACTATAAGGCTGCCCACCTACGTCAGACTTTTTATATGACAGATAATCGGGTCGATTTTTCCTCTGATTATTTTCCTCGATTTCTGACCATCTTTTTGTAGGACGTGTGCGTTGCACTATTGCTATCAGTGTGTTCTATTTTTCTCCTACAAAAAATCGGTCACCGATTATCGGACGTGGGCGGGCAGCCTAAACGAGTTCTCTTGGCAAAGACGTAAGAATTGTTCAATGATCCTGAAAGTATCAAGTACTACCAAAAAAATAAATGCTTCAAAGTCAAAGTCAAAGATCTTTATTGTGAGACAGTGGTTACAGAGTTGTTATTGTGTTTTAGATGTGCGATTGCACTGCTCCGCCATGTTAGGCATACAATTTTTTTTCTTGGCAGGTAAACATCACGCATGTAATCACCAAAGGGTTAGACAGATGTGTCCTAATAGTACACACCCATATTTCCAGTCTGTTTTCAGTCTCAAGTAATAGGGGGTGAGCCTATTGCCATCTACCGGGCACAAATTAGACTCCGTGGCTGATACTGTGAAATTCCTGATGAAAAACCCCGACAACACTTTGCTTGACCTGGGAGTCGAACCGAGGACCTCATGCTCAGCAGTCGTACTGTGATTTTTAGTGTACAGTCTGTTGTGAAATTATCTAACCCACCCTAAAAACAAACGAATTTGGACCCTCTGTCTGTTAAAATAAGGTTTATTCAATTTAATATGAGATTATCAGACACGTTGCTCGAGGAATCAATGAACAAATACAATAACAATACAGTCACGCAAATTTGAACTTTAACACGTAACGTTAAGGTAAACCCACCCAACATTGTCGAAGCAACCGGCATTAAATATCATTTTGTATCGTGTATTTATGTACATTAAAAAAATGGTACAATTTTAATCGGTCAGCCATTTTTTTACAAAGTGTCGGTACGAATCGAAGATTGTCTGTCGGTAATAATTGAAGATGGTCAGTTGGTAATAATTCAATTTATACATAAATGATCGTAATTATACGTAACGATACGGACTGTTCGTGTTACGGTACATTGTTTGTAGGGTCAACAGCAAAAAAATAAAATACATCGTGTAGTTTAGTTTTGCAAATATTTACTTCCGTTGGTTTTTTTTGTGATTATCTTCTGATTATGCTTTATAATTTTCTTTATACTTCTTAGTAATGTATCGTATGTCTGCAATTTTAATTTCTTCTTTTTTTGCATATTTTGAGATACACCAGCTTTCATTTTGAAATATGCACACAGTTATATTCATCTCATGCAAAAATCTATACGACTGAAGACATTTTTTAGGCAAAGAAAAGGTAAGGGAAGGTATAAGTCTGGAAATTAAAAAAAAAAATATCTTCAAAAAAAAAAACCCATAAAAATAATTCCCTGGATAATTGTCCTGTCAACCGTCTCAAAAAACTTAGCCGTACTCATAAACAATAATCAAGCGCACCGGCCAACATTTTGCAACAACCAGTTTTGAAATTAAATTTCCCTCTGTACCATCGGTACGGGCATACGATGTCGATTATTGAAAAGTGTGCAAATTATAGGGTCATCGATATTATTCGGCGGTAATGGCCGCCCGAATTACTGACCCCGACGCCATGTTTAAAAACTCTTTATAATTTATAATGTGGGACACATATTTCGACCGTCGATTGTACCTCGATATATTTATGATTTAATCATATTAATTTGATTTCTTTTAGGAGTTAAATGGTTGTTATTACTTTGTTGGTGGGATTTCGTTATTATTCTTTTTGTATAAAGATAGATATGTTTCGTAGGCGTCAGACGTAACTTAGCACGTGCTTTGAGGTTCCTGTCGCTGTGCTGTTTGCACTTGTAATTCCACAGTGGAGTGATACAAGCCGAAAAAACGCTTAGTCAAAGTAACGTTTATAGATCTGACCTTAAAGATATAAATACTTATAGCAGGCTTTCTATTCAGAATTTCTCAGTATCAGTTCTGAGTTTGACTTTGGTTCTGTTGATGAAAATCTGTTTTAAAGCATTTACACCTTTGAACTGATTTTAATGAAACTTAATACGTATTAGCAGGATACATAGGTCTAAAAAGTTACTAAAAACATTTTGCAAATTTCTTTAAAAAAAGATCTTTTTATATTTCGGTATCTATAGATAATTTTAATCGGTCAAATTAAGCTGTTTTGTAGCACTATTTTTTCGAAAATGTTTTTTTTTTTATCTTGCTAGACCTATGTAACCTGCTTATGCGTATGAAGTTTCATTAAAATCGGTTCAGTCATTTCGGAATATAAGGACAAAATAAGGACTTGAAAGTTTGTATGAAATGTCGTAACGCGTACGCTTTTAAACAAAACTGTATTATAAAATACTCTATAGGCTTGATATTTGTGTTTGCGGCACATTGACGGAATATACTCTTATTCTTGTTTTATAATGCGAGACCAATAAAATTTTAATCACGGCAACAACAAATAACCTCATTCTGCTATTAAGCAGTACCAATGTACATCCTAGAAAGCTAATTACTGATTTTACGACCACATATTACAGTATCACAGTGCAAAAGGGCAGAGTCCTCATTATAACTTTACTTTTGATGTCACCGTAGTTACCATGTTCTGCAATAAAATCTGAACCCTAATTCCCTCTCATTTAGTTTCAAGGTTTTAATAAAAAGTCTAACTACTAACTTGAGTAAATTAAGTAACTGTAATATATTCTTTTTTTTTTGTAAAATTTAGTTCTTTCTATTTTATACGGCATGACTGCATGGTTACTGAAGGAATATGTTTAAATTTTGTTATATTTTGGGAATTAAAATAACTTATGACGTTGACAGACGTCATTGCTTAGGGAACTTGTTTTTTTAGTATGTTTGTTCCAAAATTTTGATGTTTAAAGGACTGTCCAATATTTATTCCAATGAAATTATATCACATAAATTAATTCATAAGTAGGTACTAATGTAATGCTTTAGTGTTATTAATATTATAAAATCAAGTCACGATTTATAGATGTTATTATAGAAATATTTGTATGCCATAATTATAATGGCAGGATATGACGGAACGCATATTGTAACACCTAATTGTACCATTTTGTTGCAAACAAACATTTTTGATTTGATTTGATTTTCAAAACAGTTTGGTTTAAAAAGTGTATTTAAAATATTTTTTTATAATCAAATGAGAATTAGGATAGCTTGACGTGTTGACTTGCAGATTTATTATTCTGATTATAATTCCCTTTCATTTGCCAACACTCAAGGTTTCAATAAAAACCCTAACTACGCTACTTAGCCATTTTAATGCCAACATTAGACATTAGCTAAATTAAATTTGACTTGTGTAAATATTACTTACAAAAAGCGTATTAATAAAGTAAATGTCAAAGCAAATGTCTTTGAGTATTAAACCTTGGGTATATGATGAAATAGGTTTCTAGGTTTGATGCTAGATTGAAGGGGAGTCATGGCGAAATAAAATGGATAATGTGCCTCCTGGCATATGTCGTCAAGTCATCATCTACCTAGCCTTTTCCCAAACTATCTTGGGGTCGGCTTCCAGTCTAACCAGATGCAGCTGAGTATCAGTATTTTACATGAAGCGACTGCCTATCTGACCTCCACAACCCATAGTAACTGGGTAATACGAAACCCCTTGGTAAGACGTTCAGACTTTTGGCTTCTGACTACTTGGAACGACTGCCAAAGATCTACAAATGACAGCCTGGACCAGTAGCTTAACGTCAAAATTAAATTAAAAGGTTAATTCAATTTTTACAAAATCCACGAGAACCTACTGCCAACAAATTGCTTTGCAGTTTGGCAGGTGTTAAATAAAAATAAAACTCTATACCATTTTCGATAAATAAATAAAAAAAAAATAAGAAAAAAGACAAAAATACCTAACCTAACCTAAAAATATATAACCTACCCATTTAATTATTGATTTTGGTCGAGAATCATATGTGTAAACTCTTCGAGGCTAAAAGGCGTGATGATGTAATGATGATGAACATTATATTTTAGCTGTAACACGTTACAAGAGGCTATGTAACCCTAGAATACTCACGCAAAGTTATCACTAATTTGTCTTCTTGATACCAAAACATCATTAGAAAACCAAACAGTGGTTTCCCAAACCGAACTTTTTATAACAACAATAAATCGAAAACTAACGATCGGAAAAACTATCAAACACCTACGATCAATTATAAATGCAAGATTAACTAAATCAACATACTAAAACAATGAATTATGACCCTTAAGACTGGAGGCTAAAGGGTGTAATTAGCATAAAGAATCTTCAATTCCTCGCCCACTCCTTGTTTTTATTTTGATATTTGAATAAACAGTTAATTATGCCAAGTATAATTGGAGATATGGTGAAAAGTATATTTGTTATACGCCAAAGAAGGTTGACATTTATCATGTTTATACGTTTCTAATTATAATATATTGGTAACTGATACGTACAATCTCCAATTGATTTAAAAAACAACGTCTCAAGCGATAGTTTAATGAAAATAGGAAATGAGCTTTAAAGTTAAGAGACTAGCATTTAAATTTCGAATTTTTAGGTTTTCTCGCTTGATTCGTTGTTTTTTAACGCTGTCCAATTATTATAAAAAATCGGCGTTTCGCAACTTTTTTGGTCGAAAAGTTCAGAATATTTATGTTTTGATCCTTACATGTCTGATTGTCTTCGTAAATATTCCCTAGCGATTGTAACGGTATCTTATTGTAAGAGAATACATTAGTATAAACATATTGTCATGTGCACCTGATCAAAATATTTATTTTATCGATGTTTTCTTCTCTAAAGCACCTGACAAAAATTAGCTCTCCCTTAGTGTGCGGAACCCGTCCTAACAAAACCCAAGCAATGCCTTAAAGTCTGACGACCAATCTTATTAGTAGGTTCTGCACTACCTGAAAACGGGGATGTTAAGGTAAGACAGGCACTGGTTCCATGTAAAATCTGGTATCTAGCTAAATCCGGAGAAGCAAGACTAGGCAGATGCTGACATCAATGCTACTTCAGAGGAAACTCGTCCCAATACTCCCAAACTAGTCGATACTAGTCCCAAAGGCCAGTTTCCTTTTTTAAATATCTCGGCGATTGGTTTCAAAAAGAGCTCTAACCTACCATCGTTTCTATAGTTATAACATAATATCACGCCTCTAATCCCCGAAGAGTTAGGCAGAGGTGTATCCTAATAGTACACCCACATTTTGCCAGTTATGTTTAAGTCCCATGTAATAGAGGACGAGCCAATTACCATCAACTGGGCACAAATCCAAACTCCGTGCCTGCTACTAACACTTTGCACGACTCAGGAATTCAACCCAGGATCCTATGCTCAGCAGTCGCGCGTTCACTAAACCAACAAGACAGTCTCTCTTCCTATAGTTATATTCTGTCGATATACCTTTGAATAATATTGAATACATTCGTCTACCACGAGAAGAAATGGAAATCACGACTCCAATGATATCAAATGAATATAATTCACACTATCACAAAAGATAATCACAGAGCCAGATACCAATTATAGAACATCATTCGGTAACCGTTTATCGAAAGTTACGACTGTGTTATTTTCCTAACAATTAATGAATTTATATATTGATTTATAACTCCGAATTAGTAATTATCTTTCACAAATTGTCTTCGTTCTCATAGAAATGGGCTGTGTCGTATTGGTGTGGTCTGGGAGCTTGACAACTTTTGTTTTATAAAATCGAATGATTTGGTGAGAAAGTTTTACTACTTTTTGTCGGGTTACTGAATGAGGAAAAACTTGAAATATTCGATGAACAAGGTAAATAAATAATGAATGCACTTGTAATTTGACAAAACTTTCGTTTGTAAAGACCCTTGAAACTTTTTATCTTGACTTGACACTACACTCTTTTAAAAATGTCAAGATTTAAAGTGTCGTTTTTAGTCATAATTAAGACATAATACTTGCCGCAGACTTTTTATTTTATCACGATCGCATTTTTGTATTTATTTTGGCGACTAATTTGTAAAACTAGAAAAACCAAAGATAAGCGCTTATTTGACTGACATTTGTAAGTTATATTTTATTTAAAATTAATAAAATGTAAAATTATAATGTAATAAATTACCTCATCCTCAATTTATTGGTGTAATTATACCAATACATTAAATCACACGTATGTCGTAAGAATGTTCGACGCGTCTCCTTGACTATACCGCCAAACTATGGTCGGTGTCTTCTTATCAATGAGCAATTGTTAAACACTGATAAATTGGTCAATTTGTTACCTTATCCGTCGCGTAAAGTCAGCTGGAGATATATAATTAAGTAAAGGTTCAACCTCCTCTGAAAGATACGTGATATAGTCAGTCATCGCACATTATGGGTTATTTTTTCTTTAACGGATTCTTTTTTCGCCTATTTGCATTAGGCCGGTCGCGAACGTGTGAAAAGAGTCTTTAATCATTTAAAATATGATTTGATTATAGTCATTTGCGCTTTAATTTCGGGCTCATTATAACAAACATGTGAAGCCTATTAATTCGATACTACAATTTCTTTCTCGTGTTTGGTGGACGTAATTTGCGATCATTGGGTTTATTCTTAGTTCATCTCTTAGCTGCCTCGGTTTATTTTAATTACTTTATTTTTTATTACTCTGAACGCTCTTAACTTGCCCGTATTTCTTGCCCGTATTTCGTTCTCACATATTTGTAATTCTTAACATGAATGATGTAACACCAAGATTTTGTAACAGATTTTGATTTAAAAGAGTGTCCATGGAGTTTCTTGCCCATTCTTCTCAATAGAGATCTACGCTTTGGAATGGGCAACTACAGTACTTTCACAAGTTATTATGCCTTGTGACTGGGACTGTAGTTTCGCGTTTTTTTTTTGTATTTTGACTTTTAAAAGTGCCTGTAATGGTCTAATTGAAATAAATGCTTTGAGTTTGAGTTTGTTACCACAAATCTCCAGTTTCTTAGGGAGGTGGGCTCGTTCACACACGCATAAAACGGTAAATTGAACTAATCGTGTTATGGAGGGTGCAAAACTTTCCTAGATTAGTCGTGGAATCATGTGTGAATCATCATCATCATCTGCCTAGCCTTTGCCCAAATATGTTGGGGTCGGCTTTCAGTTTTACCAAATTCAATTTGAATACGTGTATTTTTAACCCCCGACCAAAAAAGAGGGGATAAGTTTAACGTGTTTATCTGTGGATCTGTGTATCTGTGTGTCTGTCTGTGGCATTGTAGCCCCTAAACGGATGAACCGATTTTGATATCATCATTTTACATACAGCGAATGTATTGATGTTGGTGAATGTTGCTAATAATCAAGCGACTAGAACTGATTGGGGTGCCTGTGCGGACATCGACGCTATCTTTGTTCTACAGAAAAGGGCTGTTAGGGCCATTTACAATCTAGGTCCTAGGGATTCCCTCCGAGAGAAATTCAAAGAGATGAATATTCTGACCGTAGCCTCTCAATTCATTTTTGAAAATTTACTGTATGTTCATAAAAATATATCAAATTTTAAGAAAATGTCCGATATTCATAGCTTGAATACTAGGAATAAGCACAACCTCGCTGTACATCGCACTCGCCTCCACAGAATAGGCAACTCATTCATGGGCCAATGTATAAGATTTTACAATAAACTTCCCATTGACATTAGAAATTTATCAATCAACCGATTTAAAATTTGCATTAAAACCAAACTATGTAAGAAAGGGTACTATAAAATAATTGATTATTTAGATGACAAAAAGGCCTGGGATTGAACTGCTCGCTCTGCTAAGCGTTATGTAATTATTATTCAATATTGACCAAAAAAAAAACTGATATATCCTATTGTATATTTCCTTTTTTAATTAATTATTTCCTTTTTTTATTAATTAATTAATTATAATTTTGACATTATACTTAATTATTATCCTATTTTCAAATTATAATTTAATTCTTTGTAAAACATAAAACATATTGTACATGTTTTATAACAGACTTTGATTCCTGAGTTTGTTTCGCCATTTCTTCTCAGGGTAGTCAAATATGAAATGTCGAAAAAATTGGGTCGACACCCAATCTAGCTTATGTTTAAAATGTGATGACGTGTAAAAGTGATTCTTACATCCTATTTACTGAATAAACAATTTCATTTCATTTCATTTCATTGTGAACAGCAGACAAGACTTCATCCACATGCTCAATCAGCTAGAAAATACTCGTTATGCCAAAGAAAAAAGGTATTTTTTGTAAAAAATGTGATGGCAAAGATATATCATCGCTTCATCTGCAGTGAGGCTTTACCTCATAACTCGGTGACATATATACAATCTCCTTGATAGCGGGTGGTCTTTAATTGATCGCAGCAAATCTACGATGAAGCATGGGCGGAGTTCATTGTGAGGCCAAATTACGTATTTTAAAAACTTATTTACTAAAATATACGTGAGTAGGTGTGATCTCGTGAGCATTGCTCGAAGAGTTTTTAATAAGCAGTTAGATTTTATTTTTTGTTTGGTAAATGTCATTATTATAATTAATTATGTGTTATGCATATAATCATATGTTTATTTCATGCAAAATATATGTGTCTTCAAGTGTGAGTCAGCTTCAAAAGTAAATGGTGAAAAAGAATCACGAAACTACAAGTTATCCAATCGTATAAAAGAAGAACACATTTATTAATATACAGGGTGTAACGGAAAGGATATATACATCCTTAAGGGTGTGCTACAGACCATCAAACTGAACATGTTTCTTAAGTATGTATATACCCTTTCCGTTACACCCTGTATGTATACATGACCAAAACCGCTCCTTGGTAAAGGAACCGAATGCCACATTTATTAATCACGAAGAAAAATAGCTTACTCAATAAAACCCCGCAATTACCTTTGAAAGATAATTCATAAAACTAGCGCACTCTACTTCAATACAAAACCCGTTATCTCCTTCATAATACGCAACGCAATTACGAAATCAGAATAAGTTTCTTTACATCCATAATTCAGTTGCCATGGCAACAAAACAACGATGCAGTTAACAGAAAATTGAATCGGGCGACATTACGTGCGACAAAAACGTCGCAAATTGATTCGGAGTAGCAAATTGCGACGGACGACGGGCGCGACAATTTGTGATTGGCCGTCGCAGTCGTTGGTATTACGTATCGCTTTGGGATAGTAAGTGATTTAGATTATGTTATTAGGTCATATTGATGGAAAATTTGACCTGGTCAGTTTCTTGCATTTGACATCTTTCGATGAACTTTTAATGATGCTAAAAAGAGCTGAAACACCGCTTCGATCGCAATTCCAATAATCCCAACTTCAATAAAAAAAAAAAAACAATTATCTAAAAATCAAATCAATGTCAATGTTTTACAAAGAAGCTGTTGGTGAACATATTTTAATAAATAAAAATCTTACAGAACTGCCAGCAAACAAAAAAAAAATTAGAAAATAGCAAAGCTTTGTCGGCTGACGAAACAGGCTAACAAACTATTAAAAGAGTTACTTTGCAAAGACAATAAGCGCGAAAATAAAAACCTAATTTAATTAGCCCTTAAACTAACTTAAACCTTATTTAGTAACCCCAAAAAAATTACTGCAACCTTGTGTTTTAATAATCATAAGTATTTACAACTTGAAACACAACAATAATATTCCAAGAAAAGATCAATGATACAATTTCCCTGACCTTTCCAAAGCGATTAACAATAGCAAGTGCGTCACAATTGCCATGACAAGCCGACACGTAATACCGGCGTCGCCTGTCATTAATCATTTGACATAACATGTGACCGATAGCAATGATATTAAAGTCGGCTATCTTTACGCTGTTTTGCGCTTATAGGGTGGGTAGAGTTGGAATAAGGAGAGAAAAATGATGAGCTTTTCATAGACCTGATGATTTTTAATAAACTAGGAATCTGAGTGTGGAGCCCCAACACAGGATATTCCAAACGACAGAGCTGTCCAGGTTGCTACTTATTATAGAAGAAGTTAATAAACCCCTGTTTTTAATCCATCACCGCCGTGGTAGGCCCATGTAGGTGGCCCATGTGCCTGGGCCCATGAGATAAGTATTACCATCGAAACGTGAGAACAGGAAGAATCTTTGGAGATATTATATACCGCACCCTACTTAAAAAAAAAAGTTTCACAGACTTTTTCTTTTTATAAATCACCACTGTTTTAAAAGGCACAGTTACTTTACAGTATTGCAAAACCACTTGAGTAAATAAAAAGTTCTACTCCATAAAAACTTGAAGTCCAATATTCTAATCCAGTCCCCCTACCTACATCAGCTAACTTCCGCTATTCATCTAAATAACTCGCTCCTCCATAAAACCAATACATAGGAACAATCAGACAATTTTACTTGTGGCGTGATTTATTCCGCAGCTCTTAGGTCGGACCACCATCTCTGCTGACGACCATTCACGCGTCAATCCCCTTCATTCTATAAGGCGCACGTCGTAACCCATCGAGTTTTAGATTCCCGTCGTCTTTGGTTAGGGTGTGTTCAGATGTTAGTGATAATCGTGTGTTTATGTAGAAATGTATTTAAGCCTAAACGTATTCAAGTTATCGTTCTGTCTTTGTCATCATCAAACGTTTGAAAAAAAAATTTTTTTTTATTTGGCATTGCCATCCAACGTGGCAATGCTGCCAGCCTTCTGGGCACTTTTCCTTTTGACAACGAAGTGGACGAATTTTTTGACACCCTGCAATTTTTTTTTCCATTTTCATACCTGTACATTTTTTTTTTGTTATTTGTATTTTTTTTAAATATGTTAAACGCTGTATGCACTGTGCAAGAAGCCCATAGTAAAATGCAAGTCTAAATCAATTCTAAATCTCAATCCATGAGATTGAGAATCCGTTGATGGGTATGTACGACGATCAATCAGGATATACAAAACCAGTTTATGTATTATCTCTCATTGTACAACAAATCTATAAGAAGTGAGGCCATCTTATACTGGAAATGTGTGTTTCAGATGTTTTGGTTGGGTGCGAAAAGCAGTCATATTATCTAAAAAATAAAAGTCAAAACAGTCTGTTACGCACAGAAATGATGCACGAGAACTAGTAGAACTAGTATTACCTACATGTTGCTAGAGCAAAATGTGAACGCATCTTTACACAGAGGGTGGAGTTTTCTTCTATTTGCTGATTTACATTATTTCCAATGAAAATAGACTTGCTACGAACGCTAAATACGTAGACACTGCACTTTGCACATTTCCTTGTTACTTTTTTTTTTAGTTTTTCTGTGAGCTGTGAGCCAATAAAACCAATAAATTTCTAGAAAAAAAAAAAAAAAAACGGTTTTTACATTAAAATGGTGTTTGGAAAGATACATCTGCTTTCGATGCTTTATTTAATAAAGACATATTTTTTCTGATAACATCTTTACATGGCTAATAAATGTGTCTAAAACAAATTAATGACATTATGTAAATACGAGTGAAGAATTTTATTTCAAATCAGATGAATGGATCATTCGTTTACAAAAAAAAACTAAATGCGTATAATAATGTTATCTTTTAGTATGAGTATTAATCAAATGCACGTTTTTAATAATCCACCGGTCAGAAGTGTCTTATTAAGGGCTCTAAATGAAAAAGACCTAATTATTATTTTAAATAATTACCTTGCATCCTTCACAGGTGAACGCGCCAAAATGGAAGCCAGCCGCGGGTTCTCCACACACTTTACATTGTTGATTCATCTGAAACAATACAAAAACATACTAAATTATCATCACATTTAATAAAGAAGTATACAAAATAACTTATTAACAAAATAAACATTAAGGCGCAGATATACGACTTTTAATGATTTTAAATTGAACATCACGCCTAAACTTCTAGTTTTATTTCTTTGAAAAAAATATATGTTATACTAGACAATTTTTTTTATAAATTGATATGTGAAAATGTGAAATTATATTTTTATAACATAGTGTAATTAATTTGTAAATTCATGTCTAATGCGGACAAAAAAACGATAATAACGCAAAAACTATCGGACGTATTTGCATGAAACTTTGACCATCTGAAAGACAATTTAACAACCCATATTTTAGTATACGGCTTTTATTTTTATTGTGTTTGATAAATCAAGGTGGGTTGTTTTTCCGAATAATCTTGGTGCGCGTTGAAGCGTTACGCATGCACTTTTACTCGCTCAAGGTCGCGGGCACTTATTGTCGCCTTAATGAGAGATTGATTTGGAACCCCTAAATACAACTACGTGTAAACGAAACGAAGTGGGGACAATAAAATACAATGTCATGCCTGTGACACGAAAAAGAAGAAGACAGTCTACTTTGGGGCTTATTTACTAGCAATGAGAGCTATCGATTTTGACGATGCCACCACTGGCGAGTAAGATCCTATCATTAATTCTATTTGATACCATAAAGTGCCAATAACTTCATAAAAAGTTAATTTTATTATACGTAATAAAATAAACTTCTTTTTTTAAACAACATAATATTATAAACTTCAAATACATATTAACAATATTGCCCCTAAAGTTAGCAATCATGAAACATTTAAACAACATTATTCCCCCAAATACTAATTAGATCCTAACTTGCTATGCCAAATTTTAAATCTTCATGGAAATATTAATCGGGAATGGCTTAATCTTGACCACAATAAAAATATAATTTTAATAAAAATACGTGACAAAAAACTGCGTAACGAGCAATTATTAAATCAATATTTTATGACATTTCTGAAGACCTTACCCTACACGAGTGCCTCTAGCGCTAAATTCATGCGCCACCTCCCAGTTATAACAACTGTCTTTATTATTTAATTTATAATATCGACCCGCATTTAACCCGTGTACCTACAATATATTTTCCTGGAGAATAATAAACAATTTCATTTTACAAAAATAATTAAATTATAGTGAAATACCTGCGTCCCTAAACACCAGATTTTTTTTTTTTTTTTTTACCTACTAATTATACCTAGACATTTCCAAAATAATGTTGATTTCCTTTGAAATGGAATATTTAAAAACTACACTTTGAAAATTATGCCCCATTACCACTTCACCACAGGCGTAATAAATTTTCTTCAGATGCTTACAAATTATATTAATTAACACGTTATTTCCCCTACATTACACAACAAAACAGAAGTTATACATCACTTAAAGGATGGACCGTAAAATTAACACATCTTTGTGTAAGAATTAATCACTCAATAATTACTAAAAACTATTTAAACCCTCCATTGAAAATTTTCATAATTCTTTCTACTTTATCCATTGCTAGTTTTCTTCTTCACGTTATAATTTATGTCACAGAAAAGCAGCGATGGTTTAAAAACAAAAAGACATTTCCTGCTTACATCAATTAACTACATTCTTTCGCAAAGTTGATTGTTTTTTTTTTAAACAAGGAAGAAATGTGATAGTTTATTCAGCCTAGTGAACACATTAAAGTCATGTTATTTTATTAAAAGGGTTAAGGAAAAATTCGTGGTATTTCAGAATCAATGTTATTATGACTACACGAAGGCCCTAAGGGTTCGTCCATATGGGGGAACTTTGTGTGACAGTGAATTAACCGACTTCGAAAAGAATGAGGTTCTAATTTCGATGTATGATCACCGATTTTCTCCGCCAATTGTGACCGATTTTCAAAATTCTTGAGAATTCGGTGTCAAACAAAACTGAATAAAGAAAACAAAAGTCACCGACTTCTAACACTAAAGTTATTCTTTACTTTGTATGTTTTTGAAGTCGGTTTTATTTTTTGCAAAAAAGCATTTTGAATCTACAAAATACAGTAGCTCAGATTGAATTTCATATTCAGATGAAAAACATACTATTGAAATGATATCGTTCAGATTTCTTAAAAATAGACTTTAGATGGTTCAAGCTAGGTTCCAAAGCTAAGAAGACTAACTGAAATCAATATTAACTAAACTAATCAAAGACAATCATAAAATGGCAAAGTATAACTTTATTAACTAGGCATAAAAAATCAAAAAACTGTTTTAAGCTTTCACGTTTTATAACAATACTTACACTATCACTTACTGGGATATCTTCTGTGATTTTCTATTATTGTGAGCTCGCAATTACTGGTATAAAAAATCTAATTAATACCTAAAGAGAAAGATACTTTTATTTGACAAAACATGCGTATGCATGTAAATCCCGAAAACATAAAATGCCTAATTACAAAAATTTGCTGACATTTTGTGACAGACGGACGGACGGACAGCGAAGTCTCAGTAATAGCGTCCCGTTTGACCCCTTGGGTAAGGAACACTAAAAAAATTGATGTTAATATAACTTTGGGAGTGACCTTATTCGTAATACAACAACAACGCTTATCCAAATATCGTAAAACTAATAAATGTTCGAGCATATCTGTTACTCATTGTTATTTTAATGTGCTCTTATAGCCACTACTTGTACCACAATGGCTGTCAACTTATTATGATGTAATGATTTATTTAGTAAGTCAACTTTAAGGTTATTGTAAAAAAGGTCTTATGAAAATATGGATTTGTTGTCAGTCCAAATATGTACAGAGAAAAATCTACATACTCGTAAGTACTATTGTTATTCACATTAAAATGGGAATAAACCAAAAATGATTCCTCAACTTTCGAAGAAACTCATTATTTGGTACCTGCATATTTACTTTCAATAAATTTGGATAAGTTTTCTTGTAAAATGCAATCAATAAAAGAGTTTAGGAAAGAAAGCCTTTCACGATTACATGAGACACGAAAAAGTGGCAAACCCTTTCAAAGCGTTTCGTTTTTTGACAACGCCTTTCAACTGGATTGACGTAATCTTGCAGGTAGGTTAGGTTAACTTAAACGTTTTTGACCAAATCGTTATGATAGATTGCCATTGTGTTACGGCAAAAATAAAGACAGTAATTAACTTTGTTTGATTCATAAAGATTTGCTTTAGTAACCCACATTCACAAAAAGACAACTTCTCCAAGAAATTACCTAACAACAGGAACTAAATCCAGAGCATCAAGAGGCAGTCATAAAAACGACAAAATTTACCGAAGACACCCAGTCAAGTGTTTTGACGGTCAAGTGGCTTGATGAGCCAAAAAATTGGGTGTTCGACTCCTACTGAACAAACACTGTAGTCATCGTCTGAAGTGCAATTGAGCAGGTCAGACCATCTTGTGTGAGTAATCAGATGTATGGGCCAAGTGAGGTTGCTATTGAGTCAGGGGCAGCGGTTGTTTATTGTGAAGATGCTGATGTGGTTGATGATTTTGTTTTTGTTGTAGTTACTAGGTAAGCGAAGGAATATTTGGAAGAATTCGGGCACAAATATTTGGTCATGGATAATAAGAATGTGGGTTAAAGTTAAAAAAACTTAAATCTATGGAAATTTAGATTTATGAAAATAGATGGTTAGATTATAAGACTTCCGCAAAACTGTAAATCACCAATTTCGAATTCTCAATAAATTCTTGCAACTTCATGTACTTAGTGATTTCTGAAAATTACACCCAGAAATGTGATAAACACACAAAAGTGACACGCCACTTTCCGTTCAACATCGACAGAACACGACAGCGAAAATTTCCGAAAAAATCACTTTCGAGGCATCGCGTGCGGAACTGTTAACATATCCGATATGTTATTTTTTTTTGTGCCTTTTTTGGGTTCGCGAACGAGCGATGAAGGATTGAGTACGTCGGTAAGACAAGGGCTCCTCAGTAATGGATTCAACTCTTATGAATAATCTTTGATGTTTTCGGGTGAAGATACTCCATCAGGGGCTGACGCGAATGAATTGCTTGGTCTGATTTCGATATTTTTATAAGTATTGCAGGTAATAAAGGCTGATAAATGAAAGGTTGAACGTAATATTTTCAGAGTAAGTACATGCTTAATCAAAGTAATCAACGAACGAATTTTGAAGAACTTCGTACAAGGAGTTCATTTTTGTGTTATTAAAAAGTAATTCAGTACGCTTAAAGAAACTGGAATTGAATAAGTGTGCAAGTGTAGAGGTTGTTACAGTCCAAAATATTAAACCTATTAATTTGATATGCCACAATAATTTTGTTCAACGAATTTTAACAGGTATTGTTCGTAATCACTTCTTCGTTTAACTATAATAAGGGATCAATATTAATTTCATACCATATTTCTTGGCTTAATTTGTACCCGGATCGATTTACCACGCCGGAGACTATTTTATAAATCATGCAGATGTTATCATATAGAATCACCGGAATCGGCAAATGAATGATATATCAAAGTCCGATATTTGGGTTGCAATCCCAAGAATGTTATCAGATCCTTTAAAATTACGGTTTAATTAAGTAATTCTTGCTAAGTTTGAACATTGTTGATTTTTATCGTTTCCTTCTCTTACTTATCGTCCATTTCGGGTATAAATACAAATTGTTGCGATTTATCATCGGCGTGTAATACCGTAATCTTTGTCTTGAGAAATATCTTCGATGTCAAAATGTTTTTTTTTAATATGGATGTAACCGATGGCCAGTGAATGCGAAACTTGACTTGTCGATTTTAAATTGTATGCTCGAGTATGATATGTGTGAATATGCAATTATGATGATTGAGATTGTTTTTGATTTCGATATTTACATATTTTGTAAGATGTTGTCTTATGCTTGAATTACCAGTCATATCTTGTTTGAATACTAAATATTTCTGATACAGTTTTAATGTGTCATCCACCTGATGAACATTCATTTCCACTAATTAAAACATCTATCGAATAATTATCATCAAAATAATCACTATCCCGATCCAAATTAACCCCAGAAACTTTCTCAACACTACCAACTACCCATCCCTGACCGACAAACAAATCTAAACGCATTCCCTCTTTGAATTAAGGCGCATGTTCTACAAAACAATACGATCACGTATTGAGGATGGTCCGAACACCAGAAGTCGTTAAGCAGTCGCCGGGGGCTAATCGGAACACTGATTGACGAAAACTGTATACAATTTACAGCGGGCGAAGATGTAGCGCCGACATTCGGTTGTAAAGCATGTCAGTGTGTGGTGCAAAGGATTGGGAGGGAGCGATTTAAGCTTTATTGTAGTCGCTTTTGAGTAATAATTTGTATTGAGGGCATTTGAAGGTGTTGGATAGGAGGAACGTGGATGATGTGGTTAATATCGTTGTGATAGTGGTCGTAAATTAATTAAGAAGCATCATCATCTACCTGCCCTTGTCCCAAGTTATTCGGGATCGGCCATTTCGATTTTCGTTCCATTCTCGTCTGTCATGCGTCAAACTATCATTTACTCTTTTTCCCTTCATATATTTTCACTCCACGTATCCATATTTTCTTTGGTTTTTCTCTCCCTCTCCATCCATCAAAATTTGTGTTCATTACTCTTTTAGTTACATATTATGTACTATCCCGCCTCATTACATGTCCATACCAAGACAGACGACTCCCTTTCATCTTTTCTGTAACAGGCGGCACTTTCAAACTTCCTCTTATATGCTCATTTCTAATGTTATCCATTTTAGTCACTCTGAAAATCCACCTAACATTCTCGTAAATTAATGCAGTGCAGGAACTAATGGGCGCTACTGAAAACGTCAAACTCGTAGCTAAATACCATAGCAGATACTTCATATATATTCTATATATATTCTGATCAAATGCAATTTCAACAGCAAACTGCCGAACTCTCTCCACTTACAACTCCTACCAAACATTCACACGAACGACAAAAACAGCTACGTATTGCCCTCTTAAACCAAAGCACATCATTGCAGGAAAGGTGTTCAACCCCATTTAAGGCTCTCAGACTATACTTGGAGTTCAGCCTATCTATTTTGCATACACCATCTGGATTTACAATTGGTCACCATCAAAAACGGGAAAGGAAATTGTCGCACGTACGACGAATCGAGGTACGCTAAACCAAATAAAGCTGATCCTTCATTGTACGGGAAGGTAACACAAAGTGAGGTCAGGTTTTACAGGACATGTATAGTTTGATATGTCACCGTATGTACATCGTGTGATACCAAGGAACTTTCTATGCAATGGGGTGTTTTCTCCTTGTAGCGATGGATGGCGATTTTTCTTTACTTAGTAAGGTAGGAATTGAGATTTATTGGTGTCGTGTGACTTTACTTATGTGTGTGACTAGTTTTTTTGTTTGTTTACTTGAATGTTGTGGCTAGGTTTAGGACTGGGTTTAAAAGGCTGTTGGCTGGTGTGTTTAAAATTCTAGGCAGTTAATTGATATCCCTCTAGTTTAAGATTAGTTTCGAGTTTATTCGAGCGAAGTGGTTTGGAGTCACCAAATCAAAGCTTTTGGCGGTGACGGTTGCTTAATTTTTTTGTATGTAATATTTTTTACGGAAACGAAACGATGGATGGACTGTGTGAAGGATGACATGGCCAGAAAGGAGTATACTGCTGAGATGCCGAGTAAAAGAGAAGTATGGAAGAAGAAGACTTGCTGTGCCGACCCCAAATAAAGTAGGATAAGAATGATGATGGTTACATTTTCTTCCGGGAAATTGCCCCAAGCAAGTGCAATTGACTGTAAAAGCCAAATTAAAAATGACAAAATAGATTAACAACGATAAAATACAATGTTCATCGTCATCAGCCTATAATGTTTCCACTGCTGGGACACAGGCCTCTTCTCTATGAGAGGGAGTGGGCTGTAATCCACCACGCGGGCCCAGTGCGGGTTGGTAAATACAATGCTAATCAACCTCATTTAGCTAATCTTGCTGATGACAAAATACCGCACAAATAGCTCCCAAACCAACCCAGAACCACTTATTAATACAAATCCAAGTAAACCACAGTTTAAATAAATACTAACAAATAATTTACCACCTGTCGATATCAGACCTAAATTCGAGTCCGATTGCCACAATATATCATGCGCCGGCGCAAAGGCGTGTCGACCCGATACGCAGCTACTACGCGTATTGGCATATTTGGTGAAGTTCGAGCACAATAATTAAGAATCGAACGATTTCTAGATAGTGTTAAACGAATTTTTTCGTTGATTTATTACAAGTGGTCTTGGTAATGTTGAGTAGTGAAAAAAAATGTAAATTCTGGGAAATTATTTTGGCAGTTATGATTCTTGAGGCATTCCAAGAAGTAAGAAAATGTGAAACGTTTAAAGCTTAATATTCAATTCAGCATGTTCTTTAATTTGACCAACATACCAGTTCCTAAAGAGTACTTAACGAGCGGTGTTATAAATTTCGATGATGGCATTTGAAAATATCATGATTTCATGATTACGTAAAAAATTAACATCGATCTGGTTTCTTTCAGGGTGCTCGAATATAAGGTATATTCGAGTTTATTACAGACGCCATGCATACATGTTTATTTAAATTAAATGTACATTTTTTTATTAGTTAAAAGATCAGCTTTATCAGTAAACGGTTGCAACATTGTAAACAAACTTGAAAGACATTTTAAAGAAACTTATTTGTACAAAAACATACTTGAAACTTATCTACTTAATACACAACGGAACATTAATTACATTACTCCTGTAAATAGCACTAAATATCGATCACCTGACGTTCTGCTCATCCCATTTCTGGAGCAGGATACATTATAGAGACTTTATATTAAAGCGTGTATTATTATGTGCATTCGCTTAAAATACTGAAACAAATGAGTCGATATAAAACCGATCAGTATCTGTATCGCTCCCAAAAAAGGAGGTGTGCGTTGGCATAAAGAAAATATGAGCAGAAGGCTTAAAGAAAGCTACCTTGGTAAAGTGATTACAAGCGTGATCGTTGAGCATCAGGTCCTGTGTTCGATATCCTGGTTAGGCAAAGTGTTATTGGGTTTTTCATCTGGATTTTTTCCCTACAAGCCGCTGAGGCTGAATTTGTGCCCGGTTGATGGCAATAGGCTGGCCCGCTTTCACATAGGACTTAAAACATAACTTTTGAAATGTGGGTGTACTCGAAAAGTAGGTCATCTTCCATTGAAAGGTAACATCCTAAGAAATAGTATATAAGATAATAATAAATAAGAGCAGCGGTGGCCCATTGGTGGCAGCCCCGACTTAAGAGCAGTAAGAAGTGGGTTCGAACCCAGGCATATCCTAGAACTAAAAATTCGAAGACATGCAACATCTACCAACCCGCACTGGGCCTGCGTGGTGGATTACAGCCCACTCCCGCTCATAGAGAGGAGGCCTGTGTCCTAGCAGTGGAAACATTATAGGCTGATGATGATGAATAATAAATTATTTATTTCGAGTTACTATGACTCATAAAGGGATAGTTAATTATAAATATAGTAGATAGATTCCTTGAATAGTCCCTCAGAGAATTTGTCAGACTGATGAAAGTTACTCATACATACTTTATTTGATACAGAAAAATCAATATACTAAATCTCTAAATGCATTTCAGTTTGGAACTTAAACTATTAGAAAAAAGAAGCTTTATAATCATAAACTATTCCGACTAACTTAAAGTCGGCTTTGAGTGAAAAAAACAGGCTCTGTAAAGAAGGGCCATCAATTCTTGCTTCACCGCAACTTTATAACGTTTTTCCAATCGCACAGATTGATCGATTTCCTGCGGACACATTAGCCACGAGCCACTCACAACTGGGCCTACTGTGGCTTATTTTTTTCTTCCTTTAGCCCTCCAAAACAGGCATCCTTGAGTTCCCTACAGTCTACTTAATACAACGATTAAAAAGCGATTATATTACACCAGTAAGGCTAGGCACGCACTTGCGTTGCCTTACGACTTGATCATTTCTGATTTCATAATTGATGAGAAGTTTTATGGTAGTGTTAAATATTATGGAAGGAATTAATAATCAGTGTTATGTTAACTGCAATGTTTTCTGTCGATGAAGAAGTTGACAGTTTGTGTAATTTTGCCATTATATTGATTTTCATTAGTGTTGCTACGTAGGAAAATGTGGTAATGTCGTTATTTTCTATGTTTTAACTCCACTTACGTTTAAAGACGTATTGCTTTATTAATCGTTTAACTACATAGTTGGACTGTGGCAACTATGGAGTAATTATTTATAGTTAGCATAGGTATTACTTTGAGTTTTATTAGTAGTACCTAAATGTATTGACATAACAGTTTTTAGAGTGTTGCTTTCGTAAGAAGCACTCCGTTTTACGTGTAACTAGCGTAGAAGTAATCTAAGCAACAAATAGGGTCCTAAAAAAATTTTGCTTAGCAGCCAGTCAATCAAAAAAGCCAACCCGACAAACACATCACAAAAAAAACGTATCGCGAATCGTATAATGGGCGCTCAACCTACATTAATATCAATACAGATCAAGTTTTTCCTATACAAACATAGAAAAAACCTACTGAACCACTAATACGCATCAATCAATCCAGCCCCACGACAATATGTCTACATGTTGACGTGGAGCATAAATTACGGTCCTACGGAACCCTAAAAAGGTAAAATGCCTTAGGTAAGACTAATTAGACTTGTACTAGGAAAAGTTAAGTGAAGTTTTTTTTTTGTTTAAGAGTTAATTTTATGAGATAGTGCGGTAAAGATGAAAGAAGGGTTTTTGTAACAAATTGCTTTCCTTAGTGAATGAGTTGTTAGGGATACAGATTTTCTTATTTTAGTATATTTCCGTGAAGCTGCTGGAATCGTACTAAGTATCGTAAGTTTCTAGAATTAAGTCAGTGTTTATTTATTTACTTACATATAAAAAAAACTGGTTAGTAGGCATGCATTAAAATTTCATGAATTTTAAATATTAACTTTTTAGTTACGTCATAACATACTAGCTGTCCCGCGCAACTTCGTCTTCGTCACATTTTCCCCGTTTTCGCAACATTTTTCATTGCTGCTCCGCTTCTATTGGTCGTAGCGTGATGATAGCCCATAGCCTTCCTTGATAAATGGGCTATCTGACACTGAATTTGAATTTTTCAAATCGGACCAGTGGTTCCTGAGATTAGCGCGTTCAAGCAAATAAACAAACAAACTCTTCAGCTTTATAATATTAGTATGGATTTTACAGTGTTGTGATTGCAGGTTTTGGTCTCTTCTGCCATGAACATGACATCATCACCCCTGTATTCCTCAGATGTTATGCAAAAGGTGTACTTTAGAACATCCCTATTTCGCCAGTTACGATTAAGGGGCCACCACCCAATAAATGGCGAGCTTTTTGCCATCAAACAGGCACAAAACTAGGTTCTAAGGTGCTACTGAGAATTTCCTGATGAAAAAATCTAATAATACCTTAAAACGAACCCAAGATTTCATGGTCAACAGTAGCTGTGGGACAGCCACTGGTCAACGTGGTATTCTGTTCTGTTATTATGTCATATCATAACTAAATATATTTAATTTCACATTATTGATAAAATGTCAAAGAATGATCGTCTTACAATTACAAGTGCGTGCAAAAAAATTGACCCACTTCTTTTACCTTCTCAAGCACCATCATTTTTCTTCCTTTTCCTTTAATGGGAATATCCAGTTAATAATTCTCAATTATCTTTTTACCACGCCTTGATCTACGAAACAATTAATAGTGTAATTTATGTGATGACTTGATAATTCTTTAATAAAAAAAGTCACGGCGGCGACATCTCAATCAAGCAGTTTTACGTAAAATAAATAACATAGTACCAATTTAACCAATTTCCTTCAAGTTTTTTAATGAAATTTTTGTTGCTTTTCGTCATAAAAGGGTGTTTTTAAAAGCTTGTTACCTCAATTTTCGAGTGAAATAAATTAAATCGTGTAATAACGATTGTTATCAGTAATTGAGTGGTGGTTAACAGTGGGGGACAGATTAAATAGGTGAGTACAAAAACATAATTGTTTATGTCTGCTCATCGGTCATTTATGAATTTTTGATAATTTGTGTACGTTCACATCTATCTGTTTCGAATCACTTGTTTTAGGCTGCATCAAGAAGTCTAATTTTTATTTAAATATTGTTATTTTCGAATGAAAAACTAGATCAGAAACAATTAATTCAAGATACTTAACTAAATTACGCTAAATTTAAATATTCACGAGTTCAGTAAATCATTCAAATACGTGCTTCCGACTAATCCATTAAGCATAATTAATGAGTTTTGACATTTAGTCAAAAATAATATAACCGATCTAGTCATAAATAAAAATCAGAAATGTCTCACAATTACTTCGATAGCTAAAATATGTGACAGAAATAATAAATTTATCTCTTCAATAAATATTAATAATTACCTATTCAGGTCACATCAATATTTTAAATTTAGAAGCTCACAAATTAAGTGGGTAATCTTGATTTTTACAAAATGTCAACTGTCAAAAAATAATTAATCATTTCTTTGGGTTACATAGAATTTTGAATAAATATGGAGATTTCACGTGTTCCATATGATAAAATAATTAATAAAAGAAGTGAATCACAGTAACGGTATTGCACAAAAATGTACGTCAATGCAAATGCAAACATTATTAATTTAAAAAAATACAATTAATTAAATTATGAATGTTTAGTACCTATCTATTTGGTGATACCTGCGTATGACGTGGGGAAAAATAAATGTACTTGTCTACATATCTAAAAGAACTTGCAAATACGGCGCGTAACTTAAACAGCGAATATCTTGCAATAACTCCGAAACAAAACTTTCTTTTCCAACATTCCAATTAAAATAAACTTTGTAATAAATCAACAACAGCTCCACATTGTAAACAGAAAACAAATTACAACACAACACTTTAAAATGTAATTACAAATAATTGTTCCGCTTGGCAACAGTAAAAACAATCGCAAATAAAAGAGGTTTATCCAAATTAACGAATACCTCACGAGGCAACCCGAATAAATCCGTAGTCACCGGGGAAAGTGCTGACAGCTAAATATTACCACGCCTCGAGACCTGAGACCTATCAAAACGTAATTACATACCGTATTACAAGTGAATAAAAAGATATTTTCTTAAAGGAATCAATGAGGTGTATTACAACCTTGTTACCAGAAAAAGAGCTAACTGTGTTTGTTTAATATTTAAATTAATTTTGTGCGTCAGTTTGTATGGCACGCAGTGTACGGCTGAAGGGCGCGAGACAGTTTTAATTGGATACACTGAAGTGCAAAATTTATGCTTATGCTTTTTCGGCCGCGATTGTAATGGTATGAAATTGGATGGTATAGTTTATGGATTACAGTAGTAATATTTTTAATTGCAGGATAATGGTCTTTCTCACCTTTATTTTCACACTTACGAACGAAATTACCTGCAATCAATAATAGTATGAAGAATTATTAAATATACTAAGGAATTATCTTCAAGTACCTATGAAGTATTTTTGAAAGAGAACAGCGTTTACTCCCTACTGAAACCATTATCTACTACACTTTGCATTTTGCTGGAATAGCTCTAGTTCCCTTTAAAAATGCCACTGACCCCGCTTGTCAAAGATGAAACGTCAGAAAATTAAAAAAACATCCACATTTCACACTTTTCCACGGTCAAACAGACGCAAAAAGAATCAAAGACCAATTTACATGCTCCAAATTCTAGCCCAAAGCCACTTTACACCCAGAGCGGAGCGAAACAATTTGCGACATGCTACATCGCGGTAACACGTGGCATGCTCTAATAGTAGTATCGTTTTAAGCTGGCAAAACAACTTAATGTGAACTTGTACCAAAAACTCGCAATTGTAAACGATATTTATCGGCACTCGTATTATCTGTCGTTAAATATCATATCTCGGGCGTATCATAATACAAGATCTGTTTATTATTATATGCGTTCGATATATTATATCATCATCATCATCATTTCAGCCGAAAGACGTCCACTGCTGGACATAGGCCTCCCCCAAGTGTCGCCACATTGACCGGTCCCGTGCGACGCGAGTGATTACATACGGGACCGAAACGTGGTCGGTCACAATATATTATATAGTAACAATTAATATGGGTAGCGATAGCTATCGTTTACGATTGCGAGGTTTTGGTACAAGTTTATATTCAATTGTTTTGCCTAGATCAAGCGATTTGACTATAGACAATTTCTTTCATTTGTTTTTCAGCTGTAGTTGTCGCAAGACGCGTGTCGCTTGAACGCAAAGGTCGTGGCCAAGAGTTAAGAATAATTTACACGCTCCGAATTTTAACACGAAGCCGCTTTACATTTACACAAAGCTTTAACGCATTGTTTTGAAAGCCAAAAATTTACGCTAAAATTGACCAAACACCGACTGATTAGGAATTCTTTTCTTAGATAATATTTGGACCGTTAAGATATGAGGTCAACGCCCATGCGAAGATGAATTTTATGCACCAGTTTTGTGAAATATTGTCTTGTCCTTACAAATTGGTTTGGTATTTGAAGTAAACGATTTTAAACTTCGTTGCGTAAGGAATAAAGGTTATGGGAGTTGGTTCTTGGGTTGGATTGTGCTGTCAGAAATCTTTGAACGGTACTGTTTAATTTTAGAATTTTGTTTCCGTTGATGATTCCAATTTTGACGGCTTTCAAATGTTTATGAAACTTTTGAGTGATGATGGTTGACTAAGCTTTTTGTTTAGATTTAACTAAACATTAAAACTTTTTTTTATTTTCAATGTTCACTTTTTATCTTATCTTTGTTATTCAAATACCTAACGCATCTTTATTATGGATGTTTAGATTTTAATCTCTGTCTGTTGATGGCTTGGTTACTTAATTATAATAATATTGAGTAAAAAAACCAAATAATATTATAAACTTTTAGTGGTACATATTATAAATGGAGATTCTAAGCAGTAGGTAATCGTTTGAAACTTCAATTCACAGTGTGATGTCACTATTTGACTGCAATTGTTGTAAATTATTTATTTTAAGCAATTGTAAACTTTAACAGAAAATGTATTGGGGTTTGATGGACGACAGAACTAAGGCACTTCAACATCATCATAAATGCAATCATAAATATCAATAAAGATATATTTATTATTATATTTTTTTTTTTACTTTATATTTTATTATTTTTATGTGACATTTACTGATTTGACATGCATATTTACTTTTTTATTATTATTGTGACATTTATTGATATTCGTGATTTGTAAAATAAAATTTCGTAAATTATTATTAATTACATTTAATTATTGTGAATGTGAGGACCATGCAGGTCACATTATTTTTCTCCCACCACTATCTGGCAGTTTGAGAACTTTAAGCGACCTACCCAAATGTCCTTTCTTTGGTATTGTTCGTCGTTTCGTTGAGCTCCTTGAGTTATAAGTCGAGCTACACGATAACTGACAAATGCTTGCACTGACTGGACAGGTCCACTCAAATCTGTGTGGTTCTTTCTTCAAAAGACCATTTCAGATACTAATCTGCATAGTCCTCGTGTAAATTGAGCAATGTCTGGACTTTAAAAGAGTAACAAATTAACAGGGAACCTCTGAGTTTGTTTCGGCTGTTTCTTCTCAGAGTAGTCAGGTACGAAACACCGGCCCCATCTAGCTTAAAAAAAAAATGACGTGTAAAAGTGTTTGTAAAAACCTACTTGCAAAAATAAACATCATTTATCATCATCATTTATCATTTATCAAAGGCTCTTACTTTTTTTAAGCCTACAATAAAATAAGACTTCTCGATACGTTGTGGCATCTCAACTTAACAAGAACTCTCATTTTAACACTCAAACGCGGAACATAAACAAGAAAATAGATTAACTTCAGATCAAAAGAAACAATGCAATTAACCCCTCAAAAACCTGTCAAAACTTTATATTCAATAACCACTAATTACCACCGGCTACCCTAAAAAGAGTTCAAGCACCTTCAGGGTAAAGATTAAAAAAAAGAGCCCAAATTTTTGGATACGGAACTCCATTAATCAAATCCCATGGCAGCGCCCGAGGGAACCCGACAGACGGCGGAAACGCCCGACGATTCACGAACCCGCCCGATTGGTCACGAACGAAAAACGATTAATAAGCGAAAGTCGCCCTTTTTAATTTATAGACGTTATTGAAAATTAATTTTAATTATTATTAATAATGGTAACGTCGGTATATTGTAAGATTCGTCATGGTTATCCAGCTGTCAAAAGTCTCCAATCAAATTTTAACTGTATCACATTGAAATTGAGTTCAGATTCATTTGTTACTGAGAATCGTTTGCCCAATCTAGCTTGTCTATTATAGCTGTCAACGCGTAATGCTTCAGGCGAAAGGAGACATCGACGTAAGCTATAGCTTGTTACAGAAGTCCTAATGGATATTCAAAAGGCATTATATCAAATCAACGACATAATTATTAATTAACCGAATACTCGATTCTTGATTAATCGATATTAAATCACTCGATTCGTAGGTTTACCCCGAGGGTTACATGATGGGCGGTATAGTATAAAGTGCGGTTGCGATGTTGAGTCATTAAGCGTAAAATCGAAAACCTGTTGTATGAGATGAAAAAAACGTTCGAAAGGCTTGGTCTTAAATATGAGTTGAGGTAGGAAAACAATAGGAAAACAGAAATAATTAAAATGAAGGAATACAGGTGTGGTTTTCATTCATTTTAACCATTTCGTATTAATGAAAACCGTCCAATTCATCATCTGCCTAGCCTTTTCCCAAATTATCTTGGGGTCGGCTTCCAGTCTAACCGGATGCAGCTGAGTACCAGTATTTTACATGAAGCGACTGCCTATCTGACCTCCACAACCCAGTAACTGGGTAATACGATACCCCTTGGTAAGACTGGATGCCAGGCAGGCAGGTACGGCTTAACGTGCTTTCCGAGGCGCGGATGAAACTCGGTATGTAATTATGGTCACCCATCCACGGACCAACCTCGGCAAGCACGGCTTAACCTTAAATATCGACCCGGGCGGCTGTCATTATTTAGCCACGAGCTCCTCCAATGAAAACCGTCCAATTGAACTAAACATATTATGACGCTTGTAATCCCTGATGGGTTAGCAAGAGTGTACCTAATTGTACGCCCACTTTTCGCCAGTTATGTTTTTAAGTCCCATGTAAGCGGCGAGCCTATTGGCATCAACCGGGCACAAAACCAGACTCCGTGGCTGAAAGCTAGTCAGTCATATTCATTTTTCGTAACAGCTTAAAACTCGATCTCCAGTCTCTAAAAACAGGTGGTGATCTTATTCCAGAGTGGGAAAAAGATGGTGCTAGTCATCCTCTATAGCTCCGTCTCTTTCCAACATGAAGTGACATTAAAATAATACTGCTGTAAGATGCCAGGTGTAAAAACAGATGCAAATGTATGTAGTTTGTAATTCTAATACAAGAACTTAACAACTTCTCAACATTGTTGCAGTATTTATAATCAACAGTATTACCTTTCATGCGAGTGTTTGCAAGGTTAGAATGTGTTGTACAGTAACGAACACAAATATGTAAACACTTAGCAACTTGTAAATGTGTCATATTTAAGGCGACGTGTCAGACCTCGTAGATGGCGGGACGAGCTGGACAAAACGAACCACCAAGTATCCTACATTAGTGCTAGATCGAAAAATCTGGAAGTTATGGGGTGTTTGTAGCAGTGGGATCCTGCAAGATAATAACAACAGTAGCCAACGTGTAGATGGCAATCTTAACTAAATAAGCCCAGATTTTCGCGTCGAGATTGGTACCTTATGTAGCGTCCACTAGTTTCTGTATTGTCAAGCCATAGTTTTTGTTTAAGATAAGTCTATATTTACCTCAAACTTGCAATGCAATATACGACGTATCTATGAGTAAATCGTTTGCTTTTAAATTTTGCTCACTTTATACATATTTTTGCTCATGACTGTACACAAGATATAGAACGTAAGCAATGTGTAAATACGTATATTGAAACTTAATGAATGTTGGAATAAGTAGTCGTTATTAGTATGATAATTTTATATTTAAGTCGTAATAAAACTGAATATGAGGTGTTTACTACAGTGCTAAAAACAAAAGGTGTGGTGAATACAGTGTTTCGTTCAGTAATTGTTAATTCACGAAGATTAGTTTTTACTTACTTAAATAAACTGACTTTAAGTTAGCCAAGTTAGTCAGTCACCAACCTTATTTATTTATTTATTTATATTCATTTATTTCAGGCAAACATAACCCATATACATAAAACTACATTGGCATAAAATTAAACATAAATTATACAATAAATAAAATTAATTATGAGTGTCAAATATATTCGGTTTTCCACTCGTCAGACCTCACCTTTTAGGATATTTTATGAGACAAACGATATAGACCTGCCCAAATTGTGCCTGCCAGTGTGTTCTGACAAAATAGTCAGTTGACAACAAGAGCAAAGCGAACAGATTGAATAATTAGCTAATAATACTAGCTACTGGACGCACTATTTAGGATGTTAATGAATTGAATAGATACGATACTACTTAAAATTGCAATAGGCTTGGCGTATATTTATGATCACGGAGCCTGAAATGGCCGCTTTAGCGGATCAGCACTATATAATTATATAAATCACGTTAAAATTTTCGTCACAAACGATCGATGACGACCGACCGACCGATGTGAAGATTATAATTGTCACTTTGTGACCATTTTACGAATTGTAACGTAATTCATATTATTGTCAATGTAATGATTGTACTAAAGCAGCCATTTTTGGTCCTCAGATCATGAAAGTAGACGAACTAAAAGGAGTATTTAGGTAAGATCGTAACAAGTAGCATTCTGTACTATCTGCTGTAAAAGATGTGAGTTTATGAACGTCTCTACTAATAATAATAATAATAATAATAATAGTTAAGCAAAACGACCTGTATCTATATTATAACGATGATGAACCAGAACATAATACAATAATAAATAATGATGAAGTGATTATGCAAGAGCAATTATATTCGCAATAATTCGTTCAAGCAATTCTGCCATGTCATGAAATAATTATTGGGCCTGTCAATTATAATACTTGAAGATGATACGTCAGACAATTCGTTAAGGCAGGTGTAATTTGGGATTTCGAATGGGAATTTCCTGGCCTTTAAAACTAAATAGGAGTAGAATTCTTTCTGACACCATTATCTTATAGTTACTTCTTTTTAGTGTGTCGATGGCGATCTAAATAATGTCGACCAAGAACTGAGCCACTAGTTTGGCGCCATCTGTAGTGTTCACCAGTTCCTGTGATGGATAAACAACAGCCCCCCTAGCATGACCGTTCTATATCTATTCTACCAAGAAACGACAAGAAATCTTTTCTTTACAACTTGTCATTTCTTCTGCCCGAGCATGGCGCGCACCGTCGACTCGCGTTTCTACGAAGACATAGACAGAAATTCTTTCCATAGCAACGGGGACGTTGCTATGGAAAGTTAAAAGGTTACGTTTAGTTAACAAAAAAAGTTGCCAATTGCACGAGTTTTTCATTTTTCGTGGGCAGGATTGTGTTGCTGCATCTTGGATCCAGGCCTGGATCTTTTTCGCGAAATTAAACCTAAATATTTTACATAACATTTCAACCTTTTGAACGTAACTCAACGCAATCACGAAACGTATTTCTCGTATTTAGTTTTTATTAAGACTAGTTTGACATTTGTCAGAAGTAATGTTTCTACCCCCAAATGTCAAAAGAAGAGAAAATATGGTCGTCATGCTCGACGTTGTAGACTTGTGTCGACTGAAGAAAAGAAACATTTCTTTTCTACATTCTTAATATCGCCATGCTTGGGACGATAGAAATATCTGTCAAATTGTCGATTCTTCCGTAGACATAGCTCGTTTCTACGGCGGTCATGCTAGGCCGGCAGGACGCGCAGGACACGATATTAAGTGCCCCATCGTTTGTTGTACAGCACCACATTTGCACTATAGGGCAGTCATCAATGAATCTCCACCTGAGTATGTTTTCCTTGCTGCGGCTAACTTGGGTCTTTTACGTTGTGAATCGATTTAGATTCATTCAAGGTCTTGCTAGAATTGATCTGCCCCCGTATTCACAAACTCTCGGATCGATTTCGATTCGAAAAGTCGTATGTCTATCTCGCTCGCTTTTTGAGCGTTGGTGAATTGGTTGGAGCCTGGTTTGATTTTGGTCGAACGAAACTTTCAGAGATATGCCTTCAGATAGTGGAAAGGGTTTTCACGTTTCAGCAGAAATCAGCTTCTTCGTTCTTGCTTAGCATTATAATCGCCCTATAACGTTCCCACATTCACGCCCGTAATTCCTGAAGGATTATGCAGAGGTGTAGGTACCTCATTAGAGGGTTTGGCAGAGTTGAATCTAAAAGGCTGGTAGCGTACATTCCGTCAGCTCAAAACAATATTAGTGTTTTATTAATTACATTAGGAAGATAAATTTAGGTTGTATGTACCAGATTATATCAAGTCATGATGAAGCCACATAAAAATGCATACATGCATGCATTATGCAAAATGTTATTACAATAATCTCCCCCAAAGAATCAAAACTCTTGACTTTAATTACATAAACCCAAACATTACAAATACTTTGCTAAGCTCGCTCCACCAATTTAGCGGGTCATAGATTAATTATTAGACCTGTCAATTACAAGCTTAATTAAATTATAATGTTAAATAATGACATTTGATCTTTTGAACTTTAGTGAGGAGATGTTTGTTCATATTTTTAAGTAACCTTTGGTTGAATTATGTAAATGCGGTTTCATGCGATGCTTTTAGAGGTTTTTCGATAACAATAAGCTGTTTATTATGCTTGTTGTGTTTGGGTGTTAATTAAGGGCGTGTTGCGCCACATGTTGGTATTTAAATGAATAATATTGTGTAAAAAAAAAATGAAGCAACTTTGAGGAAGTAAGTGATGGTAGTATTAGGAAGTAACAATTTTGTATTTATCTGTGGAATATATTAGAATATGTAGTATTTTTGTTATTATATAAATAGAATATGTAGTATTTTTGTTATTATATAAATAGAATATGTAGTATTTTTGTTATTATAATGTTATTAGTCTAAGCTTTCCCAAAATGTCAAAAATAAAAATAAAGTAAAAAGCTGAAGAACTATGGAGTGAGACGGATCGCTTTTATTCTATGTCTAAATCTTTTGAGATGCCTATTCTTGGATGTCAGATGTACTTCATTCCGAGTGTCAGTTGTCATAAAAGATCGAAGCCAAAAGTTACGGATAGTCGAAAACTAGAAAGCCTGACAGTCTGATAACAAGTCTTACCAAAGGTTATCGTTTTACCTATTAACTTTAAGATTGAGGAATGACATAGGCAGTTGCTCTGTTTTAAGTTTTAACTTATAACTGTCACTTACCTACTGGATATTTTCCGTGATTTTGAATTATTGTGAGCTCCCGATATTTCGATGCTGCTCCAAGTGACAGTCATCCCGCGATCATGGTTTAAGTTTAGACAGTTGCTCTATGTAAAATACTGGTATTCCACTGCAATTAGTCAGACTGGGAGACGAATCCAACATGGTTGTGAAAATGCTAGGCAGCTCATGATGGTGTTTATTGTGAACTTTATTGAAAATTATTTTTAAATCGTAACGCAATTGATTTCGAAACAAAAAATCTTATTAGACTGAACCTACATTCAACCGGAATCTTACTCAAACTCTTGGAAATACACAAATCATAAGTTGAAAAACAACACTCAAAATTTCATCCATCCAAGAAATCAAATTAACCGCGAAAACACACCAATTGAATAGCCGCCATAAAAATATTGAAAGTCCAAAGAAACATTTATTATTCTAATTTCAAACGTTAGTAATAGTATGTCAAACAATGAACGCAACGTTACGATCCCATTTCTAAAAAGCTAACACATGTAAAGTTAGCGGCCATTTTGTTATGACCTCTCTTGTCCCTTTCACTGGAAAGTTTTCATACTTAAATGGGTGTGTGAAGTGGTCATCGTGGGTCTGTGTATGGTGGTCGTGAAGCTTGTAGTTCGTCAACACTAAAGCAGCAATAAGCAATGTTTGTTGAGGCGCGTTCTTTATTCAAATTATTTGGCGATAGACTGGCGGTTATTTGAATTTTAATTTTTGAACGTTTGTGTTCTTTGAAATTCAAATAGTCTTCCTAATAAAATGTATTGTCAATCCCATTGAAATTTATGAATTGAATGTTTTGATAGGTATTCATAGATTTGTTCTAATTTGTATACAAGATTCACAGTCGGAAAAATTTAATGAAAATTAGTTTAGAAAGATTTGTTCTAGGAAAAAATACCGTCGTTAATTTGAATGAAAATCAAGAATATTATTTTTTCTCGAAAAAAACGGGTTTTTTAGAAATACTGTTATATCCTCTCCAGCCCCGTGGTTCCCATATGGGAACGCCGAACAATTCGGTTGAGCCCCGAGGTTCCCATATGGGAACGCCTCGTACAAGCAAACTTAAACCCTTATCGTACGTACAGTAAGGGTCTAATTCGTTTGTAAAAATTTACGTCTCTGGCCAACTAGAGTTCGATTAAAATGAAACCAAACATACCAACCTAACAACTGCACAAAATTATTAAAAAAATAAAGAAACGCGTCTTTGTCGACTGTCAAAATGAGTCATGGCGGCCAGTGTGGAACGGTGGTGTTTTGTTTTGGAATGCAGTGAAATTTTTGTGTTTTGTGTTGTTAAACTTTGGTAAGTAAATGTATAGTATGTTATAAGTGTATAATGTAACTTTTTAGATAGTCATTTGCTGGAAAAAATATCTAAAAATTATGTTTTTGACCCAAAAATTTCTCCAAAAATTCCTTTGTTGTGAAGTTCGTCAGTCGAAATTGAAAATATGATTTTGACTCTTTTACAATGAAATATGGTCTTGGAAACATTAGTAATAAGCGAAAAAATAGTGATAATTCATAATTTCATGCATTCGAGGCATATTTATTCATATTTATTGATATTTCAAGTATTTTCATGCATTGAACTGCGCAGTTAGAAAATGGCCGATTCTAATAAGACGTTTGAATTGGAATCTTGCAAGAATAATTTATGTAGGACTCCTAAAAAACACTGTCATTAGATTACTTGTATATTTGTTATGTTAGATCTAAAGTTTCGTGTAAATTGATTCAGTAGTTTTACCAAAAAAAAACAAACTACGACAACAGTATGTTTGCGGCGAGCTCTCTGAATTCTATGCGATGTTTATAATTCTCAAGTAGTTATAAAACAGTTGTTTATATTGTAATACATGGTCTCGTTAATCAAGAACCCGAAACTGTTTACCGCTTGAGATAAGAGCTAATAGAACTCGCGCGATAAGCTTTTTATGAGCGCAGGACACTTGACACGCTCGATGACGTCATTGTGAGGCCGGCTGGGTGTTTTACCGTTTAGCCGCAAGGTTGGAGAGGATATTTACCCCTTGCGTCTAAAGTTTTTCGAAATATTACGTGCAGTTACATGGGTGTAACAACAATCTCCTCTAGCGTTTTATAATCGCCCGTCTGCCCAGTTCAAAGCTCGACCCGCGAACTGTTTGTGTGAAAAGCCAACAGAACATAACGGCCTTTTGGCCAAAGAGCTATGCAACCATCCATACAAGCCATACAACCACGCTAGACTCGGTAAATTTGCCGATACGCAATTTGCTCTACAAACACAAGCTTTGGTATTAGTTACTAGAGAAATCTACTTGTGTTAATGTGACTGAGTGGTCTGTGGTTTGCAGGTGTCAGGTTATGCCGGTTGAGTTGAGAAGGGTTTCGAAGGCTAGTGTTAGTTGAGCCCTAGGTTTACGCTATACGTTTAGTGATGCTGAAATGAGGTGAGTTTTCTTTTACTTAGTAAACAGGAAAATGTTAACTTTATTTAAGATTGCTTCCTTGTTAGTTAAGTGGTTCTAGGTTTGAATCCCAGGTTGCGTAAGAGGATATTGGGTTTTCCATCTTAAATTTATTAGGAACAGCCCGGAGTTTTGAGTGGGTTTGTGCTCGATTGATGGTAGAAGGCTCCCCCTCATCGTCATCATCATCAGTCTGTACTCGTCCACTGCTGGGCATAGGCCTCTCCCATGACACGCCACTGAGCACGATCCTCGGCCACTCTCATCCAGCTATTACGGCTCCCCCTATAACGTTGCAACTATACATAATTGAAAAAGTATGAGCAAAAAAAATACGCATATCTCTGCCTAGACCTTCGAGGAAACAGACACAAAGAATATTTAGAGTGACCTATTTTCTTATTAGAAGGCGAAATTTTCAAATTACCGTCAAAAAAGATTTCTTTGTACGATGCGATCTCTTTTTAAAAAGATAACTGTAGCATGCACACTGGCCGCTAAAAAAACCAATTCATACATTAAACATCATCGCTCAATTCAAAAAACGAACAAAAAAAAAAACAAAAAGAACACAGCGTGACACAGCCGAAAAAGCGATCGCGATCGATCAAATTGTGCAGAATCATCGATTCATTGCGTATCGATTTAAAAACATCGATGCTGTTTCGATGCTGCACTGACCACCTGCATATTGCAAGTAACGGACCCTATATCTCGTTACATCGACACCTCCGCTCGGTATTTTTGAGGCTCGGATTATTACGGACAATTACTCGTCGGATCGATTCAGGAAAATCGATTTTAATATCGGCGGACATTGGTAAATGGGTTTGGGCGCCCGTTATTCTTATGGCGCCTTTTGTCCATATCAGTAATTAATACACACTGATCTGTTTTAAAAGAATCACGGTTTAAAGGTTTCATTGCAAGCAGGAATTAAATGCTGTTGCACTTTTTAAATCGCCGGTTAAAAGGTTAAGTCACAGTTCAATGTAAGATATTGGTGTGAAGAGTGGCTTCCGTATGTGCTTGATATATTTGCATTGTTGAGTCAGTTTTATTTTATTAGCTTGCACCCGATTCTGGTAGTTCCGGAGAGATTTCGGCCATGGAAGAAAAGAACTGAGGTGGAATTATTCTAACTGGAATTCGCATACTGATCTGAATAGGTGTCAAAGTCTACAAGTACAACATTTTATTATTCTAACTAGTCTAGTGACTTAAAGCACACACTGAGCATGTAGTCTTTGGTTCGACACCCAGGTCGGGTAATTATTAGGGTTTTCCAGCGGAGATTTCTCATTAGTAATGATTTTAATATGTAAGTACTTATATATATAGTTTATTATTGTACTTATAAGATTACTTTTTGTATTGTATGGTGTAAAGCCTTCGTTGCCTGAAAATAAAAACGATAATGATAATTACTGGAATTTGTGCTCGGTTGATGGCAGTATGCTAAAATTCTATCTCTTCTAGAGTTAAAGATCACACTAATTATTCCAACTTGTCACAGTGCAAATACACAAACCTCAAACTATTTGACCACTTTAACAAAAAAAAAAAAAACATTGCACAAAGTCCCCTCACCAAAAAAGAGCAATAAACACGAAACAAAAATCGCACACAATCACAATTACACGGTATCTAATTACAAACCCGATTGCTTACACACATTAATACTTGTTCCTTCGATCGCAATACCGATAGGCGATCCGCGACGTGTGACTCGGTGATTTTTCTTTAAACACCGATACTCGGATACAATTACGAGTCATTTATCACCGGGAAAAGAATCGGTGATTATGAATAATGCATGCGGTGTTTAAAGTGTTGAATCGGTTTTTGGGAAAGGTGGTGTCCGATTTTTTCGGTTCCAGTGTAGTGTAGCCCAGCCCTATTTTGTTTGTAAATGTTTTGTGTGTTTTTCCATGTTATAGACGGTTAGAGTTTAGTTTATTGTAACACAAAATTGTGACAAAGCTTTAAAAGATTCCTGTTCTTGAATAAAAGTTACGAAACGAAATACTTATACAGTATGTTAGTTTAAACGAGGGACATATTCAAACCCATAATAGTACATGCTAACATGATACTAATAAAAATATAAACAAAAAAAAAACACTGATAAATAACAGACAGAACCATACCAAAATTTTCACAAATGTCACGCAACGTGTATACACCCTTGCGCTAGCGACTTAATACTATCGCAGAACATGTGAGCGGGTCAATGACTCTTGGGTATAATCCATTTTCCCTTCATACTTTAAACTTACCTGGCTTAGGACAGTCCAAAATATCTAGGCACTAAACAAAACATTAAAAATTCTTCTATATACGTTATAGGTTTTTTACATATTTGGGACGAGAATCGAATACTGAATACCCTCCCTCAATATGTCCCTCGTTTAACCTAACATACTGTATACCTGTACCTAAGTACAATTTGGAATGGATGTTAAGAAAGGTTTCGTCGGTCGGAAGTGTCTATGAAAAGTGAAAACTTGCTGGTCTTTTATTAGAAAATGTTTTTTGGAGCAATATCTCTGAGGGATCTAATTAAGTTAATGTTATTATTTAACAGCTATTATTCCAATTGACACAGTTTCTCAGTGGCACTGGGGACTCGGGGTCCCCACTCGGGGAAAATGTTTTTTAGTAACTTTTTAGACCTATGTGTCTTGCTTATAATACCGAAGGCAAGAGAGCTCGAGGCCGGTCGCCAACACAATGCCGATGGTCCGAACAAGTAAAAGAGGCTATATCCTCAAGCAAATTTCAGCAGGTGGTGATACTTTGGACCGGAGTCGATGGAGGCAGATTTTCCGTTAAGAGGGGTCCAGTGACCACGATTCTCAGTAATGAGGAACCGATTGAAAAAGAAGAAGATCTTGCTTATGCGTATGGAGTTTCATTAAAATTGGTTCAGTAATTTCGGAAAATAAGGACTTGAAAGTTTATATTAAATTTCGTAAGGTATAAACGCTCTTAAGTTCTTCATGACGTCAACACTGCGACATCTTAATTCCCATACAAATGGATCGAGCTATTACTATTCCATCCATTGACTCGTTGCCACCCACACTTTTGTCGGTCTAAGTTGTAAACTTGTTATTTTTTTTTTTTTCGTCCCAATTAACATCAAGCTTGTAATACTCGAATGGTTAGGCAGAGGTGTACTTAATATAATACACCCATAATTTAGTAGTTACTAGCTGTCCCGCGCTACTTCGTCTGCGTCACATTTTCCCCGTTTTCGCAACATTTTTCATTGCTGCTCCGCTCTTATTGGTCGTAGCGTGATGATATATAGCCTATGTCCTTCCTCAGGTTGAAATCTATGTTCTTACCAAATATCATTAAGATCCGATCAGCCGTTTAGTCGTGAAAAGGTAACAAACAAACTTACTTTCGCATTTATAATATTAGTTAGGATGTTAAATTCCCATGTAATCGTTCGCGAGCCTATTGCCATCAACCGGGCACTGATCCAGACTCCTGATGGAAAAACCCAATAACACATTGCCCGACCTGTGAATTGAACTCAGGACTTATTGCTCAGCACTCGTTCTTACTACCAGTAGACTAATGAGTCTCTCTTTATAATTTACTTTCAATTAATTTCAGTAGCAGCCTTGTGGACTGGTTTTGTGCACGATTGATGGCAATAAGCTCGCCCTCTATTACTTTGGTCTTTAACATAACTAGCGAAATGTGGGTCAGTAAACTAGTAACACTTCTACCTAACCCTTCGGGCATTACAGGCGTAATGATATGTTAATTTTCTTTAATAGTAAAATAATATTTATTTATTTTCAGGCAACTTTGGCCCATAGATATATACCTTACAGTCTAACATACATATGATAAAATACAATTTGTGTTAGTAACTAAAACCTTAAAACTACATGTGTTAGTAGCACTTCACTTGCACACTACGTCACTGTGCGTTCATGAGGCACTTGCCCGCGGAAGCGACGGAACATCACTCCCTGCATAGTACTAGCAACACTCGATTTGCAATACGTTTTCAATGTTACAAAGTAACATGCAGTTTCAATACGTATGTCGGATCCGGTCATTATTACGGACAGAAAATGAATCGCCAAGCGCGCCAAAGGCGACCTACTTACCAGTCTACCCGCACCTAAGCGCGCTTCTACAGAGTCGTGATGTTTCATGCTCGCTGCAAGGAGGACAATGAGTGTCTGATCGCGGCGGAGTCCAGACGTCCCGGAGCTGTACCCCGATTTATGGTGCCTAGTGTTATTGTGTTGGATTGTCATTTCAAGTAATTTGTTAGTTCGATAAAAGTAGTGTACCGTGTGTGTTTTCATAGCACGAAACTCATGTTCTGCCCACATGATAACCGAGTCTAACGAAATATATCACCTCAATACGACACGTAGATCTTACATTATGTAGCACTAATTTTAGAATAGCAATTCTGCGCCCATACAAATACTGTATTATGGGTTTAATCTCCTTCTACAATTGTAAGTTCTTTACCTGATGTGTAGGATTCCACTTTAATCTTGAAAGGAAAAAGGAAGATTTTTTGGATTTATATATTTGGAGCTCATGGCTAAATAATGACAGAGACTCGGGTCGATCTTTAGGTTCAGCTGCGCTTGCCCAGGTTGGTCCGTGGATGGGTGACCACCAATTACATACAGAGTTTCCTCCGTGCTTCAGAAAGCACGTTAAGCTGTTTGTCCTGGCTGTCATTTGTAGATGTTTGCCAGTGGTTACAGGTAGTCAGTGGCCCTAAAGTTTGACAACCAGTCTTACCAAGGGGTATCGTAGGACGGTGTAGTGACTGACTAACTATAAAGGGTGTAAAACACCGCTTAACGAAGCCGAAAGGCACTGGTTCTCCCTGTCATTGCGATATTTTTTTTTGTTCTACACCATACCTGGGAACCTTCTAGTTACGGAGATATTAGGGGTCAAAGTTCCACCTTTTTGACAAGTATTTTTTTAAATACAAGTTTTTAATGTAAGATTTTTACTTTAAACACCTCCACGACCCCCGTACTATTAAATCCGTCCATCAGCACAATGTTTTGAGTGCTTTACATTGAGTTCTACCACAAAACATGATTTTACACCCCCCAAATAAAAGTCGTTTCCCAGCAATAATTTTTGCGTAAAGTTACTTAGTTTCATGTACAGAATGCTTGGTTGACGGCTTCGTGATGAGGTGATTTACACCGTGTATTTAACAAAATGGCCGGTGTAAAAAATACTGTATTCAAAATTATGGTCAAAATCAATAGGCTTAACAACTCTAGTACAAATGAAAAACAAAATTCTACATCCGCTTCCCACAGCCGCTAATAAATTAAAAACCCAGAAACCGTTTAATTGAATTAAAACAAATCCAACTAATTGCCTCTACTCTAATTTTACTGGGTTCAATTATTTATTTTACAATTTAACCACAGTTGTAATAGTGTCAATTTGTCCTGCTATAAAAATGTAGCTATCTGGTGTAATTCAGAATCCGGAATACGGTATTAGATTAAATTATATTTCTGTTGTACAACTTGCTTAGTTTTACACTGTAGTGTAATTCTTCAAGATAAATTAGGGCATGTTTCTAAAAAGCACCTTTTATAAATAAGAACATAATATTTTGAAGTAGATAGCATCAGCTAAAACATTATTTACTTTCACAGTTATTAGAAAAGCACGAAGCAAGTGATAATTTTAAAAAAATGTGCAAACTATTCTGTCAAATTCATAAACTGGAACTTATCAAGAGGTAGCGAATTTTCCCCGAGGTTCACAGCAATACATTACAAAACTCGAAATTAGTAATCCACCAACTTAATAGACCACAAAACTTAAATTGCGTATAATATCGCATTCAAAAGCCATTTTCCACAAGTTTATATGAGTTTAAATAACAAAATGATACAGAACGGTGTGACAAAAGCCGCATTAAAAGCTTACAGGGTACTGCGAGCGTTTTACGGGCGTCTAATCCGTCGTCAAGTGCTGTGCGCGCCAATTGGCGCGGCTTAGGTGGTCGTCGTGATTCAGGGTTCCGTAGAGCTGTTTTAGTTTTATTAAGTTACATTTGATGGATATTTTCTGATTCGGAGAAGAAGTCGTTTTTTGCATTCATTCATCAGTTGTAGTAGATGTTATATTTTACAAATAATTAATATATAATGTTTGTTGGAGGGACACGCTATGAATTTAAAGTGCTAAAGCAAAGTATGTTTTTACAATACCGTTCTGAAATTGACTTAATTGATTGGTATTGAAAATTGTGTTTATTTTTGGAAGTTTCGTTAATAACAAATAAAAATTATTTATCATCTGATATGAAAATTACCCATAATGTTTCATTTGTATAGGTAAGCAAAAAATAATTATCGTCCAATAAGATGGCGAAACAAGTAAGTAATAGAGATGCATGGAACAGGAAGATATGCTACGCTGACTCCAAATCAATTGGGATAAGAACAAAATAATGATGACAGTGGATATATTAATAGGGCAATAAAAGTTTTGCTACTTACAACTTGTAAATGTAACTTCCTTGTAAATGACCAAAGAACTTAAATGACGTTTAAAATTAAATAAAACTACGGAACCCGATTATTAACAAGGTTTTTAGCTGACCAGCTATCAACACTAGAATCTAGTGCAAAACTATAAAACATGCTTTTAGGTATAAAAGTGTGATATTGATTCTAAAGCTGCTATTAATTTTTAGTGTTTATTAAAATCATACTTTATATTCTATGAGCTTGAAAGTTCTGATCGAAATATTATTTTATTAGATACTAGCTGTTACCCGCGACTTCGTACGCGTTAGGTTCGCGATTTGCCTAGAATACGTTTTTTAATGAGGAGGTTCTTAATTCCAAATTTTTGTTTTGAATTCGTTACCTGATGTCTCCAGTATTAATACACCATCATCTGGCTAGTCTTTTTCCATCTATGTTGGGGTCGGCATTAAGTCCAACCTGATGCAGCTGAATACTTGGATTTTATATGGAAACGACTGCTTATCTGACTTACAGACGTACTTAGGCGTACAACCCAGTTAGTACTGGGTTATACGTCTGTCATCATCATCTTCCTGCCCTTGTCCCATGTTACTTGGGGTCGGCGCAACACTTTTTGTTCTTCCATGCTCCTCTGTCATTCGTCAAGCTATCATTTACTCCTTTTACTGTCATATTATTTCTCACACAATCATTCATCGTTTTCTAGGTCTTCCTCTCCGTCTCCATCCATCAAAATTTATGGTCATCACTTTTTTTGTTTACATTATAATCATCTCTGATACACGCAATCTTTTTTCCTTCTTCTTCACAGCATGCCTGCATTCTGATCCCCTCCTTCCCTTTTACACTACTAAACCGCACCACTTGTGGTGTCGTGATCCACACACTACGACAGGTCTAATCACAGACTTGTATATTTTACCCTTTAACTTGAAGGGCATCCGTGGGTCGCAAGTTATACGACTGTCAAAGATCTACAAATGACAGCCGGTACCAACGAATTACCGTGCTTTCCGTGGCACAATGGAAACTCGGTACGTAATCGGTGGTCTCCATCCATGGACCAACGTAGGCAAACGCAACTTAACCTCAAGATCGACCCTAGCGATCTAAATTGATTTTATATGATTCTTTTTCATTTGAAAGAACTTCTTTCATGTGTAATCTCCATCTCAATGTTTACAAACCCCTTTTTCATTCAGATGGAAAATCATCAAATGACCCCTCTCGCTCTGGGCGGAGCGGAAGGGAGTGTCAGACGACTTGTATTGACTAAAACCCTTCCATGTTCCTTCTTAGACATTTGTGTTCCAGGGCCACGGTATCTCTTTCGAACAATCCCGTAGCCCCGGTAGGCATCGGCCCTTGGCTTGCCTTGACCTCTTCCGATTTGCTGACATCTCTTTTAGGCGCGCGTGGAACATGAACGTCCCGTCGCCACAGCCTGTCGTCTTAAGACGGACGGATTATGAGCAAGCCCTTACTCACCATCTACAGACCCGCGTCTACAATGGCCGACACCCGGGGTGTCTCCCGTGGCGAAGCAAGGCTCTCTCCCTCTCACGTTTCGCCACCGCAGAATGAGGTAACGGCTTCCCATTGCCTCTCGCTCCGCACCTCGAATTGAACCAGGGTCGGACGCGAGAGGTCGCCGCCGCCAATCGCCGCTAAGAGAACACGGCGGCGCTCCGCCCAAGCAGAGGAGTCCTCTACGTTGTGCTCCACCGTGTCCTCTGGGCGATCCTCGCAGTGGTAACACCGGGGCGTTTCCTCCCGCCCGGAACTTCCCGAAACAACCGGGCCCGGTGAGGATCTGCGGCAGGTGGAACGTGAGGGCGCCGTGGCGCCTCTCCAGCCACTTCTTAAAGAGGGGACTTATTACCACTATTATGGCGTGCCCTGACCCCAACAAAAATAAGGGTAGAATTTTCAAAGATAGTAAACATTCATGTGAAAATTACAAATAGCCCACTAAACTTAACATTAAACCCACTTGGGGGTGGAATTTCCAAAAATACCTTTCTACCGTACTAAGCACTGGCGAGATTTAAAGTTAAATAGTTCAAAAGTAGAAGTAGTTCCTGAGTGATTAATCAGTGAGTAAATAGTATTGCGGTGTCATGTATAAATGAAACTAATATTATGTCCTAAACGCTACTACTGTGTATAAGGTCCTTGGTTCGATACACAACGATGGGCGGTGTTTTATTTGTTTTTTATTTTTCGTTTGATTACAATAAGCTCGGCCCTTATTACATGGCACTTAAACATAACTGGCGATAATGTGGTTGTACTAAATGGACACACCTCTGCCAAACCCTTAAGCGATTACAGGCGTGATCTTACGTGACTGCCGTTATTATCTGGTGCTTGCATGGCACCTGTATCTTTGCCAGTTTTCAGCAGAGCTGTCGCACGGGTCGCACCATTGACCAAGTAAAACCTACTTATTTACATGTTAGCGAAGTCATTCTAAGATTGTATTTCTGTGATTTAAAATTTAACGGTGGCGCGACGATATTTATAGGCGTTTGTGAGAGATTGGCTGGTCAAAACATGCGGGGAACCTCAAGCAGCGTTAATAAAGTTTTAGGGGTATGAGGAACAGGGTGTAAAGTTCCATGATATTCCTTAGAAAAGGGAGGATTCTCCGACCAGGCAGGTGTTATGTCTGGTGGGCAACTGCCCGATAGTTGTTATCGGGTTTCTCTATATATACTGAAGTTGATGTAAACTTTGCTTGTAGGAAATTGATGTTAGTTCCTCCGTAGTGTCATAGGTGACGCTGTAGTACTCTTTGTAGTATGTTGCTTTTTGTGGTCGCTACAAAGTAAACTTATCGGTAACCATATGTTCGAGTCGTTTGGGATTGAAACTTTGGGACCGTGGGTGGGGTCCGAGTACTCATTGCTCACAGCCTTTTTAACGAAATTGCTACACTCATAGCTTATGATTTCTGAGAACCAAAGATCTGGCTTTTACATTGGCCAGAGGCTAAGTATTACTATACATCACCCAGGTAATGTGCCAGCCCAAGTTCACTCTTGGCCATATTAGGTACCAGTTTTTTTATAAGTTTGTGAATTTACATTTATAGTTTAATTTTGAATGAAATAGATGATTGTTTAACGATTGTTTACATGGGTCAAAATAACTAAAAGGATGTATAAAACTATTTGGTAATGATTAGAAAATCTTAAAGCATTTTAAAAAAATACAAAATACTTTACGAATTTACGTTACAAAAAAAAACCAGTTGGGGCTCGAACCATGGTCATTTTTGGAAATCATACAGTATTAAAAAACAAAATAAAATACAAAAAGTGAATTTCATACTGGCTCAGGTTTGATCCTGGAACATGCGATTCGAGCGGCCGATAAACCATCGGGCTACTTACTTCAGTGACAATTGGATTAAAATAGCCGTTCTATTCTAATGCTTGTCATGACAATTGTCAGTTGTCAAACAGTTAAGGAGTGCGGACATAATGCAATATTGCTCACCTCCTAAAGTTATTAGCGTGGTAATATATAGCCTATGTCCTTCCCCAGGTTTAAATCTATCTCCTTGCCAAATTCCATTAAGATCCGATCAGCCGTTTAGTCGTGAAAACGTAACAAACAAACTAACAAACAAACAAACAAACAGAGTGACTTTCGCATTTATAATATTAGTATGGATGTCCTTCCCCAGGTTTAAATCTATCTCCTTGCCAAATTCCATTAAGATCCGATCAGCCGTTTAGTCGTGAAAACGTAACAAACAAACTAACAAACAAACAAACAAACAGAGTGACTTTCGCATTTATAATATTAGTATGGATTGATAACATGTCTATCTTGTATTTCATTAATTTTACTGGAAACTTACCGCGACTATTATAACCTGGTTAATTAAGAATTTTTGAATGTCTGATCCCAGACCAATGCTTTACTATAAACTGCTCTAGATATTTTTTTATGTACCTACAACATTGATATACAGGGTGTTGTTTGACATCCTCGTCAAATTCAAGGAGGTAACTATGCTAACGATTCTCGACACGAATCAATAATAAAATGGGTAAGTAATTATTTTTATTTTTTTCTTGTTTACGGAAATCGGTAAATGTAAACCATGTTTTAAACGCAGCCCGTCTGATTCTCGCCCTGTAACCGTGTTTTCACACAGACAAACAATCTCAAACGTTTATTCGATAATTTCTCATTCCCTAAACCACGTTCAGGTGGTTATTCTGATATACTGCCATACAACCAAAAAAAATCAGCGTTAATTTTTTTTTTTTTAAAAACGTTGCCCCACACTAGGAATTTCTCCTGTATTGTGGGTGCGTTAACAAACATTTAAACTCACATACACATACAGCCAGACCCGGATCAACTATCTGTAAACAGGCCATATAAATATTTGTTCCGTGCGGGGATCGAACCCGCGACACGCAGCGCAGCTGTCGATCGATCAACCACTGCGCCAACCGTGTCGTCAATTAATAATTATAACTAGGTATCGTAACTTTAATTGATTATTTATGTCTTTTGCGAACACCTCCTGAAATTTGACCAGGTTGTTTCTCCCGCTCTAGGCGGAGCGGAAGGGAGTGTCAAACTAGTACTGACTAAAACCCATCCATGTTCCTCCTTCGCCCTTTGTGTTCCAGGGCCGCGGTATCTCTATGTAAAACAACACCATGTATTTGCTTTTACCGATATACCTACTTTTTTTCTTACGTTTGATAGCGCCTTGATCAGGGTAAGATGTACACAGAATGCTTGGCTGATGGCTTAGTACAGTCCACAAACAATATTAATTAAAATGACCAATACTTTCTTTTGCGTAATATCTGATTAGAATAATCTCCCATCGTCCAAATACCCCCCCCCCCCTCCATACTTCCACCAATCTCTACTCACCAACAATTAGCCCCGAAATAATACAAAAACCCACAGTGACACAGCACTTCTCACTCCGCAAAACGATTTTTCACATCCACTTAAGCTTCAACGAAATCATTAATAAGTATTTACGATGCATCTGTCCTTCTGTGACAATTTTACAATAAACAATATCTTGTGCAAACCCTGATAACTTTGAAAAAAATTCGTGGCTAACCAAAGGTATTTCAAATATATGGCTCATACGTTACGGTTCAAAATAGATTTGGCAAGGATTTAGTTCAGCGTGTGTGGCGGTTAAATGTTAGGCCGGGAGCTAACGTTTGATAAATGATGTGATTTGACACGGTACAGTCAGATCGCTTGGGAATTCTGCTGATTAAAAATATATGTTTCCGTTTCGGCTTTGGTTATTTTTTTAGTCATAAGTTAGGAAGAAGATAGGCGTTAGACAGAAGGAGCCAACGTCAAGGTAGGCCCATACTCTTACTGTTTGATTTTCTTTTTTTCTTACCTTTTTACTTCTAAAATCGAAAATAAATTCTCGACTCCAAAAACCAAGAAAATACTGTGATTTTAACAAGTCCCATAACTGTTTTAGCCATGACTGATTAAGTGTGGAACACGCTGGGCCTCATATGTGCAGAGTGCTGGCCATGTTGTACAACTTCTGCATATCACATTCATACCTACCTAACGACATGATGAGGACTATTGTAGTAGACTATGGTAGTAAAAAACAAGACGGGAGATTTGTTAAAAATAACTAACTACAGATCTATTTCCTTGGCAACAATAGGTGCGAAAGTGTTTGACAGCATTCTGTTTACACAATTAAACAAATAATTAAAATTGCATGATAATTTGTTCGGATTCGGACTGTCCACGGAAACGGCGATATTGTGTCTGAAGAGTGCTGTCAAATATTACACTGAGAGAAAAACATCTATTTACGCCTTCTTCCTCGACCTTTCCAAGGCCTTCGACCTGGTCTGTTATGATATACTGTGGGGCAAAATGAAAGCAGCCCATATACCGAACGAACTTATCACCATCTTTAAGTACTGGCACGGAAACCAGGTAAACCATGTCAAGTGAGCCTGCACATTGTCGAACCCGTATAGGTTGGAATGTGGAGTGAGACAGGGGGGGTTGTCGACCTCACCTTTCTTTTTTAATTTTTACATTAATGGGATGATCGAGGTGCTCATCGAGCAGTAAATTGGTTGTTACATAGATGGCGTCTGTTTCAATAACATTAGCTACGCGGACGATAATGGTGATGCTGAGTGCCTCGGTCTGTGGACTCAAAAAACTGATACCATGATAACCCCTATACAACAGATATCTGAGAATTTATAGTCCAGACTACAATTATTAGTACAGCTCTTTAGTAACTTTATTCTGGCTTCTTTGTCCACAGCAAATCATACATCGCAGTAGCTTTTATAACCTCAAAACTATTAAACGTTTCACAGTACCTACTATCTAAATAAGGCGTTTACTTGCCATCATAGCACTAGCATTAAAAACTGTATCCACAACGTATATCGCAAATTTTACGACAATATAAACACAATTTGACTTTAGATCGTAATCTGTATATATCCGATACGCTTCAGATTATTTTATTCTAGAAATATACCTTTTATTGAGTTTGAAGGCAAACGGGTAAAATTGTTGGGTTTTATTACGTTTTTGTTTAGTAGTTACTGTTATGAGTATGGTATAGGAAATATTGTTGGAAAAAATAGGTTGATGTTTAAGGTTTTTAAACTTAGAACTTGCGTTTGCTACATTGTGTGCTTAGCTGCTGTAGGTTAAGTATAAGTACTGGATTTTTACAGCTCCCAAACTTCGAATAAAATTAATATAGCAATCAGAACGATTTTTAAATCCATTGCTTCACAAATTTGAATATTTCATTTGCTCAACGATGAAACTTGCGAATTACATTGCATAGCAAATTGAAAACATTGTCATTAATTAATGTTACCAATAATGTTGTACAAACTACAAATAGATTTAAAATAAAAGTAAAATATGTACAAGCATCAAAATTACAGGGCGTCATAAAATTCGTCGACATCGCTGTCAACAGGAAAAGTGCCCAGAAAGCTGGCCGCATTGCGATAATTATGCTTTTAGTTTTCTAGACAACAAAAATAACTTAAAATTAAGGCGATGAAAGAGACACATACCAAACGTGAACCCTGAAACAATAACACACTTTTGGGTACTCGGGTAGAAAAGCAAACTAAAGGTTGCTGAAATACTCATAGGTACCTACTTTGAAGAATTTAACAACATTACTTCGAGTTTTAATACATACAGCAAGCCTACAGCTAGGAAATCCGTTAACAGCTTGAAAATTATGCAAATGTACGACCACCATGAAAATGTCCAGTCCAGTATCCCAGTCTATGAGCTAAAACTGTTTCAAAAAGCTATAAAACTAAGCTACACCATTGAAAGGAACTCTCCGTTAACCAACATTATTGTGCACTAGGTCGTAAAATGTGCTATAAAACCGATTTTCATAGTTATTTAAAGTATTTATATTATTTATTATATAATGCAATAACGTCTTTTGTTTAAGTGGGTGTCGTTTTATACTTTTGTTTGGAATTAATTAGTGAGTTTTTTATCTGAATAATTTATGTTTAGCGTGTATGTTTGTGTTTTACAGCCTTTGTGTGTGCCGCTTTTAATTATTGTATATTTTTATACACTTATAAATATTAAAAAAAAATCAGAAACTACGTAAATAAAATAATAATTAATGATGCCACATAAAAATATAAATTTTATGTATTTTACACTTTTATGTGATCGCGTGTAATTGTTAACTGAAGACTTATTTTTCATTTTTGATATAGATTTGCTATAACTTTATTATTGTTGTTAATTATTTAAAATTAACACTTCAAAATAATTGAATTTGAATTGAATTCTGTGAGCTAAAATGCTTTCCACCTATTCCATAATTTCCACGTAAAGCTAATGTTACATTTTGACCGATGCCACATTATCATACAGAAATATATGTTTCTCCCAATTCTAGGTCAAAGTTCCACACAATATTGTATCAACAAGTCAAACGTAAGAAACACTCATAAACAAACAAAAAGTTTTCTCAGAAAACTTTCTTTGAATTTATTAAAATGCACCTTTAGCCTAGTCGTTAACTAGTTAAGATATTCAAATGGTACTTAAGTAACATTTAGTTTCGACAGTATTTGGCTTAAAAGAAGATAATTTAGAAGGTGAACTTCATACGAACAGCAACGACGCAGTTAAGCAGTAAACACAAGCAGACCTAGTTTCGTAAAGGCTGTCTGTTATAAGAGAATGTATAAACTGGACATCAATAGCTACTAAAATAGATACGCATACCGAGCATCTAGTATCTGTGAATTAACAATTAATGAAGCCTGAACTAAAATAGAACTGGTAGGAATTTTAGAGGGAGCTCAAAGTATATGGCAAGTATTGGAACAAACAACGCTCCTCCCCCAAAAGATTCGTAAGTATGAATTTACTAAAAAACAATTGTTTGTTGGCTGAAAATAACTATGCTCTTAACTAATTTGTCCTACTACATTCAATCTTTGGCCTTCTGCATTCAATTTGTTCAAAGCTTCTGACAAAATTCCTCGTTCACGGTAGCTCACTCTTTTCCAGTCTCCACCATGTGACAACTATTTACGTGGGTGTTCTATAACGTTCAAAATTAAAATAAGCCTTCTGTTGCTTCTTATATTACAGCCTTTGAAAGCCATGAATCAATTTAGATGTTACTATAATGAGAAGGGGGCAATTACATGCAGCGACTGCTCGTAAATCTTTGTAGTCGTGATTTAAATCAGTAGTATTTGCTTTGATTTCGGTGTTTCTGGTAATAGGAGTCAAGTCAAATCTACGTAACGTTTGTGGGTAATTTATTCTATTATTTTGTTTAGGTATTACAATGTTGAATGATTTTGAAATTGCAAAAGTAAGTATTAGATGAAAATTCTAGTGAATGCTGCTAATGCAGCTTCATTCAAATAAACAACGTTACAAAGTCAAAATTTAAATTTATGTTATTTCCAGAAAAACTTCACAGAAACAATGTTACAATCAGATTTTATTCATATATTTTTCCCATTATAAACTTTATCTAAATTAGTAAAATAATCTTAATCCCTAGCTCCCTACCTACAAACCACGTGGGAAGCAAGATTAGATTAGTATGGATGTTGCAATCGACATATAATTCCTAATTCGAATTCAGAGCACGTTAGAATATCGTACGCTTTAATAATAAAATCCACTTATCCACACTTTCGCTTACGCCTCCGTGATGGTTATGATCGCCTAGTACTTTAAGTCAGATTTCTGTGGGAAACTAATAATGTTATTTGATTTATGTTATTGATACTTGCTTGTTAAAAGGGTAAGCATGTATTTGTAAGCTGCCTTATTTGTGCTGCTGCTTATTTTGTAGGTATTTTATTTAACATGCATTTGATTTTATGAAAACTTATTGGCAACATTTACTTGGGTCTCGACGGACACACCCTTCAAAATATTTTCCGACCTAGTTAGGGGTCAGGATTTCAGAGACATCGCGTTAGTGTAACGGTATGTATCTGAATAACTAGTATTTTGTATTTGTATTTGTATTTTTACATGGAGCGCTTTCCTTATTTTTTGACATCCGACAAAATCACTACCAAAATCACTACCATATTGACTTATTATTTTCATCTTTCATACGTATTATAATTTTGATAATATGTGTCATAATAATATAAAAATAAAAAAATACAAACATCCGAATTGAGAACCTCCTCCTTTTTTAGAAGTCGGTTAAAAACAATCAACAATTTCAAAATCACATTCCAGTACACAATAAATTCTAAAACAAACGAATGAATCAAATCAACCTCCTCCTTAGAATCTCCAACGACCTTTGCGCGCTACATAAGTTATCAAGGCAAGCAAGTTCCATCCATCCCATCTGATTATCCACAAGAAAAGACATACAAACTAGCGTTATTTACGTTAGATATCAACTGGTTCGTTAGTGCACCCGTAGCCGTAGGTGCAAAAGTGCACCAATAAATATCGCACAAATGTGAACCTATAACTGGTGGTACTAAATCTGGGTTCGTGGTAACTGGGCTGCTAATACATAGTAATGCTACGGCAGATACTTCTTTGACATTGGGTTATTATTCTTTATAGGGAAGACTGGATAATGAAGATGTATCAGTTGGAAAAGTAGGGTTATTTGAGAATGAAAAGGAATAAGTTATACTCGAAAGCTTAAAATGGGTTGCAATTTCTGTTATTGGAAAGCTAGCAAATAATTTTGAATCGACAAAGTCAAGGGCACATGATATGGAAAGCAAATTATATTAAAAGCAGCAGTTGTTGGCAAGCATTACAAAATAATATTTTATATAGATGCATCACAAAGAATATCAACGGTAAACACAAACAAACACGATAAAAAATTAATGTCATCAACAGATGCTGAGTATAAAAAGCGTTAAGTGGAACAAAACAAGTCAGATCTCTGAAAAAATGCATGAATATTTGATCCCAAAACCAGAATCATTAGTCAACTTTTTTATTAGAACTCGATTCTTTACAAAACCTACACTAAACTTTACAAATGCTCCAGTAAAACCACTTTTACTACCCTACAATAAGGCTGAACCCATTTCGAGTTCTAAAGTCCCAGCGATATAAAGCTTTTGGCATTCTTCTTTGTCATGATCTTACATTGACAATTGTCCCGCTTCCTCTGCGAGTGATAATAGTTCAGTAGTTACATCATTAATCACTTAGAACACATGTGGATATAGCCTTTTTACTGTATCACACAAAACTTTGTTCTGATTGTAAAATTTAACACCGTCTTGACTAACGATAGTAGCTTAATTCCATTCAACTTCAGCAGCTACATATTCAACTTTAAGAACTACATTTGCTTGAAGTTTAAAACGATCATTTATTATTAAATTCGATCCCATATTTGCCCTTGGATTTTCACCTTCGTATGTGGGAATATTCAATTTGTTTGCTTCGTCTGTTTTTGTTCAATTGACGTTTAAATTCTTTGAGTGACTAATGATGCAAATTTTCGACGGGGGCAAACTTCAGTTTAATGCTCTTTGAAAAATTCGTACCTTGAGCTTGATGGAATTGAATTTAATGTGATTAAAATACTGTTTTGGGAATTGAAGATTAAGTAACATTTATTAAGATTCAGTTAATTAATTCAGTACGAAGTAACGTGAATACATATCTTCTGAATCAATAGCTTTTTATACAACTTTCCAGTGGGTACTTTTGTTAATGCGCATTGACATTAAAATCAATCAAACCACTAAACTAATTCAAGAAGTCCATTACAAAAACTGTTTCATTAGACTTGAACGGTCTTTCCATATTGAACAGTGTAGCATTAATCACGTCTTCTTCGTCGACTCTCTTTATAAAATCAATGAATTGTATCAGAATTGATTCAGTCACGATCAATTCAATAGTTACAATGAGATATAACTCAATCTAAAGTGTACCGTTGGTAATGTTTATTTATGATTATTTATTTGTGGAGCATCTAAAAAACGGTTGATATGTTGTAATGGACTTTGACTGTATGTGAGTGTATATATGTGTTGTTTGAAGTGTTTCGGTTACGAGATAAAGAGATGTAATGACTAAAGTCTGCGTTTAATTCTTTTAAATTGGTCTACATTATCACATTGTTCAGTCTGTTTCTTGTTATTAACTTTTGATTTTCATCGTTATGGTTAGGATTCTATGTAGTAGTTAAACTTTCTTTATACGGAGAATAAACAGCGTGATCATCTCATTTTTAGTCAGAACATTTCAATTAATTCTTTGTTTTGTGTCAATAGCTCTTCATTTGATTTACAATTATTCCAAGCCCTTACACTATTTAAACACTTCAAACATCAACAAAGCTCATAATCGGCAAACCCCATGATTTCAAGACTAACATTTAAAGGGAGCACTTACCCGTACCACTAGAATTAATCACCCGACATGTTGGTAAACTTTTAACAATGCTTTTGTGAACCATTGTTGGGCGAAATAATAAATTGTTACGAACAGGCGACCCTATTATGTTGGGTTTCTCAAATAAATTCGACCAAAGGATTGATGGTTACATCTTTTTTATCGGCGGAACGAGATTGGAGCGATATTGGAGCATGTGGTAAGGGTGCTTTTTAGTTCAGTTGTAGATAATGTGGTTTGTAGTTATTTCAGATTTTATGTTGCTGATATCTATTCTGATTTCCTTATTTATTTGTTAGTCTTTTCCAACCCAGTGGGGCCCATGTCGGCATTCTGGCAGATGTGTAAGTGTATGTCTCTGGTCTATCCCACTTCTGGCCTTCATATGTTTTGCGCTAAAGTTATAGCTATACCTGCAGTTATCCCATGTTAAGTATATTAAAAGATGGCTTCTGATGGGCTAAACATTGTTACCTTTGAGCGGATCTTGAAATTATGGTTAGTACCTTTGACTTATTTATTTATTTTTATTATCTCTATATTTGATCCAAATTCCTGAGTTTTTACGTAATCTACAAAACAAAATCACTAAACGCAGCACCTACCTTAATATTCTCACCGAAAAAAACCGTAATAAAATTGACCAGCATAACAGATCACGCCCAAAGCATATCATTACAGCAATTGGTTCAAAACTGAGTCTCATTAGACCTCATCATCACTGTGCTCTATTATAATGTCATTACTGCAGCGGGTCAAGATTTCACTTATAAACTTGTGAAGGGAGCCGAATTCTTCAAATACGTGCTTGAATTTTTGTTTTCGACACGTATACTGTAAGTGCAGTTTTTATTTTTAGAATAGGATTGAGATGTTTTCGTTTTGTAATAGACGGTTTAAATTGTAGAGATTTGATAGTCTTTGGCGCAATTGCTGAATTTGCTAATGTTTTCGATGATGGGAAAGAGTGACAAAATTGTTTCATCATGGTTTAATGATCACTGTAGTTGATGCTGTTCTTGAGTGGTTGTGTTTTTTTCACGTTTTTCTTTAGAACACTTTTACTGATAGTTGTATTTTGATCACCAAGCAGCCAACAAGCCAATTATGTTAACCTCTTTATTTATCTACAGTCGTTTTAATATCTTGAAATATTCTATTCACATTCGGTGACGGAAAAATATTAAATACTTCGATCATTAAAATTTTAATTAGTTAAAAAATAAAAACGTTAAGCTAGTGACCGATCTTATCTAATTTAGAAACATAAAAATATAACAAAAGAAATTTAAGTAATTTTATTGATTTCAAATAGGGAACTTAGCATAACTTTGCGTGTCCGATAAAATTAGCTGAGTATTATAATTTGAGCGCTTCCATTCATTAAAAGAATAGTGACGTTTATTTTTAATTTTACCTGCACCCGTAGCATGACCGCCGTACAAATGGGCTATGTCGATGGAAGAATCTACAAACTGACACAATTGTCACTGTCTATCTGTCATTATTTCGATTCTTCCGTAGACAAAAGTTTCTACAGTGGTCATGCTACGCGCGCTAGTTAGAATTATGATGGAGCAGGCAATTGGCAATTTCGGTCTTCAGTGATTTTTTAAATTCATAGAAAAGATGCGAACGTCTTACAAGTCAACGAAAGCCTAACTATTCTCCCAAAATGGTTCGCAGCCAACAATCCATTGCTGAAGTTTTCTTTACCAAATTAACCACAACGTTACCTAAATTTAAATCTTGACGGCAAATAACTTGATGTTATAGCGGAAACAGTATTCTTGGGAATTACTATCGATTCAAAACTGCAGTGAGGCGCGCACATGAGAACTCTTTCGGGAAGGCTAAGCTCAGCTGCCTATGCAGTTAGGAAAATAAGGCAGTTAACTGATGTAGCCACGGCTAGGTTAGTAAACTACGCTTATTTCCATAGTATTATGTCCTATGGCATTCTGCTTTGGGAATCGGCAGCAGACGTTGATTCAATTTTCATACTGCAAAAGAGAGCAGTTCACGGCATCTATAAAATGGGTCTTCGCGAGTCCCTCCGAGAAAAATTTGAAGAAATCGATATACTGACTCTGCCTTCACTTTATATTTTAGAATGTATTTTATAAAAGCCGGTTGCCGGTGCCGGTTTTTCTCCATACGAAACGACCAACCAGAACCAAGCACCTTTTTGTCGACGTTTTACAAGTGCCCATGTGGGCCTATGTGAAATAAAAATATTTTGATTTTGAGTGCAAACTAAAAAAAGTAAAAAGACCAATGTGATCAGAATGTCACCCGAAATTGAAAAGACCATTGTGAAAATCTACGGATCAGTAATATTTTGAAAAGGTGTAACTAAATAGCACATCGATAAGATATTGCAAACCGCAACACTCAAGACATGACAAAACTCCCACAACTTTTAGACTATGAAAAAGCAGATGATACTAACCTGTCAATTACACTAATAAACCAAACAAAGCGTTACAAATGGACGTCAAACGCCGATCAAAACTTTAAACTTTGAAGTCACACAACAACAGATTGGATGAAAAATATCAACAATGGATAAGTCACAACATGTCAAGATCACTTATGTTTGGACACGCACTTTTGAAACTCAAAGACTTCGTAGCTTTGTGATTTCTAAATGTCAATCGGTAAAAAGCTGTTTGTCGTCATGTAACTATGCAATTTTTGGGACAGGTGTTGGAACTTTACTTGATTGTATTGATAGAAAGTCTGTTTTTGTAGACCAATCACTCGAGCAAAATGTGGCATGTGATGCGGAGGAATGAGGAAAATTTTGTGAGGCAAGTTTGAGTATGGTTGTTTCAAAAGAACTGTATGGACTGTGTGTAGAATGCTTTGGCTAAAAAGAAAGTGACTGCTGAGATCACGGTAATAGTGTAGTGTAACAATGAGGGGGTTATTATACGTTGTTTCATCGCTAATTGTGTAATCGAATTTTGTTTCACATAAATTGTTCCTCATATTATCATTTCATAGAATAATCAATACGCAGAATACTTACATTGAAGAAATTTAAATCATCAATTTTTGTTTCAAATAAAATTTAATGTTAGAATATTCATATCATATCATACAAATCAAATATTTTTTATCCACATATTGTTTGATTAATATAAAACTTATTACAAAGAATAACATTATTTTTATCGAGTGACAGTTTCTAAAATTCAAACCTTTGAAAAACGTATACCCAAAATAATGCGGGTAAATTCTTTTCAAGTAGGAAAACAGTTTTGTTATTCTCATTAATGGTGTCTATGCCTGTTGCATGCAGCATGAAAGCAAGCATGCAACTTGCAGCATGCAAGCAAGCATGTAGCATGCAACAGGCATTGTTTATGTCACGGCTCTGCGCTGCGGGGCTTCGGCGGCCCCACGCGAGTTTATCGTCGCAGATGGTATTAACGCTCACCACCGTAGCTTCGGCTTGCTGGCCGGCTTGCCCACCAGCCTCAGCTGCGGCGGCGAGCTTTAGAAACCACCTGCTCCTCAGCTCACGGGCCGCCTCGCCCCTTCGCGCCTATGCGGGCTTAAATTACACACTAGGGGTAAGGCAAACAAGACTACGTGGAGTCTGTTTTGCAGCCATTCGTTTCTGTCACTAACTTTTGTAGTACAACATATTGACTTTTAAAAACAATATTTTAATTTAAGGTTAATAATTTCGTTGAAATAAAATACCATGGAAACATACATCGAACAAACAATATTCGTTGGAAAATAATTCAGCTGATTGATAAGTTTGTCAAATAAAAAAATGTGTTTGTAAAATTATCTGAATATTGTGCTTTTGTAAAATGTATTTTATTCAAGTAAATAGTAGTTGAAACAAGAATATTCGAAGTAAAAATACAGAGACTAAATATTATGTGAAACATTTTCTGGGAAACAAAATTCTGTGAAATTTCTGTCTGCGAAACAAGTTGACACCGTTATTAAGTTGATTGTTTTAATCTTATTCTAGCGTGGGAAAGAGACGGAGCTATAGAGTATGTCTAGCGCCATCCCTTTCCCACCCTGGAATAAGATTAAAACAATACTGCTTTAAGACGTCATGGTAGGCCACCAGGAGAGTCAAAATAGTATTATTTAAAATTATTAATTTGTAAGCGCTTTTCTAATCGCGTTTAGAAATCGATTATACAAAATATATGATCGTTATTCCAAAGATTTCGTTACATTGTCTAAGATATTCGATCTGACACCAAAATCTGGGTGTTCTACCGTTTAATAAGAATGCAAATTGGCACTTAACCACTATTTTAAGTATTTTAATTAGTTACAAACGCATAATATAGTAATATATACATTGTGTTTAAATATAAATTATATTTTATATAAATATTATTCATAGATTTACAGTGTCGAACATACCGTCTGCGGTTGATGTATCAGAATCTATGTTAATTAATATAAATGTTTTTGATACTATATTGGGGTATTAAAAATAATAATTATTATAGGATTATGGAAACCGATATCTCTTCTAGATACATATTTCAGCATAACCTTTGACAATAATTTGCAAGTTATCGTAAAAAAAAACTTGATGATTATAAAATAGCGGTATCAAAAACTAGTTCCTATAGTCCCCACTCAAGAGGTCATACCCCTTGTTTATTAAAACAGTTTTTAATACAATACAGACCAAAACATCGACTTTCAAGATCAAAAAAACGTTTCCCATATCCATGACATTAGCTCAACTGTAATAAATCATAACTATTGTCTCAAAAATAATTTATTACAAGTTTTTTGAACCAGTTACAAAATATTGACTTCTGGTATGTACTTCATTGTTGTATAAGTGGCGTAATATTATAATAATAGACTTAATTCTTTGAAAAAACAGTACTTAACCCTTCATGTTTGTAGGAAAACCGGTTAAGAGTCGCAATGGGTCATGTTAGCCGGTATTGTTCAATAAGTAGGAATAATTGTATGAATTTAGATCAAAAGATTATGCAGAGACATTTTGGGGTGATGACTGTATTAAAATTGTGTCGTTACATGAGGGGGATACAAATCAGAGCGGTTTTTGAAATTATGTTTTTGAAACCGGTGAAATGCAAGCGGTAGATGATGGTAAGATATGAAAAGATAAAGGGTTAGTTTCGGTGAACGAGGATGTTGAAGATTTTGAAGAATATTTCTTACTTCTAATAAAAACATCAGTGTAATTGATTACATCATCTGACTTCTTATAATTCATTGACCAGTATTTTATTCTTATCCTATTTTTTTGCAATCTAAATCCAATTCTACTTTTGGCTTTACTAATAAAGCGTGATCAATTCTGATTATTACATCAAAGATCTTCCCATAGCGGTTAGGAAATTAAAATCTCCAAATATTACGGTATCACAAGACACCGATCACATTAATGACAGAATTAAACACCATATTAGCTCCATAGGTGAGTAACCTAATATCTTAATGGCTACTGACTCCACCACTGTCATCCGAATATAGAAATTCTTCTTCTTGATAACTAGATCAATTGACATTTAGAATAGAGGCATTAATAATACATTATTAAAGATAAATGCGTATTATTAACTATTTTAAATTAATTATAGTAAAAAGCAGGTTAGGTTTTGGAGCTAATTTTAATAATGACATATTTATAATTACACAAATGACATCATTTTCTAGGTTTAGATGGCGCCAACGCGCATTGCTTTGTATCTTATCTCGAAAGCGTAAACTTAACCCTAAAGTTCAAGGACTTTAAAGCTTAAACATCGTATAACGTAGAAGATAGTGAAAGCAGTGAAGAGTAACTTTAACCAAACTATACATAAATACCGTACAAATGATGCAATGTCACAATGCCAATAAACGATTGATAAATAAAGGAAACAAAATCGCTCTTAAGCAATGAAAAATCTTTCGCTAGACGGAGACTGAAATGAAGACAAACTTAATGAATTGAAAGACATTCCACAAATGGAATCTAAAAATACAAATGATTAATCTAACAAATTTTAATAGAAACCACGTACAAATACCAAAAATAACTTCGCAAAAGAAAACAGCACTAGATTTATCAGCTTAATAACTTATGCTAACTTAAATCCAGCGAGGTGGCAAAGAAAATAGTCTAATTAATATTTTGTCGTTATACTTAATTTTCTGTCAATTAAACGTAAAATATGTTGTTTATATACAAATTTAAAGTAGATTTCGTGTCTCATATCAATTTCTTTAAATCTTTGTGTTGCTTTGATGTAAAAATTTGATAATGCGAGTAGTTACGACTTAAGAGAAATATTTGTAAATCTATGATAACATCGTGTCAGGTCAGCATTATCAGTTCCAAGCAAGCGAAAGGGAGTAGAAACGGTTGATTTTCCATTTCTGATATGACGTTATTGAATAAAATCAAGTTTGAAATTGAAACTGATGATAAACATGTTACAACCTAAAAAAAATTGTTAAAACTAAATTAGGTTTTTTTGTGACATTGATGATATTATCATTTTATTCATGACAAAAAACTAGTGGGAACTGTAACAAAAATCGAAAGTAAAAGAAGCAATAAAAACAATATCGATTAAACTCAGCAAAAACCAAACGATATTCAATTTCACATTATACAGCTCATCGCTGATTAATCTAAAGAACAGAGTACAAACCTGCACCAAATAAGTCGTCCAAACATGATTCAAACTACACGAATCCATAATGAACGCTAAAGAGCTAACTTAAAACGTGATTATTGGACGTAACTAAATCAAAAGCCATTCACATAATTAACATTCTTTACAACCATAGCAATAAGGTAGAGAATGGATTGACGAAATTATTAAGATTGGATTTAAATTGTCACGACTTTTACAAATCCGATTATAGTAGATCGGAATGAAAATTCGAATTTGAATAATAGAATACAGATTTGTGGTGGTGAGTCATTCGTGCGTTTGCGATCGACGTAATGGAGGACTGTCGCAAAATCGAAAGAGTTGCGATCCTTTTTCAATTAGGTACAGTTCTGAAGTGATTGATTAAATATTTTGATGTGAAATTTTTATTAATTTTATGTGAACCTGGTATTTTAAACGGCATTTATGGAAATGTGTACAATTGAACCCTCCAACTAACAAATTCTAACTTCAACACTTATCACAATCATAAGGGACGTAAACTAATTAACAGATAAACGGTACAACATAAACCAACGATTTCTATTCAAGAACAGAACATCACATTATTTCACTGAAGTAAATGAGTACATAGCACACATTCCCGACATTTTTGTCGCAGACCACTGCGATCGTTCGTTAGTCGCCCGCGCTCACTTACAAATTGTAATTCCATGTTAATTTTATATCTATTTACGACGTAGCCTTTTATGAAACGTCTTTTCTGTCAGTACGTATATTAGCTTTAGTTTTCTGTAGTAAAATGGAATGTTGGTACTTTTATGATGGTCAGGATCATAAATGTGTATGACTTTCGATAATTTCCATACTAAATATGTTTTGATTAGTCCCACATCTGATGTTTTGTTATTTTTTTCTTTGGATTCTACTTGAATTGTGAATGTTGTAATTTTTCGTTTGGGAATCAATTTGCGGTAATTATATATTATTATTTGCTTTCTACTTTACAAACAAAGGGTTTTATGATAAGAACAACTTTATTTGACTTTAAAAGAGTAGCTTTCTTGCATTTTCATTTTGTATTTTCCCTCTTTTTTTTAAAGGGAAATCCTTGCCTTACTATGGCAGTATGCATTTTTTTGGGTATAAAAATAATTTTGCTTATACTTGTATACGAGAACGGTAATGTAGGTACTTACCTGATACTCTAAGTTAACGATCAATGCTCAGTTTTTGAGTAAACCCCTACGCTTAAGATTATGAACCTATGAACTATCTGAATTAAGTTTGTTTTCATTTACAAGTGCAAGAATTTGTTTAATTTTTGGATTCGCATTTTAGTTTTTTTGATGGAATTTAAAATAGAAATTGTGGCAAGCAGAGACGAGAGGCTTTTTAATTTTTACTTGTTCTACCTTATCTGTTGCTCTCTACAGTCAATTTTAAACTCAACCATAAGCTCATCAAGGTGGCACTTTGATGCGTGTATATTAATATATTGCGTATTGTAATATATAAAAAAAACGTATTAAAACTATCAACCTCTATTTAACAAAACGTCTAAAATATAGGGGAGACCGGGTACAAAAGTAACAGCGGGTCGAAAGTAACAAACGTTCTGTAGATTTATAAAATGGTTGAAACGCCGCCCGCTAACGTCAGGAGATAGCTGGTGACGCTCCCCCCGCTTGCATTTAGTCGCCGCTTCCGCTTCGTGCCGTAAATTTGAGATTTTAGAGGACGCCACGTGATTTTACGAACCAAAAGTAAGTTTTTTGGCATTTATTCATTTAGTGGTTACGTAGTATTAAAATGATGATATCAATGTGACTATTTGCAGTGTAATTCTTTATTAGATTGTTTACACAGTGTTGTTATTGATTTTAGAACAGCAGGTATTTATAGGCCATTTTTAGGTAGGCATTCATGAATTAACAAAAACAGGGTTGGGTACAAAAGTAACATAGCACTACGAGTACAAAAGTAACATGTTACTTTTGTCCCCATAATGTAATGTGTATGATTCACTTATTGTTTTGTATTAATTATTAGTTTTTTTACCAACAGAATGCCGCGACAGCGAGTGAGAAAGACAGCAACAAATCATCTGACGGAGAAGATTGCTTTTGCCTTGTGTGTTTAGAGCCTTTTAGCAATAGTCGGCGAAACGAGCAGTGGATAGAATGTATTGAATGCAAAAAATGGTCACATGTTGCATGCATCAATGATAATGCGCCCTAAGTGTGCCATAATTGCGTCTGATTAGAATAGGGAACCGAATCTCATAAAAGTTGATATTTTTATAAGTAGAGTTTAGAAGTAAATAACTGTTTTTTTTTGTTAACATTGTTTACGCATAAAAGAAGTACTATTAACATGTTAAAAGTACAACTACACATTTATGTAATTAAACCACGTTTTTCTAATAAATAAGTTGTTTTAATATGACATTTCATTTTATTTACATACACCTTAATCATATTACTTCCGACCCACACCGTGTTACTTTCGCCCTGACCTCGGGGTCGAAAGTAACAATCGTCACTTTTTTTTAAAACTCTGTAATTCACAGTAAACAATAAATGATGAGGTAAATTTAGATACAAATTTCTAGAGCACAATCGAAATTTATATGTAGTTATATTCATTTCATCAAAAATTTGAAAACTAGCTAGAAACCAGTGTCAAAGTACAAAGTGTTACGTTTGTCCCCGGTCTCCCCTACATAATTATATTATACAGAATTAGAACAGGCTACAAAAAAGAACTATTAAAATGTTCTTCATTATCTTAAAATCTTTACTACTATGAGTTCGGTTTTTATTGAAATAGGCCAACACTATTATTCAATACGTATTATCAGCTATTATTACTTCATCGGCATCATAGTAGCCTCCTCCAGATCACTATAACAGATAAACACTAAAATAAAGTGTTATAGTTCAGAATAGTACCAGTATTTTTATTTGCCATCAATATATTCTGAAAAAATGTTCGCATTTCTTTATTTTATAACGGAATTATTTAATGATGTTTGGTATTATCACATCACTATAGAATTTAAAAATTAAAACTGGCAGCAAGTATCAAATACTAGCTATTTAAATAGGGGTGAAGACTGGGTAAAGAAAACGACATTCTATTTTGTCCGTCAGACAGGTAATACAAAAATATTAGACACGTATTTTTAGTTTTATCAAAATATCAAAAAATTACTTAGTTAAAACTCATTAAAGTTGGAAGAATGGGGGCTCACTACGTCACAAGTAGGTATAAAAATTACCTACACGTGACGTCATGTGCCATTTCAACTGAAATATATCTCCGTAATTTTATGACCACGTGAAAAAAGAAAAAATATGTGTCCAATACTTTTAATAATCTACCCGACGGACAAAGAAAAAAAAATGTGATCATCCCCTATTGTGAAACAATTAGATTTTTTATAATTCTTCATCTTTATGTGTCGATGGACTAAATAATCATTAATATGTGCCGAATAAGCTCAGTCTTAACAGTTTTAATAATAGCTCTAGGTTCAAAAACCTAAAACCATTTATTAAAATTATTCTGAGGATCGTAACTTTTGTTAGAGTCACAATCAGAAGACAGTCCCCCAAAACGCCCCTCACTTCTTCCTAATGTTTTAGCTGGGGAGAAGAGCTCAAAATCCCACATCAGTAAAAGATGATTTCATCTCTGTCTTCTCCAAACGATTGACTGAAACAGAACGATGATTTACATTTGTTGAGTCCGAAGATATTTAGCGATTTAGTGCACATTAGCCTAAGTAGGTGCTAATTATTTATTATACAACTTTAACGTTTGTAATCTGCACAACCTATATCCTAATTCATTTCGCACTAAACGTAGTTTAAGATTTATGGTGCAAACGACTCTAAGTGGGTGCTAAATTTTAATCCATTTAATCTATGTTTTGAAGACTTCTTAGAACCAATTATAATGATCTAAAATCGTGATGATCGGCCATCAAACTGCTCTAAATACGTCTCTTAGACGTGTTAACAGTACACGCGCGTCTGATATGACGACTAATTAAAGCGTGACCTATGAAGAGTATTAGAATAATTGATAGTTCAAGGTGAGTTAGATTATTTTAATCAGCCTTCAGTGTATAAGCCCACAAGTAGGTTTAAGCTTAAAAAATTACGGCACAAAATAGTTGCATTAGCAGAATCATAACAGAATAACACGCCATATGAATTATGTTACGTTGGTCACAAAGGGACAATTCGGTGGGTGTGCTATTAGGTACACCTCTGCCTAACTCTTCGAGGATTACAGGCGTGATGTTATGATATTCATGGATGTTTCAAAGTTCCACCGACTGCTGGACAGCAATTTATTAATTCTGTATTGCCGAATGAACATTAAATACATTTCACTAGCAGGTATGATTTCCAACTTGATTCTGAACTAACAAAAAGGTTTTATTTATTACTAGCTTCTGCCCACGGTTTCGCCCGCGGTAATTGTCCCGCGCGATCACACTACCGGGATAAAAAGTATTCTATGTGCTATTCCAGACTATTATCTACCCCTGTGCCAAATTTCATTCAGATTCATTCAGTAGTTTTTACGTGAAAGAGTAACAAACATCCATCCATCCATACTTACAAAATTTAGCGTTTATATTATTAGTAGGATAATGCTCATCAAAAATGCTCTCATGAAGGTATTCTTGTGTAACCAACCGTGTTTGATATAAAACCCACGCACTGTTCTACATTCGAATAAAAATAAGACATAAAAGCTCATGAAACAACAAGAAATGCCAATAAATGATAAAACGAACCGCTTCCGAATTTTACGACTGAAATATAAAAGTTTCGTGATACAACATTCAATTGTTTATCAATTTAGTTATGGCTACTTAATAACGGTCTAATGTAATAAACCTATTTATTACAATCAAAACTATTTCATTACAATAAACATAAAATCTTGCAAAGCTCGTGTAGGGCGAATATGTAAAAGGTTCTGTAGATATTTTCATTGCGTAAAAAATGGTGCTCTGGACACAACTAAGTATACTAAGACCAAAAACACACCATTTATTTCTTTGGCATCTATTAAAGAGAAATGTGCATTTTCTCTTATTATGCTCAAATGAAATGTAAAAAATATAAATGTGTGAGTAAATGATGATGTGGCGTCTCGAATAGAAGAAAAAACGTATTGCGCCGATTACAAGTAGAATAGGTCAAGGGCCTATGAATATAATAATGTTGTGCGTGTTTTCTTTCCTGTTCTAATAGAAATTGCACTAAAACAGGTAACTACATTTTTAAAAACATGTCTTCACACTAAGATTCCTTGTGTATCGAGTACCAGGATCTATAATAAAACTATTTAAAACAAAAGTACACAACTTTGACAACATGTCAACATGGATGACATATTGACTGGAAGAAAGTTTCTGGTTCAAAATACGGTACCCCAAGAATGTAACACGTAAAGTGCATTCCTAATTCAAATAATGTCGTTTACGATGGCGGGCGGTCGCATATCTCAGAAGATTACAAATATTACGATCGAAATCCACGATTCCTATGATAATCAATTTTTATTTGACTTCCTAAGTATTACGAAATGTTACTTCAATGAATGGGTACTAAATATTTTAGTGAACTAGTCGTGTTTTATGATTTTTGTCATGACAATGACCTCGAATAAACACTTTGAAATTAATGTCATTTTATTGCCTATTGAATTTTTGGATGTACTGTATAAAATAAATTCCTATTGTTGCTTTGTAGAACACCATAAATATAATAGCAAGTCATCATCTGCCCAGCCTTTTCCCAAACTTTGTCGGCATGAAGCGACCGCCTATCTGACCTCCACAGCCCAGAAACTGGGTAATATGCCTTGGTAAGACTGGATGTCAAAGTTTCGGCTTCTGACTAGTCGTAAAGACTGTCAAAGATCTACAAATAATAGCCGGAACAAAGGCTTAACGTGCTTTCCGAGGCACGGAGGGAACTCGGTATGTAATTATGGTCACCCCATCCACGGACCAATCACGGCAAGCGCGGGTTAACCTCGAAGATCGACCCGTGTGGCTGTTATTAATATGCTACGAACTTCTTAATACAATATCAAGTGAGTTAATAAAATATTATAGCCATTGCCAATAAAATTATGTTTAGTTTTGTAGGATTAAAACAGTATACATTTTTTTTAAGTTAAATCAGTTTAATAGATAAAAAAAGACTGCATGCCTAAAAAAGTGGCTGTTCTCATCTTCAAAAAACATTTACGGATCCCTAAATATGTGTAAGTGCAATCGCATCGAACAACCTAACACTAGTGTCCATTTACTTACCAATACAAACTGCTCACTTACGTATTCAACTTAGCACTAACTTACCCTTAACTTAGAAAGTTATCATACTTAAGGTCAAGTGTATCTTCATTAAGCCTTAGTCCAACGCGTGCAGTAATTAGCCATTATTCTTAAGAGCCTTCAACTTTCAATACCAGGTGTTGTTTATAAGCTGATCTCCGGAGATAAGAAACACGCCCACTGGATCTGGGTTCAGAGGTCGAGGTGATGACTGGTGTTTTATATAGCATACTATATAAAACACCAGTCATTACGTCGACCTCACGAAAGTGGGTCACAAACTCGCAAACGCACAAATAACATAATTATTTGTGCGTTTGCGAGTTGCGGGGACACATTTTACCACTTTGGAAGTGTGTATCTTTCAAACGATTGACAACATTTTTAAAGACGTATCTATAGACATCCCTCGTGTATAGGTTTGAAATTTTTTTTTAGTTTCAGTTCCATGAATGGGCATAAAATAAAAAAGTAAAATTTTAATATTTAATATTTTACTTTTTTATTTTCATTTAAAAATCGTAAAGCGGTTCACAAAACACATCTGCCTCCCAAGTTTCAACTGAGTAATCTTAATATAGTTTCGGAATAAAATTGCTGTGACATACGGACAGACAGGCAGACAAACGGACATGACGAATCTATAAGGGTTCTGTTTTTTGCCATTCGGCTTCGGAATCCTAAAAAGTCGCAAGAGGTTTATGTCTATCAATGGACTGCGAGATGCAAAGTTGATCGTCTTACTTAAACTGTCATACAATTGAATATTGTAAATACATACATTTAAATAATTATGGACTTCTCCGAACAGAAGGAATCGCATCATGACACAAAAGTAAAGCAACATAATGTAACCGCACCTTAAAAGAATATAAGCATAGGGTAAAACAAAATGTTATGTTCCCAAACAGCCGATAATTTCTAAACGTTATTACTATTAATAATAATAGGGACTTGAAAGTGTTTGTGTATTATTAAATCGCTTTGTGCACCGTTTGATGTTTCTATTATTGTTTAAGTCTCAATATGTAAAGTTGGTATTTTATGACATTTTGTTTGAATTGAGATGCGAAGGCGAGGCTGATGTTTAGTGAAATTGAAATTATTTCTTGTTGAACATGTTTCTGGTTACGAAATTACTGTGAATGTTTGCAATATTTTTGTCATGAATGTGTTTATTTGCTAATAAGGAAAATGTGTTTTTTTAGGGTCCCGTACCCAAAGGGTCAAACGGGACCCTATTACTAAGACTTCGCTGTCCGCCCGTCTGTCACCAGGCTGTATCTCATGAACCGTGATAGTTAGCCAGTTGAAATTTCTACAAATTATCTATTTCTGTTGCCCCTTTAACAAAAAATACAAAAAATAGAATAAAATAAATATTTAAGGGGGCTCCCATACAAAAGAGTGCGAATTGTTTTGGTCGTTTTTATAAATAAGTGCGCGAGTCTGTCTCGCACTTGGCCGGTTTTTCTGTTTTTGTTGGAATGTGGTTAAAATGGAAAATTAACAGGATTTCCGCTTTAAAAATTATTTCCCTATAAATTTACCAAATTGTTAGTCTGTGTCGTTAATCAAAGGTGCTTTATGAGGTTGACCATTAAGATACTTGTAATTAAAGCGATTAATTAAACAAAGTTGCATCAAATCATAGACCAGTTCAATTTTATTACTGGACTGTATGGTATCATTATAATTTTATGATAATTATTAATTAAAGATGCAAGTTCTTAATTATATGGCCGCAAATTAATGTGTGGCCACGTCACGCTGATTAAGAAAGTCACCAGATTAACAAGAAAATTAAATTACTTTTAAAGCTGATATGGTAACTGGTTCAAACCGATTTTTTATGACAATCTCAGTGTAAATTAACAAATACGAGGAAAACCCTTTTCTAGATTCAAGAAACTACGAGCACGTCCAAAATCATTTATAAACAAATGATCCTACTTCAAATTGTGATGACTGTCACAATTGCAATAAATATAATGAATAAAACTTTACTTACCAATGAAAATCTCATGAGCTCTTCATAAATGTAAGAAAATAATTTGGATCTTACCTGAAAGAAAATAAAATGAAGTCATTTAACAATAATTTTAAAAAAACTCTAAAAAATAAGAAAGCCTAACGAACTACTATTTAGACTATTACTATCACACGTCTCCATAATCTTTATTCTAATGAAACGTCTGAATTGTCAATATTTACAGTGGGGCCGATAATTGGTTGCGCTACCTTATTTTCCGTATTATTTATCATGTGACAATTAAGAGTTTAATTTCCGTTTCTAAGTTAGAACAACTCGTGGATTGGGTGTCGATGGTTGCACAAGTCGTGGAATTTCAATCCCATATTTTCTTGTTAATGTATGGTTATATAATTTAAAGGTTCTTCGAAGAGAAAAAGAGAGAACTAATGTATTTTTCCGAATATGATAGATCTATCATATTCGGAAAAATACATTAGTTCTCTCTTACATCTAAATAAATAGTTATTATTAGACTAAATTAAGAACGTATATTATTTCCATTGCGCAAAACAAAAGATCTTTAGGCCACTCTATTACTTTACGATTAACACTTCGCTATCTTGTTTATTTTGCTCCATTTGAAACAGCGAGTCTGACTCGTAATATATTCGGTATGTTAAATTAACGAAAATTCGAAGTAAAGTGACACCAACACACACTGGGCCCGAGAAGAGATCTATATATCCAAAGGGTCAAGCTGGACCCTATTACTGAGACTTCGCTATCCGACAGGCTATACCTCATGCAGGCTATACCCATGATAGTTAGCCAGTTGAAATTTCTAAAGATTATGTATTTCTGTTACCGCTATAACAACAAATACTAACAACAGAATAAAATAAATATTTAAGAGGGCTCCCATACTGTTTCGGGAGGTTCCTGCACCGAATCGGGCGGGAGGAAACGCCCTGGTGTTACCATTGCGAGGATCGGCCGGAGGACACGGTGGAGCACACTGTGGAGCTCTGCCCCGCTTGGGCTGAGCACCGCCGTGTCCTCGTAGCGGCGATTGGCGGCGGTGACCTCTCGCGTCCGGCCCTGGTTCAATCCATGGTCCGGAGCGAGAGGGAATGGGAAGCCGTCGCCTCCTTCTGCGAAGCAGTCATGCTAGCGAAGGAGGTGGCGGAACGTGAGAGGGAGAGAACCTCACGTCCCAGCCACCGCGGGAGACGCCCCGGGCGTCGGGGGGCAACCAGTGGCCCCCGGCCACCGTAGGCGCGAGCCTGTGGACGGTGAGTAATGGGCTAGCGCACCGTCCGTCCGTCTCATGACGACAGGCCGTGTCGACGGCGCGTACGTGTTCCACGCGCGCCTCAAGGAGATGTCAGCAAACCGGAAGGGGTCCGAAAGGGCCGATGCCTGCCAGGGCTGCGGGTTGTTCGAAAGAGATACCGCGGCCCTGGAACACAAAGGGCTAAGAAGGAACATGGGTGGGTTTTAGTCAGTCAAGTCTGACACTCCCTCCCGCTCCGCCCAGAGCGGGAGAAGTCATTTGATGATTTCCCATCCGAAAAAAAAAAAAAAAAAAAACGGGGCTCCCATACAATAAAGTGTTTTTTTTTAAAGTGTGTATTTTAATTTTTTATAAATAATGGTACGGAACCCTTCATGCACGAGTCCGACTCGCACTTGCCCGGTTTTTTATCTCTCACCGGGAGTGGGTCTATTTCCCAGAAGAACGTTGGCTGACTGCACTATACTAATGCCTTGGTACGAAAAGGTCTGGTGCGTAGTACTCGCAACTGGCGGACGTGTGTGACCAGAGACGAGGCAAAAGGTCTATGTTAGGATCACAGCAGGTGGTTTACAGTGGTTTCTGCCTACCTCTAAGGGAACAAGGCGTGAGTTTTCGTATGTAATTATGGTACGAAATTAACATAAGCCAGAATTATGCTGCCTAGCCTTTTCCCAAACTATCTTGGGGTCGGCTTCCAGTCTAACAGGATGCAGCTGAGAACCAGTATTTTACATGAAGCGACTGCCTATCTGACCTCCACAACCCATTAAATGGGTAATACGACACCCTTTTATAAGACTGGATGTCAGATTTTTGGCTTCTGACTACTCGCAACGACAGTCAAAGATCTACAAATGACAGCCGGGACGAACGGTTTAACGTGCTTTTCGAGGCACGGAGGAAACTCGGTATGTAATTATGGTCATCCATCCACGGACTAACCTCGGCAAGCACGTTTTAACCTTAAAGATCGCCCCGCGCAGCTGTTATTATTTAGCCACGAGCTCCTCCAATATTCAATCCAAAACACCACCATTTGTACGTCTATTTATTTTTGGCATGACAAACAAAACTTTCTTGTCTCCGATTTACTTGCACAGCCATAACATTCAAACTTACAATGTAAGGTAAGACTCAGTCTTAGGGAAACTCGACAACAATGGCGGTTAGCTCAGTACCTACAGCTAGTACTAACCGCCAACTTTCCTTTGACATAAAATGCAGGAAAAGTACAGTTGACTGGTTACCTACGTTTGGTTTCTATGGAGATGTCTTGCTTTGTTACTTTATGGTGTAAGCAGGGGATAAAGTCGAACTTGTACCTATGGACTATAACTAAACTATCCAAGGTGTTGTTTTGTACCTCGTCAAATTCAAGGAGGTGACTATGCTATTGATTCTCGTCCCGAATCAATAATAAAATCGATAGGTATTTTTTTTTTCTTTTTTCTTATTTACGGAAATCGGAAATTGTGACGCATAAAGATACAGTTGAGGTTTTCAGTGTTGGCAAGTTATTTTTTAAATGAATTGGACCATGGAACTCTCAAAAGGTGCTGTGGTCCAACTATTTTTAAAGTTGGACTACCGGCCCTATGTTAAGACCCATGGTCCAACTAGTTGGACAGAGCAGTTGGACCACTGCCCCGGATTGGAACCACCCGTGATTTAAACGCGAAAAAGGATGCGTGATTTAAAGGGACAGAGTAAGATAAAATTGGGTTACGATATAAACATCAAAACATTGCGCTTGTAATTCCCAAAGGGTTAGGTAGAGGGGTTAAAACTAATAGTAGACCAACATTTCGCCAGTTATGTTTAAGAGCGTTTACGCCTTACGACATTCCATACAATTTTTCAAGTCCTTATTTTTCGAAGTTACTGAACCGATTTTAATAAAATTTAATACGCATGAGCAGGATACTTATGTCTAAAAAGTTACTACGACATTTTTCGAAAAATAGTGTTACAGCATAATTAGACCGATTATAAATATTATCAATAGAAACAGAAATTTCCAATTATCTTTTTTTTAAAGACATTTCGGAAATGTTTTTTAGTAACTTTTTAGACCTACGTATCCTGCTTACGCGTATTAAGTTTCATTAAAATTGGTTCAGTAATTTTGCAAAATCAGGACTTGAAAGTTTGTATGACATGCCGTAAGGTGTTACGTACGCTCTTAAGTTCCATGTGGTAGGGGTGAGCCTAGACGAACCATACATTATACTTGTAGTGGACCCAGGACTTCATATACATAACTTGATTTTAAAAGAATGTCCATGGAATTTTTAGATATTTGGCTCCATGAGATCTACGCTTTAGAATGGGCTACTACGTCCGTTCACAGTTATTATGCCCGTGACTCACTGTAGCTTCTGTAGCTTCATCTTCTTGTTTTTAACTATTAGAATATATTTTGGGACGAAGGAAGCATACTGTTTGGGTCATACGAAGTTTTTTTTGTAAGTAGGACAAAATTTTGGGACGAACGTTTTTTTTTTTTTTTTTTTTTGTGAATGGCGTCTCGCAGTTCAGCCTATGAGGTTGTCGTCTGCTTAACCGGACTATCCTGTGGGTGCCTTAAGAGTAAGGCCTCCAGCCAGGGCATAAAAACTTACAAACTAAGCGACTGCACGCTAAGGGCACCCCCAGTGGGGTACGAACCTCGGCTTAGGGCGTCGCTGGGGGAAGACTGCATGGGGACAGGCTGGATCTGAATGGTATCATTTTTTTTATTTAAAACTACTGGCACAGCATCGCGGGCTGGCTCGAGCGAGGGTCGGGGAGTTGGGACGAACGAAAAATAAATCGAAATAAATACTTTGATGTTGATACCCCTCAATATATGTATATATTTTGTTTTTCATAGTTTTCATGGATTTTACATGTTATTTCATTTTCTGGATGTTAATTATAGAACCCACTACCATTCGAGGTATCACTTGTTAAGAAATTAGACACTGATTTTATAGCTACCTGCATTATTTTAATAGTGATTTAAATGACTTAGAAATTGTCAAGCATATTGATTTAATTCTAAAATATAATATCGAAGATTTTCCGTGTAAATTCATTCAGAAGAAGCTTTACAGCCATCCATAAAAATAAATAAATACTATATTCTATTGCTCTCTAATTATGAGAACTTTTACGATGTGAAAACTTCAAGGAATTCTAACACGAATGATAGTAATAAAATGTTGATTTTAAATATCGTAAAAGTGCATAAATACTGTCACTTTAAAACATCACTTCGCCTTGGACACGAGGTTCCACCGTGAGCGGAAGCGGGAGCGACATTCATTCATACCCTAAAACATCGAACCGTTAAGTTCCTCCCGGGGGTTCAAGTTATGTAGTAATACACAAGCCAGACTGAATATTCAGAATACTTTCCTTAATTTTAGAAGATAAGCTCTTTAGTCTACTAGTCTGAACTAGTTTACTAAAACCTATTTACTCAGCAGTTTACTGCAATCGATTGCTATTGATGGCAACGATGTCCCATTAAATAGCCATGAGTGTACCCTCCTATTACAAGATTTTGAAATGTGAGTCTACCATTATAGGTATTGCCATCTCTGCCTACCCTCCCCAACGGTAAATACAGGCTAGCTTTAGTACTACTTCCTTACATTGCAATTTTAGTTCAAGTTCAGTTCAGTAACAGTAAATCGCTTTCCGCCTTCAGTATAACCAACTCTCTTAGATCGCAATATCGCATAGAACACTGCCCCACCTGCTTACCCGTTTATTTAAAATCAAATTGACTCTTAGATGTGTATCATCAGCAGCTGATATAGCACTATTTTTATTTTATTTCTAAGAAAGGTGCTATAGGAGAATATTAAAAACTGTTGCTTATGCATGGAGGTAGTTAGGATTTAGAGTCACATAACACAAAGATGGTGGGTTAGTGTTTAGTTTTACTTATAAGAAATTATAGTGACGATAATAGTGAAGTTGTACATATGGTGATCGAAAAGGGCGTAATTTTAATTATTAATAGTTCAGAGTAGTGATGTGACTGTCAGTTAAACAGGGTGAATTCTTTAGGTGGAAAATAATTACCCTCTTTTTTTTTGGGCAGTCGTGTACAATTAATAAAAAGACCAAAGCAGTAAACAACATCAAGCTTTATTTTTAGACGGATAAAATTGCATTTTGAGTTTCTGAAAAAAGCTCAAACTTTGGTCCTAACCTTTTTTTTTGCATTTCAGACACTGACGATTGATTTAAAAAAGTTTCTTGATGTTAGGTAAACGCCATTAAATAAAATCAAGAGGGGTTTTGTTAAAAAAATACTAACTAAACCAAACCTCAAATGACATAGATCTACTAAATATAACTTTTAGTTAAAATTGATATAATATTAAAACTGTATAAAAAAAAACTAGAATTCTCGACAAGAACCCGTGACCTTTAGTAATGATTCAATCGATAAATACAGTTTCGCACAAAAATGTGGATTTATTTGGTCCGGTGTCAGTGACCTCGGCGATGGCTAAGAATTTCTCCATGAAGTGCACATCAGGTCATTCACCTTTAATGGTGACAGATTTTTAGGGTTCATTGTGAGGAACTGAAAAGGTTTCGGTGCATCAGTTAACATAAAAATACTTAATGTGCAGGAAATAATACGTAATCATAATTTTCAATGTTTTTTCGCGTTTCGACACAAAAAGTCGTCCGTCAGCTAACTAAATCACCTAAAGTGCTGTTCAAACCCTGATTAAATTACACCCATTAACAATTCCGCTTAAATTAACATCAATTCCTTGAACCCACCTAAAAAAGCACACGCCCTGACAATTTCCATCCCACACCGGAATCCGCGAAAAATCAATTTAATAAAAACCAGATTAACTCGAAAAAAAAAGCATCATCCGAGAACAGAACCGTGGACATTAAAATGCCACACGCAGTAACCACTTTTTTCGCTGGCTCCCATCAGCACTGGCTTGAAGTTTAGGGGTCACTTCGTGGGTGGGCCCTTCCACGGAAATCACTTTGACCCACATATGGGTCACTGAGGTTGACATCGGTGGTGAAAACTGTGTACCCTGTCAGGTATTGAAAGTTATCAGTGCAGAGCTGAGATAAAGGGTTTGTATTATAGGGCCTTGTAATGCATTTTTTGAGTCTCATTTTTAACTTTAAAGGTCTTAATATCATGATTCCGTATCTCGTTCGAACGCTCCAGTCAAAATGAAGTGTAACGCAACTGTAATTTTCAGATCGAGAGATGTGTCGCTCGTGTTAGCAAATAATATTCATCATCATCAGCCTATAATGTTCCCACTGCTGGGACACAGGCCTCCCCTCGATGAGCGGGAGTGGGCTGTAATCCACCAGGCGAGCCCAGTACGGGTTCGTAGATGTGACATGTCTTCGATTTTTTAGTTCTAGGACATGCCGGTTTCCTCAAGATGTTTTTCTTCACCGTTTTTGAGAGCAGCGGTGATGAAATAAATTACACACAGTAATGCGCCTGCCTGGGTTCGAACTCACGGCTTACTGCTCGTAAGTCGGGGCTGCCACCACAGGGCCACCGCTGCTCTCTCGACAGAAATAAGATTCAAAAGATTATAATTAGCGAGGGACGTAACAGAAGGAGACTATTAAGGATCGTATCAAGTCGTGTTCCGTTGTTACTATCTAGTAAGCCATGGAAAAAAAGGCGCGATTTTATGAATGTGTAATCGGTGAAGAAATAGTCACCTAATTTAATTTTCTAGTTGGGAAAATTCGAGCTGGAGGTATATCTTCTAATATATAAAATTCTCGTGTCACGCTGTTTGTTGCCAACTCCTACAAAACGGCAGAACTGATTTGTATGAAATTTTGTGTGCATATCGGGTAGGTCTGAAAATCGGTCATTATCGATTTTTCATACTCCTAATACCCATCAAAATTTCCAAGCGAACGAAGTCGCGGGCAGCCAGCTAGTTTTCGTAAATAATGTTACCGTACTTCTTCGTACTAAAACGACTTGGAAAGAGATCGTGACAGAAAAGCTCGCTCGCTGGAGCCGTACAAGGTATATAATAAAAACAGTTTTCCACCTAAAACTCAACATAAATAATTACAACACTGCATTGGCAGTTGGCACGTCTGCCAGCTAATAAAACGCCATCCATCTTGCGTTCAAGTTTTAGGTGCAATAGCATAGACAAAAATGTCGCAGCCATGTGTGACTTCACAATTACCCACAAATGGTCCGACGACCATAAAGACCATAGACATCCATTTCTCTACAGTTTTATGACGTTTCGTCAAAGTTGTGGGAGACAGTTGAACGGCCATTGATAGATTGGCAGAGTACTTGATAAGTATAGTGTTAATGATGAATGGAAATATTTACGTTGGAGAATTTGTCTATGTTTTAATTATCACTCGTGCCTATATATGCAAGCTTACGAATCAAATTATTTAACAGGTGCATTACAGAAGCTACTCGAATTATTTTCTTGGATGTGATGTCTATGTTTTTCACTATTTTTATTCCCTTTGGGTTGGAAAAAATGTTCTGCTGAAAACCTCTTATTATTACATAATTTATATACGATATTTTACAAAACTCTTTTACTTGAGTCTACCAGTTTTAAATGCTCTTTTTTGTTTGTGTGTTGCACTTGCATGTAATGCTCTACAGTTTTTCATTTTCTCCTAAGACACAGATATTTACACCTAGTTTTGAAGTCAGCATTATAATTATTGTGACATTGTTATAACTAGTTATAAGCCTTAAATGTTCTTAGTCTTTCGGATATTGTAATGTTTGTATTTTGGTGCTTTTTAGAATTCCGTACCCAAAAGGTCAAACGGAACCCTATTACTGAGACTTCGCTGTCCGTCCGTCTGTCACCAGGCTGTATCTCATGAACCGTTATAGTTAGCCAGTTGAAATTTCTACAGATTATGTATTTCTGTTGCCGCTATAACAACAAATACTATAACAGAATAAAATAAATATTTAAGGGGGCTCCCACATAAAAAATGTTTTTATAAATATTAGTTCGGAACCCTTCGTGAGCGAGTCAGACTGGCACTTGGCTGGTTTTTTTTATAAATAATGATACGGAACCCTTCGTGCGCGAGTCCGATTTGCACTTGGCTGGTTTTTTTTATTTATTTGTTGAACAAGTGTTTTCAATCATTTACATTCGCTTCTAAATATTTTTTTATAACTTTATTTTAATAACTAAAGTTTTATTGCGCTCTATTTTTCAAATGCATGAGAAGCAGAATCTACTTCCACAGGTGATATCATACTGACATCACCAATCATCATCATTCTTCAAACACCATTCGTTTCTATAAAGTCAAGTTCTCAGTCACGATGTACTAGGTGGTCATGAATGGAGCCATGTATTTATATGATTGATTTCCGTGTTATTTCACACATTTTCTTAGTACATTCCTACATCTTCAATGTAGAGCCAACAAATACACAATGGTTTGTCAAGAAGCTGTCAACAGAGAATCTTCCAAGTGGAATTCCAAATTTATTTTGTAAACATGAGACCGAACTCATTATTATGGCTGACAATGCCCAAAAAGGGACCAAAAAAAGTTTAAGAACCTTTCAAAATCAGGACAGCAATGCTTTCGTTTAATTTGGATAGCCATCTTTTGAGAGATTGGTTCCGTATGTTAAATTGATTTGACTAGTACTTATGCAGGTATATTTTTTCATTGAGATATCCGACCTCGCCGTCGAGGTCCGTCGCGACGTCCCAGTCCATGCCTTCCCCGACCCTCGCTCGAGCCAGCCCGCGATGCTGCGCCAGTAGTTTTAAATAAGCCCCTAAATAATGATACCATTCAGATCCAGCCTGTCCCCATGCAGTCCTCCCCAAGCGACGCCCAAAGCCGAGGCTCGTACCCCACAGGGGGTGCCCTTAGCGTGTAGTCGCTTAGTTTGTAAGTTTGTATGCCCTGGCTGGAGGCCTTACTCTCAAGGCATCCACAGGATAGTCCGGTTAAGCAGACGACAACCTCATAGGTTGAACTGCGAGATGCCATACAAAAAAATAATAATTGAGATATCTAGTTTATAGCGTCTGTGTTACCAGACTTAGCATAAATATATTCTGGATCTTGGGAAAGGATAATTAATGCTGCCTTAAATAAAAAAAAACACGTATTTTATGGTAATGAACTTTTCAACCATAACTATGATTCTTACATGTAAATTGTATTATAATGATTATGTTTTGTAATGTTTATCTCTTCATTTTTGTTGGACGAGCCTATATAATCCTTTCAATTAAAATTTTAATGTTGAAACTAAACCTCGATTAAATAACATTTAACCAGCATTTAAATACTGAACCCTAACCCATCACTTGTTAAAGTGTTGGGTTCAAATTAACTCGTCTGTCACTACTTCGTTGATTTTGACGTGCGGTGTCAACTTGCGCGTACGCACGATGACGGCCGAAACAAGCCGAACGATCGCTCGTTAAGATTCGTACGTCACAATGAAATACAATTTAAATTGGATCACGATTCTTTTTATGGCAATTCGAAGAGGAGTAATTTTTGTTTGCAGGATTTTAATTTAATTGCAATTTAAAACAATTTTAAATACATATAAGTAGTGATGATATTTCAAAACAAGAATAATTAAATGCTTTGTCAACTGAATATTATGTTACTGGTCCAGATATCCAGATTTAAATCTAATTTTTTGAAACTAGAATAATAAAGTCGGTTATAAGCAAAATCTGTCAGAGCTACTAAAATTTATTTAACTCGTGTAGATTTTGTTTTATTATTCCCATGTTCCACAAACGCAAAATCATAAAACGATAATAAATTGTATCGCAACATATCAAATCTAAAATTAAACAGTCCAAGTCGTATCAAATTAAACACCCAACAATACTCAACGCGTTTACAGTATCACAATCAATTTGTATGGGATGAAAAACGAATACCGATTTTATTCTTATCGATTGTCGATCGATACACTAGTTCCCGTTCACAAATACTCGATAAATCTTAACAGACTCTAATGAGACACACGATAAATAAATCATTTCGCAATGTTGTCATTAAATATTATAACTTTACGCCTGTAATGCAAAAAGTGTTAGGCAGTGGTGTACCTGATTTGAGTTGCATGTAAAAGGGGCAAACCGCTATTACCAACAACCGGGCACAAATAAAGACAACAACACACAACACACAATACACACACACAGAATTCATGGCTACTGAGATATTTCTGATTAAAAAAACCCGATAAAAGTTTACCCGAACTGGGCATCGTACCCTGGACATGCTCAGCAGTCGCGCTTAAGACCACTGGACCAACGAATCAGTTATTACTATAAATATCTATTTAAATCATAACGCTATAATTACTTTATAAAATAAAACGTTCAAAGGTTACGGTCATGTTAAGATGATGTCGAGATTCTCATTTTTAAAATGATATAAAAGACGTTTTAGTATTTTGAAATTGTAGAAATAAGAGTGACGTTGATTGATGTTAGTGCAATTATCATAGCATGCAGTAATTAGGTCCAGAATTAGTATAATTTATGTTTTTAACTTGTCTTGATTTTAGAATGGACAGCATAATACTTTGATGCAACTTTTGGTGCAAGCGATGATATTTCAGACCGATGTAGGTACCTAATTATTTTGCATGCGGTTAGACTGGACCCTGACTCCTAAAATAGTCAGGAAAAGGCTAGGCAGATGCGATGAAGATGATAAAGGGAATTATTTACATTTTGAATAGGTATTTCAAGCTAATTCGACTACTTTACCATTTTATTTCTGCCACAAATTCATGACGGCTTCTTTTTTGAAAATGTCTTGAGCATTTATTTAGTTTTAGAGCAGACAGAGTTCGTTTAATTCCATCCTTAAACATAATACATCTCGTATCTTTTAAATCTCTAACCGCTTCTCGCTTATACCACCCACCACCAAATCGCTCCGCTCATCACTCTAGCCACATACTTACCTAATTCGTGCACCTCTAGTCCGATGCGTCACGAAACATCCCGATCTTTGACGAGCTCGTCACCCGCACGTCATCCGAACGCCATCGTCACGTCATCGGCACATCAAGCGTGTGAGCGTGACCGATTGTTTGACTTACTTGTAATCAGTTCAAAGTATTGAGTAATGATTTTGATGATTTTTGCTAATATTTTGGTTTGTGGATCATTATAGGAATTGTTTCTAGTGTTTTCAATGTGATGATTAGCCATTATATCCTGGTGACTAATATGTCGAGTGGTAGACTTTAATTTAAGTCAATAATTTATGGTACTTACATTTAGTGGTCAGAAACTTGATAAGGCTGTTACTAAGTTTAGTTTATTAGCCAAGATAATCAAGTTTAAAGTTTGGGAAAGAAAATCATCAGATGTTACAGCCATAGTGCCATTATAAAGCCATAGCAAAAGTGTTTGTAAAACATAGCCTAAAACGGCGGATTGTGCCAATAAAGTGTGATATTAGAGAAATACCAGTAGGAAAAAGGCATAAAACCCAGTAATAAAAAGCGGTAAGACATAATTGAAGGAGAGCAGCGGTGGCCCAGTGGTGGCAGCCCCGACTTACGAGCAGTAAGTCGTGGGTTCAAACCCAGGCAAGCGCATTATTTTGTGTAATCTATTTACCCTCAAAAACGGTGAAGGAAAACATCGTGAGGAAACCGGTATGTCCTAGAACTAAAAATTCGAAGACATGTGACATCTACCAACCCGCAAAGAGCCCTCGTGGTGGATTACAGCCCACTCTCTCTCATAGAGAGGACGCCTGTGTCCCAGCAGCGGGAACATTATAGGCTGATGATGAAGACATGATTGTGATAATACCATGGAGCACAATTTTAAACCACGCGCGGGGGTGTGTGTGTATGCCCGTGACGACGCATGCTATCGGCGTCTCCGTAACCTTGAGGACTCCAGATTCACGACGCTTTGGGCATTGGTGGACACAGGTCTGGATAAAATTATCTATGCTTGTGTCTACCGTTCGCACAGCGGAGATCAGGAGACAACCAGGCTCGCAGAGTACCTCAGTGAGGCGGCTGATGCGGCACAGCAGCGGTACCCTTCCGCCCAATTAGTGTTACTGGGGGACTTTAATGCCCACCACCAGGAGTGGCTTTTTCCATACCAGTGCACCGATCATGCTGGGCGTGAGTTGCGTAAGCTTGCGCTAGCGTTAAACCTCACTCAGCTGGTCCAGGGGGCAACGAGGGTACCGGATGTAGATTCGCACACGGCTAATTGCTTGGACCTTCTGCTGACAACAGATCCAGACCGATACTCCGTATCGATAACTTCACCTTTGGGTAGTTCCGACCACTGTCTGGTGAAGTCTGTGTCCGTCTACTCCCCGCCCGATCCCAGCCCAAGAGGCACCCGGCGGGTTTGGCGGTACAGGTCAGCAGATTGGGACGGAATGCGATCTTTCTTCGCATCCTATCCTTGGCGGCCTACTTGCTTTTCTTCGGCTGACCCTTCGTCATGCGCAGACGCCGTGACAGATGTGTTGCGTCAGGGAATGGAGTACTATATTCCGTTCTCTGACATAACAATGTCTAGTGGAGACCGGCCATGGTTTAGTGCCGATTGTTATCGCGCTGACGCGCTCAAACATGAGGCCTACCTGGCATGGGTCGACGCTCGATCGCGCAAAGCGAGTGACGTGGGTCAGAAGAAGAAGGCCTTCAACAGGGCTGCCAAGTCCTGCAAGAAGGTGTTGCGAGGGGCTCGGTTCGACCACATTGGCCGAATAGGGGCCAAGCTTGCTTCTTACCCAACAGGTAGTAAAGCGTTCTGGTCCCTGGCCAAGTCGGTCGAGTCAAACTTCTGCCGTCCCTCACTACCACCACTGCTGAAACCCGACGGGTCGCTGGCCCACTCCGCTAAAGAGAAGGCAAATTTATTTGCCTCTCTTTTTGCGGAATCTTCACGTCTAAATCCAGATGACGCGCGGCCCCCTCCTTTTCCTGATGGATGCGAGACGAGTATGTCGGATATTCGCATCCATCAGAACGACGTTCGCAGAGTGCTCCGCAACCTCGACGTGAACAAGGCTAGTGGCCCTGATGGTATACCAGCAATTGTCCTTAGAACCTGTGCGCCTGAATTGTCTCCGATCCTGACTCGCCTGTTCCGTCTTTCCTACGAGACTGGAAAAGTGCCGAATGCTTGGAAGCAGCCAACGTACAGCCCGTGCCCAAGAAGGGCAGTCGAGCTGACCCGGCCAACTACAGACCCATCTCTATAACGTCCATACTCTGTAAGAGTATGGAACGTGTACTCAATTGTAAGCTCCTAGCATACCTAGAAACTAACGATATCCTTAGTGACCGCCAATACGGCTTCCGACGTAATCGGTCTACTGGGGATCTTCTAGGGTATGCCGTTCACATATGGAGTGAGGCCATCGAGAGGCACGGGGAAGCGATTGCTGTCTCCCTCGACATCTCGAAGGCTTTTGATAGGGTCTGGCATGAAAGCCTTATCGGTAAGCTTCCTTCATTCGGTCTGCCCGGTGGTCTGTGTGATTGGATTGCAGACTTCCTGAGAGATCGGTCCATTCGAGTGGTTATCGATGGCTGCTCGTCGGACCAACTGCATATTAATGCTGGGGTCCCTCAGGGGTCCGTACTCTCAGCAACATTATTCTTGCTGCACATTGACGATCTGCTAAGACCCGGCACCTTTGGGTATGCAGACGACAGCACTGTTGCTGAGAGATACTTGTCTAACGCACGGGCTACCGGGCCTCAGATCCGGTCTCTCCGTGAGGCTATGGTGGAGCGTTTGAACCTGTCCTTGCAAGCAGTCTCCGAATGGGGAGATGCCAATCTGGTCAGGTTTAATGCTACCAAAACCCAGGCGTGTCTTTTTTCCGCAAAAAAGAGCCAATTTCACCCTGCTCCAACTTTCCGAGATGTCACCGTGCCAATAGCAGACCATCTTGAGCTTCTTGGCATAACTTTAACATCAACCCTCAATTTTGGCTCATATATTGAGGCAAAGGCACAGCTGGCTGCCAAAAAGTTGGGGGTCCTTGCAAAGGTGAGAAGGTACTTCACGCCAGAACAGCTGCTCAGCTTGTATCAAGCGCAAGTTCGATCATGCATGGAGTACTGTTCTCATCTCTGGGACGGATCTGCCAAATACCAGCTTGATGCACTTGAGTCGGTTGAAAAGCGGGCCAAGAGGCTCATTGGCAATGAGGCACTGGTCAAATCTAAGCTCCAGAGCCTTGAACATCGTCGCCGAGTTGCCAGCCTATCGGTTTTTTACCGGTTACATTTCGGGGAGTGTGCGATGGAATTGCATGACCTAATTCCAGCTAGCCCGTTTCATCATCGGACTACCAGACGTACGGCGATGCGCCATCGGTACATGGTGGACATCCCACCTATACGCACTAAGCGCTTTGGGAATACTTTTATTATGCGTACCGCTAAGGAGTGGAATTCCCTGCCGGAGTCTGTGTTTCCCGATAGCTACAATCTGGGGGTCTTCAAGTCAAGAGTGAATAGGTTTCTTCTAGGCAAGCGTGCTTCACCGTCGACCACATCATCGCTTACCATCAGGTGAGATAGTGGTCAAACGCGAGCCTATTTATAGTAAAAAAAAAAAAAAAAACCAATCGGGCTTCACCATAAACTTACTTGATTACTCTGTGGCTTCGAAACTTCTGGACTGATTTAGATGAATCACAACTAGGAAAACAACACACGTTTTCTTATTTAACTGAAACCCGTTTCTGATGAGACAGATCTATTTAAAAATAGCCATTTTATACGTAAGAGTCAGCTCACACCGAGACGCGACGCAACGCGACAATGCGCCCACACGATTCAAAATATAACTTTATTTTCTACAGGAAAAGATACACATTTCTTTACAGGCGTCACGCGGCGCAGCACTGCGCATGGCGCAACGTATTCTGAATTCTCACAACGAAATGTGTATCTTTTCGTGTAGAAAATAAAGTTATATTTTGAAACGTGTGCGCGCAGCGTCGCGTCGCGTCTCGTCTCGGTGTGAGCTGACCCTATGTATTAAAAATGATACAATACGAAAACCGGAACATTTAAAAGCGTAGATGCAACATCGATCTAATATTAATTACACGTTTATTTAAAAATGATACTATCATTTTCTGGTGATCATAAAAATTATAATATCATTAACATTTTTAATTATTTACACCACAACTGACCCAGAATTAATATAATAAAACCGATAGTATTACGGTTTTACATTATTTTTTACGATTATGTCGTGACTTTTTTAAACCGGTAGCTTGTTTGATGTTAGAGTAACTAACACGTGGTAAGATTAGAATGGGTTTAGATGGTGTATTTAGATAATGTCATGGCTATAAAGGTCAAATATCGTAACAATCTGAGAATGGAATCGGAAAATAATTTTATCAGTGACCAAGAAAAATTAATAAGAACAATCAGGAACTAGACTTATACAGGGTGTAACGCAAAGGGTATATATACACCGTGTAAATCACCTCATCACGAAGCCGCACTTTACGCAAAAATTATTGCTGGGAAACGACTTTTTTTTGGGGGGTGTAAAATCATGTTTTGTGGTAGAACTCAATGTAATGCACTCAAAACACTGTGCTGATGGACGGATTGAATAGTACGGGGCTCGTTGAGGTGTTTAAAGTAAAAATCTTACATTAAAAACTTGTATTTAAAAAAATACTTGTCAAATAGTTGGAACTTTGACCCCTAATACAGGTATGGTGTAGAACAAAAAAATGATCGCAATGACAGGGATAACCAGTGCATTTCGGCTTCGTTACGAGGTGTTTTACACCCTTTATACATACTTAAGGCTGTGCTACAGACCATCAAACTGAATATGTTTCTCCATCGGACAAACATCTTAATGTATTGCAATTTTGTATGGGGCAGCAGATAATTTTTTCACTGAAAAACATGTTTTATGATGAGAAAAATGTTCAGTTCGATCGTCTGTCGCACCCCCCTTAAATATGTATAAATCTTTTCCGTTACACTCTGTATATAATATAAAATATGTCCTCCTCATGTATATGCTGTACATGTTACATCGACACCTCATCATCATTTCTTGCCCTTATCCCAATTTATTTGGGGTCGGCGCAGCATGTCTTCTTCTTCCATATGTCTCTATGACTCGTCATCTCATCCGACACTTCCTTCTCTGCCATATAAGAAACATCTTCTCCACGTAAAGTCAAAAAGTAATGTAGATCGTCAGCATCTTCTTTATCTGCCTATCTTTTTCCTATCTATGTTGGGGCCAGCTTCCAGTCTAACCGGATGCGTCTGAATACCAGTATTTTACATTAACCGACCACACATGATTGTAATCTCCATAAGGATATCCAGGTATTGGGTAAAACGGTACCCCTCGACTGTGACTTTTTCACAAAAGTTACGTATGTAGTTAGAAATGCCACTTATAAAACTAAAAAAAGCGAACAAGTTAAAAATAAATCAGAGCCAACTGGACACAGTATAGTCCCCTGAAAAATACCTAAAACCGAAATAAATTAAAGCTTTAATTCAAAGACTAGAGACTGCAAAAGTATTTTTATTGGCCAAATATTTGATCAACCCGAATTAAATCGATAAAATATTATCAATGCAAATGTATCATTATTCTTGTATTTATGATCCTTTTGTATTTCTATTATTATCTCTAAAATACTTCGCTTTTTTTTATTCGACCGACATATTTAAATTAATGAACTCGAGTTTTTTTTAATTGATTAAATTAGCCGTTTTAATACAGCTCAGAGCGAATTATTAAAATATGAATTTTTGTTTTGGTAAGGTAATTAAATCGAGAGATTTACATTTTAAAACATTATAATTTTTAACTTCATTATCCTATTTTTAATAATTACGGTAATTGAGACCTTTCTATCATTGTTGAAATCATTAACAAACTTATTCCACCCACGGCTGTGTTTCACCCATCATTACCCTTTAAGCCATGCTTCCCTGGTATGTCCAGCACTCTTTTTGTTGTTGTCAAAATCATCATCATTACTTAAATATTTTTCCTTACAAATGAAATTCCATTTCCTATTATTTGGAATGGTTTTTGAAACTAGGCAACTATCTCAGTCAGATTCATCTTCAAAGACTTCAAAGTGATTAATTAGCACTAAATAAGGAAGCATCACATAAAAGGTACAGGGCATTATAACAAGAACGAGATGAAGCGGATGTCGATTTTATTCAATAACGTTCTTTTTAGATCTCAAAGGCAGATGCTATTTGTAAAGACACTCTTAAAGAAGACTGCGGTAACATAGAAACATTACTAGTACTTGTTTACTTGTAGTCAGTCCATATCGAACGTACGCAATCGGAACGTCTGAATCAGTAATTACTAGGCAAATGAGTCGATCTTTCTCTAAAGGAAAACTCAGATAATCAAGACAAGTAAGTCTTGCTCTGCTAACAGTATGCGTTCCTAGTACTCGACAGTTACGCATTAGGTTAGTTAACACTATTCAGTGGACGTAATTACAAAACTGGACCCATCGTGCTGCGTTTGAACTGACTTGATAGGATTACTGGAACATTATTTGCTTAAGATAGTACCTAGTTATGGAAGTGACCTTGAATAAATACTAGTGTAAGTACAAACATCATGGTTGCGTTTAATGAAGATGTGCAGAGTGGTCTCGTGGCGTTTAATGAAGGTGGGCAGAGTGGTCTGTCAGACGTAAGAAGAGACTGTCAATGACTGTCATAGATAAGAAACTAAAATTAGTAATCCTATTTTATCAGGGCAAGTCTTACTGCGTCTACTCAGAAATTCAACCGAGAACCTCAATCCCAAAATTCACGCTGGCAACCAATAGTTCAGCAATACGTACTGAATGATTACTTATTAAGTGGCCCAGTGGCTATAGATTTATGTGAGCTAAAAAACTAGAGGAGGTTGGTATAAAAATAAATACTAACGTTGTCAAGGACGTTCAATGCACACGGACTTCCCCGTTATACCGCTTTAATGAATGACCTTTGTGGTAATAAACCCAATCAAACAAAATCTTCACAGGCTGGTTTGTGGTTACCGTATATGATCACATACACGTAGCTGTTGATTCTAATTTAATGAGTATGATGATTTTACACCTATTTTTTGTCGTAATTTTATCAGTGTGAATGTTTTTTTTTTAACATATTTTGACCTAATGATAGTTTATGATTTTATTATGTGGCAAAACCAACGCTTCACAGGGTTCACATTTTAATATTTTATTACTAACACATTAAAACCTTCACGGAAAATATGATAATTAAAAACTGTTTAGTATAAAAATGTCGTCTTAATTATATTTTTATGATTATTGCCCAGTGTGTGGGGTTATTCGGTGGTTCTATATAGTTTTGTGTAATAAAATATGCAAAAACAATATTTTGTTATGATTCTCAAAGGACAATGCCTACTTTTGGTAATTATAAAGGAAAAATTTGTAGAGCAAACTCATTAATTTTAATAGCTTATGTTAATATTTTTTTTTTAATTTGGTAGCTTAGCTTCTGCGTGTAGGTGTGTTAATATTTACTATTGCAAACGTTGTTTTTACTGTTATGTAGATGAATCTACTTTAATTATTATCAAATATCTTTTTCTAATTATTACTTATTACATGACAGTTAAAAACTTTTTTACCAAAGACAATTTTCTTTGATTCGGGACATCCCATTGAGCCTTGAATTTGACTTTGACAGCTAATTGTTAATATGCTTAAGAGTGTAAAAAGTAGATTTTCCTTGTGTAATCTAGAAAATAACAGTCACATCCAAAAAAATATGATCCTGACACAGTCTCTAAAGACATCCTCAAAACTTGCACTTATGTAAATTGACACTTCAAACATAACTCAAGCTAGTACTGGAGCAAGTACTGTCCCCGTACTAAACACGCCACCGACACAGAATGCGTCTAGAACGCGGGATATGCGACCAGTGCCTTTATAGTGCACGCTTAAACAACGTGCGAAATGTAGACTGCGCTTATAACGTGGTTCTTATGTAAGACGGTTATTAGTTTATATTATGACATATTTGAGAGCAGTGGTGGCCACATGGAAGACTGGCAGACGATGGATCTGATTTAAAAGAGGGTGATACATTGAGGAACAAGAGAAGGACGAAACGGAGGACCTTGCTTTGCAGTAATACACTAATAGCTTATGATAATGGGGAGTGATGGGGTTCAGTAACATGTTTTATTGTTGTTTTCTTGTCTCAAACGGTCTAATGCTAACATTTTCGTGTTTATAAAATGTTGATGGTTTTTTTCAGTAAAAGTTTAATAATATTTTTTTTTAAAAGCTCATTTCTAAATAATAACAGTTGCTTGGGTCGATCTTCAGGTAAAGCGCTTATCTAGGTTGGTCCGGATGGGTGAGTGATTACATACCGAGTTTCTTTCGTGCTTCGGAAAGCTCGTTAAACTGTTGGACCCGGCTGTCAATTGTCGACCTTTGACAGTCAGTGGCTCAGAAGTCTGGCAACCAGTCTTACCAAGGGGTATCGGATAACCCAGTAACTACAGGGTTGTGGAGGTCAGATAGGCAGTCGCTCCATGAAAAACACTAGTATATAGCTGTATCTGATTAAACTGGAAGCCGACACTTACATAGTGGGAAAAGGCTAGGCCGATGATCATTTATAATTTTCAAAATATCCATAAATATTTGGTTATTGCTGCATAAAATGGATAATTCTCACCAGTAAAGTCAATAAAGTTTTAAAAATAGGTACTAATATTTACCACTTTCCTTAAAGTTTTAAACAAACCTCGAAAACTTGTCTCGTTAAAATTATATTTTATATAATTTATTTTAAATAAACTTTTATTACAGTTTCAAAATAATTAGTTATTTTGATCACACATAGTACAACAATTTTATAAATTTTATAGTGCACTTAGTTAGAATTGCTTGCTAAGACGTACTTTCGTAACTTTCGTAGGGATGGGACATATCCATCTCAGATACAGGCTATTTAGTACGGGGCTTTTAGGTTTGAACCTTGCATTAAATATAAACAGCGATTTTTTTCTTGAATCGTGTACTTGACCTTAGCTCTCCAAATAATAAAAAAAAATTAAACATTTTCCAAGGCCGGATCAAGGTCAAAAAGACGAAAACGCGTTTTTGTGAATAAAAACGTGGGCAAAATTATTAACAGGACGAATTTAATTGTTTTAGGTAAAGAACTGGTGACAGTAATATATTTTTTCAGAATTAAACATTTTCGTACACGGAAATTTCGATAAAAAAACATTTACGTAATTTTTGGATTGTACTTGAGGCAAAAATATAAACAGCGGTTTTTTTACATAAAATTACTTAAATTAATATATTAAACCTCCATTAAAAAAATTAAACAAATTTGACTCACGGAAGTTATTAATATCAGTTTTTTTACAATAGCGGTCGGGGCAAAAATGTAACAGGGTTTAATTATGTTTAACTTTCATCTAAAGGCTATTTCTAACCAATTTACACGAAAATTAAACACTTTAAAGCAAATACTGAAAAAAAATAAAAATAATGTTTACGTAAAATACGTTTGCAAGCTTCATTCTTGTATTTGGTGCAGCGCTTTCATAGGAATTTGATCTTTCCGTAATAGAGATAAGGTGTAAAATCGCGTATACGTAACAAAACACTATTAAGACTTACAAATGTTTTGATGTGTTCCCGGTTGTCATACTTTCAAGTAAATATCTGGTTCCCTAGCACGAGCGCATGGTGTAAACGTAAAATGTCGATGTTCACGTTACGTTGTTCGTCAGAGTCATCCATATATACGAAATAAATTATGAAATATTGTACGTAATACAAGTATTTTCCATTTTGAAATCGACGTATTTACGATCCGTTTAAATCAGTTTTTAATCAATATAAAACCTGACACTGCTGTGCAAATTGCAAAAAGCGTAAGATAATTTGAACATCACGGGCCAAATGAAATTTTTCGTCGCGCGCGATATTTTTTTTTTTCATTCATAATGTTAATGACTAGCTTTTGCCCGCGGCTTCGCCCGCGTGAAGTTCGGCAATTGCCCACGTATGCGTTAACCTCCCCAAAATAATGTCGAAAATACTCATTTAAATGTTATAGATAATAGTTGTTGGCCACGGCTTCGCGCGCGCGTAAGTGTAAGTATAGGACACATTTTAATAGTTGTGTAAAAATCTGCGCTTTTCGAAGTAAGACGCCACATAATTCATTCTGGTTAGAAAAATGTATATTACGGCGTTTTTTTTTTAATTTTTTTTGTGTTGTTAGGGACCTAAATGGGTTGAACCAGAATTTATTTTATACATGTCTTCCGAGTGACGATGCTGTAGCTCAAATGCCCCGGTCATCCATCCACCTAGCGATATAGGTTATGGTGTAAATGAGCTAACTTACTTAACTTTCAATATTTTAAATTAAAAAATACTCAGATTAAACCAATCTTTTTAACTCCCGGAAAACTACACCGTGTAAATCACCTCATCACGAAGCCGTTAACCAAGCATTCTGTACATGAAACTATGTAACTTTACGCAAAAATTATTGCTGGGAAACGACTTTTTTTTTGGGGGGTGTAAAATCATGTTTTGTGGTAGAACTCAATGTAACGCACTCAAAACATTGTGCTGATGGACGGATTGAATAGTACGGGGGTCGTGGAGGTGTTTAAAGTAAAAATCTTAAATTAAAAACTTGTATTTAAAAAAATACTTGTCAAAAAGTTGGAACTTTGACCCCTAATATCTCCGTTACTAGAAGGTTCCCAGGTATGGTGTAGAACAAAAAAATGATCGCAATGACAGGGAGAACCAGTGCCTTTCGGCTTCGTTAAGAGGTGTTTTACACCCTTTTATACTAATGAATTATCCTAGCTCTTCTGTGTAAATGACGTTTGCGGTGTTTCCTTTTGGGGCTAAAATTACTAAGATACTCGCCGAGCTCACTTCGGAGCACGCAACATAAAACTGCACACGTGAGAAACAGTTATCACTTAAATCAATGCCAGCCATAGCCTAGGGGAGGATATTGAGACATTGCGTATTTTAATTTTTATTATTTGCACCTAGAAAATGAGGTCATCATTTTCGTTATCGGCGACCCTGAAGTCCACAAAAACGACACTTGTGAAAGAAAAACCGAATGTTTTCCTCGCCGTCAATTTGGTCAGCAACCCCAAAAACCACGAATTTAAAAATTTTCCTCGGGGCCATCTCCGATTTTTTTTTATTGCCAGCGACCCGCTAAAACCACGAAAACGACACCCGTGAAGCCATTGAGTCGCGCAATTGTCCAGCCCTCGAGTGTCGGTCACGCAAGTGTCCATGCGCGCAAATATCTTTTCGCGTAAATGGGTTACCGCAAGTGTCCTTCCCACAAATGACCCAGATTCCCTAGAAGTGTGTACTTAAATGAAGTTTTTTTAAGCGTATTTGTCCACACAAACGTGCTAACACAAAAAACAATAACAAAAAAATGCCATCCCTGTTTTCGTCTGAGGGGTGGAATTTTCAAAAAAATAGATACGTGTTTCACGTCAATTCAATCGAGAAACACAAATAGTGAATTTCAAGCTGTGAAAAACTTTGAACCCCTATCTCACCCTCTTAGGGGGTAAATTCTTAAAAACTCTAAAATACGTATTTATTTATTTCTAACCAGAAGCTTGTATATGAAATTTCAGCCTTCTAACTTAAAAAATGACGAATTTCCATACAAACTTTCATCCCCTATTTAAGTCCGTTAGAGGTTGAATATCGAAGAATCCTTCCTTATTCCTTGTCTACATTATAAAGGAAACCTCTGTGCAAAATTTCAGCTTTCCTGGGTCATAGGTTTGGGCTTGGCGTTGATGAGTCAGTCAATCAGTCAGTCAGGACTTCTATTTTTATTTATATAATATAGATATATATATATATATATAACTTTGTAAAGCCATTTGTTGACCCTCTAATTGCAAAAGAACAATTTGAATTTCGCAGGCTACCCTTCCACTTCCACCTTAAGTATGTAGTAGCTATCTGCACTGTAATGGTGAAATAAGTAATATAATTACCTCACCTGCATTTAACATGTTGGGAAACTGTGTTGTTATCGTCCTTTATAAAATAACACTATTTCTGTATTTTTAGCTAAAGAAAACGAGGTGGGTGCTACATTTTTTCAACCACCCTGAAAATAATCCACTCTTGAAATAATCATTTAGGTTTCGAGATATGGAACTTTTTTATCAAAACTGCAGCAGTAACTTTGTTCATCATTAACATACTATAAAAGAAAAAGGATTGTGTGGTTTTATGAAACCACGGTAAAAGTGAAACTTTTTTTCATACTTTTGACATTTATCTAAAAAAAATTGGAATAATATTGCATTAAGGGAATAAAACGCGGAGTACATAAAACCGACCGTCACGTGACATGCAACACACAGACGAAAAAGTTTGAGACGATGTAATAAAACTTTCACTTTAACAAATTTAGTTTTACTGTTGAGTGTATGTTTACAAATTAATTAGCGTGAATTTCAATTTAACACTATGAATTGGCTTGAATCTGTACCAAACACAAACGTAATTTTCACGGAAATCCCATATAATAGGTTCCTAAATATTAAGAAGCTTAACTATGAACTGAAGTTTTTGTGTAGCAAATTTGACAATGTACAGTACCTAGACTTAAATTTTGAAAACCATGTACTGAAAGGCAAACAATTCAGTCTCAATTTATGCAGGTCCTGGTTGAGAGAGATATTGCGTATAGATTATAGATTAAAATTAATAGCACACAATAACACAAAAATGTCCGCCACTCATAAAAATATGGTTAGTACTTCCACACAAACAGACCACAAAGATTGTAATATTAACCACAATACCCCTAGTAGCAAACACGAACAAAATGAAAACCTAAATATAGAGATAAAGAACACAGTTTCAGAATGTTGTACTCCATCGATGCAGCCAAAAGATAAACATTTTTTTCGTATATAATAACTTATACATATTACATCAGAACATCAATGGTCTTATAAGTAAATCAGATGAACTTTCGTTGCATTTAGAAGAGATGAAGCGTAACAATAAACATGTTGATGTTCTATGTATCACGGAACATAATATGAAAAATGAAGATACTTATTCACTAAATATTCCCAATTACTCATTGATTTCATCCTACTCTAGGCACAATAGAAATGGCGGGTCGTGCATATTGGTGCATAATAATCAAAAAGCTAAAATCTATGACATTAAGGAACATACTATGAGAAATGTTTTAGAGTGTAGTGCCATTGAACTCCTAGAGCATAATGTTATTATAATCAACATCTACAGACCCCCTTCTAACAAACTAGAGAAGGTAAACATATTTTTTTCAAAATTCAATGAAATTCTCAATAAAACTTGTTTGAAAAATAAGAAAATTGTTATATGCGGCGATTTTAACATCAATGTCCTAAAAAGAGATAAAATGGTAATAGAACTGGTACAACTGCTAGCTAGCTATAACCTTAAACTAATGATTAATGAACCCACACGATTATGTAGTAAAACATGTATTGACAACTTTATTTGTAATAAAAGGGGCAGCACGTATGAAATACTAGAATTAGCACTTTCGGATCATACTGCTCAACTGCTACGATTTCCAGTCAAAGAAAGTTTTAACATAACACATTGGTACACATATAAACGAGACTATAGTGCCTCTAATACGGATAAGTTCGTTGAATGTATCCGAAATCTCGCCTTTGATGAGGTATACAGTGCTGAAACAGCGGATGATGCCTTTAGCACATTCCTCGACTTATTTAAGTTAATCTATGATCTCTGTTTTCCTTTAATTAAAGTCAAAGTCCCAATACACAAAAGACCACAATGGGTATCAAAAGGTATAAGAGTTTGCTCCAAGCGTAAACGTCAGTTACTTTGGAAATACAGAAAATCACCGAGCCAACAATTGAAAGATTCATACAAAACGTATAATAAAAGATTAAAAACTATAATTAAATTAACGCAGAAATCTCAAAACGATTACTTTATTAAAACATCAGTAAATAAAGCTAAAGCTACTTGGAAGGTCATAAATAATTATAAAACAAATGTCCACCAGCAGTTTAAAAAAATTGACAAAATTAATGTAAATAATAGAACAATCACAGATCCAATTACTATAGCTAATGAATTTAATACTTTCTTTACAACTCAGGTACCAGATAAACACCCTATTAACAGAAATTCCCACTACAGTATTACATACAATAATTCTAACTCATTCTTTATGAGCCCGTGTACCCCTGAGAGTATTGTTCAAATAATAAAATCGTTAAAAAATACAAACAGTGCGGGTAATGATGGAATATGTACTAGAATAATTAAGGCAGTGGCGGAAATAATATCGCCAGCACTGTGCTATATATTTAATAAATGCATTGAAGATGGGGTCTTCCCATCAAAATTAAAATTATCCATTGTCATCCCGATATTCAAAAAAGAAGATAGAGAAAATATGAATAGTTATAGACCAATTTCTTTAATACCTATCTTATCAAAAGTTTTTGAAAAAGTCATCTATAACAACTTATACAAATATATGGAAAAATATAATATACTTGCGGAAGAACAAATGGGTTTTAGGAAAAATAAATCTATTAACGACGCATTCCACACTTTCCTCAGTACGGTGTTAAAAAGCATCGATAGTAAAAAACATGTCTCAGCACTATATATGGATATGACAAAGGCCTTCGACTGCGTCAATCATAAAATATTATTAAAAAAGCTAGAGGCGTATGGAATACGGGGAAAGGCTAGAGATCTCATAGAATCATATTTAAGTAACAGAGAACAACAAACTGAAATATCTAGCATTTCACATGTCACAAAAGTCGAAAAAAAACATTTGTCAACACCAATAAAAGTCTGCAAAGGTGTACCACAAGGGAGTATTTTAGGACCTCTGCTCTTTATTATTTATATTAACGACCTCCCCAAATCCATCAAATCCTCCATGGTTCTGTATGCTGACGATAGCACTGCGGTAGTGGTTTCTGAAGACCTCGCGACTCATGAATATGAGATAAACCATACGCTGTCATCTATTGTTAACTGGTTAAAATTGAATGAACTTAAAATAAACTTAACGAAAACATTTATAATGACTTTTAAAACTAAAAATTCAAAATCAAATACTTTTAATATACATTATGAACAATTACAAATAGAAAAAATTAATTCGACAAAATTCCTTGGACTACACATAGACTCAGACATGAGATGGAGTACACATATTGAACAAGTATCTAATAAACTAAGTCGGTATTCATATGCCCTATACATGCTTCGTAAAGTAGTAAATCAAAGTGCACTTCTATCTGCTTACCACGCTTACGTTGGTTCGACTCTAAGGTATGGTATAATGTTCTGGGGGAATGCCACTGATCGAGAAACTATCTTTAAAGCCCAAAAGAAATGTATCCGGGCAATATGCGATTTAAAACCAACAGATACATGTAAACCACATTTTATAAATCTAAAAATTTTGACATTCCCGTCGCTGTATATTTATGAACTAGCATTAGACATTAGAAATAATATTAACAAATATGAAACATTAAAAAGTACCAGGCTGGCCAGTATACTTCGTGCAATACGCCATAAAACGGTTATGTTTGACAAAAGTGCATTTTGTATGGGCCCTAGAATTTATAATAAATTGCCTAGTTACATAAAGGAGACCGAGAATTTTAAATCGTTTAAAAATAAATTAAAGACTTATTTAATTAATAAAGCATATTATAATATTAATGATTATTTAAATGAAACAATGTAATTTAGATGTACTAATTATTAAAATTTTAAATTATTATTATTAAACTATTATTATTAAAATATTTGACATTGCATGTAAACACAAACATATTTGCACACCTTAAGGTAGAATATGGCATTAAGAACTTTTTGTTGTTTTGTAACACCTCATGTATGTACCCATGTTCCAGCAAATAAATGATTTGATTTTGATTTTGATTTTTTTAAAATATTTTTATTACTTATATTGTTTGGTGCTACGGAACTCGGTGTGTGCGAGTATGACTCGCACTTGGCCGGTTTTCTAAATGAAGATTTAACGTTAATGACGATCATGTTTGTAAACAGTAGGTATGTCGCCACTGACCGACTGATGGCTTGCCGTTTTTATTCCTATGCTTTTACAATTACAGAGTAACACAATAAAACCTACTTGCAAAATAAACATCATTTATCATTTATCAATAAAAACACACCGACTCTTAAAAAAGAACACAGTCATACGCATACAATGAACGCAGCGCTTATCTTGGATACGCACACTAGCACACGCTGTACGCTGCTCGCTGCTTAGCGCTGACGTCACGTTCATCGTAATTTATTTTTTACTTTTACTTTATTAAATAACGCTCTAATCTGTTTAATTTTGGGAGATTAAGGTTTGGATTGATATATATCCCATTATTAAATGAATTTCAGTCCTGTTACATTTTTGCCGTAAGTAGTATTCAAGATTTTTGGATTTTCTTGATTTTCTGTGAAGTCCGGAGCACAATTTGTTTAATTTTCATAATAATAGTTAGATATGTTGATAACAATCACTTTAGCACTATTTTTGTCCTGTTAATATTTTTGCCTTAAGTGCGAAGTCAAATTATATGATTTTTAAAAAAAACTGATTGTTCCGTGGACGAAAAATGTTTAATTTGCTGACCTACTCGTAGCACTCAATCTGTTCTACAATACTCCAAATAAACATACCTGTTTATATTTTTTTCCACCAAGTTACAACATATTAGACGTTTTCTTAAAAAAAAACACATACGCGGAGGTGAACTTTTCGCGGGATACAAGCATAACATACTCTCCTGTCCATACCCTACACATTCAATGAAAAAAATCGCTGTTTTTAATTAATGCAGAGTTGGCCTAATTTTCGGCGTAAATTCCCCGGACTAATTGCTTAAATACGTTTGTTCTATTTCTTCTTCAATATTAGTTGCTCTTTTCTAGGGCGTTTTCTATTTAGTTTACTGTTTTTTTTTCTAACACATACGTCGTTTATCGTCCATTTTGAAAATTAGACAAGTGCCTTTAAACTCTGTGTTTCTTGAGTTTATCAATTAGGGCACGTGGACATCACTACAATGAATAGCAAATTTCAACTGAGCATTAAATTCCAAAACCTCTTACTGAATAATTACTCTCGCCTTTTTATTGCATATAACTTTAATTAAACTATGGCATTACTTTATATTTATACGGAAATAAAAGTTTTATTATTTCTTATACGCTATCATAAAATCTCTAATGACGGGTGTTTAATGCTAGATTTAATCTAGATTTAGTATTTATTTAATATAAATACCAGCTTTGATCGAGAAGATTATCGATACAAATGGACGTTTGGCACTAAAGTGTCTCATAAATTATCGACCGAACTGTCCTGTGTCGATTGCGTTCCCACGATTTTTTTGTGTTATATCAGCTGTCATTTGCTTTTATCCAGCGCATTTTTTGAGAAAATAAATTAAAATCGACCAATACCCGCCTTGTTTTTCAACATTTACAAATGTCAATCGAACAAAAATGACAGTCCAGTCACAAGGCATAATAACTTATGAAAGTACAGTAGTTGCCCATTCCGTAGCGTAGATCTCTATATAATGTTGAAATTAAAATGAAGCCAATATTGTCCTTTCTTTTTGCCACGGGTGAGAGAGGGGAATCGAAACCCAGGACCTCATGCTTGGCAGTCGCGCTTGTGACCACTAGAACAACGAGCCAGTCCGACTCATCATCTGCCTAGCCTTTTCCCAAACTATCTTGGGGTCGGCTTCCAGTCTAACCGGATGCAGCTGTGTTCCTGACTGCCTATCTGACCTCCACAACCCAGTAACTGGGTAATACGATACCCCTTGGTAAGACTGGATGTCAGACTTTCGGCTTCTGACTACTCGTAACGACTGTCAAAGATCTACAAATGACAGCCGGGACCAACGGCTTAACGTGCTTAAGGAGCCATTCCGACTATTAACAACTAAAACTTTCCTGTTTCTTCTAAAACCATGGATCACAACCAAGAAATTTAATGTAAAAAAAAATGGTCCAGAAAAAAAAGTTTTTTTTTCTTTTTTTCCCCCAGTAGATTGTATTTGAATCAATTCCTGATCTATCGAAGCGTTAACACCACATAGTAATACGTTAACTATAAGACATGCATTAAATAAGGCTTTCACTTAAGATAAGCAGTAAAAAGTAAAAGAATAAGGTTAAATAAATCTTAACTGGCCACTCATTAACTGGTTGAAGCAGATGGCGCATTCCTTGTACTTTACCGGTCGATTAGAGGGCATGCACATTAGATAGTTTAAAACTTTGTTTGAATTACTAACTTTCATTTTTTAAAAAGTGTATAATTTTTTTGTGCTTTATATTGACAGCTTTATTGGATATTTTTCTTGGCGACCTTTTAGTGATACTATTGTAAAAAATATAATTATATGAAAACTGATATTTGAATTTGAATGGGTCACAGCACAGCAAAACAAAGCTTATGTACTTATAAATGATATTCGAGTTTTTTTTAATGACAGAAGTTTCTTAAAATTAATGAAGCTCAAGATATTTAACCCTAGAAGCCCAATCATATTTTTACGGCTATAAAGCCCAATTATACGTAAAAATGACGTGCAATAATGTAATCGATTATATTTAATCATTTTATATTGGATATATACTAGGTTTTGTATTATTTATTTAGTATATAGTCTAATAAAATAAAACAATATCAATTAAAGAAAGTTTGCTTTTTATTTATACTTTTACAATAATAACTTTGCAACCCTAAGAAATTTTACCAACAATTAGATCCTTCTTAGTTTTTCTTAAATAATAGTAGATAAAGTATTTAAAAAAAAAATAACCATATTAAAATTCTCATTCTTAGAATTAAATAAACTCTTATCAACACAAAATATAAAATAGGAAGAAAAAAAATTTTCTTCATACACAGTCTTGAACATTTGTAAAAGTTACGTAAAGCCCAAACATACGTCAAATGTACGTACAATAACGTTATTACGACAAAATGACGGCACTTACAGAAGCTACGCAGCCGTCTCCTGATAGATCTTGACAGCTACTGGGTTGGTTCGAACGGTCGCGACAATCCAGTGGTGCGTGTGAAAATGATAGCGTATTTTCGCCGGGGTATACGTCAAAATGACGTAGATTGGGCTTCTAGGGTTAAATCCTTTGATTTAAAACTCTTTAATGTGTATTCTAGGTCATTTATTGTTTTAGCGTCAAACAATGACTATTGCATGCCGTTGCTGTTGGTGAAATATGGCTGAACCTACCTTTTATTAATTTATCACCATGTAATATTAGCAAAATAAAATACTTACCTACTTACTTAATGAAAAAAAGCAATAACAGCAAAAAAGTATGTCAAACTATGCGATTTTATTATTAAAAGACGTATCTTTAATACTTGACACATTAATGACATTGATTGAATAACATAGACTTTATAGTTAATTATGATGTGCAGAAATAAAATCGATTTTTGTTAATTTGTATTTTTTTATTATCTTGTTCTACTTGTTGCGTTTTGTTTTATTTTTCTCACCTTCAAATGTCAATAGGAGAACTAGAATAAATTCATCAGTTTTTTTATTTTTTATTTTGAATTGGTAGCCAATTAGCTCCGACACTTGTTCCTATTCGAAATTAAGTGTGACGATCATTTATTGCTCTTAATAGTTAAAATATATAAGAATTCGTTTCGTGTTCATTTTAGGAAGCCATTTGGAGTGTTTAATTCCGAATACGAAAATGACTTGATCCATTTGGTGGAGTTTTATTTTTAATTGCGAACACGCAAATGACTTTATATAAATGATAAAATGTGAAAAATATACTATTACAGATGCACTGCTAGACAGGAAATAACTAGTTTCGAAAAAGTATAATTAAAATAAATATATACGTAAGAAAAAAAAATAAAGAATATTGAGAACTCATCCTAATTAGCACGACAATAGCAAAAAAATAACATTGAGATAAGTATCTATATATTCCCAAAAAGTGCAACATTGTCCAAAACATCGTCCACTTCAAACAAAAAATATCCGAAAGCTTTTTACCGCTAGACAGTATGCACGGTGCCTAACCAACCGATACGGTCCCATCTCATTTTAATTCTAACCTCAAAATCTATTAATCACGCGACGTGTTGACATCGCACTACACGTTGAAATCTTAAGTGTACGGTGCATCCCAATACTTCGGTGTTACGAAATAAATTTATCGATACGCTTCGGTACCGTTACGAGCGGACAGAAGTCGGATATCCACTTGAATTTGTTATGTGTAAATTACTTTTTGGGTGAAAGGAACGAAAGAATTGTTTTATCCATACTTAATATTATTAATGCGAAACTCACTCTGTTTGTTTGTTGCCTTTTCACGGCTAAACGGCTGATCGGAACTTAATGAAATTTGGCATGAAGATAGATTTCAACCTGGGGAAGGACATAGGCTATATATCATCACGCTACGACCAATAGGAGTGGAGCAGCAATGAAAACTGTTGCGAAAACGGGGAAAATGTGACGCAGATGAAGTACTAGCTGTCCCGCGCACAGCTAGTACATAATAAAATATAAGACCATGCAGGACTTATGCGATGCTGATGATTATAAGATTATATATTGCATCAATAAATGCTTAAATATGCAATAAAACAAATTAGTGATGAAAAATCGATTTGTATCATTTTATATCTTATTTATGCCCGGTTGTTGCCAATAGGCTCGCCCCATATTACAAGGGACTTAAACATAACTGGCGAAATGTGGGTGTACCATTTGGAACACCTCTGCCTAAACTAACTTTACAAGCGTTATGTTATGTTATTTAGAATTAGAGCAGATTTAAAGGATTTGTCAACTATCGAAAAAATCAATTATGTGACCATAGCTACAGCACAATTGTTGAGTATTTTCGACCACATCATAAAAAAAAAGTAAAAAAAATTTCTCTTGTTATAAAAATAAATAGAAACACTACAGACCATCAATGTTAAGCCGTAATAACACAAGTGCCTAAGACCTAACAAAGCATATCACAAGTGCAAACTTATAGACAAGCAGACGGATACCAGACAATTGCAAGACATAGACAAGACAAGCCGCCATTAAATCAGAAGAGGTGAAAATACCTTCGGTTGTCTTGTAAAGTCTAGTTGACCACAGACACACCCTGTTGTAAAAACCATACTCGTTTCCTAACTTTCTACTTTATTCGAAGATGAGTTTAAAGTTACAAGTGGAAAGCGGATTGCGTAATTTTTCAGGTTGACTATGTTTTGTGGTAAAATAGTGCTTTTACCTCAATAAAAAAACTCGGTTCGATGCATAAATTTGTTTCTCGAATGCTTTTGAAAAGTTGAAGGCTTTTAAATACTACATCTTAAGTAATACGCTAATTCAGGATTTCCTTCACTTTGTGTAAAGATCTCGAAACATTTTTTAAGTTATTTTTGAGGTACTAATGGAGTTTGGGTAATAGAGGCATATTTTTTTTAAGCCTGCGGCCAATAATGTACAGTAAAGTAAATATTTCATTAGTAAGAATAAAATATGACATTAATTTTCATATATGAACAATTATTTCCAAAATGCATCGGAGCGGAGATTTACAGGCTGATTTTTTCAAGTGGGTGGAAGGCCAAATCCTAAACTATGAGGAATAGCGAAAAACTCAAAAGAGTCTCGAGCCCGATTTTGATAGAAACCAAAACTGCATCATTGGTTTTATAAAAAAAAATATTCCCAGCCAGGAATCGAACCCGTTGATTTTGAAAAAAAACACACCCTCTATTATTACACCATTCGATTGTTTCGCTGCGAAGGATCAAATTCTAGGAAGTAATGACACGACAACAACAACGATAGGCAAGAGTTCATTTTTGATAAAATATGTACAAACAGCAGTCACCAACGAACAACACAACTTTATCATTAGATATTTAAACTCTGATTTAATTTATATATAAAATATAAATTAAACCGTATACGTTAGCAAACAATTATCTATGTGGCCGCTTTGAAAAAAAATCATGCCACTGGTTCATAAAGTTACCCAAACCCCTTTATTTTATGTTACGTGAAATGTCGTATCATTGAGGATCGTATTTTTTAACGTTTGTTAAATGTTTAGATGTGAATTCTGATGAAGCCATTATTGATAAAGCGTCAATTAACTTGAAACCGGTCCGAAGTTATAAACATAAACAAAACAATGTACAAGAACAAACTTTTACACAAAATAAAAGAAAAAAACCAACCTAGTTTTACCAAAAGGTGAATAAATTTGTTTTTTTTTGTTGCGAAGTGTAATGTTTAGCGCTAGAAATGTATTTTATTTTTTACTTTATTTCATTCAATGCAAATTGGATGACTTTAGTTAAAGAAAATACCTCATGATGTCTGATGCAATTACAAACACAAACTCACTGATTTTAATCGCAACATTTATTTTAAAATCGCAATGACATTGCTTATTATTCGTCTCACTGGCAAACTGTCATGGCTTACAAACTTGTGTTGTCATGGTGACAAGCAATGTTTTTGTTTGTTGTTATAAACTAAGCTGTCTGTTAATAGGGCATTAATGGTTTACTTTTACTCTTGAGTGGTGATTTTTGATTTAGTTTGTCTTCGATGAGTTTTTTCTGTGGTTGCTTTTCTTGCTAGCATTATTGTTCGCTTCTTCAGTTACTGTTGAGGTTCATTCTTCTATAATTCTTGTGGTCGCTCAAAATATAGATCTTGAACCCTTACCCTAACGAGATAGATGAGATGGATAACTTTATTTGACGTTTAGAATCTCAGGAGAACCATTTGGCCTTATTTGTTCAAGAATCATAATTTACATCAACTTCTTTTATTACTTATTCATCATCATCATCACCAGCCTATAATGTTCCCACTGCTAGGACACAGGCCTCCTCTCTATGAGAAGGAGTGGGCTGTAATCCACCACGCGGGCCCAGTGCAGGTTGGTAGGTGTCAAATGTTTTCGAATTTTTAGTTCTAGGTCATGCCGGTTTCCTCATAATGTTTTCCCTCGCCTTTATTGAGAGCATTTCATTCATTCTCCATGGAAATTATAAACTTGAACCGTGTTTCTAGCTTCTGACATTAGTAAGTGTTTGTGTTTTAAAAAAACGCTGTAATTCTAATCGCTGTTCTCTTGTAACTTGAGCCCCACCCCAATGACATAAAACTCTGTGCGGTCTGAAAGACCAGCGTGCACTGTTGACATCTAATTATAGTTTTGTTGTTCAAAAGGTTATGTTATCTCCGTGCTGTCTATAGTGGATAGGCAGAGGTGTCAGTGGAAATATAAAGCACATATTAACTGTTATTTTTACGGTTGTTACGCTTTTCTTTTCAAAATTTCCAAAAAAAACATATTTAATTCTTGACTATGTTAGTCGCAAAGCAAGCCAAACATACTAAAAAAAAAGCTTAAAAATAATAAATAAAGCCATCTAATACTTAAACCAATAATAAAGCTGAAAAGTTTGTTTGTTTGCTTGAACGCGCTAATCTCAGGAACTTCTGATCCGATTTGATTTTTTTTTGCAGTGCTAGATAGTCCATTTATCGAAGAAGGCTATAGGCTATATATCATCACGCTACGACTTATAGAAGCGGAGCAGCAATGAAAAATGTTGCGATAACGGGAAAAATTACACGCAGACAAAGTTGCCCGGGACAGCTTCTTAACTAATATAATAAGCGTCTGAATAAGGTTATCACAGAAAGAAAATTTGTAGAAAGTTGCTAATAAAAAAAATCATAGTCTGTCGACTCAGGGAAAGGAAACCATTTAGTTCTAGAACTGTAGCGAAAGTATCCTTAGCCACGATTTAACGAGCAGCGCGTGATGATAAACAGAAACTTTCGAAGAATCCAGGAATAACTAATCTGTAGCTTTAGATAAAAGGGTGAAAACTGAACTTTGTGGAAAACTGTAGTTATCAGTTTTGTCACTTCAGTTACTAGAAATGCAGCATATGTGCAGACGCCAGCACTTCATGCTACAATAATCTGTCAAATATCTTTAAAGGATTTTCTAATTTATTGTTAAAGAATAAGGTTCAAAGTTGATTTGGAAAATTGTACAGTTTTAAGTAGCTTAACAGTGGCAGCGTTTACACCTTCCTTATTTTACCCATGAATCTTGAATTAGACCAATGAATCCTGCATATGCGTATGAAGTTTCATTAAAATCGGTTCAGTCATTTCGGAAAATAAGGTTTTGAAAGTTTGTATGAAATCTCGTAACGCTCTGAATATGCTAGCGTCTGTACTACCGCGTTCAATGACGGCCGACCAATTTTAAATCATATTAAACAAGGGCATAAGGGTGAAAAGCGTTCGACCGTTAGAGAGCACATGGTGCGTACAAGGCGTAGAATAAACTGTATTCTTACTAGAAGCTACTGAAAGTGGTCATAGTTCATATTAAGAGCCTCATCTAGTAGAACGTTCCTCTCCCTTTCCGTCGCTCCGAGCTGTCATTTGCTAGATTGAGAAAAAGAGTGTGCTGCGAAGCGCATCATTAATAAATCGATAAATCAAATTTTTGGCCTTTTGTCACATTTTTAAGTTGTATCGGTTTTTAATTTTATTTTTAGTGTCATCAATACTGGAATTTGTATTGTTCTATGTCGTCAAAAACATTATTTTACCTCATACAGGTGTTTGAAGTTTTACATACTCGACTTTTCAAACTTTTCTTATCAAACATCACAAAAGCAAAATGTCGCAACTCTAAATATTAAAAAAACCAAACTCAACCTTACAATAGAACATAAAACTAAAAAAACATATGCACAAAAACCTACAAACATCCGTGACAAGAACACATGAATGTGATCTCTAACACATGTCAGATATATCACAGTATATGATTGATTACCTAACACACACACAAACTCATTTATTGATGGACACACATATGACCCAATAACACAGGTTATACTAGTACAGTCGCGGGCGTAAATATGTACTTATTCAGTTCGTAAAATTTTGAAGCGATTGTCTTCTGCAGTATTGATAGTTTGTTGTTACTAAGGCACAATGGCATGCAAATGCCAATGCTTCTGGCGTTCTTTTGTGAAAGTTACAGGTATAATTTCCGGTTATCGATGTATACATCTTTTCATATTATTAAAAAAAGTCACTTTTCTTGTCATTATGTGGGACCGTATTAAACTTTAATATTATGCATCCGATTTAGTAGCGGTTTTTACCATCATTTAGTCAATTTATTCTGGAAGGTTAATTTACTTAAATATCATAAACAAAACTTAATATTTTATTCAGTCGTAAAAACTGCGGGAAACTGAAACAGGTCGCTAGTCTACACTCGTACTAAAAAAAAAAAAATAGGTCCTACCAGTCAAAGTCAGTACAAAGTCACAATCGTAATTTCTCGAGATACACTTATCTTGCAAAGTTAATACATGTTTGCGATCGTGACTGTACACGATCATATTAATAATCAAGATGTTTCGGACCTTGAGGTGCTTTATTATTTATTGTACATACTTGAGTAAAATCATGAGTTCATGACGATCGCTGATGTATAAAACGAACGTTACAATTATGTAGTGTGTTGACGTAATTCTAGCTTTGAAATCGTGGTTTTTAAAATGGTACATAGTTATAATTTGCGCCGTTTGTGTTACTCTTGCTTCGGGCTGTTTCTACTAAAAAACAATATTTTAATTACTTGTGAAATAAACTTACACTGTAACTTATAGGAGCCATCAACCAATCATACTGTATATTAAAATAAATAGCTGTACGTACTCTCAAAAATTATTGGTGTGAAACGGGAAACGGAAATCAATCGGTCAAAATTCATGGTATCAAACAAATCAAAATATTTAATTTTACATAAGCCTACATGAGCACTTATAAAACGTCGACAAAATTGTGTTCGATTCGGATTGGTCGTTTTCTATGGAGAAAAACCGGCAAGAAACTCCATGGTTACTCTTTTAAAATCATTTGGTTTTACAATATTTTAATTGGTACAGCGTTAGTACTTAAGTATGCAACAATAAGTTGTTGCTTGCTACAAAAAGGTAGAACAAGATAAAGAAAAAAAAAAAACTAGGAATTTTTCCAAAGAGCGAAGAACTAGTTATAACGAGATATAGATAACATAACTTTCTGCGACACCAGGTTAATGAAAATTATGTACAAAGTCAAAAGAAAATCCACGTCAAATCATTTTATTCTCTTTATTTCACTTTTCCGATTCATGTAAATGTAATTTATCCTGAAGCCAATCATCATCATCATCATCAGCCTATAATGTTCCCACTGCCGGGACACAGGCCTCCTCTCAATGAGAAGGAGCGGGCTTTAATACACCACGCGGGCCCAGTGCGGGTTGCTAAATGTCACATGTCTTCTAATTTTTTGTTCTAAGACATGCCGGTCTCCTCACGATGTGTTCCTTCACCGTTTTGAGAGCAGCGGTGATGAAATAAATTACGTTAAGTAATGCGCCTGCCTGGGTTTGAACCTACGACTTACTCCAATCCAATGAAATCGCATAAATAATGATGTTAATCAGTCGTTAAATCAACAATAAATATTGCTGTTAATCAGTCATTAACAAGTTTATAGATATCTGTATCTAATATAACTAAAACATCAGTAACTATCAATAAAGATTTCTCCATTACTATTACCAATTTCTCCAATAACATTTACGCATTTTTCATATTCACCCACACAAATGAACGCTCAAACAAAAACCCTCTATTCTATTTTCAACCCTCAGCTCAGCACAGATAAATTATATTCCAACGGTGCAGTTATATAGGCATGCATTTAGGTATGCTATAGTATCTGCCTACTACAGACACTCTATACTCACACTTATCATCCATATTCATACTTTTATTGGTTTTACATTAGCATATTACCAATCATTTCGTTTTTATAAATATTTTCTTTATATCCTTTGTTGTGACATGTTTACTTCAAATTTGTCAGATGTCATTTACTTTTATTTTTGATTCTTACCAGCCAAACTCTCTATGAAGGTTTCATTTAGATTATATATTACTAAAAATTATTATCATCAATTCGTTAGTTCAATTATTGTATTTTATATTTAATAGCGAATATTTGCTGTGTAAAGATATTCTGAGTTATATTTCTAAAAATATTATGTGCAGGGTTTTTGACCATTGTTACTGGCTGTTTTTAATACTGGCAGGTTGCGTCTTACTAGAGCGCAGCAGTTTTGAATCTAAAAAAGACATTGGAAGAAAAGAAACGGAAGATCACGGTATAAAAGGGATTTCTGACAGATGCCCTGGTTCTAGTCTGGAGTTAAGAGTCGGTTCAGTCTGGACACGAGAAATCAGTATAGTCTAAAATCAAGAAAACAGCTAAGTCTAGTTTGGAGTCAAGATCTGTCATATCTTGAGTTTTGAGCACAGCCTGGTGGAGTCAAAGAGCGGCCTTCGTTTAGTGCTGCCGTGGCTGTTGCTAACTGTCTGCTGGAAGCTGCTTTGCGAACTGACGAGCCTGGCACTGGGGCTCATTACCTGTCTGCTGGAAGCTGCTCTTCGAGCTGACGAGCCTGGCATTGGGCGGTACGTGTCTGCTGGTGGGTCCTACCAAATCGCCCTGCATCAAGTTCGTCGTGGTCAAGCTCATCTTAATCAAGCCAGCTTTCTACGACTGCAAGTTTGTCTTCAGTTACTATCACGCTCAGAGATTTGCGGAGATATTTAAAACGTTCTCGGTTAACCTGCCCTTCACTTTTGTACTAATTTATTGTATTTTTCATTTCATCATTTATTAAATTCATTTTCCCCTAATTACTTTTTTAATGTATAAATCTGTTTACTCCTTTCATCAAGGAATAAGCAAGTTTGTTACATTTTGGCGCCTAACGCAAAATCAAGTCTTGATCTTAAACATATTCCCTAAATTCTAAAACAACTTCCACAAGAGATTATATTTGGTAACTATTTTCATCATATTTTTATCATATTACATCTCTTAATCTACTTATACTCTTAAGCACTTAAATCATATATTTATCTATATCATCTACGAATCTCATCAAAATAGGTTTAGTGTCGTGGGCTCGAACTATTATCGGCGCTGGTTCAGCGCAAAAGTATAGACTACCACACATGACAGTCCTTCAACGCTCTTGAATATTTCAAGTAGGCTATTTTAGAATCTTTCTTAATAATAACTCAGACTGTCTTGACTCTCTCTCTCTCCCTTTTAATTTTAGACACTTTATTTTTAACTTTTTTATCTTATACTTACTCATGACTCATCTCTATCCTCTTCCCTTCTTCTAACTGTAGAGTTTTATTCGGTCTATTTAAACTCTATAGTTTTTATTTTCTATGTTCTTTCATTGGTTCTTAAACCATTAAAAGATTATTTTTAATCTTCTTCTATATCTGATCTTATCAGATAACTCTTTGAAGTGCTTTTAGGTACAAGTTACCTAACCTTCTATTATACTATTTTCTTATCAACTCTAAAAGTTGACTGAAGCGGGTTGCGACTTCCTTTAAATAAGCCTTCGCTAATCTTCAACTCTAAAGGTTGATTGAAGCGGGTTGCGACTTCCTTAAAATAAGCCTTCGCTAATCTTCAACTCTAAAAGTTGACTGAAGCGGGTTGCGACTTCCTTAAAATAAGCCTTCGCTAATCTTCAACTTTAAAAGTTGACTGAAGCGGGTTGCGACTTCCTTAAAATAAGCCTTCGCTAATCTTCAACTCTAAAGGTTGATTGGGGTGGATCCCTTATTAAAAGTCTTTATATTTCATCTTATTATGGGTTTTAGACGCGAGCGGATTACAACTCCAAAAATAAGCCTACTGTTATTGATTTATCAGGTGGAGTAGTGATCATTGAATGTGAATCCTACCTGGCCTAACTTCGTAAGATGTCGGTGTGTTTGAATGAGTTATGAAAGTTTTGTGAATGTTGTAATACTTTAACCTTACCAAAATTTTTGTTCTAGGCCAAAAATTTTCTCGGGGTCGTTGGGGAAATATAGTATCTGCCTACTACAGACACTCTATACTCACACTTATCATCCATATTCATACTTTTATTGGTTTTACATTAGCATATTACCAATCATTTCGTTTTTATAAATATTTTCTTTATATCCTTTGTTGTGACATGTTTACTTCAAATTTGTCAGATGTCATTTACTTTTATTTTTGATTCTTACCAGCCAAACTCTCTATGAAGGTTTCATTTAGATTATATATTACTAAAAATTATTATCATCAATTCGTTAGTTCAATTATTGTATTTTATATTTAATAGCGAATATTTGCTGTGTAAAGATATTCTGAGTTATATTTCTAAAAATATTATGTGCAGGGTTTTTGACCATTGTTACTGGCTGTTTTTAATACTGGCAGGTTGCGTCTTACTAGAGCGCAGCAGTTTTGAATCTAAAAAAGACATTGGAAGAAAAGAAACGGAAGATCACGGTATAAAAGGGATTTCTGACAGATGCCCTGGTTCTAGTCTGGAGTTAAGAGTCGGTTCAGTCTGGACACGAGAAATCAGTATAGTCTAAAATCAAGAAAACAGCTAAGTCTAGTTTGGAGTCAAGATCTGTCATATCTTGAGTTTTGAGCACAGCCTGGTGGAGTCAAAGAGCGGCCTTCGTTTAGTGCTGCCGTGGCTGTTGCTAACTGTCTGCTGGAAGCTGCTTTGCGAACTGACGAGCCTGGCACTGGGGCTCATTACCTGTCTGCTGGAAGCTGCTCTTCGAGCTGACGAGCCTGGCATTGGGCGGTACGTGTCTGCTGGTGGGTCCTACCAAATCGCCCTGCATCAAGTTCGTCGTGGTCAAGCTCATCTTAATCAAGCCAGCTTTCTACGACTGCAAGTTTGTCTTCAGTTACTATCACGCTCAGAGATTTGCGGAGATATTTAAAACGTTCTCGGTTAACCTGCCCTTCACTTTTGTACTAATTTATTGTATTTTTCATTTCATCATTTATTAAATTCATTTTCCCCTAATTACTTTTTTAATGTATAAATCTGTTTACTCCTTTCATCAAGGAATAAGCAAGTTTGTTACAATGCCTAAGTCATAAACAAGAAAGTTATTTGGTACTCAAGTAAAGTTAAATAATTACTTAACTACAGAATAATTACCAACTAAATTGTAATAAAAGATCTTAACGGTTTTAATCACGATAAGACGTAAACTTACGAATGTGAACTGTTAATTTTGAAGTGTTAATTATTTGCTGGCAATTAATGAGATTGTAATTTTACACGATAATTTATGGGAACATCGTGGTAGGTAGGTATAAGAAATTAGGGTTTTTGGCAATAACACAGGTTGACCAAATTTGAGACTTTTAGAGTTACTTTTAGTTTGTAGATATTACAATTTTACTTTTTTTTTTGGTTCATATCTTTGCCTGCATACCTTTAATAAAGATGAATCCTGTATTCTACGAAATACTAACAACCGTATCTATAAACCAAGGACTCAAACTGTAACCGTAATAAGTGTTTTTAAAACAGTTTTAACAGAAAAACACTTTTAAATGTAACAAATACAATAATGTTACCGAATCGAACTGTAGCCTTTTATATGTGTTAATAAGTGTAACTGAAATAATCAATTATAGCTTAGGTATAAGTAATTGCAACGCTGCAATGCTGCGTTTACCTGTTACACTTATTAACACTGTTAACACTTTGATATCTGTTACAGATATGTTACGGTTACACTTTGTAAGCGTTTTGGGTTAACACATTGAAAACACATTTATAAGTTTTACATATTTGATTCTGTTACAATACAACATGTAACACTTATAATTCTGTAACCTTTATGAAGGTGTTTTTAAGTCCCTGCTATAAACAAGTCAAAATGATTACTTGAGTAAGAGGCATTAGTTAAAAAATGGTTTTTACGGTAGTTTAGTAATTGCTCAAAATTGGAACTGTAAAAGTAAGAATTTATATCTATGCTTTCTTGACTATAGATGCGGGTGTAAGAAGTTGCCATTTTCAGGTTTGCACAAAAAAAAAAATATCATAAAAAAAAACGAATACAGAAAACTACTTTACTAAAAAGCTTTTTTCAGTTAAATCATTTTAAGCTACAGAACATCACGCCTTTAATCCCCGAAGGGGTAGGCAGAGATGTACCTAATAGTGCACCCACATGTTTTAAATCCCATGTAATAATGGGGGTGCCCTCCAGACTCGGTAAGCTTACTATTTCCACTATAAATTTTTAGTAAAAGAACGCAACATACATACGTAGGTATTTCTACTTATAAATAAGTTATGCGGAAACAAATGACTTAAAAGAAAAGATGTCTTCTTAAACAGATATCATTCTGTGGTACGTTTATCATTCTCGTAAAATACACTTTCAAGTACTCATCGAAAGTTTTTTTTTGTCATCATCATTTGTCTAGCCTTTTCCCAAACTATCTTGGGGTTGGATTCCAGTCTAACCGGATATAACTGAGTACAAGTATTTTACATGAAGCGACTGCCTATCTGACTTACACAACCCTGTAACTGGGTAATACGATACGCCTTAGTAAGACTGGATGTCAGACTTTTGGCTTCTGACTACTCATAACGACTGTCAAAGATCTACAAATTACAGCTGGGACCAACGGCTGAACGTGCTTTCCGAGACACGGAGGAAACTCGGTATGTAATTATGGTCACCCATCCACGGCAAGCACGGCTTAACCTTAAAGATCGACCCGTGCGGCTGTTATTATTTAGCCACAAGCTCCTCTGAAAGATTTTTTTTTGTATGACATGTTATTTTGAAATTAAGGCTTTCCTACAGTTGCTCTTTTGCAAGGGTTTTAATATCATATTAAAAATCTATATAATCTAAAGCTTAATTGTACAATACTATCAAAACTAAACGGACTCGCAACGCCACTCAAAATAAAGCTCCAAGAATGGTCATCAAATTTTCCCATAACTCCATACAACTTCATAAGTAGGTAAGTAAAAACAATAAGTGCGGAGTAGGTGTGAACTTTGATCTCGTATCTTATCTCGATCGGAATGCCCGACTGGTTGGTTGGCCCAGCTGACTAGATGAGGAAGATTAATGATTGCCATACGGAAATATTTGGCGCCAACTGATAGTTCAATAGTTCTCGTGTGTGAAGGTTTTATTTGAGAATAGGGGATATTCCAATTTTTTTTTTCTTTGTCCGTCGGGTAGTTTATTGAAAAGTATTGGACACGTATTTTTTATTTTTTCACGTGGTCATAAAATTACGGAGATGTATTGAGTTGAAATGGCGCATGACGTCACATGTAGGTAAGTTTTATACCTACTTGTGACGTAGTAAGCCCCCACTCTTCAACTTTAATGAGTTCTTACTAAGTAATTTTTTGATATTTTGATAAAACAAAAAATACGTGTCTAATATTTTTGTATTACCTGTCTGACGGACAAAATAGAATGTCGTTTTCTTTACCCAGTCCGATCTATTTTTCAAGGCAATGTTAAGCCCTTTTTCAGCGTTAGATATATAGAAGTGTTTTCAGGTGTTATTGTTCTGTCCTATACAGGGTGTAACGGAAAGACATACTTAAGGGGGTGCTACAGACCATCAAACTGAACTTGTTTCTTCATCGGACAAACATTGTAATAGCGAAAAAAATATCAGCTGCCCCATACATTTGGGTCGAATAGGTATTGAATTTTGTATGGGGCAGCAGATAATTCTATATATACCCTTTCTGTTACAGCTTGTATATGAACGCTGATGAGACAAAAAGAGTACCTATGTAAGCATCGTAGCAAATGGCGTTCTGTGGTGTCTGCCTACACCCGAAAGGAAAAAGGTGTGGTTATGTATGTTCTGTCCGCGGAACTGAAAATACAGTAACCTTTGTTCACTCTTAATTGAAGTTACATTTAGTTATAGAACTAGTAAATAAACAATGTAGTAAATAGTAGTTTATTTTTACTCAATTGCTGTAGGCTCCAAAATGATAATAATTGTAGTGTTTTTTTTAGTAACGTTTTGTCAATGTGTCTTAACAAGAGTTTTTTCCGTATTACAAACATACTTTTCTTAATTCTAAAAAGAATGTTATTTTACTCTCAAAACTTTTTTATACAGTTTCTGTAAAAGTAATTAAAAATTTGCGAAATTTCCTAAATGCAGATTACTTGTTCAACAAATTGATAACAAAGTTATAATGAGTTAAATATTTTATAATTACAAATAAAGTACCTGATCATCAATCAATGAGTAATACAGTAGTTTACAGTAGCTCATTTGTAAAGACGCGGCGTCATAAAAAGCTAAAGGATTAAAATATTTTTTCACTTCCGGTATTTACGGAAAACCAACTAGGTAGTTATGATTTTTTTTGTAGCGTGTTTTTGTTGATAATTAATTAAAACCAATACGCATCTGGCATAGGTATTTGGTAGTTGTGTTTGATAGAAAGACAACTTTGTTTACTATGCAGAAAAAAAAACATTATGTAGGTAGGTAGTAGCCACAGAAAAAAAAAAAACATCAAGGTAAATCAAATTAACTATGAGTATGGCTACCAAAAAGTTTAAATACATTTTATTTACGCAGAGAATTAAATGCTACCGGGGTTTAAGATTGACATTATAATTTTATTAATCATTATTAAATTATAAGTAATTTAAATTTTATAGTAAAACATTTTCAATCTTTGACACATTTTTATAACATAAGAGTATCACATTTAATTTGATTTTCGAAATCATAGTACGTGTCTTGTGTGTAGGTATAAATAATAAAATCAATAGGTTTATAATATTAATCTTTTTATGAATCGACGAAAAAGTAATAAAAGTACCAATATTCTGTAGTAGGTAGCTAATAACGTAAAATATACCATTAAATAACATTAAAACACGATCGTTAAAAAAATGATGAATAGAAAACACGACTATCCTTTACAAAATCCGTCAAATGGAAATTATTATACGAAACGCGTAAATACATAATAAAATGTATTAAATTAATTAATGTACATTTAATATTCTTGTAAACTCGTAAAATATAATGAGTATTCCAATAATAATACTGTAAAAATTACAAACTTACCTTGGCACCTGTTTCTTGCAACAGCTGATTACTGGACTTCCTTAATTTTTGCCAAAAAATAAATAGTTCTCCACTGATCAGCTACTTCTCAATCCTCATATTTACACTTCAAAAACGGCACAAAAATAATCACAATAAAATTCACTTGTTACAGTTCAAAACGTCATAATAAAAAATAAAAAAAGATTTTCATAAATTCGCGAATCCGAAATTGGTCCGCGCGTCCATGCGTACGCGCATCGCGGATCGCGCGTTTCGTTTTTTAAAATCCGAAGCGGGGGCCTCACTCGGATGTGGTCCGTATGTGACTGTGTGACTGTGTACTCATCTTGCACTTCACGATCACCGAAGAAGATACATCTCGCGTCCCTTTCGCGCGCACGAGCCGCGTGTATTGCCGTCTCGCTTTCTTATTATCAGAGGTTAAGCTTCGCCCATCAGTCAGTTAGCGGTCGGACATCGGGTGGGAAGGCCGTGCTCCCTGTACCGTTACTTTCTCTATGTTGTAGGACCATAAAACACGTACCGTATGGCGGTGTGAGCAGCTATTTTGTCGTCTCGTCGCTGCTCGGGTAATTTATTTGTTTGGTGCGCATGCACAGGTGCTGCACCCTCGATTTATTGATGCGCCGTTCTTTTGTAATCGTGATTTATATCACACATTAAGACACGGTCTCTCTTGCTTTATTTTTTTATGGTATTTTGTTGAATGAAATTAACTAGGTCAAAGTTTATTTATGTCGTAAAAATGTCAATTGCCACAAGACATTTACGATCAATAAAAAAAAAAAGATAATGCGCGACCGAAACTAGATCGCGCCGAATCGTGATCGCGTAACGAAATATTTTATCACGGACCAATCCGGTGCTCGCGAAATGACAAGCACGCTAGATCATTCGCTTAGATCATCGGAGTGCGCGCGCGCCGCATTTGCGCCGATTGGCGTGTCCCGCGCAGGCCCCGCCTGTACCGTTATAGGGGGGCAATGACTGCCCCCCTAAAAGTGGGGATTTGTGGATCATCGCGTAATTGGTGGAGACTTGTGACATATGGCATGTGTTGGTTAATTAAAACTGCTCACGGCCCTTTCATAATGTGTCGTTAATATATTTACATATAACGTTGATCTGTCGTGACCTACTTTTGTTATAATTGAAGAAAACTTGAGGTAATTTTAGCAAATGTAACACAAGGAAAACGTGTTGGAGTACCGTTGATGGCAAATACAATTTGGTTATTTACTTTGTCTACGGCCGATATGGTCCGCCGTACATACTAATTAGTTTGGGCAAATATTTATTGAAATGACCGTACTTTCTGGTTCAGAGTAAAGTTGAATTACCTCTAAACACATGCCTCCTCTTCGGTACAAACTTAAAAAAACTTATTAATAAAAAAAAACAGCTAGGTAAGTACTTCTACAATCGTTTTATTATAAAAAAGTAGATATACCAATTCTAATGTAGTGCTTCAAACAATAAGAACATGATGAAACACACAATTATGTTATTTTTTCAAGAATACGGAACATTTAATAAACGAACAAAAATGAACGAAATTAAGTTTCAAACCATATTTCACGTTACTATTAACCAAGAAATTTAGGTAGATACTAGAACTATAGTTATCTTGCAGTTAATCCAAACAATGGGTTTAAAAATAAATCAGAAACATAAATCTTCGAGCAGCGGTGGCCCAGTGGTGGCAGCCCCGACTTACGAACAGTAAGTCGTAGGTTCAAACACAGACAGGCGCATTACTTTGTGTAATTCATTTTATCACCGCTGCTCTCAAAAAGGTGAAGGAAAACATCGTGAGGAAACCGGCATGTCCTAGAACTAAAAAATCGAAGACATGTGGCATCTACCAAACAGCACTGGGCCCGCGTGGTGGATTAAAGCCCACTCCCTCTCATTGAGAGGAGGCCTGTGTCCCAGCAGTGGGAACATTATAGGCTGATGATGATGATGATGATAAATCTTCAAAGCAGAATTAGAAAATAAAGAAACTCAAATAAACAATTAGACATAAACGTTATTAAAGTTTATTCAAATGTTCGTTTCAAATCGATGCTATTGTATTTATTATTAACTATTTATTAACAAATTGGTAATCAGCATCGATTTATTTATGTTTGGTAACGTAATCGCGAACACAAAAGTAGGTATTGAAGCAAACGCATGAGACAAATCACAGCTTAAGATGCATGTGATTAACATTTCTTCTATACCAGTATTTTGAAATTGAATACATTATTACTACACGAGGCTCTAATGCGTCCCTTGATACTTGATATTACTCAGTGACAAGAAGAAACAAGTACTTACGTAGGTATTAATCTTCATTCTATATTTGCAGGTAAAGTTCTTGCGTTATTGAAAAGGAGTTAACGAAAAATAATAAAAAAAAAACAATACGGAACCTCACAAGATATGCTTCAACAAAAATAATGTTTCAAGGCTATATAGGGTAACTGGTAATTACTGACCGATACTTAAACACGTGATTATACTCATGGCAACTCCTCCCCGACCCTCGCTCGAGCCAGCCCGCGATGTTGTGCCAGTAGTTTTAAATCAGTCCCAAAATAATCAGTCCTCCCCCAGCGACGCCCTAAGCCGAGGCTCGTACCCCACAGGGGGTGCCCCTAGCGTGTAGACGCTTAGTTTGTAAGTTTTTATGCCCTGGCTGGAGGCCTTACTCTCAAGGCATCCACGGGATAGTCCGGTTAAGCAGACGACAACCTCATAGGTTGAATTGCGAGATGCCACACACAAAAAAAAAAACATGGCAACAAACAGCTTTCCCAGAGTTTTTTTCAGGTTTATAACAATAAAACAAAAGGCGTATGAAATTCACGCCCTGATAGCGCTGATAGGCTAGACGCACGCCTCTAGCCTATCAGCTTGTGATAAAAGTAAATGAGTATAAATAAAAAGTTTTTTTTTTGAGTGTTCAAGTATTGGTTACTAATCATTTAAACTTCTCTAATAATGGCCTTTTTCAGTACTCAGCATCGGAACACGTCCTCACATGACAGCAGTAAGCAACCACAACGAGTTGCCATCAACTCAAAAGAAAAATATATGTACCAACCTTTTAGGTACTGCCTTAATAGAAGAAATAAAGTTTAAACGGTTAGAACTTGTGTTCATAAAATCTGTGCTTTCGAATCTACTGCTGTGTAATTCTTGTTCTTACAGGTTCCAATAATTGCTACTGGCAGCATTTGAGCAGTAGTCAGTGACGATCTTCAAAGGGCTGGTAGCAACTGGACGAGAGTTACCGAGAATCGAGCTAAGCGGCGATTGAAGAGGCCTATATCCAGCAGTGGACTGTTGCGAGCTGTTGATGGATTACTTGTAACGACTGTCACATGAATGCTATTGGAATCATTCATCTCAAAACATTTAATCTTTTCAATAGAAAAAACCGTCAAACCACCTGTTGTCCTTTTAAAATTTCACTCAATTACAACACCGATTCCCTGCATCATTACATTACAAACCAAAAGGTCACAAACTAAGTAACATTCTAGAACGTGTTTTAAAACGGGCCTAATGCCATTCGCATTGGATTTTAGTGCCCCGTTGCATCAACGTGTGTCAGAGGTCGCCGAGACTAGGTTTTATGTTCAATGGCCAATGACCATTTCGCATATACATTACGTTAGGTAATGCGTTGATGTAACTTGATATTTAGAGGTGTTATCGTACGTGCTTCGATTGATTGGGAAGAACAATTGGATTGGATTTTATAGGACATCAAGGTATTGGATATAATGACATCTATAGTAATATGACACGTCTATAATTTGTAAATGCCACAGCAAAATCTAACATTCAGCAATAATATTGAGACTAAAGATAGTGTCTAAAGAATTTCGTAACAACGCAGCTAATAAAATGAAACAGATATCAACATCAAATCTTATTAACACGTAATGGTGGCTGAAATGTTTCAGTAGTAACCCAGTCAGGAATTGTGCCCAGTTACTGGCAATAGGGTCGCACCCGTAAAAATTACTGACAAAATGTGAGTGCTCTATAAAGGTACACCTCTGCATAAGCCTTTTAAGATTACAAGCTCGACGGTCGGACTTGTCATTGTTCATTTATAATAATATGTATCATTATTATAACTAGAGTTGGATAAATATGCTAGCCACTTGAAAGGCCATGAAAGAATACCACACCAAAACTCTTGACAACCATCCCAACGAGCCATCGAATGCAGTCGCTGTGGCCGAAATCGGCTAGATGGCATCATCATCAGTAATTGAAAAATATTATAGAATCTAAAGAAGACAAGACTAAGAAACATCGATAGCTACATAAATAAATAAATAAGCCTTTTATTTTTTCTCATTTACATGCAGTTTTACAATTTTACATAATTATTTATTTCATGCAACAGTTATTATTATAAAATAATTATTATTATTTCAATTATTTTTTAAATCATTTGTTTTTTACATTCCTTAATTGCATTTCAATTTGATTCGATTTTTTTTTAATTTAATTTATAATTCTTGTTATTGTGTAATTATATTATATTATATTATACTTTATTACTAAATTAATTTCAATTATTTGAATGAGAACCCCTCTGAAGGGTAAAGGCCTCCTCCATTTTTGTCCACAGTTTTCTATTCGATATTTTCGATAGCTACATAACGCACCTCTAATAAGTCTAGTTGACGAAGAATGATACTTTTCCTAAGCAGGTGCATAAAACAGTAAACTACTTAAAGGTCATATCGCATATACAGAGGAAGATTCCAATACGCTTCGGTTTCAAATGTAATTTTATGAAAAAACTGCTCTAATAGGAATTGAAATTGTAGACTGCTTATTTGAAACCACTGTAAATTGAAGTTATTCTAATTGGAGCGAAAATATCAAATATATGAAGATATCATTGAAGACTTGGTGCTAAAGTAAAGAAAATTCGCTTCTTTTCTTCAGTATCGTAGCAGTATACTTCAAATTTAAAAGACACTACATAGGTTGCTTGGTCTAGGAGCATGAGATACCTATTCCAGAAATTTCCAATTCTAACGCTGGTGAGCGTTGAGGAAGAATTTTTGGCAATTAGTTTTCTAAAGAAGTTAAATGAGTTTTGTAAGGCAGTTATTAATTAAGCTAATGAAATATCTTATTAGGTACACGATTTGAAAATTCTAGAAGCTAGATCATCGACCGGACCTATGAAGTAACCATAAAGAAACAAAAGGGTCCAGAAAATAAAAGAAAATAAAAGAAAACTGAGCTAACATTTCTATCCCTTTAATCAACAAAGACCTTTTAAAATTAAACTCAACATCTAACCAATCTCGCCACTACCCAAAGAGAAAAAGCTTTACACAAAGGAGGCTACTTTATAATCGGATTTCAAACATGGGACGCAATCTGTCGCGAGGAACATTTAAGGCTTTATCGTTGAGCCGGCTGCTGCAACAAATTGCAGACCAGTCGACGTTTTTTTTTTTGTCGCACGCCGAGTTTGGGCTGCGGTGAAGCCTACAGGAAGTTTTAAAACTGAGGTTTTCAAATAGCGGGATTTTAAAAGAGGGTTTTGTTAATTGTTCGGATTTTTATCATTACTTCGTCGATATGGTGTCGAAAAAAGTGGTATACACTTCTTTAATAATATGCGAATGAATTATCTAATCGAAGTATAATAAGTGTTTGATGAATATTTCTGTTCTCAAGTTTTGTCCAGTCTGGACATTTATTTAGAGGACATAAACCACGTGACAATCAATGACAATGAAGGGACAATGAGCTACCGAAAACCTTTGTCAAACCTACACATTATGTTGAAGAAATACGAAACATTTTGATAGCATTTGAGATTATTTTTGTGTAGCTCCTATGGTTTACCTATTAGCCGTATACGCATTACGGTCTCTTGAAAGGATGATCTTCAAAATCTAGATTCTTCTATTATGTGAGACGACTTTTTACTGACCATCACTGAAAGATCAAGAAATGAACATTTTCCAATCAGATCTTCTTTGTATCGACGAAATGGCTCCACAGGATTTTAATCACCAATAAAATTGTAATTCTACAGATCGTATTAGAAATTATATCTAAGCTTGAATACAAAAACTTTCGTAAAGATGAAAGTTATATTTGCCTCCCAAGATTATCTTTTCATTCAGTCTATTCATGATATATCAATCAAGAAGATCTGTGGCTGACCCGAAGACTGAAAAGACAGAGTGGAAACGACGACATCGTACAAGCAGTAGGTTCGGATCCAGACAAGCATTTTGTGTAAGATAATTCATCACCACTTCTCTCAAAACAGTGCCAACCGAAAGACATTGAAAATACCTATATGAGATTCAACATCCAGGGAGCCTTGAATGGCCGATATCAGAATCATAATATGAATCACGTTAAAATTCGTAAAATGGTCACAAAGTACAATTTATAATATAGACTGCGTCACTGACCAGTATTCATATTATCCTATTCATATATTCTAAAGCTGCAATGACCCTTTTTTACGGATGGGAAATCATCAAATGACCTCTCCTGCTCTGGGCGGAGCGAAAGGGAGTGTCAGATTTGTACTGACTAAAACCCATCCATGTTCTTTCTTAGCCCTTTGTGTTCCAGGACCACGGTATCTCTTTCGAACAGTCCCGCAGCCCTGGCAGGCATCGGCTCTCTCGGAACCCTTCCGATTTGCTGACATCTCTTTGAGGCGCGTGCCATTTTAGACCCCAATTATGGATCTTTATCGACCATGCGAGTATGTGCATCATATGTAAATTATGGCTCATACTCTCTCACATAGAAAAGACCTGTATCCCTCGAACAATAAGAAAATTATAGACTGATTACACAATCAAATAAAAATAATATCGCAGTCTACATTCCTAGTTATCAGGTTCACATGCTTTTTTCTAATTCAAATGTTAGTAAAAATATTCTAATCAGTATTACGTAAATTATTATTAACGGTTACTTTAACTTAACGTTCCAATTGGAATAATTAAGATTTCCAATTCAAATCCAATGCGCTTAACTTAAATATAAAATACAATTTTGTATAATCACGAGCTTATAATTTATAGGTTCAAGCTATTAAAAAGTATAAATATCACAATAAATCACAGGGTATCTGAGTCTTGCGCTCCAATATTGATATTAGACGTATTTATTATGATTTCGAATAAAAACTTATTCCCATATTCTCTGTTATCGGCGTAGCAAGCTGTATCTCCTTTTGTCCAATGCCGACTCCAGTTGGTTCAGAAATAAAGTACAGAGAGACCAATTAAAGAATGAAATAAAAGATCGATTTATCTTTATTGAACAGTGAAAGAGCTGAAAAATACTGGAAGTTTAGTATATATAAGTAGGTAATCATCACCACTCCACTATTTCAATCAATATGCACACATCATAACATATACTCGCGTCTTTTTCCTCTAAGTATATGCAGAAATACAAACCTATAAAACGATCCCTAAATCCTAAAAATATTTAACAAAAAGCGAATAAAATGAGATGGCATGTCTCACGAAAGGCAAATATTTGAAAAGTGCAGTACGATAAAGTTTTTGCAAATCCTAAGTCAATCAAAATGTCATTCATATATTTAACAAGAAGACATAATATACACAGTCAACAAAATTATTAAAACTTCAAACAAACTAATAAAACACAAAATCTTTTCGCAAACTTAAATCTTCTTCATATTAATTATGGTTCCTACGCATATCTCACAGGTTCGCTATTAGGATGCGCGCACTCACGTCACCTTGTCACTCAAGCAACTCAAGTCAGCGCGCTGTCGACGTAGTTCAAGCGTGTGGCGACAGATGGCGTTAGTCGTAGCGTTTCGTGGTAGTGACTTTAATCTTTAGGCATCCCGGACGACTCTGCCTCAGCTGTTATAGTTGTAAACGAGCGTCTGCAGATGGTTGATCATTATGTTTATCTGGGACATGTTCTATCTTTTGACAAGGAGCATTCCAACATGGAGATCGAGTAGAGGAGATGAGAGAGTACAGCTCGGATGGGCGGTCTTTGGTAAACTGGAACATAATTTTTGGTCCAAAAAGATCCCTCATTGCCTGAAAACCCGCCTTTTCAACCAATGTGTCCTGCCAACAATAACCTACGGTGCCGAGACATGAACGCTCACAAAGGAGACTGTCCACCAAGTACGAGTGGCACAACTAGGGCAATGGAGCAAGCCATGCTCGGCATAACCGTCTTAGATCGAGTGCGTAACACCGTAATCCACCGTCAGACGAAAGTCTACGATGTCGGGGACTGGGCGGTGCGCCTCAAATGGACATGGGCAGGACATCTGGCTAGAAGCGGAGATGGCCGATGGAGCAAGGCTTTGACCGTGTGGTGGCCAAGGCTAGGCCAAAGAAGTCAGGGCCGTCCTAAAGTCCTAGCTCGTTGGGTCGACGATATCGTCAAAGTCACAGGAAACACCTGGATAAGAGACGCACAGAACCGGGAAGTGTGACGGCAAAAAGGGGAGCCCTATACCCAGCAGTGGGTTTCCGGGCTAAAATGATGATGATGATGACTTTTAATCTGTCATGTGGGTTATACTGCAAATCTGAGCTATGGAAATGTTGACTGAAATAGGAAGAGAGTTTATTAGTATTTTATCATTTGGTACCACCTAATTTATGTCCATGGCAATATTCGTAGTAGCCCTGTATGTACAATTCGATTGCAAAAAAATTAAAGCTGTTAAGTTTAGCAAAAGCTTTGATAAAAGAAAAGTTAACTTTAATTCTTAGGTACCTAAACAGGTAAAGTATGGGAGAAGAAGAATACATGCTGCGCTGACCCCAAATGAATCGGGATAATGGCAAGAGAATGATGATGAGGTAAGACTAGCATGAGAATAATCAGCCTGTAACTGCTGAGTCACAAGCCTCTTCAATCAGGAAAGGAGCGGACCATTTACACCACGTGGCTACGGCATGGGTACGGGTACGTAGTACGGGTTGGCAGATATCACGTCATGAGTACCTATTTGATTTTTGATTTTTCATTCAGAAGCCAGGTTCGAACCCACGATCCACGCCATGTAGTAACATGGCGTGGATCGTGGAACCAAGGCCGTTACCACTACGTCAAAGTAACTAAGTCAGAACCAAAACTTATTACATTTCCATGCGTTCTTGTTCTGTGACTTAAAGACTAGTTACATTGAGATATAAATTCTACAGGATCTCGCATAGAAGCTCATCCCATAAAAGAACTTCAAGGAAGCGAATCGTAAAAGTAATTGTGACGAAAACATCTTAGCAGTTTATATAGAGATAATTTTAACTGCACTGTTTCAGCCCACGCGCGAATAAAACTGCTACTTACTGCTTTAAACAAACATTACATTTGTAAGGGCGAATATGCATGAGGTTGTACAAGTTATGTGCTGATGATTGGTTTTCTAAGGAAAAACGTTTTCCTGTTTTTCTATTGATTTTGCTAATATTATAACGGTACCAACATTAGGTATAACATCGATCTATAATCATCTTCTTAAATTAACAGAAAGCATTTAAGAGTTCCTAGTCAGCACATTTTGGATACAGCTCGTTAAAGAGTAATAAGTATGTTTTTAAATTGATTTGAGCGGAAACTTTCTAAATTTTTCAACTTTTAACATTTGGCTGTATGCCAATCCGGTGGTTCGGTAGCTAAATCCCGGTTTGTTTCCTGAAAAACTGACTTCACAATCTAAATGTTACTTCTCGGAAATGTAAATGTTTTTGAAAGGTATTCTTGTTATGATCGTGATGAAAAGAAACTGTAAATTACACCAACATTAGCAAAGATTCAACGATATACAACGGTAAAGGAAAACATCGTGAGGAAACTGGCATGTTCTAGAACTAAAAAATCGAAGACATGTGACATCTACCAATCCGCACTGGGCCCGCGTGGTGGATTACAGCCAACTCCCTCTCATAGAGACGAAGCCTGTGTCCCAGTAGTGGGAACATTATAGGCTAATGATGATGATAGCGTAAATTCTGATTCCAGCGTCAACCAAACATGTTGATACGACATAGCTACAATAAAATCGCTTATCCCTTAAGCCTTTGCCCAGAACTCAACAGCGACAAAGTTTGTCATAGTTTTAATGTTTCATGTAAACATGGAATGCTCATCATGCTTATATTAGTACGATTACATGTTTATTGTGCTTTTACAACGTCATAAACTTTCTTTGTTTACTTACGTGAGCTTGCAATCTGGATAAGGGTTATAAAGAAGTGAAGTTATAGCTATCATGTTGTCAAGTATTGTACAAAGTAGTCATTTTTAATGGTTGTTTGGACTGGATTAATAAGACACATCTGTATGTTTCTTAAACAAACCTTAGGCCAAAATATAATAAACGTTGTGTAAAAATAATGAGTTTAACTTGTGGAATCTGAGGTACCGTACTACAAGTATGTGCCCGACCCAGTTCTCGAGAAAGACCATGTCACGCTGTACTGGGATTAGTCTATCATTACTGACCGGACTATTGTCGCCAATAAGCCTGACATAGTGGTGGTAGACCGATCAGCGCGCCGCGCAATGATAGTCGATGTTACCATCCCACATGACGAAAACCACGTGAAAGCTGAGAAAGAGAAACTAATAAAATATCTCGACTTGGCTCACGAGGTTATCGATATGAGGAATGTTGCCTCGGCTATCATTGTGCCGATTGTCGTAACGGCCAGTCGCCTTACGTCCAAGAGCCTCGACGAACATCTGTCGAAGATCTCACTTGGCGGTTGGGTCACGGAACTGATTCAGAAGGCAGTACTCCTCGATACGGCCTGCATTGTGAGGAGGTCTCTGTCCCTGCAGCTCTAACCACCGATAGCTTGGACCCTGTTCCCGTTTTTCTTTTTCTACGTTTTTTGTTTTTTAAGAAATATTTAAAAATGTAGATAAGATATTTAAATAAATAAAGGAGATAATTAAGTTTATTCATTTCTCCTTAAAAATATAACATGTTGAACAGAATTTTAATGCAGTTAGAATTAAGCACAAATCATAAAAATGAGCAACTGCTACCATCCACTGACCTACCTAGGCAAGCGTGACTTAGCCTGAAGATCGTATTATCTATATAATACTATATATTATATAGTTATTATTTAGCCACGACCGATAATTGCAATTACACACATATTGTAGCAAAGTTTTTAAGACTCATTTCCACATTTATCTTATTTGGCTGGTCAACGATTGTTTCTTTTGTACTGTTGCTTACCTCCTCAGCCTACATTGTGCAATGCAATTAAGAATTGACTATTGACTTATTATCCTCCTTCTATTAGGTATTCTAATCTAATCTACATATTTTTTCATCATACCGTTGTAACGACGACCTACCTCTGAACACTACCTGCAGATTCTTGGTATTTATATTTTATTGCAAAGAATTCTCAAAAACAACCATAGACACTATGGCTCCGCGAGACATGTCATTATTTATGAAGCTAATGTTTTGCTCTATATTTTATTGTTGTCCCAATTCAAAGTAATATGATAAAAAATGCGGGCAACGGGCGTTGCAAACGAAAAAAACCAAGATCGAAAATTGTTTAGGGTTCCTCCCAGATAAAAAAAAAGGTTTTTAGAGCTCTTACGTGTATTATTGAACTGACAACCAAAAATAGTACATTGTTACCCTAGGGGTGAAAGTCACTTATTTAGTCCCGAGACGAGGTAGTAGTAGAATAGTTCGATGGACTAAATAAGTCTTTAACCCGAGGTAAACACTGTGCTTTTTATTACGAATACAAGGAAAGTAAAAATAAAAACATGAATAAGCTAAAGAAAAAATGAGTAAATTTGAACATCAGATTGCTGCTTTCCCGCCAATTTTTTTTTTGTCAGTCAGCCAGCTATTCAGCCATTATTTTCGACATCATTGAAAAAATCGTAAATATTTTGCCCAAATCTTTTATTTTAAAGAAATTGTTGAAACTAAATTATAATTAAGTTATTTTAAAAATATATAAGTATTCTTTAATCAATACTTAACTTTAAGTTATTTCAATTTTACATCGTGGCTGCATAGAATGTTGGTACATGGTTCAATAAAAATGTGAAAACAGAACTAGCTTTTTTTTTTATTTGGCATCTCTCAGTTGAAAGTGATTCTCCCCAGGGATGAAAAGTATTACTTTCAACCCACTCTTCAGGCAACTTCAGATCTACTTTCAGAGTATGAGTAATGAAAACAATATTTGTGTAAACATAAATCCTCACAGGACTAGACAGGATCACGAGAATAATCTTAATAACTTATCTTTGTATTTGACGAGTAACTGAGTTTATGTGAAGCAGCTATGATAATTATCATTTCACATTGAAAAATTCTAACCTGATTTACACTTCAAGATTTATCTCGACTAAACAATTAACATCACACCGTGTTTAAACAGTGTTTAGTCGTTGCAAGCCAATTGTTGATTTGTTGCTTCATTTAATTGCAACAGTCAGACACGGCATAAACTTTTAACATTCAGCGGAACCCACGTCAGATTTCAAATTCACAATTAACCATTTTCGGCCACATCGAAGTTCGCCCACACGACACAATATTTTTTTGCGATCCACATTTTGATTAATGCGAGACTGCGCATCGGTTGAATTTTTATCGTTTTTGGTCCATCCTTTTTCAATGTGGTGCGATTTTTTTGTGTCACTTCTGAGATATTCTGTCATTCATTTTTATGTTGGCGATATTTTATTAAAGCGGCGATTGCTTGTATAATCGGGCTGTGTTATCGCGGTGTCGTGGATTCGGTGCCCGAGCTTTTATTATTGAGCTTTTATTCAAATTCGGAAATTAATGACATGTAGCATAAAACTGGCATTTTTTTGTCCCCAATACGTTGAAGGAAAACATCGTGAGGAAACTAAGACATGTGACAGCTACCAATCTGCACTGCGCCATTTACAGATTACAGCCCACCCCTTCTCATAGAGGAGGCCTGTCTCCTAGCAGTGGGAACATTACAGGCTGATTATGCTAATGCTTCGAAGGTCTAGTGGTAGCAAACGCTACCGTTGAGCATGAGGTCATGGGTTCAATTCTCAGGCAAAGTATCTTTGGGTCCCCTTCCCAGATATTCTCATTCTCTGTGCCCATGTGGTGATAATAAGCTAGCCACTGTTAAATTAAAGTCAAGAATAACTGGCGAAACATGATTATACAAAATATAATAACAATTAAAAATACGAATTTGAGGCACAAGTTATTCAGAACGATCAGTGTAAAATTACTATAATTATTACAATAAAATATAATTATTACAATTGAATATACATACTTCTGTATATATTTTATGTGTAATTTAAGTACACCTCGGCTTAAATCCTTTGGGAAAAACTGCCGTTATATTATGTTATAAAGTTGTAAAACTATACACTTAACTTGTTCGTTTAGGAATACTTGACGTTCCATTACATATAAGGGTTAATTTCATCGATCTGATGAATCTCTTGAGAGACTTCACTACACAAAAATCCCAAAATTCTACCGCTGGTACAACAACCATGTCGAATATTAAAGGCAAAGTGGTAGCGCCACCTGTCCCATAAGACAGCTGCCACAAAACCACGTGGTACACCATTCCCCATTCACCACCATGACATTCCATTATCTATCCCCAGAAAACATTACCGTGAAGAAACGAAATACAAAATAGTAGCATTTTTCAAAACAGCAGGATATTAATACTCTTCTACCAAATCAATACAAAACTGGCCGAAAAGAAAAAAAAAGATACAATGAAATAAAGTACCTTGACGAATGATTCCAAATTCGAATACAATTTACGTTCGATTTCTTTGCAAGTACCCGACAATGCTCTCACATAGGCAACCAATATTCCTATTTATTCATAAACAAGTACGGGTGGTATTTCATTGAGTTCGACTTGGAAATGTTTATAGGATATAGTGTTAAACCAATAGGGACAGATGCAATCATTTGACATTATCTTTCATAATATTGAGGACCTAAATGCGCAATGTGAAGCGATTTAAGTCATGAGCGGTAGCGAATTTTCAACAAAGAACAACAACAGTTTCAGGGACCTCTATGAAAAACCTGTTTTTAGCTACAACGATGAATTCAGACTTAAATCGGTTAGCCTTTCTTTTCTTCTTCCTTGTCTGTCAACTTTAAGATCCAACTTTAACATCCTCTTAATTTCTCTACAACAAACTTAAGAATAGAGCTCATTAACAAGTTATGTTTACGTAAATTTGAGACAATTCAACAAAAGTTTGCATCTATTAACTGCAAATTGCTTTTCGTATTTAATCAGTCAAAGTTTTTCGAGCCCTATAATTAATTTAGAACATTGGGATTCATTCTCTTACACCCGTATCTATAAAGAAGTCGAAAAGTGTTAACTTAAGTATTTATCATGTTATTTAGGATACGTTTTTTTTATTATTTAGCTTAGTAATTGCTTGAAGTTTGAACTGCAAAAGTTAGAATTCTTAGCTTTGCTTTCTTTGTTGGTTTTTACTTCGTTTAAATTCATTTCATTACATAAAAAAAAAAATTGCATAAGTAATTACTTAAGCACAAGTAGACTTCACTTAGCAACAAGAAAGCATCCTTACACCCATTAACCCAACACTGCCAACATCTGAACAGACAATACAATGTTAAGTGGGGGTCCACTGGACCCCTTGATAGTATTTGTGAACAAAAACGTGTCAATATTTTGAACAATATTGTCGTTACTATTGTGGTCGGTGAAGATAAATTACTATTGCCGTTTGTATAATATAATGTAGTATAATTTGTTACGATTATTTAAGTGTGTTGAGTTAGTGTGGATGTGGTGTGCAGTCTGTTCATTTGACTAAACTTATATGTTGGGGATTATTAACAACATATATTTAAGTTACGTGCGGTGAAACATATTAGTATTATTACGTTACGAAAGTAGTAGATTTGATTTATTTCGCTCTAATACCAACAACTAAAGGCGGAAACACACTTACGTGTCGTGGCGTGTCGTGACTCGCCAGAAGCATTCGGTTTCATACATCGTTGCGTCACGACACGCCATGCAAATATCTCCCTAACCATATTAAATGTATGAAACCGATTTGCTTCTGGCGCGTCACGACACGCCACGACACGTAAGTATGTTTCCGCCTTAAAGCCACTGGTATTTGTTTCAAACACTGGTAGTTGAAACAAATACCAGGTCCAGTGGTGGATTTTCACACAAGTAAATCGTGGATTTTCACAGATGCTTTATATAATATTTATAAAGAAATACTGTATTTCTAACAACATGAAATGATGGCTAGAATCCCCGAGTTACGGAGAGGTGTCCTTTTAATTTTCTTTTTTTCATTTTGCTGGTTCAGTGCCATTTATTAGAAGAGGAGCCTTTTGTCACCAACAGGGCACAATTCAAGATTCCAGGCCGCTACTGACAAATTAATGTCAGATGGAAAAATCCAATCACACTTTGTGTAAACGAGCTCCGAGAGCTTATTTTCACTAGTAATAGCTGCTGAGATGAACTATAATGTGTTTTCTGGGTACTAGGCAACTGGGCTTATCTCAGTTGTAAACGTACCTTTGTTTTGGTTCTGTCTACTGCTGATGTGGAGGAAAGTGGAAATGATGTTTTCCTTCTTTTCTGGCTAATTTCGTTGCGACATCTAAGACAATTCAATTATTTTTCATTTATTAATATTATTTTTAAAACTAGGTACTTAACTAAAATAACAACAAATTATAAAAGGGCGTCAAAAAACTCCTCCTCAACGCTGTCAACTGGTAACGTGCCCAAGAGACTGGCGGCGTTGCCACGTTGTATGGCAATACTTAGCCTCTGGCCAAAGTAAAACCCAGCCCTTGGGTCACGGGAAGTGTCAACTAGGCGTTTAGATATTTCCTTGAAAAGGCTGTGAGCACTCGGACCCCACGGCCCCAGAGTTTCAACCCCAAACGGCTCAAAAATATAGTTACCATAAAGGTTACTATATTTACGCCGCTTGAGGTTCTCCGCAGCCGCAGCGGCAGCGCCTGTACAGCACGATGAGCTTGGAAGATGTGATGGCGCAAGAGTATCGACGCAAGTTGCGTCCCACACTAAAGGCCTACCCATCTTCCAAGGAAACAAAGACATGCCGTCCGGTCTTTTGCCATCGTCGCGTGCCAAGCCATTGGGTTCTAAGATAGCTGGAATGCCGACGGTAACAAGAGCTCGACGGATGATGTCATTTATGTTCGCGTGCCGCGCAAAACGTCCCGCACTTCGGTTGCATGACAGGCCGTGGTGTCCGAGGCTGTTGACAGCTTCACCACAGTGACAGCGATGAGGAGAGCAGCAGGCGGCACCAAGACGTAAAGAAGCAGCGAGGCGGAAGGTCGTGTCGTCGAACAAAGTGCCTATGCTCGACGATGGCAGTACGAGAAGCCAAAGACCCGACTCCCACTCACCCACAGCCAGCAGACGTGCACGCTCAGCAGTAGTAGCAGACGTGTTGAGTAAATTGTCCTGAACTATTCTGCAGAGCGGCTCGTCCCACCGTCTCTGGGATAATGGATTGTCGGGTTTTTCAGTATTACGGCAAGCGAGTTTCCAAGCATCGATAGCCTCGGAGAAACACGGCACATCAAAATCAATCAGTGTGGAAGCCAGGATATTCCTGATTAATTTTTCAGTGCCGTAGACCGAGGATATGAATGCAGGTAAACTAATACTAGAAATTTTGCGGACGCCGAGTCCTCCCATGCGAATAGGAAGACTTGCTTGTGCCCAAGCAAGTCTTCCGGTTACTCGGTCGTCCAAAGCCACATTTAAAATGGATGATAAAGTACGTCTGATAATTTGATCCATGTTGTCCAAGAGATGTGTGTGCTTCCATAAAGGGGAAGCACGAAGGAAGTATGTTAATTTAGGGCCGAAACAACAGTAACGAATTAGGGTGATAGCCGAATGCATGTTAATTTGGAGCAATCTTTCCGAAAAATTATTATTATCAAAATTATTTTTCTGGGAGTTCGTTGAGCTTCATTGTGTCGGCGCTTTTCTGGTGGTCACCACTGTTGATTCTGCTGGAGTTGCAGTGATTTAGGAAAAGTGTGGCGAGCTTGTCCCAAAAGAAAAAAAACTGAGATAAACTATCAAAACGAAACCACAACCAAACACACGACATCCCATCCACACATTTCCAACCCTGCTCTCGCTACCACATTTATACCGCAGTTCACCCGTCAACGCCTACCAAATATTCGTCCATTGTGACCGAAGCATCTGTTTACCAAAGTGTGGGTACTAACGACCGGGCGAGCAGCCACACGGTTGATCTCTATCGTTTCATTGATTTACGCGTGATTTCCAATGATTTTACTGATGTGTGATAATATTATGTTCTTTTTTTTTTGCGCAAATGTAGGGTGCGTTTATTTTGCAATCGTTTTTGTGGTCGTAAATGTGTTAACAGAATTTTTGATATATTTTTTTCGAGGGAATGTGATTGAAAATAATTGTGGATTGGATGATGTAATTCTTTTTTTAATGTTTTGTTGTATATTATCTTGAAGTACTTTCAATACCAATTTTACAATATTACATATGTACATTATTTACAAATAAATAAAAAATTAAAATAAAATATGTACAAGTATCAAAATTACAGGGCGTCAAAAAATTTAATTTATTTTTTTTGTAATTCTTAGAATGAGTTTGATCTTGATGGTTTGATAGCGTTGATTTTTTGTATGGTTCTTTTGATAGGTTTTAGAAGCGTTGTTTGCGACATCATCTCAAAATAAATCTTTGGCTAATATCATTCGTCTTTATGAAGGCTGCAGTAAGTCTGCCAGCGGTATAATTTGATTTTAATCGATATGTGAACCTCACAGATGGCAGTACGAGCTATACAAAAGCAACGACCAGTAATCTACATTAGCTCTGGATGATGAAGGCTTACAGTAACAGAGATAAAGAAAGAGTCGATTTCAATAAATATATGACCGAGCTAGCCTGAGTTCAAGGCTAATCAGGAAAAGACTAAAAGGGAGATCACATATATTTTATTATTATGAGGGTCATTCGCCTAAGTTAAAATGAACTGTGTACTTAAAATGGCCGCTTTTGCAAAACCATAATAGGATAATAATATGAATCACGTTAAAATTCTTAAAATGGTCGCAGACGCAATTAATAGTATGAACTTTTTGACCATATTACGAACTGTAACGTAATTTATAATTATTTATTTATTTTACTATTTATGTACACACAGTAAACAACACAGGAAAAAACATAAAATATTTGAGTAGTAAGGTACCTGCTTATATCATACGAAATTTCTGCCAGCAGACCTGCGAAAGGAAAAATTAAAAAAAATAACCGGCCAAGTGCGAGTCGGACTCGCGCACGAAGGGTTCCGTACCAATATTTATAAAAACCACAATATGATCTGCAAATGAGACTCGTTTTTAGTACAACTGACGCTTAGCGCCATCTATCGATATCTCTATGTAGTTTTTCGAAATTTTCGTGTCAAATACAATTGGTCGACTCGGTTGTAAAGCCCACTTATGTGTGATAGTTTTCCTTTAAACTTCGTTATATATAGGTACTATTGCCGTGACATTTGAATTTCTAACTACAACCGTTTAGTCGGTACAGGGGGACTTGGCTCTAACGAAAATTGGTACTTTAAAGCTTGATAAGTCACGAACGGTTTACTTAATAAAAAAACGGTCTTCCCAAACCCCTAATATTTTTGAAAGACCTATTCAACGATATCCCACAATATGGGAAGGACGAAAATAAAAATATTATCCCCACTTTACATGTAGGGGAGGTACCCTAAATAATGTTTGTTTTCGTAATTTTACTACTTTTTCGGCGTTATTAACGTGTATATTTATGCTGAATTACAACTTTCTAGTACCAATAGTTTTTGAGCTAAACCGCGGACAGACAGACAGACGGACATACCGAAACTATAAGGGTTCCTTGTGACTACGGAACCCTAAAAAGAAATGTAGACGATAGTGTGTGAGAGAATGAAGTGAAAAATGTGTTTATGTGCCTTACCTAACTTAACCTATACTATTTCTTAAATATAAATACTCATATAACTTAATATAAATACATAATGCTAAGATATATAAACAAATAAAAATACATCTACAGGGTGTAACAGAAAGGGTATATACATACTTAAGGGTGTGCTATAGACCATCAAACTGAACATGTTTCTCCATCGGAAAAACATCGTAATAGCGAAAAAAATATCAGCTGCCCCACACATTTGGGTCGAATAGGTTTTGAAATTTTGTATGGGGCAGCAGGTAATTTTTTCGCTATTACGATGTTTGTCGTTTAAAAAATGTTCAGTTTCATGGTCTGTATGTTCCTTCAGTAGGTATATACCCTTTCCGTTACACCCTGTATATAAATCTGAATAACCATCATCACTGTCCTATTATTATTCTGCTAAAGCCACCATTTTACACTTCCTGATCTAAGTGTCCCTAGGTACCTAGTTGTATTGAAAGAGCTAAACAATTGCCCTTTACAAAAAGATAAACAATCTACAGTACACCACAACTCTCCTATCTTCTTCAATGAAACCGAACAACTGAACACAACATCGTTTTTCAACAATTTAGTCACAGTGTATTTGACAGCGTTTTGCAAGAAACAGAAGGTGATAAATTTGTTGCTGCTCACTCCAGCCATTGTCAATTTTGTATTGAGGACGGCCCTATTGTTGCGTGGCACTTCGATTTTGCTCGGATTTGTATGGAGTTAGTCCATGGTATAGAAGTCAGCGAGTTCACAAGCAAAGCAGATTGAAGTTAGAGGTTGATGATAAATGATACGTATGCGGACACAGTAAAACAACGGTAGCTGGTAGCACACTGAGTTTATTTGGCAAGCGACACAACTTATATAGGAGTGGATGCAACCACCCTCCTATTAACTATTAATCACATACAACAATCTTCCCCATAGCTTGACAACATAAACATTATATGATTTTCCTAGTAAAACTGTTTATAATCGACCCTAGGTACAGTTCGTAGTTTTGTCCCGTCACTCATTTGCCTTTCTGAGCCCATAGGGATCTGGCCTGACCTTGCCTCCACGAGAGTTTCACCATGAGTCCCGTCTGTTGCCTCATGGAATTCGTCGTCTTCTTCTTTTGATTTGTCAGCTGATGTTTCTGTATCCACTATTCCATTTCCCTCACTATTCCCCTCCCCTCCTGTGTCTAACTCCTGGTCGTCCCCTGCGAGGGTTGGGTTTGGCGGTGGAGTTCCTTGTGGAGTGATGTCCTCAACTTCAATAGGGCAATCCCCTATCCCGTGGGAAAGTCGTGCTGTACCTTTGTATGCTATCAATTGAAATCAGGCAAGCAAGTTTTTTAACTTGAAAAATGGCATTTTCTTAAACCAAGGTTTTTTTTATTATATTAATATTAATACTTTTATTGCATTCCACAAGTTATTCTTAGGTGAACTTATAATTAGATCATAAATGGAGGGTTGTCGGCCACAGCAAATAAGTGAATTCGGAGAGAGGAAGCATTTTCATAAAACTGCTATAAAACACACAAACTACTAAACTAAAATAATGATGTAGGTACTTTCTGAGGTAAACTAACAGCCTCAGTCTTTTTTCTGAATATAATGTTGATACTATTCAGTGATAAATCTTCTTTCATATAAGTTCATGATAAAGTCATTAACACGGCTAAATCAGCACTTAAAGAAACAGATTTACTGTTCCATGACTTATCGTCATCCAGAATTTAAAGACCTCGGTTACATTTTCAGGGTGCATTTGTAGCGGTCAAATTACCAATTGACAATCACTGCTTAATTTACCAATATTAACTTCAACCCCGCTAACTGCTCATCGCTCGCACCACACGTAACCCAACGTTCGATTTCACCGCGCATCTATATCGCACAATACAGTTCGTTAGCTGAAACATCTCAGTTTTTACTAACGCTAGATTATCTTTAGCAGACGGTTTACGTTCATCAATGGGATCGCATGGTTATTGGTTATTGCTGTTTTTGCTACTATTGTGTGAAAGAGGAATGAAGGCGACTTCATTATCGGGATTATGTTTTGTGAAATGTTTCTAACTTGTGAAATGGTCTCGTCTAAGGTGCTCAGTTCATTTAATTAATTTCTCATGTAAGATTTACTTTCTCATAAGTTTCTGCCGATTTAAAGGTAACTTTCTGGGGAATGAATGGAGCTTTAGCTGTGTTTTTTTGAAAACATATAGCGCTACCAGATGGCAGTATTTATAATTGAATGAAAGCAACATTATAAGCGCAATTCTAAATCGCCATCAAAATATAGTCTAGTCTTTATAGATCTTGTTAAAAGCATTCTTCAGTAGCTACTCGCGCAAATTATGACCAAAAATAAATATTCTCTAGGGGAAAATAAAGAAAGACAGGAAATCTCAAACTTGGACCAGCTATAATATCCCAACAAGTCCCAAGTATACTTGAGTGAGAGTGCATATATGCAAGCAAGATAAGCACTGAAAACATAATTTAATAGTTACTACCCAAAATCCTGCAGTTTCACACGTTGTCATTCAAACAGCTGTAGAACAATAGCATGCTTCCCGGCGCTCGCGAACTGATCTAGGTGTCAACAGTTGCGTAACATTGCGCGCGCGCATATCGGGCGCGAAATGACGCGTGGGCGGTGCGCCGGAGTTGATAGTGATGTAGACAGCTGGAGAGATACTAATGTTAAGTTAGCTTCTGGTTTATTATACTGAAATCAGAAACATAATTATTATGAAAATTATAAGAACCAACTTTTGGAAAGCATCGACAGATGGCGCTAGTCATAGTGATGTTAACTTTTATTTTTTTCATGTTGGTACTTGGATTTTAATTAACCCTTTGCCTCTATTGTATATTGAAACAGTCAAAGCTATTTATGATTGTTTGTACGCAGTCATGTCAATATGCGTCTTGCATTCTCGTAGTCACATGGAAAATCTGAAAAAAGTGTAATTCCGGGTTTTGCTTTAACAGGCAAGCTACTTGCACATGGCGAGCTCTTAAACTTCAGGAACACTTTTAGGTTATTATCACAACTTCCATGTCAATAAAGTTTTGGATTTGTTTCCATTTCAGTTTTGAAGTGCCAAAATCCCTTTAGAAAACTAAATCAACTCACTAATACAACATCACTGGTCCAACCTTGGCCGCAGCATGATTTACTCCTGCCTACCCTCATTAGCATAATATTATCTGCGCTGTTCCGGTGACTAATGCGCTAAACACTCGCTTGTCTGCCTGACTGCTTGACTGGTTGATTGCCAGCTTTATATGTGCCAATCACGTCAGCTATTAAGATTCGAAATAAATTGTGGTGTTTGTGTTTTGGTTAAGTTTGAGTTATAGGTTTAACTTAAAGTTATTAGGTGTTGGGTACGGAATTAAGTGTTGTGTATTTAGTGATATTGGTATAGCAATATTTAAGCTAAATTTAACATCAGCGCCTGTAATCCACCCATTGTAGTACACGAATATTTCGGCAGTTATGTTTAAGTCCCCATTTAATTGGGGGTGTGCCTATTGCCATCAACCGGGCAGAAATCTTGACTCCATAGCCTCATCATCTGCCTAGCCTTTTCCCAAATTATCTTGGGGTCGGCTTCCAGTCTAACCGGATGCAGCTGAGTACCAGTATTTTACATGAAGCGACTGCCTATCTGACCTCCACAACCTAGTAACTGGGTAAATACGATAACCCTTTAGTAAAACTGGACATACTTTTGGATTCTGACTTCTCGTTAACGACGAACTGTCAAAGATCTACAAATGACAGCCGGGACCGACGGCTTAACGTGCTTTCCGAGGTACGGAGGAAACTCGGTATGTAATTATGGTCACCCATCCACGGACCAACCTCGGCAAGCACGGCTTTACCTTAAAGATCGATCCGTGCGGCAGTTATTATTTTTAGCCACGAGGTCCTCCATAGCCTATACTGAGAAATTTCTTTTGAAAAATTCCAATAACACTGCCCGGGAATCGAACCCATGACCTCATGCTCAGAAGTCGCACTTGCAACCACTTGACCAACGATATAATTCCAGAAAAATACTTTTGTTTTATTGTCCAGGAGCTGTGTGAAAGGTAACGAATATCATGAAGACATCATAAACTACAACACTGTGGCCCTATTTTTTTTGTGAGTGGCATCTCGCAGTTCAACCTATGAGGTTGTCGTCTGCTTAACCGGACTATCCTGTGGGTGCCTTAAGAGTAAGGCCTCCAGCCAGGGCATAAAAACTTACAAACTAAGCGACTGCACGCTAAGGGCACCCCCTGTGGGGTACGAACCTCGGCTTAGGGCGTCGCTGGAGGAGGACTGCATGGGGACAGGCGGGATCTGAATGGTATCATTATTTAGGGGCTGATTTAAAACTACTGGCACAGCATCGCGGGCTGGTTCGAGCGAGGGTCGGGGAGGGCATGGACGTCGCGACGGACCTTGACAGCGAGGTCGGAAAGACGGCGGTTTGAGTAGGAACTTTTTAAGAGTGCTAGTCTCTTTGCTACTCTCCTGGAGGAGGGTGATAGCATCATCTGGAGTGACGAGGGTATGCCTAGGACGGCGTACTGTACTAATGCGCGAGGGTTCGTAACGTGCGGCCGCTGCGATCAGGGGATTACGGTGCTTAATGGCGTTATCGAAGAAACGCTTCGAAAGACGTTTCATAAACTGAAGGACGGTAGGCATTCTAAGGTCTACGTGTAGACGGTCATTACAGACATAAAAAGGGGGCTCCCGTGACTCTACGTAAGAACCGGTTCTGCAAAGTTTGCATCCTATGGATGTACTTAGACTTGGTGTGAGCGTACACGACGCAAGCGTACGTCATAATGGGGCGCATCACCGCGGTATAAAGGCGCAACTTGCACTTGAGTGACAACTTGCTTTTCGCCGAAATCATGAAATGAAGCCTACCCATAGCAAAGGCAGCTCGGTCGCGAGCTGCTTTGATGTGCGCCGCGAAAGACAAGTGGTTGTCAAGTAAGACTCCTAAGTACTTGGCTTGCTTCTCCCAAGGGATAGGCTTACCGAGTGATCGGGCTGAGCGCGGGTGGCTTATTTTTACGCTGTTTAGAGAAAAGAACTGCCTGGCTCTTTTCGGGGTTCACCTCGATTCTCCATTTCCGGAACCAAGCGCCTAAGACGTTGGCTGAGGTTTGGAGGGTGCTATAGATAGCGTCGTGACTGCGGCCAGTGTAATAAATGGCCGTGTCGTCCGCGAACAGGGCTAACTGAGCCTTCTTGCTCTTGGGGATGTCACTGGTGAACAGAGTAAAGATAAGGGGAGAGACGACGGAGCTCTGAGGGACTCCGGCTCTAATGGGGTGGGGGAAGACAGTGCCTTCCCGATGCGATAGCGGAAGGTGCGATCCGACAAAAAGTCTCGTAAGATGAGCACGAGACGGTCTGGCACTCCCAGTTTGTACAGCTTATATAATAAGCCGTTGTGCCAGACTTTGTCGAAAGCCTTTGCTATGTCGAAGAACAACACACCGGTCATCGCTCCACGCTGGAAGCCAGCGCTCAAGTGCTCTACGATGCGATTGGCCTGTTGAATGCAAGAGTGTCTGATCCTGAAGCCGAACTGCTCGTTGGGGATGAGACTCTTAGCCTCGGCGAAGTCTTTGAGTTGCTTATAACTAAGTCGCTCGTAGATTTTGCCGAGTGCGTTCAGGAGACTGATAGGTCTTGGGTTTGCCTGGCTTGGCGAAACCGATGACAGTGGCCTCTTTCCATATTTGACTGTGGCCCTAGATAAAATTGCTCTTTTTATAGTTATCAGTGATCAAAATTAAGCAAACGTTATATTTATTATTTAATTCATTTATTTATTTATATTTAAACAACAACAAGTAACAGGACTCAAATTAGTAACAATGTTTCTTAACAACTATGCATTGACATGAGCTGTAGAGTTGAAAGGCTGATGTCATAAAACTCGTTGCAGAAACTGTCTAGACCATAAGGCGAAGCATTTAATGAAACCCATACAATAAAAATCTCTTCAATAGCAGAACATAGTCTGTTGTTTGAATAGAGGAAACACTAAGTTTAAAGGATTAGATAACCGAACTAAAGGTTTTCGACCAGATTTTGGACATACACAATCAAATTAATGAGTACCTCCTCCATCAAATAAAAGTCTTCGTTCACATAATGATTCAAATTGTTACTTCCATAAGAAAACAAGCTGCTTTATAACTAAATCAGCGTAACCATCTTAAAATCGAATAAAATATTAGCAGAAAAAATTAATGGTCTCTAAAGAAAGTTCGCTCAAATTTTTTCTAAGTAACTTTTGCCCTAGTAAAAGCATATTAGATTTTATTTAGGGGCCTGAACAAATTGTCAATACATTTGACGCGCCCTCGAACTTACAATAAGTAGTTTTTAAATCGAGCGATTGTTACAATTCTGTTCTCAAAGCGAAATTTATGGACACTTGAAAACGAAAAACCAACTTACAACTGCACTTGACCAGCAACGTGCCAACTTTAACACACTGTTCTAAGGTACATAATTGAATGGTTAACATTTATGGGATGGTGTTGTTAAGTTTGCTGAACGAGTCTATAAAGGAGTATTCTTTTGGTTTAAAATCGAGAGATCACGGTACATAAATAAAATTAGGCGCGTTGCCCTACAAACGGCTGCCACCCTAGTTAACCCGTAATGGCGAGGGTCGAAATATTTTGACATTTATGAAGTCACCGACAAAGAGATTCAGATAGAACTGGATATGTTGTCATTTGATAAAAAAATATAACATCAAAAGTTCAGATTGTGGAAACGGCTGAGAAGTCTTTTTTTCAAAATTAAGCAGATATCACTGTAAATAAATTGGGGCATCCTGTAAGAGTAGTGCGAATGATTCTTCTACATGATGCTGACTGATCCTTCTGTCCAAATTATGCTCCCAAAAGAGTTACCCATGTTTGTTGTTCCTGTTAACTGCTGTTCATTATTAATCCTTCTTCAGGGTCAGCGCCTTCGTTTTCCATACTTCTCTATTACTCCTCATCTCATCAGACACTTTCTTTTTTTGCCAATCCTTCACACAGTCCATCCATCGTTTTTTGATCTTCCTCTACTCTTAAATCATGCACATTCAAACTCAAAACTTTCCCAAATTTTGTTTGATCATGGACCATATAGTACTTACCTCTCCCAAAAACTTACTACATTATTTTGCCCTAAAACGATCCAAAGAAACAAAACCTCGACATTAGTAAAAAAAAACACAATCATTATCTTCATCTGTCTAGTCTTTTCCTAACTACTTTAGGGTCGACTCATCATGTCAATGCTAATACTAACAGAACATAAGACAAGACTCTTCACACACACGAAAAATTATCACTTCCAGTCCCCTACAACGGAACCCTAATATTAAAACCATAGACACACCTATACCATAAACAGAGAAATAAATCTAAACACATCGTCGACTTTCAATACCCATACATTTTTAACAATACCATGATTTGTTAGCAGCAGTGCCATAAATATATGGTATTTCTAAGCAAGCTTTATAGAAAAAATCTTTATTTATCGCCCAGTTATGGGATATAGATAGTAATCTTAGCCGTTTGTTATAGATGACGATGTCAATGGTGGCTGGGTGTGTTGTAAGCTGGTTGCTGAATTTAAGATGTCGTGTGTGTTTTTGAGAATAAGCTGATAATATAAAAGAACGTAATAGTCACGATTTTTTAGGAGTATACCAGAAAGTGTGGTTTTTATTTTACGTAAAAGGTAGGGATTGTATAGATTAATAAGTGGATTAGTTGTAGTAGATCGATTACTCGATATATTATATAGTTTTTTTTTTCTGCCATCTCTGACCTAGACTAGAATAGGGGATAATCCATTTTTTTTTCTTTGTCCGTCGGTTAGTTTATTGAAAAGTATTGGACATGTATTTTTTCTTTTTTCACGTAGTCATAAAATTACGGAGATATATTGAGTTGAAATGGCTCATGACGTCACATGTAGGTAAGTTTTATACCTACTTGTGACGTAGTAAGCCCCCACTCTCCAACTTTAATGAGTTTTAACAAAGTAATTTTTTGATATTTTGATACTTAAAACAAAAAATACGTGTCTAATATTTTTGTATTACCTGTCTGACGGACAAAATAGAATGTCGTTTTCTTTACCCAGTCCGATCCCCTATTAAGAGCAAACCCATCACAAATAAAAAAAAATGCCAAAAATATTATTTAAAATGACAAAACACTTTTTTCAGTTATTTTGGTCTAAATCTATAAAATGTTTTTCGTTGTTGCATGCAAAGTGACCGCTCGGCAAGAGTCTCCACGCAATGACTTCTAGCAGATGGAAGGCCCCATGACTAAACGCTTACTATAAGGTCCTAAGAGTGTCCAGCAGTTGTATAGGAACGGTAAATAAGAAAAAAGAAGTATACCTATGAAAAGTTAATATTAAAATACTGCCTCGTTGGTCGAGTGGTCCCAAGCGCGACTGTTGAGCATAAAGTCCTGGATTCAATTCCCGAGTTAGGCACAGTCGAGCTTTTCATCAGGAATTTCTCAATAGCAACCAATGGAGTCTGGATTTGTTCCCGGTTGATGGCAACAGGCTCGCCCCCTTTTACATGTAACTTAAAATAAAAGGTGATGAGATGATGAGGGGACGAGATGTGGGTGTACTATTAGATACACCTCTGCAGTTACACACGTGACGTTAGGTATGTGTTTATGTAACATGAAAAATAAACACATTAGAAAGTTAACTTACAAACACGGAGGTCAAGATCCAACCAAACAACAATACCCAAACCAAATATACTTGTTCATATAGGTACTAAAGGGTTAAATTTAACCGGTATCGAACTAAATACCTTATAGAGCCGATATCTCAGTTGGTATATTGTAACTAACACCGTCATTGTCGCGCGGTGACTAACCGTGCTTGCTAGACAAACGCAAAGACTAATTACTGCAGACGGCGCAGTAATTGTGATTTATGCCGCGAATTTGTCTTTGTTGGAACAGATGCTGGGTACGTAGGTTTGGAATATAGGTGTTACATGAAATTGGTGTTGAACAATCCTGTGTTAGTTAAGGACTTTGCTGATACATTTTAAAGCGCTTGTGTTTCATACGTAATTAAAGAAACAAATAATGGAACTTAGAACAGATGGAGAGGAGGCAGGAAACTATACAATTTAAAAGGAGGAAAATTATTTCGATATTTATCTATACAAGGTATGGTCTTGCATCCTCACCAAAATTCAGGTGGTTGTCACAAAAGGCATGAATAATCAATTGAAATTACGTTACCTAGTTTATTATTAATAAACGCTGATTTTTTTGGATGTTTAAGTTTATCAGTATATCAGAATAACCCCCTTAACGTTGTTTAGGTAATAAGAAATTATCGAATAAACGTTTAAGATTATTTGTTTGTGTGAAAGCGCGGTTATAGGGCAAGAATCAGACGGGCCGCGTTTAAAACACAGGTGGTTCACACTTACCGATTTCCGTAAATTAAGAAAAAAAATTACCTACCCATTTTATTATTGATTCGGTTCGAGAATCATTAGCCTAGTTACCTCTTTGAATTTGACGAGAATGGGAAACAACACCTTGTATTCATATTAAACAGGCAATTTCATCATCATTAGCCTATTATGTTCCCACTGCTGGGACACAGGCCTCCTCTCTATGAGAGGGAGTGGGCTGTAATCCACCACGCGGGCCCAGTGCGGGTTGGTAGATGTCACATGTCTTCGAATTTTTAGTTCTAGGACATGCCGGTTTCCTCACGATGTTTTTCCTTCACCGTTTTTGAGGGCAGCGGTGATGAAATAAATTACACAAAGTAATGCGCCTGCCTGGGTTCGAACCCACGGCTTACTGCTCGTAAGTCGGGGCTGCCACCACTGGGCCACCGCTGCTCTCTCCACCGCTGCTCTCTCAACAGACAATTTAATATTTGCAAATATTTGCCAAACCAACACCTTTTTTGCTGCTTGAAAATATCACTTTTGTCGAATTTAGATGACGAGCAATAGAAAAGTGTGGAAGAAGACATGCTGCGCCGGCCCTCAATAAATTCGGACTAGGGCAAGAGAATGCTGTCGAATTTTTCATCAAACTATGTCACACTAGCTAGGTGTACCAATAAGTACAATAAACAAGTTTTATTTTGGTATAAAATGCAAACAAGGAACATGTGACAAGAAGACTATAATATTATGTCATAAGTAACCCCAACAATGATAAATCTAAACTTGTTTTTTTAGGGTTCCGTACCCAAAGGGTCAAACGGGACCCTATTACTGAGACTTCGGTGTCCGTCCATCCGTCCGTCTGTCTCCTAGCTGTATCTCATGAACCGTGATAGTTAGCCAGTTGAAATTTCTACAGATTATATATATCTGTTGCCGCTATACCTAATAACAAATACCAAACACAGAATAAAATAAATATTTAAGGACCTATACAAAAAAGTTATGTTTTTGCTCGTTTTTATCAATAATGGTACTGAACACTTCGTGCGCGAGTCCGACTCACAAGCAAGTTCTTCGCAAGTTTTTTTTTTACTTTTGTCTTTGGAACTTCAAAAAACAAAAGCTTTATGAAAGCAACCACAGCAAATCCACACCACAATCACTCACAGCTCACGCAAAATCAAAACACCAACATAACAGACCCGTCTCTTTTCTCTTGATCTACAATTCATTACAAATTCACTATTAATAATTTATCTGGAGCTGCGTGGGTGCGGGTAGACAATGGACGCACGCACTAACAATACCGATTCTTTTTATTATTGTTATTAAAGTGTAGTAATAGTGAGTGGAGTGTAGTTGAAGTTTTGAGGCGGTGCGGGATATGACTCATCTAGTTCTGATAGTTTAATGCTTGAAAGGAACTGACTTTGTTACTGCGCCGTCCCCGGAGAATAAATTGATAACTGCGAAAACGCATCTTTTCACGAAAAATTAAATCCATGTTTTCGTCGATTGCTCCTTAAATACATTTATCATTATCTAGTCAATCATTTTTCACGAAAAATGAAAAACATGTTTTCGTCGATTGCTCCTTAAATACATTTATCATAATCTAATCAATAATTTTTCACCAGGACATAATTTTATGACTGTTTGTCATACTAACAATAGGAATACATTTCTATAATATTATATTAACACTTTATACTCGAGGCCTGTGTTAAATATTAGAATATTATTGTAAAATTTCGTAACATCGTAAATATTACCAAAAAAAATTAGCAGATGTATTACCACGTAGCACATACAGATCCCAAAAATGACATAACACTAAAACTAAGATAATGTAGTAGCTCGTGGCTAAATAATAACAGCCGCCCGGGTCGATCTTTAAGGTTAAGCCGTGCTTGCCGAGGTTGGTCCGTGCATGGGTGACCATAATTACAAACCGAGTTTCCTCCGTGCCTCGGAAAGCACATTAAGCCGTTGGTCCCGGCTATCATTTGTAGATCTTTGACAGTCGTTACGAGTAGTTCGAAGCCAAAAAGTCTGACATGCAGTCTTACCAAGGGGTATCGTATTCCCCGGTTACTGGGTTGTGGAGGTCAGATAGGCAGTCGCTTCATGTAAAATACTGGTACTCAGCTGCATCCGGTTAGACTGGAAGCCGACCCTAAGATAGTTTGGGAAAAGGCTAGGCAGATGATGACTAAAACTAAGATAATGGCGGTTATCATTTTATTCTCCAGGGACAGCGAGAGGTAAGTTGAAAGGGAATTGTATCAGTAAGGTCCATAAGTTTCTGCTTTCATTTTTAAAATTAAGAATTATTATCCATACAAAATTGGATTAGAATACTTGATTAGTGAAAAGTACTACTTTTTTACTGTGGGTAACTAGAGAAAAATTCAGAAATTTAGTGATAATTATTTTAGTAGTCTCTTGTTCATCTAATCTGTATCGACCTATACACATTAGATCCTTACCGTGTATGTCTTCAAATGGGCATTGCGCAGGGTAAAGCCACTACAAAAATACAATCGGGCAAAATGGTAGACTGAAAAGCATTCTTAGTTCGAATGCGGTATTCTAGCCCAGAGAACGAAAACATCTTGAAGAAACTTGCATGTCCTAGAACTAAAAATTTGAAGATATGTGACATCTACCAACCCGCACTGGGTCCGCGTGGTGGATTACAGCCACTTCCTCTCATAGAGAGGAGGCCTGTGTCCCAGCAGTGGGAACATTATAGGCTGGTGGTGATGATGATGATAAAACCAGCCCAAACTAAAGAGTCCCAAGTTTCCCTACAACTAATTTAAACTAAAATTAAACGTTTAACGTGGGCACATAAACTATACCCAAAGAATTTGATGAGACGTATCATTCAATCAAATCAAATCAAAATCATTTATTTCAAGTAAGCCAATTATAGGCACTTTTGAATAGTCGAACAACAATAAAAATGAAGCTACAGTCCAAGTCACAAGACATAATAACTGTGAAAGTACTGTAGTTGCCCATTCCAAAGCGTAGATCTCTATGTAGAAGAATGGGCAAGAAACTCCATTGACACGAAATATCGAGACGTTGTCTTGTTATAAGGATAAAATTATTTGTGGGGATGGAGAAGGAGAGGAAGATCAAAGAAAATACGGATGGATTTTAAGGGAAGTGAAATGAATGAAAAAAGAGTAAATTATAGCATGATAGTTGATAAAGAAATGAAGAATAAAACGCGATTCTCCGTCTCTCCGATGAAAGGAACTTACTATGTATATCTTCAGCTGGCTTACCATGACGTATTATAGCAGTATTATTTTACTCTTATTCCAGTGTGGGAAAGAGACGGAGCTATACAGGATGTCTAGCGCCATCTCTTTCCCACACTGGAAAAGGAGTAAAACAATAATGTTTAAAGACGTCATGGTAACCTTCTGATCAGAATAGGTGTTCAATAAAGCTAAGCCTTTTGATCCTGCACTAGGAATCATAAGATAAATCATGCGTAGGTAAGATTATTATTCGGTGTTTGGGCATTTTAGATTATTGTTTGCAAAAGCGGTTACGATGAAAGCGAAGTACTCTAATAACTCAGTGTAGTTCTGACCTTTATTCTATGTAGTTATCGAAATACAGTTTTCAATAGTACATGGTAGTGACTAATAACTATTGGAGAGTGTTCAGAGTAAATTATCTTCTTCTTCTTGACAGAACTGTGGTGTTTTTTGATATTGTGGTACTTGTTCGTATCCATATTCTGTTATTTTACTTTCCTCAATGTATGTACAAAAGATGACTTTCTCGTTGATTGGTGACAGAGAAAAGTGAAAGAAATGGGGGGAGGCCGTTGCCCAGGAGTGGGAAAGACCATGCTAACCAAAAAAAAATTTACAAAAGATAAAGACTTATCTCGGCTAAGAAAATTCGTGGTTCTCGTTAGGGCGCAGCAGTATATTGTCTTAATATTTAAATGACTACCTAATAAAAACCAAAATGAGTACCAATAATTGCTAGGAAAGTAGTTAGATTTAATCTCCCTAAAATAATAGAAAGTGCCCAAAGGGTTTAGAAGGACAGTCTTATGTAACTTTCATGTTAAAAAGTGCTACGCCAAATTAAATAAAAATAAGTAACTGTTCGTTTTGTTAACGTTAAAATTACGCAGAGGTGTATACTTACACACATTTCACCAGTTATGTTTAAGTCTTATTGCCAGGGCGAGCCTATTGCCATCAACGGGACACAAAAGGTTCACGTTTATTTTTAACATAATCTGTATTTAAATAAATATCCACCCTTTTTTTTGTGAATGGCATCTCGCAGTTCAACTTTTGAGGTTGTTATACACTCCTGCTTATATAGCCAATTTACTAAGCAGTATCCTAAACAACAAGTCACCAACGTACCAACATAAATCACTCAATTACATTCATACGAGAATTATTCATGAGCGCTCTATACTTACAAGTTTCGATTGTTTCGCATCGATTCGCCACAATCGAGAGATGAATCGAATTGGATCGATGCTATGAATCGATTGATTTATTGCGCTCAACATCGATGATTTATTTATTTTAAACTTGACCGGGTGATGGATACGATATCGTTCGTCTTACTAATTTATTCCAAGAGAGAGCGAATTTTTTTGCGAGATTTTTTGTTGAAACATTTCACAGTTTTATTCAAATATCGATAGTTATATTAATATTTGTAGCCTAATTGCGGGGTTTCTCTTTAATCGTAATAAATGATGGTCTGATGCGAAAAATATGTTTTAAATTCTTTCGATTTTTATTTAGGATCGGATGAGCAAATGGTTATTTAAAATCGATTTGTAAATCGATTCATAAAATTAAAAAGGCATCAATTATTGTTGATTATTTGAATTGATTTTTGATTGGGGAAATACATAGACACTTTTGAATCATTAGTTTTAGTGTGAGTTTATGCACTAAAATGTTACCTCCTAACATAGACTTAAAAAAATCCAGACAAAAATTAACATTCCTAGGTGAGATCATACCAAGACAGTTAAATTGTTTCCCTGGGACTTTGTCGAGCTTCATTTTCTTGGCGCTTTTCTGGTGGTCGCCGCTGTTGATCCTGACTTTCAGGAGTTGCAGTGGTTTGAGAATAGTGTGGCGGACTTGCCTCAAAGAAAAATTACATAAGTGGTAGTGGTGGTGGTGTTAATATTTTAACTTGGATTTTTATTTTGCCAATTAGGAGTGTTACCAGGCGGCCTCAATTTTTTTAACCAAAAAATGTCATATGCTCATTAGTGTCCGACCGAATATTTGGTTTCGGTTTCGGTCGTGTTTCGGCAAAAAAACGAGATTCGGTTAAGTTTCGATTTCGGCGGCAAACCTGCCGAAACTACGACCGAAACCGAAACTGCATTCGGTAGTTCTCGCGCTGCGAACGGTCATGTTAGGTGCGTTGAGTCAAGATAAAAGAGATTTATTTTGTTTTGTTTTTTGTTTATTACTTAAATATTAAGTACCTACCTATGTCGAAGATGGCATAGCCATGTGATATAAAAATATGTGTGGGAGATAAAAAAAATAACGACCTACTGATTATAATAACGTTTTCTTCATTTTTACCTCAAAACATGATCCTTGTAGGGAAGTTTCGGTTTCGGTTTCGGTTTCGGCCGAAACTGAGACCGTCGTCGGTCGTAAACACCAGTTTCGGTCGGACACTAATGCTCATTATGATGTCTTTCTTATAAAACGGTCGAAAATTACAAACATAAATATTAACCGTTAATTGTTCGCATGGGGTGTTACTCACCCCAGCGCAACTTTGAAGATTTAGACCTTTTTAAATTCTGCATTTTGCGCGTAGCAGTTCCCATTACCTTCATAAAAACACGTGTCCTTTATGAACAAGTATCGAGCATAATTGTTATTTTGTATGTACTTCATGTTTTATTTGAACTTTAACGTAACTATTTAGGCACGAACAATAATTGTTCATAAATGAAGTAATTATTAAGGGTTAATTTAATTAAAGTAGTCAATAAGCCTCTCAGCTACTGTGAGAAAGTCAGTTCAATATTTATAAAACAAAAAGTATCGATTACAGATATTCGAAATGATATGAATCGAGATATCTGCACGCCCAATGAAATATTAATGATACTGATACTGCGTAACAGATGATGAAGATAGTATTCCATTATCATAATAATATCAAGAGAGAGTACGATTTTTTACCCGAATTATTACCATAAAAATTCATTCGGATGTTATTTTTTAATAAATTATTATGTACACTTGTGTGTAATTAGTATTGCTTGAGATAAGTGATATTTATAATGTGTTGTGTTTGCATAAGACGACATTTTAAAGGATGATGGCCAATTTTGTGTTGTAATCAAAGCTGTCATGACTGTGAACAATAAAAAGATAAGCAGATGTCTTAACGACTATGCTCTCACATTTGTAGCACAAGCGTAAGTATTTTTGTCACACATCTAAAGGGTGTAAAACACTTCTTAACGAAGCCGAAAGGCACTGGTTCTCCCTGTCATTGCGATCATTTTATTGTTTTACACCATACCTGGGAACCTTCAAGTTACGGAGATATTAGGGGCCAAAGTTTTAACTTTTTGACAAGTATTTTTTTTAAATGCAAGTTTTTAATGTAAGATTTTTACTTTAAACACCTCCACGACCCCCGTACTATTCAATCCGTCCATCAGCACAATGTTTTGAGTGCGTTACATTGAGTTCTACCACAAAACATGATTTTACACCCCCCAAAAAAAAGTCGTTTCCCAGCAATAATTTTTGCGTAAAGTTACTTAGTTTCATGTACAGAATGCTTGGTTGACGGCTTCGTGATGAGGTAATTTACACCGTGTATATTAATATATATAATATTATAAAGCGCTACGCTCAGCGCTAATCTCAGGAAATACTGGTCCAATTAAAAAAAAACTAACACTGAAAGTTTTTTTTTAATTGGACCAGTATTTAGATAGCCCATTTATCGAGGAATGCTATAGGCTATAGGCTATATATCATCACGCTAAGACCAATAGGAGCGGAGCAGCAATGAAAAATGTTGGGAAAATGTGGCGCAGACGAAGTTGCGCGTGACAGCTAGTGACTAAATAATTTGAAAACATTCGCAATTCGTAAACACACAAAATTTGCTATACAACTTTTAAAAATACTTAAAATAAGAACTCGACAAGGTTTATTAGCAAGGGGACCAAAACCAGTAACAAGCAATTAAATTCATGATTGTTTCTTCGAGAGCAAACAACATCGCAAAAAACATAATTTCGATGACAGCCACTCATAAAAAACCACGCCATATAAGAAAAAAAAAAGCGAGACGTTACCGCAACTAGGTCAACCAAGGGACCCGAATCCAGCGGCACCAAAAATTACAGATCAGCATAATAATGAGAGTATAAAGTGCCAACTTAACCATGAAGAAAGCTCTTAATTCATACAATCAATGTCGACGCCCGAAAACTTTAATTCCGAAATTTACGACCTGATCCCAGGTCCAATTTCGCAAAATTTATACCCAGTGGGGCAACCCTGTTTTTATAATGCGCACAAATTGTATATTGGGTAAAAATTGGACGGTAGGTGCAAGTTAGTTTTGATTGGGCAATGCTGCGTGATTAGCTTGTAAGTAGATGAATTTATGAGGTACGGTTTCGGTAATGGTCGGTCGTGAGAAAAATGATTATTAACGTTAAAATGTAATATTTTGGCAATGGTTTGAAGAAAAAGTCGGATAATGATGAATAAGCATTTGGATTTAAAGCACTAATCGCGAAAAACTATTCGACAATAGAACAGCAACATAAATTCTCGGATTGTAGTCAGTGGCTGTTGGTGGTGTTGGTAGTGGGTATTGACTACCTCGTGGGTCTAGTTGTTGCAATCGCGACTACTGACAATGAAGTGGTGGGTTCGATTCGCTTGTCAGGCAAATTGATTTTTTTGTGCCAAACTGTTAGCGTCTGCCAAACATCATAGCGAATTCATTTTATTATCTCCCGTGAAATAGGCGATATTCTCTAATTAAGTATAACTATTTATTGATTACTCAACTGGTCAATTGAATGTCAAACTTCAACCTGCTGAGACATTTCAAAATTGACCAGTTGAAGATCAAAAATTTTGAAGCATTATCGAAGATTTTAATAGAATCGAATCATTACAGTCAGCACCTAAACAAGAACATAAGAAAACAAGCCTAAACGAAAAGAGACACATTACCCCATCACCATTCAACCAAGAATTAATCCACATCTGACAAACTCCTGACAGCATTACCTTCCCCATATATCACGACAAGGCTGCATTTTTATCTCTCACCCAAATACAGTTCAAACATAATCTGTCCATTAAGCCTTAACATTCATATACAGCATCACAATCTCCATGAATAATTGATCCACATTAGCTTATTAGCACACGAGTTCCGTAGCTACAGGCAGACAGACGTACAAACAAGAACAATGGCCGACAGAAGACAATGACAGAAAAATAATCGTTTAATCCAATTACAATTACATGGGAGCTGGACAGATTAGTGAGGATACGAAGGTTTCAAAAATTTAATAATTTCTCGATTAAAAAGTTGTACAACTTTTGACTTCTAGTTGATTTTACTGAAGTATTCTTAAATGATAGTGATTGGTTACTCATATGAATTTCTAGGCTAGGTTAGACTCGCCCCCCAATAGGGGATAATCCATTTTTTTTCTTTGTCCGTCGTCGGGTAGTTTATTGAAAAGTATTGGACACGGTTTTTTTTCATTTTTCATGTGGTCATAAAATTACGGAGATATATTGAGTTGAAATGGCGCATGACGTCACATGTAGGTAAGTTTTATACCTACTTGTGACGTAGTAAGCCCCCACTCTCCAACTTTAATGAGTTTTAACTAAGTCATTTTTTGATATTTTGATAAAACAAAAAATACGTGTCTAATATTTTTGTATTACCTGTCTGACGGACAAAATAGAATGTAGTTTTCTTTACCCAGTCCGCTCCCCTATTAGATGGGGCTTAAACATTAATGGCGGCACGGTTGGCGCAGTGGTTGAGCAATCGACTGCTGCGCTGCGTGTCGCGGGTTTGATCCCCGTACGGAACAAATATTTGTATGGCCTACAGATAGTTGTCCCGGGTCTGGCTGTTTGTGTATGTGATTTTAAATGTTTGTAAACGCACTCACGATTCAGGAGAAATTCCTAGAGTGGGGTAACGTTTAAAAAAAAATGCGAATTATGGGTGTATTATTATACCTCTGCCTAGCACTTTCGGAATTACAGGCGTTATGCTATTTATAAATGTCATATGAAAACAGCACTTTCATGATATTTATTAAATAGAAAGAGCTTTTATGCATGTTATACTTATGTGCGAGCATATTTATCCAAATCCCGAGAAATATGGAAGTGAAATTTGCAATACAAACAATTTCTTATCTTACCTAAAATTACTTCTTGCTTAGATGCGTAAACAATAACAGACAACATTTTCTGTCAAGACCCTTTATCTCGGGTATGCGTGAAGGTATCGAGTTGAAATTAAAATCATATACTCAAGTCTACGACCCCTTGAAGTTGTGAAAAAGTTAATTATAGCTGTTTATGCAGCAAAAAATGTATATTTCGACACTCTCAAGGAAATCAAAATTTATAGGGTACCTACTTTCCGTTGACCTAGAACTATGAAATTTGGCATTTAATATCGTCTTATACTACGAGTTCAGGGACAAGTCTAAACACTGAACATTTGTAATTAAATCATGAAAAAATATATTCTATACAAATACAAATTTGTACGAAACCCACGGTGGGCGAGTCCGACTCGCACTTGTCCGGTTTTAGTATAGGCTTTCGAAATCCACACTAAGCTAGCAGTAAAGTCCGAACAACCGATATACGCATTGCGTTTGGGTGGTCCATATTACCGTCTTATCATCGGGACAATGTGTGCCGCTAAGTAGATCGGCCGACGATGAACGGATAAAACAATGGCTTCTACATGTGTACCATCCGTCATGGTGAATGACAAACTTTAAATAGAGTAGATTAAAATAAGGTGGATGGTTTGGTTCTCTTTATGGTACTTTCCTGTTAACACACTTTTTATTAGCTTCACCTGTATCATGTATGTTTGTTTGTAACCGACTCCTTTGGGCGCAATTTTGACCCACTTTAAACGGCCAGATTTCGTTCAAACTTTGTAGATTTATCGAGGACCGATGACAATACATTAATTTGATAAAATTATTCCATTTTTAAATTTGCAAAATAAGATTTTTGTTATTTTATATAATTTTAATAAATAGTCGATAAGGCAGGAATTGATGTTAATTTTAAATTTCAAACATTATCTTTAACCGACTTATCAAAAAAAAATCACTCTTATTTTTTTCAAGATTACTGTTAATGTGAGTTGCAACATCAGCTGCTCTTTGGCAGTTCGTTACTGAATAGCTTCTGTCATTTGCTACTGCTTAAGAAAGGTAAATCCTAAACGTCGTCACATCGAACGGTTTTTGTCACATCCAGTAGATTCCTGCTTTATATGTGTCGTAACTTTGAACTGTCTTTAATTATCTCATTCAATAACAAATAATTATATTGAGAAACATAGAACAACACTTCATTTCATTTCATTTATTTAAAAAGTATTACAAAAGTTTACATTTGACCGCAGTTGTATTATTTCTCATACAATGGTATGAATAGTACTTATAAATCAACTATAACTAAAACATATTCAAAAGTCGCAAGTAATGATAGTTATGTTTGGTAGCGACCTGCCCGATCTAGGTTTATTTAAACCTGTGTTTCAGGCAAATAGGCCTTAATAAGGATAAGGACTAAATAATGATGATAAGATCGTCACCCCTCGTGCATTAAAATTTTCTCTAAATATACTTCGCATTGAAGCATCACGCTGTGTTATAACGCGCTACTAAAACACTAGAGTTATTGGTCTAATTAAATTATTTTAAAATACTTTTTTACAACATCATGCCTGTAATTTTCGAAGGCTGGTGCAGTACCCATCCATACCCTTTCGTTTTTTTTTTTTTTTTTTAAACGTTGCCCTACACTAGGAAATGCTCCTGTATCGTGGGTGCACATACACAAACAGCCAGACCCGGAACAACTATCTGTAAGGGATATCGGGGATCGAACCCGCAACACGCATTGCAGCAGTTGATTGCACAACTACTGCGCCAACCGTTCCGTCAAACCTACTATACCCACTTTTTGCTCATTTATGCTTAATTCCATGTAATATAGACGTATAGCCATCAACTGAAATAATTTCTCCATTGTTTTAATAGGTAATGAACCATTACTTATTTACCAATGCCGACAATGACGTCATTAACAATCAGGCGCCTACCTATTGACACAGTAGTCAGTAGTACAGGGTATCGACCGAATAATTTTGCAAGTATTTTTTCTCTATAAGTGAAATTCCGGAATAGTAAATTGAATTACATTGAAGGCCATGTATATTCAGGAATAGACGTTGACAGTTTCCATCACGAATTGATTTACTTAGTGTAAACGTGCTGATTTTGTTAAGTTGTCAGCAAAAATCCGGTGAGCTTTTCAAACGTTTTTGTGGTGTTGCGATCCAAGTAATAAAATGCTGTTTCACTTTAATTAAATAAGTTTATTCGTGGGAAGGCGAGGTTAGGCGATGTCTACTTTCTGGTGGCAAATTGATGACAACCTTTTTGACAGTAGCCAACATGACACATGACACACTACAATGTTCGCCACAGATAGCCCAGATAAACTGTATGTTCCGTAATAGTAGAGTGTTTCCTTGGGCAATCGGGGATCTGACTCCGGGTATTTTAGTTGCAAAGAGAGAAGTTTGGTTTCAGTTTTGTCCTTGAATTCTTATCATTGACAAAACGTGCTTGTTTGCATTAAAAGCGTTTACGCCTTGCGACATTTTACACAAACTTTATTTTCCAAAATGACTTAACCTTTTTTAATGAAACTTCATACGTTTAAGCAGGATATACAAGGTGTTGTTTTGCAACCTCGTCAAAATTCAAGAGGTTGACCCAGAAGACAAATAATCAATTAAAATTACTATACCTAGTTAAAAATTCATAAACGCTGATTTTTTTGGTTGTTTTTATTTTACCAGCATTACAGAATAACCCCCTTAACATGGTTAAGGGAATAAGAATTTATCGAAAAAACGTTTGAGATTGTTTGTATGTGTGGAACCGCGGTTATAGGGCGAGAATCGGACGGGCTGCGTTTAAAACACGGATGATACACAGTTACCGATTTTCGTAAATAAGAAAAAAAATAGAAATTACTTACCCATTTTATTATTAATTCGGGACAAGAATCATTAGCATAGTAACCTCCTTGAATTTGACATGGTTGTAAAACAACACCTTGTATAGGTCTAAAAAGTTACTAAATAAAAAAAAATTTTAGAAAAATAGTATAACAGCTAAATTAGACCGATTATAAATTATCTATAGAAACAGAAATTTCCAATTATCTTTTTTTTTAAAGACATTTTTAAAGTCTATGTATCCTGCTCATTCGTCTTAAGTTTCATTAAAATCAGTTCAGTCATTTCGGAAAAAGAGGACCTGAAAGTTTGTATTAAATGTCGTAAGGTGTTAACGCTCTTAAAATAAACTTTGATTTGCATGAAAAAACTGTGTTGCCAATTTTGGCCACGAGACGATGCTAGTTCAGTTTCAGTGCACATTTCAGTTTATGGTAATGCGATCGAATAAATATAAAACTTGCACCAAGCCCTTCGATGTAAAAACCAATATAATATACAAGGTGTTGTTTTGCAACCTCGTCAAATTTCAGGAGGTGGTCACGAAAGACATAAATAAGCAATTAAAATTACGGTACCTAGTTAATTATTAATAAACGCTGTTTTTTTTGGTTGTTTAAGTTTGTCAGTATTTCAGAATAATCCCTTTAACGTGATTAAGGGACTAAGAAATTATCAAATAAACGTTTGAGATTGTTTGTATGTGTGTAAGCAAGGTTATAAGGCAAGAAACAGACGGGCCGCGTTTAAAACAAGGGTGGTTCACACTTACCGATTTCCGTAAAAAAGAAAAAAAAGAAGAACCACCTACCCATTTTATTATTGATTCGGGACGAGAATCACTAGCATAGTTACCTCCTGGAATTTGACGAGGATGCAAAACAACACCTTGTATAATTTGTAGTATCACAAGTTTGATAACTTAACTTACTTATGTATTTCAAAATGAGACTGAATTCAATAGGTAGAACAATTCAATAGCTAGAAACATTTTTGTTAATCCTCAAAGGTGATGGTTTTTTTTCATATTCTTATTTGTTCTCAAAAGTCCTATTACGTAACTTTTTGTATATTTAGCCGTGTTTTAAACCCATTGAATTGGAACTGTGAATACAGGTATTTCAACCTCAAATAAAAAGATTACCGCAGCACAATATCCCAAAAAAACACAAATCTTAAGGATCAACCCGTGATTTTCCTCATGATTAAAATCATTTAACTAATAATAAAGTTTACAGACTCATTACGTGCACATCTAATACATCAATTGTGAGATTGATTAGTTTTTTATGGCACTAAGTAGGTACTGCAGCTGGGCAAAAAATTGGTGAATTATGGAGGACAAAAAATCGTTCGAGTTCGTCACAAAATGATTGTGTGGTTATTTATGGGTATTTTTAAGATCTGTTTTTGAAGGTTTTATTTCAGGTATCAAGGAGCTCGTGGCTAAATAATAACAGCCGCACGGGTCGATCTTTAAGGCTAAGCCGCGCTTGCTGAGGTTGGTCCGTGGATGGGTGACCATAATTCTAAGACTCAGAATAACCGCTGGTCTCGGCTGTTGTTTGTAGATCTTTGACAGTCGTTACGTGTTGTCAGAAGCCAAAAGTCTGACATCCAGTCTTACCAAGATGTATCGTATTACCCAGTTACTGAGTTGTAAAGGTCAGATCATGTCAGTCAGTCGCTTCATGTAAAGTACTGGTACTCAGCTGCATCCGGTTAGACTGGAAGTCGACCCCAAGATAGTTTGGCAAAAGGCTAGGCAGATGATGATGATTAAAAATAACAATACGATAGCCATAGTAGTAAGTAGGACTACTGACTACTCGTAACGACTGTCAAAGATCTACAAATGACAGCCGGGACCAGCGTCTTAACGTGCTTTCCGAGGCACAGAGGAAACTCGGTATGTAATTCTGGGAACCCATCCACGGACCAACCTCGGCAAGTACGGCTTAACCTTAAAGATCGACCCGGGTGGCTGTTATTATTTAGCCACGAGCTCCTCCATTGTTATTTTTAATTATTATTACTAAAGCCTTAAAATTATCCAAATCGTGACTTGAAATTAACACTTAGATGATTCAACTAGTTGCCCCATTAACGGTTTGATGACACATTTTTAATCTTCAGTTAATAGCTCTTAAATGGACTTTCAAAGTTCGTCCAGCCAGTTTTCTAGATTGATTTAGTTTATATAGATTTTCTACGACTTTAATGTCAATTTATTAATTTTCAGGTGTGGTGACACTGTAGGCGACGTTTACGACATCATCGTGTGGGGTTAAAATTGGTAGGAGATGTCAGCAAATCGGAAGGGGCCCGAAAGGGCCGATGCCTGCCAGGGCTACGGGACTGTTCGAAAGAGATACCGTGGTCCTGGAACACAAAGGGCAAAAAAGGAACATGGATGGGTTTTTAGTCAGTACTAGTCTGACACTCCATTCCGCTCAGCCCAGAGCGGGATTGCGGATTGGAAATCATCAAATAACCGCTTTATTTGATGATTTCCAATGCCTAAAAAAAAAAGGTTTACATTGGTGATTTTATTGGTCTACTCTATCCTTTCATAGACTCGTAGTTGTTACACAGAAATGATCTGTGTTGTCAGTTTTAAAAGTTGCATTGGGGCCTATAATATTGACAAGTATCCCAAACTTACACAACGTTTTTGATGTTCCCAATTTCAGTCATGGCGGCCAATCTTTAGGAGGTTACGCAGGAAATGGGTGCACACCTTCAGATGAACTCTTTATTCTCTTACTCTTACAATTTTATGGGATGACCAGACATCCAACATCCAACATAAGACCAATTCTTAGTAGCAGGAGTTTGGATTCCCATTCAAGTGATGGCAATAGGATCACTTCGTATTACATGAAATTTTAACAAAACAAAATGTGGGTGCCTAAACAGGCGTGATGTTATTCTGTTCCAATTTTGGGTTCCAAAGTTGATCTTCGTATTCTCTTCCATAGAGACAGTGTTACTGATTCTGTAAATGGCTCCCCGCTCTTACTGTAACCTTTCCCTGACGTGGGCGATCACAACCCAGCCACACTAAACCAGACTTTATCTAAACTGCACTATTTAGAACATTTTATGTGCGCATGACCCTCTGAGTAGATGTCACCTTTCAAAATATACAAGCCATATTGAACATTACCGGTCTAGTTTTAGAGCTCATTTGCATTGAAATTGCTCTTATTATCAATTTAATACGTAATTATAGAATTTATTGGACTGAGTAAATGTGTGAGGTAAAGTTAGGAAATTTATTTTTAGTGTGATATTGGAAGTGCCATAATTATTTTTAATTTTGATATTTTTGATTGCGGTTTTAATTGTGAATTGTGGTTATTATAAGATGTTTAACAAGTTAAGACATAAATGATTTGATTAAAATTTTAAACACGTGTAGCAAAATTTTTAATTAAAAACGCTATTTTAATACATAGATAACATTTAAATAACTTCTTGAAAAAATAATCAAAAAATGGATCCCGGTTGCGGAATGCCAAACTGTGTACCAAAGACATCCATTGTCTGTGCTGGACCGCTTGGTGCTCGTTACACGAAAGAGCAAAATGTATTTCAACACAGACATTTTGCTCGTTATTTCCAAAGCAAACTACGCAAACTACTCGTAAATAAAGTGCAGAGCAAAGGATTTGGCAAAGTAGTGAAACACATTAGGGAGAACTTAGGATGCAATAGCGAGCGGAGCGACCTCGGGAAATTGGGCACCCAGACTCGGATAGGTTAGGTTCGAAGGGGATGGCGGGGTCTAGAACTAAGACCTCGCTATCCCCCACGTGTTAGATCACTTTCAACTCTGCAGATAGAAATAGTATTTTTGGTTATAATTTCACTTTTCTTATTTGTATAAAATGTTTTTTTTTAAGTTATATTTACATAAGCCCTTGATTACTTTGCCATGACTATGTCGATCGCATCACAGAGGAGTAAGAGCATGTGGCTGTCTGTACTCGAATGTATTTTGCTCCAATATTCTAGCAAAATGTAATTCAACGCAGACATTGTGTGTGCTGGCATGTACTATGCTCTTCATTCATTCAAGCAAACTACCTGCGAGCACAGAGCAACCCGTGTCTGTGGTAAGTTACAGTTTGGCAATTCGCGTCCCGGTTATGTTTAATGATACCTACATGGAACATAACTGGTGGAATTTGTTTCTTCTATAAGCTTCTGCCTGTTCCTTAGGGGAAATAGTTTAAATACATAAACTGTAACACTATCTTATTCATCACGAGTCTCATGATGATCTGACCTCCACAACCCAGTTAGGACTAGATAATACGATACCCCTTGGTAAGACTGTCAAAGATCTACAAATGACAGCTGAGACCAACGGCTTTACGTGCTTTCCGTGGCACGGAGGAATTTCGGAATGAAATGGGTCATCCACAGATCAACCTAGGCAAATGCATGAAAATTCATTCAATCGGCTGTTATTATTTACCCACGAGCACTACAAACACTACCCTACTCATTTACTTTTAATAATGAGTACGTTGCTTTGATATGCGAACTATCCTAAAAAAATATCATTCTAAACCTAACATTATTTAAGCAAATCATCAATAGTCATTCCATCAAATAAAGATATCATCAACACAAAGTAATGCTAAGTAACCTGCTCACCCGACGAAAGTAAAAGGCGTGAATATTTGAACTTTAGCACCGAGCAAGCATCGAGCATTAATGAGCACTTTTCACTACCAACTCTAAATATATTAATCATTCGAATGATCGGCGTTAACGTTTGCTTTATGGCTTATTTTTTCTTTTAATTGATGTAGGGTTGGCAATCCGCGAACGAATTTATTTTGGAACATTTTTTAATAAAAAATCAAGAGTTTTTAACTTTTAATGCAGCGTTTCTGAAACAACCAATCGTTTTATGGAGGAAGCGTCAGGGCCATTTGTATCCTACGTTTTTTGCAATTCGCAGGTTTTTCAACAAACAGCCCGACACACGTACCGGAAAATTGCAAAAAAAAAAAGAATAAATAAACGGCTATTGAGGTATGGTCCTAAAAATGTAAAAAATAATTATAGGAGAAACCACATTTCATTGTGAAAGAATGTTAGAGAAGAATGTTGTACATAGGTAATATTAATCTTATACGAGTTCTTTTTTGATAATGTAGTAAACATTGCCTATCGAGTGGACTACTGCTTTATCAATAGGGGATCGGACTGGGTAAAGAAAACGACATTCTATTTTGTCCGTCAGACAGGTAATACAAAAATATTAGACACGTATTTTTTGTTTTGTCAAAATATCAAAAAATTACTTAGTTAGAACTCATTAAAGTTGGAGAGTGGGGGCTTACTACGTCACAAGTGGGTATAAAACTTACCAACATATGACGTCATGCGCCATTTCAACTCAATATATCTCCGTAATTTTATGACCACGTGAAAAAAGAAAAAATACGTGTCCAATACTTTTCGATAAACTACCCGACGGACAAAGAAAAAAAAATAGGATTATCTCCTATTGTACTACTTTATTTAATTGTATGAATGAGGAGAGTTTTATTTCGCACACTACTGAAGTAGATTTGATTCTATATTTTATTTTAAAAAACATTTTGCCAGTTAGACAGCCCTAGTTCGACCTGATACGGACGTATTATTTGTAAAGCGCTATCATCTTGCACGTAATGAAAGTATATTCAAGAATCATCCATTTAATTAGCTATCCATTTTTAGAATCGATATGATATGAGAGATGTAGTCACTAGCTCATATACTCTCCAGCATTTCGGGGTCATTCACACCGTGTGAACTATTGAATACGAAAGATCATTCTTGAACACTGATTCGAAAATTGATCTCGCCCGAAAATTGACACCAATCAAAAAACTACAATTGACAGTAAAGTACAGTTAGTCAAAAAGTGTTGAACAATAAATAATTCACAATAAACTTTCACAAAGTTAAAACAATCGCCCTACGGTGACAAATTGATTCAAATCCGACATGGGCAATCATCGTAAAAGTGTGAGCAATTATACTTTAACCCTTTATAGCCAAGATCACGCCTTGCATCAGTGTGACACTTGTATGTCATAATGACAGGTGTCATTAACTTTTCAATATGATAGTAAAATTTGTATCGACTTTTAGAAAGATATTCGCAATTTCACACTTGCATAGGTGTTAATGTTTGGATGAAATCATTGTAAGACGCAACGGTAATAAAATATTATCTTGCTTATTTAAGGGTGTGCCTAGGTATGGCTTAAGCTCTCTCCAAACTGTTGTGTAAGTCAAAAAGTCTTTTCAAATCGAAACTACTTACTTTGCTTAGCTATTTTATTGGGGAAATGGCGTTAGATATTTGCGATACTAGTAACGTTAGATTCACAACTTTACGCCAATCAAAGATTTCTATGAGGAATGAAAAGTCAGGTTTTCTTCGTAATTATACCTTAATGATGTCCTAATCATACTTTGTAGTTGACAGTGAAGTATTGATAGAAATATTAAAACTATAGGGTTGAAAGTCGTATGTGTATGGTCAGATGTATAAACGTGGTTGAAGCCACAGCTGTAGTTATATCCACGGAAAAAGTTGTGAGTTTATATTATGTATGATTTATCTACTGTCTGGTTGCCTTATTTATGTAAAACGATTATTAACGTACGAATATATTTTGGGTCAGCCTAAAAATTGCTTTACTTAACAAATATTACCTAAAAGACAGTTGTTAAACTGCTTGCATACAATTAGCAATCAATAAACAACATTTTCGGTTGCCAAAAACACAAATAGGTACTACAGCAGAGCTATCAGTCACGCTTCTAGCTGTAAAGGATAATGTGCGTAATCGCAGGTAAACGTCTTCACGCTAATATTAGCGTGTGGGTATATAATAATTGTTAATAGCCAGTTATCACGCTAAATGCGTGTCACTTCACTAAACGGTAGTTCTTGGTACGATTTGTGCTACCTATTGCTCGGGGCAATAAACTCGTTGGATGTTTTTTTAACACTTTTGTGGATGATCTGATGAATACATTTTCTTGCAACTTTACTGAACGAATGTTTTGATAAATCTACATAAATGTGCACCAAAACATGAGCCTGTGGTACTCGTAACGTAACCTAATATTCGATAGGAGAGCAGGCTTTCAGATCTAGAAGGCAAACATTTACATCTTCCCAAAGGCACTGAATGCGATCTCAACTGCTTTTCTAAGCAGTCAGTGTGCTGCTGTATGTTGATCACGTTCAGTTTCATATTTGATATACATTTAACGGTTTTGCTGCAGTCTCAAATATCAGTCATAGTCCCAACAACTAGTGGTGTTTTTGTTGAATATTGTAGTATGGCAACACTTATATTTATGAAGTATGTTTATTTAAAAAGTGTCAACTCTCTCTCTCTCTCTCTCTCTTGTAAAACAAAAAGCGTAATGGCTATCTTTTTTAATTTACTAAATAAATCTCTGCAATTATAACTATGTTTGAATTTCATTGAAGCCAATCCAAGAACAAATGGTGTCGTAGTCAAAATCTTCAGCAAAATACAGGAAATTGCAACATTTTCAATTGCTAAAAATTCTCGTCTTCGGCTATTTAGGCTCTTGTCGCAAGAGTATGTTTTCATGAGCTATGATTTGGACTTACGCCCATTTAGACCAAAATCCTTTACTTCCCGTCTACAAAACAAGGAAACAGCCTTCACTGAGCACAAAAATTAACTCTAAAACAAAAATGAACGTAATTTAAAGTCTACATTAGTAGCACAGAGCATCAGTAATGGCGGCGTAATGATTGACGGTGTATTATGTCAAATTATTTATTTTATATAGTACTTATCGGGAAAAGTCAAGGTGAGGCGCTGTGCTGTGCTCGCAGAGTTCACGCCGTAATGATACCGTGCTCTGGGATTAGCTAAGTGCTTGTTGCTAAGGATTTGATATGGTACTTTAGAGTTTTAAGGTGGAAGTGCCAAGGTATCCAGCGAAATTCAATTTTCTACTGGCATTCAGGTGCCAAGTAATTAACTTTTCGAAGTTAGTTAAAGACACGCCCAAGAAGCAATAACAATATAATATGTGACGTCTTTTTATAAGCTGAGTTATAGCCAAAAATCCGAGATTAAAATTGTTCTAAAATCTAAGTTTAAATACCTTATCTACTTCGCACACTAACTGCAATGGCAACCACTGAAATTATAATACTGCTATAAAAAACACGATCTCCGGTAAAGCAACCAAGTACTCGTCCTTAATCTTAATGCTTCGACATTAGCGTTGTCGTACACTGTTGTGACCATCGTTTGTCACGATAGCAAGACTGGACTAGATCAGAATGTAAGTGCCATGTCACCAAAACAATTCTAGCTTTATTTTTTGCCTCAATCTTTTAAAATTGTCAACTGCCACAGGCAATATAAAGAAAATCAGAGTTTACTTTGTGGTTAATTTAGAAAATCCTAACAAAAAAAAAATTTGTTCTTTCATTGCCATCATCTGCCTAGTCTTTTCCCAAACTATCTTGGGGTCGGCTCCCAGTCTAACCGGATGCAGCTGAGTACCAGTATTGTACATTAATCAACTAACTTATCTGACCTCCACAACCCAGTAACTGGGTAATACGATACCCCTTGGTAAGACTGGATGTCAGACTTTTGGCTTCTGACTACTCGTAACGACTGTCAAAGATCTACAAAATGACAGCCGGAACCAACGGCTTAACGTGCTTTCCGAGGAACGGAGGAAACTCGGTATGTAATTACGGTCACCCATCCACAGACCAACCTCGGCAAGCATGGCACCTTAAAGATAGACCCGTGCGGCTGTTATTATTTGGCCACGAGCTCACTTTCATTGCCATTAGGTCAATTTTATTAGATGTGTTTTGACTAGTTATCAAGCAAAGCTTGTGATTAAAAAGTGATGGTTATGAATGTAGATGGATGGAGATAGCGAGGAAGGTCTAAAAAAAGATGGATAGATGATTTGAAGAATGATATGAAAGAGAAAAGAGTTAATGATGCCGTGAAGTCTATCAGGGGAGAATGAAAGAAGATGAATAGGACAAGGACAGGAAGACAATGACCAACAAAGCTTCTTATGTTAACCTAGTAATATACATGTGAAGAAAACTACAATTTCCTTTAATTTAAAATTTCCCGCGCAACAAATGTCATCGCGTGACAAATGAATTTATGTTATCTATGGTAAAGATATCATAGACATTATGTCTTTGATATAAATCTTGAAGCGTCTTATGGTTGTAAGAAAACAATTTATAAAATAGAAAATACTATTGTAAATTAAAGTACATAGAACTTAAAGTACAAAGAAATTTAGGAAAAGACATTGTGATTGATAACATTAAACGTCGTTTCTTTTATAACAAGTGTTTATTTCATCATCATCATTCTCTTGCCCTTATCCCAATTTATTTGGGGTCGGCGCAGCATGTCTTCTTCTTCCATACTTCTCTATTGCTTGTCACCTCATGAGAAACCTCCTATCTTGCCATATCATCCTTCACACAGTCCATCCATCGTTTCTTTGGTCTTCCTCTACTCTTATAGCCATCCACATTCATACTCAAAACTTTCCTCACGACGTTTTCCTCATTCCTCCGCATCACATGCCCATACCACGACAACCGATTACCACACATCTTTTCAGTCACCGGCGCCACTTTCAGACTGCCCCTTATATAATCACTTATTTCATGTGAATGTAAAACTTTTATTACAGAGAAAGTCAATTGTGTTTGATTGACTGTGTCGTCCAAATCACAGAAAAATTGGAAAATACCTTATATAGATTTTTTTGATTTAAGGAGGTAATAACGCTTGTAATCTCGATCTAATTATTTCCATAATGTTCCAAATTATTTAATAAGTTAGTTACATTAACAAACAAAAAACCTCAACCACTCCGACATTTACCGTCAATTACCCATCACAAAGAAGACCTGTAAAAAAACTAAACTTATTAATTAATTACAAAATTACTAGACCAGAATTTGTTTTTACTTCAATTATTTTAGGAACGATCCTCTTTGCACCAGACGTGTGGTGCCTGTGACCTTTGATGGATACTTGCTACCTATCATGAGCTCAGGCGTCAATCACTTTTGCGGGTAGATCAACAATTTTAACACCATTGCGTTATTATTTTACGATCTTGCGACGTTATTTGGCCATGATCTGTTGTAATGATGTCGGGTAATCATGAAGGAGGTTGGCGAAGAAGGTTTATTGTGACGTCTGTAAAAATGGGTTGGAATCGAGGTTTGAACTATTTGTCCAGAGGAAAACGAGTGGTGCTAGAGAAAATAAGTAGTAAAACACCTACATTCATAATGCTTATTTCTGGATTCCAGTTTGTAACTGTAGTTTCGGTGCTAGAAAATGATCGTTCTTGAAAAGAAAAAAAAAACCAAAAGAAATACCTAAACTCCTGGTTATACAGGTATTTATAGGCAAGACAAGCCTTATAAAGTGTCGGATGTCAGCCTTAGAAAATAAATAATAGTTTAAAAAAACAAAAAACACGGTTTTTATAGAAAACCGAACGAAACAATATAAAACAAATTTGAATAAATTTAAATTAAGAAAAAAAGCGTGGGGTGAATGGTGTCAATAGTTAAACAGGGTGTTTGGTGCATCGTTTGCCAAATCGAATAGGCCGAAAGGAGAGGTCATTTGCTATCTCTTCACGCCCTATAACTTATTCCTTGCCACACCGGTTTTTTTATAACAACTTTTTAATTTAAATTTTGAAAATTTCCAAAATTCAGCATTTTAATTTACAGTAAGATTTTTTTTTCGAAATTACAGTAAGAACAGTAGTTTTAGCATATATAACATGCCTCAAGTAAGTAGATAGATACTGTTTAGTCACTAGTGCGTAATGTCCTATCTCTTTCTTAAACAGGGTAACCACTTTTTAGGAATTTGAAACTAAAAAGCCGAATAAATTGTCTACGCCTTGGAAATTGAGACTAGGGAGGATTTAGTCCAACACATTGATGTGGCTTTCGTGACTATCAAAGCAGAAATACGTTAACGCACAACTACAGTCGAGATAAGACGAAGATGCCGCGCGTGCATTCGCAACAGTGGCGGACAACTCAAACATGATTTGTGATTTCTTAATGTTTTTTTTTAGTTTCAAATTCTTAAAAAGTTGGTACCCTGTTTAAGAAAGAGATATGACACTACGCACTAGTGACAAAACAGTATCTATCTACTTACTTGAGGCATGTTATTTATGCTAAAACTACTGTTCTTACTGTAATTTCGAATATCAGCCTAGTGTCTCGATTACACATTTAGTTAAAAATGAAAAGGTATTAAACGTTTTTTTGGGCATATTGCATACCGTTGGAAAGGGGATAGACTAGAAAACTTTTTAAAAGTATTCGAAGATCCCGATCGCTTTTAGCTTTTTTTTTATAGCCATTTAAAGTTGAGTTTTAAGTTTATTTTTCTTTTACAAAAACTTTACGAGCTATTAAAAAAGAAAGTAATTGTTACTAGCAAGTAATTTTTTAATTTGATACAATCATACAACAGTACACATCAAAACTAAATCGAACCTAAAATGACCTAAAATGCTGAATTTTGGAAATTTTCAAAATTTAAATTAAAAAGTTGATATAAAAAAACCGGTGTGGCAAGGAATGAGTTATAGGGCGTGAAGAGATAGCAAATGGCCTCTCCTTTCGGCCTATTCGATTTGGCAAACGATGCACCAAATACCCTGTATAGTACATTACACACCTCAGAAAAGTAAAAATTGCACTCCACGCTTTTTTTCTTAATTTAAATTTATTCAAATTTTTTTCTATGTTTTAGTTCGGTTTTCTATAAAAAGCGGGTTTTTTAGTTTTTTAAACTATTATTTATTTTCAACTTTTTAGTTAGGTTTATTTAAAATAGCTTATTTTTTTTATATACTGTTATTTGTCCTAATCTACTATTAATTCCGTGATAAAAGAAACTGTAATTATTTTCCAAATTATTCATGTGAACAGCTGTATTAATAGTAAAATCTCTATTTAAAAGCGTGTTTTTAAATTAAAAGATCTCTTTGGTATTCGAAAATTTCCTTTTATTTGATAAATTGGTTAAAGATAATGGTTGAAATTTAAAATTGACATCAATTCTGCCTTATCGACTATAGATGAAAATTATATGAATTAACAAAAACTTATTTTGAAAATTGAAAAAACGAATAATTTTAGCAAATTAATCTATTGTCATCGGTCCTCGATAAATCTACAAAGTTTGAACGAAATCTGGGCGTTTAAAGTGGGTCAAAGTTGTGTCCAAAGGAGTCGGTTACAAACAAACATACATATAGCTGAAGCTAATAAAAAGCCTGTAAAAAAATCGGTTGGCAAGCGACGGAGTAATGCGCGAACAAACATAAAAAAAAAATGAAAAAAAAAAACAAACATCCGAATTGAGAACCTCCTCCTTTTTTAGAAGTCGGTTAAAAAAGATTTTGATGAATCAAGACTCTCCTCCTATTTTGATGACGGTTAATAAGGATCAGTCTTTTTTAACAAAAGTTGTGATTCTTCTGTATTTTTTATTCAGTGGCATAATGGTATACTTAAAGCCAGCCTTGTATGTTTATTAACAATAATGTAGCGATTTAAAACACAGGATAATGAAGATTGTGTTATTTCTTTAATGAATTTAGCGTGTTTCTGCTAATGTTGAGGTATGGATAATTGTGCGGTACTGAGGTTGTTCCAAATGACCTTTCAGGGCAGACTTTATTGATGAATTTGAGTATGAAGGTTGAATCTGCCTTTAAATTACATAAATTTTTAGTAAATTATTACAATAACTCTTTACTTTTTTGTACAAAGAAACATCATTCATTACAAATCAGCCATTAAAAACAAGTAAGTTCGCCCCTTCAATTTAAATCCCCTAACCCTTTGCAATTTATGTTTTGAAGCTTTATAATTTCTGATACCTTATAACTGCGACTGGCTATAGGTAACAAAACGATGCTGCTTATTTTCATGATATTCCAGCAATCCACTGGGTTTAGGATCGCCGAACTGGACGTTGCCAATCTCGGATTCAACAGTAACAGTCGGGTTTAATGTTCAACAGTAGACGTTTATTCATCAATGTCTATTTTTTTATTAATATTTTAAAAAATGAAAAAAATATATATATATATTAAATAGTACCCCACCGGCATCGGGAACAGGGTCCGGGCTACCGGTGGTCAGGACTCTTGAGAGAGGAACTTCCTAACAATACGCGCCGTGTCCAAAGTACTGCTTTCTGAATCAAGCTCTTGATCCAACTGCCTAGTGAGAGCCTCCTCAGATGTTGGTCGAGGCTGCTGTTACCTATTGCCAGCCAATAAGTTACCTTACCATAAAGATAAATTAACAACTGAAATATTATGCAAATCAGCAACCAGCCTCCAACTTCCTAGCGCCAAGCGAACCACAACAAATTACATGACCCTACTGACCCCAATTTCGTATATAATGCAAGTCACAAGTTTTTGTCGAGTCGCAATATCCGTTTGCGACGCCACAAGGTTCGTCCGACCTTGCGATCGAATCCTCGTGTCACTAATGCATTAATTTTGTCGCACGCGAAACTAATGTGCGAATGTCGTTTGTCGTGTCGCTGAAATTGATACGTAATTTGGACAATTTTCAGTTGCCAAAGTGTTTTATGATTTTGTTGGGTTAATTTTGTGTATTTTTGTTTATGACGTGATGTTTCTATTTCAGATTGCGTTTAGCAAAAAACTAAGTGATGAAATATTTGAAATACTGATCCAATGTTACTTTAGGTTTGTGCTATTTTTTTAACCCTGGTGTACTTACCTAGAATCGGGGTGAAGACTGGGTAAAGAAAACGACTTTCTTATTTGTCCGTCAGACAGGTACCTAATACAAAAATATTAGACACGTATTTTTTGTTATATAAAAATATCAAAAGAATACTTAGTTAAAACTCATTAAAGTTGGAGAGTGGGGGCTCACTACGTCACAAGTAGGTATAAAAATTGACCAAACCTACATGTGACGTCATGCACCATTTCAACTCAATATATCTCCGTAATTTTACGACCACGAGAAAATAGAAAAAATACGTGTCCAATACTTTTCAATAATCTACCCGACAACCAAAGAAAAAAAAATTGATCATCCCTATTGCTGATTTAGAAACTCTCTATCTTAAACTTGATTTATTTTTAATCATTCAAAAACGCCTAAACGACTATATTTTTGCAAGATTTGCCTAACTTGTTTGAAATCATTATTATTTAGGATTAGTCCGTTGACAATAATTTTCCAAATTGCATATCTATACATATAAATGCAAAACTAACTCTGTCTGTTTTAACTCTGTCTTTCTATTTCCACGCCCTTCGATTTTCAAATGATTTGGCATACAGGTTAGAACAAAGGATTCTTTTTATCCTAGAAGTACGACCCCATATGATAGTTATCAAACTAAACGCGGGCAACGCTCTGATCAAAAGCTATTTTTAAAACAAATCTTATAGATACCATCTAAGATAATGTATCCTCCATTACAACTCTACCTCCATCCTAACATAATAAGTACCTAAATGAAACCAATGCGCACAACATAATGCTGCACACAATATATGCACGTGATTGTATAATGATTGATGCATCTGATTTCATTTGCCCACGTGAACCCAGAGGTCAGGGGACCGTGAGAGGCGACTGGTGTACAACCAACAATGTACGGCCTTCAGACCATCGCTAGTGTAACTTGAGCTCCGAGAATTGTTTTGTCCTAATTAAATGTTAATTAGTTTGAGTGTGTGGATGGTTTTTCGTGGGTAGATGGTCTGAAGTAATTGTCTAGTACCTATGTTTATCTAAATTCTTATGTGCTCTTGAAACTTACGTTGGTAAAAATGTTTGAGATCAAACTGCATAAATGTATGTATGACCACCTAATTCTGATCGACATTTATGCCTGCAGAAGTTCATGTACATTTTACATACCAACTTAACCGAGATTCCGTGTTAGCATAGCTATCCTTTCATCTTCATCGTTTCAAAATATCGACCAAATCAACAAGGTCCCATTTTTTTGACAGCAGATATGAACTATTCAAAATTTTTGTTATGCTTCTCAGAGTGACTTATGTTGTGCGTTCTTGTTACAGTCACCAAAAATACTGCCACATGAGTGCCTGACATCATTTACAAAGTCGAACGTTCTCCAAACCTCGAAGTGCCGACAGTTCCGTACTGAATAGTTTCACATACTTATAAACCTTCCAATAGCCTCTTGATCGAACCTTTACTCCCATTTCCCTCACACACAATCCCGGTACATCCGTCGAAACTAGGGCACAACATTAGAAGCAGCGCGCAGTTATTATCGGCACAGTTCGGAGGGGCGTGAGTTCGACGATCATCTGTGCCCTTTTCAGAGCGTGGGCCGGACGAGGCGCATCGCTAATACGTGCGCAGAAGTTGCAAATGTGAGGATGTTCCTTTATTTATAGCAATAATGTTAGACTTGAGCAAAAATGTTAGGAGAGCAGCGGTGGCCCAGTGGTGGCAGCCCCGACGTACGAGCAGTAAGGTGCATTACTTTATGTAATTTATTTCATCACCGCTTCTCTCAAAAACGGTGAAGGAAAACATTGTGAGGAAACCTGCATGTCCTAGAACTAAAAATTCGAAGACATGTGACATCTACCAACCCGCACTGGGCCCACGTGGTGGATTAAAACCCACTCCCTCTCGTAGAGAGGAGGCCTGTGTCCCAGCAGTGGGAACATTATAGGCTGATGATGATGATGTTAGACTGGCTGCTTTTGGCAAGTATTAAGTTAACTAATCTTTCAATTATATTGTTGTACCTCTATCTTTCAGGCAAATACTTCTTTATTAAAATAATATGACAAAAACGTGGATCGGATACCCAGCAATCATCATATTAAATTTGTTCAATTTATTGAACTGCCGTTGTTGGTCGAGTGGTCGCAATCCCGACTGCAGGTCATGAGGTTCTGGGTTTGATTCCCGAGGTGGGCTAAGTGTTACTGGTTGTTTCTGTCAGAAATTTTCTCAAAATCAGCCATGACGGAGGCTTGATAAGTGAACGGTTGGTGGCAATAGGCTCGGCCCTATTACATGGGCGAATGTGGGTGTACTATATTATTGGGTAGCTCTGCCTAACCCTACCGGCATTACAGACGTGCAATTTCAGATCATTCTGTTATGGTGATGTCTAATCCAGTAGTAGATAGGCTGATGATTGTAAAGTTACTTACAGCAGGAAAATTCGATTCTCGAGTCTGAAAAAGTGGTATATTTTTTTTCCATTTAGGATACCCTCAGTAGAAGCCCGAAATCACGACTTTGCACCTGATTTTGCTATACAATAAGTCAGTCAACGACAAGAAAATCAGTGTCAAATATTTTTCTAAAGAATTTGGTAACCATTATTTAAAATAGCATATCGCTAATACAAATTGTAGTTCAGTAACAGCTGTTGTAGCCTCTCCGTCCTAAAACTTAAAAAGACTTGAAGTTAGATAGTTAAAAGGTGTATTCTCATACATAGCACATCCCATTTCTTTATGGCTCCTCTCCTCCAGATGTACGCGAACTTGTAACAAATTCAAAGCAGCCGAGATAGAAACTATACGGGCTAAATTGTACGATAACCTCCGCCAAGCTGTTGAGCGTTATATTTTACTTCAGTCATATGTTAGTATCAGTTCGTTGAGTTATTCGCGTATAAAGGAGAATTCGAAAATACCCACATTATTTTAACGAGGTATTTTTACTTTAATAACCACGCTGAGAGACATAGCTGGGGAGCAGTTTCCAGTATGATAGCCTACTGTAAAACTAACAAGAAGTAAAGAGTTCTTTGTCGGGAGCTATTTCCACGGTTGGCGCACTGGCTGAGCGACCGACTGCTGCGCTGCGTGTCGCGGGTTCGATTCCCCGTTTCTGGCTGTTGGTGTTTGTCAGTTTAAATGTTTGTAAATGCACCCACGATACAGGAGAAATTCCTAGTGTGGGGCAACTTTTATAAAAAAAAATCCCCATTACCTTTTTATGGGATTTATGTATAGGTACAGATTTTTAAAAGATAAGGTTTAACTTCAAGCTTTACTCCGTATAGGATCTTTGGCAATTTATAATCTGCTTCTTAGCGTGTCGATGGCAATCTAAATTGTGTCGGTCCACAGCTAAGCCACTTGTTTGGCGTCCATCAGTTCCTGTAATGAACAAACAACAGGACACGCTGAACACGATATTAAATGCCTTATCTTCAACAACACACCATAATGAAAAGTAAAATCTGTTCATCGATCTCTTTTCACTATGTGCTACCTAAATGAATCGTTAAAAAAGCTATGATGCCAATTGTAACATGAATGCGTTAGCGCGACTGCATAGCATGAGGAAATCACTAGGAAATCAAAACCAGGACGGCTTCGATTTCCGAGTTGGGCAAAATTTTATTGGGGTTTTTTACACGGAATTCCTTAGTAACAGCCACGTAACACAACACGTAAACTTAGTAACAACACGTAAACTCGCAACAGCGAGTTTGGATTTTTGCCCGGTTGTTAGCATTAGGCTAGGTCCCTATTACTCCTACTTACCTTGTCATAAACATAACTAGCGAAATATTGTGGGTGTATTGTAATAAATACACATCTGCCTAACCCCCAGGGGATAACAGGCGCGATATTATGTATTAAAAAAGCGCAAATATCTGCAAAACATCTTGAACCTCTTAATACAAAACACCGTTTCACCCAAGATACCCCACACATCGCCCAATCGCACAACCACTGAAGCTAAATATTATAACAACAAAATGGAGGCTCGTTAAATTCTCCATGCTGAGACTTAGCCCTGGTTTTATGCCGCATAAATGGGTGGGTTTAGCGCTAGAACTAAATTGTTATTTATGAGTTACGGTAATGAGTTCAGGTAATAGGATGCTATAGGAAATTAGTCCTTATCTTCAGTTGAGTGGCTTTTGAGTTTGATTTCTAGGTGATGGTTTGTTCTCTCTTGATCGGAATGCTGGGCTGTGAAGAAGATGAGATGATGTAGGTGGATTTGAGGTGTGACAAGAATTGATAAAGTATAAAAGAATGAGTATATTAGAGGAAGTTTTGAAAATGGCGCCAATTACAGAAAAGTTGAAAGCGAATCGACTGTCATGGTATGGGAATGTGATGAGGTAGGACAAATCACATGTGAATAAATTAGTGATGAATATAAATGTTGTTCGATGGAGAGGGAGATGAAGACCAAGGAAACGATAGATGGATTGTGGGAGGAATGATATAAAAGTAAAAAGGAGTAAATGATGCGTGACATAGGAGAACTGACCAAAAGAACGTGTTGAACCAGTAACATGGGACAAGGGCAGAAAAATGATGAAATTGTTTGTCTGGAGTTCTTTGAACTTATAACCTGTTGTAATGTAAGAAACTGTTTTGAAGTGAAACTTCTTATGTGACTTCCAACAAGTTTAACGCTACCATGGAGGTGAAATATTTTCTAAAACTCGGAAAAAATCAAGAGATAGTAGTAATACAAGATTTGTGATTATGTAGTTCTACTACGCAAGATGGAGTGCAAACAGTCATGCATTGGACTCTTCGGTGTGACCAGCCATCGCTCAATTTCCATGAGTAGAAAAACCTCGATAAACTTATGTTCTAATTATGTAATAAAAATAATACAACAAGAAAACAACAAAATATTATTTAGAAGCTCAATAAAATAACGAGAGTGAATGCGTGGCACTCGAACGCATGCGCGCGGGAGAAGTGAAACTTCGTAAAAATTTCACTTCTCCCGCGCGGAGGGACTCCACGCACAATTTTTTTTTTCTTTTAAATTATTGCGTTGCTAGGCTAATAGTATCTCGTCTGCCAGAGCATGGCGTCTTGTGTTCGATTTTCGAATCTGAGAAAGATTCGTATGTTTGTAACAAACATGGTCAGTTGCAGTATGAATTCTGAAGCTATATTTTGATAGAATTCTGAAACTCGTCCTTTATTATATGGGAGTTATACCAAACATTGCCGTTTAAATGTGAATGAACATACATTGTACATCTTTGACTACACTTTTGAGGCAGACAAACTAATTGTCATGGTATAGTGTTTAAACGAGCGTAAATAGTCGGTTTAGTTTTATAGTATCCCATTCATCTTGATCTGCTAAGACTTTTACCAACTACATAATATGTTGGTGTCGACGGCTTTCAGTCTAACTGGACGTAGCTGATTACCAGTATTTTACATGGAGCTAACGGTGAAGGAAAACATCGTGAGGAAACCGGCATGTCCTAGAACTAAAAATTAGAAGACATATGACATCTACCAACCCGCACTGGGCCCGCGTGGTGGATTACAGCCCACTCCTTCTCATAGAGGGGAGGCCTGTGTACCAGAAGTGGGAACATTATAGGCTGTTGATGATGATGATGATGATGATGACTGCTTATCTGACCTTGGCTTGGTTGGCAGACTTTCGGGTCACTGACTACTAATTTTCCATTAATAGTTGCCAATTAAAATTTTATTCTCATGTTAATAATTTCCCATTGTAATGAAATTAAGATAGGCTTGCACTCCAATAAAATGCCAAAAGTTTTGCAAAACTACTCATCCATACTCTTTTAACTTAAACCAACAGACAAACGGACAAACAAAACGACATAGCGTGTAGTGAAAGACGGGTGTGCACTGAATGGAACATCGCCCATTCACCAGGAATCGAACCCCGATACCATCCATACAGGGAGCGAAGACACGCTCCGTGCTATGTGCAGGAATTGTTCACAATTTTCTTAGTTTTATTTAAAGATTTATTTTAAAGTTAAGAATATTTTTAGAGGAGAATTTTCTGTGAGTGATGGTTGATTCAATATTTTGCACATAACGTATGTTCCTCTGATTTTTTGTATTCATGTGCGTATTGTAAAATTATCACTTGCTTCGGTTAGGGAAACATCGTGTGGAAACCAAGCATGCTTGAGAAATATTTCTTGATGATGTCAGAGGACCATGGACGTTATAAAAAACTTTGACACCAAGTTAGGCACTATTGCATTTTGATTTCATTTGTTCCAACTAGCACAGAAGAGGAATCTTCCCTCTATCTTCTTTTCCCAAACTATCTTGGGGTCGGCTTCCAGTCTAACTGGATGCAGCTCAGTACCAGTATTTTACATGAAGCTACTGCCTATCTGACCTCCACAACCCAGTAACTGGGTAATACGATACCCCTTGGTAAGACTGGATGTCAGACTTTTTGGCTTCTGACTACTTGTAACGACTGTCAAAGATCTACAAATGACAGTCGAGACCAACGGCTTAACGTGCTTTCCGAGGCACGGAGGAAACTCGGTATGTAATTATTATCCATGATCCACGGACCAACCTCAGCAAGCAAATCTTAATCTTAAAGATCGACCCGCGCGGCTGTAATTATTTAGCCACGAGCTCCTCCAAAAAAAACAAAAAAGCATCACACGCCAAAATATCCTTGTAGCTCCATGGTATACGTTTTCTCGATCATGCTAGGCCCCACAGACCACTTCAATAACAAAACAGTCTTACTTTACTTATAAATAGGTTTAATAGCATCACAAGACTGGCCGTAATGGCGTCGATGCATCGCGGATGAAACGATAACACCCAGATAGCAGGCCCTGAGATTAAATAGGTACTGCCTTTAAATCTGATGTTGGAAAAAAGAAGTTGTAATGTAAACGTTTTTTCGTATAAATTGGATTTGATAAGAACAGTGTATAGGTATTATATAGTTACTTGGGTATTTGTAGACGATTGAATCATCATCATCATCAGCCTATGATGTTCCCACTGCTGGGACACAGGCCTCCCCTCTATGAGAGGGAATGGGCTGTAATCCACCACGCAGGCTCAGTGCGGGTTGGTAGATGTCACATGTCTTCGAATTTTTAGTTCTAGGATTTGCCGGTTTCGTCACGATGTTTTTCTTCACCGTTTTTGAGTGCAGCGGTGATGAAATAAGTTACACAAAGTAATGCGCCTGTCTGGGTTAACCCACGGCTTACTGCTCGTATGTCGGGGCAGCCACCACTGGGCCACCGCTGCTCTCTACAGACGGTTAAATGTTCATATTGGTGGGGACCTATAACTTATTTCTGTGGAAGTGACTGGGCTAAAACCCCCGATAGACCAGTTTGGAGGATGTGGCACACCTTCGAATGTTTCGTCTACTGCACGCGTAGCATGACCGCTGTAGAAACGGGTTATGAATCGACAAAAAGGACATTATTTTCATTGTCTATCTGTCATTTTGCTGTCTACATGACCCGTTTCAGTGGTCATGCTACGCGTGATGGTTGCACGCACGGCTGCTGAGCTTGAGGTACTGGGTTCAATTCCAAGGTCGGCCAAGTGTTGTTGGGGTTTTACATCTGGAATTTTTCAGTAGCAGCCACGGAGACTGGATTTGTGCCTGGTTGATGGCAATAGGCTCGCTATTACATGGGGCTTAAACACATAACTGGCGAACTACTAATGTACTATTAGGTACACTTCTTACTAACCCTTCGGGAATAGGGGTGAAGACTGGGTAAAGAAAACGAAATTCTATTTTGTCTGTCAGACAGGTAATACAAAAAAATTAGACGCGTATTTTTTGTTTTTTCAAAATATCAAAAAAATACTTAGTTAAAACTCATTAAAGTTGGAGAGTGGGGGCTCACTACGTCACAAGTAGGTATAAAAATTACCTACACGTGACGTCATGGGCCATTTCAACTCAATATATCTCTAATTTTATGACCACGTAAAAAAAGAAAAAATACGTGTCCAATACTTTTCAATAACCTTTCGACAGACAAAGAAAAAAAAATTGTGATCACCCCTATTACGTGATTTTATGACGTTTGTTTGTTTTTTATTAGCCTTCACTTTTTAACTCGGAATACCTACTTTTATTTCTTGCTATTTTGTCCTTCTGCTCAACAAAAGATACCTCTCTGTCTGCTCCTTTCGCAAGCCAAAACTAGGAACAGTGATTTCAACATTATTGAAATACACATATACTTCGGTTGAAACTCGTTCAAAATTTACAAGCAATAAATAACAAGCATTGCCTAATTCTGACAGCTACTGGTTCAATACGCCGATTGTATAACTTACTATAAACTAGTTTTCCACTCTATAAAACGGTAGTTGGCGCCTTTAAACGCCTTGGCGCCCGCTTGCATTTCACACTTCGAATAAAAAGGACCACTTTTCCCTTAAACGGTTCTAACCCACATAATCATGTGTTGATTCTGTGAATAAATACCGTATATGGAGCACACACTTTCCATCACTAGCGTTCACTATTTTGAGGTAATTATGTTGGAAGGTAGACTGTTTAAAAGTGAAACTGCGCCTTTGCTGCTTCTAATTCACATAAAATACAAAACAAGAAAATCTGAGATCTATCTAAACAAAGCGAAAGGGACAGCGACGCTAAAACGGTTACAAGAACATCATTCTGAGCCACACAAATAGAAATTTTTCGTCGACTATTAAAAACAACAGCGGTTTCCTACAAAACCACGACACCTACACGGTCAAAATGTATAGAACAGCGGTTTTTAGGGTTCCATATCCAAAGGATCAAACGGGACCCTATTACTGAGACTTCGCTGTCCGTCTGTCTGTTACCAAGCTGTATCTCTTGAACCGTGATAGTTAGCCAGTTGAAATTTCTACAGATTATGTATTTCTGTAGCCGCTATAACAACAAATCGAAAAACAGAACAAAAAATTAAGGGGGGCTCCCATACAAAATATTTTTCTGTGAGGAGATCGAACCAGCGACACAAAGCGCAGCAGTCAATCGCTTAGCCACTGCGCCAACCGTACCGTCAACTTTACGAAGACGACCCTTGACCACATCCGAATGCCTCAACAACGAATGGCTGAATGACTTAACCTTACAAACCGGAGCGTGAGAGATGACAAAACTAGAAAATTTAAAATCCAAACAAAGCTTCCCGTTTATTTAAAATAGCTGAGGAGCATAATAAATTATCGGCATCGGATGCGGACTTGGAGTATTAAAACATTCATGAGTTATAACGCTTTAGTAGTGGAATGTCGCACGATTGTTGGCGAGGAGCGTGTTATCGTTGCCCTGGCGCACGACAACTGAGCTAAGGGGGTTGGAACATGGCGGGCTGGACGCGCGGTTGGAACGCTAGTGCTGTAATCAAAGTTAAAAGAAGAGATTAAGTGGAAGTACCTACAGGTACTTACCCCAAGCTCCTAGCCTACTCTTGCTTAAGTCTTGCATCAAGGACCTTGGGCAAGGCTTGCATGAAGGCCCTTGATGATATTATGGAAACCAGTGTAATCGAGATGTGCAGAGAAATAGCTGAAATTATTATATAAAGTCAATTAGTCATAACACTGGCATTGTGCTTATGCACCTGCATCCTGAATCCTGCAGATGTGCAGTTACAGACGTTTTTATACAGATAAGTAAAGATAGGTTTACGTTTAAAGATATTTATTCTCAAAAAAGACTCAAAGTCACCTACATGAGACTGATGAGTTTTGTTGTTACGAACGATTGACTGATCCGAAACGATTCTAACTGTGAACTTTCTGCGATAAGATGGTTCTACTTTTTAATTATTATGGATATGAAATGTATGCTTGAAGATGATTCTGACAAACAAAATTAATAGTTTGAATGTATGATGAATGAGTGTCTGCCAAAAGATCCTCTGCGAAATTAAGTTTATGCTATCCGCTGTTATGCAAAATAAAATTATGACATAAAAAGTTCTGCTATAAAGGGTAGACCTAGAAATATTGATCGCAATACTTCTGAATTAAAAAGAAGGAACCAAAACATTCATATAGCTGGCATGCAAAGCATTTGCTTTAAAGGACGGAGTAAGACGTTTAATCAGAAAATTATGTTAGTTTTACTAACAAAACGGTCATATTGATAAAGTTTTCAGACTGACATGGTCACAAACACTATTGTTAACAGTAAAAGCGGGATATTTACCATGTTCACAATGGATTTTGTCGCTGTTCAGGTTATCCGTGATCATAGGTAAGGAAAGAGACTACATTTTCATTACACTTTTTTTTTGTAACCTATTACACTCGTAAGATATAAAAGAGCGACGCCTCCTGGTACAGGCATACATGTATATGCTTAAAAGGAGACGCCACCAATTGTATAACATTGTATAACGTGTAATAACGAAATAAACATTTTTGATTTGATTTTTTTTGACAGGTGCTTGCAAGAGCGCCGAAATATCGGGAACTCAAAACAAATCGCATTCATGGTAAATATCCCGTTTTTGGTGTTAACGAAAATAGTATTAAAGGTTTGCCCCATACAACATCATCATTACAATATCGGCCACGCACATGTTTTCAATAATCGCAGTAAAAACGCGTTACTTCACAAAATGCTTCGCTTGCGGCCATCCTAAACGTAACGTTGACAGAGCGGCGTTCAAATATTGAATTGGAATTACGATGAGAGCGCAGGGGGCGTTTGAGAACCGCTCCACAAGGCAAGGTTCACAATGATTGATTAATCAAATTATTGGCATGATAAATGGTTCTTAGGTAAAAATTTTGTTCTTTTGTGTCTTTGACCTTTATTATAAGACATGAGCATTTGGTGCTCAATGTATCGGTGCCCAAAAAATAGGTGCTCAAACGGGAATACTGCATAACTGGGATAATTGTATTTAAAAACGTTTTACTCCATCAAACGTTTAAAAGATTAGTTTTTCTAACGACAGCCTTTCATATCGGTATTCTGTCATCCGTGATTTCTATTGGTATCATAAAAATTGATACAGCTGCAATCTTTGCCTGGATCTATCGCGATGTTGTAGCCAAGCGAATATAGCGGTATGAACTTTACACCTACAGGCAGAAGCGATCCACATTGAGTCATGATGGAGAAGAATAGTAAAGAGAAAGGGAGGCCCTTACCCTGCCGTTGAAATAGGCTGAAAACAACCTGTAACCCCTTTACACCCTGCTATCTGTGTTGATAACTCATATTTTGTCCGAACTAGACGCGGTCAGTTACCTCATTTGATTTGAAATTGTCCCCTAAAGAAACACCTATTTACAATAGGTGTGACAACACCGCCTTCTGTGCAGAGGATGCACGGAGGCGGATGAAACACGACAGCACGTGCTCATGGAGTGCAGAAGCATGCCACATCAACGAGCACGGACTCTTCCATCGCTGGCATCACTCCCGGAAGTCTGCAGCAGCCTGAAGAGGCTGCTAGCTTTCTGGGAGGACCTGGGATGGTTGGAGTAATAAAAGGATTGTCAGAATGTCGCAATAAAGAGGCTAACTTTCGCACTAAGCCTCTTAATTAGAGGTTGGCAGGTTAGGTAATAACCTAACCTACCTAATTTGCACTACGGACTGAAGAGAATGAGTTGCCATAACCTGTGGCATGGCAACGCACTCACACTGTATTTATGGTGGGTCAATGATACTTAATCCAGCCAGTTTGAATCTTCAGCGCCCAACCAGAGCCCGCAGTTACACATTCAACAAATGGTCATTCAGTTGTCAGGATACTGCAATTTCGAGTACATGATTAATTTAAGACCTACCTGTAAATTGTCTGACTGCCACGAGGGTCTAGTGGTCACAAGTACGACTGCCGAGCATGGCAGGTCCTGGGTTTGATTCTAGGGCAAAGCGTTATTGGGTTTTTCCATTAGGAATTTCTCAGGAGCCACTAGTACCCAGTCTGGATTTGTGCCCAGTTGATGGTAATAGACTCGCCCCCTATTACATGGGACTTAAACAACTCGCGAAATGTGGGTTTACTTGATAAATGATGTTTATTTTGCAAATAGGTTTTTTCAAACACTTTTACACGTCATTTTTTTTTAAACTAGATGGGGCCGTTGTTTCGTACCTGACTACTCTGAGAAGAAACAGCCGAAACAAACTCAGAGGTTCTCTGTTAACTTGTTACTCTTTTAAAGTCCAGACATTGCTTAATTTGACTTACTTTTACTCTTGTTAGGTACATTTATGTCTTCGGGGATTACTAGAAGTGATGTTTTGTTATGCTGTAAAGCACCCGTTTTTGACACATTCTACAATTTTAAACAAGATTCACATAGCAAGTTTCTTTTATCCACCGTCTCTTTAAATTTGCAACACTCGCGAACCACAAAACTTACCATAATATTTAAATACATAAAATTCCGTATCCCTCTGCACTCACCTTAACAATGTCGTGATGGGACGCTCTTATGGTTCACGATGTCTTATTAAGGCTATATTGTTATTATTATTATATTATATTGAAAAATTTCATAATATTAGCGGAATCGTCAATGGCTTCGTACGACTGTTCCGCTTGATTGGCTCCATTTCACGATTCCCATGTTGTTTGAATTATTTATGATGTTTCCATGGTGGTTTGTGTGAATGGTTTTATGGTTCTTACGGTAACGCAAACAGTGACTATGATGTTAGTAGATGATTGCTCTCGCTAATAAAAACATCAGCACGTTTCTGGTTGCTTAGTGTGTTACTTGTGTTCAAGTCTTATACATCAAGAGTTTGACTAGTTTGAAATGTTACGTCAGCCTTAATAGATATAAAAATTACTTTAAATACAAATGTCCGTATGATTCACACGTCATCATCAGCCTGCAGCAGTCCACTTCTGGACATAGACCTCTTCAATAGCTCCCCACTTAACTCGATTCTCGGCAACTCTTATCCAGTTGCTACCAGCCACCCTGCGAAGATTGTCGCTCCACCAAAACCTGAGGGCGTCCCACCTTACGCTTGCCGATTCGCGGTATCCACTCAAGAACACGTCTACCCCAACGGTCATCGGTGCTACGGCTAATACCACTGCCCATTGCCACTTCATTCACTGATTCACACGTAATAATCCTGTTATGTTCGGACTACTAATAATACGGGTTTACATTTGGTGAGAGAAGGCCTATTCTCGTACAACACATAACATCACGCTTGAAATCCGCGAAGGGTTAGGCAGTGTGGGTGTAAGTACCTAATAGTACACGCAAATTTCGCCAGTTATTATAAAGTCCCGTGTAAGAGGGGCCAGCCGGTTACTAAGGAATTCTCGATAGGAAAACACAATAACACTGCCAGACTCGGGAATCGTGCCCAGTTCCTCTTGCTCAACAGTCGAGCTTTTGACCACTAGACAACAAGGCAGTCTCGTACTTGTCGAGTATACAGGGTTATTTGTAAAACACCGGCAACCTCTCAGGACTATGTTACTAACATCATAATCAACAACTTTTGTTCTATGACTTTTAAAAATTCGTCATATTTTAGTTCATCAGATTTTCATACAAATAAAAATATTTAAATTGAACGCTCTAAATGTTACGACTATGCTCCCGTCGCTATTGTACTATCGCTTTCTTTTGCTTCGCATAGACTTCGTAACATTTACAGCGTTAAATTTTTCAAAGAAGAAAATCTGATGAACTAATAATATACATATGACGAATTTTTTAAAGTCATAGAACAAAAGTTGTTGAATATGATGTGAGTAACATAGTCCTGACCAACCCGCACTGGGCCCGCGTGGTGGATTACAGCCCATTCCCTCTCATAAAGAGGAGGCCTGCGTCCCAGCAGTGGGAACAATATAGGCTGATGATGATGATGATGAACATAGTCCTGAGGGGTTGCCAGTGTTTTACAAATAACCCTGTATAGAACAAATCTATCGAAAGTAACCGTCTGTTAATCTACAATCACAGAACCATCGACAACCAAATTATATAAATGCTCAAATTGATTCATGACCACACATCATCTACTCACTATAAATTCCAATTAGTAGATACCTATTTTAATTACACATTTAGCACATCAAAGGAAGTAAGTGATACATAACATACATACATGCGACATACCATCATCCTTACCACAGTACTAGCATACAGTATTTCAATAAAATATAATCCACGAGTAGAATACGTAACTTCGACGCACAAAATATCGATAAATGCTAATACGATGCTACAAAATTGCGATGCACGCTACTGCGAAAGACCGTCTCTGCGAAGCCACTACACTTCGATGCGCGTTACCGCGATAGATCTTAACTGCGATACTACTTATCTGCGATGCACGTTACCGCGAAAGATTTTCACTGCAATACTACTTGACTTCGATGCACTTTACCGCGAAAAATCTAATATTGCTGTAAACATGTTTAAAAATGGCCAGATAGGCACTTTATGGAAATGGATTATGTTGGTAACCTAAATTTTATGAAATTACCTAGTCAAATTCATTTATTATTCGCTAACACAACCGAGTACAGACAGGAAGTAGTGGCTTCGCAGAGACGGTCTTTCGCAGTAGCGTGCATCGCAATTTTGTAGCATCGTATTAGCATTTATCGATATTTTGTGCGTCGAAGTTACGTATTCTACTCAATATCCACACTATCATTCTTCTGCACTTACCAAGCATGTCTTCTTCTTCCATAATTCCTTATTAGACAATATCTCATGAGTCACCCATTTTTTTGTCATACCATATTGCACAACTTTTTTTTTTACGGATGTATATTGTCCCTCCCGCATGGAGTGAAAAAAGGGAGTGTCAGACTAGTACTGACGACTAAAACCCAGCCATCTTCCTTTGTGTTCCAGGGTCACGGTATCTCTTTCGAACAGTCCCGCAGCCCTGGCAGGCATCAGCCCTCTCGGACCCCTTCCGATTTGTTGACATCTCCGTCGAATCATATTTCACACCTTCCATATTATTATCATCATCAGCATTGTAACGGATTTTAAGCATGCTCCAGGTAATCGATTGCTCATGAGCAAATCGGGGCTGTCGTTTCATATGTGTGGTGAAAGATAACAAATTAAAGAGTTTAGTTGACAACTTTACACGTTTGAGTTCTTCTAGTTGGTTTACTGTCTATCATTATACTGTACCCACACATTATACACACCCTAGGTTCACATCAAACAGATAAGCCGCCCATTACCATAAATTAAGTAGGAAAATTAAAAACTAGTAGCTCCATAACGAATCGAAATGTCAACTCGGCCGAGATGCTCTCATTACACCGATAAGCGTGTGTTAATAAAAACGATTTTATGCGAGTAGTGGGGCACAAATCGAGTAGATACGAATATCTGCTAACGCATTAGTATTGCACTTTAACTTATTATTTTTTGCTGTGGGTCTTTGGGGTTTATTGGTTGGTAGGATAGTTAACTTAAACCGTAAAATCTATTAACCAGAGCATAAACGGACGCGCGTACCCTCCACGCCAGGCAACAAATTCGCCGCAAATACTTACAAATGAAAATAGGGACCCAAAACTTTTATTACTACACTTTTATTTACTGTTTCTTGATAAGGAATTTAATATTTATCAAATTCTTGGGATATTTAAATGAACACACACAAAGGTTATGATTCTAATTGTTTATTTCGTGTTATAGTGCATACCATTTTTTGTCACATATTTGTGTCGTTGGCGTATAGGACATGCGCTTGCTTGTCACGTATATGTGACAATGGCGTTCAAAAGGTTAAAGAAATTTGACAGATTGTTGTAGGTTAGTTGTGCTGGCGTCAGAACACGGGGCAAAGGGTAAAGCTGTTAAAGTATTTTAAATATAACAGAACTCGGTCATGTAGTAATAATTTATTTTATTATAAGCCTGAACTGTCCGACACCTGGGAAAAGACCTCCCCCCATTCCTTCCACTTTTCTCAATATTACGCCTTTTCTCGCCAATATGGTGCACAGACTTGGTCTGTGACTAACATGCAGAAGTCCGGAACCATATTTCAACCATTTTTAGGGTTTCATACCCCAAAGGGTCAAACGGGACCCTATTACTGAGCTTCGCTGTCCGTCCGTCCGTCTTTCTGTCACTAAGCTGTATCTCATGAACCGTGCTAAGTAGCCAGTTGAAATGTCTACAGATTATGTATTTCTGTTGATGCTATAACAACAAATACTAAAAACAGAATAAAATAAATATTTATGGGGAGGTGATTTTTTTGCTCGTTTTTATAAATAATGGTACCTTTCGTGCGCGAGTCCGACTCACACTTGGCCGGTTTTTACAGTAATGATTCCTTTATAACGCGAAAAAAAAATAAACATCTTCCCGTCACCAAACTTTTAAACATTGTGCAGTGCTTGCTAACTTTTATGTCAGTGTGTCCCACGTACAGGTGGTTGATTATCTACTGAGTTAACACTGGTACCATTTTCTATACACCTCGATAACCTAATCATAATCTTCTGGAGCCTAAACCCAAAGCATTAAGGATCATTTTTGAATACTTTTCAGTTTTAGAGGTGGAACAAAATGTTTGTACATATTATGGCACTCGTATTTTTCATACATGGTAATTACGCAATGGCGTTTGCTATCTCATATTGGTTCTTAAATAGCTATCATTATAGTTAATTAGCGAGACAATTTTTGTACACGATAATATTCATTTCGTCATTATTTTATATTGTTTTTAGACATATTTTTCTAGATAGCCACGCCAGTCGCCATTACGGTTTGAATTTAAATATATTTATTTAAACTAAATAGCTAATGTCTTTGAATAAATAGCTGGTGATCGGTAATGTATAGATAAAACTTGTAAAGTAACGATCTTGCTTATAAATAATACTGCGGCTACCAAAGAGGTCCTACGTTCAATCTCAGTTCTTTTATTATTAAAAAAAACCGCCAAGGGCGCACCGAGGGCTCCGTACTTTTAAATCTGTAATTATTAAAAATATTTTTATTATATGATGTTAATAAAATTTTATGGTTTTCTCAATTTTTCCTTTATCTGCTTTAAAACATTGCTTCGTACAAAATTTCAAGAATCTGAGTTCACGGGAAGTACCCTGTAGGTTTTGATTCCCTTGTGAGGGTCGAAAATTCGCGGAAATTTGTGGCATAAACGGCCGTAAAAAGATTACGTTGGCTTAGAAGTTTTATTTTTTCACAGCTCCAAGGGACATTAAACATGAGTATTTGATATAAATTCCAGCTTGATATCTCTACACGTTCCTGAGAAAAACGGTCTTGACAGACAGACAGATGGACGGACAACAAAGTGGTCTTATAAGGGTTCCGTTTTTTTGCGAAATGCGGGTGTGTACTATTAGGTACACGTCTTCCTAACCTAGGGGATACAGACGTTATGTTACATTGAAAAGTTCCTTCAAACCGTGTGTTGTATGTCCTAGAACTGTAACCTTCATAGACACGTGACATCCACCAACCAGAACTGGGTCAACAGGGTTGGTACGATTAAATTGTGCTCATAGAGGGATGGCGGGGCTGTCGGCCATAGCTCTGGAAGTAAAGTAGACTGATCTTGCTTATACTAAGGAGGTATTTTGACATGCTGCAGCCGTTAACAGCTGGCTGATCACGTACGCAGCACCACACTGCGTTCTAAATCACAGATTACTGACGTTGCTGAAAAGTCGCTAAGCTGAAGTGGGATTGGGCTGGCCATGTCTGCCGTATGCCCAATGAGCCAATGTGTGGGCCAAAATAATCTCTATGTGGCGCCCTGACAGCTCCAGAAGGCGACGCGGCTGACCTCGTAGAAGGAACAAGCTGAACAAAACCAACGACGTGGCCCACATTAGCCCTGGATCGAAAGTCATGGGGAGAAGCCTTTGTCCAGCAGTGGGATGATGTAGGCTAACAGTACCAGTTCATTACCTACCTCCACATTACGTTTACTAAAGATAATGGTTCGGAGTCAAAGTCAAAGTCAAAGTCAAAGCATTTATTTCAATTATACCATTACAGGCACTTTTGAAAGTCAACAAAACAAAATAAAACGCGAAGCTACAGTCCCAGTCACAAGGCATAATAACTTGTGAAAGTACTGTAGTTGCCCATTCCGTAGCGTAGATCTCTATGGAGAAGAACGGGCAAGAAACTCCACGGACACTCTTTTAAATCAAAATATGTTACAAAATTTTGATTACATCATTCATGTTAAGAATTACAAATATGTGAGAACAATGTAGAAATACGGGCAAGTTAAGAGCGTCCAGAGTAAAAGATTAAATCAGTAATTAAAAAATAAAGTAATTAAAATAAACCGTGGTAGCTAAGAGATGACCAGTCACAACTGACAGCGCCCGTTCACGAACATGACGCATGTATCAGCCATCATTCAACTCAACCATTTTGAAGGGAACTAAACGACCCGACACACCCGCCACCATCAGCGTGACATTTAAGTGAGCATTCACTCAACCACCAGGGTAATTTCGCGTCAATGAAAGATTTAGGTACTCATTAAATGGTGGCTTTACAGTACATGGTACTCACACATGTGCTATGCAATTATATAATACTAAGAGATTGAATCTATACAATGCAAATATATTTTTACAATCTTCTGCAGCTTTCACAATAACTTCGCTTTCTAATTCTGATGATTCCGATTGCCCCTATGGTTGTGGAGCAGGACCAGCATTGAGCCAAGCATTTTTATCATCAATATAATCCCCCAACTTATAATATGCTTGCCTACATAGTGTGCGTTTTATGCAAGATTTCGTTTCATTCAGTTGTAGAATGTGGGGAGGTATTTTATTGTAACATTTTAAACAGTACCCCATGAAAGATGAGTCTGCTTTAGCTAACCTGAAACCTGGCTGAACTAGTTGGTCTCTGTTTCTAGTATTATAGTGGTGCCGGTCACCTCTTTTACTAAATAAATGCAGATTTTTTCTAACGTACATGATGTTTTCATAGATGTATTGACAAGGTACCGTCATGATGTTAATTTCCTTGAACAGTTCTCTTAGAGAATCGCGCCTACGTAGATTATATATGGCTCTGATAGCTCTTTTCTGCAGAATAAATATAGACTCGATGTCTGCATCCCGTCCCCATAGTAAAATACCATATGACATAATACTATGAAAATAACTAAAATACACTATCCTCGCGGTATCTACATCAGTAAATTGACGGATTTTTCTGACAGCATATGCTGCTGAACTCAGCCGTCCTGCAAGAGATGTTAAATGAGGACCCCATTGTAGCCTTGAGTCGAGCGTGATCCCCAAGAAAACAGTTTCATCGACAAATTCAAGTTTCTCTTGATTCAATACTATGTCACAGTCACTGCTTTTGACATTTGGTAGAGAAAATCTTATACACTTAGTTTTTTTCCCATTTCATACTAAATTATTTGCGGTAAACCATTTATGGACCTGCATTAGAGCGTTATTTACAACGTCAAGGTTTGTGGCACGTCTGTTTATCTTAAATATTAACGAAGTATCGTCCGCAAACAACACCATTTGTGGTTGGTTTTTAAATAAATGGGGAAGGTCATTAATATATACTAAAAAGAGGAAAGGACCCAATATCGAACCTTGTGGTACACCCATTTTTACTTTCAGAGCCATTGAATTTACACCATTTACCTGTACTTGCTGCTGTCTATCATTTAAATACGATTTTACTAAACTGAGCGCAAGTTTACCTAAGCCGTAATGCTTAAGTTTCAAGAGCAAGGTTTGGTGATTTACGCAATCAAATGCCTTCGAGAGGTCACAGAAGATTCCTATGGCATCTTGTGCCTCTTCCCACGCAGTATATATGTGTTTTAATAAAGTGACACCGGCGTCAGTTGTACAACGTCCCTTGGTGAAACCATACTGTTTCTCGTGTAAGATTTTGTTGGTGTTAAAGTGGGTGAGCATTTGATTAAGCATTACCTTTTCAAACACCTTGCTGAAAACCGGCAGCACGGATACGGGTCTATAATTATTCGTATCTTTACTGTCCCCAGATTTGAAAAGTGGTATTACCTTGCTGTATTTCATAAGGTCTGGGAAGACACCTTGGTCCACACACAAATTAAAAAGTAAAGCCAAGTACGGTGCTATAGTGTCAATAATAGCTTGACACACTTTAATAGACAATCCCCATAGATCTTCTGTTAATTTGATTTTGATTTCCTTAAAAGCTTTAATGACTGCTATGGGGTTTATATGCTTAAATTGAAACTCAACCGGGCATGCTGAAACGTTCGCTTTTAATAAATCAATAGAAAGCAAGGGTGAGGAATTTAAGGTTTCGGTAGTTTTAAGTGGGATATTGGTAAAGAAATCTACAAATTCTTGAGCTACTTCGTTTTTAGAGCTTAGAAGACCACGTGAAGTCTCTAGTCTGATATCATTATTATATTTTTTATTTCTATTGGATTCACTATTGATAATTTTCCAAACCGTCTTTATTTTGTTATCGGCGGACTTAATTTTGTTGCTAATGAATAGGGCTTTGGCTACTTTGCAAGTGTTTTTAAAGATTTTTGAATAGGTTGCAACATATTTATTAAAAGTTTCCGAGTTGTTGTAAGGCTTAAGGCCGTACAACTCAAACAATCGCTCCCTATTTATCCTAATACCCTTAGTGGCCCAGTCACTGAACATAAACTTAGGGTAAATAGATTTTGTTTTCATTTTTAATGTATTATTGAACTCTACGTGAACTACCGAAAAGAATTCCTCATAAAATTGATTTGCATTTTCAATTATATGGCCCGGAATGCCTAAATTACTAATTAAGTTATTGTTAAATTTATTCAAATTGCTGGGCGTTATTTGTCTAGAGTTTATCTGGATTTTTTGTAATGTTGTGTAGGACTCGAAAACAACGGTTTGCCCACTGTGATCAGAAGGGAGGTAATTTACAATTGATTTATCTAAGTAGTCGCAACAACAAAAAACATTATCAATACATGTAGCAGTATTTGTAGTAATTCGGGTTGGTTCCGAAAACACGTTTAACAAATTAAATGATTTAAAAAGGTGTAATAATCTACTAGTATTAGAATTTTTGCCTAAAATATTAATATTAAAGTCACCACAGATAACCAGAGATTTTTTTCCTGTTGCAAGTTTTGCTAAAGCATCTTCCATTACTGACTCAAATAAGGAGTAGTTTTGATAATTTGGGGGTCTGTATACTAACACTATTATATGCTTATCCAGCTCAACACAAGACAGTTCAATATTATGCTCAACCGATAGATCAACAATATCGCTTCGACACTTAAATTTAATACAATTTTTAACTAAGATTAATGAACCCCCACGCATTTTCGATTTTCGGTTAAAGCAACTGCCCACACTCGAGAGAGACTCGAGGGAGATATTGGGGCTCAAAGTGCCAAACCCGACCCAGACCCACAATAATTATTAAAAATTCTCCTTTTTTTTTGTAAATGTCATCTCGCAGTTCAGCCTATTAGGTTCTCGTCTGCTTAACAGGACTATCCTTTGGGTGCCTTGAGAGTAAGGCCTCTAACCAGGGCATAAAAAAAACCTCTGTGACCCTAGTACTGTTGAATGCATTCATCAGCATCACAATGGTTTGATTGCGCTATATTGAGTCTTACCGTAAACGTTATTTTTAACTCAAAGAAAAAAGCCGTTTGCCAGCAATATTTTTTTGCGTAGAGTTACTTAGTTTGATGCACAGAATGCTGGATCCAGTTACACCCTGCATGTAATAATGATACCTCACTTCCGCGATTCAGAATAAAAGACCAAAAAATAATACCGTTCCCAGCTCATCGCCACTCCATATCTGTAATAAGCAAATAATTGCGGCCGTCAACTGGATAGTTTCGATGGCATTTATTAAAAACCCATCACGTATTACTTGATGGTGTGAAAATTACAAAGTGCCGGAAAGAGGTCACTAACGGGTGATACTTCCTACAATGACACCTGGTCGATTAGGGGTCCGTGGGTAGTGAAATATCATTAGTTTGGTTCTCTAGAGTGTCATATTTTAGTCTTCATGAACTGACCTGACTCTCAACTTATCATCTGCTTAGCCTTTTTCCAACTACACGCTGGGGCCACGCTGGGGCCTGCCTACACTTTTTTTTGTTGCAATGGTTTCGTTCTTGACTCTAGTCTACGTCAGAGATGACAGAAACAAAGTTGACGATGGTACGAGCTTACCCAGAAGAAGCCTGCTCACTCTAACTTTGAAGAGATTAGGGTTGTAAACGTTCGGAAACACTGACACAGGCAGAGAGTTCCATTCCTTTGCTGTAATGTTTGAAAACGCTTAGTGCAAATTGGTGGAATAGCAATAAGGTAGGGATGGCAACTTGCAGTGCGTCTAGATGTCCGAGTAGGTACACTCTAACCGATATTGGCTGAATACCAGTATTTTACATGAAGCGACTGTCTATCTGACCTCCACAACTCAGTTAGTACTGGGTTATGCGATACTCCTTGGTAAGACTGGTTGTCAGACTTCCGGCATCTACCTGTACTACCTGTAACGACTGACTCTCAATTAATGGATAAAAAAAAATATTTGGCACAGATTGTTGTTATAAGGCTAGGTAAATGGATGATTACTAAGTTTGCTTCCATTTAAGTTAAAGATGTAGTTAGATAACCAGTGTAGTTTAAATTAAACCTGTTAGTTAAAGTTTCTTCTCACCTAATATTCTGTGATCCAGACAGGGTTCATAATGATCTCATTATGTCTTAACTTAACACCTAAGTATTGCACGATATAATAAACCTTTAAACCTGTACTGAGGGTAAATATTTTTTAATTAGATAAAACTTTATTTCAGAGTACGGTCCATGGTTTTGTTGATATTTTAATGTTGGTAATAATAGTGCTTAAGTAATAAGGTTAGTATTGTTGGCGTTACATTTATTATTAATTTAGACCTATCACTGTCCTCACCCAGTGGCTCTGGAAGGGACAGTCCGGTCTGGCAGCAATCATCTTCAAAATGCTGTTGTCACTTTCATACAGGCGCTGTAGTAAAGGGGCCACTTACATCATTAATTTTCTGTTATCTATGTTAATGTAGCTATTATTGGGCCACAGCACACGAGTAAATAATAAATGATTTTAAAATGTTAAAAAGTCTGCTTATTTCAAGGCAAGCATAAATGAGTTTGGTTACTTTTTACACGTTCACCCTTGACTAAATCATACAAAAAACTTGTCGAAGTCATTAGTATCGTCACGGGAAAGATCACACGAAAAATACCATGATTCGGTTACATTAAACAATTGAAACGTTATAATATTCTAGTTTGGAAAACACAAAACAAATGATTGACCAGTAAATGTAATCTGATGATGTCAAGACTGATGACAAAAAAATTACATTAACGATATGAGTGATACTTCTGCAAAATATCATAAGAAGATCTAAATAAACTTCAGCTGAATATTTTTAAAAAAAAAGTCACTATGCTATACTTTTTGTTTTGCTGTATTTCGGTACCATAACGCCCGTCTTTGAAGCCAGCAACAGCATTGATAATCTGTAACAAACAAAAAAAAAATACGAACAAAATTAAGAAATTAAGAACAAAAAAAAAAAAATAAGAATTAAAGAACGGCGTTCCCAGATTGACCAGATTGACTATGATCTATTAATAAATCAGCGTGACCAACCTAGGCAAGAGGCGCTTACCCTAAACATAGACACAAGCGGCTCTTATTTTCCATGAGCTTCTTCTCCTGAACAATTTCGAACTAAAACTCAACTAAACAAGTCCCCATGAATGAAAAACAAATCTGTTTTGCGAATCACCGGATATGGCTGGAGTTCCCATGACAATAGTATCAACGAGCATTGGGAGCCGCGAGTCGTGCCAGATGTGCTGACGTGGCGTATCACAGCCCACGCAATGCCCGACGGTGGATTTGTGAGGACCTTACATTGATTCATATGAGAACTCTTGGTCTTTTTTCTGTCTTTCTTTTCTGAGTCGTAACTTTTAGCTTCATTTTTGAAGTGAAATTTCTAATGCGACTTCCAACAAGGTTGCGTTAAACGTTAACGCTAACATGGAGGGGGTATGAAAGCACTGTTGCGTTAAACGTTCAACGCTCCTGGGGAGGAGAAATAGAAAGAGACAGAGCGAGTGTGAAAGCAAAAAAAACAGAAAAAAACAATATGATTTCACTAAAAATCAATTTCTACCCCTTCCTATTTTAATTTCCACATTACGAAGTTTCACTTCTTCCGCGCAGATGGACTCCACGAACTATTTTTTTTACCTCCTCATTTCACCCAATTTCACACTGTAGTAGAAACGCATCGAGTAATATTTTCCTAAAGTGCGTGTTTACCTGCTTTTTCAACATAATGAGTTTTAATTCTTTGTCTGTGCTTGTGCTGTTATGGCCCCAAGAAAAAACTTGAATTGCTTGTTCAATTTTGCATCTGCGTTAACAGTTCAAATTGTAGAAATAGATACAATGAATATTCGACAGTGTAGACAATCTATATAATACTTCCTCAAATAAGAACTGTTTTTTTTATGTATTAAAGTTAATAATTCAAAGTAACGTCCACACTAATACACCGACTCGCATACTCCGTGAGTTTGGATACGGATCTAACTGAGCCCGTTTGCTCAAGCTCGTCCCGCGAACATTTTATTACAATTCACATTAGCTATTATGTGAGAGACTACTTAACTATTTATATACATTATTATACATATAAATATGTCGGTGCACAATCATGAATGGACCATTTGCAGTACAAGGTTAATACACTTGGGTATAATAGGAATATCATATATGCATTGCAATTTTATTGCGTATTTTAATGTTTTGCCGGTCTAGTGTTGGTAAATTACTTTAGATTATGGTAGTAAATAAATGTAGGAATAACGCTGTTTAGCTTACATTATATTTCAAAATATAGAATAATTATTATTGTACCTTTGTCGTTTATTCTTTTTTAAATCTTACGTTTTACATTTTAAAATATTCCTAAATAAAATTAATAAAAATAAAACATTTAAAGATAAAACAAGTTAAATAAAAGCTTTTAAAAAATTAGCCCACCGGTATCGGGAACAGGGTCCAAGCTACCGGTCAGGGCTTCAGAGAAAGGAACTTCTTAACAATACGAGCCGTGTCCAAGAGTACCGCTTTCTGAATCAAGCCTTTGATCCAGCTGCCTAACGAGAGCCTCATCAGGTATTGGTCGAGGCTCTGGGCAATTAGGCCATTTTCTGATACGACTATCGGCACAATGATCGCTGAGCCCACATCCCACATGTCGACAACCTTGTGAGCCAAGTCATGATACTTGATTTGCTTATCTTTCTCGGCTTTCACGAGGATCTCGTCATGCGGAACCGTTAGGTCAACAATCATTGCGCACCGCTCTCAACGATGCACCACCACTATATCAGGCTTATTGGCTACAATAATCCTGTCAGTGATGATGGATTGATCCCAGTACAGTGTGATATTGTCATTTTCGAGAATTGGGTCGGGCACATACCTATATGTGTCTATGCAAGTATTTTCCAGTATTTCATGTACGTACCTTAGTAATTATTATACTTTTTTAATGACAGTTCGGGGTTAAGCTCGCCTTTCTACGTCATTATCTGCTTAGCCTTTTCCCAACTATGTTGGGGTCGGCCACCAGTCTGACTGGATGCAGCTGACTACCAGTATTTTACTAGGAGCGACTGCCTACTCAGCTGCATCCGGTTAGACTGGAAGCCGACCCCAAGATAGTTTGGGAAAAGGCTAGGCAGATGATTATGTGACATCTACCAACCCGCACTGGGCCTACGTGGTGGATTACAGCCCACTCCCTCTCATAAAGAGGAGGCCTGTGTCCCAGCAGTGGGAACATTATAAGCTGATGATGATGAATACGATACCCCTTAGTAAGACTGGTTGCCAACTTTCGGGCCACTGACTACCTGTTACGACTGTCAACGGTCAGTGACTATAGTATCCTATGGCAGCTAATATTATTGTAAAAATAAATTCTTATATTATCGGCCTATAAAGACAGCTCACTATTATTATATATCTCAGTAAAGTATACCATCTGTGACCACAATCAAACACCAAAAAAACAAAGGCTTACTTTATTACAATCTCTCAACACATTGACACATCTATTATTCTTGGCATTAGACTTATTTTTCTAAATCAGAGATAGGCCTACAACTTATATGCTTAGACCTACCAAAATGTACCGAAGGATGAAGTTTTTAGTGAAGTATGGGAGGTCATGGTATTTTGGTATTTGTTCATTTGTAACATCCCAAATCATAGTTTCAAATTGCTTGCTATTAAGTGTGATAAGAGATAAATTTTAATGGATTGTGGACTATCAGCTCGTGTGAACTTTGTGGTTTACGTGTGTTTTTTATGATGGTTAAGTTTTAGAAATATTTTTGTTGTGTTTCTAACATTATGAAGCTTTGAAGCTCTTGTAGCTTTTAACAGGCAGCTGAATTTTGCTAGTTATAGGAATATCTATGACTTGAATCAACTACGGTCGCTGTCCATCGTAAGCATATAGAATAGAATATTAATTATCATTAACACTGAAAACGGGATAGTTTCGTTTATTTATTAATAATTATAAAAATTAGAATTCAGGTAAAGAAAAAAAAAAACACAAATCATAATACATTAAATGACCATAAAATACAAATGATCATACATTAAGAATTACTCGAGAAAATACAATAAAATTATAGACTAGTAGTGTTAGTGACCATGACAGTTTAAAAGATTGTTTTTTTTTAACCACCGACCAAAAAAGAGGGGTGTTGTAAGTTTGACGTGTGTATCTGTGTATCTGTGTATCTGTGTATCTGTGTGTCTGTCTGTGGCATCGTAGCTCCCAAACGGATAAAGCGATTTTGATAAAATTGGTGTCATTTGAAAGGTAATTTAATCGAGAGTGTATTTAGCTATGTTTCGAGAAAATCTGCTCAGCCGTTTGAAGCTCATCACCTCTTTTCTAGTTGATAAAGGGATTTAAACAACTTCTACGGGTCTAGTTGATTGGAAATTTGAATTCTTGTGACTTTCTCACCATGGGCATCGCCAGGGGGGTAGGCTGCACACCACCCCTCCCCTGTATAAGCTCAAGTTTTTTTTTTTAATTCATATCTTTCCTTGTTTTCGTTAATAAGCGAGAAGAGGCGCAACACCAAGAAAAGTGGAAGGAATGGGAGTAGACCTATGCCCAGGAGTGGGACAGTCAAGGCTAAGAAAAAATAATTTAAGTTTAAAAAGCATGAAATAAAAATTAAATTAAAAAGCAGCGTCAGCGTAGCGTCGGGGGACCGCTAAGTAGACCGCTTAGTACATAAAAATATATATTATACAAACAAAGCGGACCCCCGACGCTACGACGCTTGGATTAATTTTATTTTTGGTTTTTTAGAGGTTTTGTCCGTCGGGGGTTTTTTAAATTTTCAATTTAATTTTTGTGACTATAATTTGGACGGTGTAAAATTTTTGGATACCGCAATAATCACCAATCTTACTGGACAGGTCGGTGTGATTGCAATGCTCCTCCTAGGCTAATAGAAAGTTGCTGGTAGGTATCTATTCTCATTACAGTGCAGGCTCTAGCTGAATCTTTTTGTCTACAACTTTGTACATTGACATTTTAATCATAATTAACATAAAATTCGACAGCATTGACGATTGATTGATTTTGACGACACGGACACGGTTGGCGCTGTGGTTGAGCGATCAACTGCTGCGCTTCGTGTCTCGGGTTCGATCTCCGCACGTATCGAACATTTGTGTGGCCTTACAGATAGTTGTTCCGGGTCTGGTTGTTTGTGTATCTGAGTTTACCCACGATACAGGATAAATTCCTAGTGAGGGGCAACGTTTAAAAAAAAAGAGTAAAAAACCGAAAGAAAGATTTTACAAATCACTTCATAAAAAAAATAGACACGGTGCTTGCTATTCTAGTATCTTGATCATCAAAACAATTCTAGTTACAGGCAACATCCTTAAGAATGACGTAACCCCATGATATTTATCACATAAATGTCTCCCACAGTGGATGCGCATTGGTGGAATACCTCATAATACTGCGCATGCACGATCTGATTGCGGCCAAGTTTAACGTAATCAAACTCTTGGGAGCAGACGTATTCTGATTGATTCGAGGTATTTGCATTGATTTGATTTGTTTTAAAAGTTTCTAGTACGTACTTCGAACGTTTTTAGTAGGAGGGGTAAGGCACAGCTTCAGTCAGCGTTAAGAGCGTTTACGCCTTTATGACATTTCATAAAAACTTTAAAAACTGATGATGATACAGAGGCATAAAAAGAACAAGTGAAGATCGTGCTGCCGTTTGAAGACTATTTAATGTTAACATTGGATAGTTCATATTTTGGTAGGTACTGCAACAAAGAAGAAAAAAAATGTTAATACACAGTCACTTACGCGTTATCGTCTGCTCACAATAATTTGAAAACACAGAACATATCCCGTAAGTTTAGTGACAAATCATAAAAGCTTGAAACAGAGTTTTTTTAAAATGTATACTTACCTATCTGTACTTTTCGGAACATGACATTGATTCATGATATAGTAAGATCGTCATTGCGGTCATTTCATACAAACTTTTAAGTCCTTATTTTCCGAAATGACTGAACCGATTTTAATTAAGCAATAAATACGTTTGTGATTTTCTGATCCGTGCAGCCGTAATTTGTAATATACACCGTGTAAATCACCTCATCACGAAGCCGTCAACCAAGCATTCTGTACATGAAACTAAGTAACTTTACGCAAAAATTATTGCTGTGAAACGACTTTTTTTTGGGGGGTGTAAAATCATGTTTTGTGGTAGAACTCAATGTAACGCACTCAAAACATTGTGCTGATGGTCGGATTGAATATATGGGGTCGTGGAGGTGTTTAAAGTAAAAATCTTACATTAAAAACTTGAATTTAAAAAAATACTTGTCAAAAAGTTGGAACTTTGACCCCTAATATCTCCGTACCTAGAAGGTTCCCAGGTATGTTGTAGAACAAAAAAATGCTCGCAATGACAGGGAGAACCAGTGCCTTTCGGCTTCGTTAAGAGGTCTTTTACACCCTTTATTATATTCTCGCCTTGATAATTTTTTAAACTAATGTCAGTTTAAAAAACTTATCAAGGCGAAAATAGGTTACTAAGACTATTAATAGCACTGGAAGCGGGATATTTACCATGTTCAATATTTGTTTTGAGTTCCCGACCCCGTTTCGTTCCCTGCTGTGTGTTTAACCTATGTTTAGTGTATTCTCTTCTTTATTGGAAATTATTCGCCACAAGTCTCAATCAACCACTTTAAAAAAACTGTACCAGATAGTTTGGCGTTACTCAAATAATTAGTTAGTGTCAGAATACCACCTAGTCTAGATAAGGCAAGGCATACAGTTCGCGTCAGGCTCACGCCCACGGCTTAAGATTCATTGTTGCCTTAATATTTGGTTACACTTTGGGAATTGTTAAGTGTGTCATCGCTTTTGTGTTTCAAAGGGCGATAAGGTAAGGTTAGGATGTAAATGAATAAGCTAATTTTGCGTGATAAGAAATTATGCCAAAGGAGTTTTTCGCTAAATAATAACAGCCGCTCGGATCAATATTCAAGGGTAAGCCAAGGGTAGGTCAATCCTTGGACCATCAATAGGGGACAATCCTATTTTTTTTTTCTTTGTCCGTCGGGTAGTTTATTGAAAAGTATTGGACACGTATTTTTTCTTTTTTCACGTGGTCATAAAATTACGGAGATATATTGAGTTGAAATGGCGCATGACGTCACATGTAGGTAAGTTTTATACCCACTTGTGACGTAGTAAGCCCCCACTCTCCAACTTTAATGAGTTCTAACTAAGTAATTTTTTGATATTTTGATAAAACAAAAAATACGTGTCTAATATTTTTGTATTACCTGTCTGACGGACAAAATAGAATGTCGTTTTCTTTACCCAGTCCGATCCCCTATTACATACCGAGTTAACGTAATCGTAATTAGCTGAATTCCAGTACTTTACACGAAGCGACTGCCTATCTGAGCTCCACAACTCAGTTAGTACTGGGTTATACGATACCTTTGGTAAGACTGAAAACGACTTCAACGACTGACTCTCAACTAGCTCAGATTGTACTAGCTAAGACTATGTTAATGGATAATAACTAAGTTTGCTTCCATTTAAGTTAAAGCTAAATTTAAGTTAGATAACGAGTGTAGATACCATTTAAATTAAACCTGTTAGTTAAAGTTTTTTGGAGGACCTCGTAGCTAAATAATAGCAGTCGCACTGGTCGATCTTTGAGGTTAAGCCGTGCTTGCCGAGGTTGGTCCGTGGATGGGTGACCATAATTACATACCGAGTTTCCTCGATGCATTGGAAAGCACTTTAGGCAGTTGGTCCCGGCAGTCATTTGTGGATGTTTGACAGTCGTAACAGGTAGCGGCCAGAAAGTCTGACGTCAAGGGGTTTCATACTATTACCCGGTGTAGCGTTGTGAGGGTCTCAACTGAAATTAGTCGAGTAATCCTAAAATGTCACAATTAGTAAGTAACTAGGGACCTCACTAAAAACGCGGTACAACACTAGTTTTTGACAGGACGCTATGACTCTGCCATTTCGATCCCGCTGGCTTAGCTGAATCTATCTTCTGACCTCAAGATTCTTTGTGCCCCGACTTAGGGTGAGTTCCACATTAGTTAAGTAATTCTGCCTGTCATGCCTGATTCTCTGCGCTGGATAACCTATATGGATTTCATCACCTAAGTGATATCTGATTTTGCATGTGTCTATGCCACGTGTGGCTAGTAGTTGTCCAGCGCACAGGAAACTGTAATTGTGAATGTATCACTGCTGCATCGAGGTGTGTAGTGCTCCTTACTGTGTTATTTGTAAGTAATCATGTATACTTTATGCACATTAGATGTTCATACTTAACCTAACTTTTCATCTGTCATGGTGCTTGCTATGTTTGCCCACTTTTACCTGTAAACCGCTGCGATGTACTGAGCCTTCAGCTACAATGCTCCCCACACCGTCCCTTGGCCTACAAAGGGGTGAAGCTGGTACATCGCATGCGGCTTGCTGCCAACTGCATCGCAACGCATCTAACATGCGCACCCTATGGTGCTTCCAGGGTTCTTCCCACGGGCTTGGGGCTGTGCCCCTGGCCCACTCCTGCACGCTGCCTACTCCTGCACGCTACCTAAGCACGCTACCTACTGCTGTGCCAGTGCGCAGCCTACCCCGCGCACGTGGCTCTTCGCTCGGGCTTGGCGCTGTGCGCTAGCCTACCCCAGCACGCTACCTACTGCTGTGCCGGTGTGCAGCCTACCCTGCGCACGTGGCTCTTCGCCCAGGCCATGACCGGCCTACCTGTGGCCTACCCCACGGGAGCCGGTGCCTGCGCAGCCTACACTGCGCAGACCTGCCGTGACCTGCCTACCCGTGGCCTACCCCACGGGTGCCTGCGCAGCCTACCCTGCGCGGCCCTGCTGTGACCTGCCTACCTACCTGCCTACCTGTGGCCTACCCCACGGGTGCCTGTGCAGCCTACCCTGCGTGGCCTTGCTGTGAACTGCCTACCTAACCTGCACCGCCTGCCTGTGCGCTGCCCAGGCCTTGACCTGCCTACCGGTGGCCTACTGCTGAGCCGGTGCTGACCGGCCCCCACGTCTGCAAGTGCTGCCAAGGGACGGTACCCTTTTAATTTATAAGTGATAGTGAACGGAACAGAACATAGTGACAGTTACCCGCGACCTAGTTTAGTGCTCTTAATATATGTATTAACTGGTCTGGCTGTTTTACTTTACTCAACCTATTTGCTAACGGCCTGCGCAGCCTACCCTGCGCAGCTCTAACCGTTACACCGGTACTTACTGGATTGTGGAGGTCAGATAGGAAGTCGCTCCGTATAAAATACTGGTATTGAGCTGCATGCGATTAGACTTGAAGCTGACCCCAATATAGTAAAAACAGAGCAAAGTCTGCCTAGCCTTTTCCCAAACTATCTTTGGGTCGGCTTCTGAACTAACCAATGATGTTAAAAGCATGTCGCAGTAAAATTGAGGTATGTAGAGACAATCAAAGGATTTTCTTTATTTTTTTTATTTTTAAATTCAACTCTTGGTAATTAAAACCTTGAGAGATCTCTCTTCATTAATTTTGTATTCTAGGTTGGATAAAGATAAAGTAGGAATTAGACAATACTGAAGTAATTGATTCATAAAATCAAGTAAGTAACGCCCTCTTACTCTTTCCTACTTTTCTGTGACCTACGGGGTCCACTATGACCGTATCTTTATAACCAAAATTCACATTATGGAATGCATTGTGCATAATTGAGTTTTTTTTTTTTCTTTTTCGGATGGGAAATCATCAAATGACTTCTCCCGCTCTGGGCGGAGCGGGAGGGAGTGTCAGACTTGTACTGACTAAAACCCACCCATGTTCCGTCTTCGCCCTTTGTGTTCCAGGGCCGCGGTATCTCTTTCGAACAACCCGCAGCCCTGGCAGGCATCGGCCCTTTCGGACCCCTTCCGGTTTGCTGACATCTCCTTGAGGCGCGCGTGGAACACGTACGCGCCGTCGACACGGCCTGTCGTCATGAGACGGACGGACGGTGAGCTAGCCCATTACTCACCGTCCACAGGCTCGCGCCTACGGTGGCCGGGGGCCACTGGTTGCCCCCCGGCATAATTGAGTCTTAAGTAATATTTTCCGATTTCAGTAAACCGAATGTCGTAATCAACTAACCTAGTCAAATCAAACCATAAACATTACAACAAATCAATAAACCCTAATCTCTCACGAATCAGAAGCTGTTAATGTACTTAATTATAAGCAACGAAATAGTACCAGATAATGTTCCCACACTACAATTTGCAGAAACAAATAGTAGGTAATAATATAATATCGTTTCATGTCCGTGGGTGTCAGTCGAATGTTATGTGGTTCAGGGTTATTAGTGGCACTGTTAGTGACTCATTCATTTGTCTGCTGACGTCGATTTTCGATACCTGGTTTCTGAAACTTAGATTCCATTAGTAACATTGCTAAGCAAAACTTAAGTAGTCTTACGAGTATATTCAGCAATGTCAACGCTTTGCAGTATTGACAGAGTAGTAAACGATTGATCTTCAATCCTTACTTCGACTTTTCGTTTTCAATTAAAAACCTTCTACTCTCACACTTTTCATGACGGAAAGTGACGAAGTTTGGTAGTTTTTCCAAAGGTAAAAAAAGCTCGCGCATTGGTTAGATATTCAAAGAATCAAAGAATAGTGTTTATTGTGTCCGGAGGCGGGATACGCTAATTACCAATCGTGAATAAAACATGGATTAGAATGCCACTTGCAAAGAGAGGTCTAGTTAGGGTGATGATGTGGTCAGAGTACTCGCGGTCAGTTTTATTGATAGCAGAACAGCCCAGGATGCAACAGATGTACAATCGACCAAACGGCTTTTATCGCCGAAGGGTTAGGCAGAGATAATCCTAATAGTACACTCTCATTTCGCCAGTTATATTTAAGTCCTATGTAATAGGAGGCGATCCTATTGCCATCTACCGGACAAAAATTAAAATACCATGGCTACTACTGAGAAATTCCTGAAGTAAAACCCGATAAGTAATATTTTCCCCTTTTTGGGAATCGAACCCAGGACCTCATGCTCAGTAGTCGCCCTTGACAAAAAAACTGGCCAAGTGCGAGTCGGACTCGCGCACGAAGGGTTCCGCACCATTATTAAAAAAAAACAAATCAATAAACTTTCTGTATGGGAGCCCCCTTAAATATTTATTTTATTCTGTTTTTAGTATTTGTTGTTATAGCGGCAACAGAAATACATAATCTGTGGAAAATTCAACTGGCTACCTATCACGGTTCATGAGATACAGCCTGGTGACATACGGACGGGCGGACGGACCGACTGACGGACGGACCGACTTAAGGACAGACAACGAAGTCTCAGTAATACCTCGGTCCCGCTTGACCCTTTGGGTACAGAGCCCTAAAAAGACTTAGCTTTAGTCGACTGTAGTACCAACTAGCATCGTTACTCATGAATATAAACAACGATTATCTACCTCAAATATATCCAGATTTTTACACCAAGTAAGCAGTACACTCAACAGTCCTAGAATAATTTCGTGACCTATGCGTCGTCGGTATGAGTCATGCGCGCATGCAGATCTCACGGCTCACGTCGACTTGACATAATAATAGCAATGTTGCTGATCAAATATGATTGATTTTGTACTCGTTGGTCCTTCTTTAAGGTTAGCGTGATCGTTTAATTGTGATGGCACGATTGGATTGGAATGGTTTTTATTTGGAATATTGGGTTGGAAGCTTTATTATTTTTTAAACTTTGCCCCACACTAGGAATTTCTCCTGTGTCGTGGGTGCGTTTACAGACTTTTAAACTCACATACACAAACAGCCAGACCCGGAACAACTATTTGTAGGCCATACAAATATTTGTTCCGTGCGGAAATCGAACACGCAAAACGCAACGTAGCAGTCAATCGCTCAACCACTGCGCCAAACGTGCTATCAATTTCATAGGCACACAAAGTACGATATCTATAAATAGCCTTTTCCAATTAGGATATTTTGAAAGCTTGCTTCGCTGCAGTCAAAGGGGTTCGAACATTTTTGTATGGAGCCTGGCATATCTAGCCGCCGCCATCTTGATTTTTTTTTCAATATTTCCGAGCCCGATAAAAGTGGTATATTTGGATAGAGGACACTTATACAAACAAAAAATGTTACATAACATGATATCCTAAAGTGTCACGTTTCCGAGATATTTGGAAGTAAAGATCGCCTTTACACTTTAGGATATCATGTTATTTAACATTTTTTGTTTGTATAAGTGTCCTCTATCCAAATATACCACTTTTATCGTGCTCGGAAATATTGAAAAAAAAATCAAGATGGCGGCGGCTAGATATGCCACAAAGGTTCGTACCCCTTTAGAATAGAGTTGTCTACTAAATTACCCAGATGAAATCAATACTTAGTTTATCAATAGTTTTCTTAGTTAGACCGTAAGTCACTTGTTGTTCTCCGGCTAGACAAACAAGTAATTGTATCTATTAAAGATTCTGAAAACCAGAGAGACTAACATTATTTGAATGACATCCAGAACCGACAGTGACATTTCAAAGAGATATTGTGTGGTCTCTTGCAAAAAAGACCAGACCTCTTTCATTCATCCAACATTTTAAACACTTGTCGAAGAGAAAATTACAAAACACATCTAATTACAAGCTCATGCCCACAAAACAATAAAAAAGAAATCAATACAAGGTCACCATAGCAAAAACAATGCACAAATCAAACGGTTCCCAACCCACCACCTCTCATTAATACTAAATAGTTGCAACCTTGTACTTCCCATATCCGTTCCTTTTGTACGGCAGATTGGAAAGTAATTACTGCCTGTAAGACCTACACTTGACGAGTTTCACACCCACGTGAAGTCAAAAGCTTAACTTGAAGATGTTTTAAGTACCTTTTGAGTGCTCTTTATAATGTGGGGTTCGGAAGTGGTGAAGGGCGATTGTCGATAGTCGATTGTCGAAATTGGAATCGAAATAGATTCGATTAAATTTTGGTAGGAAGACAAAATATCTTGCAATGCAAATCAAAGATGTGGTAATTGATACTAAAACTTTGAAGGTGAAACGCGAATTTTCATAATTTTCGAAAACGTCTACCACATAAAAAATGAAAGTAAAATTCGCTACTCTTCTGTCTTTATCGTCTGCTTATTGCCTAACCTGTTAAGCTCGCTACACAAAGCCAAACCAAAAACGAGTCAAAAATGATTTAGCTAGGTGGAGAAAACCTTTTCAAAATATTCAACCAACATTCGACAAAAATATAAAAAAACAAAAAGTACAACAACAAAAAATTAAATAACAATAATTTTGTCGCTATCGAAAACGACTATCGACAACGATCCGCTAACCTCACAAAAATCATGCTCTTGCGCACTGACAAGCGCGTCCGACGAGCATTTTGTTATTGGATTAAACTATTACCACTTTAACTTAACACCTTCACCAATCTTCACCGACCTTAGCTCAAGTGTATAAGCACTGTTTTGCATTTTCACAAGTGTATTTCAGTTGTGGTTTTAGAGTGTTCTAGGTACAATAGAAATAATTAATCTCGAGTTAAGCGAACGAAGGTCATCTCTTTAGTAATCATTTAATTGGTACAAATGCTGAATTAAAGTTTTGATAGAGAAAGAGTGGGCGGGGTTGAGCAAGTTGCAGTTTCAAGACGAAAACCATCTGGATCTAGAGGCGTTGCATAATTAGAAGACACATTTGGAGTATGAGAAGGAGGAAGGAGCTCGTGGCTAAATAATAACAGCCACACGGGTCGATCTTTAAGGTTAAGCCGTGCTTGCCGAGGTTGGTCTGTGGATGGGTGACCATAATTACATACCGAGTTTCCTCCGTGCCTCGGAAAGCACGTTAAGCTGTTGGTCCCGGCTGTCACATGTAGATCTTTGACAGTCGTTAAGAGTAGTCAGAAGCCAGAAGTCTGACATCCAGTCTTACTAAAGGGGTATCGTATTACCCAGTTCCTGGGTTGTGGAGGTCAGATAGGCAGCCACTTTATGTAAAATACTGGTACTCAGCTGCATCCGGTTAGACGGGAAGCCGACCCCAAGATAGTTTGGGAAAAGGCTAGGCAGATGATGATTTGGAGTCTGAGAATCTTTAGCTTATAGCAAAGTAAAGTTCAACAACATCACACGTGGTGACACTGAAGACTTGCCCTTAATTTGCTACCGTCGATAAAATATAAAGGCTGTAAAATACCCTTAACGTTCTCCCTGCCACTGCGATCATGTTGTTGACCATACCTGAGAACATTCTAGATACAGAGATATTGGATGTCAAAGTTGGTTGTTTTTATGGTCATAACTCTGCTTTAAATGACTCCATTACCCGTTTACTATTTAATGCACCCTTTTTTTCGAATGGGAAATCATCAAATGACCCCTCCCGCTCTGGGCGGAGCGGAATGGAGTGTCAGGCTTGTACTGACTAAAACCCATCAATGTTCCTTCTTAGCCCTTTATTCCAGGGCCACGGTATCTCTTTCGAACAGTAACGCAGCCCTGGCAGGTAACGGCCCTCATGGACCCCTTCCGATTTGCTGACATCTCCTTGAGGTGTGCGTGGAACACGAACGCGCCGTTGACACAGCCTGTCGTCAGGAGACGGACGGACGGTGAGCTAGCCACCCATCAGCCCATGCACCCACCAGCCCAAAGTTTTGATGTTTAGATTCAGTTTTACAGTAAAATATGATTTTTCACCTAAAAAAAAAAAATATTTCCGTAAAAAAAAATGCCTAGGAATGCCTATACAGAATGCTTGAATGAAGACTTCGCGAAGACCCTTTTTACACCTTGTATACTGCTCAATCCACCACATACAGGCGTTCAGTTCATAACTTATGGAGAACACCATGACCGCGTCGGTGGATTAAAGAAAGGTTTTTTCTTGAAAAGCTAATCGGACTACCAGATGAAAACCAGATTAATACTAATATTTGCTAAGAATGGACAAAGCGTTGACAATTCTATTATTGCGAGATTCCAAAGACATCCATCAAATTATAATTTTAGTTACAATAAAAATTAGTCTAAAAAAATACAGTATATGAAATTCTACAAAAGACAATAATATAAGTTGAATAAGAATTTCCTTTCAAGAAGTACCTGCACAAAAGCCCATAAAATATCGCAAGAACAGTTATTAAAACAACGCAACATCACATAAGGGTTTAGTGGGTCGACTGCGGGTCGTGGGGTCACAGATTCGAATCTCGTGATGGGCGTAATGTGATGTTTATTATACTGAGCTACAGGTTAGGCAGAGAGGCTGAGACTAGGCTCGACGTTTGACCGATGAGACATTGAGTCGTGTGTTCCGGTGTTTATGTTTAGCCGTTGGATTGACAGGATGAAGCGAAATGTTGAGATAAAAGGTATTTTATTTTATTGTCGTCTTTTTTTTTCGGATGGGAATTTCTTCAAATGACTCCTACCGCTCTGGGCGGAGCGGAAGGGACGGAAGGACGGAGGGAGGGAGCGGGAAGGGAGTGTCAGACTTGTACTGACTAACCCATGTTCCTTCTTAGCCCTTTGTGTTCCAGGGCCAACGGTATATCTTTCGAACTGTCCCACAGCCCTGGCAGGCATCGGACCTCTCGTCGGACCACTTCCGATTTGCTGACATCCCCTTGAGGCGCGCGTGGAACACGAACGCGCCGTCGGACGTACGGTGAGCTAGCCCATTACTCACCGTCCACGGGCCCGCGCCTACGGTGGCCCCCGAGCGGCTGGGACGTGAGGCTCTCTCCCTCTCATGTTCCGCCACCTCCGACGCTAGATTTTAGTATCGTCTGAAGTAAGGAAATATTTAGGTAAGTACTGGGAGTGTGAAAATCAGAATGAGCATGTGGCTTAATAAACTTAGGGTAGAGTCGCGCCTGCCTAGGTTGGTCTGTGGACAATTGACCGCCCGAGTTTCCTCCGAGCCTCGTAAAGCATGTTAAGCCGTTGCCGTCTCGGCTGTCATTTGTAGATCTTTGACAGATGTTAGGTAGTAACTGGATCGAAAGTCTGACAACCAGTCTTACCAAGTAGTTTCGTATTACCCAGTAGTAGCTGGCTTGTGGAGGTCAGATAGGCAGTCGCTCCATTTAAAATACCGGGAAAAGGCTAGGCTCGAATTGAGTGGGAGAGTTTTTTTTTTTAATTTTTTATTTGATTGCATTGTCGCTTAGCGACCACATCGCCCAGTGCAGGATAAAAAATTTGTTGATTACTATCTGTAGTAGATAGTAATACTTTCTTACGATCTATTTATTACTAACTTTGTAATTCTTTTGCGTTTTCGGACATAAGGAGAAGCAAGGATGGTATTACAAAGGCTAACATTATATATTTTACATGGTCCAAAAACATTTATTCTATTATTATCATACCGGACACAATCCATCAGAATATGAAAGACCTCGTCAATCACTACACAGTTATCACAATTTGGAGACAGAAGTTTACGAACGATAAAACTTATTTGATGGAATAACTGCATCGGCATAAAACTTCTGTTAAGATCTACTGGACTATCTGACTGGGAGTGTTAAATAGATACTTGTATTGACACTTTGAATGTCTCATGGGTTGCAGTGTCTTCTCTGCTAATAGGGGTGCGGACTGGGTAAAGAAAACGACATTCTATTTTGTCCGTTAGACAGGTAATACAAAAATATTAGAAACGTATTTTTTGTTTTATCAAAATATCAAAAAATGACTTAGTTAAAACTCATTAAAGTTGGAGAATGGGGGCTCGCTACGTCACAAGTAGGTATAAAACTTACCTACATGTGACGTCATGCGCCATTTCAACTCAATATATCTCCGTAATTTTATGACCACGTGAAAAAAGAAAAAATACGTGTCCAATAGTTTTCAATAAACTACCCGACGGACAAAGAAAAAAAAAAGTGATCCTACCCTATTATTTCAAATTACTATTGTTTGGAATAACTCACAAAACTAATTTCCACAAATAACAAGGATAAACAAGGAACCAAACCCACCACACACAAAGTTATAAATCCCAAAAATAATCGCTAGAAAATTTTAAGTCTTCCATTTAAAATAATGTAACGTTTTAATATACATGTAAATATCGTAGCATCTAAATAATGCCATAGCTCATCGCGATAGGTTCGCGCGTTAATTGCTGCGCCAGCGCAGACGGGACCTGTTATTACTAGGGTCTCCGTAAAGGTGGGGTGTAGACGACACGCAAGTTTATCGCGTGACTATTATTATTTATGAAAACTTCCTTCTGCCTAGTCTTTTTCCCTATCTTTTTTGGGGTCGGCTTCCAGTCCAACCAGAAGCAGCTGAGTACCAATATTTTACATGAAGCGACTGCCCATCTGACCTCTACAACCCAGTAATTGGGTAATACGATACCCCTTAATAAGACAGGATGTCAGACTTTTAGCTTCTACAAATGACAGCCGGGACGGAGAAAACTCGGTACGTAATTATGGTCACCCATCCACTGACCAACCTTTATGCACAAGTAAAAACCGTACAAATACGGACTTAATGCCTTGAGCAATTATAACCAGTCTACTTTAGGGTGATGCAGAGACATACACAGTAGGAGCAATAACAAAAAAAAAATGGAAAATTTTCATATCTGCAGTGTCTAGTTTTATCATGTTTGAGGAGCACTGGATTTGTCTAGATTAGCACAGGTATTAGAGATATTTCCTTAGACACTATATAGGTGCTCGTAACACCGAGCTTCTTAACTAACACTAAAACTTCTTTACTCGTCAGATTTGAAAAAGCTACTGGTGATACTACTTAATCCTGCAGCTATTTTTGTGACAACCTTTACTCTGACCACCAATAAACTAGTTACACTTGTGGCGGTATTTTCATGAAAACCTAAAAGCTTGGTTTGCTCTTTTACCCTTAATGATGTTAGGGTTTCTGAACAGGCCTCCTCTCTATGAGAGGGAGTGGGCTGTAATCCACCACGCGGTCCCAGTGCGGGTTGGTAGATGTCACAAATGTCTTCGAATTTTTAGTTCTAGGACATGCCGGTTTCCTCACGATGTTTTCCTTAACCGTTTTTGAGGGCAGCTGTGATGAAATAAATTACACAAAGTAATGCGCCTGCCTGGGTTCGAACCGACGGCTTACTGCTCGTAAGTTAAGTCGGGGCAGCCACCGCTGGGCCACCGCTGCTCTCCGTCTCGTCTACCCACACCTTTATCCTGACCGCTCTAATAGCCAAACCAACCATTGTGCAGTATAGCTCGTGATATTTTGTAACGTATACGTACTGACCATCTTCAGTAATAACATTGCTAGATTTATTCAACCATAATGTCCACCTGGCCTGGGAGTTCTCTTAAATACTTTTGTTTTAAGATACTAGAAACTGTATTCTTGTAAGTATGTATTGTTTTAGAAGTTTTGGTATTCGCTTAGGTGCGATGGAATGTGTATTTGTTCTGGAGTGAAATTTGTTTTAGTTTTCATTTGTCAGTGTCTTCATCTGGCTGTGTGCTGTTTATAGTTTGACCGTTTCAGTAAACGGTATTAGGTGAAATGGAAAACAGTTGCAAACTGATTGCTGGAAGTTTTCTTATTAGTAGATATAATGTACGATGCTGATGATGATGTACGATGCTATTGTATAGTACGCCTTACTTCCTATTTATTTTGTAAGACGAAGGAGACTAGTCTCCACGACACAGGGAATCCTAGTTTGGAGGCTATTGATATTTTCAGCTTGTGTAATGCTCTCTTGAACAATAAAGCTTTTTATTTATTATTATGTTGCATATGTTGCTGCCATTGGACGGATTTGTATACTGCGTTATGTATTATATTTTGTTCAAGGTTGATATAAGGATTATAATTGTGATTTAACATGATGTATCCTAAGTGCTATTTTGCTGAAGGCGAACTGCCTTGTTGGTCTAGTGGTTGAGCAAGACGTCCTGGGTTAGATTCCCCGGTCGGGCAAAGTGTTATTGAGTTTTTCCATGAGGAATTTCTCAATAGCAGCCACGGAGTCTGGGGGTCTACTCTCTAAGCACGAAGTCTGTAGTTTCGGCCAAAGTTACGGTCGTTTCCTACTCCTTATCACTTACAGACATAAGATTTGTTAGGGGCCCGAACTAAAAATGAATGCCAACACAATTGGACAGTTGTCCTTACTCCCGATGTGTTTTCAAAACTCACGAATCTGAAAATATTAGGGAGTAGGGTTCATTTGGAGGTATAAAGTTAGTTACGGACGGACCCGTATTTTAGATGACGGACTTAGAGAGTAGGCCCCCAGGATCTGTGCCTGGTCGATGGAAAAAGTTTTGTCCATTACATGGGACTTTAATATAACTGGTGAAATTTAGGGGTTATATTTATTAAGTATTAGGGGATTACATGCAAAATTAACAAATAATAATTCGCACATAATTCACAAATATTTATCAAACATGACTTATCACTATCACATCATTTATCACATGATTTCACAATGCAAAAAAATATTTAAAAAACAAATGTGCGGGTAGGTACGGTCAGCTACAAAAGTCGCTATGCATATCCCAAATAATAAGACGTTTTTGTTTTAGAACGATCCATATGTTAATATGGATCGTTAGAGTGGAGTAAAAAAATCACAATATTTTCATCAATGGTTACACAAATTCGAAAAAAACAATATTACATCAGATCGCACTGATGAGCACAAAACTTGGTGTAATATTTATAAGTGTTAACCGACTTCTGATGCCGACTGTACCTAGTACCATCAACCTGTCAGTGCCATGTCGTGGATAGTAACGACGTAAAATATACATATTGAGTGTTTATTTTATTCCTTATGGGGATCTAAGTATAGTATTGTGTCGCGGACCTAGACATACTCAACACAAATCTGTCTGGCCATAAAACCTTAAAGATCAAAATCTCCATTCTCTAAGAACGGGGTACTTGGGCCTACACTTCTGCCGTATCCCAAACACGAACATTTTTACTGAAAACGTGACTACAGTATTTGTTAAATGTAAATTAGCGATTTGTCCAATGGCCGCACGCTAAACTTCTCAGGGTACCTTTGATGTTCAAGTTTTTTTAAACCCTCGATGCCTGATACAATCAAAACTAAACCCTATGATGACTTCATAAAGTCAATTTTAAATTCATGCTCATAAGTATGAAGATACTCCAAGAAAACTGAGAATGATATTGAAAAGGCTCGAACTGTGACAATTATCATTCATATGTGTCAAAAAATGGCAAATTTTTATGTTCAACCATGATTGATATGATGGCTGTCAGATCTAAAACTAATATAATTTTTATGTTAATTTTTACAGAATTAATTAATCAAAATACAAGTGCGTAACGCAGTTATAAATCAAATTACTTTTTTAGCGTCTTTTTTGCGTTTCGTAGCTACTGATTTATAAATTCGGTATAAAACTCGGATCACGGATTACCCTAATGATGTGGAATTATAGATATTTAGAAATGACATCAGATACGAAGACGGTTATTATAAAATCAATAATAAAAAAATGTGACCATTTATATAGCATCGTAAACTGGCCATAGATCTGTTATTTTTTTACCAATCAAGTTTTATGATTTATTAAAAGTTATATTGTATCGGCTTATACTGGTATGGTTATTTAATATTCATTTTGTAGAATCGTTAATATTATTATTTAATCAGGTGATTTCGCTTGCTAAGTCGATTTAGATGTGCCATTTTTATTGTTAATTATTCATATTTTATGCTGTATTAAGTCGTTTATTCTTCCTATTTTAGGTTTGCGTCGAAACTCTTAATATGTACCAAAAAATATAATTCTATCCTGCTGTATTTTTTTTTGTTCCTGCCTCCTCCTACACCTGCACCTTTTTAGAAGTCTAGCATTAAGAATACCTAAAACCTGTATTTCTTTTTCTTCCCTATATTTAAAATCTTTTCATTTTTCTAGCGTCGAACATTTTTTTTTTTTTTATGTTAGCCTACTCTGTCCCACTGCTGGGCAAACGCCTCGCCCATGACTATCCACTTTTCCTTGTCATTTGCCTTCTCGGACCAACCTCGTAAAAATGAGTCTCGATCGTCACGCCAGCGTTTTTTGGGCCTGCCTTGACAAGACAGGCGTCGCAAATAGTAAAACATAATTAAATCCTGAAAATTGCAAGTTACGGGCTCCTGTAAAAACTGAAAAGAGGTTATGTGGCTACACAGAATCATATAAGTTGTTTTGTAGATAGAAATATAGAATATACTAGTTTGTTTGTGTTGTTGTTTTTCTAAAGTTTCTGTCTACATCTTGAATAAGCCTGTTATTGTTTTTGTATCTTTTCCTCTTATATAGACTCTGAAGCTATCATCATCTGCCTAGCCTTTTCCCATCTCTGTAGGGGTCGTTTTCGAGTCTAACCGGATGCAGCTGAATACCGTTAATTTAAAAAGAAAAAAAAAATGGTTTATTTGGCACTGGCCACAAGTGCGCACAACAATACAAAAAATAAAAAAGTAACAAGAAAACTTAAGCCTCAGCCAAAAAAAAGATAGTTGCTGTGTGTCTCACGGCTGCGCCAAATAAGTCCAGTTCTGCAAAAAAGCCGGGCAGCTTGACTGCTCGACGCTGTTTGACATGGAGCGTCTGCCTATCCGTCCTTCGAAACCCAGCTTGTAAAACAATACCCCTTGGTAAGACTGGTTATCAGACTTTTATGGCCACTAACAACTTGTAACGACTGTCAATGGTCTATAAATGACAGCCAGGACCAACGGCTTAACGTGCTTTTTGAGGTTCGGAAGTAACTCGGTATGTAATGGGTGGTCACCCATCCACGGACCAACCTCGGCAAACGCGGACACCGACCCTAGCGGTTTTTATTTTCCGACGCAAAATCACAGCTCAATAAAATCTGCAATCCATTTATCTCAAATCTCAAATAATTTTCCTCTAACATGCAACTCTATACGATCTTTCCCATCCTGTGTGGGTAGTTCAAACACCACACTTACGTAGACAATACGCACCGGGCAATATGCACCATAGAGAATGCAAACATTACTGCTGCAATGTCGGCAATTAAAAAAATATAAGCACTGGTATGGTACTCGCAGCTTTAGTTGTGTCGCCACCTTCCAAATGAATTTTAACTCAACTACTTTAGCAATAAAGTGCAATTTGCTTTGTTTTGTGGTTGGAGGATAGGATTGTGTAACAGATTATGAAGCCTATGCAGTAAGGATAGAGTAGGTTTCAGGTTAAAGATTGTGCGAAGTTACAATGTAAGGTAATCTATTTAACCTTATCTTTTGGTTTATATTCATGTGATATTCTATTACCTATAATGGATATCATTTTCACACTTTTATTATCATTAGTAGAAAGTCCACTATTTTTGTCTTTTATTCAAAGTAAAACGTCTCTTATAATTCCATTCATTCGTTTTTCAATTTTACATTATAGCATTTGAAATATTCCTTTATAAAATCAATAAAATTAAAAAAAAGAATAGTATCCCAACGATACCGGGAACAGGGTATGAGCTAACGAAGGCCACAGCCCTAGAAAAAGGAACCTCCTTATAATACGAGCCCCGTCCAGGAGTACCGCTTTCTGAATCAAGACCATGATCCAGCTACCTAACGAGAGCCTCATCAGGTATTGGTCTTGGCAAGTAAGCCATTCGCTGAATAAAATATCAGCACAATGATCGCTGAATTCACGTGCTACATGTCGACAAATGTAATAATAGGATACATATTATAGAAATTATTACATCATCAACTAATCTGTACATATCGATCCTTTTCATAGTGCTGTCAATCACTTTTTTTTTTAAGTTAAAGTTTTTCTTATATTTTTTAAACATAAACAACAAAACACCTGTTAAATCTTTTACATCATCCTTCTCTAGAAAACACCGCAACGCCCACGTGCCAACACGATAACCACTATTTAAAATTAATTAAAACAGCAAAAACAACCTAAATCTTATTTATGAATATTCCAAACTGTTAACACTATAATTAATATGGCAACACTGTATAAATAATTCCGGAAAGAATCGCCAGCGAACAAATTGGTTTGAATTTTAAATTTCGAATGTTTCCTAAGAACTTTAATATTGGTGTGGTTAATTTTTGTTGTTCGTGACTTGTCAATTGGTTAAGCTAAATAATTTAAATTATTATGTATGTTCCAGATGTTGGCCTGTTGGGGCCAACTTTGGTGCCACCCACGGTCGTATCCATCGAACAAATTACAGTTCTGCGATGAAAAAATTGTGCACAAGCCAGATGAGAGTTGAAACGCTGGGAGGGAACGCCCAAGTAGGACATACCTACGCTAACCTCATCGGTGATGTTCTTCAGAATAGTCATGTGCGTAGTACGCAACCGGCGTGCGTTTAAGTATAGTATGAACAAGGACGACGCAAAATGTTCTTTAACCAATTTCAGCTTCCAAAATGGCTCAAAAAATGGATTGTATTATGTAAATAAATCAACAATTATTCAAGTTGGTGCACCTGAAAATAATTTAAGAAAAAAAAAGAACGGCCTACAAAGACATATTCGTTAAAAAAAAAATACAAATAACAGAGTCATCTGAACGCACCCGTAAGGAAAGTTTATATTATTTAAATATTTGAGCGTGTTCGAAATACGAATCATTATCTTTTCACGAATACGAGAACAATATTCCAATTAGTAAACGATGTTAAACTCTAATTGAATGGCAGTAAAGTTTATTTTAACTTTAGTTCATTACTAAGTATACACTGCAGTTATGTTACAGCTTATTACTTCTGCAATAAGATTCAATTTACCATTTTTAATTGGTAATATAAGATTGTAATTTCAGGCGCCACTTTTTGCAGGCATATAACTGTAACATCAATTGGATTTTTGACGAAATTTCGTTGATTGCTTAATTGTTTAAAACGACTGTTATTTCTTACGTTTTTGACATGTGAACGGTTTTCAAGTTCGCTCCTTTCGAGTTCGGAGTACTTATGATGAGTTCTTGTTAAGTCAGTCTTCCATGAGTTTTTGAGAATTAAGTGAAACAATTTTTCAATTATCAAGCCTGGTTTACACTTCGACACTGTGGTATTTGTAATTTGTATACAATGTGTGTTTTAATTTAAATACCTACTTAAAACTCATTTTTTTTTTATTTGTCCATCGTCGGGTAGATTATTAAAAACTATTTGACACGTATTTTTTCTTTTTTCACGTAATCGTAAAATTACGGATATATTTTGAGTTGAAATGGCGCATGACGTCACGGCTCAGTACATTTTATACCTAGTTGTGACGTAGTGAGCCCCCACTCTCCAACTTTAATGCGTTTTAACTAAGTATTTTTTTGTTAACTTCATAAAACAAAAAATACGTATCTAATATTTTTGTATTACCTGATTGGCGGACAAAATAGAATTTCGTTTTCTTTATCCAGTCATCATCCCTATTGAAGTGTCTTTTCTCGAAATCTTATATTCTGCATATCATATGCCTAGCCTTTTCCCACCCGGTCTGGTTCCAGTACATCCGCATGCAGCTCCACCTGCACCAGTACTTTGTATGGAGCGACTGCCTATCTGACCTCCACAACCCAGTTAGTATTGGGTATACCCCTTGGTAAAACTGATTGTTGGCCTTTGTGGCCAATGACTACTTAACGACTGTCAAAGATCTACAACTGACGTGAAACTCGGTATACGTAATGGGTGGTCACCCATCGACGGACCAACCTAGACAAGCACGGCTTAACCTGAAGATCGACGCTAGCGGCTGTTATTATTTAGCTACGAGCTCCTCACATAACAGGTACATAATAAACTAGGGGGTTCTTCCTATATTAAAAGTTAGTTCAGTCCTGCTTTTGAGAAAAATGGCCCAAAAAGAAGTTTAGTGTAAGCCAAAACTAAGGTTGTAACAGCCAACCAGTATAAAACTGTCATTATTTTCGGAAAATGACGAAATACCTTCGTCTTTTTCAACGATTCCCTTATGTAGATCAGAAATTTCAACACCAAAAATGTTACCATCCTAAATTAACTAAGTGAAAGCCCAGTCATGACCTTTGCTCTATGGTTCCACCTATTAATAAGACCTCATTGGTCAGGAGTATCAATCGAAGCAGATAATTATAGTTTCCGGTCCACGAATTTAATAATAAAATATTTGAATGATGATCTTATGATCTTATTAATTTTTTTTTGGATGGTACAAGGAATGGGCGTTAAGTCGTGCATGGAAACCATACAAGGTCTGTGGACTACACTTTTCGTGACACCATGTGCGATGACTTTGATTATTATTTAGATGGTTGTATTTATCAGCAAACATAACTTTAGAAGTAGACCTCCCATAGTGATAGCAACACTTAAATATTTAAGAGCTTAACTCCGTGACTTCGCTTGCGTTATGATAAAAAATTATCACATTAGAAAGATTTTAAAATAGCTTATGACACTCGGGGATCCAAGAACCAAGGTTACCGATGTAGCCCGAAGAATTGCCAAACTAAGTGCCCACTGCGGCAAGGCACATTGCTCGCAGAAGGGATGACCGATGGGGCCGAAAAGTTCTGGAATGCAACCGCGAACCGGAAGACGATGCGTTGGAAGGCCTCCCACTAGGTGAACCGATTACCTGGTGAAATTTGCGGGGATCCACTGTATGCGAGCACAGGACCGGTCAATGTGGCGACACTTGGGGGAGGCCATTTGGCTGAAATGATGATGACTAGGGGATAATGGAGCTTCCCATTGGTGAAAGAATTTACAGAAGTAGATCTGGAGATCTTCTTGTTTTATAGTTGATTCCATAATTTACTTAAGTGTTTTATTTGCTAAAAATGTAGTATTTATATTATAGATGGTCTGTCCTGTCTGAGTTTCACCCACCACCTACAACACGAAATCGGGGCTAGTATTGCTGTCACCACATTCTCCATCCGGCTTCCATTCTCTGCTTATTCTAGGAGTCCTGCCCACCCCCCTGTATAAAAGAATGCTAGTAGTACTGACAGTAAAGTGGCGATTACCGCACATTACGGTGCGGTCGCCAGATCGGCGCTTCACAGTCATTACTAATGTGAGCTATTTGAGCTCTGCGGTCGAGCAGGTCGGGGGCTTGTGGAGCTATGAAGGTTAGGAGACGTTCTCGAGGATCATCTGAAACTATGTTTGTAGTTAATATTGCCAATCTTATTGCCGCTTTCACAGCACTGGATGATAAGATACCCCTTAACTACTTAAGGGGTATATTATTATCCAGTACCTTGTACAGCCAGTCTTACCTACTACCTACTAGTAGGTAAGACTGGCTGTCTGACTTTTGGGCCACTGACTACCTGTAACGACTGTCAAAGATTTACAAATGACAGTCGGACCAACAACTTAACGTGTTTTCCGAGGCATGGAGGAGACTCAGTATGTAATGGGCGGTCACCCATCCACGGACCAACCTAAGCAAGCACTGCTTAACCTAAACATCGACTCGAGTGGCTGTTATTATTTAGCCACGAGCTCCTTTTTTTTATTTTCGGTCAAAGGTTTAAATAAGTCCTGTGCACTAGCACGACTGACATCCTTCATGTCTTCTAAAAACTACTAGAAAAACAGTGTTCTCGCACCCTATACAAAAGCTTACGTACTAACACAGACCGCTTCAATAAAAACCCTGCAGGCAAGTTCTTGTTTCATAGCTCATTGTACGCTGTTTTTGTCAGACCGAACAGTATTGGTATCTTCACGCATAAACTGCGGTAAAGCGAAGTGGTCGAAACGCTCAGTTGGTTTTTACACAGTACAACGTTCGATTCCATGTTCACTTATTGTCAGTTTATTGAGCAAAAACTTGTGTGTTTGTTTGAAAAAGTAAGGAATTTATATTTCTAGAGTTGTTGCTTTTTGTTTCGACTCAGTTCATGTCGGTTTCTGTTTTGTAGTGTTTTTCTATTCAACTTTGCTTCAGACTATTTCATCTGAGTATTCTGAGGAAGAGTTCGATTGAGGCAGAGTTTAAACCGTGTATGCAGAGTCAGAATTCAGGAAGCAGCAGCGTTTGAAAGTGATTCAGAAAACAGAAGCGTATGGAAGAGGAAAATACTGCATCCTGTACCAATAACATGTCATTCTTTTGCAAAAACATGGTCATCTTATGAAGTCTCATTTTTTTTATTTGTTTTATTAATGGCATCTCGCAGTTCAACCTAGGAGGTTGTCGTCTGCTTAACCGGACTATCCTGTGGATGCCTTGAGAGTAAGGCCTCCAGCCAGGGCATAATAACTTACAAAAAGCGACTACACGCTAAGGGCACCCCCTGTGGGGTACGAGCCTCGGCTTAGGGCGTCGCTGATTTTGGTGAGGGAGGACTGCATGAGGACAGGCTGGATCTGAAAGGTATCATTATTTATGGGCTGATTTGACTGAATTCTTTTTGGTTTCCCACTCTTTCACTTTGTAACAGAGATTTGGCACCAATATGATGCTATCATGACACATAGTTAGTTTATATAGTTATAAATAAATATTTTGGAGGTTTATTCAAATGTAACCCCAGTAGAATCAGATGTAGTCCATTTATTAGATACTCGTATGTGTTTCTAGTTTAAGCTTTTGATGTTGCCCTGTTTATTTTTGTGGGCAGTACTGTGCTGTTTACATCTTCTTTACCTGTCTGTTTTTTATATTGTTTATTGTTTTTAAGCTATCCGATTCACTTACTATTTTTATTCTGTTTTTTAGCTGTAAGTCTTTAACTATTTTTGCTGCATCCGATTACAAAAGGCCTGCACGCGTAGCATGACCACTGTAGAAACGGCTTTTGTCTTCGGAAGAATCGACATAATGACAGATTGACAATGTGTCAGTTCGTCGATATAGCCCGTTTCTATGCTGGGCGTGCAGGCAATCATCCTTGAAGAATAGTTCTGTATGGCACTCTTGTGATTTATTTAACTGTGAATAACAATAAAAAACTAAACAACATTATTTACATTCAACATTTAGAAATCTAGAGCACACAAGATCTCGACCAACAATTTCTAATGTCGAAACTTTTGACAAATTACTCGGATTGCCCAAACCAGAGCATCGGTGACTGAGCAATATAAACAACCAATTACTGTGCTTGATTTATTGTGAGCAATTATTTATTGTCCGTGCTTATTCGCGTTTTAATTGTTGGGATTGATGCAATACCGATAGGGTGGAGGTTCTAGTAGTTGGCTTAGGATAGAATAAGTATATTTTTGCTTTTATGTTCTGGTGTGCTTTTGAAATCTTAGCTTGAACAATTAAAGCTTAGCAAAATTTAAGTTATTACCTACCTAAAATGGTCCCTTTTCGTATAGTATTTATAAATATCTTTCGTTGAATTTACTTGGTGTAACATGTAAGGTATTTGAAAAAGTACTGTCTTTAGAGGTGGCTAAATAATAACTGCCACTCGCGTCGATCATTAGGTAAAGCCGTGCTTGCTTAGATTGTTCCGTTGTTCCGGATAGACCCATTACATACCAAGTTGTCTCCGTGCCTCAGAAAGCAGGTTAAGCCGTTGGTCCTGGCTTTCGATTGTAGATCGTTAATCGTACATAAATCCATATTCCGATTCTTCATTCTGTTAACATAATATATTTGCAACGGCCGACAACAGGTGTTCATACCCTGCGAGTAGACGATATATTTTTCTCAATATTAATAAGACCACCCGTTGGGTACGCCTCGTACGATATGTGTCGAGTTCGACATTAGTTTATTTATTTGCCGATAGATCACGCATTTTGTGATAAATTGTAACGTACAGTGCCCTCTTTAAGAATAATTATAATAGGGGTGCGGACTGGATAAGAAAACGACATTCTATTTTGTCCGTCAGACAGGTAATACAAAAATATTAGACACGTATTTTTTGTTTTATTAAAATATCAAAAAAAATACTTAGTTAAAACTCATTAAAGTTGGAGAGTGGGGGCTCACTACGTCACAAGTAGGTATTAAACTTACCTACATGTGGCGTCATGCGCCGTTTCAACTCAATATATCTCCGTAATTTTATGATCACGTGAAAAAAGAAAAAATACGTGTGCAATAATTTTCAATAAACTACCCAACGGACAAAGAAAAAAAAGATGTGATCATCCCCTATTATCTGAAAGCGACAAAATACTAAAATAATCGTGGTCAATATTTACACGAAAGGCTCAATAGATCTGCATTGGATTTTTTTCTTAAACTTGGTATATTTGGATTACGAAACATTTATTTGAAAAAACCTGATTAGTTAAGTTTCTACAGCACAACGGCATTTTTTGGGCATGCCTACATTGATAAATCAGAATGGTCACTTTTTCTGGTAGTAATTGTCTTTTAAGCTTCAGATTTTACAGTGTTTACATAGGGGACAAAGCTCAGGAGCTCGTGGCTAAATAATAACAGCCGCACAAGTGGATCTTTAAGGTTAAGCCGTGCTTGCCGAGGTTGTTCCGTGGATGGGTAACCATATTTACATACGTGCCTCGGAAAGCACGTTAATCCGTTGGTCCCGACTGTCATTTGTAGATCTTTGACAGTCGTTACGAGTAGTCAGAAGCCAAGAGTCTGACATCCAGTCTTACCAAGGGGCATCGTATTACCCAGTTACTGGGTTGTGGAGGTCAGATAGGCAGTCGCGTCATGTAAAATACTGGTACTCAGTTGCATTCGGTTAGACTGGAAGCCGACCCCAAGATAGTTTGGGAAAAGGCTAGGCAGATGATGATGACATAGAGGACAAAATTCTTTTTAAAATACCATTTACATGAAAAGTGAAAACTATTTGGATATAAGCTATTCAGAAAGTAACCGATGCATTATTATTTTCTCCAAAAGTTTTTATAAAATTGTAACAACAATACCTACATTATTATAAACATCCACTATTGTGCTGTAAGCAAACGAACATTTTCCTCAAAATATCTATCAAAGTCGCTTCTCATTACAGCACATGTTTATACATCTGTGAGATTCCTGCGCAGAAAAATGACACGCATTATCTTGGACGTCCATAATGGTGGGTTGTGGCGGCGGTAACAAATAGTGCTAATTTTATATAATAGTAATATTTATACGCATATCAGAAGCGACGGAGGTCAGCTGGCTAGAGGTCGGACGGACCTGTGGTTGAGGAAAGCTCACAATGGAACTTTAGTGTCAAGAGTCACGAAAATGCTGTCGAGAATTTTTTATATTAGACTAGCTGCTGCCCGCAACTTTCATCATGTTTTTGGGTTTGAAAAATAGATGTTGGCCGATTCTCAGACCTACCCGATATGCACACAAAATTTCATACAAATCGGTTCAGCCGTTTCGGAGGACATACTCCTCCGAAACGGCTGAACCGATTTGTGTTAACTAACATTGTGACACGAGAATTTTATACAAGGTGTTGTTTTGCATCCTCGTCAAATTCAAGGAGGTAACTATGCTAATGATTCTCGTCCCGAATCAATAATAAAATAGGTAGGTAATCTTTGTTTTTTTTCTTTTTTACTGAAATCGGTAAGTGTGAACCACCCGTGTTTTAAACGCGGCTCGTCTAGTTCTTGCCTTATAACCTCGCTTACACGCATACAAACAATCTCAAACGTTTATTCGATAATTTCCTATTCCCTAAACCACGTTAAGGGGGTTATTCTGAAATACTGACAAACTTAAATAACCAAAAAAACAGCGGTAATTATTTAATTGATTATTTATGTCTTTCGTGACCACCTCCTGAAATTTGACGAGGTTGCAAAACAACACCTTGTATAAGATGTATGTATATAGATGCATATATAAATAGATACCGAAATACCACCATCTCTCTCCAGTACATAAACTAAGTGCAGAACAAAACGCACGTCCCGCTCCAACCTACACACAGCCTAAAGTAATAGCCTGTGAAATCTTAAATCAATTTAAAAACAGTTATTATGAAAGGCTAGGCTGGGGTCTTATTGTTTTTAATGGGCCTTTTAGGCCCGGGCCGGCTAAGTGTCGGTAATAGTATGTGATAGCAGGGAGTTTTGTATGCAGGCTTATGTTGTGATAAAGAGTACTTTGAGATATGTCGACTATAAGATTACAATGATGGTTTCGATAATGTATTGATGGTACGTTTGGATTTTACTGTGACTAGGCGTTTTTGTCATAAAAAATGTCTCTGGTTTATTCGTGTAAATTTTTCATAGACTGATCATCATCTGCCTAGCCTTTTCCCAAACTATGTTGGGGTCGACTACCAGTCTAACCGAATGCAGCTGAGTACCAGTATTTTACATTAAGCTACTGCCTATCTGACCTCCACAACCCAGTAACTGGAAAATACGATACCCGTTGGTAAGGCTGGATGTCAGACTTTTGGCTTCTGACTACTCGTAACGACTGTCAAAGATCTACAAATGACAGCCGGGACCAACGGCTTAACGTAATTTCCGGGGCACGGAGGAAACTTGGTATGTAATTATGGTCACCCATCCACGAACCAACCTCGGCAAGCACGGCTTAACCTTAAAGATCAACCCGTGCTGCTTATATTATTTAGCCACGAGCTCCTCGAGAATTTTTCATAGACTGGTATTGTTGTATTTTGCATAATCCATGTGGCTTTTGGCTGTATGAAGATTATCGAACTGTTTTACCCATCGAAACATTGATTTGTGTTTGTGAAATGTGTTTTTGTGTATCCCGAAGCTATTGACAGTATCGAAACGAACTCTCTAAAGTTTTAAACATATAAAAAAAATGTTTGTTGGAATAAAGACTCAACCTTTATTTTTCCGAGTTTATTTCATACTTGCTGTTGCCCGCGACTTCGTTCGAGTGGAAATTTTGAAGTGCATGTGTGAGAAAAAAAATAGCCTATGTCGTTCCCCAGTCGTTTTTATGCCGCCCATGGGTCTCTGACTTGGCTTAAAAACATGCCGCCGCGCCGTCGAGAAATATCTCTAAAGCATGCTGGTTTCCTCACGATGTTATTATTCACCGAAGCAAGTGATAATTATACAATGCGCACATGAATCCGAAAATCAGAGTTGCGTGTCTTGGGTTTGAACTTGAGACCTTTGAATCGGCAGTACTAAGTTCTCACCACAAGGCACTGCTTTTACCTGGCCCCGGCCACCGTAGGCGCGGGCCTGTGAACGGTGAGTAATGGGCTAGCTCACCGTCCGTCCGTCTCATGACGACAGGCCGTATCGACGCCTACGGCGCGTTCGTGTTCCACGCACGCCTCAAGGAGAGGTCAAAGCGGAAGGGGTCCGAGAGGGCCGATCCCTGCCAGGGCTGCAGGACTGTTCAAAAGAGATACCGTGGCCCTGGAACACAAAGGGCTAAGAAAGAACATGGATGGGTTTTAGTCAGTACAAGTCTGATACCCATCCGCTCCGCCCAGAGCGCGAGGAGTCATACGATGATTTCCCATCCGAAAAAAAAACACTGCTTTTACGAATAACTAGTTTACTACTAGCAGGCATAGAAAACCCCTTACTACGGATTTAAACTCCTATCAATCCAAATAAATCAACTTCATATCCAATATTTGCTATAACAAAGCCTCCATTTTCAATTACGAGCTAATTGAATGAGAGCTGAATTGAATCATAGCAATGATGGATGCTGGATACAGTGGGTACTGGGCGGTGATAATCAGTATCGTGCGAACGTATGCCGCTATCATCTCGAACACTGTGCGATCCTGTCTGTAATCTAATAAAGATTAGTTAAGGGTGAGTGTGCTGTGGATTTGATGAAGGAGGTTTTTGGTATTAACTTTTGAGTCCTAGGGCTAACAGGTCTGATTAGTTTTTGTAACAGTTGAAATCTTTGTCATATTCTTATTCTTTATTGCACACCAAATTAAAAAGAAATATACATACAGATTGCAGAATATAAAACTTATGTACAACGGCGAACTTAACCCAGTATTGGGTTTTCTTACAGCAAACCATTTTTCGATTGCGAGATTTGCAATAGAAGGATAAACTTACGAGCATGTGCAAAAACAGTACATTCAAAACTTAAATTAACTACTACATACAATATGTATATAAATAAACATACATATAAATACTATAAACATATTAACACATTGACAGGAAATGTTCTCTTACTCCTTTCCTTCTAACGAAGGGCTATCCCGCAAGGAGTGTGGAAGTGAATTCCAAAGGCGCACAGCACGAACAGTAAATGATCCATCATATCGACTTGTGGAGTGGGGACGTAATAAGAATTTCCCCTGTTTCGTGAGAGCGTTTAAAAAAAATTACAAGCTAGACCCGGAACAACTAGTCATCCAAATATTTGTTCCGTGCGGGAATCGATCCCATGGCATGCAGCGCAACAGTCAATCGCTCAGCCACTGCGCAAACCGTGCTGTCAAAGTAGTATTTGTAAACTGTTCTTAAATATTAAACTTTAACACTGTCCATGTGGTGAAAAATTTTGTTTGATAAATTATTAACTTTGCTCCATAATGTAACTTTCGTGAAGTCATGTAGAAGTACGTTGGAAAACATTGGTAAAAATGCGAATTGAAAGAAAATAAAGAAATAAATAGGCATAAAAAATTTGGCACAAGCCACAAGTGCACACAACTATACAAAAAAAAGTAACAAGAAAATTGAAAAAAAAAATGTGAATTGTAAAAAAAAATAAAAATCCATAAATCTACTAAATAATAAATAATTCACACATGGACTTCCCTTTAACAAAGATGATTCGAATAAGCCCAGCACAATGAGTGGGCTAGAACAGAAGCCTCATACCGCCAGCCGTCAATTATAGCCGCCATCATTATTAAATAATAAAAAATAATAATATAATTCAGTTTAGTCAAGTAGACAAATGATTACTTTGTGCGGAATATACCGAAGTGTAGTGATGCGAAATGCTGTTTGATTTAGTTATCGATGTTTTGATAAATAATTTAAATCGCTATTAATTAAAAAGTATAAAAAAATTGCTTTATACCCCGTTGCAATGATGCGTTTTTTAGCTAAATGCAAATTACAAAGCTTAGTTTACTACTTAGTTAATACTACTTCATTACTTAGATTACTGTCTGTTTTACAAACCTTTGTCATCATTATCAGCCTATAGTCTTCCCACTGCTGGGACACAGGCCTCATCTCTAAGAGAGAGAGTGGGCTGTAATCCACCACGCTGGCCCAGTGCGGGTTGGTAGATGTCACATGTGTTCGAATTTTCAGTTCTAGAACATGCCGGTTTCCTCACGATGTTTTCCTTCACCGTTTTTGAGAGCAGTGGTGATGAAATAAATTACACAAAGTAATGCGCCAGCCTGGGTTCGAACCCACGACTTACTGCTTGTAAATCGGGGCTGCCACCACTGGGCCACCGCTGCTCTACCTTTGTCATGGAATTCTTTAATCCTTCCTACCAGTTAAAGTTTTAACTAGAAATGGGTAAGGTGTAATGTAACTGTCATAAATTTATACTTTATGCCCCTATTCCACAGCCTAATTTACCACCTCAAACTATATTGTAATACAAATGTCATTAACACCAGAAGTCACAGAAGATAATCAGCAGTTTGCTTCTCTTAACGGTATTACTAACATAAAATCTAAATAGACAGATTTTTACTACACTCTAATATATTATGAAACAGTTTGACGATCGTAAAAATATTACGGCTACTGATTTGAACCTGTGAACAAGAGCTTTTTACTGGAAAATCCACGTTATGGGACAGTTACTTAATATCTATACACATAAAATACTTTGAAGCTGCCTGCAAGTGAAATAAAGTCTAAATAAAATGGTACAGAAGTGGCCTTTGTCTGTCTTCACGCGCGTGCATATCAGAAAATAATGATCCAATTGAAATATATTACTGAGATAAAAGAATACGCCAGATCATGGTCCACCAATATGCCAAATTTCATTCAAATCCGTACAAGTAAAATGATTTAAAATGTCAGCCACCACTGTGTAGACTGTTGTTTTGAAGAAAAACTCCAGAAGTCGCAGTCGGTTGGAAGAAGCCAAATTACGACGATACAATTTTATTTTTATTAATAAATTCTTCTACAAGAGTGGTATATAGGCGGACTTAATGCCACAAGGCATTTTATATCAGTCAACCTTTGAAAATAATACATTTCCAACGTTTGAAGTCATTTTTATAGAAAAATTTAATACCTAAACCTGTTGAAGACAATATAGATTTATACAATATACAAAAAACCGGACAAGTGCGAGTCGGACTCGCCCACCGAGGGTTCCGTGCAAAGTAGGCATATTATAAATAGTTCATCAAGTGCATCGAGTGCATCGAGTCTCGCAGTTTTTCCGAGTTTTTTTTTTTTAAGGATTTAATTACAAATGTATAGTTTTCAGGCTTTTTCTACTTGTAGTATAATGACGATATTACTTGTCAAATTTCATAGTTATAGATCAACGGGAAATACCCAATACATTCCGATTCCCTTGAGAGTGTCGAAATAGTACATTATGATATAAGTGCGGTAAGTTAAAAATTACAGCCGAGGCGATATTGCTAGCCCGAGCCGTAGGCGAGGGCTACAAGAAAGTAGAGGCTGTAATTATCAAAGCGCACGTATGTCATACGACGTTTTATAACACATTTGCGAGGAAATAAATAAAATTCGGATGACATTTTCAAACAAAAACAATACAGCGTAAAGAGAAAGCGCGCGGAATAATTTTTACCCTTTTTTTTAAGGCAAAGGCACAAAAACAGCCAGTATTACTAATAAAGTAAATTAATATTTTTGTGTTTTGTTACAGATAAATGGTTGTAATTTATGGTCAAAATTGATTAAATAAAAGAATTAAATGTTTATTTATTATATTTTACCTCCCAAGTTAATTTTATTCATAAAATGTTGACCACTTTTCTGACATAAAAACTCTTTGCTAAGATTTAAAAAAGTACCGTTCGTTTTAGACGGAGCATTTTGATAAGCCGTGCGTTTTACTTTACATTACCGCACTAGTGCGTAATGAGATACATTACGATATTGAACTTGGTGCAATAAGAGAGACCCTTTACGAGCAAATGTGTTATAAAATACTTTTACAGACGCCCGCGTATCTTATTTTACGTAGACTTAGAGGTTTGTATTTTCACAGATTCAAGTGACTGTAAATTTGAGGAAATGGTTTTAATTTTTCAACTCGATACTTCTACGCGTTTTGTTTTGAGGTACAAAATCCAAAAATTACTATAATCCTATCAGTCTGTCTTTATTTTAGTATCGCACATATTGCGATAAGATCAACATATTGTAAGAAGTAGTCTTCTACAAAATACTATGCAGATGCTGTTAACATTTTAAACACGATACTCTAAAATGGTTCAGCCATTACTAGCCCCGTATAGTTCAAAGTTTAACTGCTACTTAATTCTTAAGGCGTAAGCGCGTAATATTTATAAATATGACATTTTTATGGTCATGTAAAATATAACATGTCCGCCTAATAAGAATATTATGTGGGTAATTTGTTTATGTCACTACAGCCAATTTTACAATCTTGTTTTTCTTTAGTTTAGCCCTACTTCATATATAAATAATATCACACTTATGAACTTTAGCGGATTAAGCAGATTAATAACTGTAGTGCCTAAAGGTATGTTCTGTCGTTTGTTATAAATATAAGGAGTTGAAATATTACGCTAAATATCTAAATGATTAGTGGCCATGGGACTGATAATTAGGAGGCTGTCAAAACATAATTTTTCGATCTCTTAAACTCGTGTGGGGTGGTTGACTAAGTAGATAGGTATATGAATATTTATTGAGTGTGAATATCTTTTTATTTACGTAGATTACATACATGCATAAAATCGCATTCTTTTTTCATAAAATCAAAATAAAAAGTGATTTATTCAAAATAGGCTGAACATCAGCACTTTTTGAACATCAATTACTCAAGACAGTCCCCCAAAGCTCTTTTCCATTTTCTAGTGTTTTAACTTGGAAGAAGAAATGATGGAACAAACTTCCCAGTAACACATCTGTCTGTTAGGTTAGAATACCAAGTTTTTATACAAAAATATGGGTATAGGCAGAAACTAAGAAATAACTCCTAACACCATCTTTACATAATGTTCTTGTCTTGCTTCGTCGATGTTCATACACATATTATATTCTGATACTTATGCTGGTTGCAAGAACTACACTTTAAATTGACCATCATTGTATTGTTTCGGAATGAACCTAATACTAGTAATATTATCGATAGTTATTATATTTATTTCACAAACTTGCAAACCAGTATACATCACTAAATGCTTATTTGTCCCACCTATTATGTTGCCGTGCCCTAACCGGGTTTCGTGTTGGAACATACTTACATATTATATGTAACAACTAAAAGTACAAATGAATGCAATAAAATTTGAGTTTGAGTTGTATTTTGGGTAAGAGGCCCCGTGTTATTTTCCGACAACAATCATCATCAAAATTAATTTTAAAGATTAATTTGTGAAACAACAGCAACGTGTTAACTAATTAAACTTAAATATCGACAAAAAATATCTATCGACCCAATCCATCGACATTATAATCGTCACAGCCCATCACTACTCCATTACCCGGCGCCGTCTGTAATCCTCGCTCGTTTTATTTTCGCAAATCAGTGTTGCGGTCGAGGTTAGATTGTGCGCCGGCGCACAGTAGCAAACATGCCTCGACCTTTACATATACAGGTTTTTATTTAAGTATAGTTCTCAACTTAGATTCACTTTTTTAGGTCGTAATTAGGAAGTATATGGATCACATTTGGATGAGAAAAAAGGGCTGCAAAACATGTGGCGTCGGTAGTTTTAAATTACTGTTATTAGGTTTTTCGGTGCAGGTCCAACTAGGGGGTTTTTACTCATTATTTAATTGCAAAGGTTAGACGGTATAGTTGCTTTGTTTTACTTTTCTGATATGTAAAGTCCGGTAAATTATTGACGATTTAATATTAAAATGACTACCGAATAACTACTGTCTGCATATTTATACAACGACACACACAACAACTTTTAAAGAAGTCATTATGTGGCGTTAACACGTTTTAGTAGCGCAGGGTAGGGTTAAAATTAATTTATTGTAAAGCAAACTGTAATCACTTGGTGACAGATACTAAGATTATCATCATCTTCCTGTCCTTGTCCCATGTTACTTAGGGTCTGCGCAACACGTTTTACTCTTCCATTCTCTTCTGTCATTTACTCCTTTCTTTCATATCATTCCTCACACCTCTCCCTCTCTATCCATCAACATTTACATATGTATATTTATCACACGGGACGAGACGGGACGGGACATACCAAGACACTTGATTTCCTTTTAACATTTCTGTAACTTCTGCAACTTTCAAACTTCCTCTAATATACTCATTCTTTACTTTATCCTTTCTTGTCACACCACTCATTCATCTTTTCAAATTCCCGATCCATACAGCACGACAGATCTGCTGGCCCACCATGACGTCATAAAGCAGTATTGTTTTACTCTTATACCAGTGAGGGAAAGAGACGGAGCTATACAGGATGTCTAGCGCCATCTCTTTCCTACACTGGAAAAGGAGTAAAACACTCATATTTGAAGACGTCATGGTAGGCCACCTGATCAGTAATTTTTCCCTTCAACTTGTATCAATAGGTTGAAAATTACGAAGATTCTACAAGACTAAAAACTAATTTCGAGAAAATAAAAAGGTAAAATTATTTGCAAGACATGAAGGTGGCCCCCTTATCTTCTATATCTTTATGGCTCTTAAATTCTTTCCTACATTCCTCTCATTCTCAAACCACTATTATAATTAAAATAAGACTAAAATAAGTTTAATATGGCCAATAAAATCTAAGCTATTAAAACAGTATGCAATAAAAACTCCGGGTGAACTACACGTAAAATGAATATAATTTTTAAACATAAAATTAAATCCTCAAGAAGTCTATCATCAGAATCGGCTTATGAAAATCAGTAATGCCAAACAGATAGGTTTTCTATCTGTTTGGCATAGAAAATATTTCTAGATGATGACGAATTATTCAAACAAAAACACCCCTCTTTTTTGGTCGGGGGTTAAAAAGTAAACAACAAAAGAGCTTTAGTCTAGTCGCGGAAGAAAAGACTACTACAAAAGATTAATCAAAATTAACATGCTTTTCAAAACTTTTCATTGGAAATAAATTGAGTTTCCCAAACACTAACGCTACCTAAAAAAGTTTGTGTAATAGAAAAAAAAAACAACATTTTAATTACTTCCAATATTCCACATAAAAACCTAGGCCACACGGGAAGCTTTCTACCACTCGGCAGATAATTAAAAACCTTTACTTCGCTAATAGATACCCGAGTAATACTGCAATAACATTGCTATTAATCATTGAGGTTTCGTTAAAATGATATTAGCAATAAAGGTGCAATACATGAAATAAATAAAGTTATGATTTATTGTAAGTAAAGGATTTAACAATTAATTGAATTTAACGGGAGTTTTATGGTTGTGTAGAAAGCATGTGTTAAATAAAATAAGATGTAGGTGTGTTAAATAAAATAAGATGTAGGTGTGTTAAATAAATTAGGATGTAGGTGTGTTAAATAAAATAAGATGTAGGTGTGTTAAATAAAATAAGATGTAGGTGTGTTAAATAAAATAAGATGTAGGTGTGTTAAATAAAATAAGATGTAGGTATGTTAAATAAAATAAGATGTAGGTGTGTTTTCACTTATCATTTGCCTAGCCTTTTCCCAATCTATATTGTGGTCGGTTTCCAATATAACTGGATGCAACTGAGTATCAGTATTTTACATGAAACGACTGCCTATCTGACCTCCACAACCCAGTTAGGACTGGGTAATACGATACTCCTTGGTAAAACTGATTGTCAGACTTTCAACTTTAATTTTATTGGTATATATTTTGTCTTTGTAATTATACGTAAGTTAGTTTATTTTTATATTGTATTTTATATTTTAAATAGTTATTTGCTTTAAGTTTTATGTATTCAATTCTCTCTTCTTCTTATACACTCAATGTCTGCATCTCTTTTTTTAAATATCTCCTTTCGCAGGTATGCTGGAAGAGATTTCTTTAGAAATAAGCATCACCTTTGTACATACCTATTTTCTGTTTTTTTCTTCTTCTCTGTATTAAGTGTGTACATAAATTAAATAAATAAAAAGTAAATTAAACGGCTGTCAAAGTTCTAGATATGACACCCGGGACCAACGGCTTAACGTACTTTTCGAGGCACGGAGGAAACTCGGTTTGTAATTATGGTCACCCATCCACGGACCAACCTCGGCAAGCACGGCTTTACCTTAAAGATTGACCCGTGCGGCTGTAATTATTTTGCCACGAGCTCCTCAGAACACGGACGGACACAGACACAGAACACACGGACAGAAGATTTTTACTCATTCTATCAATTCTTTGCCAAAGAATTAGCCATGACTGGTTTCACGAAGTGTTGCCCAATTTTGGTTTAATTTCATGAACGCGAAAAATTAAAGGGCATCAAAAACAAACTTAAATTAATAGTAAAAATATATATCCAATTAAAAGATTTATAAATGATAACATGAACGGAAATTTAAACAAAAATATCTGACCTTCCACACATTCCTGCTTTTGTAACTGAAAACGCATTATCTACAATCACTTTACTACCGAAATTACTTAAGAATAAGATAAGATAATTTTTATTTGTCCAAAACATGAGTATACACACACATAGCATGCAAGATGTTACATTAACTTATAATTATTACAGTCATGTTTTGCCTTAACGGCGTACAAATATAAGATGTCGGACGCTACCCAGCATCAATTGATTTTAAATTCGTCCATTAAACACAGCATGTATAGCAGCAATTAACAATCCAATTTAGAGTACACTTAAAACTAAATGGTACAACAAAATACAATCAAATTAACCTTTTCAGTTACAACGGCATTAGGGGTGAAGACTGGGTAATGAAAACGAAATTCTATTTTGTCCGTCAGACAGGTAATACAAAAATATATAGACACGTGTTTTTTTTTTGTTTTATCAAAATATCAAAAAATTACTACCTCACAAGTTGGTATAAAAAACTTTTTTACAAAAAAAAAATAACCGACTTCCAAAAAAAACACTAAAAATAGGCAAATAATTTTAGTTTTGGAAGTCGGTGACTTGTTTGTTTCATTTACTTTTTTGCCACCGACTTCCGAAACTAAAATTATTTGCCACTTTTTAGTGTTTTTTTTGGAAGTCGGTTATTTTTTTTTTTGTAAAAAAGTTTTTATTTTAGCCTTTTCAGTTGTGGTATCTCACTTAAATCCTTAAAAAAATTAAAACTACATGGCCAAACTATATCAATTTTTATAGGACCAAATGGCAACTATTCCGCATCAAACTAAAGAAGATTCACGCAAATCGGATCATAAATCTCAGTGTAATCGGTGTACATACATAAAAAAAATACTAATCGAATTGAAAACCTCCTCCTTATGGAAGTCGGTTAAAAAAGAAAAAAAAAACAATTTTTTTGACTTATTAGTGGTACACCTGGAAAGTGCATACCGTTACAATTCCAACAAGCCCAAACAAGGCTAAGATACATTGCCTTGTTATGGAGTTCCGAAGCCTGTCTCTTGGATTCATCATCAGATCTGATGGTAGCATGGTTTTTATTGAACGCAAATGCTTCATTTGTTGTAGAAAATACCAAAATCCCTGTACGTTTTCCTATAAAATTTAAAGAGTTCCCTCGATTTCGCCAAGATTCCATTATCAGATCCCGACTTGGTGACTATGAGACCATTTGGGAAGTATACCCTTTCCAACAAAAGAAGAATTTTTCAAATCGGTTGGCAAGCGACGGAGTTATGCCCGAACAAACATAAAAAAAAAAAAAAAAAAATACAAACATCCGAGTTGAGAACCTCCTCCTTTTTTAGAAGTCGGTTAAAAATTACCTACACGTGACGTCATGCGCCATTTCAACTCAATATATCTCCGTAATTATATGACCACGTGAAAAAAGAAAAAATACGTGTCCAACACTTTCCAATAATCTACCCGAAAGACAAAGAAAAAAAAAAGCGATCATCCCCTATTCTGCCCATGACTGTCTTTTAACAAAAAAGTAATGTTCAACTGCCCCGTTGGTCGAATCGGTCGCAAGCGCGACTGCTAATGGCTTCAATTCCCGAGTCGAGCAAAGTGCTATTGGGTTTTTTCCATTAGGAATTTCTCAGTACCAGCCATGGAACCTGGATTCGTGCCCATTTGATGGTAATAGGCTCGCCCCTTCATACATGCGCAATACTATAGCAGTGCAAAATTTGGGTGTTCTATTAGGTGCACCTCTGCTTAATCCTAGCGGGGATTATAATGTTATGTTAATGCTCTAAATTTCAAAACAATCTTTAAAATCATCTCACCCACACACTAACAAAAATCCATAATACCACAAAATAAATCATGTTTCCATACAAAAACAGCTTACAACTCTGTACATATCTATGGGGCATGGTAGGCGGATATTAATTACAGAGGGACCTCCCCATAGTCCATGGGAATCGAAGCCTGAACCGGATCGTATGGAGAATTATCCGCAAAACTCTGTGGCTGTAATTAAGTTATATTAAGGTGATAATTAAGGTGTAAAGTTTAACGTTACGGTTTATTCCGTTTAGGGTAAGCAGTATATGCAGCTATACAAGGTGTTGTTTTGCATCCTCGTCAAATTCAAGGAGGTTACAATGCTAATGATTCTCGACCCGAAACAATAATAGGTAAAATGGGTAGGTAACTTTTTTTTTCTTATTTGCGGAAATCGGTAAGTGTGAACCACGCGTGTTTTAAACGCGGCCCGACTGATTCTCGCCCTATAACCGCGTTTTTATTCATAGAAACAATCTTAAACGTTTATTCGATAATTTCTTATTCCCTTAACCACTTTAAGGGGGTTATTCTGATATTCTGACAAACATTACCAAAAAAAACAGCGTTTATAAATAATTAACTAGGTACCGTAATTTAAATGTCTTTTGCTTATTTATGTCTTTTGTGACAATCTACTGAATTTTGACGAGCTTACAAAAAAAAACACCTTGTATATTCTGTATCAGGTCAAAACTCGGCTTGATTAATTATTATTTTGCTCGTCAGTGATAGCCTGGTGGTGTTACCGTCGGTCACAAGTCATAGGACTCAAGTTCATACCCCAGATATGCAACTCTGATTTTTCGGATTCATATGGTTGTGTAGGTATTATTATCACTTGCTTTGTTGGCAAAAGAAAAGATTGTATTTAACCAGCTCTATAGAGCGGCGGTGGCCCAGTGAGAGCGGCGGTGGCTCAGTAGTGGCAGCCCCGACTTACGAGCAGTAAGCCGTGGCTTCGAACCCAGGTAGGTGCATTATACTTTGTGTAATTTATTTCATCATCGCTGCTCCCAAAAACGGTGAAGGAAAACATCGTGAGGAAACCGTCACATGTCTTAGAACTAAAAAATCAAAGACATATGACATCGACCAACCCGCACTGGGCCCGCGTGTTGGATTACAGCCCAATCCCTCTCATAGGAGAGGAGGCCTGGGTCCCAGCAGTGGGAACATTATAGACTAATGATGTTGATGATGAACCAGCTCTGTTGTTCATTCGGTCATCAGCAAACCTCGATATTCCCTCACACACTACGAGTACTACACCTCATGACGCCTCACAATTTGCATGACTCAACAAGAGAACCTTTCATTCATAACATCCGCTTCATACACCCAAAAAAAAAAACTATAACAAAAAAAATGTTACAAGTTACAAGCGACCAGCAAACAAATCCGTGCGCTCTCATAAGTTTAATTAAATATTTATTCGTGTAGGGCGGGGCGCACCGCCCTCCGATATCGATATTGTTTTATAGATTTAAGATTAAATGTTTGGCTTTGAAAGTAGCGGAGATTTTGTGAGGGGTGATCTAGTTGTAGGTAAAATTTTAGGTAATACCTTTTATATTTTATTTATAAGTTCTCGTATTTCTATAGTATGTAAGTCATGTAATTGTAATGCACTATATTGGTTTAAACAATCGACTATGGTTGTCCACCTTTTTGCTTGTCTTGATAATTTATAGCAACTTACTCATGTTACATCATTGCATAAAGAAGATACAATATCAAACAATGTAAATGATAAAAACAAAGGAAAACTACTTTTACGTCATTGGGCATAAGTTCGAATTCATGCTTTACATAAAATGCATATAAATAAGGCTATCATCATTAACACGGAAGCACTCAAAAATTCCACACAAAAGGACATTTAAATATCGAATCTAAAACCTAATGGCCCGCCCCGACCTCTGTACTCGACCGCATTTATCATACTATAAAGGTCAGGTTCCGATACTTATCGATATTTTTATGATGTCAGTTACTCTGACTCATCTCTATTTTTTGATAGTTCTTAGTATTTATTAATGTCATAATACTAAGTTATAAAATATTCAAATAACTGTGTTGATAAATTGGACTGCATACTATAATTATTATGATACTGTTTGGCGATTTTGAACGAGTTTTGGTCAAAATATTAAGATTCTTCGGGTGATTTAATAACGGATCATGGGTCTTTGATTTTTGAAGATAATGTTTTTTATTTGGTTTCTGTTATCCATTCATTTCATTGTAATCGGATTTAAATGGCAATAGGGGATGATCACATTTTTTTTTCTTTGTCCGTCGGGTAGTTTATTGAAAAGTATTGGACACGTATTTTTTCTTTTTTCACGTAGTCTTAAAATTACGGAGATATATTGAGTTGAAATGGCGCATGACGTCACATTTAGGTAAGTTTTATACCTACTTGTGACGTAGTGAGCCCCCACTCTCCAACTTTAATGAGTTTTAACTAAGTAATTTTTTGATATTTTGATAAAACAAAAAATACGTGTCTAATTTTTTTGTATTACCTGTCTGACGGACAAAATAGAATGTCGTTTTCTTTACCCAGTCCGCACCACTATTGTCTTGCCATTTAAATCCGATTACAAATGAACAAATGCAAGAATTACAAGAAATACCAAAATTAAAAATAGGTACTAATACGCCATTCATTATTTCTAAAGCAATCTCAAACTTTCAATAAACAATGTAGTGTAAAATAAAAACATGAAAATACAGTTGCATTTTAACAACTATTGCATACTTCAACAACATAAAGGATAAAACGTTGACAGTATGTTATTTTTAACTGCTAAAAACAGTTTTTAAATAAAAACAGGTGGCAATTTATATAGGTTATATATATATATTTTATTGAACAAATACTAATAATAACAAGTTAAAAGCTGATATATTTTTATGGTTTTGAAAATTCTAACGTTTTACTAAAAACATATTTAGAAGAATTTGACGAACATGGCAGATGATGACATATTAACTGTATATGTATAAAAGTAACTTATTATTTATTGATTGTGTCTATAAAAAATGTAATTTCTTCTTAACCAACTCCAAAGCCGCAGTCTTTTTCGCCTAACATGGCCATTTATAGAGCGTGAATTCATCTAAACATTATTGTCTATAAAAACAATAAAACAGTGATATGTGTGGCTGACCTAGCAAGTAATTTCATCGACATAATATGCGAAAAAGGACAACGACAGTCACAACACTAGATTTTTTTCTGGTAATGCTACCGCTTTTCCACTTAATTTAAAATCCAGTAGTCACTAGTTACGTCATCAACAAAACGAACTATCTTGATTTCTATACGTTTTTAAAAGAATGATATACTGATTTAAACACACAAAAAAATTATGATACATAGCATAATAAACGACATACTTCTGATGATATGAATTTAATGTAAAGAAGAACTTATGTAAACAGAGACTTATGTATGTAAAACCAGTAAAAAATGCCACTAGACCTTCAATATATAAATTAGGTAACATTATTTCCGTATTTAAAAACCGTAAGAGGCCATTAAATTGACACAGTGAGTTTCTTAAATCAACCGAAACTCTTCATGAAACCTATCAATCAACTCATTTAACATGTGTCAATGAAATAAATACGATAGGTAATATCTATAGAAAAGTATACTCGTATTGCAATCATTTCACAAAAAAATAAACGTATTATTTTCAAACTAGCTTGCGCGCGTTGCTTCGCCCGTGCATATTAATGGTTTTACACAATATCTATGCAAGATGTTGTTTTGCAACCTCGTCAAATTCAAGGAGGTAACTATGCTAATTATTCTCGTCCCGAATCAATTAAAAAATGGGTAGGTAGTTTTTATATTTTTTCTTATTTACGGAAATCGGTAAGTGTGACCACACGTGTTTTAAACGCGGCCCGTCTGATCCTCGCTTTAGCCACGCTTTCATACACACAAACAATCTCGAACGTTTATTCGATAATTTCTTATTCCTAAACCGTGTTAAGGCGGTTATTCTGAAATACTGACAAACTTAACCTCTCCGGCCGGAGTGGAACGAATTCGGTACGCGCAAGCTTTACCGTTGATCCCCGCCGTACCGAATTCGGTACGCGGCGCACCAGCAACTTTAAACCCTTATCGTACGAGAAGTAAGGTTCTAATTCGCTTGTAAACATTTACGTCTCGGGCCAACTAGAGTTCGATTCAAATGAAACCATCATACCAACCTAACAACTGCACAAAATTATTAAAAAAATAAAGAAACGCGTCTTTGTGGACTGTCAAAATGCGTCATGGCGGCCAGTGTGGAACGGTGATGTTTTGTTTTGGAATGCAGTGAAATTTTTGTGTTTTGTGTTGTTAAACTTTGGTAAGTAAATGTATAGTATGTTATAAGTGTATAATGTAACTTTTTAGATAGTCATTTGCTGGAAAAAATATCTAAAAATTATGTTTTTGACCCAAAAATTTCTCCAAAAATTTCTCCGAAATTCCTTTGTTGTGAAGTTCGTCAGTCGAAATTGAAAATATGAATTTGACTCTTTTACAATGAAATATGGTCTTGGAAACATTAGTAATAAGCGAAAAAATAGTGATAATTCATTATTTCTTGCATTCGAGGCATATTTATTCATATTTATTGATATTTCAAGTATTTTCATGCATTGAACTGCGCAGTTAGAAAATGGCCGATTCTAATAAGACGTTTGAGTTGGAATCTTGCAAGAATAATTTATGTAGGACTCCTCAAAAACACTGTCATTAGATTACTTGTATATTTCTTATGTTAGATCTAAAGTTTCGTGTAAATTGATTCAGTAGTTTTACCAAAAAAAAACAAACTACGACAACAGTATGTTTGCGGCGAGCTCTCTGATTTCTATGCGATGTTTATAATTCTCAAGTAGTTATGAGACAGTTGTTTATATTGTAATACATGGTCTCGTTTTTCAACAACCCGAAACTGTTTACCGGTTGAGATAAGAGCTAATAGAACTCGAGCGATAAGCGTTTTTGTGAGCGCAGGCCACTTGACTCGCGCGATGACGTAACTGGGGGGCCCGCGGGGTGTTTTTTTTGTCAGCCAGAAAGGCTTGACAGGTTAAACAACCAAACAATCAGCTTTTATTAATAATTAACTAGGTACCGTAATTTTAATTGATTATTTATGTCTTTTGTGACATCCTCTTGAATTTTGACGCGGATGCAAAACAACACCTTGTATACATTTTTTTTTTTTGGCAGTAGGGGATATCCGGTCGGACTAACACCCAGGCTGTTTCACAAATCGATCCAGTCTGGGTAGTGTCAGGCTCCAACTGACTAAAACCACCTCCTGCCTCGCTCGTGTCCCCCTGACATGGTCAGAGACCTTTTTAATACATTTCTGGTTTCTTACTGCTTATTTTACAATTTCTTTCTTATTAAATAAAGTTTACACAAGTTTCAAAGTTTTCAAAATTTAATCAATAAATACGTTATGTTACACTATGCTTATTTCTAAAATATCCTTTCTAGAAGAGAAATGTCTATATTTGTAAATAGCATATATTCTAATTTACTTTGTTGCGCTTAATGACTTTAGCGGCTATATTTATGCAGTATTCTATTAACTATTTCCTATGTTTTGATTCTGACATGAGTTTACTTATAATTGTTAATATTTATTTCAGTCTCTAGCCTTCGTTCAGCTTCATATCTCTCAGTTTGATAGACTGGGCATTCTGTCAGAATGTGTGCGATCGACTCCCCTTTATCCGGCTCGCAGATGCACGCTGGGCTCTCCTTACATTTGAAACGATGCAAATATTCGGAGAACCCACCGTGCCCCGTCAAGATTGGCGTAACTATACCTGCCGGTCTTAACTTTACCACAATAATAATTCTGTGGGCGTCGATCGCATCGGGAAAGAAATTTTTTGTTACTGAGGCTGTTTCGCCGTTCTGATACCTCAGGTTCCATTCGTCGAGCGACCCCATACGGATCTGTCGCTTGATGAAAGAAACCGGGCAACGGTCATAGTCTGGCTTCTTTTTGGATCGGAGTGCAGCCTCCTTCGCGAGGTGGTCCGCTCGCTCGTTGCCTTCTAGACCGGCGTGTGCCTTTACCCAGAACAAAGACACATCTTTGCCCTGAGATAATGCCACGGCAACGTTCGCTCTCGTCTCCACGGCCAAGGCGTGGAGGGAACCCTGATTTGTGACTTTTTGTAATGCGGCCTTTGAGTCACTATAAATACCGAAGGTTCCCTCCTTGCGCTTGAGGATTTCGCGCGTGGCTACGCATATGGCCAGAAGTTCAGCCTGGTAGACCGTGCAGTACGGAGTCAGGCTAAGTTTGGCGGACTTGATCTCGGCCTCACCGCCCCAAAATGACAGTGCTGCTCCGACCTTGCCCTCAATTTTGCTGCCATCCGTGAACACTCTGACTGTTTGACGGTTGTGGGTCTCCACAAGCGCCTGATCTTTCAAGCACACGAACTCCATGGGAATATGTTTCGCCGGGTGCGGAGTCTCCGTAAATGCCACCACCCGTTCCACCTCCCTGCCCGCGAGTGCTGGCTGTGGCACTCCTCTTTTTACCTCATACAAAGCGGTTTCTTCCTGTATTCGGAGGTCGAGAGGGAGTATTATCCCAGCCAGCACCAGGGACGCATTCAGTGAAACGGTGCGGTAGGACTTACAGAGCTTCTGCGCGAATCCTCGTTGGACCGTGTTCAGGCTTTTCTGCACTCCAATCTTCTTTGCTGCCGGCGCCCAGGCGCTCGCCGCGTATAATATAAACGGCTCTACTGCTGCCGTGTAAATTGTGTGAATGATCTCCGGGTAAAGACCCCAGCTCACTTTTGCTGCACGTGCCAGCTGTTTGTAAATATTAACAGCTTTTCTGCACACATTGGCGACGTGGGTGTTGAAGGTGAGCTGGTGGTCGACGGTGAGCCCCAGTATTTTTATTTCCTTAGACATGCCAATGTCTACCCCGCCGTGTCTTCGGTTTCACCCTCCTCTAGGTCCTCGGGGTAGAAGGTCTCGGCCAGTAGCAAAGCCAATTCCTGCGCACTCAGTGGTACTCCATCCTTCACTAACGGCAGGTCCTCCTGTCTTTCGGCGGTTCGTCCTATGACCCTATAAATCCCTTCCCACATACCTTCCTTGTCCTGTCTTCCGCAGAACCCCTTCCATCCTTCTGTCTGCGCCTTCATAGCCAGTGACTCTTATTTCCTTTTTGCTTGCAGGTACTCATCGATGACTTTTTGTCTTCGGACTCTTGCAGCGCATCGGATGCGGCGTCTTCGGGTGTTCACCTCCGACATCAACTCAGCGAGCTCTTTGGACCACCACGGAATGGTGAGTTGATTATTATTACAAATTTTGACCAAAGTTTCTTCACACGTTTCTTTAATTTTATTATTATTACATATTTATTAACATAATGTTCTAGATCAATGCTGTTATTAATTTTACCTATTACTGTTGAATTTAAATTTGCATCAGCGTTTAATTGGGCCAACCTTGTACATTATAGCGATAGTAACTGCATCATTGATCTAGTTGCCAGGGCGACTGCAGAGCAAGAGGTCCTGTGTTCAATTCTCGGATCGGGCAAAGTATTATTGGGTGTTTCCATCAGGAATTTCTTAGTAGCAGCCACGGAGACAGGATCTGTGTCCCATTGATGGCAATAGGCTCGCCCCTTACATGGGAGTTTAATATAACTGGCGAAATGTGGGTGTACTATTAGGTACACCTCTGCCTATCCCATGAGGTCTACAGGCGTTATGTTATGTTATTGTGGCGGCGTTCGATTTCCGAACGCTACCACTAAGTATGGCAACACTGCCACCATGCGGAGAGAGAGAAAACGTTTCTGTGTTTGATCGTCTACTTAGCTACTGTGAATTCTACTGTATGTATAGAATAACCAACAACCTATCTGTGAATAAAGTGTGCAGTATTCCAACGGAGTGTTTTACTACATGGGGACCATGGACCAATAACTCTGCATCATCATAACATCGTTACCCCCATATTATTATATTGATACTGATTATGTTAGCTTGCGTCAGCCTAATAAGCTAATGTGGACCATTGCTCCTTGGACCTTTGCAGCTCGTCCCGCCATTATCTATGTCGTCTTTTAAAAGCCTATGTTTTTTTATTCTGACGTGTAAGCTCTAATAAGTGCTGTAAAATTGTGTCATCGAAATACCTTTTTTTTTAATTAGATTAATTTAAATGACAAGACTAATATAAAAACAGATACATTATAGGATACAGACAGGATAGCAAACATTTAATGGTTTTTGCTTGAAATCAATCCATCCTTTTAAACATTCACGTTTATATTAGCCGTAAGACAAGATATTGTAGGCTACAAGTTTCATTGACATGTAAAATTTCGACGTCTTTTTTGTTAATTTCCAACAATGGTTGCGTTTAATTTGAGCCTTTCTTTGTATAAAAATTACCGTAAGCGGTACTATTGAAACACGCGAAGCCAGAGATGCAGTTAATCTGTGATGACGTCAACGATTGTCGATATATCGATAAATCAACGGCGACGTGTCGTGTAGATGTCGATATGATACACATGTTGCTAGGGATGTCACAACTTTATAGTATTGAGAAATATTTAAATGAGGATTTACTAGAAAGATGTAAATTGTATTGAAATGTCCTTAATAACATGTTTATGGTTAGTTTGTATATAAATTCAAGGATTTGTATTTAGTCGGTTGTAGTGTTGACGATTTGATTAATTTGTAGAAAATATATAAAATGTTTACTTGACTCTAGAAATTATTTTAAGAATAGATTTTTACACAATAGATTTGTATAAGCAGTTCAATGATATATAAGAGCAAAATTAAACGGAAAATATCATGTGCTACAAGTGAACTCAAAGTGTTATGTTATGATATGTTAAGTGATATCAAACTCGAAGCATTTATTCCAATTAGACAATACAGGCACTTTTGAAAGAAAAAAAAATCTCGAAGCTACAGTCCCAGTCACAAGGTATAATAACTTGTGAAAGTACAGTAGTTGCCCATTTCAAAGCGTCGATCTCTATGGAGAAGAATGGGTAAGAAACTCCATGGACACTCTTTTAAATCAAAATCCTACTAATATTATTATATATAAATGCGAAAGTTTGTGAGGATTGATGGATGTTTGTTACTCATTCACGCAAAAAGTACTGAATGGATTTAGATGAAATTTGGCATACGGGTAGTTTATAACCTGGATTAACACGTAGGATTACTTTTTATCCCGATAGTATGTTCCCGTGGGACAATTATCGAACTCCACGCCGTCGACGCCGCGGGCATAAGCTAGTATTGTTATAAAATATTAGTTACATCATTCATGTTGCGAATTACAAAACGATAGATGTAAAAATACGTGCAAGTAAACAGCGTCCAGAGAAAAAGATTAAAACAAAAATTCAAAAGTAAATTAATTAAAATATACCGTGGCAGCTAAGAGATGTCCAGTCACAACTGACAGCGACTGTTCACGAGCATGAAGCATGTATCAGCCATCATTCAACTCAACCGAATATTGAAGGGAACTAAATTACCCGACACACACGCCACCATCAGCGAGACATTTGTGTGAGCATGACATTCACTCAACCGCCAGCGCCAGGGCAAATTCGCGTCAATGAAAGTGAAGGTACCTACTCAGTAAATGGTGGTTTTACAGTACAAAGTACTCACACATGTGCTATGAAATTATATAATACTAAAGATTGAATCTATACACTGCAAACAAATTTTTAGAATCTTCTGTAGCTTTCACAATAACTTCATATGGTACTTAATTTGATTGCCCCTGTGGTTGTGGACCAGCATTGAGCCAAGCATTTTAGGCATCAATAATCCCCGAACTTATGCTTGCCTACATATTGTGCGTTTTAGGCGGGATTTAAATTTCGTCTCATTCAGTTGTAGAGTGGGGGAGGTATTTTGTTGTAACATTTCAAACAGTACCTCATGAAAGATGATCTACTTTAGCTAACCTGAAACGTGGCTGAACTAGTTGGTCCCTGTTATGAGTATGACAGTGGTGGCGGTTACCTCACTTACAAAATAAATGATTTTTCCTAACGTTCATGATGTTTTCACAGATGTATTGACATGGAGCCGTCATAGTGTTAATTTCGTAAAACTAGACAGAGACCTAAATTTAATAGTACCCCCACATTTCGCCAGTTATGTTTTAAGTCCCATGTAATAGGGGGCGAGTTGAGGAGCTCGTGGCTAAATAATAACAGCCGCATGGATCGATATTTAAGGTTAAGACGTGCTTGCCGAGATTGGTCCGTGGATGTGTGACCATAATTACATACCAAGTTTCCTCCGTGCCTCGGAAAGCACGTTAAGCCGTTGGTCTTGGCTGTCATTTATAGATCTTTGACAGTCATTACGAGTAGATAGAAGTCAAAAGTCTGATATCCAGTCTTACCAATGGGTATCGTATTACCCAGTTACTGGGTTGTGGAGGTCAGATAGGCAGTCGCTTCATGTTAAATACTGGTACTTAGCTGCATCCGGTTAGACTGGAAGCCGACCCCAAGATAGTTTGGGAAAATGCTAGGCAAATGATCTAATATGGGGCGAGTCTAATGCCATCAAGCGGGCACGAATCCAGACTACATGGCTGCTACTGAGAATTTCATGATGGAAAAAAACCAATAACACACCAAAATGTTAACCGCTTGTTATTTTGTTTCAGCAAAACGGACAGCCCTGGCTCTACAAGAAATTAACAAGTTGTATTGTTTCGATTCATAATACTTTCTCTGACAAAAGTCGCCGTCAATAAAAATTGGTAATAAAAATCTTCTATGTACAACTTAATAAGTATGAACAATGTTACTTATCATGATAAATGAACAGTTACAAAAGGTACACTCTGCACAATGTATTTCATTACAAAATGTTTCTAGTAAAATACAAATATGGATTGAAAATAATATTTTCTTTTATTATATTATTGTTTATTACACGATGCTTTCAACAAAATTGTTGTTAAGAAGCTGCGGAAGAAAAGTTTTAAAGGACGGGACATGCTTGAATAGAGAGGATCGTTTCAATATGATCGGAGACAATATCTGGTCGACGAACCAAAGGTTACATGAGTTATAAAATTATATTATATATATATAATTTTATAACTTAAGAACGGCTGGGCTGATTAAGCTGATTTTGGTTTTAAAATGTTTGTCGTAGTCCAGGGAAGGTTTAGGGTAGGGTAGGGTAGCGTAGGGTAGGGTAGGTAGGGTAGGTAGGGTATAATGTAGGGTATGTAGGGTATGTAGGGTAGGTAGGTAGGGTAGGGTAGGTAGAGTAGGTAGGGTATGCAGGGTAGGTAGGTAGGGTAGGGTAGGTAGGTAGGTAGAGTAGGGTAGGGTAGGTAGGTAAGAAGGGTGGATAGAGTAGCTAAAAAGTGCATTGCAACGCATGCCGGGGACAGCTAGTAAAATAATAAAAAGATAAAAATACTTTGAGTAACGTCTCTCCAAAAGTAGTTATAGCTCAGTGGTGTGTGCATCATCTGACTCACTGAGGTTACGAGTTCGAACCCAAAGCAAGCACCTTTGATTTTTCGGATTCACTTGCGTATTGTATTGTTATCAATAGCTTCGGTGATGGAAAACATCGTGTGGAAATCAAACATGCCTGAGAGATATTTTTCGGTAAGCCAAGTAGAGGCCAATGGGCGACATAAAAACTCTGACATCAAATTAGGCGCTTGAATTTTTGCCATGCTTTTATGTTATGTTATACATTGGAAATTATGTGAACATTGGACTAAGATTTTTCTTTTAAATCTTCCAAATTCAGGTATAATGTTTAGAAATCAATTGTTTCTCGAGTCTTCTGGGTAAGATTTCTGTTTTGTGAACTTCAATTGTTCTACGCGTAATTAAAATAATTAAAGTGCGTGCTTTGTGCGTTTAAGTTAATTTCTTTATCATTTACTGTCATGTTTAATTGTTCTTTTGTGTTTTTTGTCAAAAAAAAATGTTACGCTTGAGTGAAAAGAAATTATTTATTGTTTCGGCTACTTGTCATCACGATTATTGTAATTACTTTTCTTTCTTTGCCTTCTCCGCAATTTTACGGTTCAAAAAGTCGTATTTTGTAAGAATACTGTGTTGTGTTGCCAAGTCTATTGACACTATAAAGGGAATTGTAATTCTAAATAAAACTAAGATTTTTAACAAAAAATTACGAATGCCATAAATGTAACTTAAAAATAATAAAATTTCTGAGTATGTCAATAAAGTGAAAAACGCATTTCACCTTTATTACTTTTTTTATCCAAATCATACAGACACCTACAGAAATTCTCAGATTTTTTTTCCGATTAGCACTCAACAGCTCTTAAACACATAATCCATGTCCAAACAAGTTGATTTAACCTTAACTTTAAATATCATACTTTTTATTTCGCTAATATGACAAACACAAGACAATGCTGGACACACAACATTTGTTCAGCTCTCGACACACGGCTATCGATTGTATTGTGATGTAAATTTGTGAAACCCAAGTATCGATAGTTTCGGATTGAGTTGCGCCATCACTATTGATGTAATGAATTGTCACTTCAGGTGGCCTACGATGACGTCTTAAAGCAGTAATATTTTGATCTTATTTCAGAGTGCAGAGGAGATGGCGCTAGACGTCCAATTTAATTATGTTTTAATAAAAGAGGATTACTTTCGACCATCTGGGTCAAACATTAATTAATTGTGCTTTTAAGTTAATCTGAGATCAAAATAATAGTGTTCGGATTATCAGAATCAACAGTAAACACCACATTAACGTGAAAATATCACGAGTTAAAGTGCAGATTAATAAATATCTCTAACAATGGTTTCAATTTGTCTGTAATTGAGTTATGTCGTAAAATGGCGGCTAACTATGTACTGTTAGGGCTGGCCTCCTGTCATGTTCGTTAGGATTTATGGGATTTAAGCTACGATACGCGAATACCAACTATAACCTAGGTTATATACCTACATTCGGTATATGTACTTACGTATGGTAGTTCTTCTTTGTGGAGATTTCATTCTTCTTCATCGTGTGGCTAGTAACCCAACCTAGTGGTTTTATGCCGCCCATGGGCCTCTGCCTTGGCTTTACATGGCGTCGAAAAATATCTCTCAGGCATGCTGGCTTCCTCACGATGTTTTCCTTCACCGAAGCAACTGTATAACTGAATAATTATACAATACGCGCATAAATGCGAAAAATTTGAGATCTTGACTACTCGAGACCTCTGACTTATCAGTCCGACAATCTAATGGTGTGACCACTGCGCTATCACTGCTACATTAATGAAAACCGTCATGAAAAGTTGTGAATATATAATATTGTTGTCAGCATCAACAATCAGATTGCATCACCATCGACATATCCAAATAGGGAAAAATATTGTTGATAATTATTATACCCTTTGACATCTGAGACAAGACATTTTAAATTATCTTCACAGTGCAGCTCCTGGTTAGGTGTCAGTTCTTTGATTGTGTGAGGTATAGTAGTTGAATTCTACAGTTTAGCAATTATTATATCATCATTAACACTGAAAACGCGATATTTACCATGCTTACTATTTGTTTTGAGTTCAAGATATTTCGGCGCTGTTGCAAAACACCATAATCACGTATTATATCTCGTTTTTAGTGTTAAGTCAGTGTTAGTGACCATGTCAGTTTGAAAACTCATCATTATTATGTTGTCGTTCGTTGCGAGGTTGTAATCATATTTTGAATAAGAATTATGATTATTTCTAATTTTAATTTTTTGACTTTGCCATTTCAAATTGTAATTAATAACGAAAGTGTGTTTTGTCTTGTTTTTATTTATTTTGCTAATAACTTTTATTTAATGTACCTGTTATACAGGGTGTTTGGTGCATCGTTTGCCAAATCGAATAGGCCGAAAGGAAAGGTCATTTGCTATCTCTTCACGCCCTATAACTCATTCCTTGCCACACCGGTTTTTTTATAAGAACTTTTTAATTTAAATTTTGTAAAATTCAAAAATTCAGCATCGGCTCTCATCGGTATTCGGCGGCATCTACGGCTCGATTTGTTAACCGACAGCTTCCTTCCCAACAACCCGTATTAAAACTATAAAAATCCAACCATAGACATTACAATTTATATCTAATGAACATTCATAAAACAAAACTGTAAGACCACCACAAGGCAAGCGATCATAGCCAACATTGGCCGGGCAATGTGTACACTTGTACACTACATAGCTCTATGCCCAGTCCATGTATTACACATCCTCTCGTCGGGTTCAAATTACATAACACATAAATACAATGGCGAGCTTATTTACTGCTGGTTTTAAAGTAAAAGCTAACGTAGCAATTACTGGGGATAAAATGCTGCTGATGTTGGATGGGTGAAATATTAAGCTCGTGAATCAGCTGCACCCTTTAGACTGAAAGTCGTCATTTACCTAGCCTTTTTCCAAACTATCTGAGGGTCGGATTCCAGTCTAACCGGATGCATCAGAGTACCAGTATTTTACATGATGCGACTGCCTACTTGACCTCGACAACCCACTAACTACAATACCACTTGGTAAGACTGGATGTCAGACTTTTGGTTTCTGACTACTCGTAACGACTGTCAAAGATCTACAAAATGAGAGTCAGGACCAACGGCTTAACGTGCTTTCCTAGGCAAGGAGTAAACTCGTTATGTAATTACGGTCACCCATCCACTGACCAACCCCAGCAAGCACGGCTTAACCTTAAAGATCGACCCGTGCGGCTCCTCCTTTGTCTGAAAGTAACCCTATTGTCTGAAAGTATTAAGTGTGAATTTAATGTATTTCAAAAATTTGTAGCTATATGACATTATTGTATTGTATAGCAGGCTGGTGTCCGCAACGCCACGTCCAGAACGCATTTTTTGCGTAAGGTATACAACATTAAAACAATTTCATGAATATGAGTTTTCCGATACAAGCTATTACAATTACAGGCAGCACGAAGCTAACTTAGAAATCGTAGTATCGGATCATGTTTTCAATATTAAAATAATTATAACATCCGTTATTACAATCATCTTCCTACAGAGTCTAAGCTTACGTGGTCAACTTGGAGGTTCCTGAACCGAAAAATTAGTAGAGTGAGCATTTGAAGCTCAGAGCCGCAGAGCTTCAAATCCCTCATTTATATTATGTTTCACCGCATGCCGTAGTGAGTGTGCCCTAAAAATGCTCTCAAAACTAACTCTGTGTTGCCACAGACGAAATTATGGAAGTGGCGATGCCAAGCCAAGCCAAGCTTACATGAAACATTGTCATGCTAGCTGCACGAAGAAGAAATAGGAAGGAAGGAATTGAGAATGATATGACCGATACATATTGTATTTATCTCAGGGGAAGAAAATACGTTAACTTTTTTTTTACCGGCTGGCTACGTATTACATGGAACTTTAAAGAATCTTTTTCATTCTTTAAAGAATGGGCAATAAGGAATTTGAGTTTGAGCTTTAACATAAATGGCGAAAAGTGGCTGTACTATTACAGTACACAGGCGCTAAGTTATGTTTATGTTTTTTTCAGCAGATCCATGATTTTTCTTTAACTTAATTCATAGCATTGTAAAAATAACTGCTAGTCATCATATGCCTAGTCTTTTCCCAAACTATCTTAGGGTCGGCTTCCGTCGTCTAACCGGATGCAGCCGAGTTCAAGTATTTTGTAAAAAAAAATGTAGAGTGTGTGGAGTCCCTCCCCGCGGATGAAGTGAAACTTCGAGTGCCACGTATTCACTCTCGCTCTGTCTCTTTCTATTCCCCCTCACCAGGAGCGTTGAACGTTTAACAGTGCTTTCATACCCTGTCCATGGTAGCGTTAAACGTTTAACGCAACCTTGTTGGATGTCGCATAAGAAATTGCACTTCAAAAGCTGCTAGTAAACAAACTAAATCGAATAAACAAAAAACTAAACCTACCCACACCATTTTACCGCTCCGCTCTGACACCAGCAATACTAATGAGTTGGGATGCGCGCGCACAGGTCGCGCATGTGACCCGCGATGCGCGATATATTGCGCGAACGGCCTGCGCCCGCCAATGAGTGGACACTCTCCGTAACTGTACCTTAGCTAGGGTAATAGTGAGCACAGAGTTATTGTATGATGCGGAATGCGTTTTAATATTTTGTTAGGGCTATACATTGGGTACGGTGATCGGAATGGTAAACTGGCCTTGAAATTTTCGTAATCTAGATCGGATGAATGAATAATTTTTAATGGATGTATGAAAATCTCTTTACGTTTAGGGGAGGCACATGTCCAGCATACGGCTGAATTTAAATGTTTTTTTCTGTGATTATGATAAAGATCTCGACGTCATTACGATGATGTTGTTGTTGGCAGTTCTGATTAAGTTTTCTTCAATTGCGTATTGGACATTACAACTGGGCAAACAATATAGAGGGACAGAGATCTTTTGTTAAAAAAAAAATACTTGGAAAGTTTAGTTTAGATTTATTTATTAAAACATCGCACAGGATATAAAGGTTTGGAAGGAGAAAGGGGAGGCCTTTGCCCAGCAGTGGGACACCTGAAAGGCTAACAAAAAAAAAATGCAATTAAACAATGGTACAAATAACAGTTCCAAACAGCTGGCCTACCATGACGTCTTAAAGCAGTATTGTTTTACTTATTGAGCTATACAGGGCGTCTAGGACCATCTCTTTCCCACACTGGAAAAGGAGTAAAACATTAATATTTTATGACGTCATGGTAAGCCAGCTGATCATTACTTAATAAATCAATTGGCACTGCCCTGTATAATATTGTAACTTTACTGATTGTCATCTGATTTCCGGAAACTCTAATAACACAACCTTCTACTAAACTCACACGCAGTTTTAACCCCAAAGTGCTAGCATAAGTACTTATTATGAATACATACTCCCATACAAAGCTATAAGAAGGAGCTATCTTCCAGGTACCGGGTCTGGCCATAACCCTGCTAATTACGACTTAAATATTAAAAGCTTAAAAAGCAGTCGTTCATAGCTCTAACTTAGCGAAATAGCTCGTCTGTCTATTTTATAATCCTCTATCTTGTAAACCGGACCTACGGTTCAAGGACTTTTTTACTTCACGATTTGCAGTTTGAAAATATGAATGATATAAACTGAACATCAGAGTGATATAAGACCAAGTTTAATCTGAATAAAATTGTAAAAAAAAAACCCTAAACCGTGACCCAGAACTATCTGTAGGTCATACAAATATTTGTTCCGTGCGGGGATCGAAACCGCGACACGTAGCGCAGCAGTCAATCACTCAACCACTACGCCAACCGTGCCGTCAATACCGTGTTGTCATAGGTTTGAAAATGGTTTGATGATGTGATGCAGCACTACAAAAAAGTATAGTAGATACAGCAAATGAAGAAATAACATCAAAATTCTGTATCGCGCTTTTAAAGTTATGATTTATAGAAAAACCTAACCACATCTGTCGCGCAGTCAAAATCAAAATCATTTATTTCAAGTAGGCCAGTTACAGGCACTTTTGAATTGTCAAACAACAATAAAAATGAAGCCACAGTCCCAGTCACAAGACATAATAACTGTGAAAGTACTGTAGTTGCCCATTCCAAAGCGTATATCTCTATGGAGAAGAATGGGCAAGAAACTCCATGGACACTCTTTTAAATCAGAATTTTGTTACAAAAACTTTGGTTACGTCATTCATGTTGAGATTGTACATTATGTGAGAACGATGTAGTAAGACGTGCACGTTAAAAGTGTCCGTAGTAAAAACAAAAGAAGACAATTAAAAAATAAAATAATTAGTTCGAAATCATCATCATCAGCCTATAATGTTCCCACTGCTGGGACACAGGCCTCCTCTCAATGAGAGGGAGTGGGCTTTAATCAACCACGCGAGCCCAGTGCGGTTGGTAGATGTCACATGTCTTCGAATTTTTAGTTCTAGGACATGCCGGTTTCCTCACGATGTTTTCCTTCACCGTTTTGAGAGGAGTGGTGATGAAATAAATTACACAAAGTAATGCGCCTGCCTGGGTTCGAACCTACGACTTACTGCTCGTAAGTCGGGGCTGCCACCACTGGGCCACCGCCGCTAGTTCAAAATAAGCCGTGGCAACTAAAAGATGACCAAGCACAACTGATAGCGCGCGTTCACGAGCATGAGGACCATTCGTAATGTTCGGCCATCATTCAACTCAACCATTTTGAAGGGAACTAAATGACCCGAGTAGCTCTTAAGACAAAACACTCGTGTGGCTGGAGGACCCTCCCTTTCTATCGACTATTGAGGAACTTTACACCCAGCTGGCCTAAGGTGACGTCTTAAAATATTATTGTTTCATTCTTATTCCAGAGTGGGAAAGAGACAGAGCTATACAGGTCATCTAGCTCCAACTCTTTCCCACTCTGGAATAAGAATAAAACAATAATGTTTTTTTTGTCCAGAGTAGGAAAGAGACAGAGCTATACAGGTCTTCTAGCTCTATCTCTTTCCCACTTTGGAATAAAAATGAAACAATAATGTTTTAAGACGTCATAGTAAACCCCTGTTTTCCATACTCCTTAAATGATTTCTTGGAAGAAAGGGCAATAAGTGAGCTTGTTACATAGGTTGACTGCTGCCCGAAGTTCCAAAAGAATTTAATGAAAATTTGTTCAAATGAATCAGAAAACGTAAAGAAATACATTGATCGAATTGTTTGAAAACTTTTTAAGATTTTAATATCGGTTTCAACCCGAAAAAGTAATCAAGTTAATTGAGTTCAAATTCAGACTTCTTTTATTTGCAGTCTAAATCGGCCCAGAAAATTGAGTCCTTATCATTGTTCAAATGTTTTCTTAAAGCTTTCAGAATTAGTACCATATGATTATGTAGGCACATTAACAATATAATACAGACACCAGCACATGAAGCTATCCGAAACTGCTAATTTTTCTCTATCAACATTGAACCTAATTCTTTAACAATAAAGTTGAAAATCTATTAAAGAAATTTGACAGAATGTTGTAGGTGTATGCAGGCGTCTGTACGTACTTTACCGAAGCACTCTTAAAAAGTTCCGACTCAAACCATCGTCTTTCTGACCTCGCCGTCGAGGTCCGTCGCGATGTCCCGGTCCATGCCCTCCCCGACCCTCGCTCGAGCCAGCCCGCGATGCTGTGCCAGTAGTTTTAAATCAGCCCCTAAATAATGATACCATTCAGATCCAGCTTGTCCCCATGCAGTCCTCCCCCAGCGACGCCCTAAGCCGAGGTTCGTAGCCCACAGGGGGTGCCCTTAGCGTGCAGTCGCTTAGTTTGTAAGTTTTTATGCCCTGGCTGGAGGTGTTACTCTTAAAGCACCCACAGGATAGTCCGGTTAAGCAGACGACAACCTCATAGGTTGAACTGCGAGATGCAATTCAAAAAAAAAAAAAAAGTACTTTACCGAATGTCAATCAAAAATTGAATGCTTGACACTTCAAAATAATCATTTTATTATTTTTATCGTTCGCACTTCAATAACCACTTATATTGGGTTAAATTGAACTGTTCAGTAACTGTCAATTCGATAATAAACAGTATAATTCTAGTTACGCAAAAAAATGCTTGTATAATGGTGAAAGGTATAAAAATAGAATTTGTCTATAGTTGAAAGGCACAGTGAGGTCTATAGGTAACATATGTAGGATGAGTGACAAGGCTAATTGTCAATTTAAGCCTATTCAATATTAACGTGGTTTTTATGCAAGCATTTGTAAATCATATATTTTTTATACAGGCATCTAAAGATTGGCTTTGAGAAGAAGATAAAAATAATTTCTGTCACAAGTGTTTTCTGTTTTTACTTAGTAGTTTCAATGTTAATAAACCCTAGACCTGGAGCAACTATCTGTCAGCTATATAAATATTTTTTTTTGTACGGGAACCGAACCCGCGACACATACTGCTAAAACGCCAACCGTACTCATCAGATTAAGAGGAAGTTAAAGCTAGCCAAAATGGTTATACATGGTGTTGTTTTGCATCCTCGTCAAAATTCAGGAGGTTGCCACAAAATACATAAATAATCAATTTTATTTATTTATTTATGTACACACAAAATACTTAAAGTGATTGATTAAGATAATAGAGCACAAAAGTACTGCTTATTTCAAAAGAAATTTCTTCCAGCAGACCTGCGAGAGGAAAGTTGGATTAGAAATGTAGACACAGTGTGTAGAAAGGACGAAATAGGAAAATTATAATTAGAGCTTAAAACAAAAATATACCTTATAAAATAAACATACATACAAATATATACACGTATAAAAAAGGTAAATGTATACCTATAATATATATTAGAATATTACATATAGAGGAAAGGTCTGGAGCAGCTCTTTAACTTGCTTTTTGAAGAGAAATAAAGTTTTAGAGTCTCGAATGTTACGCGGAAGTGAGTTCCACAAACGATTTTAATTACGGTACCTAGTTAATTAGTAATAAATACTGATTATTTTGGTTGTTTAAGTTTGTCAGTAGGTATTTCAGAATAACCCTCCTTAACGTGGTTAAGAGATTATTCCCTAAACCACGGAAATTATCGAATAAACGTTTGAGATTGTTTGTATGTGTGAAATCGCGCTTATATGTCGAGGATCAGACGAATCGCGTTTAAAACACGGGTGGTTCACATTTACCGATTTCGGTAAATGAAAAAAAAAAAAAAATTACCTACTTATTTTATTATTGATTCGGGTCGGCACACACCTTGTATATTATATTTTTTCTTTTCCTCGTCGGTCCGCGCAGCATTGCATTTTTTTTTGCCAAATTATATGAAGACTTAAAACAATGAAGCTTCATTCCGACTAAAAATTAAATCACTTCCATCTATAACACAAATCGCAACGCTCTCGTCCCGTCGACCCTAATCACCCCACAACCCGCAAACAGTAAAACAGTGCCTGTAAAAGCTAAACGAACAGTCATAACAGTTTTATGTAGTACGCAACGACCAACAATATGGTTAGCATTGAATATATTCCACTGCGCTTGAAATACCTCAGTTTACGTTATACGTGCCTCAGGTGGGAATAGGATTGGACGGGATTTGTTTCCCTGTGCATTTTAACGTTAAATGGTCGCTCGTTGGTCGGGACTGCTGAGCATGACGTCCTAGGTTCGATTTTCATGTCGAGCAAAGTATTATTGGATTTTCCATCAAGAATTTCTCAGTAGGAGCCACGGGACTTGAGTCTAGTTGATGGCAATAGGCTCAACCCCTATTATAAGGGACTTAAAAATGTGGTTGTACTATTAGGTACACTTCTGTCCTGATTTGGCTTTGTTGGGTTGGTCCACAAATTTAAAGTCGCTCAACGTGCTATAGAAAAGGCTATGCTCGGGGTTTCGCTGAAAGATCGTGTTCGTAACGAGGTGATCAGACAGAGAACCAAGGTTATCGACATAGCCCACGCAGCACGCAGAAGTGGCAATGGGCCGGCCATATAACCCGAAGAACCGATACCAATGGGGTAGACGAGTTCTTGAGTGAAGACCACGGATCGGTAAACGTAGCGTAGGACATCCTCAGACTCGGTGGAGCGATGATCTTCGCAAGGCGGCTGGAAAGAGCTGGATGAGAGTGGCCGAGGCGTGCTCAGTGGCGTGTCATGGGTGAGGCCTATGTCCAGCTCTGGACGAGTACAGGCTGATGATGATGATGAGCTTTTCGTAACTCATCATCATCCTGTTCTCTTCACGCATCTCAGTCACGCTTTCATTTACTCTTTTACTTTCATATCATTCCTCGCACAATCATTCCATCAATGTCTTGGTTTTCCTCTCCATCCATCAACATTTTTTTTTTGTATCTCCAGCAGCATTTTGAGGAACCTGTCTAAGGCCACTGCTAACTCTATCGATATGGCAGATTTCTGGTATTCTTCATTTAGCTGAAATGTTAGAAATGATCGATTCGACGAAGACAACGCGGTTTTAAAAATCGTTTTGACGATCAAGAGCTCTTTTTCCGTATTCCGCTCAAATATCTGTGACTGAATATCACTAAACTGATACAAATGTTCATGCTCAGTGTTTAAAGTTTTGATCAGAAGTCATCTTTAACTTAGTAACTGAAAGTTGTTTGTAGACTGACTCCTTAATTAACCTAACAAAAAGGCAGACTTTGTGGCTTTACTTTTGTATACTGTTGCTATCAAAGTTATTGTAAGAATGGGCGAATGAACTAAATGCGATCAGCATGTCAAAACAGCGTTCAAGACCTTTCGGAATCATAACTGCTAAAGAAAATTAACACTGTCAGCTGTTCAGCGCCGTTTAGATGTCCCGTTCGCATTCAGTTTTATTGATATAGTCTAAAAAAAAATAGAATTAATATAACAAAGGAACAGCCTTCGGCTTCGGAAGCAGCTTCCAAAATGGATTACAGTATTATAATACTGGAAGCTGTTCTATTAATCATTATACTTCTTCAACATTAGACTACACACACATACTCAGTTCTAAGAGGACACAATTTAGATTGCCATTGACACTCTAAGAAGAAGATCAGCATACAACAGTCTGCTGCTGGACATAGGCCTCTCCAATCGCACGCCACTTAACTCGATTCTCGGCAACTCTCATCCAGTATCTTCTAAGATGCGCCTTAGCAACACATCTGCGGTATGCCACCACAGTTATAGACAACAAAAGACGAATTCCTTTAATCAATAAATCACTAATTCAACAATAATTACGCGAACCCTACTGATCCCATTCCGGAAGCTAGAAAGCTAAGCTCACGGACATCGAACTGGCCACGGGATGCTGAGCCAGGTATCTGCGTATCTAAGCTTTCGACGAATGATCTCTCATTGTTCGAGGATTATAAAAATGTTAGACAATGGGCCCGATGAGTGTGTAGTGACCGCCGTTGGGCGCTTCGCGAGCTTGGCTGTAGTCGCGCAGCCGGGAGATGTTTTAGTGATGTAATTGTACTCGTGATCGTGAATATGGAAGTAACTCGTAATACTGTTTAGAATTTTAGAAAAGAGAAGAACAAAAGATTAGACGATCGGGCTTTTTAAAAAAACTCGTTATGTAGCCTTTTTTTACTAACCGGGTTTTGTCCAAAAGTTTTAATTTAAAACAATTTGCAGTTTTTGTTTTTTTTTTTACGTTGCTAAAGTGAATTCTATAAATGCACTAAATATTCCCATGCTAAAATAGTTGAACGATAAACAAAAAAAATATTATAATTACCAAAAGTACGACAAACGAAAAGACGTCTCATGCAAAAATCTAGTTACTCGTTTTTGGTGACCACCAAAACTGCCTCACACAGGAAAGCAACGACGCAAGTATACTATACTCCTGGATGGCAACCTACCCGTGCTTAAGGCTCCACTCTGCCATTGTGGCCACTATTCAAGTCTGTGACTATGCATATTTCTCGCTACATTTATCATACATTATGCCAGCTATGAATATTCCTCTGTTCGCGGACTACACCGCGCACCTTAATTTATTAATTGTGCCTTGTGACCTCGACCTACGGTGCGATTTATGGTGCAAACTTATTATTGTGGGATATTGATGTATGCGAATATTATAAGCGTATTTGTGTGAGATTGTTAAGTGGTTACGAAGGAGGCGTGTGGAGAGAGAAAATTATGTTTTCATACGTGTCGGTTGTCGAGAAGTGGGGTGGGAAAATTCTGGGCTGACCATATGGGTTAGACCTGTAGCGATTTCTAACAAAACGCTTGGTATTACTAAAATGACTTTTAACATGAGTGACGTAAGGTTTTCAGTAGCTTATAGCAATCCAATACATTTTTGACTAGTCTGGTCTATGTGATGTTATCCACCCAAGTAGTTCCTTCTGTAGTGAAAAAGTAGATTAGTCAGCAAGCTTAGTTTTATTAAAACAGACAAAAGTTCACCCTATAATCAGTTAGTTGAATGCCTTATTAGATTATTTGTCATGAGACTCTAAATATAACACAACATATATATCTATAGCCATCAACCGGGCTCAAAGCCAGAATCCGTGGCTGATACCAAAAAAATTCAGATGGAAAAACCCAATAATCAAGCATTTTCTCCCATCTAGCACGAAAATCACTTTGGTCCAGTCACTTGTGCTTCCCATTATTGACTATGCTGATGTTTGTTGTTCTGACCTATTATTTCACATAGGCCTACATAGGCCTATGTGAAATAAAAATATTTTGTTTTCGGGCACTCAAAAAACGTCGACAAAAAGGTGCTCGGTTCGGGTGTTAGTCGTTGTGTTGGTCGTTTCCTATGGAGACGAACCGGCGAGAAACTCCATGGTTACTCTTTTAAAATCATTTGGTTTTTTCAAAATTTTGATGTGACAGCGTTAGTACTTAAGTATGGGAGGACATAGTAGGCCCGACAATACGTCGTTGTTTACTACAAAACGTAGAACAAGGTAAAAAGTTATCAAGGATCTAGGAATCTATAAGGCCTATAATGTCCACACATTTACAAACAATCGTTAAATAAGAGAACACTCTATACAAAAACAAAAAATAAATTTTATCAAAATCGGTTCATTTGTTTAGGAGCTACGATGCACACACAAACTTATAACACCCCTCTTTTTTGGTCGGGGGTTAAAAAAGGAAGATATTACAAAAAGACTACATTATTCAAGTGACACAAATGTTGTCATCCGTGCTGTAACTATTCTAAACAAAAGAGTGTAATGATTTAAAAAACAATTGTAAAACATCTGATAAAAAAACTTTTTTTACAAAAAAAAAAATAACTGACTTCCATAAAACACTAAAAAGTGGCAAATAATTTTAGTTTCGGCAGTCGGTGACTTGTTTGTTTCATTTACTTTTTTGCCACCGACTTCCGAAACTAAAATTATTTGCCACTTTTTAGTGTTTTATGGAAGTCGGTTATTTTTTTTTTGTAAAAAAAAAATTATTTTAGCCTTTTCAGTTGTGGTATCTCACTTTAATCCTAGTCAAGTATAATTTTTACATTTTAACTAGACACCAGCACATCGTCCATACATACGACAAAGGTCAAAATGCATAATAAAGAGGATGACTCAAAAAGCACCTAAGCAAAGATAATAAAATTCATATGGCTCCACCGGGCAAGCTTTCTCTACCAAATGAATGAAAAATCGTCTAAATCGGTCCAGTAATCACGGAAAAATCGGTGTACATACGTGAAAAATTTACATATAAAAAAAAATGTTAATAAAATGAAAACTATATGGCCAAACTATATTAATTTTTTATGGGACCAAATGGCAGCCATTCCACATCAAACTAAAGAAGAATCACGCAAATCGGATCATAAATCTCAGCGTAATCGGTGTATACACCTGGAAAGAGCATACCGTTACAATTCCAACAAGCCCAAACACAGCTAAGATTCATTGCCTTGTTATGGAGTTCCGAAGCCTGTCTCTTGGATTCATCATCAGATCTGATGGTAGAATGATTCTTATTGGACGCAAATGCTACACTTGTTGTAGAAAATACCAAAATCACTGTACGTTTTCCTATAAAATTTGAAGAGTTCCCTCGATTTCGCCAAGATTCCATCATCAGATCCCGACTTGGTGACTATGGGACCATTTGGGAAGTATACCCTATCCAACAAAAAAAGAATTTTCCAAATCGGTTGGCAAGCGACGGAGTAATGCGCGAATAAACATAAAAAAAATACAAACATCCGAATTGAGAACCTCCTCCTTTTTTAGAAGTCGGTTAAAAAGAATGGAAAAATACTTTGCCTTACCTAGGAATCGAACCCGAGGACCTCATGCTCATTATTCGCGCTTACGATCACCAGAACATCGATGCAGTCTGTACTTATAGTTCCTAAGAAAGTAAAATAAAAACAATCAGACCACTTCAATGACTAATTTCCGTAAAATTCCCAGCCTATTAGAAATCAAGTCAAACATAGACATCTGTCAAATAATGATCTTGGACAAAATAAACTTGGTAGACAAACAGACGAACTTGGCGAACGTAATTCCATGTTTATTGTTAGAATTCCGGTATTACACGGGACACTTGAATCTGCTTTCTATGATAACACCGTGCCCACGCCTATGTGACGAATTTATTTGGGAGTTTATTATGGTGTTGGAAAGGTTGGATGTGGCGTATATATTTTTTCATCCCACCTATTCGAAAAGGATGACTTGGTTCGCCTTTAAGTGCACCCAAAGGTAGTGTTTTCTATAAGAAACTTTTAGCGGGCAGTAATGAGTTTTTACCTCTGTATTTCAAAAAGTGCGCCGCAAAGATAATTGCGGCGCACTTTTTGAATTTGGAACATCTTAGTGTTCAGCGCCAAAGAAATCGAACGCAAATATTGTTTGAATAAAGACTGGCTGAATAACAATAAATTGTCATAATTGCGAGAATGTCTCAAATGTTAATATAAGTTTTTAGTTGTTTAATTATTAGATACCATTTAATTTCAATTTAGTTGTTACTATGTTTATTAAATAATAATATTACAATAGAATATGAGGCGCCTGTTTCCTCATAGTGGGTGATGAAAAGCAGAGTGTATCTCTCGGGGCAAAATATATTTTTGGCTCGGGCGACGTACTTTGAATCCCTCGCTACGTTCAGGATTCTACTAAAGAATCTACCTCTAGAATCCCTCACTTCGCTCTGGATTCAAAAAAACGCCCTCGCCGTAAAAATATTATTTTGCTCCCTTATGATACAATCTACTATTCTATGTTTAGTTTTCTGGATTGGAAAATGTGCATTTAGTGTGTTGTGAACTGCTGGCCTACCATGACATCTTAAGCAATATTGTTTACTCTTATTCCAGTGTGGGAAAGAGACGGAGCTATACAGGATGCTAGCACCATCTCTTTCCCACACTGGAATAAGAGTAAAACATTAATGTTTGAAGACGTCATGGTTCTTCTTCTTCTTAATCGTTACGCTCTTGACAGAGCGGTCGTGGTCGTCATGAAGTGTTGCTACTATTTGCGACAGATGTAATACGCCTCACGATGTCCCGCCACCTCGCCCGATCAGAAGTCATCCGGGTACATTCGTGCACGGGACCGCCCACAGCAGACTTGATCTGGTCGGTCCAACGCATGGGAGACCTTCCACGCGGTCTAGTGCCTTCCACTTTTCCTTGGACGACTAACCGCTCTATGGACTGACTGTCTCGCCTTGAAACGTGTCCGAAGAAAGTGAGTATTCGGGACTGTACTATTGTGGAGAGACGCTGCCTGATGTGAAGTTCTTGGAGTATCGAGACGTTTGTGCGGAACTCGGTCCACGATACGCCGAGCATTCTTCGCCAGCACCACATGTCCAGAGCGTCTATCTTTTTCCTTTCCACCTCCCGCAACGTCCACGTTTCTGCAGCTCACAGAAATATGGGGAAAATTAACGTGCGCACGAGCCTGGTCTTCGTGGCTTTGGTGATGTCTCTGTTCCTCCATATTTTTTTCATTTTGTCCATTGCTGTTCTCGTGATCGCCATAAGTCACCTTATTTCGTCAATGCAGCCGCCGTTATTCGAGATTAAAGCTCCAAGATATACGTAGGTTTGGACTACGTTGCAGTTCGCGACCTGAGTAACTGCTGGCGAATTATCGTTGGCACGGTCTACAATCATCACCTTGGTCTTACTGCGATTAATCTTTAATCCAAATTCAAGGCTCACTTGTTCCATTTTGCGTAGTAAATCTTCCATATGGTGAGCATCAGATGCAAAAAGAGTGGTAGACGTCATGGTAGGCCACCTGATATTAAAATCAGTGATCTGTGGTGTAGATCAGAAATTTACACTTGAAGAGAAACTTAGACCGTCACTCTGACATTGGACACGTAAAATAAATACACATATAAGATTAAGGTTATCAAAGCAACCTTATCGAAGAAAAAAAAATATTTAGAAAAAAAACATCTAGGTATAATTTTTCTCAGCTAGATCTACCGGCGATATTAAAAAAGGCTAGGCCAGACTGGATGCGAAAAGCGGAGGACAGTGACGGTGCCTTGGTACCACTTGGGAGAAGCCTCTGCCCAGCAGTCGACTGTGGAAAGCTGCATTGATGGATAATTATTTTACTAATCTTAATGAACATCATCTTCTGACCAAAGTCTTTTAACTCTTTAGTGACTAATCATATGCCTAGCCTTTTCCAACTTTGCTGAAGTTGGCTTCCAGACTTACCGGATTCAGCTTAATACCAGTGTTTAACATGGAGTGACTGCCTATCTGACCTCCACAACACAGTTACAACCGGGTAATACGATATCCCTTGGTAAAACTGGTTGTCAGACTTTCGGGCCACTGACTACCTGTAACGACTGTCAAAGATCTATAAATGGGTCCAACCGCTTAACGTCCTTGCTGTTGCACGGAGGAAACTCGGTATGTAATGGATGTTCTCCCGTCAACGGACGAACGTAGGCAACTGTTACTTAACTTGAAGATTGGTCGGAGCGGCGTTTTTATTTCGCCACGCTCCTCTACGCTCTTTTCAATTGATTCAGTATCAATAAAGTAAACAATAATAACCCAAAACTACCACATCCAAATATTCCACAATCCATAGCCGAATTCAAAATCATATTGACCCACGACCATACCACGTTCTATTTGCCCAACGCATCATCAAGGGCCCTTCAACCAACTGGACTGCACGCTTCATTTCCGAAAAATAGTCTTAAGATCGGTCTTAAGACGATCTCGAGACGGCTTAAGACCACTCGATACGATTGTGGGCTCAAAGAGTTATCGCTTGTTTGTGTTCTTCAAGTGTGGGAGCAATTAATGGCGATTTGTTATTTCCGGAGATTAAGGGCTGATGTCACTGGGTTTCGGAGAATAGACGGTATTTGGTTTGTGTTTGCAGACCTTTATTGTTGTTGTTCTAATTGGGCTTGGAGTTACGATCCCTTTACGGTGTTTTTGTTGTAATATGAGTCACTACTCATCAGGTTATGATTATTGCCTGATTAGACAACACTGGGCCCGCGTGTTGAATAATGCCGCACTCCCTCTCTGTACAACTTAACTGCCTCTTTGGTCTGTTGGTTGCAAGCGCGACTATTGAGCAAGAGGTCTTCGTTTCGATTCACGGGTGAAGCAAAGTGTTATTGTGTTTTTCTATCAGGAATTTCTTTCAATCGGAAACCATGCAGTGGGTCAAATGTAACTTCTAAGATTTTTGTACAAAGTTAGGTATTTACATGTGACACTAACAAAAGCGTGTTACATCGAAAAAGATTTCAACTTGGTAAGACCCTCAGGTGGCCTACCATGACGTCTTAAAACATTATTGTTTCATTCTTAATCCTGAGTGGGAAGAGACGGAGCTATACAGGTCGTATAGCTCCATCTCTTTCCCACACTGAAATAAGTATGAAACAATTATATTTTAAGACGTCATAGTAACTCCCCTGATCATATTCGTGAACGGGCGCTGTCAGTTGTGACTGGTCATCTCTTAGCTACTATGGTTTATTTTAATTACTTTATTTTATGAATAACTGATTTAATTTTCAACTCTGGACGCTCTTAACTTGCCCGTATTTCTACATTGTTCTCACATAATATTTATAATTGTTAACATGAATTATGTAACCAAGGTTTTGTAACAAGATTCTGATTTAAAAGAGTGTCCATGGAGTTTCTTGCCCATTCTTCTCCATAGAGATCTACGCTACGGAATGGGCGGTAGCTTCGCGTTTTTTTTGTATTTTTACTTTCAAAAGTGCCTGTAATGGTATAATTGAAATAAATGCTTTGAGTTTTTTTGAGTTTTGATCTTTGTTATTTTTAGTCTGTACGCAAAAAACTATTCCTCAACAGGTCGATAAATAACTGCATTTTTACAAACATTTCTCGATCCCCTAATTATAGGTGTACATCAAATCTTAACAACCAATCCCATTGACATAAACCACAACGTTTTAAAACCGAAACTTTCACTTAACATCTTTACGGAGGGCGTCGTGCCCGCAACGACCTTTAGCCCAGCAATAAATAATACGTTAATGATCTTGTAAGTAAATAATAAGCAGCGGTAAATGGATCGATAGACGACGGATAACCACGACAGCGTTGGGAGGTAGACCTGTGAACAGAGCAGAGAGATAGTTTATATTACTAGCTGTGGCCGCGACTTTTGTCCGCGTGGAATACTTTTAGAAGTAGATTAAGTTACTCCTTATTACATCAGCTATCTGCCAGTGAAAGTCCCATCAAAATCGGTATAGCCGTTCTAGAGATTAGCCGGAACAAACAGACAGACAGACAGACAAAATGAAAATGACAAAATTGAAAAAAAAAAATTGGTATAATATATGTACCCCATTCATATGCATGTAGTAAAAAGCGGATATTTTCATATTATAAACAGACACTTCAATTTTATTTATTTATATGTATGTATTTGTATGTATTGCAGGACACTGACCGGTTACATGCCTATCCTAGTTTAGCCAGTTTGAACATAATATTGTAATCATATATCAATGCTAAATGTGTGAATGATAAGGCAAGAAAGGAGGTATCGGATGAGATGACAAGTAATAGAGAAGTATCGAAGAAGCAGACATGCTGCGCCGACCACAAATAAATAGGGATAAGGGCAACAATTATTTTTGAATCGTGCTCATTGTTAAAGAAATCTTCATCCCTAGATTTGTTTTAATGTGAAAAGAATGAAATACAATAAAGGTACAAAACATGATTATTCTTAAATGTAAAAGTCTACTTTAAGGAAAAGTTCAATATTTGGCTGACCTTTTTTTGTCCAAAGAATCACTTTTCCTATTCATGATGATGTGGACGAAATGTTTGACGCCCTGTAATTATTTTTTCATTTTGGTACTTGCGCATATTCTATTATTATTTTTGATATATTTATAGTTTGTAAATAATATACATACTGAATTGAAATATAAAACAACTTTTTAAACTCATATTTAAAATATTTGAACCTTGTTTTAGCATTAGTGCAATAAAATATTACTGTATTTCCTTTTTTTTGCCATTTTATCATTATGATCGTAACCTAGCTCGTCAATCGTGAAACGGCGCGCGTCGCTCGTCGGATATAACCTCCAAATTGATTTATTATATTTCAATTTTTTACTACCTTAGCATCGACTGGCCGACTCTTCCGCTATACTGCCTTAAACAACGCTGAGTAAGTTTTGATACTTTAAAATTGCGAATGTAGTTCAACTTCAAACTAGTTCCAGTTCTATTTCTAATCATCATCATCATCAGCCTATATTGTTCCCACTGCTGGGACGCAGGCCTCCTCTCTATGAGAGGGAATGGGCTGTAATCCACCACGCGGGCCCAGTGCGGGTTGGTAGATGTCACATGTCTTCGAATTTTTAGTTCTAGGACATGCCGGTTTCCTCACGATGTTTTCCTTCACCGTTTTGAGAGCAGCGTATTTCTAATCACTGTTATAATTTACCGATTAAAGTTATTGTGTGACAAAAACAAACAGTAATTACTTCTTAATAATTGACACGTGTGATCGACTGGATGCCGCTGACAGAGGCAGAGGCTTGGGAGAACCTATGTCCAGCTGTGGACTAAGATGAGTTGATTGATTGTAACTTTTTGTGAGCTAAGAAAGTTTAATTTTTCAGTCATTTATCGAAAAACTAAAAACGACATGAAATAAAATAAAAAACAATATTTCATTGCACGAAAGAAAAAAAAAATATTTTTTAAATAAAATAGAATCAAAAACTTAATATCAAAACATCTCAATCCTCCTACAAACAAAATAAGATCGCGCAAAGTTATAATTCAATAAATTCTTGAGAACAGACACGACGTTATTATTTATTTTACAACAGAATTCATAACATCAGTTAAATTAATAATTTTATCGTCCAGATACCCATCTTCATAGTGACGGATAACTACAGGCAGGTTAATTTCTATTCGTGAAACACTTTGGCTTCATATTCGGTGATTTATTTGTGAGATAATTATTTTTGTTTCTACAAGCTGTTGTTTTGCATCCTCGGCAAATTCAAAGAGGTAACTATTCTAATGATTCTCGAACCGAATGAATAATAAAATGGGTAGGAATTTTTTTTTATTTACAAAAATCGGTAAGTGTAATGTTTTTTCGATAATTTTTTATTACCTAAACCACATTAGGGGTTTTTTTTTAAATACTGATAAACTTAAACAACAATAAAAAGCAGCGTTTATTAATAATTAACTAAGTACCGCAATTTAAATTGATTATTAATTATGTCTTTTGTGACCACCTCCTGAATTTTAACGAGGATGCAATACAACACCTTGTATATCGTTTATGTTGGTTGTTGTATGGTTTTTGGTAATGTTGTTGTTGACTGACTTTTGGTCTAGTGGTCACAAACACAACTTACACGACTGCTGAGCATGAGGACCTGGGTTCGATTCCCGGGTTGGGCAAAGTGCTATTTATTTATTTAACAATTTATGTACACACTAAATACAGAAAAGAAGGACGAAAAAGAAAATAAGTACAAAGGTAATGCTTATTTCTAAAGAAATCTCTTCCAGCATACCTGCGAAAAAAGAGATGTGGACAAAGTATGTAAAAGAAGAAGAGAAAATGGAATACATTAAATATAAAGCAAAAGCAATTGGGTTTTTCCATAAGGAGTTTCTCAGTAACAGCCAAGGAGTCTGTATTTGTGCCCGGTTGATGGCAATAGTCTCGCCGCTATTACATGTACACATAGTTATGTGTACATGTAATAGCGGCGAGACTCCCACAGTTTGCTAGTTAGCAAACTGTGGGAGTACTATTAGTTACACCTCTTCCTAATCCTTCTGGGTTTACAGGTGTGGTGTTATCGTTCATGTTCTTAGAACTGTTGGTCTACCATGACGTTTCAAAGTGGGAAAGAGACGGAGCTATACAGGTCGTCTAGCTCCGTCTCTTTCCCACTGTGGAATAAGAATGAAACAATAATATTTTAAGCCATCATAGTAACCCCCCTGCTCTCAAACGCTAAAGGAAAACACGGTGCGGAAACGCGAATGTTATTGACCAACAATTCGTAGACAAGTGACATCCATAAAACTGCAGTGTGGAATATGGCCCACTCTCTCTTATGGTAGCAGGAGCATTGTCAGTTGCTTATGGCTTAGTAGTTGATAAGGAATAAAACGATTTCAGTACAGAACTGTATCCAACAAAAAGGGTTGTACTATTTTACTGCAATAAAAATATTAAAAAAAAAAACTAAATAACACGGCAAGTTGAATAAAAGTTTATAGGTAATAACCACGTCACCACTCTTTTCCAACGTGTATAACTTAGCATTTAAGTATCTCCATTAGTAGCGATGTTTCTTTTTACGACAGTAAAGAAAAGGTAAAAATCTTCTAAAAGATCTAGTGTAAACGCAATGTGAAAATGGGCTACAATAGGAAAACTAAACCAATCACGTTCAGTATACAATAAAAATAAGATCTCCACATTATTTTATCCATTTTCTGTAACATTTAATCCCAGCACTAAATCAAACATTTACGAACACAAAACATTAATTTGGAATCACCTTGCTCTGGCATTAATCGCACATCGATGTCTGCAAACCGACGACTACGAACACTCAAGGAAATAATCTGACGTTCATAATAATTATAATATCTAATGATTTAAGTGGCGCTCGTGATGTTCGCATGACCTATTTCTTGAGCTTCCTTTTGTGGGAATATAGAGTTGAGAAGATAGTAGATATGGCATCAAGATGATCCTTCTCCCGCCGTCATCAAAATTTATTGGAGGTAGGTGCAGCATTGAACAGCATCTCAGATACTAATCTGCATGATTCTTCGATAACTTAACTAATGTCATCATCATCTGCCTAGCCTTTTCCCAAACTTTGTTGGGGTTGGCTTCTAGTCTAACCGGATGCTGCTGAGTATCAGTATTTTACATGAAGCGACTGCCTATCTGACCTCCACAACCCAGTAACTGGGTAATACGAAACCTCTAGGTAAGACTGGTTGTCAGACTTGTGGCTTCTGACTAATTGTAAGGACTGTTAAAGATCTACAAGTGACAGTTGTGACCAACGTGCATTCCGAGGCACGGAGGAAACTCGGTATGTAATTATGATTACCCATCCATGGACCGACCTCGGCAAGCATTGCTTAAACTTGAAGATCGACCCGTGCGGCTGTTATTATTTAGCCACGAAGCTCCTGCATAACTTAACCAATGTCTGAACTTTAAAAGAGACAGTGACCTTTGAAATTGTTTCGATTTTTTTTCTCAGAGTATTCAGGTAGGTACGAAGCACCGCCCGGCCTCAACTCATTTTCAAAAAGACGACGTTCATACACCGTGTAAATCACCTCATCACGAAGCCGTCAACCAAGCATTCTGTACATGAAACTAAGTGACTTTACGCAAAAATTATTGCTGGGAAACGACTTTTTTTTGGGGGATGTAAAATCATGTTTTGTGGTAGAACTCAATGAAACGCACTCAAAACATGGTGCTGATGGACGGATTGAATATTATGGGGTCGTGGAGGTGTTTAAAGTAAAAATCTTACATTAAAAACATGTATTCCAAAAAATACTCGTCTAAAAGTTGGAACTTTGACCCCTAATATTCCGTAACTAGAAGGTTCCCAGGTATAGTGTATAACAAAAAAAATATCGCAAGGACAGGGAGAACCAGTGCCTTTCGGCTTCGTTAAGAGGTGTTTTACACCCTTTATATGTTTGCAAAAGACCATTTACAAAATGGACATCATTTATCATGTCTTCGTCTTTCGTACTTGTCATCTCAGCAGTCACTTCTATTCATCGTTTTTTTTGTCTTCTTCTACTCTTACAACCACATTCATACTCAAAACATTACTCACGAAATTTTCTTCATTCCCCGGTCAATAGCACCAGGGTGGTGGAAGTCCCTTACTACTGGCCAGAAATGACGAGGAGTAACACCTGATTTTTCGTCCGTAAGAGTCTGACTTACCCCTCTGCTCGCCTTTTTCGTAAAAAGGCCTATGACGTCATTGAGAGGGATACCAATTGAAAAAGAATACCAACCTCATGTTTACTGCGAAGAGTCGTAAATTTTCAAATATCATAACATGCATGAAGTTATTGAGATGACCAAGTGTAATAATATTAGAATCAAAGAGGTTAGCAAATTAGTAAGTTTTCGTTCCACGGTGAGGGGTGTTTATAGGTGGTGCGAGAAAAGAGTTTCTGGAAGGACTTTGAGACTTTTGTCCAGTAGTGGGACCGTTTTTCTTTTTCCTTCGCCTATAGTGTCCCACTGCATGGGTAAAGGCCTCCCCCATAGCCTTTAACTCTTTCTTCCTTGCGGTTTTCTCCGGCCAGTTCCCAAAAAATGATGTGACCCAGTATATCTTAAAAAAAAACTAGTGGACATAATAATTTCTTAGACAAAACATCTTTTGCCTAAACAAATCGTAGCCTTTCTTGAAAACTACCTTATCAAACCTTTTTTTTTTTCAATTAGTATCAAGTCGTAAAATGTCCGTAATCAGCAGGCAAGAGTTTCATTGATAAGTAGCAGTGCCGTGGCCCTAATTTAAATACGAGAACAAAAAGCCCTGTCTAAGACTAGGGACTTAAAAACACCTTCATACAGGTTACAGAATTATAAGTGTTACATGTTGAATCGGTAACAGAATCAAACATGTAACACTTTTAAATGTGTAACATAATATATATAAGTGTTAACAGTCTTAATAAGTGTAACTTACCTGTTACGCAGCGTACTAAAATATTATTGATTATTTCAGTTACACATATTAACACTTAATAACACATATTTAAAAGGTTACAGTTTGATTCGGTAACATTATTGTATCTGTGACACTTTAAAGTGTTTTTCTGATAAAACTGTTTTAAAAAACTGTGTTAAAAACCCTTATTACGGTTACAGTTTGAGTCCCTATCTAAGACCACTCAACTCTACACCCAGCATTCGTCACGCCCGCCGTTAAATTAGATCATCGTAACGATGTTCTGTTCATTCAATAAATAAATCGATACCGTCATGGAATCGATTCTTAATTTATCCGAGTGATAACATTCAGTGCGACCTCTAACTCACATCTCGTCACGAATTTCGCGTTAATGCTCACGATTGGATGCTGTGACCTCTTTTGAGTGGTCAATTTTGATTGTGATGTGTAAATAGAATTTAAGACATGTTTTGTTTATGTTTAAGATTAGTGCTTATAGGATTCCGGGTTTGTTGTGTTGACTCTTGAGTCAATTGACTTCAAAAGACAAGAGACGGACACGATTTATTTTGCAGTTTATATAAAATAATGTTATAAATTATGTGGCTTGTTGTCGATGAAGTGTTACTGACTCTAGTTATTCTGAATATTATAAAACAGTATACCTCCGTATTGCCTATAAAAAGTAATTATGAATAGCCTATAAAGTTCCCACGACCTATGCCCAGTGCGAATAGTTAGTGACATTATCTGTCTTTGTATTTTTATGGCAAATGGCGTATTTGTCACAATATTTTCCTGCACCAATTTAACAGCAGTGTATACAAGCTGTAGTTTTGCATCCTCATGAAATTTAAAGAGGGAACTATGCTACTGATAATAATAAAATAAGAAATCGGTAAGTGTGAACCACCCGTGTTTTAAACGCGACCCGTCTGTTCCTCACCCTATAACTGCGCTTTCACACATATACACAATCTCAAACGTTTAGTTAATCATTTCTTATTCCCTAAACCACGTTAAGGGGGTTATTCTGAAATACTGTAAAATTTAAACAACAACAAAAAAAGCAGCATTTATCCATAATTAAGTAGGTACCGTAATTTAAATTGATTATTTATGTCTTTTGTGACAACCTCCTGAATTTTGAAGAGGATACAAAACAACAACTTATATTATTACGTACATAGTAAAATGCCTGCCTGGGTCCGACAACAGAGTAAGTGCACCAATGTTTTCAACCGTTAGGGCACATAAACCAACAATGAAATACTATTATCATCAATTTCTTTGCCAGGGCGTGGTAATTGTTGAAATACATACTGATTTGCTTCCAATGGCCCAAATGTTACCAAGCTAGAATGATCATGGTACACGGTATGTTAGAGTGGCATTGATGCTTAACTCGAGAATAGGGATACACAAGCATAGACTCCAGGAAATCAACCTACAACATTCTGTCAAATTTCTTTAATAGATTTTCAACTTTATTGTTAAAGGGTTAGGTTCAAGGTTGGAGGAAAATTTTACAGTCTCGGATAGTTTGATGTGCCTGCTGCTTCTTTACGGCACGATAGTGGTCACGTTCTAACTGCAAAATTAACACATAATTATATTAAAACAGTTAATTACAAGCGCATGAAGAAGGCGGCCTTTAAATTGCGTCACCGAGCGACACTATACTAATTTCTCGATTGGAGTCGATTACGATCAATATGAATGCGCGAGCACGTCCCAATGGCGCCCACGCACGTCGTACAGATGATCCATAATACAATTATAGATCATTTAGTTTATGGTCAAAATGAGGTGTAGGGTTTGTAGGTTCCAGGTGTGGTGCCTCTGTGAGGCATGTTAAAGCACCAATTTGATTGTGTTTTTCTTTCAAAATTATTAGAGCCACCCATTAGTTTGCAGCAAGTGTACCTACAGAATAATGCATTGCATCGGTGTGACCTTTGCATCAGGAAGAACAGACTGAAAGGACCGACTGTTTTAATAGATCATCTATAGAATTCACTCTCTTCTGACGGGTATACTGACCTCCACTGGTCGAAAAGGATAAAGAAAATGCTCTCTGGAGCCAAAAATGTACTCAGTTGAGAAAGAACTATCGAATTAAAATATATCAACTAAATTTGTGCATTTGTTAAATTTCTATTTGTTTGGATTTTCATTCATTAAAGCCTTATAAGTATTAAGCCATTCCATAAAATATAGATATAATATTACAATACAAAACCGTTATCCAAATAATAGATTTCCGAAACACCCCTATTACACTTCCAATTTATCCCTGTTCTACTGGAAATCCCCCCACTTTAAGAAGAAGTGAACAAACGTAAATCACGTTTTCTGCCTACACCACCCTTCTACCCCAATCAACCACACCTACTCTATGCCCCACTCATTGTTTAAACTATGACTCCATGACACGTTTCTCAGAATAGACCGCGCCGATCCAAATCAAACGTTCAACAAGCTACCAACAAACTAAACTTGCAGATTGAACACACGACAGAACCTAACCGTAATACTAAGCAGTCCATTTGGATCACAAAGCTGCCTGATTCTGTATAATTGACTAGTAAATCGTCTGGATTAAGATCGTGTTAACATATTTAAGGTGGTAATCGCCGCGGTGTGACTCAGCCTTATTTACCTGCCTTCACGATCTGCTGTGCCTCGAATTGTAAGTGGATGTTGAGTCTTCTTGTTGTATTGAGTGTTTGACGTCTTTCTAGCTTCTGGTATTGAACAGATCTGCATTGTTTTCTTTGAAACTTTAGACGGACTGCCGTTTTAAATTCACATGCCTTCTAAGAACGATGAGCAGTGTGTCGGCCTATGAGTAGAAGACAGTGATAAAATAACGATCTATCAGTCTCTTCTACCTTTAATTTACGTTCAGATAAATGTATTGATATAGTGATTACAAATGTGTTTGATCTGCAATACTAGGTATGTACTTACAACTTTTTTTTTTTTTTAAAACTTCCGAATATATATCGCGTCGTGCATTTTCAATCTTAATCTGTATAAATACCTCTTCATCATCCAAAATGTTCCCACTGCTGGGACACAGGCCTCCTCTCTATGAGAGGGATTGGGCTGTAATCCACCACGCGGGCTCAGTGCGGGTTGGTAGATGTCTTCGTTTTTTTTTAGTTCTAGGACATGCCGGTTTCCTCACGATGTTTTCCTTCACCGTTTTTGAGGGTAGTAGTGATGAAATAAATTACACAAAGTAATGCGCCTGCCTGAGTTCGAACCCACGGCTTACTAAATACCTCTTAATTCCTCTAATTTTTTGCAAGTTTCTGACACTGATTAAATCTGAACATTTCTCTTTTTTTAATTACCATCACATGCTTACATTTATGGACCATTTTATCACCTTTTTTGAAATTGACATACACTACAAACAATCTTCTACTTTGCGCATAAGACAAACAAAGTAAGCAAACTAAATAATTTGTATAGTTATTTTTAGCGACATTACAAGCTATAGCCCTTAGTTGCCTTTTTGGACAGGAGAAGTGATGGCGAACATACTAACTAGCAGAGACCACACACGCTTGTTTTCATTCTCAATAACGTTGGCAAAGCTTCAACACATTTTTTAATACTACTTATGTATGTCGGCGGAATTTATCACGGTTTTTTAAAGAATTACTTCTTTGCAGGTCTTATTGGAGGACATAAAGACTATTCCAGTTTTACATGTCTGTCTTTTAAACCACCTGCCGCAAATTTAAAAAACGTGTTTTGTGTTTTTTTTTAAACAAGTTTTCTTTTCATTATTTGCCGGTTCCAGGTGCTATAGAACGAGTAGAATACGTAACTGCGACGCACAAAATATCGATAAATGCTAATACGATGCTACAAAATTGCGATGCACGCTACTGCAAAAGACCGTCTCTGCGAAGCCACTACACTTCTATGCACGTTACCGCGATAGATCTTTACTGCGATACTACTTATCTGCGATGCACGTTACCGCGAAAGATTTTCACTGCAATACTACTTGACTTCGATGCACTTTACCGCGAAAAATCTAATATTGCTGTAAACATGTTTAAAAATGGCCAGATAGGCACTTTATGGAAAACGATTATGTTGGTAACCTGAATTTTATGAAATTACCTAGTCAAATTCATTTATTATTCGCTAACACAACCGAGTACAGACAGGATTAACAGCGGGTCCCAAACTGGGCAATCCCAAAAGTGTCCTGTTTTATATCTTCTTGTCTCAACGACGTCAAAAATAACTAGATAATGTCAAAATTATTCTCTCAACTTTGCAAGCGTCAGTAAAGCGTCTAGCTAGCTAGCTATATTTTTGACATGATCTAGCTACCCGCTGTTGAAAAAAAATACGTGTCCAATACTTTTCAATAAACTACCCGACGGACAAAGAAAAAAAAATGTGATCATCCCCTATTTACACTTTCTAAACTCAGTATCAGTGTGGAGCCTCTCGATTGAACGTGCATCTTCTTCCCTGACTATCACGGACGTTCCGACAGAGGCGAATGATAGAGCCGTACTGGTGTATTGATTCTCGCATATATTACAAATTGCAATGGCATTCTTCATCTGCCTAGCCTTTTCATAACTATTTTGGGGTCGGCTTCCAGTCTAACTGGATGCAGCTGAATACCAGTATTTTACATAGGAAGTCCCTATCTAACCTCCAAAACCCAATTAGTACTGGGTACCCCTTGGCAGGATTGGTTGTCAGACTTTCGGGCCCCTGAATACCTGTAACGACTGTCAAATATCTACAAATGACAGCCAGGACCAACGGCTTAACGAGCTTTTTGAGGCACGGAGGAAACTCGGTATGCAATGATGGGCACCCATCCACAGACCTACCTTAGCAAGCGTGGCTTAACCTTGAAGATCGACCCTCGCGGTTATTATTTAGTTACGAGCTCCTCATATCGCATCGCCGTCAAAAAACACAAAAAAAGCATAGAGACAGTTGCAGATTAACGTACTCAGTAAGATTTTATTTCTACCAGTCCACAATGACACATTGTCAATCAGCTTTCCAACGGCCAATCGTATTACCCTATTTAGAGAAAGGAGAAAAATCGTAGTAAATGGTGAAAGCGTCAGGTGGTCGTGAGTTGACAGTGTGACGGTGGATGCATATTCATACGGATCACCGGTCCACTGTGCCTGACTGCTGAGGTAATGAGATCACTATTAACTTGAATGTTGTGTGCGACACCGATCGCATTGTGATTAGCGACCCACACCTGTTTTGCACGGTTTTTAGTACTACAAAACATTGAATTTTCTTTCAGTTTATGTATTTTGGGTGAAAGCGGCGGTGGCTCAGTGGTGGCAGCCCCAACTTACGAGCAGTAAGCCGTGGGTTCGAACCCAGGCAGCCGCATTACTTAGTGTAATTTATTTCATCGTCGCTGCTCTCAAAAACGGAAAAGAAAACATCGTGAGGAAACCGGCATGTCCTAGAACCAAAAATTCGAAGACATGTGACATCTACCAACCCGCACTGGGCCCGCGTGGTGGATTACAGCCCACTCCCTCTGATAGGAGAAGAAGCCTGTATGCCAGCAGTGGGAACATTATAGGCTAATGATGATTATGATGATTTTAGGTACATATATATAGTACATTCCCTATATGATGGTGAAAATCGTATCAAAACTGTCGCGTATTATAAAACAACAGCACTGTCGCACCGAGGGGCAAATAAACTTTAAGTAACAGATCTATAGAATTATAGATTATAATGCTGAGCAATAGTTTTATTCTACGTAGTTCAGGATAGATAATTTGTGTTTATTGTTTTATACTTTTATTAGAGTTCTTGGTGAAAACAACATGCTTCCAATGATAACTAATGTATTTGACAATTATCATGTAGTTTTGGGGATGAACCATAACATCTCATACCATTATGAAAAAGACTCCATGTTTTGCAAGCCTTTTTAAAAGCTGCAGACGTCTTATTATGCCTATTTCTATGTGATAAAGTTTTTATTAAATGTGAGCCCATAAAATTATTTTACTTGTGGATAACTAAATTGACTATTCTCGGTAAGAACTAGTACTAGTCTATCCTCCATGCTAATGTAATACAGAAATTAAGTTTCCGCTGGATGATTCCAGTATGTCACCTAGGCATACAAAACAATATAATTTAGGGTTCCTGAGGCCAAAGACCGGTACGGCACGTGAATCAGGGTTCCGTAGAAATTAGCGACAAGCCCGATAGTCGACAGACGCCGGAAATCCCGTATATAAAGATACGTATCTCTAACTTGTGATACAACATTTAAATAAGTTTTAGAATTTATTCACAGAGATTAAGTTAAAAGAGAATGGATAGAGTGCAGTTCTAGAAAACTGCCGTCAGGGCCTTGCATCGGAGAGGCATTCTGACAGTTATTCTCTAGATTTGAATAAATTCGTATGCATGTAAAATGTTGCGTATTGGATATATATATATATATAGGTGGAAGAAAAACTGTAAAATATAACTTAACTACATACCATCAAGCAACATTTCGCTATCTGTACAATATTATTTATGGAAACTATTAACTGCGCGCGTTGAGATCTTTTGTTCCGAAAATTGGGTATAAAATTTTTCAACCTGTTTTTAATGTCTATCAAAATAAAATAAACAAATGAATTATTATTTATATCCATAATAGACTCTATTGTTTCTAAAGTTACGTAAGACTGTTTCTACACATCAAATCGAATCAAAAACTGTCATACCCGATTCTATCACTAATGTCGAAAAGTTACCGGCTTCAATTACTTTTATAATGTAGGTAACTAGAGAAAACTACATTAATTTAGTGACGTGATAGCTTTGTATCCCTGATTAATCTAATGTGCGTAGGCCGGAAACTTTTCTACCTAACCGTGTCAATTCAAATGCCTGTAGGCACAAAACACACCCCACAAATCAACCTACTCTATGCGCACGACATTACTTATCTATTCAATATACATCCTTACGCTCGTGTACACCTCGTATATAGATCATCATATTGTTCTGTATTTAACATACGACCTGTATCGTCAGCGGTCGCTACGATACTGGCATACTAAACAGAAGTATTACTTGAATTAGAATTAGACGTATTACTACGCTGGTAAAGGTAGCGCCATATTTGAGTGGGGTGTGTTTGTGTGTGTGTGTGTGGATTATTATGTCTGATTGTTATTGGATTATGGGTGGTATTATAGTGTCTGGTCTATTTTTAAATGTTAGTTCGTGGTTGGATTAAGTTTTGACTTTGGAAGAATTCGCAAATTGCTGGATTTTCAGGTAAGGAAGATGGATGAAAAAGAGAACAATGAAGATTTTTTGTTTATTTTTAGCACCAAACTAAAATGAATGGCATTCTATTATAGATCCCTATAACCAAACAAATTTCTTCAAAAATTCCTGTATTCGACTTTTCTTTACAACAATGGCTTTGGCAAAAAGCCCAAAGTAACATTTCCTTTTTCAGTAGATCTTTAATTATACTAGTACTAGTATCAATAATAGAGTACTTAACATCAGTATTACCGAAAAATCCAGTCAAACCATAAAGAAAATACCCGATGAAAATTAAATAGGCAACTAAAATTCAAGTTTGCAAGCGCACCGGCGCGTACGGCGGTGACGTCACCTGTCAACGACCAATCACGGACGTGATACATATTAACTAGCGGAGACATAAGTCAGCGTCGGGCTATCGCGTTCTATTTGAATAAGTTAATATTAATAACTGATTTACTTATAGTTTTGCAATGTAAATCTGACGGCGTATTAAGATCACGATTTGTTAGTTACACTTTGGTAACGTATTGCAGAATTTTCTCGGAGTAAATACAAAAAGAACTGCAGGGGATGGGAATCGAAAGCACGTAATTTTGTGTAATTATGTAATCAAATCAAATCAAATCAAATTATTTATTTGCATAATACAGGTAGGTATAGCAAGATGTTACAATTAGATATAAAGTGCACTGTATCATTACCTAATTAGATGTGCAAATATATAGGCAGTCTAGTTTTTCAAATGAAATTACAATAGTTCTTTTATAACATTACAAACTTATCATGTTCGAAAAGAAAATCTAATAATAATAAATTCAGAATAAATACCACAAATGTCAAAAGGATTAAAATACAAAATGTCAGAAGAATAATTATTATAGTTCATGTCATAGTTTTAAAAATTAAATACATTAAAATATCAAGTACCACAAATGTCAAAAGGTTTAAAATTTCTTTTGCTATCTTTATCTTGTAAGTACTCCTTGACATTAGTATTATATTAGTAAATAAATGTAATAGAGGATGAAAGATGGTTATTGTGGTTATCCGACCTAAACGACTTTATTAAAAACTTAATACACATTTATAGTCAATAATCTTTAACACCTTCCGACACAACCAAAAAATCGGCCATTAAAATTTCAATAACAAAACTCCCCGTCGGGGAACCAATTGCGAACATGCCCTGTGCGCACACGCAGGGAATACAAGCAACCAATTTATCAACGGGACCCTATGAGGCTCGACTGGTAATGGTCTTTGCCTATCTCCGCGCCATCAATCAAAACACAGGATACATATAGTTGGAGTGAAAAAAAAGAAGAAAAAAAAACATTTCTGAATGTAAAAGCGCGATTACTGATTCGTTGTGCGCGTGCGCGCCGGAAACTGCACGTAGCGGAAACGTCAGGACGCGATACGATTTCGAATTTCGAATTTGGATTCGAACAAGTTTGAATGGGTGACATGGCGTCTAGACCGTTTTTTTTCGTTAATAGATGTCTCTAGTGAGGTTTTATTGGGCCTTTGTTATGGGTTTACGGTATTTAAATTTCATATTTTTATTAGGGTAAGTGGTTAGGCCCTTTGAATTGTTTTGATTAAATGTTTTGAATTTTAATATTTTTTGGACGGAATATTAAAAACAAAGCAAGTATGTTTCTTTATTTACACACTACTTCTGAATAATAATAAAAACAGCTATATTAATACGGTGCGGGAATGTTCGAAAGAGATACCGTGGCCCTGGAACACAAAGGGCTAAGAAGGAACATAGATGGGTTTTAGTCAGTACAAGTCTAACACTCCGTTCCACTCCGCCCAGACCGGTAGGGGTCATTTGTTGATTTCCCATCGGTAAAAAAGCTATACAAATTGCTGAAAGACACATTAAAAAAAATGTTTTAATACAAAACTAAATTTTGAATATGTCTTTCAGCAATTTGTTTATTTCGAGAACTATCTGGACATCTTAGTGTAATTAAATACCTAGATAGTGAATTAAGGGATGCTAGCCGTGTTTTGTTTATTCTTATTTCAATTATTTATGTTGTTCTTCAGTACTAAAATCAGCCATTTTGCTCTCACGGTAGCCAGCAACTAGCAACAAAGCCCAGGGTGGCTCATTTGAACCACGACGCGCTCTAATTAACGCTAATTATACATTTATACACAATCGTGAACGCATTACGTGTCAACTTAATGGAGCAATGTTTTATACATGTGATTAATTAACAGTTGAACGGTTACAATGGAATTAGCTTGCCTTATAATACCCTTATATGCCAAGCTATACTATTTCCAGTATTACATGACCTAGCTTTGTATAGACTTCTGGTGTTATGAGAGATCCTCATAAACTGATTGATTTGTTGTCGTGCGTATTTAAACGCTTTTCTACGATGTACAATTAGAAGAAAGGAAATGCAGGTAATCGTTTGACTTTCTACTAAGTTCCTATTTAACATTATATCTATTTTGTGCTCCGCCGCACTTAGTTAAAAATATGAAGCCCCAAACCATAAAGATTTTGCAAAATAGCACAGTTTTCTTCATAAACAGGACTCAAAATAACCTTCATTTTTATTAAAATTAAGGTCTTTCATTTTTTTACATAATAGTTAGGCGTTTCTTTTTACCCTAAACTTTGTTAGTAAACGCGATTTGATATTAAGCAAATACGCACGCCTTATTTAGGACTATCCTAACTAATATCCATACTTCCATACTAATATTATAAATGCGAATGTCACTCTGTTTGTTTGTTTGTTTGTATGTTTGTTTGTTACCTTTTCACGACTAAATGGCTGATCGGATCATACTGAAATTTGGCAAGAATATAGATTTCAACCTGGGGAAGGACATAGGCTATATATCATCACGCTACGACCAATAGGAGAGGAGCAGCAATGAATAATGTTGCGAAAACGGGGAAATGAGACGCAGACGAAGTTGCGCGGGACAGCTAGTAATATTATAAATGCGAAAGTAAGTTTGTTTGTTACCTTTTCACGACTAAACGGCTGATCGGATCTTAATGAAATTTTGCAAGAACATAGATTTGAACCTGAGGAAGGACATAGGCTATATATCATCACGTTACGACCAATAGGAGCGGAGCAGCAATGAAAAATGTTGCGAAAACGGGGAAAATGTGATGCAGACGAAGTTGCGCGGGACAGCTGGTCTTCTATAAAAACAGAAGAATAATAAATTAACAAAATTAAATAAGTTGACTACTCGTTGGCCTAGTGGTCGGAAGTGCGACTTCTGAGCATGAGATCCAGGTTTCAATTCCCAGAGTGTCTTTGAGTGGTTTTTCCATAAGGAAATTCCCAGTTGCAGCCACGCAGTCTGGATTTGTTTGGACATGGCACTTAAACATAACTGGCAAAATGTGGGTATACTATGAGGTTCACCTCTGTCTCACCCTTCCAGGATTACAAGCGTGATGTTATGTAACACATAAGTTTCATATAATTTGCTACAACGCAAATTGATTCGAAGGAAGCTAGCAGAATCGTCACAACGTTGATATTTTCCTCATTGTTTGTCCTTTTATTTTAGAACTAGCTGTCCCGCGCAACTTCGTCTGCGTCACATTTTCCCCGTTTTCGCCATATTTTTCATTGCTGCTCCGCTCCTTTTGGTCGTAGCGTGATGATATATAGCCTATGTCCTTCCCCAGGTGGAAATCTATCTTCTAGCCAAATTTCGTTAAGATCCGATCAGCTACTTAGTCGTGAAAAGGTAACAAACAAACATACATACAAACAAACAAACAAACAGAGTGACTTTCGCATTTATAATATGAGTATGGAAGTATGGATTTATACATTGAAATACAACCTGTTTTTTTTATATCCCATAACTCTAGGATATGATTGAGACCATATCAAAGAATCAACTGGCATATGAATTATGTTTCAATCATACTTTTTTTTTGTTTTTTTTTTCGCATTTTCTTAGCTTAATTTATGAATTATTGGTTTGAATAAAATTTTTTTTTCGTATTTATCAATGAAACTACTGCTATTATACTACACTACTGCAAAGTTGGGCAACCTCGCAATAGTAAAGATTCGTCATACTGGTGACAATTTTTGACCTAAGTAGATTATGATTGATGATATCTCCGAAACTATGCATTTTTGGACCACCTATTCTAGGAGTTTTAGTATTATTTTAAACTACAGAACATAACCCTAGAGTTATGGGATATCAAAAAACAGGTTGTATATTTATAGTGTTTTGATATAAATTTATAGTATTATATATCCTTTTTGTATGTCTTATTAAATTATTATTTTTTACAGTCGGACACCTACCACTGTTTGTCTCTGCATCACCCAAAGGTTGACTGGTAGAAAATGCCTGTGGCATTAAGTCCGCCTCTGTACATTGTACTTGAAGTGTTAAATAAATAAGTAAATTGCAGAATTTCAAAATACTGCAAGTATTCACAAGCCTCCTGGGAATACAGACGTCAGTAACAAGTGAAGTTTCCCAGCGAATCTCGTAATAAATGAAGCGAACTTCTGAGCTAGGTTAAGTATAACAAAGTTCCTTACAACGTAATTACAAACGGTACAGCAGACTAAGTTACTTCAAGATTACAGGGTGTTCGTTTGAAATTCATTCATATTTGGGGAAAAGAGCTAAAGTAGCTGTGGGTAAATTCAAACTGTAAATCATGGTGATAATGAATTAATTGCACAGCAAAGGAGTGGAACTCTCTGCCTGCGTCCGTGTTTCCGAACGCTTACAACCCTAATATCTTCAAAGTTAGAGTGAACAGGCTTCTTCTGGGTAAGCTCGTACCATCGTCGACTTTGTCTCTGTCATCTCTGGCCTAGACTAGAGTCAAAAGAAAACCTATCTCGAAAAAAAAAAAAACAATTTCTCCTTATCTCTGTCCTTATCCCAATTTATTTGGGGTCGGCGCAGCATGTCTTCTTCTTCCATACTTGTATATTACTCGTTTTGTCATTAGACATCTAGTTTCTAGCCATATCATCCTTCACACAGTCCAGTCATCGTTTCTTGATGAGTATTTGGGGAAAATCGAACTAAATAAATGAATAGAACAAATCTGTTTTATTTTTATTTATCGTTCAAATTCAATGTAAACATTTTTGTTCAGAATACCAAGTAACTGATGATTGAATTTGATGAGAAAATTTTCATAATTTCTCCCAGTTGATTATGGATAAATAAAGTTACTAGGCCGAAAAAATTCCGGCGATTTCGCAAAGACACTTCATTAAATAAACTTGTGCAGGTACGATTTTGAAGAGGGTCGAGGCTGGAAATCTAGAACGATAAGTGTAAATCTTATCCTTGATTGATAGTGCTATTCGATTCGAGTGCCAATTTGAGAACCTCTTCAAACATTGACTGATATTCAGCTGGAGTTTGGACAGGCATTTAGAATTGGCCTCGGTTTGAAAACTTTATAATATTTTATTTCATCTGTAGACACTGATTTCTTTTATACCTTTGCGTCACTCTAGGAATTTCTCCTGTGTCGTGGGTACGTTATCAAACATTTAAATCCACATACACAAACAGCCAGACCCGGAACAAATACCTGTGGGTCATACAATTCATCAATACATTCATTCTGTGCGGGGATCGAACCCGCGAAATGTGGCGCAGCAGCTGATCGTTCAGCCTCTGCGCATATCGTCGAAATAAGCATTATAAAATTCAAATATGTAGTTTTTTTTTTTTAATTTACTACATTTTCGACGAGATCTTAATATGTTATCTTGACAACTGAGAGCTATATATTACCAGTATGATTGAGCCTTTGTGTTTTTTAAACAGTGCTCACTGTTTGATTTTAGATAGTTTTTGTTGTTGTCTATAACCAGTTAGATACAGTTAAAATTAAAGGATGTTTCCTTAAATTTTAACCAACAATGTGCACAATATTAATTTTAGCTGAAATGCATTAGCATATTATTATGATGGCTGTTTTTTGCAGATAATGCATAACTAGCTTCAAAAAGCAACCATCATAAATGCTAATGCATATGCAAATACATGTAATCTTTCTCGGTCTTATATTCAGCTTTAAGGACTCTGTCCACCATACCATGCCCGTGGTATGAACGTATCATATTATAACGACACACACGACAAATGAAACCAGACCTAACAAACACACATCCTGTACTTATGGCCTGGTACATCAATAATATGCTCAAGCTGTGCCGACGGAGGGCAGGCAGCGTGTCAGCGGCTCACACTCAATAACGTATGTAAATCGGTTCGCGTATCATAATTTAAGTAGTTTCACCATGTTGAAGAGTTGTTCTGGGACAGTACATGCAAATATTTTGATCCAAAACTTTGTTCCAGTGGACCCAAGAGCTAGTGTTTTCGATTCTCTGATCAGGAAGACATCATATGTTACTAACATCATGCCTCTTATTGCATGCCTCTTATATTTACTCGTACATACGTGGACTTAATGCCACAATAAGGCATTCTCCACCTGTCAACTTTTGGGTCAAATAAAAAATTATACCATTTTGCTAGCATAGAGAGGAGGCTACTGATGAAGCAAGATCATCATCATCATCATCACCCAATAATGTTCCTACTGCTGGGACACAGGCCTCCTCTCTATGAGTGGGCTGTAATCCACCACGCGGGCCCAGTGCGGGTTAGTAGATGTGACATGTCTTTCAATTTTTAGTTCTAGGACATGCCGGTTTCCTCATGATGTTTTCGTTCACCGTTTTTGAGGGCAGCGGTGATTAAATAAATTAGATAAAGTAATACGCCTGCCTGGGTTTGAACCCACGGCTTATGCTCGTAAGTCGGGGCTGCCACCACTGATGATATGTATTATTATTTTTAGTGATTTCTCCAGACTTGACAGAGTTTTGTTGTACCCAATTTAACCAAAACATTTGACTTATTAAATCGTTCCTACTCATGGGCACCCTACAAACGCAGTGAAGTTATGATAAATGATAGCATCGGATGAGCTATGGTCGTTCGCACGTCGTGGCTCGCGAAATGTTAACATATTGGAGTTGAAGCGAACGCGCTTATGGCTTAGATTTATTGAGCACAATTAGTTCGAGTCATTAGCTGAGCTGAGGGTGGTGATAGCTATTATCTGTTCCTAGTCATTGTTGTAATTATCTAAGTGTACATTGGAGTATTAAATTGTTAATTTAGCACGGTTTGACGGCACTGTTGTCGCAAAGGCTGCTGCGCTGCGTGTCGCAAGTTCGATCCCGCATAGAGCAAATATTTGTAAGGCCTATAGCCCTAATCTAACTTATATTTTGGGTAAATTTTAGTTGTTTAACTTTTTCAATTAAAATATCATGAAAACTAGTAATTCATAAACAGCATGCATGACAACATTATATTCTTGACTCTACATTTAGCCTTTGTTAATAATGATATTTTTCTGATAGCATAGTTTTAGCTCCAAGTTAAAAAAATATAAAAAAAATATATCGTAAAGTGCATTCCCTGCACGTCTTTTTTAATTATTTTATTTTTAATGACTGATTTAATCTTTTACTCTGGACGCTCTTAACTTGCCCGTATTTCTACGTTGTTCTCACATATAATTCCTAACATGAATGATGTAACCAAGATTTTGTAACACATTTTGATTTAAAAGAGTGTCCATGGTGTTTCTTACCCGTTCTTCTCCATAGAGATCTACGCTACGGAATGGGCAACTACAGTATTTTCATAAGTTATTATGCCTTGTGACTGGGACTGTAGCTTCGCGTTTTATTTTGTTTTTTGACTTTCAAAAGTTTGCAGCGCATCGACTATGTTTGCAGAAGCGCGCGTGGATTGCTTCCACGCCACTATGCGCAAGAGAGCCACGTCGCTGGTGCGGCGAGTGCGGGGGAGCGCTAACAACATGCTGGCCGCGCTCGCGGGAAGGCTTGATTGCTCCATCATCTCCCACTGTTGTAAGCGACATGTGGCAGGCTGATGCGACTGACAGACCTGGTTTTTATTTTTTATATATGAATTGTTAAAAATGTTAATAAAGTTATTTTTATTTTATTTTTTGTGTTTGAATTATTATTAATTGAATTAAGTAAATGAAATTGTTTTTAAATGTTGAGTATGTAATGTGACTGTGCTAATGTATTATTTTTATTATGAGTCAGTGATACTTGAATTAAATGATTTTATTTTATTTATTTTATAAAAGTGCCTGTAATAGTCTAATTGAAATAAATGCTTTGACTTTGACTTTGTCGGTAGATATAATTATAATTGGTTTATATTTCAGGTACCTAAAGAACATAGCTATAAATCCGACCCAAATAAGCCAAGCTGCTGTACCAATTTATCGGCTCAGGTCCCTCTCAGCAGTAGATCTGACAAACTAATGAGTCTCCTCCTACGCAGCTCTTGAATGTAGATTGGTTATTGTCTCTCCTAAGTGTGATTAGCAACCAGCTTGAGGAAAAAATGAGGCAAAAAGTTAAGTATACATTAAAATAATTAATGTTACAGTATGTTTGCAGGATGATATGAAATCTAGTTTATTTAGGATTAAACAAAATAGTCTATGGTCTGGGAATTTGAATCCCACAATCATAAACATGTCGTCGTGTACAAAAATGTCTAAATATCTTGTTGAAAACCAGCGTAAAGAACGACGTAAAAAAATAATAATGTGCGTGTAGTCCCTCCGCGCGGAGGAAGTGAAACTTCGTAATAGTAACACGCATGCGTTCGAGAGCCACGCATTTACTCTCGTTATTTTATTGAGCTTCTAAATATTATGTTATTGTTTTCTTGTTGTATTATTTTTCTTACATATTTATTACAAAAGTTTATCGAGGTTATTCTACTCATGGAAATTGAGCGAAGGCTGATCACACCGGAAAGTGAGGGCGCCGTGGCGCCTCTCTAACCACTCCTCAAAGAGGGGACTTATCGCCACTATTGTGGCGTGCCCTCAAGGAGATGTCAGCAAATCGGAAGGGGTCTGAGAGGGCCGATGCCTGCCAAGGCTGCGGGTCTGTTCGAAAGAGATACCGCGGCCCTGGAACAAAAAGGGCGAAGAAGGAACATGGGTGGGTTTTAGTCAGTACAAGTCTGACACTCCCTCCCGCTCCGCTCAGAGCGGGAGAAGTCATTTGATGGTTTCCCATCCGTAAAAAAAAAAAAAAATGGCTGGTCACACCGAAGAGTCAAATGTATGACTGTTTGCACGCCATCTTGCGTACCTAGTAGAACTACGTAGTCACAAATCTTGTAATACTGCCATCTCTTAGTGGGTTTTAGAAAATATTCCCCCTCCATGGTAGCATTAAATTTATTGGAAGTCGCATAAGAAGTTTTACTTCAATAACAACTGGAAGCATATTCTACTTAACAAAAGCAAAAACAGAATTAATTAAAAAAAGATTTTTTCCAGTTCATCTCACTAAATTAAATTTTATCCAAGGTTAATCTTTTAAACCTACCTAGTGCTAACACAAAAAAACCGAGGAAGTACATTCAGCAAAAAACTTAATTCACTCAAAGTTGGCAAAACGACGGTTGATCATGATTTTTAAGTGAAAAAAAAAGTCCGGTAGCTTATACGTTCAAACCCTAATGATCCAAAAATTATAAAAAAAACTTTTTGTTGTAACCTCGCAATTACTTGATCGAGTTTTATATTATTTGGGATCGAACAGGATAAGACTAGGTTTGGACCCGTGGTCTGTTCGATCGTTTTGGCTCGTTGGTCTAGTGGTCCCAGGCGCGGCTGCTGAGCACGAAGTCTTGTGTTTGATTCCCGGTTCGGGCAAAGTGTTTTTGGGTATTTCCATCGGAATTTCTTAGTAGGTGCCACGGAGTCTGAATTAATGCCCAGTTGGTGGCAATAAGGTCACCCCCTATTACATGGTACTTAAAATACTTACACCTCTGCCTAGCCCTTGGGGGATTACAGGTGTGATGTAATTATTATGCTTTTGGTAAGAAAAACTGTAGTTTGGATGTTGATAAATAAAGCTCAAAATGGCTCAATTCACTGATAATCACACTTTTCATGTTTTCTGTTTCATACGCGAAATTCGCCATCTTCGACATCATAAAAATGAATCAGTGTATTTATTCGTACGATTACTTTACTTATAAATAATAGTTTAAAAAAAAAAACACGCTTTCATAGAAAAGCAAACTAAAAAGTAGAAAATAATCCATACTAATATTATAAATGCGAATGTCACTCTGTTTGTTTGTTTGTATGTTTGTTTGTTTGTTACCTTTTGACGGCTAAACGGCTGATCGGATCTTAATGAAATTTGGCAAGAAGGTAGATTTCAACCTGTGGAAGGACATGGGCTATATATCATCACGCTGCGACCAATAGGAGCGGAGCAGCAATGAAAAATGTTGGGAAAACGGGGAAAATTTGACGCAGACGAAGTTGCGCGGGACAGCTAGCTTTCGATAAATTTAAATTATGGATAGTGTGATAAAAAAAACATTGTAAAAGCGTTAAATTACTAATTTCAGTAACACCTGTCTGAAATAGATGGAAAGGCAGTAAAATTATTATTTAACTAGTTCCTGCTCGCGACTTCACCCGCCTAGACGTCGGATATTAACCCACGGTATTGTCCTACAAAGATAAAAAGTAACCCATGTCCTAAGCCAGGGCATGGTCTACCTGTATGCCAATTCATCGACATCTGTTCAGCGGTTAAGGCGTATAACAGACGTGACAAACAAACAAACACTCACCTTTACATTTACAATATTAATTAAGATCGTTCCTAATTATAAATAATACCTTTTAGGTAAACATAATTGGTTAAAAGGAAGACTAGATTTTATTATTTTACACCAGCTGGGTCTAGATTATTACATCTATTATCTCGCCTAGAGGTTATAAACAAAAACTTTATCACTTAAGGTTAATCGATCGACTTAATCAATATCCTATAAACTGGGATTTAGAAGTTGTTAAATGCTGTAGATAATTTTACCCAGGGATCAAGGCAATCTCTCAAGGATCCATTTCAAAATAATTATACAACTTACTAGGTTCTAAGGTCTGACAACCAGTCTTACCAAAAGGCTTTGTATTGCCCAGTACTAACTGGATTGTGATGGTCAGATAGGCAGTCGTTCCATGTACTTCTATTCAGCTGCATTCGGTTAGACTGAAAGAGACAGATTCCAGATCCGGATGAACACAAAACAGTACAGTCACCGTGCAAAATGAATAAAACAAAAACGCAATTAATTTTCCTTAAAAATCTTTTGACCCGAAAAACACAACCTTTCCGATTTAGCACGAGTGCGAACCAAATTGATTTTTTTCGCTCAATCCCTCAATCACAAAAAACTAATTACATTATTTTATGCGAAAACCTTTTTGTAATTGGGCCAGAAAATATTCGTGATCCAAAATAACGACGCCATGATGTTTTCTTGGTAAACTTATTCCTAATTGGATGATGTCAGAGTAAATAGTGTCGGGAAAAAATGACCTTTGAGTTTGGAAAAAAAATGTATGCAGTTGCATAGTTTGATAAAAACTTCTTAATTGGTGTATGCGTCACAGTCAAAACTGTATACCAGTCAAAAGTACTTTTGACTGCACAAATCAGTCATAAGAACTACTTTTGATGAAGACGTGGTTCATTAATAATGTGTTTTACACAATAAATGAGTTTTTGGCATATAAACCCATTTGTAATGGTTAAGTAGCATAAGTTCCCATTTTTGAAAACTATTGTTGCCATTTTCATATTCCTATATTTTTTCAAATTTTATTGAAGTTCCTTGTTATATTTTTTCCTAATTTTATTAATTTATGCTGTATCCTACACACTAGTGTTTTAAATTCTAAAATCTTCAATTCAAAATTATCATCAAAGATAAAATGTAATGTGTTGCAAAATTTGTAAATAGGTTTAGAAGTTTAATACCTGGTTGGGCACCCTATGTGACCCAAATTATTTTGTACAATATTTATTTCTGCTAAGCCTTAGTATTAGGTCTTTTCTCTTACAATATTTAATTTGTTTCAAATGATGTCAGTATTTGAAGCTATTTGGTTCATGCGCCATAAGAATCGTGCTCTTGGATTAGCCGAATCTGGCGACACTAGCGCCATAGTTTGGCTACCATCCACCAAACTCTGTCAAATTTGGCATTCCCTATGTTAAAATCTCTGTGGTCCCGTCGCGCGATGGCGTCCTTGAGCTGGTCTGAAGGTTAGTGGGCCAATAGTTTTCAATGCAGACGTCGAAACCATTTTTCTCGTTCTTCAATTCACAGGGTGGGTTTCATGGGATTCAAACTAATTAGTCTCAAGACATAAATTTTCTTATTTAAGCTCCCCGCGTGTCGTCGGCTATTTACACGCCGCGTCACCATTTTTATTGGTCCTTCATAGTTCGGATATTGCACTAGCATATCATATTTTCATTCAAAATACTTATTACAAGTATTATTATCCATATAAATGCTTGGATGTTCGCAGATTTACGTAATTTTTTGGTAAAATTCTCGAACTACATAAATAAAGCGTACCGCCATTGTGCGCCGGTTACGCCATTTGCAAATTCCACATATTTTTACGTCATTTAAAATAATTTCACTTAAAATTATTATTTCATTTTTTTTTTCTCATATTCATTGTGAATTTTTGCTTTAAAATGCCTACGGATAAAGAAAATGAGTTCTCAATGGCGTCTAGTGATTCCATTGATAAACATTTCGTCCTTATGACGGCAAAAAAAGAACGATTTTTTTCGCGGATGAATGATTTATTTGAACTTTCGAAAAACATTTCTAATTATGCGTCTAGAAGTAATGAAACTTTCATGGCTAAGTCTGAATCAATTGATGAGATGCGCAGTCGGTTCGAGACGTTGTTAGATGATTTATATGATCTCCAGTTAACTCATGATTTGACGTTTAAGCCGGACTACAAGCCTTTAGATGCGTTTGATGATCTATATCTTCGAGTAAAGCATACCCGAAATAATATTATTCAGGCGTTGCGATCAGATGAATCATCATCGCGAAAAGACTCGTCTAATTCTAATGTGACATGCTACATTAAGTTGCCACCAATAGAATTGCCAAGTTTTGATGGCAAAACACAAAATTGGCCTAAATTTTATGAAAGTTTCAATTCGAATATTCATAACAACAGTCAGCTGACTGACTCGCAGCGCGTACAGTATTTAGTAGGTAAACTTACGCACGACGCACTCAAGGTCACGGCAGGCATTGTGCCTACTGGTGAAACCTATAATATTATCTGGGAAAGTTTAGTAAAAAAGTTTCAAGATAAACGTGCATTAGGCACGCATTACTTAAATAATATTCTTGACTCTAAGGCTTGCATAAACACGTCTAATAGTCTTGATACATTTATTGGTATGTACGCCTCCTCCGTGGCGGCATTGAAACAATTAGGTATCGAGGATTTGTCCGATTTCATCTTATCTCATTGCGCACTTAGGAAAATCGATTCACAGACAGTACAAGCGTTTGAGCTAGCGTTTCGTCATAAAGAAATTCCGTCTTATAATGACTTGGTGTCTTTCTTACAAGATCAAGCAAAAATATTGCAACGTGCAAACAATAACTCGACGCGGACTTCGAACACTGGCGCGAGCGCAAGCAAGCCGTCCACTAATCAGTCGTCCCGTCCTCATACCTACAAGTCGTTCGTCGCAAGTAATGAGAGTGTGCCTACTACCCCGCCAACGAAATCGTGCGAATTTTGTAACAAAACCGATCATATAATTTACGCTTGTTCTCAATTCAAGAACTTAAGTTCTCCGCGCGCGCGATTTGAATTCATTAAATCAAAACATAGTTGTGTTAATTGTTTAAGTGGGTCACACACAGTTACGTCTTGTAAATCTACGCATGTTTGCGATATATGCAAGAAAAAACATCACACTTACTTACACTTTGATAAAAAAGATCATAATATTGAGTCCAATACTTACGTTCAAGTGTCTCAACTCCCTACCTGTCAAGGGTTATTGACGTCACCTGTGGTCCCGTCGCGCGATTCGTCCGGACAGGCCGACGTAAACATAGACCCGCGCGTTATAAAAAATTGCTCAGCTGATAACAACGCACCTGATTCGGCTGCGTTGCGCATTGATAACTCGAAACATAATGTTGATGTTTCCTCTGGTATTCCCTCGCTGTCATTAAGTGCTGAAGTTAGACCTAATTCTTCTATTTTATTGTCAACCGCGCAAGTTTACGCGAAATCAAAAAATGGTAATAAAATAATAATACGTTGCCTTATTGATAATGGCTCTCAAAATAACTTGATAACCGTTGATTGTTGTAAGGCGCTTAACTTAGTTATAATTCCCTTGAGTAATTCTTTTGTTAAGGGAATTGGCACCGCGTCTCGGCCGATATTGGGGTACGTTCATTTGGACATTGAGTCTCGCGTATACCCAAATAATAAATACACGATACATGCACTTGTCGTTGACTGTATAACGGATCAGCTGCCTACTCACTATATAACCAAGGGTGATGTCGGCTACTTAGAGGGACTGCCCCTTGCTGATTTGACGTGGAATATTCCTGGGAACGTGGACGTCGTACTAGGTGCGCAATTGTTTTCGCACATTTACTTAGGTAACAAAGTTGAGTCGGGCACTAACGCGCCCCCCGCTTTATTAACCGTGTTCGGTTTCGTGTTGATGGGTGACTATCCCAGTAATGAGTCTCAAAATAAAATAAATAAAACATCTTTTTCTGCACTCGCACTTAATGATTTAGTTCAGAAATTCTGGCAACTGGAAGAAATACCTAATATGCAATTTTTAAGTCCTGAAGAGACTGAATGTGAGAACTTGTTTGCATCGTCGATCACTCGCGCTGGTGATGGGCGGTATTCTGTCAAGTTACCTTTTTCTAAAGACCCGAGTGCACTGGGTAGCTCTCGCAGTGCTGCTCAACGTCGATTGATGGCCTTGGAACGCAAGTTCAGACAATCGCCTGACTTACGAAAAAACTATAATAACGTAATGAATGAGTATGTCGATAAGGGTTATGTGTCACTTGTCGCCGAGTCTGATATTACTGACGAGGGATACTACATCCCGCATCACGCTGTTACCCGTCCGGATAAGCCGATGCCTCGGGTCGTACTTGATGCTAGTGCCACAACTCACAGTGGATTGTCATTGAACGACGTGTTACATACCGGTCCTAACTTACAGACAGATTTATTCTTGCTATTGCTTGATTTTCGGCTTTTCCCTGTTGCTATGACTGCGGATATAAAGCAAATGTATTTACAGATTGAAGTCCCTAAGGAACATCGTAAATATTTGAGAATCTTATATAGATTCAGTCCTGATGATTTAATTCGAACCTTTCAATTTAATCGGGTCCCGTTTGGACTCAAGTCAAGCCCGTACTTGGCAATGCGGACTATTCGCCAATTAGCTCAGGATATGAGGCCACATTTCCCGGATGCTGCCACTGTGGCAGAGTCTAAACTTTATATGGACGATTTGGTTCATTCTATTGCAGATGAATCCAGCGCCATTGTTCTTTCACGAGAATTGATCTCGTTGTTTAAGTCCGGTGCCTTTGATTTAGTAAAGTGGTCAAGTAATTCTCAAGTACTACTTGATGATCTTCCGGATTCGCATCGCAGTACGGTAGACTTTTGTGATGATACTTCTAACAATGTTTCGAAGGTATTAGGCCTCTCATGGGCAACAGTCGATGACAGCTTTTTCTTCACGACTCTTAATGTAGAGGAGAAATGTACGAAGCGGAGCATACTGTCGGTAGTCGCCCGACTATTTGATGTCCTCGGCTTAGTAGCCCCTATAATTTTATATGCCAAGCTGCTTATCAAAGAGCTGTGGCTGTCTAATATTGGTTGGGATGACACTCCTCCCGAAAGCATTATTCAAAGGTTTTCGGTGTTCGTACAAGAATTTCTATTAATTTCATCTCTGAAAATTCCTCAACATGTAGGCGTTTTACGTGAGAGCACTGTGCTAATCGTTGCCTTCTGTGACGCCAGTATGAATGGATATGGATGTGTCATATACCTACACACTACTGATCCTGCTGGAAATATTACAGTGCGATTATTGTGTGCGAAATCAAAGGTTTCCCCTACCAAAGTAACCACACTTGCTCGCTTGGAACTTTGCGCTGCGTTTCTTATGTCCAAGCTGATACGTACAGTTCATGAAACTTATCGTGCGCGTCTTCCTATTGCAGGAACTTTCGCGTCCTCAGATTCGACCATCGCTCTTTCATGGATACATTCTTCACCGCATCGGTGGTCAGTATTTGTCAGCAACCGCGTTGCCCAGTGTCAGGAGAATTTACCTCCTGAAAATTATTATCACGTCGCCGGTTGTGAAAACCCGAGCGATTGTCTTTCGCGTGGTACGTTGCCTTCGCAGCTCATATCGCACGACTTGTGGTGGAACGACCCATCGTGGATTCGCAACCCACATTCGGAATGGCCCATAAAGCTTTTTACTCCGTCTAATGCAGGTCAATTGCCTGAACACAGGGCAAATGTACTTACTGCGACAGTTCAATGTGAACCATTGATCCTAAATGAATTAACTCAGCGTATATCCTCTTGGGACAAGCTTCTTAGGATTGTAGTTTATATCCTTCGTTTTTTAAAGAAGGTTTCTTCTTCTTCTGGCGTGGTCAATAATCTTATGACTGCAGAAAAGGTTGTGATTCGTTCTGTTCAAAGAGCTCACTTTGCAGAGGATATCAAAGCTCTTAATAAAGATAACTTGCTTTCAAAAAAGCTGCAAAGCTTATTCGTGTTTCTTGACGAAGATGGGCTGTTGCGTATAGGAGGTAGACTTTCTAATTCGGACTTGCCATTTGAGGCTAAGCATCCTCTTGTGCTCCCTAAGCATGACCCCGTGGTGGATCTTTTAATTGATCATTTCCATGTCATGAACTGTCATACAGGCCCAGGTCTGCTTATTTCCATTTTGCGCCAACGTTTCTGGATATTGGACGCCAGGACCGTTGTAAGAGCTAGGGTGCGGAAATGCAACTACTGCTTCAGAGTAAATCCATCACACCCAAAGCCCATGATGGCAGATTTGCCGTCATATCGTGTGTCGGAAGCTAAAGCCTTTGTACATACAGGCGTTGATTACGCAGGTCCAGTCCGTATAACGCTTACTCGTAGAAGAGGTCAGCATGCACAGAAGGCATACATCTGCCTATTTGTCTGCCTTGTAACTAAGGCCATCCATATAGAGTTAGTTTCGGAGATAACTTCGGATGCCTTTTTAGATGCATTTAAGCGGTTTATCTCTCGTCGGGGCCCTGTTTCATGCCTATACTCCGACAATGGCACCAATTTTGTGGGTGCAAAGGCACAATTGGACAATATATTTAAATTTCTGATTGACTCCGAATTTGAAACTGCTCTAAAGCAGGAGCTTAGTTCACGCCGAATAGAGTGGAAGATGATCCCACCTCGGAGCCCACACTTCGGTGGGATTTGGGAGGGGAATATTAAGAGTTTGAAAACTCACCTTCACCGTGTAATAGGAGATCAGCTTCTCACTTATGAGGAGTTGCAGACAGTTAAAACAAACTGTGGAATTTTCAAGCGTCCGGATGTAAAACTGTATCCCATACCAACGCAATAAAAACATAACTCTTTCCTCATATTATTTTTAATTTGTCTTTTGAAAGTTCTGCGAACTTCCAAAGCGGGCAGCATGGTTGGGCACCCTATGTGACCCAAATTATTTTGTACAATATTTATTTCTGCTAAGCCTTAGTATTAGGTCTTTTCTCTTACAATATTTAATTTGTTTCAAATGATGTCAGTATTTGAAGCTATTTGGTTCATGCGCCATAAGAATCGTGCTCTTGGATTAGCCGAATCTGGCGACACTAGCGCCATAGTTTGGCTACCATCCACCAAACTCTGTCAAATTTGGCATTCCCTATGTTAAAATCTCGGTGTGCTCTGCGCGTATTTTTTTGGTGCAGAGTTTTATTATAATTTACTCTGAGATAGACAACTAAAGGTTTCAAGAACCCGTGAAATTACCCAGCAGTGAACTGACATTTGTTTCGTGAAAGTGCTTCACGGTGTGAGCTGCGGACAAGAGCTGGTGAAGGCGTCCTTGAGCTGGTCTGAAGGTTAGTGGGCCAATAGTTTTCAATGCTGACGTCGAAACCATTTTTCTCGTTCTTCAATTCACAGGGTGGGTTTCATGGGATTCAAACTAATTAGTCTCAAGACATAAATTTTCTTATTTAAGCTCCCCACGTGTCGTCGGCTATTTACACGCCGCGTCACCAATACCTAAATGACGACTACATTTTTTAAGGTATTTTAAGTTTGCATGCTGGAATAAGTCGGCGAAATTTGTAAAACTTTTTTATTAATTTACCATATTTCATGCAAATAAAGAATTTTGAATCTTGATCGGTTACAATTATTTAAAACTTGCTTATATTTCCTCAGAAACTAGTATCCGTACGCAAAATACGTACTTTAGACGTAGAGTTGCGTGAGTTGCACCCTGCAAACAATACAATACAAGCGAAATACATTGTTCTACAGGGATCTTTGTTATAAATAGAACTAAGTCAAAAACAGATTTTTGAAAACGAAAGCGTTATAACTTAAAAAAGGTTTTAACAGAAACCAGTCAAAACTACTTGTGCCCGATTTACAGTATTGTCTACTACACAAACGTTTTGACAGACAGTTCGGTCGGTAATGCACAGTTTTTATCCATCAAAATGTCTTAGGGGTCACGCTTTTATTATCTAGGTTTAGACGGAAAACTGAAATGAATTAAATCTAGCTTTTTGCATAGAATGACAGACGTGTCTGAATATAGATAGTGTTGCAGTTAGCACAGTTACCTATCACGAATTTACCACATTTGTGGATACGGTTATTTATAATAATTACTAGCTTACTGCCTGCGACTTCATTCGCATGGAAATTTATATGTGTTCATCTGAAAGTAAAGTAAAGACATCATGGCATAGTTACACATCTGCCTAGCCTTTTCCCAAACTATCTTGGGGTCAGCTTCCAGTCTAACCGGATGCAGCTGAGTACCAGTATTTTACATGAAGCGACTACCTATCTGACATCCACAACCTAGTAACTGGGTAATAGGATCAATTGGTAAGACTGGATGTCAGACTTTTGGCTTCTGACTACTCGTAACGACTGTCAAAGATCTACAACACAGCCAGCCGGGACCAACGGCATAACTTGCTTTCCGAGGCACGGAAGAAACTCAGTAGGTATGTAATTATGTTCACCCATGCAAGGACCAAACTCGGCAAGCACGGATTAACCTTAAAGATCGACCCGTGCGGCTGTTATTATTTAGCCACGAGCTCCTCTACTACTCTACGTCATGGCATAGTTATTTATTTATTATTTACTAGCTGTCCCGCGCAACTCCGTCTGCGCCCCCGTTTCCGCAACATTTTTCATTGCTGCTCCGCTCCTTTTAGTCGTAGCTTGATAATGCCTTCCTCGATAAATGGGCTATCTAACACTGAAAGAATTTTTCAAATCGGACCAGCAGTTTCTGAGATTAACGCGTTCAAGCAAACAAACTCTTCAGCTTTATAATATTAAGTATAGATTTCACTGTACTGATACGGTACAGTATCAGTATCAGGCACTATTATTAAAGTAAATAAGAATTAGAATAGAATAAAATAAAAGTTATATGATAAACAAAAAAATAGGGGTCAGTCCAAACTATCATAACTCCATTCAACGACATTCTTCCAAATACATTAACCCCTTACCGTGACGTCTTCACACGGGAAAATCATGGTGTTAACAATATTAATGACTGATAGAACTCGATATTACTTTTGTTAGCACCAAAATCTAAAACCAACGTAACCGGACCTGCCATCTCTCCTTGCAAGGAACAAAATTTGGATTAACGAAGAGAGTTGGTTCAAAAATGAGGAGTCATGGTTAAATGGTGGTTTAGTTGGTTTAAAAAAGGAAGTTATAAAATCTTTAGCATATACCACTGCATGTGAAGATGGCTTGGTTTATGATAAGTTAATTGTAATAATGAAACTGTACTACGTCTGGGTTTGATTGAGATATCAGAAGGAATGTAAGACTAACGTGAAATGGACTATGAAAATAACTTTATATGAAGGTAAATAATTTCGCGCTTTCGATGTCAGAACCCTATGGAGGAAGGCTTAAGCTAGCCTCTCTCTTTGTGGCCGTTGACCTGATAAAGTTTGCACAAATTCACTGGATAAAAAAGTGCAGGAGTAGCTACCGTCACACAAAAAACAAAAATCCTTAAGTGGACCAGCCATTGAAGGATTTTTTTTTATTTGCGATTGGTGTGCTCTTGGCTCTAGCCTAGGTCAGAGATGACAGAGACAAAGTCGACGATGGTGCGAGCTTACTCAGAAGAAGCCTGTTCACTCTAACTTTGCAGAGATTAGGGTTGTAAGCGTTCGGAAACACAGACGCAGGCAGAAAGTTCCACTCCTTTGCTGTGCGCATTATGAAAGACGTTTGAAAACGCTTAGTGCGAATTGGTAGAATAGCAATAATTGTAGTAAGGTAACGACCCTTGGGTAAGGCCTAACTCCAGCAAACAACAATTTTGGGCTAAACTTTTTTGGCTGATACTTTATGACTTGCTAGGAGCCTCGATTTTTTGCTGCAGTAGATACAGCATTGGGCTTTTGATTTTGATGTTCATGGTTTCATAGTCAAATTATCAGTTCATCAGTATCCAATACTGTTTAACTGTTCCATGACACTGTTAACATTCCTAAACATAACGACAAAGTTACAAGCAAAATTCTTCTCACCTCCAACGCCATAACTAGAAAACATTAACCCTCAAGATTTGAACTCCTGCGACGATACTAGACAAACCACGAGACCGTAATAAACCACAGCCTAGTTCAGCGTATCATTACGACGACGCTGCAGGGAGGTGAGCACGACAAATGTTTAAAATAGATTACATTTTTATACTTCCGCGGTAACTGCTAATGTTCATGTAACCGCAGTGATATTCGCTTTGTACTTGGATTTATGGTTTTGATACTTGAGAACGGTTTGTGATAACGAGCTACTGATGTTCTTGACCGAAAACAAGCTACACTTTTGAAGAGTAATAAATATTTTATTAAAACTCTGGAAACAAATTGTATTCTTACAAGTTAATTTCAGGTAAGTTAAAATCTTTCGGATCTTTGCGATCCGAAAGATGCGGGCTTAGAATTTTAACTTTACTCCATATCTTACACCACATACCTGATTCGAAATACGGTGGCATTCAGTATACTATTTACATTTAGGTTACATGACAGCGTAAGTATTTTTTTCTTATCATAGTTTGTTAGAATGAATAACAAAATGTGTCAGGTAGCGCCACCTATGATCTATTGAACGTAACCTCATTTTTAAATAAAGAGTTCAGTCGTTGTCCAACCATCTTGTGTTTCATTATATAGTTCCAATGCCCAAAAGTTATATATTAGTAGAAGTGAAAACTACTTTAGCATCGTTGTGATTTGAAAGTCGATGAAACGAAAAAGCGACAGTAAAAAAAAACACATAATGTGGGAGAAAATGTGATAGGAAGCATTATACAGTGTTTCTTATGTTCGTTGAGGGTTTCACTTCTAACACGTGTTAATTGCATACAAGTATTTTTTGTTCCTGGCCTGTTAAGTATCCCACTTCTGGCCAAAGGCCTCCCAAAAGTTCTTGTGTCAGCATATTATCATCAGACTGAAGGGAAAAGGCTCTTTTATGCGGAGGTGGCATGTTAGCATCACCACGTTTGCTCAAGATATATTCATTAGCCCATCATTTACAGATCTCAAGTGTCTCGTTGGTTTAGTGGTCGCAAGAGTGACTACTGAGCATGGGGTTCTGGGTTCGATTCCCAGGTCGGATCAGAATTAGAATAATTATTTGTAAACAAAGGTTACAGATACGCAGGTATATACACAAAATCAGAATAATTATTTGTAAACAAAGGTTACAGATACACAGGTATATACACAGAATCAGAATAATTATTTGTAAACAAAGGTTACAGATACACAGGTATATACACAGAATCAAAATAATTATTTGTAAACAAAGGTTACAGATACACAGGTATATACACAGAATCAGAATAATTATTTGTAAACAAAGGTTACAGATACACAGGTATATACACAGAATCAAAATAATTATTTGTAAACAAAGGTTACAGATACACAGGTATATACACAGAATCAGAATAGTTATTTGTAAACAAAGGTTACAGATACACAGGTATATACACAGAATCAGAATAATTATTTGTAAACAAAGGTTACAGATACACAGGTATATACAAAATAATTATTTGTAAACAAAGGTTACTGATACACAGGTATATACACAGAATCAAAATAATTATTTGTAAACAAAGGTTACAGATACACAGGTATATACACAGAATCAAAATAATTACTTGTAAACAAAGGTTACGGATACACAGGTATATACACAGAATCAAAATAATTATTTGTAAACAAAGGTTACAGATACACAGGTATATACACAGAATCAGAATAATTATTTGTAAACAAAGGTTACAGATACACAGGTATATACACAGAATCAGAATAATTATTTGTAAACAAAGGTTACAGATACACAGGTATATACACAGAATCAGAATAATTATTTGTAAACAAAGGTTACAGATACACAGGTATATACACAGAATCAAAATAATTATTTGTAAACAAAGGTTACTGATACACAGCAGTGGCGAAGGGTCAAAATTTTGTAAGGGGAAGCCGACGAAAAAAATGAGATCATTAATTTTGTTTTTAAAGTGTAACTTTTATTACATCGTCTCAAACTTTTTCGTCTGTGTGTTGCATGTCGCGTGACGATCGGCCACGGGGTAGGGATAAAATGAAAGGCGCTCGTCAGAGCGCCTTTCATTTTATCCCTACCCCGCGGTCTACTCCGCGCTATAGTGTGAAAAAAAGTTTCACTTTTACCGTGGTTTCATAAAACCACACAATCCTTTTATTCGACATCGCATTTTTTAAATTTCTATTTGATTGTCAGCGACCCCGAAAACCACGAAAATGTCACCCATGATCAGTATACACAAACATTTTCGAAGGACCCAACTTGATCTTTTTTTCATAAGTTATGTATTGTAACGATTAAATGCACAGGCACTATAGAAAATATGTTTATTCATAAAAGTGAACGCGTATAAATACAATGTTTCATGTCTATGCTATTAACCGTTGAGGAGTTCCCTCATGAAAAGAGGACCCTGGCTGTAGGATGAATTCATGATACAAATCGTCATTATCCATCAAATATGAACACTTATGCAAAGTTTCGAGTCTGTGCTATTAAACGTTGAGGAGTTCCCTCGTGAGAAGACAATCCTGGCTGCAGGATGAGATCATGATAGAATTCATGTGTATCCATCAAATATGAACTCGTATGCAAAGTTTTGTGTCTGTGCTATTAAACGTTGAGGAGTTCCTTCGTGCAAAGACGATCCTGGCTGCAGGATAAGTTCATGATACAAAACATGATCATCCATCAAATATGAACTCGTATGCAAAGTTTCGTGTCTGTGCTATTAAACGTTGAGGAGTTCCCTCGTGAGAAGACGATCCTGGCTGGAGGATAAGATCATGATAGAATTTGTGTTTATCCATCAAATATGAATGTGCATACAAATTTTCGTGTCCGTGCTATTTACCGTTGAGGAGTTCCCTCGTGAGAAGACAATCCTGGCTGCAGGATGAGATCATGATATAATTCATGTGTATCCATCAAATATAAACTCGTATGCAAAGTTACGTGTCTGTGCTATTAAACGTTGAGGAGTTCCTTCGTGAGAAGACAATCCTGGCTGCAGGATGAGATCATGATAGAATTCGTGTTTATTCATCAAATATGAACGTGCATACAAATTTTCGTGTCCGTGCTATTTACCGTTGAGGAGTTCTCTCGTGAGAAGACAATCCTGGCTGCAGGATAGGATCATGATAGAATTCATGTTTATCCATCAAATATGAACTTGTATACAAATTTTCATGTCTGTGCTATTAAACGTTGAGGAGTTCCCTCGTGAGGAGACGATCCTGGCTGCAGGATTAAGTTATGTCTGTCATAAAAATGTATTGTTCTTAGAACCAAAGATGTGCGCCAAATTTCAGCTCAATCGGGCATCGGGAAGTGGTTCTAATTTAGCTTGCTATACATACAAACATTGAAAGTTCCCTGTCGTAACTCGAAAATCTTCGGCTTACCTAGTCCTTACAAAACGCTGCTGATAGCTGCGAAGTCACGTGTCCGCGTTCATACGAATTTAGTTCTGAATTCTGACACCCGAGCGTCGGCTTACTGGCGCCACATGTTCCTTTCTTTGTTGACATGAAAAATGCTGGCATTTATGTAATGTTTTCAATCCTATGATGTATTTAATGTCTGTACTGTGATGTGATAACCTCAGATGTGTACATAATTTACTATTTGACTACAGTAGACACTAGACACTACGTATAGTGCCTTGTTCCCAAAGGGAAGCCGGCAGGAATCGGCTTCTTAGGAGCCTTCGGGCCTGATACACAGGTATATACACAGAATCAAAATAATTATTTGTAAACAAAGGTTACAGATACACAGGTATATACACAGAATCAAAATAATTATTTGTAAACAAAGGTTACGGATACACAGGTATATACACAGAATCAGAATAATTATTAGTAAACAAAGGTTACAGATACACAGGTGTGCGAGATGTTACATTTTTTTTAGTTCTCTATTGTTACGAGCTGGGTATAGGATAAATTAACACACTACAAATTAAACACTAAAAATCTTTCCTAATCTATAGAATTTTCTCGTAAAGCAGACGACGCGCGACGACTATGTTTTGCGATTAGGCGTACAAATGTTAGTATCATCCATCAATTTTATTATTAATATACGGTCTCATCAATCGTACATTTACTTTGCAAACGCAGCAACCTACTTGGATACGTGCGTCACAAATATTACGCTATGATTGTCAAGCAACTTCTCAAGCAAGGTAGAGTGAGTCAGACACTAACTGTGGAACTAACCACTTGTCAAGAGAAAGAATCGCTACCACTTTCTTATTTCTTATTTATTTATCAAGAACAATAAATTGTGTTTGATACATTACATACATCATAATTAATCATATTAATATAACTTCTACAGTGGCATGCAATAATATAAGACATGCAGCAATAATTAAAAACATAACATAACAAAAATATTCAATTTAAAAAATACATGATCAAAAACAAAATAATAAAATGGCATTTTATTTTTTTTAAAATAGGGAAATGGAATTATAAATCACAGTTCATCTACTGAGTACAAATTTCTACCCAACAGAAATGCTTTTAGCTTAGACTTAAAGGAGCTAGTGTAAAACAATATTTTTAAGTCCGTTGGCAGTCTATTAAATATTTGTACAGCTTGGTAATGAGGGCTATGCTTGACAATGTTGAAATTAGGTACAACTTTATTTTTAAAATCCTTCCTACGAGTGTTTTCCCTGGCTATTCTTTCTTCCTCAGACTCGAATTCATGAACATATTTTTTAAAATTAACTAACAAAACAAGTATGTATAAGCTGGGCAATGTTAGAATATTTAAACGCTTAAAATGAGATCGACAGCTTTCTCTTTGTGAAATTCTGACAATAGTACGTATTGCTCTTTTTTGGAGAATGAAGGCTCTTTGAGGATTATAACCGTAGCTTTTCCCCCAGAACTGTATACTGTATCGAAGTCTGGATTCGACAAGAGCATAATATACCATCTTTAACTGTTCCGTATTAATTTCGTCTCTCAATTTCCTCAACGCATAACATGCAGATGATATAGTGGAGTCTATATGTGCTAGTTCTTTTTTCCAGTTCAGTAAATTGTCTAAATGGATACCTAGAAATTTGACGTCGGTCACTAATTCAATCTTTTCATTGTTAAGGGTTATATCCATATTATCCTTATTGCTTGCAGTGGTCCGAAACAACATGATGTTCGTTTTTTGAATATCGATTATTAATCTATTTGTGTTAAACCAAAAATGAAATGCTGCCAACGCAGTATTGACCTTTTCTGTCAGTTCATCAATAGTTCTCGCTCCTGCTACAGCGTTAGTGTCATCAGCAAATACTACGAGATTAATGTCTGGAATTTTTATTTTAATATAATTTATCAAATCGTTTGTGAAAATAATAAATAGAATTGGACCTAATATGGAACCCTGTGGAACACCCGTCGTAATATTAATCATGGATGATTGGTATGATTTCCGTTGTCCATTTTGTTCTATGGTGCTGGTTTCTACATACATTTTTCTGTTTCTTAAATAGGATGTAAATAATTGAAGGGCTCTGCCTCTAACACCATAATAATTTAGTTTGGCAATAAGTAGATTGTGATCTATCGTATCAAATGCGGAAGATAAATCCAGAAAAATACCTGCTACCTTTAATTTATGGTTTATTTTACTAGTAACATCATCTAAAAGTTTATAGATAGCATCTCCAGTGCCAATTCCTTTCTGGTAACCGAACTGTCTATCATGAAGAACTTTATTCATATGAAGATGAGTCAATAGACGAGATTTCAATGTTTTTTCAAAAATTTTTGAAAGTGTGGGTAGAAGCGAAATGGGTCTGTAATTTTTTGGGTCCGTTTTTGAACCCTTTTTATAAACTGGCACAACCTTTGCAATTTTTAATTGTTCCGGAAAAATGCCCTGCTCTAGACAGTTGTTAATAAATGTAGACAGTGGCCCAGCCAATATTTTTATGTGTTCTTTAAGAATAGCAATAGGGATTTCATCATATCCACTGGAGTGCTTGTTTGTCATAGTTTTAATTATTTGTGTTATTTCTTTGGGTGTAGTAGGCGTGAGTGACATATCATTTATAACCCTTTCACAACTATGTTGAAGAAGCAATAAAGCTTCTTCCGTTTTAGTTTCAGCTGGATCACAATCTTGGTTGAACTGTCTTGCTAACAAGTTAGCTACGGCAGTTGGCGAGTCTATGATTTGATCCTTAAGTTTTAGTAGTGGTTCTTGTTGCACCATTTTAAATCTGTTTGTGCGGTTATTAATTACATTCCAAACTTCTTTACTTATATTTTCAGAGTTGTCAATTTTCTCTGCGACCGCAATTTTTTTGGCTTTGGTTATGACTCTTCTATATATGCGAATATATTTATTCTTATAATTGAGTACACTTTCATGAACATGATTACCAGTATTTGTGCATAAAACTCTTTTCATTTTACTAGACGTTTTTACTCCTTTGGTTACCCATTTTAACTGTGATCCCCTTTTCAATTTGATTTTTATTTCCCGTTTTTTGTAACTTTTCCGAAAACTAGTATTAAAATTGCTCAAAAATGAATTAATTCCCATTAAACTCCAATTTTGATTCAATAGTCTGGCCTTAAAAGATATACTATTTCTGCAATTAAAGATTCTTTTATTAATTATTAAATATTGATTACTTTTATTTTCTAACATATTTTCTAGTAAGAATTCACCCAATTGTGCTCCATGTCCGTCTCCTAAACCATTGTGGTCAATTTCATTTCTTAATACCTGTTCTTCGTGTAGGTTTGTTATGATATTGTCTAAGCAGGAATACGAGTTGTTACGAATAAAAGTGGGGCTATCAAAAATACATCTAAAATTGTAACATGCCAACAGACTCAAAAACTCTGCACGTTTATTGTTTTCTAATAGCAAGTTAACATTATAATCTCCGCCAATAATGCATTTCTTATTGAATAAAAACTCAAGCAATAGTTCCATTTTCTTCATAAAAATATCAAAATTCTTATCATTAGGGTTACGGTACACACAACATACATATACTCCAGTTGTGGTATCCCTTATGCAGCACACCTCAAAACTCTCTACGGCGTACAGTCTAGCAATTACAGTAACATTCTCTACTTTCCTATCTGCTTGAGCTAAGATTAGGCTCCCTCCTCTCTTTTTCTTATTTCGCGTATTATAAGATGCCAATTTGTAACCATCTAAGTTAAAAGAAGTTATTGACACACTATTCAAGAAATGCTCAGTCAAGCATAGATAGTCTACCTTTATCCCAAGAGTTTGTATGTAGGCTTCCAATTCGTTTGCCTTGTTAGCAATACCACATATATTCTGGTGAAAGATAATTAAATTTGTACAGCTCATTGGGACCATATTAACATTGTTAGTACATTTTACAGATATATCACTGTTAACATTCACGAAAAAAATCTGATTGTAGGGTTAAGTCGTTTGTTTTTATCGCTGCATCAACATCATCAGTTTGAACCCCAACACTTTTGAAAGAATCTGTTTGTACGCTAGCATCCTTTGTAGACTGTTGAGATTGTTGACTACTCCGTCTTACTAGATTTTCATTATATGTTTGATAATTGTATTTATAATTTATATGTAGAATCTGCCTATGTATTAATCTACAAGCATGCAGTTTATTTACGTAAGGCATGTAAACATCACTATGTAACGAAAGAAAGGTAGAATTTGTACAATTACCGCACACAAAATTTAGTAGTTTATTTACACTCTTTACATTTAGAGAGTTGTGCTTGTAAATTTGACCTACCAAAACGTTAGTGGATTTTAATTGACATAATGTATAATATAAATAAGTTTGTATATTCATAGGATTGTTGTCATTTGTGCCAGCTAATATTATGACAAAATCGGTTTTACTATAGTCTTTACACATACTTGCACACGATTTCAAAACCTGCTCCATAGTTGCATCTTCCTTAATAAATGACGTAACGATGAACTTTGACCCCAGATAGTACTGAAGGATTTTACGAACACCATATCCAGCTTGATCAGCGAAGATCGCGACTCTTTGAGTAGCTTCGTTTTGCAAATGAGGTTGAGTGATAATGGTTGACTGCTCGGTTTCAGCTGGAGTACATTCACTATTTGACTCTGTCTTCGATGTGAGAATAGACTCAGCAACATATTGCGAATCATGGATTGAGTTGACCGGGAGTGTGAGTGAGTTAGAGATGATATCTTTCGGCGACTTAGTCTCCAAATTTCCCTCAGTAATACGTCCAGATAAGGCTGAATTAAAAGAATTGTCGCAGCTATCACCATCATTCTGTGCCAATTCGACAGTATTAGGTGGATAATGAGTCACCTTAGGAGAGGGATTTATTTTTGTAGGCGTTGAAAAACAGCTGGTCCTTAAATTCAACTGGCGTGAAGACTTTGGTGTCATGCTTTTTCTCTCCAATAAGTTTACTTTTTTAAATGTTTCAATAAGTTTTTGATACTGACCAATATCCATTTTCAGACGAAAATTTTCGCTGTTTAAATTATCAATCTCCTGGTGAGCGCTTTCTAGTTCTAAGGTTAATCTTTTTACTGTATATTTTAGATCCAAGGTGGTGTCGCTTTCATTCAACGATGTGCTTGGCAAACTCATCATAGTAGCATCTAGTACCGTGGAATTATCATTGAAAATATTGTCTAAAGAGGTCGATTTCTGTGGTCTACGAATAGTAATGTATTCTGGATCCATTTCTATTTGCCAATATTATATTAAAAAAACGCAAAAAGAATAACCTCCGAGAGGGTTCGAACGTACAACCACGTAATCGGTGGGCTGTGTCTGCAACCGCTACGCCACGGCACCACGTCTATTTTACTTTGAAAAGTCGGTATAGTTTCTACGCTTGTCTAATTTTTATCAAAAACGAGTAAACTTGTGACCATATATGGTAATGAATTGCTTCGCGCACTCGTTACGATGAGTCACACTGAGTCACTGTTCACAAGTCACTTTGTAGGTTTTGTAGTAATTGTTTTCGCTGTTTATTAGTAATCCATTTGATGGATCACGACACTGTTTTGAAAACACGTTGAATCACAAGTTTGTCTTTCGATTTGTAGAAATTTTAATAAGAAATAAGCGACATTTGTAATTTATTCTATTTTTTTTAACGGAGCTAGCACTAAGTGTGCGTACAGCGAGGACGCGCGCGCGCAACCCCTATCATCAGCCTACAGCAGGCCACTCTCTTTAACTTGTAACACCTACGTTTTAATATAACTTTAAACTCTATTGGTGGTTCAGTCTGTGTACTCCACAACTAAACCAACATCAATATTGTGATAGTGTACGGTGCCTACAACCATTGGCTCCTACAATTAATAGGGGATAATCACATTTTTTTTTTCTTTGTCCGTCGTGTAGTTTATTGAAATGTATTGGACACGTATTTTTTATTTTTTCACGTGGTCATAAAATTACGGAGATATATTGAGTTCAAATGGCGCATGACGTCAACGTCACGTTCTATATATCACCAAAATCACTAAATAGTTCTGCACTAGTTGCGTTTTTTATGCGAAATTTTTTTCTATTTTTAATTGATATCTGCTACGAAGTAGATGTTTACTGTGGCTCAGTAGCGCCCTCCTCTCCTACGGAGATATATTGAGTTGAAATGGCTCATGAAATCACGTGTAGGTAATTTTTATACCTACTTGTGACGTAGTAAGCCCCCACTCTCCAACTTAATGAGTTTTAACTAAGTATTGTTTTGATATTTTGATAAAACAAAAAATACGAGTCTAATATTTTTGTATTACCTGTCTGACGGACAAAATAGAATGTCGTTTTCTTTACCCAGTCCGCACCCCTATTTCAAAATATCAAATTAAATTTTTAGAAAGAGCTAGAGTGTTGGATAAATAAATATAATATTCTCCTGACAATTAATTTAAGTGTTATTGGTTTTTTCCATCAGCAATTTCTCAGTTACATCCAAGAAGTCTTGACTTGTGCCCGGTTGATGGCAAAAGGCTCATCCCATATTACATATGACTTAAATATAACTGGTGAAATTTGGGTGTACTATTAGGTACACCTCTGACTAACCCTTCTGGGATTACAGCGGTGATGTAATGTTATGTTATTATGTCTAGCTGTCCCGGCATGCGTTGCAATGCACTTTTTACCTACCTACTTACCTACCCTACCCTACCTACCTACCTACCCTACATACCCAACCTACCCTACCTACTCTACCCTACCTTACCCTACCCTAAAACCTTCCCTGGACTACGACAAACATTATAAAACCAAATCAGCTAAATCGGCCCAGCCGTTCTTGAGTTATAAAATTACAACGAAAAGTGGCATTGATTTTTATATATATAGATAGAAGATAGATAGATTTCCAGTTTTATGTTTTGTGTCAGTAAAGTACCAAGACCGCTTGTCAGCGTACAACAGTTAAACAATTTGTTTCTACCGTACAGTTGTCACACCGCAGACTAGTTACACAAATAAACTCGGCGATACTGTGCTGAGTTTCATCTTATTAAAATATAAATTATTTTTCGCACTACCTCGGCTTTCCGTAACTGACTCTAATTTCACTTAGCGGTAAGTTTATGTACTTCTGTGAAAAGTATCTTTACTTGGGCTTAGATTAACATTGAAAGACTGTCTGTTGGTCTTGAGTTCGATTCACGGGTCGAGCAATTTTAATTGGTTTTTCCATAAGGAATTTCTTAGAAGCAGCTACGGATTCTGGATTTGTCCCCGGTTGATGGAAATAGGCTCGCTCTCTATTACAGTGGCGAAAACACGCGAAAAGTCGGGTTATGTTGAAAGACTAATGAATAATCTAACTTACTTATGAATAAAATTACATACCCAGTTTCCTCCGTGCCTTCTAAAGCACGTTACGCTGTTGGTCCCGGCTGTCATTTGTAGATCTTTGACAGTCGTTACGAGTAGTCAGAAGCCGAAAAGTCTGACATCCAGTCTTACCAAGGGGTATCGTATTACCCAGTTACTGGGTTGTGGAGGTCAGACAGGCAGTCGCTTCATGTAAAATACTGGTACTCAGCTGCATCCGGTTAGACTGGAAGCCGACCTCAAGATAGTTTGGGAAAAGGCTAGGCAGATGATGACTTATGAATGAAAGGAATGAGAAGAAGCCCTTGCGCACGAGTGGGACAGTCCAGGTTAGCAAAAACAAATGAATGTAATCGGTACAAAATGAATCTGATAGCCCTTTTGGAATTTGTTTTTTTTTTTTCATTCGCGCATCTAGGGCTCTATAACAATCATTAAAATTTTCAAAACTAGTCAATTTACAGATAATTATTATTAGTTGCATTGCACAATGGTATGGCTTGACAATGAGGTCAAATAGAATCAGGTCATGACCGTAGGCGAAAAAAAAAACTCCAAAAATCCTATAGAAGTTTCAAGGTAAGCTCTACTTTAACAATACTCAAATAAGGCAATATTATGACCACCAACAACTATTCTAACGAAGCAATAAGTAGAACTTTGACAGTAGCCCATAAGGCATCATAATCAAGATTTATCGATAGCCGCAGATATGTCGGACAACGATACTGGGAATAGGATTGATAAAGCGATAATTTAGGGTACCGTGGGGCAATAATTCGAACGGATTAAGGCTTGTTATTGCTGTAAGTAGCGACAAGTCTGCTGCCCGCCCACTAACATTGTTGGACCAGTCTATATTATTGAATCAGTTCGCAGGTTTGTGTCCTAGGTGGAGAGCGGCTGATATAATGCGATGCGATATGAGTCAAGTCATCTCCATCATCATTAGCCTATAAAGTTCCCACTGTAGGGACACAGGCCTCTTCTCTAGGAGAGGGAGAAGGTTGTAATATAGGCATCAAACTCACACATCACATGTCTTCGAATTTTTAATTCTAGGACATGCCGGTTTCCTCACGATGTTACCCTTCACCGTTTTTGAGAGCAGCGGTGATGAAATAAATTATACAAAGTAATGCTTCTGATGACTTGGTGTACTTTATAAAATATACCAGTATAACTAAGCTGCTTCTAAAACTTTCACATCGATAAACTTTTAGAGCATAGCGTAGCATCGCTTCTGTCACCCACATAGAACGAAGGTATCGACTGACTTGCTTGCGCGGGTAGATAATCCCTTAACACAGTTGACTTCTGTCATTCAAATGGACCTAACACGGAAATGGCCACAAATAACGGACTTCCAAAAACTACACACAGATTGAAATATCAAAATAAACGTATTTCACACAAAAATCAAGTGGCTACAATGAAGTTCATTCACAGAATATGATCTGCCCAAAAAACTATGACTAGACATTTACGGCCTTCCATCTAGGCTTGAAGGTTCAAAATCGCTTATTTGAATTCTGCAACCTACATCTCTTTACAATGACTTAAGGCAAGGGTATAAGGTTCAAAATAGATTAGTTTTTTTTTAAAGGGTTGTATTCTCCCGAGACGATAGTCTAAAACCTCATTCTTGACAGATTACAGAATATTTATGACACATTATGAGGTTTTTTTTTGTAGCAGCAGGAGCGCAGGCGCTGGCGTTCAGCATTTGAAACTGACAGGAAATAAGATACAGCGTGTTTATATTATGTATATAGGAATACAGTTATTTTGTACATTATCTCAGATTTATATTGAAAATAAAGTGAAAGTTTGACTTGTCAATTTGGGATGTTCTACAGCCTACAATAAAGCTACCAAAAGTTGAAAAAAACTTTGAGAAGTGTTAAAACAGTACGTTTACTCAATACATATTTGGTAAGGTTCAAAGTTTTGGGTCTCAACTATAAATTAAGGGATTAATAGCCAAACAACAATGGATTGAAATAAAGGGAGACCATAATGAACAAAAATGTTACTTTTTTATTGTGGGTAACAGTAATTTAGTGACTTGATAGTTTTGTAACTCTTTTTAATTTAATGTGTGTAGGCCGGAAACGTTTGGACCTTACTGATATGCTACTTAGGAGTAGTTTAATATACTTGCATTAACAAATGTCATCATCATCATCAGCCTATAATATTCCCACTGCTGGTTCACAGGCCTCCTCTCTATGAGAGGGAGGGTGCTGTAATCCACCACGCGGGCCCAGTGCGGGTTGGTAGATGTCACATGTCTTCGAATTTTTATTTCTAGGACATGCCGGTTTCCTTACGATGTTTTCCTTCACCGTTTTTGAGGGCAGCGGTAATGAAATAAATTACACAAAGTAATGCGCCTGCCTGGGTTCGAACCCACGGCTTAATGCTCGTAAGTCGGGGTTGCCACCACTGGGCGACCGCTGCTCTCCATAAAAAATAAAACATTAACATATATTAACAAATCTAGTACACTCTAATAATTATTCATTATCACTATACTTAAAGGATCATGGCATTTTGGCAATTTTCCAATTTTACTATTTATCCCTTATTAAGTTCTACCTTAACACACTTATTCCCATGACCACACCCTGTAGTTACACAAATCTCGAAAAATTAACAATCCTTCAAGACAATATGCCCCAGAAGTTCCAAGAACCATTGTTTTGGTAACCGCAAGTTTTTCCAACATTTTTTATACGAAACCTTCATCTTTTGTCATTGTGATAATTACTGTTTACTGAATCTGTTCATCACTAAGGCGTTGTTTTTGTTTGTTTTTCTTCAATTTTGAGTGACACCACAGTTTTTGTGATGTCGGTTTAGTGAACTGAATGGCGGTGAGACGTGATTTGCAGCAATTTTGGGTGTCATTCTGTGTGATAAATAAAGTATGTTTGTGGTTTAGATTTCATGCTGATTTTGAAGAAAAAGAGAACAATCTGTTGAGCTGGTCATAAAGTCACGTATAGAATAGATAACGTTATGGTAGTTTAATGTTCATAAATCTGTAAAGCCATATGAGCCATATTGTGACGTAACAAAATTAAAACTGCAAGTAACACAAAACGTAAGAAAGTTAAGAAGATAAACTGAAGATGTTTATGTTAGTAAACACAAAATTGTAATACCAAAATTTAGATTAACAAAAACTAGCAAGTCATTTTTTATAAACAGTATACGCTTTTATAATAAGTTGCCGAAGTCAGTTACAGAACTGACCGATGGAAAGTTTAAAAATTATATCAAACGTGTCCTAATTAAATAAGCATATTACAAAATTAAGGACTACGTTGAAGATAGAGAAGTTTGACCTGAGCCCCAACGCACATGCGGCTTCCCTGGTAGCTCATAAAACGGCACAAATGCGTAGATGTCTCTTACTATTCTCAATCTTGTTTTTATTTATTTTTTATTTTATTTACTTTTTTCCATTATATTTAAGCAGATGTTTTATAATAGTTTCTTAATCATTACACCATTTTGTTTGACACCATTTTGTTTGGCACGGATGACAGCATTATTTTGTGTCACTTGTTTAATCTAGTCTTTTTGCAATATCTTTTTTTTTTTATAGACTCTTTTTCTTATTTACCGATTGTTTGTAAATGTATGGACATTGTAGGCCTTATAGATTCCTAGATCCTTGGTAACGTTTTATCTTGTTCTACGTTTTGTAGTAAGCAACGACTTATTGTCGGGCCTACGATGTCCACTCATACTTAAGTGCCAATGCTGTAACATAGAAAAAATTGTAAAGCCAAATGATTTTAAAAGAGTAACCATGGAGTTTCTTGCCGGTTCTTCTCCATAGAAAACGACCAACCCGAACCGAGCACCTTTTTGTCGACGTTTTACAAGTGCCCATGTAGGCCTATGTGAAATAAAAATATTTTGATTTTTGATTTTGACTACCCCACAAATAAAGTTCGCATATCGCACAAACGTGGGAACACACCTCTGAGCATTCAGACATAGCACCTTTTAGCCATCTTTTATCAGACATAATGAAGTGCGCTTCATTACAAGGTACCTACAGGGGTCGGAAGTCAAGCGGCGAATGTCAATCGGACATAGATCAGGTGGCTGGTAATTAAAGAGATGTGACAGTCTGTTGGTCGGTTTAAAGCTCAGTGAGTTTGATGCCTATTATTGACTTCAAGGCTATTCTATCCTGAATCTGAAACAACGGGGTCAAACAAAGTTACATGCAGGATTCCTCAAGCGTGATGGATATCTAAGTCTAAACTATGATAAAACAAAAGCCATGTAGCATAGTATAAGATGACGTTAGTATTTACTTAAATCGTTTATGAACTAGTGCCCATTAACTAAACAGAAAAATAAAACACTAGAATCCGTTGAAATTGAGTGGTAGAGATCTGTCAAAATATATATTCAATTTGGACTAGGTATAGCTGATTGATTACATTAATCAATCAATAACAAATAGCCCAATTTACCAGTTCTCAAGGCAGTAGACTTTTTAACCAATTTGTTTAGAATGCTTGATGATGTTATAATCAAAATACCGATCGTATATCTTGATCTTATTTTAGGTTTATTATTATCAATTAAGTCATAACATCAATGAAAACATAAAATTACACCTTAAATAGCCTGCAGGGTTATCTAGAGGTTATATAGAATAGTTTTTTTTTCTTTGCAAAGTTAAAGTTGTTTCAAAATCCCAGGCAATAAGCGAGCCTATTACTTTCAACCGATCAAATCAAATCCTTGCTCCCAGTCTGTTACTGATATATGTCTGATGGAAGAACCTAACAAACCTTAGGTCGACCTGGGAAAGCCCGAAATCACATGCAAAGCAATAGCGTTTCCGGCTACTAGACCAACCAGCACGCGTAGCATGACCACAGACTGTAGAAACGAGTTCTGTCGACGGAAAAATTGACATAATGACAATGTGTCATTTTTTCGATTCTTCCGTCGATATAGCCCGTTTCTACAGCGGTTATGCTACGCGTGCAGGCAGCAAGAGATGACTAAGTTTTAGAGTAAAGACTATTTTCTTTTTTTTCAAGTATCAAAAACAAGAAAACCGTCCCATCTCCATTAATTATCGAATCTATAGAAAAAAGGCGGTCTCCCATTGCGGCGCGCACTGGCCCCGAACAAAATAGACTCGTTACACGGCCTGTCAATCAAAGATCAAGGCGTCTTACCATTCAATTGGGTTAATATAAACGTTACAAATAGTAATCAAATGCTCCGAGTTACATCGCCAAACGATATTTTTTCAAGTTTTCGTTTTTGACCTCATGTGTGTTCTACAGAGCTAGGTTAGGTTAGGACGTTACTGTATTGCTATACCAGAATAACAAACATTCTGCTCAACTGAGGAATTTATCTAGTCATTCCTTGTCCCTATGAGAAGCTCGTGGCTAAATAATAACAGCTGCACAGGTCGATTTATAAGGTTAAGCCGTGCTTGCCGAGGTTTGTCCGTGGGTGACCATAATTACATACGGAGTTTCCTCCGTGCCTCGGAAAGCACGTTAATCCGTTGGTCTCGGCTGTCATTTGTAGATCTTTGACAGTCGTTACGTGTAGTCAGAAGCCAAAAGTCTGACATCCAGTCTTACCAAAGGGTGTCGTATTACCCAGTTACTGGGGTTGTGGAGGTCAGATACGCAGTCGCTTCATGTAAAATAATAGTACTCAGCTGCATTCGGTTAGACTGGAAGCCGACCCCAAGATAGTTTGGGAAAAGGCTAGGCAGATGATGTCCCTATAACATGGGGTTTAAAAATTACTAGCCTAATGTGGAACGACAGGCGTGTTACAGTTATGCTATTAACATTACGTCATCAGCCTGTATTCGTCCACTGCTGGACATACGCCTCTCCCATGACACGCCACTGAGCACGATCCTCGACCACTCTCATCCAGCTCTTGCCAGCCGCCTTGCGAAGATCATCCGTGGTCTCCACTCAAGAACTCGTCGTCAACAGTTATCGGTTCTTCGGGTTATATGGCCGGCCCATTGCCACTACAGCGTGCTAATGCGGTGGGCTATGTCGATAACCTTGGTTGTAACATTACGTACTTTTATTATAACAAAAATGATAATAGCATTTGTTTTGCATGATGTGCGTATTTATTTCCACCATCATAACATCACGCCTTGTAATACCCGGGTTAGGCAGAGGTGTACCTAACAAGTGCGCCCACATTTCGCCAGTTACGTTTAAGTCCCATATATAATTAGGGGTGAGGCTATTACCATCACGTAATACCACTTTGCCCGACTCGGGAATCGAATCCAAGACCTAACTCAGCAGTAACTCTTAAGACAGACCAATAAGAGATAAAATAAGATACGAGATATTTATTTGTCAAAATACGTGTAGGTTTACAATCAGTTGCAATGATGAAAAAAAAAAAAATAAGTTTCAACATTTTTTTTTTTTTTTTAAACTTTGCCCCACTCTAGGAACTTCTCTGTATCGTAGGTGCGTTTACAAACATTTAAACTAACATACACAAACAGCCATAGAAAGACCATACAAATATTTAATTTTGTTCCGTGCGGGGATCAAACCCGCGACACGTAGCGCAGCAGCCAATCGCTTAGCCACTGCGCCAACCGTGCAGTTTAGCCTAGAAAGGCGTACAAATACCATAATAACATAATTAAAAGCACAAAAATCATTAAATTACGTTAAATGAATAAAAAGGCGAGTAATCATTGTGTCAATATTAGTTTTTGTACGTTGTGGTGTTGTTTATAAAACTGGAGTTAGTATATTTCAAGAGTATATATGAATAATTCATAGATACTCTTAAAATATACTAACTCCAGTGTCTCCAGTTCCATTCTAAGAAACCAATAACTCTATGGTGAACAAACCATCCGCCTGTCAATATTCAAAGTACGAGTGATGTATGGAATATTTGGCATTTTTCCGGCGCGGCACAGCATCATTGATCATTATTGGACTGATGTGCGCGCGCGCCGACTAGAGGATGACGCGATTACAGGCGGTTGGGATTTTATACTTGGTGTAACTATATGTTAGAATTGTAATAAATAAAAATCCTACTTAATATGCGAAAGTTGTGAGGATGTGTGGATGTTTGTTCCCCTTTCACGCAAAAACCACCAAATGGATCTGGATGAAATTTGGCACAAGAATAGGTAATAGTCTGGAATAGCACATAGGATACTTTTTATCCCGTTATTACGATCCCGGGGGGATAAGAGATCTAATCCTAATCTATCACCAACGGAACTAACCCAGCCAAACGAAATAACAGCTCAATTTAGAAGTTTTGCTCGATGCCAATCTGTGACATCATGACCGCTTTGATCTTCGTAATGCGTTATGCGTAATAATTATGTGCGTAATTTAATGTCAAATAAAACAGAAGTATAAATGAATATTTTTTTTCAATTTACGCTGTTAACTTCTAAACGATTAATCATGAATACACCCATACTAGCTACCTTAATCTAAGCATATATGTTTGCCCATCACCGGCCCGTCAGCGCCCAGGCTAGGACTATAAATAATTGCCTAAGTACAGCTGCGACAACCATCGGTGGCAAAGTTCAACGATACCGCAATGAGCGGACAGTAAGTAGCAGATAATTATCTTCACGCCTTCACGCTAGAGGGTTGGGCAGAGATTCAGAGATTTTACTTTGACGAAATCAAATTGCTGAAGATTTTTTTTCATATTCATGTATCTGGTCTACTCTGCCTGAGATCTAAAATGATATCTGATCTAAGACTATTTTTTTTTTCTTTGTTCCGTACTTATGATGACGTATTTGCTATTAATTTTTGTTAGCTGAAAACCACCGGGATAAAGACAGAGACATAGTTATTTTCAAATTTTCCAAATAGGTACAGTTACTCGTTGGTTTTTAATTATGATTTTATATTACATATTTATATTATTAAGATGATTATTAAAATAATCATACAAGAAAATATTCTGATATGTTATGGTTAGAAATGCTACAATCTCATCTTTCGGCACACGATATTCGATTCATAATAGAACATATTTAATCATACCGGTCTCTCCAATTCCCGTTTATTTCCATTGCTTTAATTAAAAAAAAAAAAAAAACAATCAGAAAAAAAAAACAAATTCTAAATTCAAATGAACCTCATTCAAATTCTGTCGCAACAATTATCCATAGACAAGTAACGGAGTACCAACCGATACACTAATGAGGTGCGACTGCGACTATTTGCTTACGGAAGCCGTCTGAGCATTGCGTGCGCGTACATGTCGCGCGACCGCGTCCCGTGTGAAACCGCCTTAACTGTAATATTGATAGTCGTGATTTATAGGAGCGATTGATGGTTAGAGCCTGTGGTTTAGTTTATAAGGAATTGTGGCTGTCGGGAAATAACAAACAAAAAATAGTTAGGGTTGCAGAAGTTTTGTCACGAGCCTAACACATCATAACTAACTATCATAACTAATACCTACAAACATAAAATAAAATTTGAAATAAAAATGTTTTTTTTTAATTATAAATAAAATTAATTATATTCAAAACAATATTTTTTGGTCTGTTTATAAGAATATATTAAATATTAATAAAATAAAAATTAAATTAAAAATTTAAAACACCCCCGACACAAAATACCTCTAAAAAACCAAATATAAAATAATCCAAGCGTCTTAGCGTCGGGGGTCCGCGTTGTTTTGTGCTTGTGCTAAGCGGTCTACTTAGCGGTCCCCCGACGCTAAGACGCTTCGCTGACGCTTCGCTGTCGGGGGTTTTTTAAATTTTTGATTTCATTTTTATTTCATGCTTTTTAAACTAATACTGTTTTATCTTAGCCTTGACTGTCCCAACACTGAGCATAGGCCTCCCCCATTGCTTCCACTTTTCTCGGTGTTGCGTGTCTTCTCGCCAATTAACGAAAACAGCAAATTAAAAAAAAAAAACGAGTTTCTGGGTGGAGGGGGGGTTGCAGCCACCCCGTTGGCGATGCCCATTTTGACAAATGACAAGATTTCAAATTTCGAATCGATCAGACTTGTGGAAATTGTTTCATTAATTTCCCTTCAACTAGAAAAGAGGTGATGACCTTCAAACGTCTGAGCAGATTTTCTCGAAACATAGCTAAGAACACTCTCGATTAAAACACCTTTCAAACGAAATCAATTTCATCAAAATCGGTTCATCCGTTTAGGAGCTACGATACCACAGACAGACACACAAATACACAGATACACAGATCCACAGATACACACGTCAAACTTATATCACCCCTCTTTTTTGGTCGGAAAATAATATTTTAAAGCTGTTGTCATCATTGCTTCGGAAAATGGATTAACAGCTCTTGGACACGACTCAGAGGTGCTAATCGCATTCAGATTAATTGCTGGTTCACTTGCTAATATTTTACTTTAACAAAAACATTCACATTTTCTTTATATAAAGAAAAACAAAAAAAAAATGGCTATATTTTTACATTTTATATTTTCATTTCACACACTAATCAAATTCGCAATAACAGTAGAATTTAGATATTATATCATCAAAAAGCATCTCTAATTTCACAAATAATTTCAATTTATTTATGTCCTTGTCAACTAAATCAAAAGGTTAAATTAAAAATCAAAATATTACACAAATAAAGACATCAATTTGCGAGAATCCTGTCAAGACGATTGGTCACAGATATTATATTACCTTTCAGTGTGAACGTAATCTAAAAAAAAAATGACATTAGAGAACAGCAAATAACGCGGATTGACCTCGACATTATCGGAGTTTCGATAGACTTTGTGAACAGGGTGTTGTGGAAACGAGGTAACGACTTTTTTTGGTTTAAAAAAAAAAATAAACAAGTTGATACACAAGACCAGTGGTCCACATTGGTCCTGGATGAAAACAAGTCATGGGTTGCCCAGTAGTGGGATAACGCAGCCCAACAGTATCAGTATCAGTAACATAATATACTAGAACCGTAATCAGCCTATAAAGTTCCCACCGCTGAAAAACTATAAGAGGGAGTGGGCCATAATCTACCACGTGGGTCCAGTGCGGGCTGGCAGATTGTCACAATGCTTCGAATGTTTGGTTCTATGACATACTACTCACTATTTTTCGCAAAGGAATTACACATGACGATGATAATAGGAATATTAGATTTAAGTACCAAAAGATGGGTTCTCAATTTTACTGTATTATTTTTGATGATGTTGGTTAGGTACTTCATAAACTAAGAAATACATTAATGTCAAAAGAACAATCAAATTTTGAATTTAGATCCTTTTGAAATAGACCGCAACTAGTTTGCTAGGCTTTAGAACGAATTTACACGATTAGTATACAAGCAAAAAAGATCAATCCCAATTATAAATCAATAAAGTATTAAAAACCTCAATGCTAAAACCTAAATAAGTAATAAACTCATAATCACAATCGAACCTCAATAATATCGTTATTACTTCATAAAATCAATTATTGAACATCCTGTATAACGTCATCGCTATCGTCCCGTCAACAACTCGATGAAACACTTAGATAACTCGATTCGTCACACATTTAGTGCCATTGACTCAATTTGGTCGCATTATTAGAACATCAAACGAGTGCCGACACTCCGACATGAAACAAGCCGACCCATCTTTTTTTAATGTGGCAATGATGAACAACCATCCTTTTTGTAATCTGGCAATGATTTTATTGATTTTGTCTTATCGATGTATATCGATTCGATCTGCTCTCCCTTCAACGCTTAGCCGAATAATTAGTCGATCGTTTTGTTTTGATATCGATTTGTTTTTGTGTTCAGTTTTTTTTTAACAATGGTTGAGGTCGAATGGTCGTTTACCTATAGTCTTGATTGAATGGCCTAATATAGAATCTTTTTATTTTAAACGTTGATTCATTTATAAAAGTTATTTGTGCTGTCAAATAAAACCGGGCTAAATTAATTTGGCAATATTATGTTTATGATCAGCTAGCTTGGCAAAAGATGATGGATTTGTGTTCTTTTAAATGCTATCGACCTTTTTTCTAAGCGATTATTGCTGGCACATCATTAGTATACAATAATTCGATATAATAAATAAATAAATAGATAGAAATCCTTTTATAAAGCAAAGGCATTTTTGATCATAATTTTCTTTTATTTTTTGTATTTCTAGTTCAAGTTATATAGTTGCATTTAAAAGTATTCTTTGCTGTTGCTACAATATAAATAATTCAGTCGATTATTTCGTGTCTTAGGATGTCTTCGTAACAACGTACTGCTATCCATAACCCATTCTGGAAAGCACCGTGATAATAGATATGTATTTCCTAAGTACTGATTGTTATAATGATGTGTGATGCTGCCTCGTTTGTCAAGTGGTCGCAAGGGTGTCTGCTGCGCATGAAGTCTTGAGTTGGGTTCCCGGGTCAGGCATGCAATTTTTGGGTTTTTTTCAGGAGCAGCCACGGAGTCTGGATTTGTTCCTGGTTGATGGCAATAGGCGCGCCCCCTAGTACATAGAACTAAAGACATGACTGCCAAAATCGGGTGTACTATTAGGTACAACTCAGCAACTCTAAAAATATAAAAGCTTAAAAACATATAAGTAGGGTCCAAAAGTTTTCGTCTTCAACAATAAAATGATGGATTAATATCCTTATTATATCCTTATTATATTGAACAAGATATTCTTTTTTTTACTGAGGGTTAACTACAACAGAAATTCTCAGTAATTTAATGACATGATAGATTTGTAGCTCTGATTAATCTAAAGTGAGAAGGCCGGAAACCTGTGGACCATACCATGTATATACATACCTCTTGCTGCGCCATTTCACTCTGCCAAATTCGTCGACAGTTTGGGATACATTTTTTTTTATTTTGTTTTGTTGTTCTACCTTTTGTAGTAAGCAATGACTTATTGTCGGGCCTACGCTGTCCTCCCATACTTAAGTACTAACGCTGTAACTTCAAATATTGTAAAACCAAATGATATAAATAATGATATGGATAATAGAGTAACCATGGAGTTTCTTGCCGGTTCTTCTCCATAGGAAACGACCAACCCGAACCGTACACTTTTTTATAAGTGCCCATGTAGGCCTATGTAAAATATTGATTTTTGACAGTATAAACTCTAAATCAAATACACTCTTTTGAAATTAAAGTTTAGAATTACTGCCAACATAATCTAACATTTATCAAATAACCATATAGCAATGTAACAAATCAGTTAGAACCAAAAATCTCCCATTCGGCGAACCAATGAATCTCTACGTGTCCATTTAAAATCTGAAATCACGATTAACAGCGGTGAGGGCGCTAGCGTCGCCAACACTCGCCCCCGACTACAGTGACCACGGTTCAGAAATATTGTGGAATAGAACAGTAAAAAATTCTGACCCGGTAGTCGGAAAACCAGTCTTACCAAGAGATATTGTGTTACCTAGTACAAACTGTGTTGTGGAGGTCAGATAGGCAGATGATGAAAGCAGTAAAAATTAAATTCCTGGTTCACTGCTTTAAAGAGAAACTTGACTTCAGCTGCTTAAGCGGATCAAAATTAAAAGATACAACAGCACGACTGCATGAGTAATTCCCAATGTTAGGTAAATTAAAAGTCAAATAAATTAAACTGCTCTCACGGAAATTATATTACTTTGTGGATTAAATTTAGCAAGCAAGCTTAAGTCGTAAGTTTGGAATGTTGTTCTAGTGGTTCAATGTACTTTATTTTGCTAGCAAACCCCATGTGACATCTACCAACCCGCACTGGGCCCGCGTGGTGGATTACAGCCCACTCCCTCTCATAGAGAGAAGGTGTGTCCCAGCAGTGGGAACATTATAGACTGATGATGATGATGATGTTGGCTGCAAAGCCGCTGCTGCCAACGTTTTTCAGTTAAAGAAAGCATAAAGATACAGGACTTATCCCCATTTCACCGTCTCTCATGCACACTTTACTCAGCACCGACTCGTGCGCCGATCGTGCCAGATAACTCCGCTATCAGATGAGATCGCGCGAGATACGGCGCGCGCGCACCTCACATTCCCACGGCCGCGGTCGCGGTCGCCTGCGATCGAAATTGCTCACCAACCGATGATTAGATAACAACTTTTGTGATAGGTAAATGATTTGCAAGTTTTTAGTTTAGTTGGAGTTTTGTGGGCGTTTCTGGTTACGGGAAAAAGTTTAAATGACCGTTCATACATACATGTACATTTACATCAATCTCATCATACAAGGTGTTGTTTTGCATCGTCCTCAAAATTCAGGAGGTTGACACACAAGACATAAATAATCAATTAAAATTACGGCACCTAGTTAATTATTAATAAATACTGATTTTTTTAGTTGTTCATGTTTGTCAGTATTTTAGAATAACCCACTTAACGTGTTGGAATAAGAAAATATCGAATAAACGTTTGCGATTGTTTATATGAATGGAAGCGCGGTTATAGGGCGAGAATCAGAAGGCACGCGTTTAAAACACGGGTGGTTCACACTTACCGATTTACGTAATTAAGAAAAAAAAAAAAACTTTACCATTTTATTATTGATTCGGGACGAGAATCATTAGCATAGGTACCTCCTTGAATTTGACGAGGATGCAAAACAACACCTTTTAGAGTATTTTATAAATTTTATGGGTATTTGATGTTTTTCGGTGGAATCTTGAATCATAATATGGAAGGAAATCACTAATCCGCTGAGCATAGTCAGTCTAGAATAGATAATGATCTCACTGCTGGGCCATAGGCTTCCTCTCTACGAGGGGAGGCGGAGGCGGGGGCTCAACCGTAATCTAGGTTTGTGCAGGCATTTCTAGTTCTAGGGCAGCTGATACCCTCAGGACAGTTCAATTCATTTCTTTTAGAACCGTGGTAATAATTCACACAAAATAATGCGTTCATAAATTGGTCCAAGTTCACTTAATGATAAAAATTGGTGCCACTTACTAGATTGGTAGATCCAAGAATCTATGGGGAAACGGGGCAAAATAAGACCTTTTAATGAATGATAATTATTTTTACCATAATATATCATCAATATCATCATCTGCCTAGCCTTTACCAAACATGTTGGGGTCCAGCTTCCAATCTAATCGGATGCAGCTGAAAACCAGTATTGTACATGGAGTGACTGCCTATCTGACCTCCACAAAACCAGGATTAGGTAATACGATACCTTAGTAGGACTGGTTGTAGGACTTGTGGACCATTGACTACCGGTAACAACTGTCAAAGATCTACAGTTGACAGCAGGCACCAACGGCTTAACGTTCTTTCCGAGGCAAGGAGGAAGCTCGGTATGCAATGGGTGGTCACCCACCCACAAACTATCCCAGGCAAGAGGCGGCTTAACTTAAACATTGACCCGAGTGGCTGTTATTATTTAGCCAAAAGCTCCTCCACGAGTTACTTTCCATAACACTTTATTTATCAATCATCATCATCAGCCAATAATGTTCCCACTGCTGGGACACAGGCCTTCTCTCTATGAGAGGGAGTGCTCTGTAATCCACCCCGTAGGCCCAGTGCGGGTTGGTAGATGTCACATGTCTTCAAATTTTTAGGTCTAGGACATGCCGGATTCCTCACGATGTTTTCCTTAACCGTTTTTGAGGGCAGCAGTGATGAAATAAATTACACAAAGTAATGCACCTGCCTGGGATCGAACACTGCTGCTCAGCCCACCACTGGGCCACCTGCTCTGCTCTCTAATTTATCAATAGCTACCGCCTTATTGGTGTAGTGGTCACAAGCGCGAGCTTAAGGTCTAGGTCCCAGGATTCCCAGGTCGAGCCAATAGGGGATCGGACTGGGTAAAGAAAACGACATTCTATTTTGTCCGTCAGACAGGTAACACAAAAATATTAGACACGTATTTTTTGCTTTATCAAAATATCAAAAAATTACTTAGTTAGAACTCATTAAAGTTGGAGAGTGGGGACTTACTACGTCACAAGTAGGTATAAAACTTACCTACATGTGACGTCATGCGCCATTTCAACTCAATATATCTCCGTAATTTTATGACCACGTAAAAAAATAAAAAATACGTGTCCAATACTTTTCAATAAACTACCCGACGGAAAAAGAAAAAAAAAATAGGATTAAAAAAATAGGAAAATCCCCGAATAAAAAAAAATAGGAAAATCCCCGATAACAATAGGGGATCCTATTGTTATCGGGGATTTTCCATAAGGGATTTCTCAGTAGCAGTCGCGGATTCTAGATTTTTGCCCGGTTGATAGAAATAGGCTCGCCCCCTTTTATATGTGACTTAAACATAACTGGTGAAATATAGGTGTATACAAGCATGATACTATGTTATATTAGCTACCATAAGTGTAGGATACTTCCACCAATTTAAAACCTGAGCAGTCTTCCCTATTGCCAACCGTTGCTGACTCTTATTTTCCACCGCAGCATGACTTCAACAATCCGAGCTGGCACAAGAACAGCTCCTACATAAAATATACAATTTGCTCAAACCACCAAGAATCGAGTATTTTTAGTAGCGCTGCATCGATCGACATTCCGTGCGTCTGCGCATATACATGTCAAACGTGGCGCGTGCGCGATTGATTTGTTGTCAATGTGTGTCTTTGTTTGGTGCGGTCTAGAGTTATGAGCGGAGCGTTTTTTAGCACTCGTAGAAGTTTAGAAGAGCGAAATTTTGGAAAGTCCTTACAAACATTATAGTACAAACATTGTAGTACAAACATTGTGGCACAAAGTTTTAACCCTTGATAGGACGGCTCATACAAAGTGGCCAGTCACTTTAAAGTCGTTGTCTCATAGACTTTTATTTGAATATTGAATCTCCAAAATATTAGAAATTCAGAAGAAAGTTAGGGTCTGCGTTTAAAGGTTCATGAATCCTATCTGCCCCTTCTACTTCTTAAATTAAGCTGAATCTTTATCAAAAAAAAAAATGTTTTATTACTACGGATTAGTATCCGTTTAAGGGATCTCGTATCATGCAGTAACCAGTTGTGAGGGTCTGATAGGCAGTCACTCCATGTAAAATATTGTTATTCACTGGAAGCGGACTATCTCTGGTTTAAAAAAAGTCTTGTAGAAAATGATGTCCTTAACAAGACTCCTTTCAACGATAACGTTTAATCGCTCTCCGTTCGACTTTTACACCACTCCGCATTCAATACGACATCTGAATTCAAAGAGTTGAAGCCCAGTGTGACATCATTGTGCGTCGTATACAGATTTAGTGCTAGGCAGACGCTAGGTGCCTACACAAACTAGGCAACACTAAATAGCTAGAAGCAGTAGACCCACTTTTCTAGGACAAAATTCAGGTATGTAGAGGACTTTGATTGGACTGGACGACGATACTTACACCAATAACTATAAACGCGTCAAAATGGATAGGTACTTGATTTAAAGCAATAACTTAAGATACGATTTTTATTCCGTAGTTAAGTAATCGCTTCAAGTTAGAAGTGTCTAGAATTCTTAGCTTTGATTTCTTTGACGGTTTTTACTTAGGTCATATTCTTGTGTATTGCATAAAAATTGTTGCATAAGTAATTATTTTAACTCAAGTAGTTTCTTTTACTTGACTGTAGAAATCAGGGTTAGAGTCTAGACTCGTGTAAAGGAACATTTCATGACAATATTCAAGACGATTTTTCAATGTAGCCTCTTTAAGTGTTAAACGAATTGCAACTCAGTTGGCTGTTGCAAAAGGTACTACAAATAGGAGATGGTTCTATCTCCGTCAAAAGCAAAGAAATCCTTTCCAAGTATATACATTTCACTAGAAGCACTGTCAATGTCAATATTCTTCAGCGAAAAGAGCGGAGGAGAGAATGGAATCATGGATAAAGTTATACTTCTATCTATCCTGTATCACAATCTAACGTATAAATCCAGGTGACTCATATGCTAACCGCTTCAGCCATTCTAATTGGCTTTTTAGAACAAAAAAAAAGAAACATTCGTTTGTGTTTCCCGAAATTTTGGGATCGGTTCGATATCGGAATACTGATGTTCTACACAGGAAACGATTATAAGGCAGTTGGTCTTGTAATTCGTGATACATTTGGAGACATACAAATTACTTCGTTTAAATTATGTTTTTAGTTGGAAGGTGAAGATTTTGTAGTAATAATATTTGTGCTCGGTTGATGGTTAGGGAGAACCATGTAATACTGCAATATAAAGGGTGTAAAACACCTCTTAACGAAGCCGAAAGGCACTGGTTCTCCCTGTCATTGCGATAATTTTTTTGTTCTACACTATACCTGGGAACCTTGTAGTTACGGAGATATTAGGGGTCAAAGTTCCAACTTTTTGACAAGTATTTTTTTAAGTGCAAGTTTTTAATGTAAGATTTTTACTTTAAACACCTCCACGATCCCCGTACTATTCAATCCGTCCATCAGCACAATGTTTTGAGTGCGTTACATTGAGTTCTACCACAAACATGATTTTACACCCCCAAAAAAAAAGTCGTTTCCCAGCAATAATTTTTGCGTAAAGTTACTTAGTTTCATGTACAGAATGCTTGGTTGACGGCTTCGTTACGGTTTTTGGAAAAATAGATGATACCGATGTAAAGTTTTAATTTTATGATATTTACATATTTCTTGTAAGTGGCTTACGGGTGTGAGTGGAACTCTGTGCTAGGATTACGACGGTATTGTAATAAGTTTGACGAAATTTAGCGCAATAAGATCAATGATAAAAGATGGCTTGATAACTGGGCAGTTGCCACGGCTGTGGAATGTCATAGTAATGATACTGATGATAATTAAATAAAAGTTATTTTCAGATAGACACCTACCACCGTTGGTCTCTGCATCACCGAAAGACTGACTGGTAGAAAATGTCTGTAGCATAAAGCCGCCTCTGTACTCAGTGCTAATACATAAATAAATGATCGCGAACTACATTTCCAGCTTGTAACGTCACCATTACAAATAGGAAATTTTCACATAATCTTAATCTCTAACGGACAATGAAAATTTCCCCCTACATTTTATTGATATGAAAGGTCGAGTGAACAATAGTAGGGATGGTCAGTACCGCTTTAAACAATACAAATGTGGCATACATAATATTATTGATTTATGACTGATAAATATAAACTCGGGTTAATAGCCTACGATTCACGCTAACCATAAAACTGTCCATATACTCGTAGATTGACATTTTGATCACCTGAGAGCTTGAACTAGTGGAAAACCAAAGCGTTTGTTGTGTTTATACAATGGCTTCCATCAAGATTTACTCATAAATTCTCGCTCTCGGGGCTCTGTCACGCTACCAACTGTCACATAATATTTCCACAGAAAACATACCGCATATAGGACCAAACAAGACCAGAAATTCCCGATTTATATTAGCAGCCGAAGTAGCAAACCCAAAGTATGGGAGTGCAGTGTTCGCCAATCCTGGCACAGCAATAATGTCCACCTCTGTCTGCTCTATTGACTCAATGGAGGCCGTGACTGTCGACACAGGACATCAAGATTGACATAAGCTTTTCGGTAGATGAGTTAATCGAAACTTTTTTTTATTTTGGCTATTCCAGTATCTACTACTTGGTCTGAGGTTATATTATTTTCACTAATTTTCAGCTTCGTACAAAAAGCACAACAGGATGATTCAAAAAAATTCTTTCAAAGCCAAGTCAGTTCTTAACGTTATGAAGTAATGGCTGAGGTAAATAAGAATAGAATCTGCTTCGTAAAAACAAAAGCAATACCCACTAGTTCTACAGTCTTCTAGAATACTAGGAAACCATTTTTGGCGACAATAATACTCTTGATCGACTTTTTCAAAGAACCGCTACCATTTTCATATCGTTGCTAACTGCAGACACACTAAATCAAGGTACAATCATTTGAATACCTTAGCAAACCTGCGATTACCTAGAAAACTAAGCGTTACTAAATCCAAATAAACATTTCAGATCACGGCTCAAATGAAGCCATTATAATAAAGTAAAAAGAATGGAAAAATCCGGGCGACGTCGGGCCTAAAGCTTAGTTATTAATATACAACATGAGAAAGTATTTTGCAGAAGGCAAACTGCAAACAGCACTGGTTCAGATGGATCAATAACGTGCGTATAAGTAGGCACTGACTACTGTTGAAGTCCAGCCATTGCTATTTAAGACATACCGTGTGCCTAATTTTCCAATCCCTTAAAAACGATGAATTTTCAAAATCCTTTTGAATTGTTTACCAAAACTATTGAGCAAAAAAACTTGCTTCCATAGTTTAGGCTGTGTTCTGTGAGTGAAAAATAGAAATGTGAGTTTAGCAATCTATAGGTTGATAATAAATACATACATTCAGTATTTCCACTTTCCAATCTTAATACTAAACGCGAAAGTTCGGAAGGATGGATGTTTCTTACTCTTTCACGCAAAAACGACTGAACGGATCTGGAAGAAATTTGGCACAAGGATAGATAATAATCTGGAATAGCACATAGAATACTTTTATCCCCATAGTACGATCCCGTGGGACAATTACCGAACTAAACGCGGGCGAGCCCTGGATATAAGCATATTGTAAATAAGCTTTGTGACACTTCTGCACTTACTCTTCTATTACCCAATATTATCATTTGGTCTGCTTGTCACGATTTGCAAAGTGGCGATGATCTTTGTTGTTGAAAATAATATTATTATTGGTCTTTGGACACGTGTGTACGAGCATTATAGCACTTGTACGTTTTACATATATTATCCTATATACTGCGGTGTGGGGTTAACGGTTGCATTGTTAGAGAATGAGGTATTTCAATCGATTTGTTGACTCCTATATACCTTGTGTCATTCACATATTGTGGTCAATGAATGGTGCATATCATTGAATCATTTGAAACTATTTTATTCAAATCAATGATGAATTAGTTGCCAGGTGCCGATGTTTATAATTGATCGTTCTGTAATACGTATATCAATGGCTTGGGTGTTTTAAAGATCCTGTAGAGTTACCTAACAACGAAACTAACTGTAGTTTTTTTTTCATTAAAAATAACGTTTAATAAAACCCCTTTATTTGTGCGTAAGGGAAAGAGTAGTGGCCTTTAAAAATATGCAGAGCTTTTAATCCATAGAGAGATTAGAATAAATTCAGAAAATACTATAATATCTTAATAAAAATGTAGGTGACCCAAATAATTATTTAGATTTTGCCAAGTAAAACTTGTGAGAAAAAGCAACTTTAGCAGATGGGCAACCAAAATTACGAGGAACGGTGCATAAATCGACATTGCCCAGTAATTAACTTTATGCTGTTCTAAACATTGCTTCTGATTGCAATTACACTTCCATCATTAATTAACAAGATGCTAATTATCGATATGAATAGGTAGATAAACAGTTGAAGGTTCAAGCTATTTGTCTTATGAGTGTGCAAGAACTCATCAGGATGTTATGCAGAATAAGTCTTTCCCACGAACTTTGAAAATGGATAACTGTCAAATAAGATGCTTACTTAACTGACACAAATATATATAACATTATTATTAGTCTTTTATACACATTTTAAATTTTCCATAAATCAACATAAAAAGAAAACATTTAAAAAATATAAAATAGGTTTGTAAGGGCCCCAGAGAGGACGGACCTCCACATATTATTTTTATTTTTGTAAAAACGATGCTACACAATAGGATTTTCTACTTTATTGTGGGTGCTTTTTCAAACATTTCAACTCACATACACAAACTGCCAGACACGGAACAACTGCCTCTAGGCCATATATTTGTTCTATGCGAGAATTGAACCCGCAACACGCAGCGCAGCAGCCAATCGCTCAGCCACATCGTGCTGTCTAGTTATGTGAAAAAAAAAACTTCGTCGTCATCGTCCCTCAGCTTGGCAAAGACCTCCTAACCTTCTTCCCTAAATCATTATTAGACCAGCTTTTTTTGTTAAAAATATTATATTATTATTATTATATTATTTATTTCAGGCGTTCAGTGTCAAGCCTAAACGTCTCCCATCCAATGACTGAACGTAAATGCTGCAACTTAACTTTAGAGATGAATTGATTTGCACATTATTTCTCACTCTGAAGCTTCCCACAGATATCCATTACTCTCGATCTATTTACGCAATTTGGAAATCAAATCATTAGATTTCCATATTTTTCTCAACCTAAATTGTGTGAACATCAAATCACAATATTAAGGCAACGTTCCGAAAATTTAATAACCATTAGGTGAATCTAAATAGTACTATTTGAGATAAGATGGCGGCGTCACTTAGTGGGACCACATATTAATTGGTATTTATGGAAGAACTTTAAACACCCACTCTTGCTTGGGACAAATGGGCCGTGAAGGTTACGGTTTTAATGTGAAATGAGATGAGCTTATTTTATTATTTAACTAGCTGCCTACGACTTCGTTTGCGTGGAAGATGTGTTTTTCAGGGATAAACTATACATAACCTTCCTCTTAAATCATTATTTCTATAAAAAAACATCAAAATCAAAAGTCATTTATTCAAACTAGGCTGATTATCAGCACTTTTTGAACGTCAAAATTACAAGAGACAGTCCCCCAAAACGCCCGCCCTTCGCCACTTCCTAGTGTTATAGCTGGGAAGAAGAAGTGGCGGAACAAACTCCCCAGCAACACATCTGTCTGTTAGGTTAGAAGAACCAGATTCTATACAAAATTGACTGAACCGCATCAAAATCCGTTGCCTAGTTTAAAAGATCCAAGCGTAGAGGCAGCGGGAAGTGTCTTTGTTTAGAGACGGTTTTATTTAGCTTAGGCCTGTTTGTATACTATATAAAGATGTAGCTGTCTAAAGGCGGAGCTCGTGGCTAAGTAAGATACAGCCGCTTGGATCTATTTTCAGGTAAATCCGTGCTTGCCTAGGTTAGTATGTTTGTTTACAAAATCCCAGATTTGTTCTACAATTGTTTTAAGTCTACTACTAAATCCACCGAATTTAAATTTTGCGAAATACCAGTTTGGTCCCTCAGTACACACGCACATCACTTGTGCACTATAATATCTCCCGCGCCAATGGCTAATCTCCGTTAAGATTGGCCGACGTGACCGAAACGGTCAGAAGTACTTTATATATATATTCTTATGGATCAGAAGCTCATTTAATTTTCTTAAAAAGAATAATCAAAACAACTTAGCACTATTTATTTTAAATAACGAACCACAAAATCAACACAGTTACAAAAAACGGTTATAGACCGAAATCATTTTAATTCTACGAAAACGTCCGTCGCATCCGAACTTCCGAGCAAAAGTGAACGGCGAACGCGCTCAGAGAGCGCACCGCTTATCCGTTGCCCCCGCCACTCGCTGCGTCACTACGATCGTGCGATATCCCTGCCCTTTCGGCTGACGAATCATATAAGACGGCCGTTCCTGACAGCTGAACGACCTCGTCAGCTTGGCTCTCTGGCATCTCTTGCTGCATTAATCCCTCTTCTATAGATAAGTTCTGCGCCTGGTCTTCACCTTGGTAGCCTCGTCATCTAAAACATAGAGCCAAGACTTGAATGAGGTATCCTGAAAGTTTGAACTGTTAATTGCCTATTGTAGCGAAATTGCTAGCAATTGTACCAAAATAGGCAGTAGTTTGTAAATTGTATCACCAATGAAAGAGTTCCGGACCTCAATCATTACTGAAACAACTACAACATCGCCTGGCAACCACTATCGGGGTTCCAGATGGCCATAATGTCGAGGCCAGTGCCACAATATCGGGGCAAACGGTAGCCAAATGTCGAGGCTATAAAAAGAAAATTGCCACAATGTCGGGGCAAATATGTAGCCAAATGTCGAGGCTATAAAAACAAAATTGCCACAATGTCGGGGCAAACGGTAGCCAAATGTCGAGGCTATAAAATGAAAATTGCCACAATGTCGGGGCAAATAGGTAGCCAAATGTCGAGGCTATAAAAAGAAAATTGCCACAATGTCGGGGCAAACAGTCGCAATGTCGGGACTATGAGTTATAACGTTGCCACTTCCCAGTGCTTTGAGATCCCTAGCTAACAAACACAAAGCGCCCACAGCAAAAAATGTTCGCGGCTGTTGACGACGCTCATTGACGAACGCATCTTGTCGCTGCTGATTTTCAGAAAGCAACTCAGATGCCCTCTGTCTCCTCAACGTAAGGAGTGCTTCTCGGTTAGGATGAGAGCCGTTCAGCCCGACGTCTCGCACCAAGGATCTCAGGACTGGAGTTGTGCCTCCAACACCAGTCAGCAACTGTAGAGGCGAGGTGCGGGTCGTGGCTTGCTTTGTTATGTTCAGGGTTAGTTGTACTTTCCATAACGCGTCGGACCACTGAGCCCTTATTGTTCACCTCAATACGCAACATATTGAGGACCGTCCGGCAGTAACGCTCGACTTGCCCGTTCTAGCGGTGCATTTCCGGCGTGATAAAATGTATTTCACGCCTCATTTGAAAGGTTGGCCTTTCCTGAGCAATTTGGCGATACAAGTGGTCTTTTGAGGCATAGCGTGCTATGTACCTGCGAAAATAGCCCGCCAATCCCAGGAACTGGCGAACCTCTCTTACATTAGAGGGTTTCGGTGACTTAACTAGAGCTTCAGTTTTACTTGGGCTCGGCCGTACCTGACCATGCCCAATACATCGACCAAGGCATTCGAGCTCTGTGTCCAAAAACGTAATTTTTTTTTAGGTTTACTGAAAATCCTGCGCCAGTTAGTGTTTTTAATACCTCGCGCAAAATTTTCAGGGTTTTACTGACAGAATTGGACATGATAAGCACATCTATGAAAACCAACAATTTTCCAGTATCCATTAGTTGCTTCAGAGCTTTGGAAATAACTCTCTGATAAACGATAGAAGCATTAGCGAGCCCATAACGCATCTTTAACTATTCGTAATACCCTTCAGGCGTTACGAATTCTGTTTTACTAATGGAGTCATCATCCTTCATTGGCAGCTGATGGAAACCGGTAGCCATGTCAAGACTTGGGAAATATTACAACTACCCAGCCTGTCAATGTGGTCGTCAATCAGTGGTGGTAATGGAAATCGCTCTTTAATTGTGATAGCGTTTAAAGCCCGGTAATCAACGCATATCCTATCAGCCTCGTCCTTTTTCTTCACAAGAATGAGAGGACTCGCGGATCACGCCTTTACTTAACAGATCATTTATTATCTCGCGAACGCGGCGTTTTTCATCTGCAGAGAGTTTATAAGGCCGATGGTTAATAGGAATATCACTGCTTAGCTTAATTTCCATACCACCCGTGTTGACTGTAGATGTCGCTGTCCCAGTGGTAAAAGTATCGGGAAATTCCTTTAGCAGAGCCAACAAACACTCTTTTTCATCACCAGCCAAAGGCGTTTTTATCTTAGCGAACTCTACAGTTGACACATTGTATATATGTGAGACCCTAATCAAGCGTTGAGAGTTGTTCGTTCGAATGTATGTAACCCCGCCGCGATTCAAAACATCGGTGCCTATCAGAATCGGTGCTTGAATGCAATCCGGGGAGACCACATACAAATCAATATCCAAAGAAAGTTCTGGAAACTCGATAATTGTATTAACTAATGAAGTGGATTCTATGTCCTGACTTCCTATACCTCTTATACGGCGGTAGGTAGGAATTTTATTAAAACTAAAATACTTCAACACAGAATCAGATGTAAGCGAAATATCAGATCCGGAATCAACTAAGACATCGACAGGCACATTTTGAATAACTGCGGACATCACGTTGCTTTGTCCGGTTGAGACTCTGAGCAAAAATTTACGTTACTCGTTATATTTTTTAAATTTGTTTTTGATTCCGCACGTTCTTTAACCCTAGATAACTAATCATTCGTCGACACGACGACGCACTTAAGCTCGAATGTGTCTTTTGCAAACTTCCCCGAACCCCTTTCGTTCCTCTATTTGTTTACCTTAATAATATACAAAAACAGTGCAGCGCGTGACCCGATTGCGTAGATACGCCTATTATGAAGCTACTTACAGGCATCGCGTCGCCCGCTCGACGAAAGTTTAGTTACTACGTAACTTTTTTTAAGGTATGTACTTTTGTTTTTCTTTATTTATTTTTTATTTCAGGGTAATAATGCTATGTTTATTTTTATTTTTCGGATGAATAATGTTTATATGTATGTAATTCTAAAGAAATTATAAAAATATATTGACTAAATAGATACTTTTGCTGCAATTGTTGTTTTTTTCATTGTTTTTGTAATTTCCACTTTTTTTCACGTCGTATATTACTCTTACTTTTAGATGGATTTAAGAAGGCAAGAGGAGCAAATAAGCCAATGGATCAATGCAGAAGAAGACGGCGAATGTGCAATGAAGACGAATCTGAATCTTATTTGGTGGAGGAAATACATCGAGAGTTCGAGACACATACAGCGAATCTGATAAATAAAGTTGTTTATGTTTTATCAACTATTCATGATCAACCTAACATCAATGAAAGTACAGGAAAACCTGAAATAATACATTTTTATCATAGTACGAAAGGTGCAGTCGACACGGTAGACCAAATGTGTTCCAACATGAGTACTAATAGAAAAACTAAAAGGTGGCCGCTATGTATATTTTATAACATGCTAAATCTATCAGCTATCAATAGTTTTGCTATCTATGTCTCTTATACTGTTAGAAACAAAAAGAGAGCTGTATCTCGGCGAGATTGCGTCATGAAGATGGGAGACCAACTCATGGAGCCCTGGCTACTACAACGAATACAGACAGTGACTTTGAGGCGGGAAATCAAAACCATGATCCAGGACATTCTAGGTGAATCGTCCAATGAAGAAGCTCCTGCTCATTCTGCATCGAATGCACGCAAAATATGCTATTTATGTCCGTCAAAAGCTCGCTGAATGACTAAACACCGTTGCATAAAATGTAAAAATGCAATCTGTGGCCCTCATTATGTTGACATGTGTACCAACTATCTGTAACAATATTTGCCATATTTTTTTATTCTTAATTAGTTCATACTTAGCCAAAGTATTGTGCCATGTAACAAGTTTCTGTTTTTAATAAACAATTTTGTTAATAATGACGTTTTTTAATGCGTAGTCCGCTCGACGAATGATTAGTTATTACGTTTCTGTAAAACTAGTTTAGTTATCTAGGGTTAATAAAGCAAGTCTCAACAGAATGCCCAGTCTTTCTACAATAGCTACAAGTTCTAGCGGGCTTAGAAACCGATTTTGCTGTTTGTGAGTTGGGCTCAGCCTTCGATTGAGAATTTGCATCATTTGTTCCGGACTTAGCAGACTTCTTCGGACAGTGACCCTGTTTATGGCCTACGTCTCCACACGAAAAACAAGTCAACCGATCATATTGCGCAGGGGCCTTGGGTTTACGCGGATCAGGGTTATTTGAGCTCGACGTGCGAACAGGATTGCTTGTAGTAGTAGTAGGTGCATTTTTAGGTTTCAAATAAACCGACAAAAATTCTACCAGATCTTTTGACTGTAGTTTAGCGTTGGTAGTGGCGGCTTTAACTTGGGGATCAGAAATGCCACGAATCACAATGGCGGCTTTCAGTTCATCGGAAAGCCCCTTGACAATATTCAACCGCAACAAGGACTTTCGGGCATATTCTGCATACGTGGTAAATTTGTTCGAATTCGTATTCATCACGTCATACAGCACAGTGGCCATATCTACTTCACGCGGACACAATGACCGAAATTCAGCCTTGAAATTGGTCCACGTTCGGTCATTGGTCACCCAATCGTTGAGCCACGTTTTAGCATCACCACGTAAACAACCACCAATGCGTCCCAGGCACTCCCGATCGCCCCAGTGGTTTAATTCGCGACCCTTGTCTACCTCCGCACACAACACGTCAAAGTCATGTACACTGGGATCGAAATTCGAAATATAGTAATGGTTCGATCTTACTTGAACCAGGGATGAAAGTGCATCCACAATCCTGTCCGCAGCGTCAGCCTCGCGCGATGCCTCGAGGACGGTGGTCCCCGTAGCACGTGTTTCCATAATGGCAACAGGTTCTTCGGTTGCCGCCGATACTGGCGCCGGCGTGTAGCTTCCCGTGCACGGATGCGACGTTATTGGAGTCGACGTCTGTATAGCGTTTGGAGCCAACCGTTGCTCTAAGGCGTTCAACCGATCAAGCACTTCATTTAAAGGGTTGCGGCGAGGGCTGTCCCGACGCCCATAAGAACGATCACGGCGCCTACGTGGACTTTCGAAACTCGCTGATCTATCGCGACAATGCCTAGAGGATCTGCTACGCGTTTCACGATGACGGTCTCGATGCCTCGAATGAACATCGCGACGGCTACGCGACTCTTTACGACGGTGGTCGCGAGAGTTACGCTTTTCACGCGGCATGCACTCGCGATCTGACATGATTAAATAGCAGTTAGCACAATAATGTTAACCACAAATAAACACACGTGGGCATTAAACGCACACACACTAAAAACCGAAAAATTAATTAACACGTGGCGAGTTACTTTTAAATTGTGTTCACAACACGTGGTTGGAATTACTTTGAAACGAAACAGTAAAATTATTTTTAAAACACACAGTTTAAAAATAAAAATAGATGGCGAACGAAGTCGCGTGTATATTATTTTTTTAACGAATCCCACTTCTGATCTTATGGATCAGAAGCTCATTTAATTTTCTTAAAAAGAATAATCAAAACAACTTAGCACTATTTATTTTAAATAACGAACCACAAAATCAACACAGTTACAAAAAACGGTTATAGACCGAAATCATTTTAATTCTACGAAAACGTCCGTCGCATCCGAACTTCCGAGCAAAAGTGAACGGCGAACGCGCTCAGAGAGCGCACCGCTTATCCGTTGCCCCCGCCACTCGCTGCGTCACTACGATCGTGCGATATCCCTGCCCTTTCGGCTGACGAATCATATAAGAATATATATATATATTATGTGACAGAATGGGCCCAAATACAGGTCTGGGGCCACAACTAAGAATTTATCCTGAGTGGGAAACTTTAATATAAAACCCAATAAAATAGCTAGACGTAAGGATCAATCCGTGGATCCTACACGACCATTACAAAATCATCGAGACAGTACACAAACCCTACTCCATCAGTGCATCGTGTACGTGTATAATTAACCTATAATGCAGTTAGTCCGGCTACCGGCCTGCGCGTACGCAGCTAATTATAATGCGAGTTTATGTGGGCTAGGGGATGTACGATACTGGAGACGCGGTAATTTACTTTTTAGTTTATTTTGTATATTACGTATGTATTATTTACAAACTACAAATAAATATAAAATTAAAATAAAATATGTAGGTACAAGTATCAAAATTACAGGGCGTCAAAAAATTCGTTGACATCGCTGTCGACAGGAAAACTGCCCAGAAGGCTGGCCGCATTGCCACGTTGGATGGCAATGCTGATTCTTTGACCAAAAAAGAGGCCAGCCCTCTGGTCCCGTGAAGCGTTGATCAACCGCTTGGCGATATCTCGAAACACAAGATGGGCACTCGGGCCCCATGGCCCTAGTGTTTCAACCCCAAACGGCTCAAATACATAATTACCAATTAAATTATTGTATTTGCGCCGTTTAAGGTTTTCAGCGCCTGCAACAGCTGCCCCAGCGCAGCTCACCGTGAATTTAGAAGCTCAATAAAATAACGAGAGAGAATGAGTGGCACTCGAACGCATGCGTGTAGTATTAGGAAGTTTCACTTCTTTCGCGCGGAGAGACTGACTCCACGCACTATTTTTTATGATGATTTACTGGTACCTAAGGACTATATACGTGTATATTGCTTGTTACTATCATTTTTTTTTCTACTATTTTATTTAATGAACTGGACCTTCTCCTTTTGAATAATATGTCTTTTAAATGAAGGTAAACTTGGCTTGATCCACCTCTACAGTGCAAAGTGCACCGCTCCACAAGTCCTAATCAAATTTCCTACATTCACGTCTAAACTATTTATGTGTACCGTCTTATTGTCTCCACTTGGCAAACTCACAAACGCACTCATTTGCCAACTTACACTTGCGGTCGGTAAAACTGTCCACCTTCCCATTTTATTCCTGCACCAAAATTTTACAACTGCAGAATATAGTTTGTCCTGTTTGAAGTAATGTTTTGAATACAATATTAAGTGTGAGTTTGAACAAGCTTTATATGAAGGTTGTAAGGTTGAATTTGAAGTGTTTGAAAAGTTATTTAAGGTTGGTAAGATGACAAACTAATGTTTCTTTATGCATTGTATGCAAGCCTGACGATGAAGCTTGGTCTCAATAGGATTGTTATTTTTTTGGTTGCCCTATTATGGTGCACGGATTTGTAAGTCTGTCTGTCATTTAATGTTGGATGTTTTTTAAGTAGCACTAGTTTTTTTTTTGGTAGTAGCTAGTATGAAAGTATAATTTTTGAGGCTGTGTTGTTAGAAGTGACAAGTCAGAAACCTTTGACTGGTGAGGTATGTTTATATAATATATCGCATGTTGTGTTTGTATTGTTGGTGTTGCTTCGGTATTTTTTGTATAATTTGTATTCAGGTAGCTTAGAGATTAATTAGGCACAAACTAAGACTACAAAGTTTTAAAATTGAAGCTAACAATTATTGTATTTTTTTTTATAAATATATTATTTCTCAATTATTGTAAATAATTGTCTTAAAGTATAAATTTTTACGTGCCAAATGGTAGAACGTACCAAGAACAAATAATTACTCCTGTAACAACTAATATATGTACCTACATTCAATCTAAATAATTTATTTATATTCTATTCTATACCTATCACTCGTCAAGATTACGGAAATAGCAATAATAATTTTTAAATTCAAGTCATCACTAATCATATTAATGAACCATTAAATTAATAATTAATTTGTCTTAATAGTTTCATGGGTAACTAAGCATGGAAGGGAAACCCAGGGGGTTCGTCAGATGTAATGAAAACCTATAATATCTTCGTCAATTTGTCTGTTTATGTGGTTTTGGGTCAGGCCCTGTACGATGAGTTAAAAATCAACATCATTGAAAATCGGGAAGTCGTTTTTGAAATTTGAAAGTAAGGCTTTTCATGTATCTAAATATTTTTATTAAGTAAATAGTTTTGGTGTTCTCTCTTCACCCCCACCCACACATTAATGACAGCAGGAGATTGTAGATGCTTGTTGAAATCCCCTCTGAGCTCCCATGTAAGTAGTTTCATCATCATCATCATTTCAGCCAAAAAACGTCCACTGCTGGACATAAGCCTCCCCCAAGTGTCGCCACATTGATTTATTTATTTATTTAAACTTCATGTACAATAGTGGTACATAGGCGGACTTAATGCCACAAGGCATTCTCTACCAGTCAACCATAGGGTAAAATACGACAACATAGTGGTAGGGTACAAAAAAAAATAATTACAAACAACTACTAGTTTTCGAAAATTCATACACTTACATAGATACTAATACACATTATACAAATAAAATATACTAATATATATTATAACTAATACTAAAATAAAAAAGGAGAAACCTAATAATAATTACTATGACAAGACTTAAAATTAAGAGTTATTTAGTCTGACTTAAATAGTGGTTGCGAACTTTCTTTTTAAAAGTGAATTTTTTTTCGGCTTTTTTAATTGATCGGTCCTGTGCGACTCGCATCCAGCGGATCCTCGCAACCTTCACCAGGTCATCGGTCCACCTAGTGGGAGGCCTTCCGACGCATCGTCTTCCGGTTCGCGGTCGCCATTCCAGAACTTTTCGGCCCCATCCGCCATCCGTTCTTCGAGCAATGTCTCCTGCCCACTGCCACTTAAGTTTGGCAATTGAAAACAAAATTATTTTCATAGTAATAAATAATAATAATAATTCATTTATTTATCAGACACAATGATCCATAATTTTGTTAGTAGGTACACTTAAAAATATTGTTAGTAATTCAAAAATCAGAGACAATAAATACACACAACACAATACCATTATTATAAATTTACAATCAAAATCTATACTAATATTATAAAGCTGAAGAGTTTGTTTGTTTGTTTGCTTGCACGCTACGACCAATAGGAGCGGAGTGGCAATGAAAAATGTTGCGAAAACGGGGAAAATGTGACGCAGACGAAGTTGCGCTGGACAGCTACGTATTATCTATCTATTATTAATATATATATGTTATATAAATAAAAAGATAAAGTAAATACATCACTATTAAACCGTTTAAAATGAACTCTTACATAGATTATTTAATAAGACCACATTTAACATTACATGAGGTGTTTTACACCCTTTATAGACGCTATGGCTGCTACTGAGAAATTCCTGAATGAATTTGAATAACAGTTTGCCCCACCCAGGAATCAAACCCAGTACCTCATGCTAAGCAGTCGAGCACCACTATATTTTTTCCAGTATAATTGCAAAACAAAATCCAAATTAAAATAATAATCTTGATTAAAAACACGTATTTAATCACAGCAACTGTAACACAATCCTCTCGCCGTTAATATCAAATATCACTTAATTATTAAACAGATGAGTATCAGCAACCCAAGTATCTCCTCAATAAATATGGCGCTATCAAAATATTTAACGTGGCTCATCAAAACTAATAAAGTACGGTTTCGTAATGCATTACCTTTAATTCTTACGATTAGTATTTGTAGGAAGGTACAGTTGAGGTCAAAAGTTCAGATTATTTTCATTTTCTATTTCTTTATTTATTCGTTCACCTTATTTTGACAATTTTTAAATATTTCTTTAAAAAAAAATCTAGGTAATATTAAATATTGTTATGGAGAGAAGAAGCAAACCATCTAAGGAAGTGATAGAAATGGGGGGAGTCTTTTGCCCAGAAGTAGAAAAAACGGGACAACTACAAAAAGTTATGAAATTCAGAATATGGTTTTGTCTCCGCCGATTCCGGTATCAGATTAAATTAGCCACCGATCAAAGCGAGTTGTATCCAATGTTACGATGATCCGTTTCCTTACAAAAAAATTAAGTAATATAATAAGTATATTATATGTATATCGAAACTGATCACGGCTCACAGAGACAAGACATAAAGTATATTTTTTTCCACACAGATTTTCGTTTCATCTTATTTCCCAAACAAAAAAAAATATAAATCACAAAACATTATAAATGTATTAAGCTATATGTGCCTAGATTGGAGCTGAACCCAAAATACTCGGAAAAGCCTAGGCAGAAAATGTGGATGTAAATTCAAAATCAAATATGCTTTCGGATATGTTTTTTTATGAAATCGCAATTAGTAAAAATAAAAATGATTATTTTTGACAGTAAGCATAAATCGATTTCTGCAATTATAGGAAGCCTTAGGCAATATGCTGAGACTAATTTATTAATACGGATCTAGATCGGTATTAAGATAATTAAATTATGTATGTCAACCTGCTTATTTTAACTTATTGGTACATTAATAAAATAAAAATGTTTAATAGAATTAATTACCACGGACATTGACAGATACTTGAAAGCTCGAGGCTGAATATCAACAGCCGCCCAGATCGGTCATTAGGTTAAGCCGTGATGCCTAGGTTGGTCTCTAGATGGGTTACCACCCATACCGAGTTTCCTCCGTGCCTTGGAAAGTACGTTAAGCCGTTGGTCCCGGCTGTCATTTAAAGATCTTGGACAGTCGTTACAGGATGTCAGACGCCCGAAAGTCTGAGAACCAGTCTTACCAAGGGGTTACCGTATTACCCAGTACTAACTAGGTTGTGGAAGGCAAATAGTCAGTCTCTCCATGTTAAATACTGGTATTAAGCTTCATCCAGGCTGGAAGCCTACTCCAACACAGTTGGAAAAAGGCTAGGCAAATGATGACTGACAGACTGACCCCAAATAACATAGAACAAGGGCATGAAGATGAGATGATGACTGACAGATACTTCAGTATATCATTTGTCAGAGTACAACGTCCAGAGCCACGTCCAAAATCTTTCCTTAACGGTTTCACCTAGCCGTCAGCACTTTTGGCTGCAAGTGTACTGTGATCCCACGCACCCTTACTCCACGGCACGGGGGCGTACTTATTATTTCACCAAATTATCCGTTACTTGATAATCTGTGCGCATGCGCCCACGCCTCGGTTACCATAAATCATCTCATTTTCATTAACACCGCGCACTAGTTTCTGTCTGTGAAAGTCGAGCAGAGGTCGTAGGTTAAAATAGGCCAAGTTGTTGGCCAAGTTTTAGTTTGTGGTTTATGGTAGGGATCAGCAGTTTGTATCATAGTGTTACCGATATAAAATATACACACAGGGTGTATATGGAGCCTTCATGAAGCCTAAGTTAACAAAGCATTCTGTTCATCAAACTAAGTAAAACTACGCAAAATAATTGCTGAGAAACGATTGTTTTTTAAAGCAGCGGTGGCTCAGTGGTGGCAGCCCCAACTTACGAGCAGTAAGCCGTGGGTTCGAACGCAGGTAGGCGCATTACTTTGTGTAATTTATTTCATCACCGCTGTCCTAAAAAACGGTGAAGGAAAACATCGTGAGGAAACCGGCGTGTCCCAGAACTAAAAATTCGAAGACATGTGACATCTACCAACGCGCACTGGGCCCGCGTGGTGGATCTCACTCCCACTAATAGAGAGGAGGCCTGTGTCCCAGCTGTGGGAACATTATAGGCTGATGATGATGATGATTGTTTTTAGGTGAAAAATCAATATATTGTGCTGATGGATGCATTGAATAGTACAGGGTTCCTCGAGGTATTTAAAGTAAAGTTATTTACCTAACATCAAAAACTTGTAGCTTACCAATTTTTTGAAAAAAAATGGAACTGGCTCCCAATATGTTCGTAAGTATGTAGAAGATTTATGATACTATAATAGTTCTTTTTTTTCTTTGTAATCTACTTTAATATTCCGGTCTCTTTTAAAACTATTAGTTCCCTAAAATCCGTTGTACACACCGAGATGAACGATGATGACGACGTAAATTATTTAGACAAATATGTTTTCAGGGTTAAATGCCTAGCATTCTTCGAAACACATACAATACATAGGAAACATGCACGATTTAAAAAACCTTATGTGACGTGGCTAACACCTAAATTAAAGATTAATTGCCAAGGACGTTATGCTAGCGCACATGTTAAGTCACCACGTCTTCGATCGAAGATACGATATCCGACTCAAAGCAGAAGCTGAAGATTTCTCTGGCATCGATGAAGTTATGATGTACTCTGACGGCTCTAAAACTATACACGGTACTGGAGTTGACCAAACCTCTTTTTTTTTTAAATTTTAACCACAAAGTTAATATTTTTTAATTATTGATTATTGTATTTTAATAACCAGTTTTTTTTTATGTACATCTTAATTTTGTTAACATGCTGGTAGTGTAGTGGGCTGCAATATTGTTATTACTAAACTATTTATTATTTGTAACATTTATTTTGTAGTTTATTATTGTCCCATAATAAATAAAATAACATCTTTTCAGTTCAATTTACATTTCTTGATTGCAATAAAAATTATATTTGAAATGTACAAATTAAATTTCAATATAAATACGCATTAAATAGTTTAAAATTAAAATATAGATTTAAAATAAAATATCCTGCATGCATGAACCCCTCAAGAAAAGAGGTTGAACGCTACCTCCAGAGAATCCCCAGTCTCGGTCTTTGGCTTCTGTGAGCCAGATTTTCCCCCCAAATCGTGTGATGTCGTCTGCCCATCTCGCCGCCAGACGACCCACATTTCTTTTTCCAGTTCTTGGATGCCAATAGTTGATAGCTGTAGTCCACTCACTCACCTAACATTAAATGCACCACAAGTGAATTACTCGACCACCAAGTAAAGCAAGCACTATTCAAACGACAGTACAACAAGATAAAGGTAAACGCCAAAGTATTAGCATTCCTCAGTGCTGGTGTGGGCCACCTGCTGTTACTTATGACACCTATGTTTAATCTGAGCACGTCACTTGGGACGTGGCTGGCGAGGAGACCACAGACAAAGTCTTGTTATCTAGTGCATTGTTCTTGTAAATGAAGAGCGATATGGTTGTAGGCTGTTTGTAAATCCTAACTGAAAATCGTTTTTTTTTTTTTTTATCAATAGTTTCGCGCTTGACCCCTATCTCACTTGATGGTAAGCGATTATGTGGTCGACGGTGAAGCACGCTTGCCTAAAAGAAACCTATTCACTTTGGTCAAAAATGTAATAAGACAGAGAGATTATACCAGGGTTGTAGTGCGGAAAAACTACTACCACAAATTTTTTTAGCGACCTATAACGGAACCACGCAAACTTAACCGATACATAACAAAACTGAATGTTTTTTTAACAAATAAAAAATGTACTGCGCTTTAGACTCAGTATCAATGCATTATCATAACTACGATGGCTTTCTGAAAAATTCAACGTGAAATAGAATTGACACCAAACAATTTCTGTAAACCTCAAAAATAAAAAAACTAAACCACAACCACAAAAGTTTTAACAAAAACGACGCTACACTTAATCCGATTTAAATTCATATCGATATCTTGAGAGCGCGTGCGCGCTTTGCGCTGCGGTTTGACAGTCAACTCACGCGCATCCACGGCGGTGACCACATGTTGCGGTCCAACAGATACCCGCTAAACACCGATTTGTTCGAGATTTATTCTCCTCGTAAAATACTATTTGTTTACCTGTAAACTTGGAGTGAAAAATGGTTGGAAAATTGGCAGGACTTTGCAGGTGGGACGACGCAAGTTGTTCATTTTGTTTAATTTAAGGTGCCTGCAGTTTCTAATACGAATGGTAATAGTATAGTGTGGTGAACTGCCAAGTGGCAAACTACACCCATCAAAACTTTCTCCTGACTTGAAAGGACTTAGTTTGAGACAAGTGGTTCTCTCTTTGTGGAAAAGCTCGCCTGTGGAAGTACTGCCACCATAAGAAAGTTTGACTACAGAATTGTCGAGAAAGAGGAAATCGTAGCTAAATTATAATAGCTCGGGTCGATTTGCAGCTTAAGCCGCGCTTCCCTACGTTTAGGTCCTGGATGGGTGATCACTAACGTGCACGTCTTGCTACATCGTTCTCACATAATGTACCATCTCTAAATGAATGATGTAACCAAGGTTTTGTAACAAGATTCAGATTTAAAAGAGTGTCCATGGAGCTTCTTGCCCATTCTTCTCCATAGAGATCTACGCTTTGGAATGGGCAACTACAGTACTTTCACAGTTATTATGTCTTGTAACTGGGACTGTAGCTTCATTTTTATTGTTTTTCGACTATTCAAAAGTGCCTGTAACTGGCCTACTTGAAATAAATGATTTTGATTTTGATTTTGACTAATCACATACTGAGTTTTTTTTTTTGTGACTCGGAAAGCACGTTAAGGCGTTGGTCTCGGCTGTTAATTGTAGATCTTTGACTGTCGTTACAGGTAATCAGTGGCTCGAAAATCTAACAAACAGTCTTACCAACCAGTACTAACTGGATTGTGGAGGTCAGATAGGCAGTCGCTCAATGTAAAATACGGGTTTTCAGTAGGAAAAGGCTAGGCAGATGACCACAGAAGTGTAATTACCGATAAACGGAACATGATATATCAGTGTGGTGTTGCCGCCGCAACAAAGTTTCAGTGCTTGGAAGCATACTACTCGCTGTTACAACGATGCTTCGGTCGGGTTCGAGGTTCAGGAGTTAGGATGCTAATCCTAACTCTAGTTCACGACAGCCACTCCGACCGTTTGCCGAATTGACCGAAACTGTTTTTAGATTTATGCCGTTTTTTAAGGCGGTGATAACCCCTTACCAACAGGAAGGCCACTCAATTGTTGACCACTCAAAAACATTTAAACAACACATCATAAACTAATTGAACACTATCAGAAGGCAATAACATCTTAGATATCAAGCTTCAAGCAAAAACACAAACTTCAAGTCATAGAACTACAAATCTTATCTACACTTCTAGGCTATTACTAAATTGTAATTATTAATGCTCAATAAATAATATTAATATCTCCCTCGAAGCGTAATATTCGAGTCGTACATCTACTACGCTCGGGGCGGCAGTTAACACATTAGAAACTTATTAGTGTTAACTCAATGATTTATCTTCTATTAATTTAATTACGTGCAATAATATTATGTGAAAGCTTAACCAGATATTGTGTAACTGTTTGGACAGACATCAACAGCGCAGACGTGTCATAATGAGAAGTCTTCTTTACATTATGTTCTTGTCGACGTATGGGAAGGAAAGTCTTTACCCTGGAGTGCGACACAACAGGTAAATAAAACAAAAAAAACTGACATTCGTTCCTGACCAGTTCAAGGTCTTAATTGACTGTCATACCAATGCAAACATACTAGCCACGGATTCTATACCACACACTGTTCTTAACGCACGCCTTTTCCCCATGGTGATAGGTAGAACCAACAGAAGCCACCAACCAACGTTGTGGTTCAAGTGGCCTGAGTCGCGGGCACAGCTAGACTAATCGTTTTTATCTCAATATTGCTTATAAGAAGCTATTAAATAAACTATATAGCTCTAGAACAGTTAAGCAAAAATTTTCATCATCATCATCATCATTTCAGCCGAAAGACGTCCACTGCTGGACATAGGCCTCCCCCAAGTGTCGCCACATTGACCGGTCCCATGCGACGCGCATCCAGTGGATCCTCGCAACCTTCACCAGGTCATCGGTCCACCTAGTGGGAGGCCTTCCAACGCATCGTATCCCGGTTCGCGGTCGCCATTCCAGAACTTTTCGGCCCCATCGGCCATCTGTTCTGCGAGCAATGTGCCCTGCCCACTGCCACTTAAGTTTGGCAATTCTTCGGGCTACGTCGGTAGCCTTGGTTCTCTTGCGGATGTCCTCATCAAAAATTTTACTATAAAGTATTACATGTTTATTTTCAGTTTAAATTGCATTGTCGATCTCATAATAAATTACTTTATTACTTTTGAAAATCATTCAGAATTAAATGAAATTTATACATGAAACAGAACTTGTTAGATACTTTATGACAAAAATACGAGTCACTTTCAAACTTTCAACCGTAGAGTGGACAATCTACTCCATATAATACCAATAAAGCGCCAAACTTCTCGCAAAACTTTGGGCTGACTAAATTTAAATTGTGATCGACAAGGTAGAAGATACCAATAAATATTTTGATTTTGCTTTTGATTTATGGATAAAACAAAAGCAAAATCAAAATATTTTTATTTTACATATTATAGGCCTTATAAAACGTCGACAAAAAGGTGCTCGGTTCGGATTGGTCGTTTACTATGGAGAAGAACCGGCAAGTAGTTACTCTTTTAAAATCATTTGGGTTTACAATATTTTTATGTTACAGTTAGTAGGTACTTAATTTTGGGAAGACATCGTAGGCCCGACAATAAGTCGCTGCTTACTACAAAACGTAGAACAAGTTAAAAAGTTACCAAGGTTCTAGAAATCTATAAGGCCTACAATGTCCACACATTCACAGACAATCGGTAAATAAGAAAAAGAGTATAAACAACAACAAAAAATATTATAAAGCTGAATAGTTTGTTTGTTTGCTTGAACGCGCTTATCTCAGGAACTCCAAATTCGATTTGAAAAATTCTTTCAGTATTAGATAGCCCATTTATCGAGGAAGGCTATAGGTTATATATCATCACGCTACGACCAATAGGAGCGGAGCAGCTATGAAAAATGTTGCTAAAACGGGGAAAATGTGATGCAGACGAAGTTCCGCTGGACAACTAGTAGTTAATAAGGTAAATATTCCGTTTCTATTGATGGCTTTCTTGTTACTGATAGTGTCAGTGACCATGTTAGTTTAAAAAGTGATATCTATAAAGCCTTCCACATATCCCGAGTGAAGCCTGGTGTCACTACAGAATTATAGCACATTCCAAATGTGTCAGCTTACTTTATTTGAGATCACGTACCAACGCTCCTTCTTGCCTACCGAACGCACTAACTCGTATTGTTAACAGGATACTAACAGAATTATAGTAACGGCTGAATATATAATATACAAGGTGTTGTATTTCATCCTCGTCAAAATTCAGGAAGTTGTCTCAGAAGACATAAATAAACAATTAAAATTTTGATAGCTCGTTAATTATTAAGAAACGGTGATTTTTTCGGTTGTTTAAGTTTGTCAGTGTTTCAGAATAACCCCTTAACGTGGTTTAGGGAATAATAAATGATCAAATAAACGTTTGTGATTATTTGTATGTGTGAAAGCGCGATTATAGGGCGAGGATCAGACAGGCTGTGTTTAAAACAAGGGTGGTTCACACTTACCGATTTCCTTAAATAAGAATAAAATTAAAAATACCTACCCTTTTATTATTGATTCGGGACGAGAAACATTAGCGTAGTTATCTCCTGGAATTTGACGAGGATGCAAAACAACACCTTGTATATGCTTAGGTATGACGTGATTTCAATTAAGTCAGCTGATGCGAAAATTGAAGCAAAGGAAGTGTTGTCGTTTGCATGATGTCATTTGTTATATGAATTAGTGCACTAATTGTGGAGCATATTAGGGTTACAAAAAATAAGAACATAACATCACGGCTGTAATGCTCGAAGGGTATGGCAGAGGTGTACCTAATAGTACTCCCACTTTTCGCCTGTTATGGCTAAGTCCCATGTCATAGGGGGCGAGCCTATTTACATCAAACGGGTACAAATCCAGACTCCGTGGCTGCTACTAAGAAACTCTTGAGAGAAAAACCCAATAACACTTTGATTGACCCGGGAATCAAACCTAGTACCTCGTGCTCAGCAGCCGCGCTTGGGAACAATCGACCAAAGAGGCAGTTAAGATTTGAAAACAACCCGACAACCTCATAATGTACCTAACAATCAATTCACACATCTTATAACCGAGTCCACACAAGAGAAAGTGAAACAAAGCGTCCATCAGCTCCAGCTGCTGCCTACTCCACAAATGCAAAGAGTCAACATGACGAACTGGCACAACACGCAGTCGTAGGTGAAGTGCTAACTAACGCTGCCATTTACGACTTATGGCTGTTTTGACACCCAATGCTCTGATTTTGGACGTGTGATGTATGGATTTAGAAATCGATTGAACAAAGAATAGGTGTATCAGTCTTAATAAATGGTTAGTTAGCAAAGTAGGTTTTATTACAAACTAGCTGTACCCGGCATGCGTTGCAATGCACTTTTTCCTACCTACCGACCCTATTCTACCTACCTACCCTACCCTACCTACCTACCCTACCCTACCTACCCTACCCTACCTACCTACCCTACCCTACCTACCCTACCTACCCTACCTACCCTACCTACCCTACCTACCCTACCTACCCTACCTACCCTACCTACCTACCCTACCCTACCTACCCTACCTACCCTACCTACCCTACCTACCCTACCTACCCTACCTACCCTACCTACCCTACCTACCCTACCTACCCTACCTACCCTACCTACCCTACCTACCCTCCCTACCCTACCTACCCTACCCTACCCTACCCTACCTACCCTACCCTACCCTACCTACCCTACCTACCCTACCTACCTACCTACCCTACCTACCTACCTACCCTACCCTACCCTACCTACCCTACCTACCCTACCTACCCTACCTACCCTACCTACCCTACCTACCCTACCTACCCTACCTACCCTACCTACCCTACCTACCCTACCTACCATACCTACCCTACCTACCCTACCTACCCTACCTACCCTACCTACCCTACCTACCCTACCTACCCTACCTACCCTACCTACCCTACCTACCCTACCTACCCTACCTACCCTACCTACCCTACCTACCCTACCTACCCTACCTACCCTACCTACCCTACCTACCCTACCTACCCTCCCTACCCTACCTACCCTACCCTACCCTACCTACCCTACCCTACCCTACCTACCATACCTACCTACCTACCCTACCCTACCTACCCTACCTACCCTACCTACCCTACCTACCCTACCTACCCTACCTACCCTACCTACCTTACCTACCCTACCTACCCTACCTACCCTACCTACCCTACCTACCCTACCTACCCTACCTACCCTACCTACCCTACCTACCCTCCCTACCCTACCTACCCTACCTACCCTACCTACCCTACCTACCCTACCTACCCTACCTACCCTACCTACCCTACCTACCCTACCTACCCTACCTACCCTACCCTACCCACCTACCTACTCACCTACCTACCTACCCTACCCTACCGTATCCTATGTCCGTCTCCTGGTTCTAAGCTACCTCCCCACCAATTTTCAGCCAAATCGGTTCAGCCGTTCTTGAGTTATAAATAGTGTAACTAACACGACTTTCTTTTATATATATAGATATTTGTCTTATTGACTTTCATACATCCTTTAAAAGTAAATAATATGCTTGCATCCCTCATAACAACCCTTTAAATTAAATAATATGCTTGCATCCCTCATAACAACTTTAAATTACATCAATTCCGAAATCGTGACAACCGTGTTAATCGTGACAACTATTGTTACAAGTGTTAAGAGGAGACCTAAAATAGTCGATTTAACAGAAGCTTAATTAAATACAAATAGGAATTTCATCAGCATCATCATCAGCCTATAATGTTCCCACTGGCTGGGACGCAGGCCTCCTCTCTATGAGATGGAGTGGGCTATAATCCACCACGCGAGCTCATTGCGGGTTGGTAGATGTCACATGTTTTTGAATTTTTGGTTCTAGGACATGCCGGTTTCCTCACTATATTTTCCTTCACCGTTTTTGGGGGCAGCGGTGATGAAATTAATTACACAAAGTAATGCGCCTGCCTGGGTTCGAACCCACGGCTTACTCGGCCACCACTGGGCCACCGCTGCTCTCGATAGGAATTTATTACGTTACAATTTGTAAAACGATCATAAAGTGACAATTCAAAAAAACAAACTGCGTGTGTGACCATTTTAATATTTTTAATATTAAAATGGTCACAGACGCATTGGATAATTACCACGTCACAATAACGTTAAACATTTTATAATTCTGCTTAAGCGGCCATTTTAGGCCCACAAAATACCAAAAAAAATGTGGAATAAACACCCCAGTAACAGCTACAATAGCTGGGGAGTTTATTCAGCCACTTTTTCCAAGCTAAAACACGAAGTGGTGAAGAGCAAACATCTTTAGGACTGTCAAATGTCATTTGACGTTCAAAGTGTGTTCGTTCCAGCTTTATTTGAATAGTGACTTTTGATTTTGAACCGACCGATCAATTGATTTTGACACGTAACATCGTCGATTTTCTTTCCAGAATCTGGGCGTAGGTACCGCTCCTGCTTTGCTCTTGTGCTACACCTCCGAGAATGCAAGCGTGATATTATTTTCACACGTCCAACTTTAAGCACAAAAACCATAACGGTCTTTAGTTAGATCAATGCGATTAACCTAAATTAAAACACGTTTTCGCCAAAGAGCATGCATGTACGTCTTGTTCTCATGTTTGTTCTATGAAATAGATCGATTCGTCTTTGGTATGGGAACCGCAAATATTGCGATAGCGGAACAACATTCGATGGATTCGGTAGTAGAATGCACTGGTTGTGATTGTGTTTTGACAGTGCTTAGGAAAATAAAAAAGTATTTTTAGTCATAGAAGCAGGGTGAGCTGACTTTGTAGTATGATTTTGTGTAGTGATTGGGGCTACAAAATCTCATAAAAGAAAAAATACTCCACCTATTCAGGAACAAATTAAAGAAAAAACTATTATTGAGCAGGTGTTATTACAATGTCAACGAATATTTAAATGATAAATCCTTAAAACTAATAATATAAAATAAATTAAAATTATTCTTTTTTGTTGTAAAAATTAAGTTAGATTATAAGATACTTAAATGATAAGTCCTCATCTCCAAATATATTTCTCTTGCTGTGCCCGACAGGGTCCACGATTGTTTCTTTTGTTAAATGTTTACCACCTAAGCCTACATTGTGGAATGCAATAAAGAATTGAGTATAACTTTAGATAGATAGATATTGCTCCACCCAATATAGAGAGCATGCAAACATAGATTCAAAATCAAAAGTCATTTATTCAAACTAGGCTGATAATCAGCACTTTTTGAACGTCAAAATTACAAGAGACAGTCCCCCAAAACGATTTGTCTGAACACTGCTTAAATAATTGTTATTTTGGTTACATTACCATAACATCACGCCTTGTAATCCCCGAGGGGTTAGCAAGGAGGTGTACTTACCTAACAAGTATACCCACTACCCACATTTCGCCAGTTATGTTTAAGTCCCATGTAATAGTGGAAGAGCCTATTGCCATCAACCGAGCACAAGTCTGCTACTGAGAAATTCCTGACGGAAAAACCCAATAAAAATTTGGTTGACCTGGGAATCGAACCCGGTTCCTCATGCTCAGCAGTAGCTCATGCGACCACTAGAACAACGAGGCAGTCTAGTTATTTTCGTTAGAGTGTGTAGTCGCCTATTGACATTTGGAAACCTTAACGTTAGTACCTAATTCATTACCGACTTTATGGAATAGTCATGTTTCATGTGAACTAAACTTAAATTGCATTGAGTGAAAAAAATCATGAAGATGAGACCCGCACTAGCCTAGCAGACGCTGCTGTGGGTCGAGTTGCCCTGGATTAGAATTATCTTGGGATCAAATTGTCTGAATCGAGTTAACGTGTTGACCAAAAAATACCTCGACTGTATCTTCCCTACGGATAGAAAGAACACTCTATTTTATCACACCGGTTTTCAAAAGCCCCTGAAACAGTTTTCTCTCACAGCTCATAGCCTCCAGACCAATGAGTCACACTCTCCGATTAACCTCGGTTACTAAACTCGTGCGCATCCGTGGGTGCGTTGTGTAACGATGACACGGTGACTCAGTTGCAATTGATGTGATCGCCGGATTGGTAGGCCTGGATTCATTAATAAGATGGATTAAAAGTAGTGTGGATTTGAGACATTTTTTAATGAAAGTTTTGGTTATTTAATGTGACACTTTATTATTCAATTCTTTAAGATAAATGTACAGAGGCGGATTTAAAGCGATAAGCATTTCCTCTTTTTCAACGTTTGGGTGATGCAGAGACAAACTGTGCCAGATATAATATCGAAATAACTTGATCTTTCTTGAATCGAAGGATACAATTTTCTAGTAGCTTAGAAAATGTCAAAACTGTTAGATAAACACTGAGGTACTAAACGATGTACTTTTGTATACTATCTTAAAATAGTTCGATTTACTATTAACTTAGTATTTTTTTTTTCTTTTATTATTAGTTGTGAAAAGTTTACATTTTATTAGCCATGAAAAAAATTTTGTATTAATTTAATTTTTATATATTATTTTGATGGTAAATTTACAATAATAGTACCTATTTTGAAGTGTGTATTTATTTGTCTCTGAATTGACTAACTTACTTACATTATTTTTAAGTGTATTATTTCTAACAAAATTATGGATCACTAGCTGCGCCCCGCGGTTTCACCCGTGCAGACCGGGATAAATAGCCTATGTGTTAATCCAGAGTATAAGCTATCTACATGCACAATTTCATCCAAATCCGTTTAGCCATTGAGGTGCGGAGGAGTGACAAACACACACATACACACTCACTCACCACCACCGTTTGTCTACAGGGCAGAGTCATCTATGAATCTCCACCTAAACAAGTTTTCATTGCTTCGGCCAACCTATGTCCCGAATGTATTTAAATACTTCCAGGTGTCTGCGATATTGATGATAGAAAAATCTGAAACATATTAAACTGACATTAAAATATCAAAAAACTTATGGCAATTTTGTTGAAAATCATTGTACTAACTAAAAAAGCGATAGCCATTTTACTAACTCCCCTACTGGACTGCAGAATCACTCACTTTTCTTTTGGGTGGCTGACATGGAAAGCTTTAAAATTACCGTAGTATTTTAAGTTAAACCTGGATGTCAAAAGCCTATTAATTAATACTAATTTGTTTTGTATTTTGAACTTAGTTACGCGCGCAATATTATATTTATTATTATAAATTATTACCACGTCAAACTTATTAAAATTAATGTAGGAAGTAAAACAGAAGTAATAGTTTTACGTTAAAATTTAATAATGCATTGTTAACAAAATGAAACAAACAGACATTTTCCTACAATTCTAATGTCCCAAAGTGCAAATTGGATGGTTTCTTGGGCCTTCTACATTGCTGTGTAGAAGACCAGAGATCAAAACAGGTTCATTATTAAGTTTTATGTATCTACATAGTTTAAGTAGCTTATTTATTTGAAAATAGAATTCATTCTAAAATTTAACTATCTGCCGATGAAGAATCTTACTTCCTACTTATCCATACTTCCATACTAATATTATAAATGCGAATGTCACTCTGTTTGTTTGTTTGTATGTTTGTTTGTTTGTTACCTTTTCACGACTAAACGGCTGATCGGATCTTAATGAAATTTGGCAAGAAGATAGATTTTAACCTGGGGAAGGACATAGGCTATATATCATCACGCTAAGACCAATAGGAGCGGAGCAGCAATGAAAAATATTGCGAAAACGGGAAAAATGTGACGCAAACGAAGTTGCGCGGGACAGCTAGTAATATTATAAATGCGAAAGTTTGTGAGAATGTATGTTTGTTACTCTTTCACGCGAAAACTATTGAACTGATTTGGATGAAATTTGGCACACAGGTAGTTTATAATCTGGATAAACATATAGCATATTTTTTATCGGGGTAGTACAATCTCGTGGGATAATTACCGATCTAAACGCGTGCGAAGCCGCGGGCATAAGCTAGTTTAATATATGGAAAGAAGAAAGAAAGAAAATACGTTTATTTTGCACAAGCCACAAGAAAACACAGTTTAAAAAAAAAAACTTAAACCTAAACACAGAAGAAACAATAATTTATATATTATAATAACAAATATTTTGTGTGTGTCTCACGACTGTGCCAAATAAGCCCAGTTCAGCAAAAACCTATTGGTAAATAGTTGGCATTGCAAGCGTGCGAAAGAGGGATGGGTTTCTAATCACTAATATGACATAATATGCGGTTTGACGGCACGGTTGGCGCAGTGGTTGAGCAGTCGACTGGTGTGCTGCGTGTCGCGGGTTCGATCCCCGCACGGAACAAATATTTGTATGGCCTACAGATAGTTGTTCCGGGTCTGGCTGTTTGTGTATGTGAATTTAAATGTTTGTAAACGCACCCACGATACAGGAGAAATTCCTAGTGTGACGCAAAGTTTTAAAAAAATAAATAAAAAAAAAATATGTTAAATGAGAAAATAACTATACAGAGTCATTTGAAAACGATTTATAAAAGAAAAGTTGGTGTAGCAAGTGTGAATTCAAATCACGGGCTGTTCTCTGAGTCTTATTAAAGTCTTCATAGATTTTCACTGAAACACGGGTTTTTATGCTTCCACTTGTGCGATTAAGTTGTTGAATGACCCGCGTTTGCTCATGTCTTACTAACAATGAGCTGAGCGGTGATGTGGTCAACGATGAAGTTCGCTTGACTTGTAGTTTTTCATCATTATTATTTCTTAAGGCGCCAGGGCAGGCAGCGAAATTAAATTTTTCTTACGTATTTTGCAGTGTCAAGGTCAGTGACGGGTGAGGCGGCGGAACGTGAGAGAGAGAGAGCCTCACGTCCCAGTCGCCGCGTGTGACGCCCCGGGCATCGGGGGACACCGTAGGCGCAGGCCTGTGGACGGTGAGTAATGGGCTAGCTCACCATCCGTTCGTCTTATGCAACAGGCCGTGTCGACAGCGCGTTCGTGTTCCACGCGCGCCTCAAGAAGATGTCAGCAAATCGGAAGGGGTCCGAGAGGGCCGATGCCTGCCAAGGCTGCGGGTCTGTTCGAAAGAGATACCGTGGCCCTGGAACACAAAGGGCAAAGAAGGAACATGGATGGGTTTTAGTCAGTACAAGTCTGTCACTTCCTTCCGCTCCGCCCAGAGCGGGAGGAGTCATTTGATCATTTCCCATCCGAAAAAAAAAAGGTCAAGGATGGTTTGGACGATGACCATTTTATGAAAAAGTCATTCAATGGGATTACATGAACGTAGAGGATTATATTGATGATTTGAATGATTATAATTATGTAACTACGTGTTAAACGCAGATTATATTTTTGTCGAAAATTCAGCCTGACACTGTCCTGCAAATTGAATTTCACGGACTACCCTGGTGCTGCCCCCTTGTAGATCCATGTTTACAAGAAGTCCCAAGTCCACACACACCGCATTCACACAGGTCGTGGGCTTGATACCGGAGGAGTGAACCGCCATTGTCTCACATACGTTCAAGGCTCCTCAATGAATTAGTGAACGTACACACGTTGGTACTTGCTTTGAAAAGGTTAAGATGTTATATTGATTTGTTTTGAAGACCTGTCGGCCAGATGACCGCAGGAGGTCGTTAGGTCATAATTTTATCGTTTAAGGACATATTTGTGCTCATTCCTTGGCACTTAAATATGTAAGTGCATCATTTTGATGCTTGTCAGTGTAGCAATTTTCGTTTAGCCTTCGTTATCGAGCTGTCATTCACTTTTGTACGGAAATTATCATAGCGTATGTATCTACAATCCTACCAAATGTTTTAATGGGTGTTCTGTCCGGGCACAGATGTTTCATTGACGCTGTTGAGATGTATATTACCATGTTATCCTACCTTTTCTCTTTCTTTTTTATGCCTTCTTATTCCTTAAGGTACGGACAAATTGACAATGATAGACTCTTCAGTTTAGTATCGTTTAAAACCCGGTGTTCGGCCCCGTCTGCAATCCCTAGAGTCTAGGCTAACTGGTACAGGGATTCCTAGCTGTAACGTAGTCTAGTAAAGGTCTAGCCATAGAGTTTCATCTTAATATATTGTATTAAGAGCAGCGGTGGCCCAGTGGTGGCAGCCCCAACTTACGAGCAGTAAGCCGTGCGTTCAAACCGAGTCAGGCGCATTACTTTGTGTATTTTATTTTATCACCGCTGCTCTCCATACGGTAAAGGAAAACATCGTGAAGAAACCGGCAGGTCTTAGAACTCAAATTTCGAGGAAATGTGACATCTACCATCCCGCACTGGGCCCGCGTGGTGGATTACCCACTCCCTCTCATAGAGAGGAGACCTGTGTCCCAGCAGTGGGAACATTGATGATGATGATGATATTGTATTCGTAAATCTTCTGACGTCTAAACCATTTGACGAATACCACAAATTTTCATCAATCTATTATTAACAGGTATTTATACATTAACGTCATAAATTCGTGCACTTTCACTGAGGCTGACATGGTAGTGTTTGCGCATGTGCTGTTGAACCCGGGCTGCGCAGGAGTCGCGCTCCACTCACACCGCAAACACCCAGCGAGTCCACTCTCTGATAGCTGTACGACGAACACGTAGTTTTGATAGTTTACTTCTAGTGAACATTGATTAATACGTTCTTGCTAGAATTGGCTAGAAATGAGGAAATACTTCACATTTGTATCGCAGTACGGAATGTCAAATTATTAGAAACAATTCATCTGTTTACTATTTGTTTCTACAAGGCTCTGCAAACAACGAAACGGTTACCCGAGAAATTATCTTGCCAAGTAAATTGACAAGTTATTCAGTGGTTTATAAGCAAAAGACGTTCACATTCTAAGATCCTTAATTTTCAAAACGAGACATGACATGATCGTACCGTAAGACGAGTTCAAGTGACTGAACGTGAAGAAATTCATAATTCAAGCTGTTCAAAACCAGTTTAACGGATCGCTCATTGTATCGGAAATGTAAACAAAGCAAGGCCATGTTATACTGGAAGTACATAGCAAGATTTTCAAATACGTCTATTTCAGAAAATAAGTTAGGTTGATTTTTAATAACTTCATCGTTTTAAATGATTAGAGTTAAAATAAAAATACGATTACATTACAGTCAGTGCTATTATAAGTTGTTTATTACTAAATGAGTAGACCTCTAAAAAAATAACAAAAATCAACAGTTTTTCTGGTTATGGGACTAATTCTCCGAAATTATTATAAAAATCAGCAGTTTTTTCTTACTATCTAGTCATTTTTAATACAATCAGTCTGAAAATAATAATCATCATCATACTAAATAGGTTCACAGACAGTCATGACAAACGTCATTCTTGTGCTCGCCTCTCGTGCGCTTCATGTCTTCATGGCTACTAAAGTATTGTATTTACCGCAAAGAAACAGCCGTCCCGCGGTAGAGTAGACCGACGTCTGAGTTGGTTGAAAAGCATAAGTTGATACATGCACGGAATAAAAAACGATGGCGATATATTGTTTTCGCGTGCGCCTTTGGGGCGTAGGTTATCTTTCTAGGGTTAAATAACTGTCCCGAGCCTAATGCAAACAAAACATTTATCGAAATGATGGTTTTACTATCTCCCAAGTATCAAGACACCTCCCACCTCCGTCATATCGCACGCAACCCGACCCGGCGCGTGTAAAGTTCACGAGAGCTAAATCGCAGGGACGTAATGCGCGCGCTGCAGATAAGGACGCTTGACTACTGTCTGTCGGTCTATTTGTACGAGCGAGTGCAAACATGCGTTAATAGATGTGTTGTGTCTTACAGGCATAGTGGAGGAACCTGGGTTTACTTGTTTAAGGCTGTCATTTTGGGATTAAGTGGTTTTATTAGAAGTTTAATTAGAAATACTAATCACTTAGCTGCCTCATCAATAACTACCTATTTTAAGGCTACGTTTTGCATTTTTGCTGCCCGTGGCTTTCATCTATTTGGTGTGGTGAAAACCACACGGAGGGAGGAGTGGAAGGCTATGGGGGAGGCCTTTGCCCAGCAGTGGGACATTTTGGCATAAAGAAAAGAAAATAGTATTTACATTTCTACTTTTAGTTTGATTTGGAGCTCGAAGTCAGACAACTAGTTTTACCAAGAGTTGTTACCAGTAACTCGGTTTTGGCGGTCAGATAAGTAGTTGCTCCACGTACTATCATGGTAGTACGTGGAGCAACTACTAACGTAAGGTTAAAAAGTGGTCAACCTTATTACATAGGGCAGAAGGGTAAAAAGTGGCAGACTATCAGTGAACTCGGTAGTACATTGCATTACAATTATGTTCAGCCGCTGTATCTGGTTAGACTGGAAGCTGACAAAGCTAAAAAGCTAGGCAGATGATGATGAATAAGTAAAATTACTTATATTTTAGAGCAAAACCGACTTCTTGCCTAGTCCAACACGTGAAACCAGATCCAAAACCCCACTTTCCCAACCACGTCTACATAATCAATAGTCCAACACAGCAAATGGTAAATAATATAAATGCTAAGAAACTTCGCCTATAACCGTGCTGGGTCGAAAGATCGGTTCTGTGCATAAAGTGACAGCATAACACCACTCTTGGAATCCCTGAACGGTTAGGCATACCTAATAGCAGCGGTGGCCCAGTGGTGGCAGCCTCGACTTACGAGCAGTAAGCCGTGGGTTCGAACCCAGGCAGGCGCATTACTTTGTGTAATTTATTTCATCAGCGCTGCTTTCAAAAACGGTGAAGGAAAACATCGTGAGGAAACCGGCATGTCCTAGAACTAAAAATTCGAAGACATGTGTCATATACCAACCTGCACTGGACCGCGTGGTGGATATACACACAAAATTTCATACACCACTCACTCTCATAGAGAGGAGGCCATTGTCCCTGTGTCCCAGCAGTGGGAACATTATAGGCTGATGATGATGATACCTAATAGTTTTACACATTTCGCCAGTAATGTTTAAGTCCCATTTAATGCTACTAAGAATTTCCTGATGGAAAAATCCAATATCAATTTGCCCGACCCGGGATTCGAACTTGGGAGTTAATGTTCCGCAGTCGTGCATATGACCAACGAGGCAGTCTAAGTACAAATCATGAAAGTAGATTTAAAATACTTTGACATATCCAATAGTCCAATAAAAGATAAACTAGTCGTACTACTCTTATAAATGCGAAAGTTTGTGAGGGTGGATGGATCGTGAATGATAGGAAGGATGGGTGGGTGTGGCAATGGATGGATGTATGAATGGATATTAGTAACTCTTTTACCATAAAACTACTGAACGGATTAAGACAAAATGAGTACACTGAAAGTTTATCGTATATATAAAATTCTCATGTCGGGTAGCTCTGAGAATTGGCCAACATCAGTTTTTCATACCCCTAAAATCCATCAAAATTTCTACGCGAACGAAGTCGCGGGCAGCAGCTAGTCTTATATGTAACATTCTCGTGTCACAATGTTAGTTACCATACTCCTCCGAAACAGCTGAACCAATTTGTATGAAATTTTGTGTGCATATCGGGTAGCTCTGAGAATCGGCCAACATCTAATTTTAATACCCAAAAAAAATAAAAAATAAAACACCGCGAACGAACTCGCGGACAGAGCTAGACTAATAAATAAAATTCTCGTGTCACAATGTTATTTACCAAACTACCCCGAAACGGCTGAACCGATTTGTATGAAATTTTGTGTGCATATCGGGTATGTTTGAGAATCGGCCAATATCGATTTCTCATAACCAAAAACAAAAAAAGCCAGGGCATCAGCTAGGGTAGAAGGGAGTGGTGTCGTGAAGTGCAGCCATATATATATATATATATATATATGTATATTTCGTAGTTAGGTGTGGATGCCCTGGCTTTTTTTGTTTTTGCTATAGATTAAAAAATAGCATTATTTTATCCTGGTTGGCAGTACCGAACTTAACGCGGGTAATGCTGTGGTCATAAGCTAGTAAGTGGTATCAATGCTACGGAACCTATTACCTCAGGCGGGTCGAAAGATCGGCGGTGTGCGTAAACGGACAGGAGGATAGTAATGGGTGCATCGTTATATCGGTCTGAGTGTCGTGGAGTTGATGGATGAGGTGTGAAAGTCTTTCGAAAGGTTGGAGGTAGGTAATGGTAGGTGGGCTGATAGGTGGGCTGATAGGTGGGCTGATAGGTGGGCTGATAGGTGGGCTGATAGGTGGGTAGCCTAGATATTGCCGGGGTGGGAATAGAATTGAAATGGATGTTGATCAAGAGTTTAGTGGTTTAATTCACAATATGTGCGTATAGACCGAGCTTCCTCCGTGCCTCGGATAACACGTTAAGCCGTTGGTCCCGGCTGTCATTTGTAGATCTTTGACAGTCGTTACGAGTAGTCAGAAGCCAAAAAGTCTTCCATCCAGTCTTACCAAGGGGTATCGTATCACTCAGTTACTGGGTTGTGGAGGTCAGGCAGTCGCTTCATGTAAAATACTGGTACTCAGCTGCATCTGGTTAGACTGGAAGCCGACCCCAAGAGAGTTTTAGAAAAGGCTAGGCAGATGATGTGCGTAATGCATTATCTGAATAAATGTACCTAGCTGTTGCCGGTGACTTTAGTTCGGAATCTAGGATCATCATCTTCTTGCCCTTGTCTCATGTTACTTGGGGTCGGCGCATCACGTTTTTTCTGTCCATTCTCCTCTATCAACTATCACGCTATCATTTATCTACTTCTTTTTTAGGGTTCCGTACCCAAAGGGTCAAACGGGACCCTATTACTGAGACTACGCTGTCCGTCCGTCCGTCCGTCCGTCCGTCCGTCTGCCACCAGGCTGTATCTCATGAACCGTGATAGGTAGCCAGTTGAAATTTCTACAGATTATGTATTTCTGTTGATGCTATAACAACAAATACTAAAAACAGAATAAAACAAATATTTAACGGGGTTCCCATACAAAAAAGGTATTTTTTTGGTCGTTTTTATAAATAATGATCCGGAACCCTTCGTGCGCGAGTACGACTCGCACTTGGCCGGTTTTTTTTTTCATATATACCTCACACAATCCATCTATCGTTTCCTTGGTCTTCCTCTTCTTCTTCATGCAACAACACTTATATTTTTTGGGATCTAGGATGTTATAAAAAAATCTTTATCCCTGTTCAGATCCTAGAACACATCTGAATAATTATAGATAGATATACCTACAGACGGACTTACTATCGCATTTATAATTTTTGTATTAAAGTATCGGTAAGCTTAATTTATTTTCAAATAAATTCCACTGTTTTGTTTGCTATTTATTTTAACTAGATATATAATAGAATTTTCTTTATTCGAGGATCAATGCCTCAAATCAAATCAAATCAAATCAAAATCATTTATTTCAAGTAGGCACAGGGTAGTAGTTACAAGCACTTTTGAATAGTCGAAAAACAATAAAAATGAAGCTACAGTCCCAGTCACTAGACATAATAACTGTGAAAGTACTGTAGTTGCCCATTCCAAAGCGTAGATCTCTATGGAGAAGAATGGGCAAGAAACTCCATAGACACTCTTTTAAATCAGAATCTTGTTACAAAATCTTGGTTACATCATTCATTTAGAGATGGTACATTATGTGAGAACGATGTAGTAAGACGTGCACGTTAAAAGTGTCCATAGTAAAAACGAAAAGAACAATTAAAATATGAAATCATTAGTTCGAAATGAGCCGTGGCAACTAAGAGACGACCAGGCACAACTGACAGCGCCCATACACGAACATGACGCATGGATCAGCCATCATTCAACTCAACCATTTTGAAGGGAAATAAATGACCCGACACACGCGCCACCATCAGCGTGACATTTGAGTGAGCATGACGCCTCAAAAACTGTTAGTAAAACTTAAGACTATGTTAGTAAGCACTCATAAAAAAACAACACAGTGGATTACTGCTGCGACAACCCATGAGAAATCGATATGATGGACAAAAATACTTATTCCTAATACCAGACACGATTCCTGCAATATTACCCTATCAATATCATCACCTGGAAAGAGATATGCAGATGATGACATCTTTTTAGGGATCCGTACCCAAAGGGTCAAACGGGACGCTATTACTGAGACTTCGCTGTCCGTCCGTCCGTCTGTCACCAGGCTGTATCTCATGAACCGTGATAGTTAGCCAATTGAAATTTCTACGGATTATGTATTTCTGTTGCCACTATAACAACAAATACTAAAAACAGAATAAAATAAATATTTAAGAAGGCTCCCATACAAAAAAGTGTTTTTTTACTCGTTTTTATGAATAATGGAACGGAACCCTTCGTCCGACTCGCACTTGGCCGGTTTTTTACTTCATGGGAAGTGAAGATCGAAAATGCGAATACCAGTGTTTTGCAATATTATCCTGTCCTCCTCCTCCTCAAGTCGTTCCTCATTACTGAGGGTCGTGATCCACCCTTGCAAACATCTTTTTCATTATCCTGTATTGTCCCATAATTACATTAGTTTTTCATCGGAATATCTTCCAAATTATATTCTTTCCAGGAATTGACCACAAAATCTGATCACTACTCATCACCACGTACTAAAATGCTAACAAAAGTAAACCACAAACAATGGCGGGTATGCAGAAACATTATTCTAATTTGCGATCGGTCCAATATTTGCGTTAACCGGGAGCCAATGCACTTTGCGTTTATGAGAACAAACATCACTTTAAATGTTTTCAATGAAAATAAAAGGTAAGAAATATTTTTTCATCACACTTGCACGTAAACAGTGTCATAACATACAGGTTAACTTGGCTGTAATGCCCCATATAAAACCCTAGGGCGGTAAGTATTTTTTTTTTTTAATTTTCATCACACTTGCACGTAAACAGTGTCATAACATACAGGTGAACTTGGCTGTAATGCCCCATATAAAACCCTAGGGCGGTAAGTATTTTTTTTTTAATTTACAGCACCGCTTGACAGCACACAGGTCATGGAAGTTCATCAAGCAAGGAGTTTACACGCAATTGAAAAATTGTCTTAAAATGTTATCTAAACAGGAATTTCATTCAATCTCGCTACATGTTATTTAACTACTCAACTAATGTTCTAAAATCTAAATAATCGATAGTTTTTTGTATCCAAACGTCGAAATTTTTATTTATTTACACTCCGTCATGGCTGTATATACCTAGATAAGTATTTTGCCTATAAAGTTTCTGAACAAAACATTTGTATAATCTGTGGTGTGGGCAAACAGCCCGCCATCCGCAAATCAGTTCACGTATTTCGTAATAATATGTGTGCTGACTTGTGTATATTCATAATTATTAACTCGCAAGTGTGATGAAAAACATTGCATGTTTCACGGGCGGTACGGGAATTACGAACCTCGACTCAGAAAGCCCTCAGTCTTCGACTTCGGGCTTCTACTAGAGCCTCGATCGTAATTCCTTACTTACCGCCCTTAATACACAATATACTATTATGGCTTCTTTGTTGAGCTCATTTTTCGGTGTGTTGAGAATGCGTGTGTTTTTAACACACTTTGTATAATACACTCTCTTAATTTCGTCATACCACTGAGAAAATGCAGCTTGTCGAGTTTTTTTGAACTTAAAAAATAATAGTCTTCCTCTGACAATTTGACAAAAAAAAAACATATCTAAATCTTGAAAAACTACATAAAGAAATAAGTACGCTTTAAAAAAAATATTATTTGAAATACAAATAAAAACAAGTACCTACCTTCCATTACACGTACAAAAACAATCACTTACAAACGCATTCAACTTTACACATAAAGCCACAAAAACTATAAATCTAAATAACTCACATTTACGCTAACTTTAGTTTCGCAAAACCCATCCTAGTGTACACATACGTGCAAGCAAAAGTGTGCAGCCCGGTCGCGCCCTCTGGTGAATTTGCATGTGACACATTGTGCTGTCAATCACGAATGCGCACGCGCTCCCAGATCACCGATAAATCTACATACAGATGGGCCAACCGGGGAATTGGAAAACCCTAATGTCCTGGCACTAAACTAAATGATAATATTTTATTATAAACTTATGGTAGACATATAAACTGTTGTAGATTTTTTAGAGACCGTAAAATCTGTGAAGTGGTCTCAAGAATGTGGAATGATTCTGTCCGTATTTGCTTTTATAATTGATATCGTTTCGCCATTTTTTCCCATAGACCATGGGAAGTTGGGCCTATTAGAAAGAGTCATCGATGAAAAAAATATGTTAATTTCAAGACCATGTTTGTATGTTTAATTGCTTAATGGTTCTATACCAGTTTTGAGAATTGATTTGCAAATTGAAATCAGATTTAGAAATTAAGGCCACACGCATGACATCTTTTTCTTAGAAAATTGACTGGGCCTCTTAATTGCTCGAAATAATTGTGACTAATAATATTGCACAAGTTATATCGTTCCAGTCTAAGTATCGATGCCTGTTTACAGATTTTAAATAATTAGAACATTAATCAGTTCAGACCTTAATAAAAACTAAGTGAAGATTTTTTCGGGAATATCCTGGATGAGGCTAGCACAAGAACTTGGCTACTCGACTTAAAGCTTGGCACAAGCAAAGAGAAGACTATGCCCAGAAGTGGATAATGATCGGGCTGTGGATAATGATAATAAATGTTTTTTTTCGACATGTTATGATATAACCAATCTCATTCATGACTCACATCATTCAGTTTCACAAGTGAGCCACCAAACTTATTGAAACACATCAATCTAAGCCTACGCCTAAAATCATTGTTATTAAATCTTCACTAAACGTTATTACAACAATAAATACAAGCCTAGTTTTGCTGTTTTTTAAGTCGTGGTTTTTAAGTCATCGTGTATAAAAAGCAATTTTATACATAATATTAAGCTCATTATATTAAGCTCATTTTCCGTGCATAATTGGGAATATCGGATCACTGAAACATTTAAGATTTTAGTGGTGAATAATTCCTATTTTAAATTTCAGTAAAATCCCATCAATTTATTATAATTGCTCCTACATAAAAAAATATTTAACTTGACAAAATTGATGCCTTTACGTCAAGTAATTACGCATTTTATCACTTAAAATAGTAGTATCCTTTTCCTTGACCAACAGTGTACCTAAATCTAAGCGTTTCTATTTTTTTATCAATAAATATGGCGGTTATCAAATTTTCACCCAAATACCCACGAAATAGACGTGATATTTCAATTTGGTTAGAACAAACCGAAATATGGTCAATCATTTTTTTTTTCATTAACTAAATGGCTTTCGGTCAGATCAAACAGTAATATGGTCAATCAATTTATTTTTCATAAACTATATTACTCGGAACGGGTGATACAATTGCGTGACATTCTTGAGTTAAATGGTGATCTGGAGGAAAAAAGCTTTAGAATCGTTTCCAAGATTTTAAGTTCCGGTATCTGTCCCAAAGACACTTTTATCAGTACATGCTAGATAATTTGTGTGGTATCTTGCTATTAATGGAAACTGAATTTTAATTTATTATAAAATTTGACGGAAAATTATTAAAAATAACTATGGAATTTCTGGTATATCATAAAGTGAAGAACCAAAATAGCATGATCAAAAAAATCTAAATCAAAATATTTTTATTTCACATAGGCCTATACGGGCACTTATAAAACGTCGACACTACAAGAAAAAGGCATTTCAACAAGAATAACAAAAGTATTATTAATGGCATATTTCCAAATGCATAAACAGATGCCATTCCATCCATCACAACCGACATTCAACAAGAATAACTGAGGGATTCCCTACACCAATCACCTACCTTAAACAAATGAAAGATGATTGTCCTGTCGACTCGACAGACGCCTTTGTTCTAACCGCAGTGAGTAACGCTTCCATATCGACAGCCCACCAGCGCATGCGCCTATTTTAGCGCCCTGTAAGCGTGGAGGCAATAGGTATGTGAACTTAGGTTAAGTTAGTGAAAAATAATTGTGTTGATGGACATTTTGCCCAGAATGTGATGATGAAAAAAGAGCAGTCAGAAGTCCAGCCGTACAGTATTCGCATCATGTTAAAATACTGATTCTCAGCTGTATTTGATAAGCCCGATCTCAATAAATTAAAGAAAGGCTAAGAAGGTCATGATAGAAGAATATAATCTTTATTAGGTAATTTTACACACATTGATCAGAGAATTAATAAGCATGGGCTATAGCCGCTGTACATATAACTGCCTAGGATTCAAATTGTATTTTTGAATCTGATATGCACATAGGTAAGGTCTAACTGGGTTGTGGAGGTCTGATTGGCAGTTCCTCCATGTAAAATACTGGTATTCAGCTGCTTCCGGTAAGACTGTAAGCCGACCCTAACTTACTTGGGAAAAGGCTAGGCAGATGATGTATGCAGAATTGCAGATAGGTTATACGGCCGCCAAAGACATGAACCATGTACCCATGAACCCAAGACCACACTCGGCAGCCGAAGATAAGACCAACAAAACAATCGTAAAACAACAAGAGAATTAATTACTACACCCACATCCCACATTGCGTTTACCAGATCAAGGGTAATGCTTGTCTCACTTACACAAAGATCTTACCTTTCACAACCGAACAGATCTCGGCATGATTCATATTGACAAACAATCGCATCAAGTCGCAGCGCGAACATACGCCCTTTGCCTTATTATGTTAATGCACCATTACTCATGAACATATTGCTTATTGGAGATATTGGCGCTTGACTTTGTCTTTAGTCTTGCTTGTGTGTTGTTCTTTGTCATTTGGATGCAGGTTATTTGAAGTTCACAGTTCGTGATCGTCGTATGGCTTACTAGGAATTTATAAATGAATGCCACTAAATGGTGACCTCATAGTAGGTGTTAAAAGTAGAGTATTCTTTCTTCTCTTGTCCTTCCGGGGATGATGGTGTCTTCTTCTTGGGCGATCTTGAATTTCTCGCTGTACTCGGGATTCTTGTTATCATAGGCGAATATTTCGCATCAGGAGTAAAATGAAGCACGCTTGGGATTCAATTAACGTCCAAGACACTGCTTTTTCCCCTTTGGGTTTTTCATTTTGTTTCGCTAACATCTGTCTTGGCACACCTTGGTGTGTTTGGAAGGTTTTTAAAAAAACCACAACCATTTTGATCAATAAAATAAGTGCGTTTTTTGCATAATTTGGTTCACACAGCTAAAAAATTCAAACAATGACATTAACAGTCCTGAATTACAAATTGAAGCACCTTCCCAAAACGACCACTCACAGAATCCCCAAGCCATCATTAGGATCACCCCACACGATAACTCCCCAGCATCATCAGTCACCAGCTAACGTGTCGTCGCGCAAATGTTCGGCGTAAGGGCGACATTTGTTATGCGCGGTGATGCATTGCGCGCGCGCCGCTGCTGACCGACGGCATTTATCGTGGGCCGTACGCGATTCAACCTTTACACTTTGGGAAGGTGGAATATGGGAGTGTAGCAGGCAGGATAAAGTGGATCTTTGCATGGCGTGCTTTGAATTGGAGCTCGTGGCTAAATAATTACAATCCCTCGAGTCGATTTTCAGGTTAAGCCACGTTTGCCTAGGGTGGTCCGTGGATGAGTGACCACCCATTACATATCCAGTTTCCTCCATGCCTCGGAAAGCACGGTAAACCGATGGTCCCGTGGCTGTAGATCTTTGGCAGTCGTTAACTAGTCAGTGGCCCGAAAGTCTGACAGACAGTTTTGCGAAGGCGTATCATATTATCCAGTTATAAATGATAAATGATGTTTATTTTCCAAGCAGGTTTTTACAAACAATTTTACACGTATTTTTTTTTAAGCTAGATGGGGCCGTTGTTTCGTACCTGACTACTCCGAGAAGAAACAGCCGAAACAAACTCAGAGGTTCTCTGTTAACTTGTTACTCTTTTAAAGTCCAGACATTGCTCAATTTACATGAGGACTATGCAGATTAGTATCTGAAATGGTCTTTTGAAGAAAGAACCACACAGTTCAGTTCTAACTGGATAGTGAAGGTCAAATAGGGAGTCGCTCCAGGAAAAATATTGGTAATCAGCTGCATCTAGTTAGACTGGCTTGTGATGACTTTTCGTAGTGTAGCATCGTGCAGTTTCGTTTTTGCTGTGCTGTCGTTAATGTCAGAAAACAAATACTATATTTGGCAGTCTAGGATTTGATTGATCTCTGGATCACTCATTTATTTATAATCCTACTATTTGGGTCGCCTCTGTTCTTCAATCTTCGCCAGAAATGTCAGTAGTATCCATCAAGATTATACCACCAACATCATCACCATATACCACTTTTCCAAAAATTCATCTGTCACAGTTGATAGAAAGTTGAACAAAATTATGCTTTCATGAAAATGTTCCCTATTTTTTAACCCCCGACCAAAAAAGAGGGGTGTTATAAGTTTGACGTGTGTATCTGTGGGTCTGTCTGTGGCATCGTAGCTCCCAAACGGATGAACCAATTTTGATAAAATTGGTGTCATTTAAAAGGTATTTTAATCGAGAGTGTTCTTAGCTATGTTTCGAGAAAATCTGCTCAGCCGTTTGAAGCTCATCATTAACTACAATTTTAAATTATTTACTATGTTATTTTCCCGCTACAAGAAAACTTTCAGGTCACTCTTTCTACAACTATGAAAACTTTACCGTTGAGTTCCAAACATTATCCAGATGGTTTACGTACAGACAGCGACACATCACGAAATACATTTCCAGCATAACACGGCCTGGGCTTTGTACAGATTTTCCGTACAATGAGATATCCGCATAAACTAGTTTTGTACAGCTTGATTGGTTAGATTAGGCACATTGTCATCCTACTCTTCTTCCACATCATCGATATCACAAAAACCTCAATTCAAAACCTCCTTGCCTCATCCTCGCATATCCCCATCCTCCCCGACCGCACGCACGCTGCGCTCGCGCAGGTGTCGCCACTATCGACCGACCATTTTTACGCACACCCACCTTTGACACCGCTCGCGCTGTCCGCGCCTGGGAATCGTACCCACATACTTTACGGATGAAACGGGAAAGTTATCTATCTTGAGTTCTTAACACTCGGTTACCCTGAGATGGGTTATTTGCACATGAGTTCTTGATGCTGTATTATTCCTTTTAGACATAAGTAATCGTACTTTTGTAACGAGATACAATATATCTGTAGAAAAGATCAAGCCTGCAATCCTCGAAGGGTTGAACAGAAGTGCACTACATCCATATTTCGACAGTTATTTTATAGTCCCATATAGAAGGGACAAGGTGTCGATTTAATTTTATTAATAGGACATATCGTTTTACCGATATCGCAGTTCCGTAGCATTCGAAATATGAGCACATTCAAGATACCCGTTGGCTAACTATTATACAAGGTGTTGTTTTGCATCCTCGTCAAAACTCAGGAGGTTGTCACAAAACACATAAATAATCAATTTAAATTACGGTAGGTACCTAGTTTATTATTAATAAACGCTGATTTTTTTCGTTGTATAAGTTTGTTAGTATATCGGAATAACCCCCTTAACGTGGTTCACAGAATAAGAAATTATCGAATAAATGTTTCAGATTGTTTTATATGTGTTAAGCGCGCTTATAGGGCGAGGATCAGACGGGCCGCGTTCAAAACACGGGTGGTTCACATTTACCAATTTCCATAAATACATTTTAAAAAATATCTATAAAAATTAGCTCCCCATTTTATTATTGATTCGGGCGAGAATCATAAGCATAGTTACCTCCTAAAAGATTTATTTATTTTTGTTGACAAACGATTAAATAAAAAAAAAAACGTTTATTAGTCTATTATTTTATTGTATTTTCTCACTCATAATGTATGATAATTTGTGTAGTAAGTGTTTATTATGTTTTGATAATCCTGACATGTAATTTTGATATTTGTTAAATAAATAAACTAAACTTAGCTAGTCGCTAGATAAATTTCATCTTCAAATGACCAACATCATCCTGACACGGAATAACAGACTGAAATCTCTCATAAACCAGCTTTGCAATAAAGAACCTATTGACAACATCTAAAGAAATCGTAATAAATCGTAAACATATTACGATTTATACTGTTTCAACCTTTGAACAAACACATTAAATTACAAACCATGAAGAAAATGTGAAATGTTATGTCGAAACCCCCTTATTAAACATTAGGATCGACACAGACAGAGCACCAAAATGCTGGAGCGTGTTGTTTATTTTTGAGTGAAAATACGCGCCAGCATGAATCCCACTTACTGACTACCCTCGACTGAAACCATAGAACAAACAATATTCAACTTTAAAATAACAATATTATTAAAAGTTGTGTTTCAATTTTAATGCACAATAAAGTATATTCTACTAACTTTTGCACAAAGCTTCGCTTGCGGTAATTTAGAATTTGAAAATAACCGGCTTGAACACGTGGCGCCATCTATTATCATAAGAACGTTATTGTTGTTTTCCGTAGGAACAGTAGTTTTTTTCGGGATGTATGGTACCCTATGTCCGTTTCTGTACTGGAGACTTCGTATAGGTATGCAAAATTTCAAGACTATCGGTTCAGTGGTTTAGGCGTGAAAAGGTAATAAACAAACTTACTTTAGCATTTCTAATATTAAGTTGGGATTTTATATTAAAAAAACATACCGCACTGGGCTTGCGTAGTTCCCATGGAAAGGAGACCTGAGTCCCAGCACTTTGAACATTGCAGGCTGGTTATTACTCTGAACACCAATTTTATCGTAATTTAGCTTCGATCAATAATTGATCGAAGTAATTTAGTTCATAAATTAGCTTGGTGCACCGCCAATTGGAAGACTTGACATCTTTACCAACCTGCATAGGACCGGCATGGTAGATTATGATCCACTCTGTCTCAATGGAATGAGGACGGTATCCCAGTAGTTGGAAAATTGATGGCTGATTATAAAAATAATACTTTGCCTAAACTGGGAATCAAACCCATGAGCACATGCTGAGGCTGAGAAGCGCTTGCGGCCAGTAGACAGACCAACAAAACAGCAGCTGATTATTACTTTATTAACATCATAATCTTAGAAAAACAGAAACATTCTACTTCCTACTTATATCATAAATGCAAAAGTTTGTGAGGATGGATGCGTGTTTGTAACTCTTTCACGCAAAAATGACTGGATGCATTTGAATGAAATTTGGCACACAGACAGGTAATAACCTTTAGATTAACCAATAGGGTTCTTTTATCCTGGCCGGTAGTACCGAAATGAACGCGGGTGATGCTGTGGTCATAAGCTAGTAAATAGTATAAATGCTACGGAACACACAGGATTAATATAAAAATAACACATAGGATATTTTTTATCCCGGGAGCACGATCCCTTGGGACAATTACAGAACTCCACGCGGGCGAAACCGCGGGCATAAGCTAGTTGTACTTATATATTTAATAGTCTGATTAGGCTATGATAATGCTAGTTACTATATCATTCACTAACTGCTCGAGCAATTTGCTGCTCTATCTGCGTTAACCCTTAAAACGCCACCAAAAAAGCTTTTAACCCGTTAACGCGAATGGCGAACAGTTAACACTCACGGATACTTTACAGTTAAATATTGATTAATAATTTTATTGGGGCTATCATGTTTGCAATAACTAAATACGGCGTACATTCAATAATTATCGTTTTATTGTCTATGTTATGTTCACTTTAAACGTCTTTGGAGGGTTATTTCCAATTGATCTTAGATATAAATATAGGCTTTATTTCAAAATCTGCAATTATGTGAAGTAAACTTCACATAATTGCAGATTTGAATGATTTGAAATTGAATGTAAAGGAAATAAACTTGGAAAGTGTTGTGCAGAGGAAAGATGGGTTAACTGTCTAGTTTTATCGCATGAACCTCAAAAATGTCACCGATTTCAACTGCTTTGTCGTAGTTCTTCGTAGTAACTTAAAACAAGTTATGAACGTAAAAGCACGTAATTGAATCTTTTGTCAAGGGAATACAACGAGCTAAAGTTGACACCTGTCCCATTATGATCTAAAATTTCTATGAAAAAGACTTCATAATAATTACTTTATCGACATCCTATTTTGGATCAACTGGAAACAAACCGTGCCGGGTGGGCAGAGCATAAAGGCACTAAGATGGATCGTAAAGTCAATTCTGTTTTACACGATGTTACTCAAAAAGGTATTTGATACGTTACTATATTTCGAAAATTATTGTTTCCTAGGCAAGACAATACGATGCTTTATTAATGGCTAGGTCTAAAATCTAACGGGATACCCCATCAGACAATAATAACGTCTGTCTTGAGGAATCTGAAAGTGTGGGGTTGGTTTTCCTTGACTTCAAAAGGGACTTTTGAAATTAGAAATACTAATCCGTGAAAGAAATCCAAAAATGGCGGTCGTATCGAACGGGATTCTTTCTATTGAAGTGACATGTCGGCATCGAGTAGATACGGTTTTGTATGGAAGCGATATATTTATTGTGTGAATCAAGATACTAGAAGGCCTTAAAAGCTTTACAATGTTGTTGGAAATGCATTGAACTTTGAGTGTGGACACATTTAGAGGTACACAATGTCAAGTAATAGTTGCTTCATACTTGGCAATGCGTCAGGTTTTATATTTTCGATTGGTTATGCTTTCTTGAATATACCGACGAAAATATTTTATTTGGCACATGCTACAAGCGCAAACAAAAATAATAAACGAGAACTAAACACAAAAGTTGTTCCACTAAAGGTTTATTAATTATTTCAGTTTATCGTATAATCTGACCACCAGTCTTACAAAGGGATATCGTGTCACCTGACTGGAAGCTGAACACAACATAGTTGAGGCAAATAAAAGCTTATTCAGCCTGTGTAATGTTCCTTCCCACTGCTGAGACACAGGCCTCCTCTCTTAGAGAGGGAGTGGGCTGTAATCCACCACGCGCGCCCAATGCGGGTTGGTAGATGTTACTACTCTTCGAATTTTGAGTTCTAGGACATGCCGGTTTCCTCACTCTGTTTTTCTTCACCATTCGGACAGCAGTGGTGATGAATATAAAGCAGATGATTATGACGTTTTATTCACTTTGAATACTGCCCACAGCAAAAATGTGGTTAAGGACGATGAAAAACTATTTCTTATTACATTAAACAGCTGTGCCATACTTCATAGACCAGCATCCAATCAAAAAACAAAAAAAAAACTAAGCGACATTATACCACAAATCATCTAATAACAAAAGACAAAGCCAAAAACGAATTGATAAAAAAAGTTCCCGTTCGGAACGACACGTCACAAAGATCGGTACACCGAGATATCGATTATTTTAGATCGTGTTAACACGAATATCAATAATAATAACACGACAACGCTCGAGAATCGATTACAATCGAGAGAATCCATTCGAATGGATGTAACATTATATTCGTCGCGATAAACGATTGTTTCAATTTATCCGATTCGGGTGTCCGCGAGTTTCTTGGAACCGTTTCGTTTTTGACGTTTTAGGGTTAATTAAATTTATTTTCATATCACTATCTTGACCTTTATATCTTGAGAAAAATGTAATCTTGCATTCCTTTTTATTGGTTGAGACATTTTTCATAATAAAATGTACCTTCATTTGTCTTTTTTTTGTTTCGGGTCTAGGTTACAGGGATCTATGGTCGATTTCGAGGTCAAAAAGAAAAATAGGGATGTGATTTCGAAATCATGTCTGTGAACAATGAAATGTTGATCAGTAGGAAATGATTACGGTTGTCAATTATACGATGTGTCATACTTTATTTCGGTCGTGTATGGGTAAGGTAATATCAAGCTTGTGGGATTGTTTTGTGATTAAAAATTTATTGAAGAAACATGTCAAATGTATCTTAGTTTTAAGTTACCTACATATGTGATGTCCTAAAGCAAAAACATTTCAATGTAGACAACCACGCACAACTCAATGAGAAACAAACTCTCCATAATAAAGTAGAAAGATCCCTTTCAACTTTGCAGCAATAAAATCAGTAACTACGCAAATTAATTAACATAAGGGCACAAGAAATAAATAAGTGATAAAAAGCCGAGTTAACACCGTTTTCTCATACGATATCTCATATAAATACGGATATTATAAAGCTGAAGAGTTTGTTTGTCTGTTTGGTTGAACGCGCTAATGTCGGGAACCAATGCTTCGAATCGAAAAAAAAATTTTGGTGATGGATAGCCTATTTATCGAAGAAAGCTATAGCTTATATCATCACGCTACAACCAATAGAAGCGGAAAATCACGGTGAAAATATAACGCAGACGAAGTTGTGCCGGTGGGCTAGTCTCACATAAATACGGACGATATTTGATCTACATGCTACATCGTGGCATGAAACTGGCCGTAAGTATGAAAAATTAATAAATAATATTATTTCATAACCGGGGCTAGCCCCGGTCGCCTTCAGCGACTTGTCTTTGCACATTATTGCGAATATGTTGGGTACTAGCTAGGTATTGCGGGTTTTCTCGCAATGTTTTCTGATTATTTTTTCTTAAGCATGGAGCTTTACGATTGTGAACACGTTGTAAAAGTTTTATTAGCCCATTTAAGACAGAGTTAAATGAGGGAAACCGTCATTAGTTTTTTTTTTACATTTATAAAGGAACCTTTGGAATAAATAATGTTTTTTAATGAACATTTCTTGAGAACTGTGAAATGATAATATAGATAAGTATGACTAGTAAGTAGATAAAAGAATTAAAAATCCTGCTTGAATGAAAACCTAATAAAACTTAAAACACACAATCCAACAAAGTTAATACTCCAAACAATATTAATATATCGATGTCTTGTAATTTAATACGATGCAATAATTATCAAAAAATATGCATTAGTTGGGCAGTCGCCCAAGAGGCAGGCTGGCTCATAAATTAGTTTATTTAATTATGAATTTCTTTAAGTACGATTAAAGATATATTTGTACAACCTGACTTGGTCTGCCCAGGTCATATGTAACACGTAACGATTTTATTTCTTTTATAGTTCGCACAGAGTAGTGTCGCACGAATGATGAATGGGGTTTTTACTAAAAAGATGATTCTACAATGTACGCAATTCATAGGGATCTGAGATAGTTGTTTATCATGATCATCAGCCCACAATATTCCCACTGATGGGACAAAGCCTTCCTTTCAATAGAAGAAGCAGGCTTTAATCCACCACGCGGGCCCAGTGCGGGTTGGTGGATGTCACATGTCTTCGAATTTTTATTTAGTTGTTAGCCATGCCGGTTTTCTTACAACGTTTTCTTTCACCGTTTTGATAGCAGCGGTGATAAAACAAATTACACAAAGTAATGCGCCTGCTTCGGTTTGAATCTACGACTTACTGCTTGTAAGTCGGGGCTACCACCACTGGGCCAGCGCTGCCACAAGATGGTTGTTTATATTCGGTGTATAATAAAGTTCATTGCCAGCTTTTTTTCAGTAAAAACCATGCATTACTAAAAAACTACACAAAATAAAATGAATTCTACTATTGAACTAAATAATAAACCAGGTCCAGTTGAAAACCAGCGTCGGGCACCAGTTGTTCGGCTTGCCATTTTACTGAACTGGGCCTATTAGGCGCAGCCGTGAGGCACACAGTGTTACGTTTTTTGTATAGATTAAACTTTTTTTTCTTATCTCTGTTTTATACTCGTATTGTGTGCACTTGTAGCTTGTGCCAAATACATGTATTTTCTTCTATCTTTCTTTATTTTATAATAATTTTACCATTTTTTGTAAAAAAATTAAGTATAGCTAGCTATACGATAATCATTTAGTGCACAAAATCAAAACTAAAGCTTCACAGCTTGGCTCATCGCCGCAAGGTTGCCTGCTTGTCGGTCTTCTACAGGCTGTACTTCGGCGAGTGTGCCCAATAACTCCACGACCTCATACCACCGGCCCCTTCTACCATCGGACATCAAGACGCACTGCAAGTTACCATCCCTACCTTACCTCTGCCTGCGTCTGTGTTTCCAAACGCTGACAACCCTAATCTCTTGAAAGTTAGAGTGAACAGGCTTCTTCTGGGTAAACTCGTACCATCGTCGACTTTGTCTCTGTCATCTCTGACTTACACTAGAGTCAAAAGAGAACACTTGGAAAAAAAAAACTTACAACCCATCTGATTTTTCAATAATCCTCAGCCAATTTCACGAATATTTGCTAACAGCACAGCGCAAATAAAATTGGCAAGAAGGTTTTCCTGGTCAACATTTGACAAATGCCAAAAGAACCATGCAGCACAATACATCCCAAAAACGTAGTATCTGTTGTCTCTGCATCCACAAACTACTCTGTACCTTGCCGGACGATCGGGCGAAGTCGGGCGTCTCCGCGATCGTAGCTCGAGATAACTCCGTATAAACATTATAAATTATATTTATGGCATTATATTTGGGCTCGGCCGATATTTGTTCGCTTCTATCAAAGCGTGCCCTCGGCGAAAGTTATTGATTTTCATTCGGTATCGGTTAAGCGATATATTGATTTCATTTGTATCGATTTGAGTATAATGATTTGTTGGTTAGTTTCGCTTATGATGTCTGGACGTGTTTAGTTGGTTTAGATCTATCGGCATGCAGAAAAAATATATTCTAAGTCATGTGTGTGTGTGTTTACAAACCCGTATAGGGCCCGCGTGGTGAAAAAGGCCCACTTGCTCTCGCCGAGACGTGGTCTCAGTTCCAGCAGTGGGAACATTACAGACTGAATATATCATCGCGGTTCTTTACATTTTTTTTTATTGAGAATTGTCCATAATTGAGCAATACACATGAAATCATAAGCAGCTAAAGAACATTGAATGCGGAAAAACGGTTAAAGTAAATAAATCTACCACATAATTATGTATGTAACACAGATGTCTCATACAGCAATATTGTTCTATGAACATTGAAAAAAATAGCAACATCCCAGTTTAAATCACTATCTCAACATGAATCTCAGCATTCAAAAACACACACAAAGATCCGCCAACTAAACTCGACCGACGACAAAACCAATAGCAACGAAAAACAAATCCGTTTTGTTAAGGTAGCGCACATTAAGAGCAGTAGCTCAGTATAAACATACACTATTTACCCAGAATTAAGTACCACGGTAGTGTATTTACCCTGCCTGCTCAAAAACCCATCTTCAAACTTACACTTCTTAAACAGAAATCAACTTTAGCTTTGTAAAAGTAGAGTTGGTTGTTGAAAGGGGGTTTTTAAAAGGGTATCGTGTTAGTGAAAATTAATTGCAATGTATTGAGTTCCCATTATGCCATTAAGTTTGTAATGAAATGGTTTGTTGTGTGGCGCCTGTCTCAATGGCTGTCTATTGATGAGATGTTAGAACGAGCTCGGAGTAATGACCTTTGGTGAGTGTTTGCTTTTCTAATGTTATGGAGATGATTACTCGATTAGTAAAACATCTATAGCTGATCTGATTCATGAAGTTGGTTTGTGTTACAGTCCCCTTACTCTTTAACGCAGTTAATCATTTGCCAGATCATCATGTCTGACAATCTTCTTTACAAGGAAATCTCTTCTCTTGTCAATGCTTTCGCATTGTCTTCAATATTCTACCGTTCTATTCTCTAATAAGTGATATTCTTCATTGAGGCTCCCAGATTATATCCCAGAGTCAGAGAATTTTACTTCAGTCCTTGGAAATGATCTTCTCAGAAAGGCTAAAGAATAACCCAGGATCTATAGATCTGACGCTATGCGACAAGAAACCAACAATACAGGTCACAATCGTCAGTACTGATCACAGATCCTTAACCCAACATGTAAACTTCAGCCCACAATGCTCATCCTTGTTTTCCGTACTACATACCTCTGTTTTGTCACCATAACTCTCTATCATTATGTTCATAGCACCACCTTAATCCCATCACTGACTGACCTGATAACACCGCACGTACGATCCATCAAAGCAGTTCCCACAACGTCAACAGGGCGACAGTTCCGACACAGAAATTTGTACCGGCCGTTGGCCAAACATTTGTCCAGCATGTTTGTGGAGCGTGTTTGGCTCAACTAAAAGGCGTGACGGTTCGCCCAACGCCCCGCTTTAGTTGGCCGCGAGAACTGATCATTAATGACACTTGTGGTTCGATGACCTGGCTTTGGTTTTGTTTTATGATAGTACTTAATAGATGATGATGGTACTCATTGTTTTGTAAGTGTCAAACTGTGATTTAGAATTAAACTGTCCTAGCTGCTATTATTTCTAAAAGCAAACTAAATTCATAACTCGAAGTGAATTTGGATGTCCAACAACTGAAGAAGTAACTGAAAATGATTTTTTTGTCATCCAGAAGTTTATAAATCGACTGCAAAGACAGAACTTTTGCTTTCGACGACAATTCAATCCAACTTAAGAAGAAAATAAATACATTTTTTTTTACTGATCGGAAGTCATCAAATTGCCTCTCCCGCTCTGAGCGGAGCAGGAGGGAGCGTCAGACTTGTACTGACTAAATCCCATCCATGTTTCTTCTTAGCCCTTTGAGTTCCAGGGCCTCGATATCTCTTTCGAACAGTCCCGCAGCCCTGGCAGACATCGGCCCTCTCGGACCCCTTCCAGTTTGCTGACATCTCCTTGAGGCGCGCGTGGAACACGAACGCGCCATCGACACGGCCTATAGTCATGAGACGGACGGACGGTGAGCTAGCCCATTACTCACCGTCCACAGAAATAACTATATCTCAATTATCATAATATAACATAACCATGCCTGTAATCCCCGAATGGTAAAGTGTACTCATTATTACACCCACATTTCATCAGTATTCTGTCCCAGGTTAGGGGGCAAGCCTATTGCCATCAACCGGGCAGAAATCCAAACTCCTTGGCTGCTACTGAGAAATTTCTGATCAAAAAACCCAATAACACTTTGCCCGACATAGGAATCGAACTCAGGACCTCATACTCAGCTCGCTTGCGATCACTAAACCAACGAGGCAAAATTGTGATAAATATATTGCTATAATATTTACCCTAAAAGCTGACAGACCAAAAATTCTTGGTCAGAAAAATGACTTTCCACAAAACTGCAGGATACCACAAGGATATTATACAAGGTGTTGTTTTGCATCCTCGTCAAATTCAAGGAGGTGACTATGCCAATGATTCTCGTCCCGAATCAATAATAAAATGGGTAGGTAATTTTTCTTTTTTACGGAAATCGGTAAGTGTGAACCACCCTTGTTTTAAAAGCGGCCCGTCTGGTTCTTGCCTTATAACCTCTCTTCCACACATACAAACAATCTCAAACGTTTATTTCGTAATTTCTTAGTCCCTAAACCACGTTAAGGGGGTTATTCTGAAATACTGACAAACTTAAACAACCAAAAAAATCTGCGTTTATTAATAATTAACTAGGTACCGTAATTTTAATTGATTATTTATGTCTTTCGTGACCACCCCCTGAAATTTGACGAGGTTGCAAAACGACACCTTGTAGAGATAGGCAATATTCCGATACTTTTAGCAAGTTTTAAACATAACTTTGTTACATTTACTAGTTTTCACAATAAGTCCGGATCACTTTTAAGTCTTGCAAAAGTATTTAAAACATTAACAACTGAGGTACAATACGACAATATTTTACTGGCTGCACTGGAGATAGAATTTCATCTATTTCCTGAACTATAATTAAATTCATTACTACAAGAACATAAGTCGGTGTCTAGAGGCATTCAGGCTACAACAATTCGTTATGAAATGATGTTGGGCTTTGAGAAAAGCGGTGAGCCTTATGAGGTTAGTATTACTATCACTCAAAGTATCCACAGTAAATAGTATAATCAATATTAAAGCAGTTCCTTGCACATTCTTCTCCATACGGACTTTTACTTTTTTACTTGATTTAAATTAATTTCCTTAAAAAAAAAACATTGTTTTTCTCGAATCGATGACTTTTGTCCGACCGGTTCGTAGCAAACTGGACAGTTCTGTCGGCATGATTGGAATCTACCAAACACAAAAACCAAATAATTAGAAATTTTCCAAAATTTAACTAACCTTCATAATCGTCTAAGGGCGAATTCCCAATATGTCGTGACGACAGATTATCGTGACGTTTAAAGCGTCGTGTCTTGTGTACTTAAATGGGGGAGTTCACATAAAAGACGACACGATTAATTGTCGTCCACGACTTTTTTCGAGTGATGACCGATTGTCAAGTAAATGGGTGTAATGGGAACAGCTAGAGACGACAGTCGTCCAACGATAAATTAATCGTCATGACATAGTGGGAACGCGTCGTGAGTCGATCTATCGTCGTACAATACACACGCTTTTTTTTTAAAAAAAAGCCTTACAACCTTTTTAAATATATTATCACATCACGTAAAAGGAGGTCTAGGAGTTTCCTAAGCCAAGATTTCAATATACTTTTGGCTGAACAAAATTAGCATTTATTTATTGACACCATTCATAATCGTTCCCATATCCTCAAAACTAGCGGCGAAGACCTCACACTTTGTCCACCGCTGATTCTGTAGCTCCTACTCATCAAATGCGGAATGCAATCATTCAATGCACACGACAATAAAGAAGTTCTAATATTTCCTGGACTTTATGCCCGCCATTGTTTGTCTGTCTGTATACAAAGGACGCCTTTACAGCAAAGCGCAGTTTTTGCCACCACCACTCTGCAGTTTAAACTACTTTGACTGAACTTGCACTAGACTCGTCTGAGCTCAGTTATTTAGAATAGTGCTGTAAACTTTTCAGATGTGGCATGTTGGTTAGTTTGAATTTTGTTTCGGAAAATCAGCATTCAAAGAAAGAAAGAAAGAAAACATATTTATTTGGCACGTTCCACAAGTGAACACAGTAAAAAAAAAACAACTAAAAAGATAATACTATTGGACAAAGGCAATGTTTGGGCCAGTCTTTCCAGATGCAGCTCAATACCAGTATTTTTACCCCCGACCAAAAAAGAGGGGTGTTATTAACCCCGACCAAAAAAGAGGGGTGTTATAAGTTTGACGTGTGTATCTTTGTATCTGTGTGTCTGTCTGTGGTATCGTAGCTCCTAAACGGATGAACCGATTTTGATGAAATTGGTTTCGTTTGAAAGGTGTTTTAATCGAAAGTGTTCTTAGCTATGTTTCGATAAAATCTGATCAGCCGTTTGAAGGCCATCACCTCTTTTCTAGTTGAAGGGAAATTAACAATTTGCACAGGTCTGATCGATTCGAAATTTGAAATCTTGTCACTTGTCGCCATGGGCATTGCCAGGGGGGGTGGGTGCTAACCCCCCCCCCCTACCCCCAGAAAGTTTTTTTTTTTTAATTTTTGCTGTTTTCGTTAATTGGCGAGATGACACGCAACACCGAGAAAAGTGGAAGCAATGGGGGAGGCCTATGCCCAGTATTGGGACAGTCAAGGCTAAGATAAAACAATATAAGTTTAAAAAGCATGAAATAAAAATTAAATTTAAAATTTAAAAAACCCCCGACACAAAAACCTCAGCGTCGGGGGACCGCTAAGTAGACCGCTTAGTACAAGCACATAACAAAGCGGACCCCTGACGCTAAGACGCTTGCATTATTTTATTTATGGTTTTTTAGAGGTTTTTTGTATCGGGGGTTTTTTAAATTTTTAATTTAATTTTTTATATGGAGCGGACCCAGTTAGTACAGGGTAATACGTAACCCTTTTGGTTGACTGGTTTAACTTTTAGGCCACTGACTACGTATCGACTGACAAATATCTACAATAGACAGCCGGTACCAACGGGTCAATGATGGTCTTTCCAATGCACGCAGGAAACTCGGTATGTAATGCGTTGTCACCCATCCACAACCAACCTAGGCAAGCAATACTTAACCTGAAGTTGTTATTATTTAGCCTTGACCTTATTTTTTAAATTTAGAAAAATTGTGTTTTTCATTTTGAAAGCGATTTCATATACGTGTCCGTAGTGGTTTTGACTCAGGAGATCAGAAACATTTCTTCGGCTCAGTTAGAAAATGAACCACAATGAGAGGCTTACATTTTCAGATATGCGCAAAGTCACCCATGAATCACTGATTAACGAGATGACTATTGATAGAGAAGCATAAAAGAGGATGACATGCCATGCAGACCTCATGTACACTGAAACAAGGGCAAGAACTTGAAGATGTTGATTAAGATGAGCTTATCGCCGACTATTACTTTAAAGATATTTTTGGACAAGGCTGACATTGAATGCAACTGCAAGAACCTATTTGTTTACAGGCAATTGAAAGTTGAAGTTCGACCCAACATACATTTATAATAAGTTACAATAACATTACGCCTATTATCCCTGAAGGGTTAGGCAGAGATGAACCTAATAGTACACCCACATTTCCCAAGTAATGTTTTAAGTTACAATAAAACTAGCTGTGCCCGGGACTTTGTCTGCGTGGATTTTAAGAAGTAGCCTAAGTTACTCCTTATTACATAAGCTATGTGCCAGTCCCCTCAAAATCGCTCCAGCCGTTCCAGAGATTTGTTGGAACAAACAGGCAGGCAGACAGACAGACAGACAGACAAAAATTGAAAAAAAATGTTATTTCGATATAATGTGCCGTATATACATTCATTTGCATGTAGTAAAAAACGGTTATTGTCATGTTACAAACAGACACTTCACTACTGTATGGATAACATATCTGTTCTACAAAATCTCACCTAATCTATGGTTTGCGCACACGCATATCCTTCTTATGGTGCGCAGTAAAACGTTATTTTACATAGTCGTAACATTCCTAGCAGCCGTAATTCTGGAGAAACGAAGGCACACTGACGTATGCTGACATTATTTTTTTATATTATGGAGGTTGGTCATTGGTTACACAAACCATGTCTTAAATCAGACATATTCTGCCTCTGCTTTCCTCCTATAATAGTGTTGGCTTCCTGTCTAACCAGATGCAGCAGAATACCAGTATTTGACATGGAGTAGTGACTGCCTATATGACCTGCACAAACCAGTTAGTACTGGGTTATACGATACCCCTTCTCAGTGATAAGACTGATTGTCAGACTTTCAGACCACTGACTGCCTGTAACGGCTGTCAAAGATCTACAAATGACAGCCGGGACCAACGGCTTAACGTGGTTAACTAAAACATAATTGCAGAAATGTGAATGTGCTATACAAGGAGCTCGTGGCTAAATAATAACAGCCGCCTGGGTCGATCTTTAAGGTTAAGCCGTGCTTGCTGAGGTTGGTCCGTGGATGGGTGACCATAATTACATACCGAGTTTCCTCCGTGCCTCGGAAAGCACGTTAAGCCGTGGGTCCCGGGTGTCATTTGTAGATCTTTGACAGTCGTTACGAGTAGTCAGAAGCCAAAAAGTCTGACATCCAGTCTTACCACGGGGTATCGTATTACCCAGTTACTAGGTTTTGAAGGTCAGATAGGCAATCGCTTCATGTAAAATACTGGTACTCAGCTGAATCCGGTGAGACTGGAAGCTGACCCCAGAATAGTTTGGGAAAAGGCTAGGCAGATGATGATGATGTGAATTTGCTATACGTACACCTCTGCCTGACTCTTCGGGGATTACCAGCATGATGATATGTAAATTATGTTACTTCAAAAATATCATCACTCATGCTTAGAAGCTTTGAGCTAACAAAAAAAAACATAAAAATATCACATACCAATAATCAAACGACCTATTCTCTCACACAAGAAATAAACAAAAGCCGATCACGAAAATATAGAACACCTCCACAAGTATCAGTGATCACAGTTGGACGATATCAGATAAAGATAAATACTTAGGTTCTGCTACCCATTCATTTGATACAATCCTTTCGCTCGCGAAACGCCCACACCCGATATGAAATCTATAAAGTCAGTCGGAAATGAACAGGAGTAGTGGTTCCACTTAGGTACTTGGATTCTTTTTCTAAGATGGATAATCTTAGAAAAACAATCCAAGTACCTATTAATATTATAAACGCGAAAGTTTGTAAGTATGGATGGATGGATGTTCGTTACTGTTTCACGCAAAAACTGCTGAATGGATTTGGATGAAATTTGGCACCCAGGTAGTTTATAACCCGGATTAACACATAGGATACTTTTTATCCCGGTAGTACAATCCCGTGGGACAGTGACCGAACTCCACGCGTGCGAAGCCGCGGGCATTGTCTAGTCAACTATATGTGTCACACGATATAAGAAATCTGCTTTCTGAAATACACTTCAAAATGGCAACTGTTTAAGAGCGTGTATACCTTACGGAATTTCAAACAAACTTTCAAGTCCTAATTTTCCGAAATAACTAAACCGATTTCTTTGAAACTTCATACGCATAAGCAGGATACAAAGGTCTAAAAAGTTGAAATGTCTTTTGTGAAATAAGATAATTGGAAATTTCTGTTTCTATAGATAATTTATAATCAGTCTAATTAAGCTGTAACACTATTTTACGAAAATTTATTTTTGGAACTTTTTAGAACAATGGTATCCTGCTTATGCGTATGAAGTTTCATTGTAATCGGTTCAGTCATTTCTGAAAATTTAAAGTTTGTATGAAATGCCGTAAGGCATAGGTAAACGCTCCGCCTCGATTTGGTTAAGGAAAGATAAAATTAAAATACCTTTTGACAGTGTTCTTATATTTCAAGAAAATTTTTTTTTTTTTTTAGGAATTGATGTAGACTCGACGACCGCTCGGCAGCGAATATTGGGATTCGCGCCTGTAGATATAATAACATTTAAATGTTATGCAAAATATCTAATTTGTCATGAATTTCCGCAAAGTAACGCCTGATTCTATAACTTAAGGAAAAATTGACCATATTAAAAAAAAAAAAATACAAGGGTATTTCTCGGAAAAACAATATTTTTTTATTAAATTTTAGTAAAATGGTAAAGAGGGCTTTCTAAATTAATTATAATCAGTTGTGTTATATATTCCCAAAACACCGGCGGCCGCTCTCACAACCCTTACTGATAATGTTTATCGTCAACAGTGTTCGCAAATTCAATCATGTGGACGAAATATTAAACAAGTGTTTAACCCAGGGGATGAGATTATGTACAAAAAGTTTTTTTAAATAATGTTAAGTTTCATTGGTGCAGAGGTATTATTAAAAAGAGACTGGGTAAAGTATTCAGGCTTTGAGCTCGTCATGTGATGTTAAAAAGCATAAGAACCAAATTATATTGTATAAAGGTGGCAAGGGTAATGCTTCACAACAGCTGCAACACCATTATGACTTCGACGACTTCAACAACTGTCATAGCGAGCCATCAACTGGCAACCCTCAGGTTCAGACTCCCGCTGGGGAGGAAACTGATGAGGCAAACCCACAATCACCACCGTCTGCAGACGCAGAAACAGTGTCGGATCCGGTTTCAAGGAATCCAGACAGACTGTTGAGGAACATTCCCAGGGTAGATTACAAACCTTTTCTGTAACTATGGTATTAATTTAATATTCTTGTATTTTGGTCAAATAAGGGGAGGAAATGTTATATAATATGCGTGCGTCAACATTGTGTATGTGTGCGTGGGCTGCGTCCCTGCACTGCTCCAACCTACTTACTTATTAAACAGTGTGTTTATAGCTGTCAGTAGTATGACTTGTGTCCCTACTTACCTACATAACAAGTTGTGAGGTAAACTCCCATTTTAATAATGAAGGGCCTTGTTGTTTCTACTTTCGTTCCATCAGCAAAACTATAGACATTTCTGCATGTAATGCCATGAGCAAACACTTGTTATTTCAACTTTATCGCCCCGTAACACTTAATAAAACGTATTTAAATGACTATTTAACATTACAACAACGGTACAGGCACTAAAACAACACTAGGCTGGGTTTTATTTGGTACCTAAACAGTGTTGTTTCAATTCCTGTAAATGTAGATGGCGCCAGTTCTGAAAGTAGTTTAATACTGATGGCGATGTAGACGGGCGGGCTAATGAGATGTTTAAACGATTTCTGTTGTAATTGTTGGTTGTGTTGGTGTGTGGTCCCTGGGTAATTTTTACTGGTGTTCCTGGCTTAAGTGGTATCGGTGTACTAGTGTTACGACTCAGTTAGAACATTTCAATTAAGTAGGAACACCGATGAAATTTTATTGCGGACTTCTGGTATAGTCGAAACAACCAGCAGTCTCCTATCCTATTGAAGGTCTGTATAACCCTAGACCAATTCTAATGTTACAAAAGTAACCACATTATTTCTTTTAAATATATTTATTGCTTTCAGTTTTTTTTAGGGGTGCTCGGAGCTCGTAGGTTGGTCCACCCATTACCTACCGTTTTCTCTGTGTCTCGGAAACCACGTTAATCAGTTGAATAACTTGGTTGTGCAGGTCAGATAGGCAATCGCTCCATATAAGATACTGATATTCAGCTGCAGTTCCGGTTAGACTGGAAGACGACCCTAACATACTTGTGCAAGTATCTACCTAGGATGATGATGCTTTCAGATCTTGCAGCGGAGATGCAGATATCTGTCCTTTGAATGTTCTATTTTGACTTTGGTAACACGTCTTGGATTTATTGAAACGGATGAAACGCATGTGACTAAAAGAGTGACAGATGAATGAATATGAATATTGATGGATAGAGAGGGGGGGGGAATCAAAAGAAAAGATGGATGGATTGTGTGAGAAATGATATGAAACAGAAAGGAATAAATGATGCCGTGACGTCTGACAGGGGACAATGGAAGAAGAAAACGTGTTGCGCCGACCCCCAAGTAGAATGGGATAAGGGCAGGTGATAGAAAATGAGGATGTCTAGGATTTGTCCTCATCCTCATCATCATTTCAGCCAAAAGACGTCCACTGCTGGACATAGGCCTCCCCCAAGTGTCGCCACATTGACCAGTCCCGTACGACTCGCATCCAGCGGATCCCCGCAACCTTCACCAGGTCATCGGACCACCTAGTAGGAGGCCTTCCAACGCTTCGTCTTCCGGATCGCGGTCACCATTCCAGAACTTTTCGGCCCCATCGGCCATCCGTTCTGCGAGCAACACTGCCCACTGCCACTTCAGTTTGGCAATTCTTCGGGCTACGTCGGTAACCTTTGTTCTCTTGCGGATGTCTTCATTTCTGATTTGATCACGCAAGGAAACTCCGAGCATAGCCCTTTCCATTGCCCTTTGGGTGGCTTTGAGCCTTCTGATGAGGCGTTTGTGAGCGACCACGTTTCAGTCCCGTATGTTATCACTGGCAACACACACTGGTCATAGAATTCCGTCTTGGGACACTGCGGAAAGTTGGACGAGAAGATACCACGCAACATCCCGAACGGATTTGTCTTAAAATTAGCAAAAATCCCCAAGTCAACCCGCTCGTTTACCCTCCGATCAGCCGGAAACACCGTCTATTATCGTAAAAGTGTCATTGCACCATGTGGGATGACCCCATAAACTGAGTGATAGCAAGTGGGCGACTATTCTGTCGCGATGTTTATACTTTCTAAGGCTAGACATCTCTCTTTAGAGATTCGATGTTTGAGCTAGATTTTGTATTGGTATTAGGGATCGGGACATCGAATGGAAATCCTATAAGTAGCTGACTTTTAGATCAATAAGTCCCACTAATATTATAAACGCGAAAGATTGTAAGTATGGATGGATGGATGTTTATTACTCTTTCAACTTAAAAACTACTGAATGGATCTGGATGAAATTTGGCACAGGGATAGATGATAGTCTGGAATTGCGCATAGGATACTTTTTATCCCGACAGTGTGATCCTGCGGGACAATTACCGAAAAAACGCGGGCGAAGCCTTGGGCAGAAGCTAGTTTGGAATAAAACTGACTAACTACTCCGTGACTTCCCCGAGTGCCTCGTTGGTCGAAACGGCTACTGCTGAGCATGAGGTCCTGGGTTCAACCCTGGGTCCAGCAAAGTGTTATTGGACTTTACTATCAGGTATTTCTCAGTAGCAGCCACGGAGTGTAGATTTGTGTCCGGTTGATGGCAATAGGCTCGCCCCCTATTACATGGGACTTAAAACATAACTGGCGAAATGTGGGTGTACTATACGTACGCCTCTGCGTAACCCCTCGGGGATTACAGGCGTGATGTTATGTAAATTCTCACCAAATCTTTTGAGACAAACACACAAAACATTCGCACATGTTATAGATATTATCATGTTATGGATGATTTATTTTTGACTTCTCTAGTTGATGATGATGGGATATAAACCACTAATGTTGATGAAGGGATATATACACTTCTACGGGTTTGAAATCTTGTCACTTCTCACCATAGGCGGGGGGTGCACCACTGTCCCCCCTAAAAGCTCGGCATTTTGAAAAACGTTTAAAGGAGATGTTTCATTTTTGTATGGGACTCCGGCCATGACCTGTACCTTTCAGGAAAGGTGGGAAACAATCCCCCGAATAGATTAAAGTAACATTTTTTTAATAGTAATAGATGGTTTTAATGCACATAATAAAAATTAAAAATGTTTGACGTTTGTCGCGAGAGTTATGACAGCCATGACAGGTTGTAGAGATGACGTTTACATAACCTAGAAATTGTTATTTGATAATAATTGTTTATCAGAACTGATATTTTTCGATGCTTTCGTATTTGTTTTGTTCTCTGTTTTCATAAAACGTTAGACAATACGAAACGAACGAGACTGACTGTCGGACACTGATGGGTTTTATCACTTTTTTTTTTTTTTTTTTTTTTTTTTTTTTTTTTTTTTTTTTTTTTTTCGGATGGGAAATCATCATATGACTTCTCCCGCTCTGGGCGGAGCGGGAGGGAGTGTCAGACTTGTACTGACTAAAACCCACCCATGTTCCTTCTTCGCCCTTTGTGTTCCAGGGCCGCGGTATCTCTTTCGAACAACCCGCAGCCCTGGCAGGCATCGGCCCTTTCGGACCCCTTCTGGTTTGCTGACATCTCCTTGAGGCGCGCGTGGAACACGTACGCGCCGTCGACACGGCCTGTCGTCATGAGACGGACGGACGGTGAGCTAGCCCATTACTCACCGTCCACAGGCTCGCGCCTACGGTGGCCGGGGGCCACTGGTTGCCCCCCGACGCCCGGGGCGTCTCCCGCGGCGGCTGGGACGTGAGGTTCTCTCCCTCTCACGTTCCGCCACCTCCTTCGCTAGCATGACTGCTTCGCAGAAGGAGGCGACGGCATCCCATTCCCTCTCACTCCGGACCATGGATTGAACCAGGGCCGGACGCGAGAGGTAGCCGCCGCCAATCGCCGCTACGAGGACACGGCGGTGCTCACCCCAAGCGGGGCAGAGCTCCACGGTGTGCTCCACCGTGTCCTCCGGCCGATCCTCGCAATGGTAACACCCGGGCGTTTCCTCCCGCCCGATTCGGTGCAGGAACCTCCCGAAACAACCGTGTCCGGTGAGGACCTGCGTCAGGCGGAAGGTGAGGGCGCCGTGCCGCCTCTCTAGCCACTCCTCAAAGAGGGGACTTATCGCCACTATTGTGGCGTGCCCTGCACGTGGTTGCGACAGTCGCTGTCTCCATGTCACCATGAGATCGTGCCGGAGGTCTGTCCGCTGAGCGACAATTTGCCGCGGCAGCGGAGTTTCCCCCCGGCGTAGTGCCTCCGCGCGCCATTCATGCAGGCGCGCGAGGACCATCAGCAGCCTTACGGCTACAACCTTCTGGGGCGCGTTTAAGTAATGGGTGGCTCGCCGCCTCAAAGAACGCGCCCACACCGGGGCCCCATAAAGGGCCATGGACCGCACGACTCCCGCGTAGAGCCTCCGGCAGGAGGCGTTTGGACCCCCCAGGTTGGGCAAGAGCCGCTTGAATGCAGCCCCTGCCCGTTCCAGTTTTGGGGCCAAACGTCGGAAGTGCTCAACGAAGTTCCACCGGCTGTCGAGGACAAGCCCTAGGTACTTTAGTGTCGACTCGACGCCGATGGGAACCCCTCCTACCGTCAGTGTGGATCCCGACGGTGGCGCATTCCGAGGCCCATGAAAGCACATGGCCTCGGACTTGTGCAATGCCACCTCGAGACCCAGTTGCCGGATTCTCTCCAGGACTATCGCAACCCCGCGTGTCATAAGTTCGGCCGCCGCCTCGTGCGACCTCCCCTGTGCCAGCACCAGCGTGTCGTCAGCGTAGCAAACAACGCTGAATGGGTTTTATCACTTGTCAGAACAAAATTACATTTTGAATTTTTTGTTCAGAAGTACACTCCAAAAAAGTAGTACCTATTATATAGTTTTTAACGATGAAATCACCACACTTGCTTATAATTAGTTGAAAAATATGTCTTAGAGACCAATAATAATAATTGATTACAAAAACACATAATTTTAATAATTTAACGACTATGTGATTTTATGTTTTTGTGTGACATGATTTCAGAACGAAAGCAAACTGCAAACTGCAAGATGCCATGTTGAATAGAATGGGGCAATAATTGAAAAACTATATTATATATTATATAAAATATTACTTTTTGTGCACAGCAAATCAGGCTTAAATTCACGAAAGAATATTTTTTCTACGTTCGTGGTATTTTTTCCTCTTTTTCAATAAATGTACATCTTATGGCCGAAAATAAAACATCTCCTTTCCTTGTTTTCGTTAATAGCGAGCAGCGCAACACCGAGAAAAGTAGAAGGAATGGGAGGAAACCTATGCCCAGTAGTGGGACAGTCAAGGCTAAGAAAAACAAATAAATAAAAACCCCAACAGAAAAATCCTAAAAAAAAAAAAAAAAAAAATTAATCCAAGCGTCGGGGGACCGCTAAGTAGACCGCTTAGCACAAGCACAAAACAAAAAAAAAACATTTTTTTCAATTTTAATTTAAACAATTCAAACAGTGGTGAGGCTTCAAAAATATATTAGTAGCTTAGTGCTTACTAAGCACTAATTGTAAAGCCAATTGTATAAAACTATGCTATACTACACACACTGATATTGCTTTCCGAAATATTATATTCATCCACTAACACTTCATTATTATAACTGGGTCTTTATATAAGGACTTAAATACCTACGATTGATTTTAAGACTTCTTTTGGGCATTGTCCTACTAAACTTTGTTTTCCATTCTCTATGAGTCATATATCTATGACATTAATGTGAATTCTTCTATTGTCACACCCTTTAGTCCTTTAACTGTAAACAACACTATAGCATGGTTTATTTATGGTGAATTTATTTAAACTCTGCAGTTAAAAGAACCATAAATTAAATTTGATTCTCAAAACAACGATTAAATTGTCGGTTATAATAAGGTAGCCACGCCCTATGTCCTTTTGAGGTTGGAGAACAAAACTGTTTTTAATAAAAGAAGGCTTGAGGTTTGATATCGATTGGCCTACAATTCCCAAAGATGTTATGTGTTTGTCAAATTGATAGACAACAAGGTCGTCTTCATTTCGTGTGGTTAAAACCTAATCTAGTGTCAGAGTTTTTATGCCGTCCATGTGCCTCGGACTTGGCTTAGCATGCCGTCGAAATATATCTCTCAGGCATGCTGGTGTCCTCACGATGTTTTCCTTCACATGAATCCGAAAAAAACAGAGGTACGTGTCTTGGATTCGAACTCGTTATCTATGACTTTACAGTCTGACGGTCCTAACTCTCGGCTATCACAACTTAACAACAAGGTAAAACAATACAATGCGATTAAAAATATCGTTAATTAAATTTAGGCACCTAATTTTCCAGAAATTAGAGCTGCGGTGGCCCAGTGGTTGCAGCCCCGACTTACGAGCAGTAAGCCGTGGGTTTGAACCCAGGCAGGCGCATTACTTTGTCTAATTTATTTCATCACCGCTGCCCTCAAAAACGGTGAAGGAAAACATCGTGAGGAAACCGGCATGTCCTAGAACTAAAAATTCGAAGACATGTGACATCTACCAACCCGCACTGGGCCCGCGTGGTGGATTACAGCCAGCATTCTCATAGAGAGGAGGCCCGAGTCCCAGCAGTGGGAACATTATAGGCTGATGATGAATTTTCCAGACTAAAGATAAGAAAAAATATTCATAAAAGAAAAATAAAACTGTCGTTCCTCATAATTGTCTTCACCTTACGTATTGAAAACGAAGTAAAACTAAATCAATGTCGTTCTCCAACAATACCATCGAAAAGCTCTGTCGAAAGATGTGGGTTTTTCATACTTAGCTGCAACTGTCATTCAGAAACCGCAAAAAAAATTATAGCATAGCTTCAATAAAAATCTACTTCTTAAACATTTCATCGCCACAAAATCTCTGGATCATTTCCCAACCACCATATATATAACATCGAAAAACAAAAACAAAAGCGGATACACGTAAACCGTGACTTTGGCACCCGTATTTTTGTCGCGCGACAACAAAAACGCAGCGACATTTTGTCTCAGGCTCGTGTTATGTTTTTGAATTTTTTTTTTCTCTAAATGAACACGTCCTGTATTTTGCATACAATGCACCTTGGTGCAATATGCGGTCGATAATGTTTTTACCTTTAAGAGATATATTTAAGTATTTGATGGGCTCTTCTTAGCCTTTAAAGAGTATGATGGCGGATAAAGCAGTATTTCTAAAGCTTAAGATTTATTTTACCCCACATACTGTCCAAAAAATCATTAAAAATACCTAGTTACTGATCAAATAAAGATTAAGAAAACACCTAATTCAGTTTTCTGCTTTTCTCAGGAGTTTCGGCTACATGGCGGTCTTTTACCATCAACACGGCATTTTCTAAAACAAGATCTTCTTTCAAAAATACACCACTGCAGGAATGCCTTTTGGCATTCTCCAACATACAACTCACATGAAGTGTAGCATTGATTTATAGGACAGCCAATCAGACGATAATTTTAGTTTGTCAATACGTCAACTTCGGCTCCTTTTTAACGGTACGTAGGTAGGACAAATCTAATCTTACCAACTTTAAATTTCATCTTAGTGTATTTAAAACTTTATCAGAAATAGCCTTTAGTAACTTCAATCTCAAATCTTGGATAGCACACTACATTGGTGTCCAATGTGACAGGTCACCAGACCTAATGCCTATTACCAACATGAATGAGTGCGCTCTTTGCATCGATATTCTTCTATTTACATGACACTATCGGCTAAAACTCTCCAAATTTTCCTTTTAACAAATAAATAAACAAAACTTATTCACCGATATCGAAACAACGAAATTCTGTGAGCTTCTCGACAAAAATGCCGACATTATTTATGTATATAAATGTATGTTAAATAGATAAAATGTAACCGATTGAACAATACCCATCGATATTGTGACTTTTCCCATCATTAGCGCCAACATAACCTTAACAACTCAGAACTAAAACACGAAACTGTAACCCCAAGAAAACAGAGCTCAATTTTCGTTTACATTTAGTTTGTTTACCGCAGATATAAATGTGTAACATCAAAGTCACCTAAAAGCGGTGACCCTTGACTGCGAGTCTTGCTACACAAATAATGTCAAGAAAAGATTTTCTCTTAGACAGTTAAATGAACATAAACTGATTTACATCCCGTTTGCATGTTAACGGAGTTCTGAACGTCAATGGGTCACGACATAGCGCTCATGTTATGAACGACACAAAAAGTATTTCTGTTTTGTAAGAAATGGGAAACGAAAACAATGTTGAACAGTTATCTTAGTTTGTGTGTTTAGAAATGTTGTCTTAAATATCGAAAAAAATAAGATGAATCTTATACTGTTGTTCGATTCTTGATCACCAATCACTGTGAATGAAAGAGCTTTTTTGATATTAGGAAAAGGGCAGGAAAATTATTACAACAGCTTTTTTGCAATTATTAAATTGTTGTGATTCGTAGAGACTGCATTTGCTTTGTTGGGAGTTATTTTCATCCACTTTGAAATTAACATCGTGAAGCACTCAGTATCCATGATGTAATTTATTACTCCGTACTTTTAAAGAATTGGATACGTAGAAAAAGGTTTCCCTTTCAGTGCGATAAATATAGCTTTATAACAATAATTAATGAGAACAATTACATTACTCTACTGAAACATAAAAGCAAGAGTCTTTTACGTTTCGTGCCAAGATTTTATCTCAAAATGCAGAGCATTCTTAACATCAGTTAGACATAATATAACATCACGCCTGTATCCTCGAAGGGTAAAGCAGACGTGTTCTTAATAATACACCACTATTTCGCCAGTTAAGTTTAAGTCCCATGCAACAGGGGGCGAGTCTATTGCCATGAACCGGTCACAATTTCAGACTCCGTTTCTGCTACCGAGATATTCTTGATGAAAAAAACCAATAACACCTTGTCCTATCCGGGAATCGAATCTAGGACATCATGCTCAGCAGCCGTGCTTGCGGAGTATGCGAGGCAGTCGAACTATCTCGGGACGTAATCATGAAGCCATTTAGAGTACTCAAACTTGTGTTTGACACTGAGGATTATGAAATCCTCCTCCAGCATAATCGGTTAAAACCATACACACATAGGCCCACACAATCTCTTCACCCCGCACTACAATGCCGGTTTGCTTTGGGCAAACGGGCCATAATTATTGAATATTCATAAACGTCGCACGCAATGGCATTCGACAAATTGACATAAAATTTCACACAAGCGTAAAGGAAAAGACGGTTTTTATACACATAGTGGTTGTTGGCGCCGCCACGAATTGATTTGGTTACATTTGAATAATATTAACTTATGAGATGGATGGGGAGTTGATTTATTTATTTTTGGTTTATAGAAATGTAGTGTTATAGGCATGGTTTTTGTTTCATTCTACGTTTTCTAAGGTAATTTGGTAAACAATCATGATCATCTTCGCCTTTGAAAAGGCATGGACTTTCAACAATTTTCAGCTCCTACGAGGCATGTAAAACTTCTCCGTATTCTTACTATCATATTTTTCTGGACTGTTTCGCGAGTGCAGTCACCGCAAGCTGGAGAAAGATCATCATCTGCCTAGCCTTTTCCCAAACTATCTTGGGGCCGGCTTCCAGTCTAACCGGATGCAGCTGAATACTAGTATTTTACATGGAGCGACAGCCTGTCTGACCTCCACAAGCCAGGTACTGGGTAATCCAGCTGGAGAAAAATAAATGCTTATTTTATGAGTTCCTCACAAAACAAGGACTGTCTTCCTAAATCTTATCAGTGAAGATGCTTTTATATTTCCCGACTTTTATCAAAACTACTATATATGTACATTATACTCATGACTTGTCTTTTTTTGTTTACCTACCCCCCTTTCACCTAAAACATATATTTTCTGAGAATAGGGGTGATCACATTTTTTTTCTTTGTCCGTCGGGTAGATTATTGAAATGTATTGGACACGTATTTCTTATTTTTTCACGTGGTCATAAAATTACGGAGATATATTGAGTTGAAATGGCGCATGACGTCAAATGTAGGTAATTTTTATACCTACTTGTGACGTAGTGATCCCCACTCTCCAACTTTAATGAGTTTTAATTAAGTAATTTTTTGATATTTTGATAAAACAAAAAATTTTTTTTTTGTATTTTCACATTTTTGTATTACCTGTCTGACGGACAAAATAGAATGTCATTTTCTTTCAGTCAGTCTTCACCCCTATTGTGGAACTGATACAGCTTTACGATATTATGAATATTATAGTCAGTCATGTGACTAACATAAGTTAATACCGATTATAACAGTGACGGTAATAAATACAACTGCACTTCGTTTCTTTCTAACACTTGCGATGAATTTTGAGCAGCATGACTCAGTTCTTGCACTTGGTCATAATGCATTATATTCAACAAACCAATCGTTTTTGTGCCGAAGACCAAAAGAAGGTCAGTTGCTGTAACAACACGACATGTATTAAATGCCCCACAATTTGTGGAACAACACCACATTTACACTCTTGGGTAAAGTCACCTGTAACTTCCCACCGTAGCTGATTTTCCTACATATCAGTGAACCTGGATTCAGAGTCATGGCTAACTTGAAAGGCTTAAGACAGACTCCGAGACCATATTTCAAAAATACTTCCCGGTTAGCCAAGGCAAATCATGTCTAAGAGGGACATTTTCAGCGGATGGTTGGGTTGAGAAGACAGGAGCTCGTGGCTAAATAATAACAGCCGCACGGGTTGATCTTTAAGGTTAAGCCGTGCTTTCCGAGGTTGGTCCATGGGTGACCATAATTACATACCGAGTTCCGTTCGTGCCTCGGAAAGCACGTGAAGCCGTTGGTCCCGGCTTTCATTTGTATATCTTTTACAGTCGTTACGAGTAGTCAGAAGCCAAAATTCTTACATCCAGTCTTACGAGGGGGTATCGTATTACCCAGTTACTGGGTTGTGGAGGTCAGATAGGCAGTCGCTTCATGTAAAATACTGGTACTCAGCTGCATCCAGTTAGACTGAAAACCGACCCCAGATAGTTTGGGAAAAGGCTAGACAGATGATAGGCAGATGATGGTTGTGTTGAGAAGAACTGCAGTTGGTGATGACGAAAATATGAAAAGTACCAAATAATACTAAAATCGTTAATATTTTTTATATCACCATGTCGCCTATCAAATTATCTTCCTTCATACAATTTTATAACAAGCTCCTAATCGATCATAGTTATGTCAGCAGCTCTCGTTCCAACAATTTTACATCCTAAATCGAACCTTAGCACTTTGTATTAAGATGTATGAGTAGATAATATAAACGGTAGCACCGATCCATCATACGATTATGCTGAACGACAATTTGTTAAAATCAGTGTAATGCTGATCGATTGGAATTGGGATTTTATTGTTGATAAAATGGTTGTTGCAAAAAGCGTGAATTTGGATCTAGTTGGCAAATTTTAACAGAACTTATGTGCAATGAGGATCGTATACAGTTCAAATATTTGATTCCTTTATTATTTGAAGGTGTAAATAGTTATCAATATTTCGAGCAATGGAAACATAAGCACTGGAAACTGTACTGATATCGATTTTTGTTTTGCAGGTTAAGAGGAAACCACCCGAAGACAACCGACTAGGCGGACAGACGGTCTTATTAAAGTGGCCGGAAGAAACTGGATAACCATGACACAATACCAACAAAAGTGGAGAGATTTGGAAGAAACCTACACTCCGCATTGGGTGGCCAAAGGTTGTAGAATAATAAAAAAGAAACCAGACGCTCTTTTAAATAAGTTATTAAATATTAAACATGCTTTCCGGGCATGTAAGGTAGGATAAATATCTTCGTGGAAGTCTGGATGCTAAAATACTCCACAATGGTGGAATTAATTGGTTAATTGTAATTTTGTTAGGGCTAAACAAAATTACAATTAATTGTAATTTTGCAGGAGCTCGTGGCTAAATAATAACAGCCGCCTGGGTCGATCTTTAAGGTTAATCCGTGCTTGCCGAGGTTGGTCCATGGATGGGTGACCATAATTACATACCGAGTTTCCTCCGTGCCTCGGAAAGCACGTTAAGCCGTTGGTCCCGGCTGTCATTTGTAGATCTTTGACAGTCGTTACGAGTAGTCAGAAGCCAAAAAGTCTGACATCCAGTCTTACCAAGGGATATCGTATTACCCAGTTACTGGGTTGTGGAGGTCAGATAGGCAGTCGCTTCATGTAAAATACTGGTACTCAGCTGCATCCAGTTAGACTGGAAGCCGACCCCAAGATAGTTTGGGAAAAGGCTAGGCAGATGATTATATTTTTGTATGCTCAAAATCCAACTTTAAATATAATGTTATGAAAATTATTATTAACTAATGATATTATTAGGAATGTAACCTAGTTTAGATTTTATGATTTTATTATTTATTTGTTTTTAGCGTTAATTATTATTTTTATTCTGTTGCCGAGCAATTAAATCAATTGGAATTTCTATTTTGCATGATGTAATTAATATTTCGTTTAATTATTTGTTTAATGATTACTTATTGATATTTCTTTTATCATTTGTTACTAATGTGATGTAATTATTGTATTATGTACAACCTATCTAGTGGCACTCATCATAATATTTTCTTTTGTTAATCAGTGGATAATGTAGTGGGCTGCAATATTGTTAATATTTTGTGTTATCTTCCCCTGTTCCAATACATATTGTAGCTGTTTATTGTCCCTGAATAAATAAAATAAAATAAAATGGTCTCTCTTGACAAGGATTATAGATTGGACAAAACCATAGACCTAAAATTCGCATGGAAAAACCAAACATAAAGTCCAAACCACTTTTATTTCGAAGACTACTCCTCCATCAATCTTACCTTTGACATCCCCCAATCAGTTTCTTCTCCATCACCACTATGGGAGCCAGTAATTATAACCAGTTAATCCGAACGGCCACACACAGTTTATGTGACGGCATAAAGTTCGGATCCGCTGCCATGAATCAAGGCGACAATACTAAACAATTTATTGATTGAACTGCGAGCTTTAGATCGTACTGACACCATGTTGAAGACGTGTTTGGGATAGTCTTTGGTACTGTTACCGCCTGGCCAAGTCTTGCAACAACGACTGCGGGGAAGACAGATGAAGGTATGGCGCATACAACGAATCGCGACAACAAATGCAGGGCGACGGAACCAGCAGATGCAAATTGACATAAATTGGATCGTTCGAACAGGGCTTTAGGAGATTCCTTTGATTAAGTATGAAACGTTTAGTTGACGCTTCTCGTGACCGAAGGGATGGCTTCTGTCTTGGCCAGAGGCTAAGTTTTACCATACAACGTGGCAACACCGCCAGTCTCTTCGACACATTACCAGCTAACAGCGTTGAGGAGCAGTTTCTTGATGCCCTTTTATTAAACATATTAGAAATTTACTTCTAAACTATCGCCTCATATAGTATTAAGCTCTTGAGCACAAAGTTTTAGCCGTTTGTATAAAGTTAAATGTGCTAACATTCAACGTTTACAATCTTGCCTTTTTTAATTTAGTAACGTTTATAAAAAAAAGGCTTTTATTGATTCTCTGCAAAGTAGAGTAAATAAAAAGTATTAAAACAGACCGTTGGAAAATGTTGTAGCTATTTTTGTAGCCTTTTTCTAGACCACATATCATCATGATCATGTCCCATTGTATTTAGGGTCGGCGCAACACGTTTTAGGCCACTTTTGTCATCAACTAATTTCTTTTATTACACCAGAACAAATCCTTCTGTATAAAATCTAACATTATGGTCACCACACACTTGTCACTTTATACAACACTTCAACGATTTTACGACCCGAATTCCGTTCGGAACTTAATTCTATTTTTTTTAAACTTTACGTCGCAGTAATAGTTCAAAATAGGTCCGTATTAAAAGTGTCCAGTTTATTTATGATTTGGATACAAATGAATCAAGTTTTATTGTTCGAACAGCGATTTAGAGTGACTTCTAGACATTGATGAGCGGGTATTTTATTTACGATAGCCTCTTGAACCCATTTTTTAGTTCGTAACACGTTTTATTTGTTTAGTCGTTAAAGTTTCGGGGCCGGCGCCACTGGGCATTGATGGTAATTTTAAAATCAATTGTAGCAAGGATTCGTTTAAGGAAGCTGTAAATCTTATAAGACGTTTATAGCTAGTGTTTTACTAAATTTTGCTCCCAATGAACTTGGAGTAGTTAAATAAATTAATGGTTTCACGGTCTATTTCACTTTTGAAAGAAAACTAAAACGGTATTTCACTCGCTTTCGACCTCATCTAGTTAAATAGTAAAACATTATTTTTGGCGTAAAAGGGAATCACTTGGGCTATTTCGTTTCCCTTTAGGTCGACTCGTGTTTTATCTTGGTTTTGATGCATTGTATTTTGTTTCACCCAACATAACTATGCAAAAAGGTATTTTTAATAAAACACTTTTACAGAAATAAATTCCATTTGTTTCATACTTCGGTCTATAAATCTATACTAATCCATACTAATACACACATCAAAAGTGTCTAGGGATCAACATATATTTTTGCAATAACTTTTCTCCTGATTGATATTAATTAAAATTTTCTTTAAGGATTCATCAAATCAAGTGTTTTCGTTTGTCACAGTAAAGATAAACCAAGTCACCTTTGCATTAATAAAGAAATTTGCCATTTTCTAATAAAGGGATTTTTGACATTTGAACCACTAACATTAAAGTTCGAAAAAAAGACTGAAATAACAGTTTTCTTTAAAATTTTATTGGGTAACTTAAACAATTAATAATCCGTGTTTCTACCGCGAACACTAACAACACAAGAACATCGGTTTGGCATACTCAAAATGAGTTCATCCAAATCACGCTGTGGAATGGCCGCCCATGTTCGTTGCAACAACAAAAAAAGGTCTTCTTGCGACTGGATACCCTCCATATTCGGCAGAGCTCTTCTCTGTAGCATATCCCATGCATGCTCAATCGGGTTCAAGTCTGGCGACTGAGCAGGCCAGGGCAGGACATTGATGTTAGCTGCGGCGAGAGTCTGTCTTACAACTCTTGCGGTGTGCGGTCGTGCATTATCATGCATTAACTGAAATAAGGGACCGATTTGCACTTGTAGAGGAACGATGACGTCTGATACAATCGTCTCAGCATAAATTTGAGCGTTGAGGTTGCCTCTGATCCAAATCAACTCAGTTCTTCCGCCGATCCAAATACCCGCCCATACCATGATGGTTCCACCACTATAAGGATGGACTTCCTGGCAGGATTTTAATCGCTGTTGGCGTCCAGGGGTTCTCCAGTGTCGTATACGTCTTGTATCCGGTCTCATACCAAAACGAGACTCATCAGAAAAGCACACGAAACGCCATTGTTCTTCTGCCCAATTTCTGTGTTCAAGAGCCCATTGATATCGAATCCTACGATTGTGCATTGCTATAGGTGGTACCCGTAGCGGTCTTCGGGAATGAAGGTTCACTTCATGCAAGCGGTTTCTGACTGTTTGGTCGCTAATTAAGTTCCCTGAAGAGTGATGAAGCCTCACGGCTAACATCATGGCGGTTATTGTTGGAGCTCTTCGAGTTAAGATTTGAATGTATCGGTCTTGTCTCCGTGTGGTGCAGCGATACCGTCCTCCATGGCGCTCAGCCACGGTACCAGTGCTTCGGTAACGTGTCCAAAGTCGACTTATAACACTCTGACTTGTATTCAGAGCTAAAGCCACAGTACGTTGCCGGGAACCAGCTTCTATCATTCCCACGGCTCTGAGCATTTCTTCCCTGCTTAAATGACGTCGCCGCTCCATAATAACGTTGGTTTTAATCAGTAGTAGGGAAACAGTAGCACTAATAATGTCTTCAATGCGTTGTATGTTTTTATAGGGAAAATATTGACAGCTGATTTTCATCTTTTACTCGAATTTGATTCACAGTTCCTGATTCAAATTATGAAATGCACCAAAAAGGATCCATATAAATTTATAAAATCATAAATTTATTACAAAGCCACATCTCAATCTCAAGAAATCCGCATAAAAATGCTTGATCCCTAGACACTTTTGATGTGTGTATTATAAATGCGAATGTCACTCTGTTTGTTTGTTTGTTTGTATGTTTGTTTGTTTGTTTGTTACCTTTTCACGACTAAACGGCTGATCGGATCTTAATGAAATTTGGCAAGAAGATAGATTTCAACCTGGGGAAGGACATAGGCTATATAATATCATCACGCTACGACCAATAGGAGCGGAGCAGCAATGAAAAATGTTGCGAAAACCGGGAAAATGTGACGCAGACGAAGTTGCGCGGGACAGCTAGTATTTTATATTATTATAAAGCTGAAGAGTTTGTTTGTTTGCTTGAACGCGCTAATCTCAGGAATTTCGGGTTCGATTATAAAAATTCTTTCAGTGTTAGATAGCTCATTTATCGAGAAAGGCTATAAGCTACATATTATGACGCTACGACCAAGAGGAGCGGAGCAGCAATGACAAATGTTACGAAAACGGGGAAAATGTGACGCAGACGAAGTTGCGCGGGACAGCTAGTACCTTAAATATCTGTACGGGTATTACTTTAGTCTAGTGGTCGCAAGTGCTATTATTAGAACATGTAGTCCTAAGTAAGAATCCCAGGTCGGGAAAAGTGTAAGTAGTTTTTCCATTAGGAGTTTCTCAGTGCAGTCTCAGACAGTTAAGTTTTAAGTGCCAAGTATTAGAGAGCGAGCCTATATCCATCAACCGAGCACAAACCCAGACTCCGTGGCTGCTACTGAAGAAATTCCTGATGGAAAAACCCAATAACACTTTGCCCGGCCCGGGAATCGACCTGAGGACCTAATGCTCAGTAGTCGTACTTGCAACCACTCAATCAATGAGGCTGTAAAGGTTGGGTATTAGAGAAGAATTAAACGCTCTGACTGCTAGTTGATAACTGACTCATTTATTAGTAATTATTGGTATTTAAGCACACGTGTAACATATGTATGTTACACGTGTGCTTAAATACCAATAATTAATAGGTAAAGGCATCATTAGAACATAGTTTATACACTACAAGGCAGTAGTTATTAAATAACATCACAAAAACTGCCAACAACCTCAAAAAGCCACTAAAAAATTCAACACACCCACAATTCCCACACGGCTCAGAACATTTTATGCGTCGCAGGTTATCTAAGAGTAGCGCGTGCGAGCGCGGGCTAGCGGGCTGGCGAGCTGGCGGGATCGCGGGGCGATGCGCTCGTAAATCGGACGGTTAACGCGCGTGTCGCGACCCGGGTGGTCCGCCCCGCTCCGTTTTATTTAGCGTGATGATATGCTGCTGCAGTGAGACAAGTAAAATATACGTATTGCTTTCTGTGTGGATGGTGATGTTGTTATGGGAACTGTTTGTGTCTTGGCTTTGGTATATTTTTAACTTATTTTTGTCTTAAGCTGGAAGAATCTAAAATAGAGATATTGCATTAAAATTTGTGCAGATGCACCTAATGAACATTTTTTTCGATACAAAAAAGGACCAATGCACATCACCAAATACCAACTTTAAGCCAAAAGAAGATTTCACAATCTCAGATTTTTTTTCTTACCACTGTGGGTGGACTGGCATTTTCCCGAGATTTTGTAAGTACATCAAGAACGCTTCATTAAATATCTACAGCAAAAGCCAGACATTAGAAAAGAAAAAAAAAATAGTGCGTGGAGTCCCTCCGCGCGGAAGAAGTGAAACTTCGTAATACTACACGCATGCGTTCGATTGTCACGCATTCACTCTCGTTATTTTATTGAGCTTCTAAATAATATTTTATTGTTTTATTGTTGTACACTTTTTATTACATAAGTTTATCGAGGTTATTCTACTCATGGAAATTGAGCGAAGGCTGGTCACACCGAAGAGTCGAATGCATGACTGTTTGCACGCCATCTTGCGTACCTAGTAGAACTACGTAGTCACAAATCTTGTAATAGCGCCATCTCTTAGTGGGTAATAGAAAATATTCCCCCTCCATTAGAACGTTAAACTTGTTGGAAGTCGCATAAGAAGTTTCACTTCAAAAGCAGATGTGGTGTGTAGATTCATTTTAGTCAATCGTATATCGTAAATTGGTATAGGTAGGTAAGCAGGTACTCTAGACTGCACCATTTCTGCATACAACCATCCTCCTTGATGTGTCGTCACTAACCGCAGCGGTGCTATAATTTTACGATATCGCATTGTTTAATGCCCCAGCATCGTCCGAGTGCCATACCGTTAATCAACACAGGTGCACGGACAAACATAAACTTTTTGCATATATTTATCTTGCTAGTACTTCATGGTAATGACTGAATTACAATTGTGACTGCAGCGAAATTAATGTGGTATTAATTTTAATGTGTTGTGTGGTTTCTGTAAGTGCCTTTCAGAGACTCCTGCCTCTTTGCCAATTTGTTAAGGGGTCGGTGCAGCATGTCTTCTACGTCCATATAAGTGATCACCCCCCCCCCCCCATCAACCCTTTTCCAGACACAACATCGTTCATACAGTCCATTCCTATTTTTCAGATAAAATAATATGAAATAATACATAATTTAAATAGATATTCATGAATAATATTACAATAATCTTTGAACTTTGACTAACAATAAACCTTGCATATAATCACCAATTAATATAATAACTCAAATATTACACTAGCATTAGAAACATAGGTTAGGCTAATTCAGTACACTAGTGAAGTAACTAGTTACACAAAGTGTGTGGGACGTACATACATACGTACACATACTGTAAATCCCGTAAATCTCGACTTCCTTATGGATTCTGGAGGTCAGGTGGCAATCAACCCGAGGATATCACACGGTATAGAAACTTGAGAGACTGTAAAACTTTAATCTCGAGGTTAAATTAAACTAAAACCAAGCCAATATGACCTCTTTTTGCCGACACCTCAATCGTTAAACCTTTACATATTCTCACCCCCTTAAGACAGAATCAATAATCAAAAGAACCAATAAACAAACTCCTATAACGTTATCAATATATCCAATCGCAATTACAAACTCAACAACACCTCAACCATAAATAAAAACCTGTACATTCATAACATTAAAACTGCTCACAAATCACCGACAGCGGCGCATCACTACTCATTAAAAAATAAACACATAAAATTAATTCCCGATCGTCAACAAATTATCGGAGTCCCGTGATGGTTATCGCGGGATCTTGCCGGGCACGGTAGCGCGGGATTGCGTATCGGCCGGCTGACATCACTAAATATAAATTTAGTGCTGCGCCCGACCTAGGGTTAACAACGTAAGTTGTACCGCACTATTTCTCGCCGATTCGCCGATACCGTTTATGTAACAGCCTGTTAATGGTTTGGGAATATATGGATTTGTACGCATTGGACAATTATTGAAGTTCTGTGAATTGGTAATTGTGCCCAATAATCTCAGCAAGTAAACATAAAACCTTATACAAAAATAGAATATATTTTACCTATGTTCATTTTAAAGCTTGCTGAAAAAACAAGATAGTAAAAATATCGTTTTTTTTTTTTTAATTTACTTTACTACGTAAAACCATAATGCTATGATCCCACCACAGACATCTAATATTTACTAAATAGTTTTCCGATTGAGAGTACTCGACACTCGATACGCGCCAACCAATCTACGGTTTGGTTTTATTTGGTCTACCCGATGACCTCAAGAGTTTTCGGTCCTTACCGCCATATAAAACTCAATAAGTCCACTTTTAAAAATGTCAAACACAACCAGTGTCCCGAATAATAAACTGAACACATAATCTAAACACCAACTGCTAAAAACCTTGTGCCCTATACTAACATTCTAAATCATCACGAACGCCATTTTTTATTGCTAATTCTTCTTTTACACCACAAGAATGTCCAAGATTTACGATATCGCGCGCGCGGTATTTGTCCTCCTATATACTTATATATACCGCTCGAATGCTCGATACCGTGGTCGTAACTTGGATTTTTCGAGCTGATCTCTCGATATGTTGACTCGATGTAATTTATATTTTTGATTTTCTCGATATTAATCGATATTTGAGACCTTTCTTAGATACGTCTGCGCATTTAGCTCTGATAAGGGAGTTTGCGTCTGCGTGTTACTTGTACTGTGGTACGCTATGGTTTTGTTTAGTACTTTATTTGGATGCTTTTATCTGTAAACAAAATAAGAATTTTGTATGGTTAATTGCGTGCTTTAAGAATTTGAGATTAAAGCCCCTTAACTCTTTGTCTAAGGAAGATAAATGGATAGGTATTTAAAAGCTTATATTTTCTCATCTTTTCTGCTTTTCTCATTATTAACGACTATTATCCCAAAATAACGTCCTGTTATTTTTTTTTTAAATATAGGTTATGTCACTCGTCACTCGGGATTAATTTCAGTAGTTCCGAACCACCCTCTACTTCTAAATTCACAAACTTTGCCCCTTTATGACATTAGACAACGTTTTTCTGCCCTTATCCCAAATTATTTGGGGTCAGCGCAGAATATCTTCTTTTTCCATACTTCTCTATTATCTCATCAGACACCTCCTTTCTTGCCATATATTCCTTCACGGACTGTGATTTTCATTCATCGTTTCTTTGGTCTTCCTCTACTCTCAAAAAAACAATTACGAACAAATCCCGCAATCTGTGTTTAGTCTCTCCCAGCACAAATAATGCTCCCCAATGCTCTCTCATTTAAACTCTCCCGATCGGAGAGCAGAACTTATCTATAAACCTAAACTAGGCTTCAAGAAGACACCGAGACCTGAGCATGTTGGTTTTTTTCTCCAACTTAGTATGCGTAGATAAAATCAATTAGGAATCGTAGTGGTGATTTGCTTAGTGGCGAGATCTGTACGGGACACGTCCCGTGCGATGTCGTCCCGTTATCGTGCCGGGATCGCGTGCAAGCGCATCACTACGTTATGGTGGGTTTTTTGTTTTGAGTAGTAATATCTTAAATTTCTCGTATTTGTTGAAAAAATCACGAACTTGATAAAAACTTATTTGTTTGTAATGTGTTTTGTTTATAAAGATCTTCGTACTATGTGTTGGCGTTGACATGTTTGAGTTTCAATGAAAGCATAAAGGAAAGATGAGTTTATATTGCTTGTTCTGTGTATGAAAGAAGAAAGTGTACTAAAAAAGATTTTTTGAAGGATTTTATTTAATATTTTTTATTGTAAATATTTTTCTTTTAATTATGAAATTCCTTGAATTTATCTGTTGTGTTGTACATGTCTTCTCAAATAACTAAAAAAAATATGAGCAGTAAAATTGGACAAACGTAGGATATTTTACATTCGCTAAAACGCTGTTAACATGTGCCGAACCGACTCCTAATAGAATACTTTAGCGATGATAGAACGTTGAACCAAGCTGGCCAATCGGCAGGTCGTCATGAACCGAATCAAATTATATAAAGGGTGTAAAACACCTCTTAACGAAGCCGAAAGGCACTGGTTCTCTCTGTCATTGTGACCTTTTTTTTTTTTCTACACCATACCTGGGAATCTTCAAGTTACGGAGATATTAGGGGTCAAAGTTCCAACTTTTTGACAAGTATTTTTTTTTATACAAGTTTTTAATGTAAGATTTTTACTTTAAACATCTCCACGACCCCCATACTATTCAATCCGTCCGGGTCCATATTGGCTCACCTAAAGTTCTTTACCCGAAATTGTTCTTCCTAATGATTTGTAATCCGAATGATCACTATTCCTAAAATTTTTCATCCTAAAGTTTTCATTCATACTATTTGTAGTGCTACCAGCGATGCTCATAACACTCATGTTTCCGAAAATTTTAATTAATAATATCATTATTGTAAATATATTTCAACTCCTACTGTTTTTCATCATAACGCTTTTACCCCTAAACATAATTACCATAATAATTTCACTCATACTCAGAAAGAAACATTTACCAAGTGTAATAAATAATATATGTGGGTAGAAGATGATATTTATAGTGCCCCCACCATGAAAAAAATATTTAGAAAAATTTCGCGACCAATTTCGAGGTAGCGCTCGCCGGCCGCTGCCGCGGCACCGCTCGCTTCGCTCGCTCGGCTCGCGCGTAGTTGGTCGCAGTTCTAACCTAACCTAACCTATGGATATCTTTGCGGGTACACACCTCTTTAAATAAAATTAAAGAAGACGCTTTAATTAATAAAAAATAAATCTAAACAAAAAAGATATGACTTTGAATAATAGTGTAAAAGATGGTTATATTGAGAAAATATAGGAAAACAAATAAAAGTATAATAGATGATTATTGCTACTGACAGAAGTTCAATGCTTCGGAATTAGAACATTAGAGACAAAGTAGTTAGGAATTGCGATTGTTAGGATGAAAAATGTTAGGAAGAACATTTTCGGATTTCCAATTATCGGAGTTGAAAATTTAGGTGAACTTTGGCGCACCCAATCCGTCCATCAGCACAATGTTTTGAGTGCGTTACATTGAGTTCTACCACAAAACATGATTTTACACCCCCCAAAAAAAAGTCGTTTCCCAGCAATAACTTTTGCGTGAAGTTACTTAGTTACATGTACAGAATGCCTGGTTGACGGTTTCGTGATGAGGTGATTTACACAGTGTATGTAGGGATTGCTTTAGATCGTCTTTGTTGATCAACATAATATTACTGCCAAACAGAATGTACCGACCTTCATTAATTTAAAAAGCATAATAAATCCGTCAAATAGCATTGTCAAAAAGCATAATAAATCCGTCTAAAGATTAATTTTATTAATATTTCACAACTTTCTTTGTACGATGCATATAACAAAAGTAACCCACACGGGTTTCATACAAAACAAGATCGATCCAATAAAACAATAATACAAATGACCAAGGAAACCGTTTTGCAGACTTCCTATCAATAACAATTTGATAAAACGAATATGGACAATAATGGACATCGATATAACGTCTCAATGAGAAACAATTATTTAGATCCGCACGATAAAATATAAGAGTTATCTTCCTAAGTTACGCACTTGGTTAAAACATTGTGTGGCGTTTAAACGCACGGCTTCAAGTCGAAGTTTGTTATTGCCAAGAGTGCTTGGCAATTCAGAAGGTAGTATTTCGTAAATTCCATAGAAATTATGAAAATAAACATATTATTACTATCTTGAACACCTAATTCTAAATAAGCTGTACGTATGTTTAAGTTATCCTATCTACGTGCTTGAGTTACCACCAAATGTTGCTTCGGACCGTATGTTTTAACCACAACGTTTATCAAACCTAGTGCGTAACCGCTCTCAATGTTACGAATTCACAGACAATCGAGTGTCCATAAAACTGTCTACTAACATCATTTTAAAAGATCTATACAATAAAACAATTTTAACTGGAGTTTGTCTTCTATTCAAACTTTATGTTTTCCAGAAAGAACAATTGGACCATTCTACATTTTTCGATTAGAAACACGTATATCAATATCGCTTTCTTATAAAATCGATTCAAAAATATTGGTATTAGAATCGATTGATCGATTCGAATACATCTGGTATCGAATTTAATTGTTTATGATTATTGTAATGAACTATATTTACATATTTTTATTGTACACTTCCTGCTTTATAACCTTAGATAGATACAAATGGCAGGGATTAGTTTGTGTTGTTATTGTGTGAATAGGAATAAATAAACTCATCAATTTCTATGGAGTTTCCCATGGGATGTAGATGTATCTAATAGGTCTGTGGTGCTGCTTTAGAGTTGCTTTGGGTATAAGGGAATAATTTAAAAACAACGACTTACTATATTAATTTTCTGAACGTTTAATGTTAATCAACATTAAACGTTTTCGTTCTTCGTTTTTCGTTTATTGTCACACTTCAATTCTAATAGGATACTGCATGGTCAGCAGTTTGGTTTCACGAAGGGTAGGTCGACAACGGACGCGGGAGTAAAACTCATCAGTTACATTTTGGAATCCTGGGAGAAGTCCCAGGATGCTATTGGCATCTTCTGTGACCTCTCAAAAGCGTTCGACTGCGTCGACCATAACACACTGATCTGTAAATTACACCACTACGGAATTCGTGGACAGGCTGCTGATCTTGTTCTTTCTTATTTATCAAACAGGCAACAAAAAGTAAATGTAAATGGGGCGACGTCCTGCGGGTCTATAGTCAAGATGGGCGTGCCCCAAGGTTCAATTCTCGGTCCTTTCCTGTTTCTTGTTTATATTAATGACCTCCCTTATATGATGGCCAAATTTTCGGATATAATTCTATTTGCTGATGACACCTCGCTAATTTTTAAAATTGATAGAAAAGATACGGACGTCTTACATGTCAACGAAAGCTTAACTATTCTCTCAAAATGGTTCGCAGCCAACAATCTTTTACTGAATACGAATAAAACAAAATGTCTTAAGTTTTCTTTACCAAATGTACCACAACGTGACCTAAATTTAAATCTTGACGGCAAAAAACTTGATGTCATAGCGGAAACTGTATTCTTGGGGATTACTATCGATTCAAAACTGCAGTGGGGCGCGCACATTAGAACTCTTTCGGGAAGGTTAAGCTCAGCTGCCTATGCAGTTAGGAAAATAAGGCAGTTAACCGATGTAGCCACAGCTAGGTTAGTATACTACGCTTATTTCCATAGTATTATGTGCTATGGCATTCTGCTGTGGGGATCGGCAGCAGACGTTGAATCAATTTTCATACTGCAAAAGAGGGCAGTCCGCGCCATCTATAAAATGGGTCCTCGCGAGTCCCTCAGAGAAAAATTTAAAGAAATCGATATACTGACTCTGCCTTCACTCTATATTTTAGAATGTATTTTATATGTCCGCAAAAACCGAGGACTTTTCAAAATTAGAAGCGACTTCCATAATATAAACACGCGCAGTAAACACGAAATTGTAATACCAAAATTTAGATTAACAAAAACTAGCAAGTCATTTCTTATAAACAGTATACGCTTTTATAATAAGTTGCCGAAGTCAGTTACAGAACTGACCGATGGAAAGTTTAAAAATTATATCAAACGTGTCCTAATTAAAAAAGCATATTACAAAATTAAGGACTACGTTGAAGATAGAGAAGTTTGGCCTGAGCCCCTACGCACATGCGGCTTCCCTGGTAGCTCATAAAACGGCACAAATGTGTGGATGACTCTAACTATTCTCAATCTTATTTTTTTTTTTTTTTTTTTTTATTTACTTTTTTTCCATTATTTTTAATCAGATGTTTTACAATAGTTTCTTAATCATTACACCATTTTGTTTAGAATAGTTACAGCACGGATGACAACATTTGTGTCACTTGTTTAATGTAGTCTTTTTGCAATATCTTTTTTTTTTTTTTTTGTATAGACTCTTTTTCTTATTTACCGATTGTTTGTAAATGTATGGACATTGTAGGCCTTATAGATTCCTAGATCCTTGGTAACTTTTTATCTTGTTCTACGTTTTGTAGTAAGCAACGACTTATTGTCGGGCCTACGATGTCCACTCATACTTAAGTGCCAATGCTGTAACATAGAAAAATTGTAAAGCCAAATGATTTTAAAAGAGTAACCATGGAGTTTCTTGCCGGTTCTTCTCCATAGGAAACGACCAACCCGAACCGAGCACCTTTTTGTCGACGTTTTACAAGTGCCCATGTAGGCCTATGTGAAATAAAAATATTTTGATTTTGATTTTGATTTTGAATCTGAAAAACCGTTATTACCATGATCCAATATTTTTCAGGCTAAATGTTAGCCAAAGTCCTTAAGGGCGTTTACAGCTTACCGCATTTCATTATACAAACTTTCAAGTTCTTATTTTCTGAAATGACTGAAACGGTTTTAATGAAACTTAATACGCATAAGCAGGATACATAGGTCTAAAAAGATACTTACTAAAAAATATATTCAATAAAACTTAAAAAAAAAAGATATTTGGATATTTCTGTTTCTATAGATAATTTCTTTTCTTTTTAAAATTTATAATCAGTCTAATTTAGCTGTACGAGTAACACTATTTTTCGAAAATGTTTATGTTTAGTTACTTTTTAGACCTGTGTATTCTGCTTATGCGTATGAAGTTTCATTAAAATCGATTCAGTCATTTCGGAAAATAAGTATACTTGAAAGTTTGTATTAAATGTAGTAAGGTGTAAACGCTCTTAACGCCCATTACTGAATGACTACTTTCAGCTATGATAGTAATTTCGACCCATATCGTCGCCAAAAGAAACCATCATCACAAACAACGCTTGCAGAAATGATCATTATTGTATACACGGAGAGATATCAAGCTGTTCATTTCCTGTAAAGTATGGTCTCGCTTTGTACCGATTTTCAATACAATGAGAGACCCGCATAAACTGGTTTTGTACAGCTTGATTTCACACCTTGCGTACTAATTATCCCAACCAGAATTTTCACAAACAACGGACTTTTCTACTAGTAGATTCTAGGTACTTTGTTTGGGACAAGTCTGCTACTTTATTTCAAACAACTCCTGAAAGCCAAAATCGACAGTTACGACCTACAGCAAATTCAAAGAAAATGTAAAACATAAAATTACCTCTTTCTCCAATATCAAGCAGGAGACATAACACAGCTAGACCTACTGCTAGTGATAGATCAGGTGCAACTACAGTTCTGCTACCTTCTATTTTATTCATCAAAAAACCCAACACTTTACTAAACAAAACAGCGCACCACAATGCGCGTGCGCTCTGTAATCGTATGCGGTGCGCGTGATTTACGCGCGAGCGGCGGCGATGGGCGATAGCGTTTACTTATTGTTACACCGCATGATCGGCTAACGACGTATGCAGATACCAACATCTCGTATTTATGCCCTGTCACCGACTTTTATTGCGATTCATGCCATTTTTGAGCACCCGTTTTTTGGTCTGGGTTCTGCTAAGGTTATCGGTGCTGGGTATAGTCAATTCCTTAGATACCCTGATTGTGTGTAAGGTGTGAGCATGGTCCTTTATACTGGTACATTCCTAAGGTATGCTTCTTTAGATTCTTAGCGTGTTGATGTCAATCAAAATTGAATTGGCCCAGAATACGGTCACTAGAAAGTCTCTTTCAGTAGCGTCCGTCAGGTCCAATAACGGTCTTTTTTTATACCATTACTAATACTATCAATTTTTTTTTCTCATCCCCAATCAATTATAAAATGGGTAGGTAATTTTTTTTTCTTATTAACGGAAAACGGCAAGTGTTAACCACCCGTGTTTTAAACGCGGGCCGTCTGATTCTCGCCCTATAACCTCGCTTACACACATACAAACAATCTCAAACGTTTATTCAATAATTTCTAATTTTCCAAACCACGTTATGGGGGTTATTCTGAAATACTGACAAACATAAACAACGAAAAAAATCTGTGTTTATTAATAATTAACTAGATACCGTAATTTTAATTGATTATTTATGCCTTTTGTGACAACCTCCTGAATTTTGACGAGGATGCAAAACAACACCTTGTATAAATCGCGTAATTTGTTAGCACTTATTTTTTGGTCTGGGTTCTATTAAGGCTCAAACTAGGCAGACAACTCGGGATAGCTCGGGGAACATTCTGAAGAACTGCTTAAATGCTGGTTTCTCTCTGCCTACGAACTTCTGAATACTAGACTAGATTAGAACTTTTTTTTTGGCTGCTAAAGTTATTGCAGTCAGCCGCTGAGTAAACTTCATTCCTGAGCCTGAGATAGGCTTGTATGTGGTCTTTTTTTTTACAATTGTAGCATTACATCGTTCCTCAGGTTGTCGAATGATATGTCAGGATGACTGAGCTCAGATAACACTCACATTTAGATTCCTTTTTCCGAATCTAACAGAATAGTCGAATACCATTGACGGTCCTTTCTATATCACTGAGTAATTTATAACGAAAACTCCTTGTCGTTATCTCCTCTATGATACTGAAAATGAAACAAAAAAAAACAAAGAACATATCGGTTTGTTCCTCTTAAATCTTCACAAATCCCTGAACTATCATTAAGCGTATCAACCAACACGATCAAATCCTTTTCAATTACCCACCGGCCAATTAAACCGAAATAAAACAATACACAGAAGCCTATTCTATTTTTTAAATCGGAAACACCGTCGTTTCAAGGCAAAGGTATAGGCCTTGTGGTAACAAAGATGCATTGTGAGTGCATCGTTCTTTGGAACAAATCCAATATTGTTGACTGTCTACTGTTAAGACAATCGCGACCTCCAAATTCCACATTTGAATTTGTGAAACGTTCCTTAGGACCAAAGGACCAGTCTTTGAACCACACAATTCTAAGCTCCACTGTTTGAACTTTAAGGTCGGTTGTTCAATGGAGGGTAGGTGGATTAAGTGCATCAAATATGTCAATTAGTTTTAAGCATTAAAAGGCCAGGATGGGCAGATCGACGCCATTGTTTTTCCGACCTCGACAAAGAAAGACTCGATGACAAATCCCATGGTCTGGTCTGTCAAGGTTACTCTTGGTTGTTTACTGCCATGTTTGGTTGCTGGTAGTAAATTATGTTTGATTGGTGTCTGATGCGTACGTGTGGCTTGTGAGGAAGGCTACCGTGTCTACTAAGTAGGGTCAAATTTTGGGTGATTTTTTCGTACCGACCATTATCTTTTGGGTTTGTTTAATTTATATTAAAATAACAAGATTTTGTTTTAAAATTATATAATTGGAATTATCTTCCATATTTTCCAATCACTGAAGAAAAACCAACTTACTTCGGTTAACCACAACAGCTCACCCATTTCCAAAGAATCCTATGAGTCACTATATTGACATATGCCAGGCATTTGACCACGCAAAGTGAAGTTCCAAATGGATGCAGTTCAGAGCACATACTTGAACATATTTTATAAGTAGGAACGTTAATAGACTAAACGGATAATAATAGTTCTTTATTGTATTAAAGATATGACATTTATTTTAAATTTTAATAAAAGGTTAAAATGAACAATGATAAACATATAAAGACACAGCGATTTCAAATTCAGGTCCCTCTGGCATTAATCATTTCTTTCCAACTGGTCTCCACAAAAACACGGAATTTCTAGAACAAATTTTTGCTGCAGGTATTTGTACCTTAGTAGAACACTTCTAATCTCAAACTTAGATCACAAGCAAAAATCTAGACTAAAACCTAGAACCCATAAATAAAGACACCTTAAAAGCTAGACCTAAATCCAAAACCAGACGATTCAAGTGCAAGGCTAAAGCCAGATCCACACTATACATAGTATTTAGATTACAAACAAAACTATAGTCCGTTTATACAGTAAACAGCCTTCTAGTGTTGAACTGCTAGTGGAAATGTCCAAACAACCAACAATCTAGAACAAAACTGATAAATAAATCACCAGAAAATCTAGAAATTCAAGGCTAGAACATTTCAAGTACAAGGCTAAAGCCAGGTCCACACTATACTTAGTCAAACCACAGTTAATATATTAGATTACGGGTGTCGTTTGTATGACACGACATAACATTGTAGCGGCGTACAATCACCCTGGCGTAACAAAGGACTTTACGATGAAATCGAAAGTATACGAGCTGAATTTTAACACCTGCCTACAACCATTTTGTGCGTACTACAACTTGTTAAGTACTTTGCGGATTAGTCAGGGATTTTGAGGAATGTGATTTTTTCTTTGTCTCGCAATTTGCCGATTTGATAATACTGCATGAATCGTCACTTGTTTTGGCAGTATCGTTGTACACGGGTTGACGGTCCGCAAGACAGTTATAATTATGGATGGTTGGTTGGTTGGTAACGTTGTCTGGATGTCTTGTCTTGTCTTGATGGATTTGGTGTTATGTCGATTTCGAATGATGGGCTCCCTTGCGGTGTTGTTGGCTACTACGTCTTATAATTTTATCCATTCAAAATATAAGTGCTGGGCACTTTTCGGTGAAGCAGTTATCTTATCCGATAACTATATAACACACCTATGTAGCTTTTTCCCAACTTTGTTGAAGATTTCCAGTTCCAGGATTTAAGATTTTCAGAGTATCAGGTAGATACTCTGATAATCAAATTATAGAGACCACTGGTTTTCAGACTTTTGATCTTCTGTGACTATGAAAAATGAACGATAGCCTTTCTAAAGCGGCTTCGCATTTTAATTACTTTTAATCTAAAAGAATACAGTGATCAGGGTCACTTACTGTACTCTAAAATCAACGTCTTCTGCCAATTTCCTCAATATTGAAACTTAACGTCACATCATACCACCTGTAAATCCCGAAGAGTTAACCACAGGTGTACCTAATAGTACACCCACATTTCCAGTTTTATTTACGTCCCATATAATAGCGGGCGAGCCTATTGCCATCAACCGAGCACAAATCCAGACTCCGTGGCTCCTATTGAGAAATTCTTGATGGGTAAACTCAATAACACTTTACCCGACCTGGGAATGTAAACAAGGACCTCATTCTTAGCAGTTGCGCCTACCACCAAGAGACAGTCTAATATTGAAACCTCAAAAATAAAAATCCAACCTTCTCCACAAAATGCACTCCACGTTATCAACCTTACCTACACAAAGGCGATTAAGCACGAAAGTACAGTAGCAGCACAGTACAGCCAGCAAATAGATCACAGCAGTGCTCATTACCAAACGGCGCTACTAGTTGCGCGCGCGCCGATAAGATCGTGCCGGCGCGCGCGCGCGTAAATCACGATACCTATCGCAGTGTCCCTACATGAGGACCAGACCTAATTGTAGACGAATTTATAGAGCTTTAAAGAAATATTTACTTTTATATACATTTTGGAAAGAAATTTGATGGGTAAGTAGGATATAGTACCTACGTATCTAGAATACGTAATTTTGTGTCCCTACTTAGGACCAGTCCTAAGTAGGGACACAAAATTACAAAATTACGAATTTTTGGAGCTGCGGGATTTAAGTTGAGAATAATTTTAATTTTAGATTTACATATTTCGTTTCCTGACGCTATGTCCCTAAGGACTAGTTCGAATTATAGACAAATTTATAGAGATGTAATTTTCAGTTTAAAGGTTTTATTTACATTTTAATAAAAATGTAGAACTGTGTATTTACTTTTCTTGAATACTCAAGAAATTTTCTAAACCATATTATTATTAATGTGATGAAATAGAACAATCGTTATTTTCACGAACATAATCGTTTTTTAGTTTTTTTTTTTTAATCGATTACATAGATAATTTTTTTATTTACATTCGTGATTGAACAGGAAAAGTTGTGTGGTAATTATTTTCATCTTATGCTCTGACTTTTATCTACCTTTGTAATACATGTACTAATACTAAATGTACGTATCAGAGCACCAAATCTTATCAAAATGTACAAAGATTTAAATGTTATAAGTTTATTATAAATTACTCGGAAATCGTATGGTACCTTTGGTATTTAGGTCAATCAATTAATTCTAGTTGTATTTCTTGTTTTGATTATTGTCACGATTTGTCAAGTAATAAATCGTTAGTTGTCATTATAAGCTTTTTCTTAAACAACATGTTATTAAACAAAGTACAAAATTAATTATATTTACCGACCTTCGATTTTTAAAGGCGACCCAGCGTGACCACAAACCTACCATTATTAATAAATCGACACTATTATAACAGAAACAACGGTGTTTCCAAATATCTAATTTCTAAAAACACTTGTTTCCTACTATCGGGTCGCGATATCCTCACTGATATATCAATTTAATGTCTCAACATTTGTCAAAGGGACAGTCGATTTTTAAAACAAAATGTCGATACAACAGGCATATAGGACCAACTTTCTACAATAAATTTGATTCACACCATATCACAATATATTCTTTATCTAATCACAAGAACAATATTTCCGAAAACTGTAGATTGATATTTGATTTCACTGGTCAATAAAACATCTGCTAGAGACATAAAGAAATGTCATAAATTGATTAACAAATCAATATATAATGTTCATTCATGCTGTGAAAGAATAAATACAAAGAATTACCAACCTTATAGGCGAAACAATAAAGGTTTTAGAGATGTGGGTGTATCCATGTCAGGTTTATGAAATAATAAATAAAATATAGGTGCGAATAAAGAAAGCAATAAGGCACATCGCACATTAGGCTCTAATATGGTGACAAAACTGTGTTTTGCACTTACTATTCAGAAATGGAGGGCAAGGTACTAAAATCCAACTTTCTCTAGACGTTTTCGGCATTATATGTGATTTATAATACTTTTTATTTTTAAGCCGGGTACGATGAGATGTATTGCCTCCTTACTGTGCAGGTTATGTAGAAGTTCGCCGGTTCGTAATACGACTCGTATCCTTTCATTATAATTATCTATTTGTAAATATACTGGAAAAGTCAAACTATATATGCTGAAACATACCAACTTCCTTCCATGTTGCCACTATGGTATTGAGCTGGGCAAATGAGCTCCACAAAACCGCACTGCACACGCGTAAGGGATGCCTGAGTCGCAGCCAGCAGGACCAATATGGGGAGGTTATTAAATTCAATTCAAAACTTTTATTTCAGACTTCTCGGTCCATAGAGTGTTAGTAGTACATCAAGATGACTTAAAGCTATGATAGTAATTCACAAATCCAACAAATAAGAGATAAACGTCAGTCAGACTACAATACGTGCAGCCCAATCCAATGCCTCCAAATAGAACTATGGATGTAGTCTGCAATTACACTCAGCTAACTGTTGGGGCAGTCCCTTTGCATCAGCGATGCTGCTCTCTTACGCATAATGGCGTGAAAACCGTCCACTTGAGCTACAGCAAACATTGCCGACGCACTGCAGTAGCGAGGCAATCCCATCCACAACCTGAAATCATTGTTATATTAGACCCGCAGGGCACTGACGGTTAACGTTTATGCTAAGCAAGATTACAGAAACTCGGTACCTCATCGTAAATTATGAAAGTAGGGTACTTACCTATCTTTCGAAACAATATTTTTTATACCTAATTATAATCAATCTCGCAACCAGCGTGCGTGGATGACCAAATGAACGTAAACGAGGCAAAATCGGTATGTAAGAATCGAAGCAGATGGCGTTCTATGGTTTCTGCCTACCCCTAAGGGGCAAAGGCGTAAGTTTATGTACGTAATTACAATAACGGGTTCAGCACGGTGCTTGTTAAAACCCATATGTTAGGAAGCTGATCCACAAGCGTCCCACGATCAAGTAATATTTTTTCGTAAGCACACTAAAAGTTCATCGCACGGAAATCAACAACTACGTATTTATTTTATTACCTTTTATTAATAAGATCACGCTTACAATATCGAATGATCAAATCGATATGATACCAACTATTTTTACTTACTTTTTTACACAATATAGAGAACTGCAGAAGGACTGAAGGATGGAAACGGACGATATCAGAAGATATTAACAGAAAGGACGGATATGTACGCGCTAATTATAAAATCATCTTTTTTCTTTATTTGTACTGCAAGGTTACAAAAGACTATGTCATTTCAGTTTATAGGTATTAAATTCCTTTTATAGTTGGTGGCCTACTGCAGGGACTCCTATTTCTCGTTAGTTTTATGTCATTTAGCATCTCAATCCTGATAAATGCAAAACATTATTCTGTTTCTGCCAACTATTTTAAGTTGACCGAGACAGAAATATATCTTAAACTAAATGTTGTACCTTCGTCCGCCTAAAGTTATTATAAAAATATATTACTTCCCTATTTGATTTTATTTTTAGTAAAGGGTGTTGAGGTCCCGTCAAAATCAGTCCAGCCGTTTCGGAGATTAGCCGGAATAAACAAAGAAACAAACAGGCTAAAATTAAAAAATAAAGTGTTTGTTATAGTTACCGCATCGGCATACACTGTCATATATATTCAGTAAAAAACTGTTATTTGTGAAATTACGAACAGACACTGCAATTTTATTTATTTATATGGATGTATAGATAATGCGTTAGTATGGCAGTACAAATGCACTACACATCATAAAATGGATCTAATTGCGTGACCCCTGTTTTCAAGTATTGTACAGAGTGGTCCTTCGGTACACCTTTATCTAATGCATTTTTATGTTAAACGCCTCTTCCATGTACCCGGGGCCAAGTCGGACATATTTCATAAAACAAATTGTGATACCCATTGTAATTTGAGAGCTATCTCAGCTAGTGTACCCTTAAACATCGATTTGAATTCGATAAAATCGAAATCATATCGATACTCTTCATTTCTATCGATTCAATTTAAAGTTCAGTTTAAAATGCACGATATAAATTTTTTGGTGATATTTTAGAATTAAATTCGTCAGTGATTGCTACTGAATTAATTTTGTAGTTCAATGAATAAGTAATTTAAGTCACGGTGGTTTTTGATACATTTTTGGTTAGGATTAAGGTTAACGCACAAATCGTTTTTCACACGGTATTCGAAATCTATACGCATTCTTTAGCTAATACAAGATGTACCTTACCGCTTTTAAAAACTATCGATATCTAATTCGATACTCGGATCGATATCCCTATCGATACAGTAAGAGCTACTAATTTTCTCGTATGTTAATAAGATGGTTTTAATATCAATAGTTTATGTTGTTTCCAGCATCGGCATTGGCACCTGTGTGGTCGTTTCTTCATTGTTTTCAACCAATATAACAATATCTTCCAGTTATTTATACGATATTTAGATAAATATGACATTTGATTGTTGTTTAAGATATTGTTAAGCTAAATTGTTGTTGTTGTTTTGTTAAAGTGTTGTTGAAAGTTGTTATAAATCGTGGAGGTTATTGCTATTAAGTGCTTTTGACCACCTAATGGGTAATGAGTGATTTTTATGAGTGTAAACGGTGACGTTATGTCAGTTTAAACTTGTAGTAGTTATATCAGCATTTAAAGTATCACACTACGAAACAGACGCCTTTTCTTATGCAGAATACCTATAAAGAAATATGGGAGCTATCAATACTAACTACTGTATAATGAGAATAAAATACTTTTGATACATTTCAACCAACGTTTCGGTGCAGGCGGGAAAGCACAGAACAAAAATAAATGTATCAAGTTTTTTTTTTTTTCTTGACAAGCAACGCTACTTCGAACTGCATACTAGTGGTCATTGGTAGTAGTAGGCTGGCTGAATTGCGAGTTTTTGTAGAAATACGAAATGCTTTGAAAGCGATTGCCATTTGTTTATACCCACGTTGTTTACACGGTTTACAAACCATTTGGGGTTCAATAAAGGTAATATACATCCTAGTATTTTTTTTACATAACCCGAACTTATCAACCCACTCGCCTCTTCTGAACCAAATTGCTCACGGAAATCGGCCCACAAATCAAATAAACCTAAACCAGATACCAAAAAACAATTCAAAAGCGATTCAAGACCAATTTTCTGTATATAATTTGTCTGCCTTCCCATCCTGGTGTTCGTCGATTAATCCAGACTGATTTCGTAAACATATACCACGATAACTTTATACGTAAAACTGTGCCTAGTTACTCTTATTGTAACTAGTGTTAAGGATGGTTTTGTATTTTCTCAGTGCCAAAGATAACTTGGTTAATTTGTATGGTTGTTGTCAACAGAATATTTTTCAAATGTACGTATATATTTCGGTTTTATAACATCCATGTTTCGACACGATCGCTAATGGTTGTAATCAATTTGATGGTCTCGCACTCGACAGTGGGCTTCGAATTGTTTTGATAACATTCGAGTTGGGACTCGGATAACAGGAGTATGAGATATGTGTGAAATTATTCGGTTTTGTTGACTAGACGTGGGAATCGTGAGTTTTACTTAAATAATCGAGTTATGTGAATATTATCATAGGCCAATAATGCTTTATAACCTCGATTATCATCTGCATAGCCTTTTCCCAAACTATCTTGGGGTCGGCTTTCAGTCTAACCGGATGCAACTGAGTACCAAAAAGCGTCTGCCTATCTGACCTCCACAACCCAGTAACTGGGTAATATGATACCCCTTGGTAAGACTGGATGTCAGACTTTTTGGCTTCTGACTACTCGTAACGACTGTCAAAGATCTACAAATGACAGCCGGGACCAACGGCTTAACGTGCTTTCCGAGGCACGGAGGAAACTCGGTATGTATCCACGGACCAACCTCGGCAAGCACGGCTTAACCTTAGAGATCGACCCGGGCGGCTGTTATTATTTAGCCACGAGCTCCTCATAGCTTTATAACCTCGATGTAGGTAATATTTCAAGTTCTTCAGGCGATTTCAACAAACACACACATACACTGAAATAAGATGGCTATTTTATTTAATTAATAGTTTCAATTGTATCTCATTAAAAATAATATTAGTGTATCGTATATCGTAATGTGTGTAACAAATATGCTTCATTTTTTTGCAGATATGTGATATTTTGGGATGCAATCATAAAAATAACTGTAGAACTTAAATAGACGTAAATATTTAATAGTAACGTTTATACCGGGAACGTATTTAATAGTAACGTTTATACAGAATATCAAGATGGCAAATAGAGAAGAAAAAAGGTTATCAACATAAAGCACTGTTACATTACCAGTAAAGCCTACAGAAACATATATAAATGATCGCATTCTCATTTACTAACAATATACTATGTATATGCTGGGTCACTGCGAGACAGATATTAAGCAAGCACTGTTTTATAGCCTAGCTTCATGATACTAACGTTTACCACAGATCTAGCAATTAACCAGATCATATTCTACTGATCCAAGTGTTCTACGTCTTTTAAATTCTAGACTGGGAGCGAAATGCGGAAATATATTGGAATAAGCTTCATATCCTGAAACCACTGGATATTAACCTCTTGACAATAACAGAGTAATTAGATAAGATAACATAACCTTGTACATAGATCAAGGATTATCCAAAACCAGGGAGACAAACAAACAATAATTATAATAAAAAGGCTCGCAGAGGGGGTCCGTCCTAAAGCTGGGCCCAGACGAGAGAGGTTCGACACCGAGCTAATTGAGCCGCTCAATAAGCGCAAGGCGAGATTAACGCGGATGGAGGGACCGTGCCCACTGTTACACGGTACGAAAGGGGAGTTGAAAATGAATCATTGGTTTCTGGATCATTCTTTTTAGCTTGCAGCCACCTACTGTTGAGTACGTCTGTCTGGTACGCACGACACCTAATCAAGATATACAAAACCAGTTTATGCGGTTCTCTGATTGTAGTCGCAGGGAAATCTTTACAAAGCGAGGCCATTTTATACTGGAAATGTATAGCTTAATGTCTCGCTGTGTATACGCTTTCCATAACAATCTCATGCCTCCCGCATTTTATTTCTGCGTCTATTTCTTACCCTCTTAGTTGACTTTCTCTTGTTCTGGTTGTTGGTCTGCTCATATCTACATATTACCTATCTACTGCTGTCGCAATCTCGAATATATTTATTTCAGTCAATTATTCTTTTATTTGTGATCGTGAGGAAACCGGCATGTTCATGAACAAAAAATTCGAAGACATGTGACATTTACCAACCCGCACTGGGCCCGCGTGGTCGATTAGAGCCCGCTCCCTCTCATAGGAGGCCTGTGTCCCAGCAGTGGGAACATTATAGGCTGATGATGATTCTTTTATTTTATTTTATTTCTTATGAAAACTTACAGTAGCTAGTAGAATAATAAAAGACAGGCAAAAGAAAGTAAAAATCAAGAACTTGAACAGAATCTTCAAAGAAGTTCACGCTCTTAACTTGCCCGTATTTCTACATTGTTCTCACATATTTGTAATTCTTAACATGAATGATGTAACCAAGATTTTGTAACATATTTTGATTTAAAAGAGTGTCCATGGAGTTTCTTGCCCGTTCTTCTCCATAGAGATCTACGCTACGGAATGGGCAACTACAGTACTTTCACAAGTTATTATGCCTTGTGACTGGGACTGTAGCTTCGTGTTTTATTTTGTTTTGTTGACTTTCAAAAGTGCCTGTAATGGCCTAATTGAAATAAATGCTTTGACTTTGACTTTGACTTTTGACTTTGTTTTTCCATTAAAAAACAATTTTAGGAACACTAGTGGAGAACTAATCAAGATCTTGGATTAGATAAAGAGTCGGACGAAATAGGCTTCACTTCTTAGGTAAAAGCAAGCTTGGTCTTGCCTGGTTCTTCGAAACTTCTTCATATCGTATCGTAAAGTTATTACATTCGATATTTATCTATACATCTATACGTACAAATAAATAAAATTGTAGTGTCTGTTTGTAATATCAAAAATAACCGCTTTTTACTACATGCATATGCATGTAGCAAAAAGCGGTGTACACGGTACATATACCAAAATAACATTTTTTTTAATTTTTGTCTGTCTGTTTGTTTCGGCCAATCTCTTGAACAGCTGGACCGATTTTGACGGCGCTTTCACTGGCAGCTAGCTGATGTAATAAGGAATAACTCAAGCTACTTCTATTTTAGAAAAAATCAAAAATTATTATAAAAATAGTAATGTTGCAATGTCCAAGTACAAAAAAAATCCACGCGGATGAAGTCGCGGGCACAGCTAGTTATAAAGAAATTAACAAGCGTTTTAATAAAGTCGTAATTTCGTGCCTACAATGGAAACCCACAACAATCGCACCCACGCGTTGGTTTTTATATTAACAATAATATCTTATAATTGTGCTCCGTCGCGTTACCGCGAACATTAATTATTACTAACATTATATACTGTGGGAATGATATACATTGTTAAGTTGATATATTTTATGCATTACCTCACTTATTGACTTGTTTATATTCAAGATTATAGAAAACGACGATTGGTTTGTTAAAATGTTAAGAAATATTGGAAATGGTTGAAAGATTTATTTGAGAATAAATTAATGCTTGTTTCTAAAGTAACAACATATTTGTAAAGTCACTAAAAGTTATTATTAAGCTTCAGACTACTAATCGGTCTCGTGATAAATGTGAAAATTAGAATTCACACGTTTAACAGCACATATCAACATAAAATATCGTATTGGTAATCATCATCATCTGCCTAGCCTTTTCCCAAACTATCTTGGGGTCAGCTTCCAGTCTAACCGGATGCAGCTGAGTACCAGTATTTTACATGAAGCGACCGCCTATCTGACCTCCACAACCCAGTAAATGGGTAATATGATACCCCTTGTTAAGACTGTATGTCAGACTTTTTGGCTTCTGACTACTCGTAACGACTGTCAAAGATCTACAAATGACAGCCGGGACCAACGGCTTAACGTGCTTTCCGAGGCACGGAGGAAACTCGGTATGTAATTATGGTCACCCATCCACGGACTAACCTCGGCAAGCACGGCTTAACCTTAAAGATCGACCCGGGCGGCTGTTATTATTTAGCCACGAGCTCCGAGTATTGGTAATCATAAGTTAGGGAAATTCTTATGTCCATCAGCTATCTTGCTTTTTATTTTTATAAAAGCTTGCTACTAATATAAGCTATATACTTTGTCAGCAGCGAGAGCAGCGGTGGCCTAGTGGTGACAGCCCCGATTTACGAGCAGTAAGCCGTGGATTCGAACCCAGGCAGGCGCATTACTTTGTGTAATTTATTTCATCAGCACTGCTCTCAAAAACGGTGGAAGAATACATCGTGAGGAAACCAGCATGCCCTAGAACTAAAAATTCGAAAACATGTGACATCTACCAAACCGCACTGGGTTCGCGTGGTGGATCACAGCCCACTCCCTCACATAGAGAGGAGGCCTGTGTCCCAGCAGTGGGAACATTATAGGCTGATGATGATGATGATTTATGTCAGCCCTTTTTCTTTTGCCAAACAACCCGGTTCCATGCATCCCTCATATTTTTAAGCATTAAGTAGGAAGCGTCGGGTTAGTCCAGGAGAGTGTCAGGCTGTATGTTAAACAAAATATGATTTGCGACCGTAAGACGGATGTAGTTACAGAATTATAATCATTCAAATCATCAATACAACTTTATTTAATCCGATTCAATGGCTATTTCATGAAACAGTCACGTAAGAACTTTAGAACGTAAAAAATGACAATCCGTCTTACGAATTTTCCAGTTTTGGAAACCTAAACTCAATGACAGATGTCATAAAGTTCAAATTCCTTCGCAACCTACGTGACCTGACAGTCACTGTCCTGACGCGTGACCTGACGCGAGTTTAACATTTTTTACCCATCACAAAAGTGCACAACGCCGCTAAAGCAGTTTTCACTTCAAAAATTTGAATTTCACGGCCTACCCTGGCGCTTTCACCTTAAAACAGGCAGATTCCCCTGAACCAAACCTTCTATCAATCCCAAAGCAAAACAGCACCAAAATAAACAACCTCAATCAAGACCTCATCAAAAATTTAAATCAGAATCCGTTACAGTGACATTACTCCGAACAATACTATTGCTCAAGATGACATTCACACATGACCTCGTATCAGCCTTGCACTAAATCGTAATCATGCCTTAATTGTTACATTATGAACGTTATGTCACACCGTCATCTTCTCACGACCAGGCTTTGTACCAAGACCTTCAGATAACAGATATAGTTAAAAGAACAATGGTGGTGATAAGAGGTTGGGACAGTTGACATTTGATTTGATTAAATTTTTTGATTATCTATTTGGATTTGCATATTATGTGCGGTGACAAGAGGGTGGGACAAATTTATTGTGCTTTGTAAATTTTTTTGGTAGTCTATCATGGTAATGGATATGCCTTCTGGAGTGTTTAGGTTAGGTTAGCGGGGATGTTTTTGCACCTCTTTATTAGGCCATTGTGCGTATGAAATCCTCTTTTTACTCCAACCATCCAAGGTCCTCCCAGAAAGCTAGCAGCCTTTTCAGGCTGCTGCATGCTTCCGGAAGCAATGCCGGCGATTGAAGAGTCCGTGCCCGTTGATCTGCCATGCTTCTGCACTTCATGAGCACGTGCTGTGGTGTTTCTTCTGCCTCCATGTATTCTCTGCACAGAGGGCTGTCTGTCACACCTATGGTAAATAGATGTTTGTTCAGGAGACAGTAGCCGGTTATAATACCTATAACTTTGCGAATTTTGTCCCGTTTCAGTCTAGTGATGCAGTGGGCAAATCTTTTTGATGCTTCTGGAACTGCGCTCTTTGTTTGCCTGCAGGTTACACTGTTTCTCCATTCCATTTGGTGTGTTTTCTCGGTTTTCTTACGCAGCCATGATTTTATTTGGGCTTGGGATATGGGCAGTAGTGGTTCCGGACCGTTTGTTCTGGAGTGTTTATTAAGAGCTTAAGCTTTCTAGACGGTGATGATGGGACGAACTGTCCTATCACCCTGACTGGGAAATCAGAAGCAAAAGGAGTCTATAAGTATCGTAGTAAGATGTGTTCTGTAGTTTCTGCCTCAATTTTCTAGGTATGTATATTTTACCTAGTTTTGATCTTGTTGGTCGCCAGCGCAACTCCTGAATATGAGGTTCCGGGTTCGATTTCCAGTTTGGTAAAACTGTTATAGGGTTTTTCGATCACGAATTTGTAAGTAATAGCCAACGAGTCTAGATTTGTGCCCGTTGATGGCAATACGGTCGCCCCCTAGTACACGAGACTTAAACATAACTCATTCATCATAACATCGTCAGATACTTTCACTCCATGCTATTTATCCATTATTTTCATCTGTCATTATACTTACCACAGAAGATCTGCATCCCGTCCTAGATGCGAATTCGAACTAAACTAAGTATACTACTACGCCGTATTAACTCTTTTGTGATATTATCAGTTAATGTAATAATAAGGCAAGTCCTATTGTTCAATACCAACCTTGAAAATAGCTGAAAATACTCTAGCATCTAAAGTATTTAGGTTAGAATACAAACCACATTATGACCAGATAGTGTTTAGTTCGCACATAAATAACGTGTCTGTAGTCTAGACATATCGTTGATTAATTAAAATACTTTAGATGTTCATGTTTTACTTAAATGTAACCTTTTTTTTTACGGATGGGAAATCATCACATGACTCCTCCCGCTCTGGGCGGAGCGGAAGGGAGTGTCAGACTTGCACTGACTAAAACCCATCCATGTTTCTTCTTAGCTCTATGTGTTCCAGGGCCACGGTATCTCTTTCGAACATTCCCGCAGCCCTGACAGGCATCGGCCTTCTCGGATCCCTTTTTTTTTTTTTTTTTTTTTTTTTCGGATGGGAAATCATCAAATGACTTCTCCCGCTCTGGGCGGAGCGGGAGGGAGTGTCAGACTTGTACTGACTAAAACCCACCCATGTTCCTTCTTCGCCCTTTTTGTTCCAGGGCCGCGGTATCTCTTTCGAACAACCCGCAGCCCTGGCAGGCATCGGCCCTCTCGGGCCCCTTCCGGTTTGCTGACATCTCCTTGAGGCGCGCGTGGAACACAAACGCGCCGTCGACACGGCCTGTCGTCATAAGACGGATGGACGGTGAGCTAGCCCATTACTCACCGTCCACAGGCTCGCGCCTACGGTGGCCGGGGGCCACTGGTTGCCCCCCGACGCCCGGGGCGTCTCCCGCGGCGGCTGGGACGTGAGGTTCTCTCCCTCTCACGTTCCGCCACCTCCTTCGCTAGCATGACTGCTTCGCAGAAGGAGGCGACGGCTTCCCATTCCCTCTCGCTCCGGACCATGGATTGAACCAGGGCCGGTCGCGAGAGGTCACCGCCGCCAATCGCCGCTACGAGGACACGGCGGTGCTCAGCCCAAGCGGGGCAGAGCTCCACGGTGTGCTCCACCGTGTCCTCCGGCCGATCCTCACAATGGTAACACCCGGGCGTTTCCTCCCGCCCAATTTGGTGCAGGAACCTCCCGAAACAACCGTGTCCGGTGAGGACCTGCGTCAGGCGGAAGGTGAGGGCGCCGTGCCGCCTCTCTAGCCACTCCGCAAAGAGGGGACTTATCGCCACTATTGTGGCGTGCCCTGCCTTCTCGGACCCCTTCCGATTTGCTAACATCTCCTTGAGGCGCGCGTGGAACACGAATGGGCCGTCGGCGTCGTACGGCCTGTCGTCATAAGACGGACGGACAGTGAGCTAGCCCATTATTCACCGTACACAGGCCCGCAATGAAGTTGTAACCTATGTATATAGTATATTAGGTTTACGACACACACTGGGCTATAAATGTGTTCATACAAAATTCAGTTAAGATTTTTAAACAATTTGAAAATATTTTGTCACGTCGCGCCTCATTACATGCATACACCGAGGATTTATTCATTTTGTGCAATACAGCTGCAATACTATCAAAATAAATCCCGAATCAAACCATAACTAATTTCTGGGCTTGTCACGCTGCACTGCACACTGCTCTAAAATACTCAACTTATCAAGTACTAGCCACACGTCTCCTAGACTCTTCGAGGCTCAGAACCGTGACGGTATTATTACGTATGAAAACACAAGTACTCGCAGTTAACAGCCCGTAGCGGCTCCCACGTACATTACAATAATACGGACAAAAACCATGCTTGGCGATCAAACAGATATCTTTATGACCTACATTAGTTTGCTAGGACCTTGAAACAGCTCTTATTAAAGCCTAACTTGTAATTAGTAGTGTTTTTAAAAGCAATTGGCTTAATGACTGGGTTTTTGGTTTAGGGCTCCGTGATGTTCCGAATCAGAATGTTTTGTGTATTTCGCATCATTTGGACTTAAAGACCTTCTTTTTAACTAGAGGTGAGTTCTTCAAGGAGAACAAAACAGAAAGGTTCTGTGTCATAAATAAAAAAAATGTGACTTTTGTTACCCAGAACTAACAATATATTTTTAAATAGATATTTAAGCTCATTTTCAGAAAGGGTTTAATTTTGGTAGTCTGCATCTGGATAGACTGGAAGCTGACCCCAACAAAGTGACGAAAACACTAGGCTGGATGATGATAACGATATGAGTATAGTTTTTTTGTAATTTCGACAGTGAGCTCCGTATAAATCGATAGAACGGACCACTAAGTGAGCTCCGTACAAATCGATAGTACGGACAACTGAATGAGTTCCGTTAAGAACCGATAGAACGGACCACTAAGTGACCTCCGTATATATCGATAGAACGGACCACTTAGTGAGTTCCGCATAAATCGATAGATCGGACCACTAAGAGATTTCCGTATAAATCGATAGAACGGACCACTAAGTGAATTCCGTATAAATCGATAGAACGGACCACTAAGTGAGTTCCGTATAAATCGATAGATCGGACCACTAAGAGAGTTCCGTATAAATCGATAGAACGGACCACTAAGTGAGGTCCGTATAAATCGATAGAACGGACCACTAAGTGAGTTCCGTATAAATCGATAGAACGGACCACTAAGTGAGTTCCGTATAAATCGATAGAACGGACCACTAAGTGAGTTCCGTATAAATCGATAGATCGGACCACTAAGAGAGTTCCGTATAAATCGATAGAACGGACCACTAAGTGAGTTCCGTATAAATCGATAGAACGGACCACTAAGTGAGTTCCGTATAAATCGATAGAACGGACCACTAAGTGAGCTCCGTATAAATCGATAGTACGGACCACTAAATGAGCTCCGTTTAGAACCGATAGAACGGGCCACTAAGTGACCTCCGTATATAAAGGGTGTAAAACACCTCTTAACGAAGCCGAAAGGCACTGGTTCTCCCTGTCATTGCGATCATTTTTTTGTTCTACACCATACCTGGGAACCTTCTAGTTACGGAGATATTAGGGGTCAAAGTTCCAAATTTTTGACAAGTATTTTTTTAAATACAAGTTTTTAATGTAAGATTTTTACTTTAAACACCTCCACGACCCCCGTACTATTCAATCCGTCCATCAGCACAATGTTTTGAGTGCGTTACATTGAGTTCTACCACAAAACATGATTTTACACCCCCCAAAAAAAAGTCGTTTCCCAGCAATAATTTTTGCATAAAGTTACTTAGTTTCATGTACAGAATGCTTGGTTGACGGCTTCGTGATGAGGTGATTTACACGGTGTATAGATAGAACGGACCACTTAGTGAGTTCCGTATGAATTGATAGTACGGAGCACTAAAGCATTTGAATCAACGTGGACTTGCCCAATTTTTTCAGCTTTCAGAACAAAAATCCCCCTCTAGAGGTAATGTTTGGGAAATAATATTTGACCTTGCGAAGACGTTATTTACGCGGGCGATTAAGATTTGTGATAATTTATTAATAATTATGTACATTTTATGCTCGAGTTTGTGTATAATTAAAACCAATGATAACAATGGACTAGGTCCGGATTCGAGTTCGAATGTTTTTTTATGATGGCGGAAGATTCTTCTCATAATAACTAGGAAGCTGGGTGCTGATCGGTAACATTGAAATTAACTTAGATGGCGGGTTCATGATCAATCAGTAAGCACATAAATAAAGAAGATGCTTCGAATTTATTGGATGGCGTGGTAGTTTTTTCTAAAACCTTCGAAAAGAAATTCCAATTAAATGAAAAACACATCATCATCTACCTAGCCTTTTTCCCAAACTATCTTGGGGTCGGCTTCCTGTCTAACCGGATGCAGCTGAGTACCAGTATTTTAAATGAAACGACTGCCTATCTGACCTCCACAACCCAGTAACTGGGTAATATGATGCCCCTTGGTAAGACTGGATGTCAGACTTCGGGCTTCTGACTACTCGTAACGACTGTCAAAAATCTACATGTGACAGCCGGGACCAACGGCTTAACGTGTTTTCCGAGGCACGGAGGAAACTCCGTATGTGGTCACCCATCCACGGACCAGCCTCGGCAAGCACGGCTTAACCTTAAAGATTGACCCGAGCGGCTGTTATTATTTAGCCACGAGTTAAATGAAAAACTCAATGTGTGTCTAATTGTCACCTCAACGTATTCTGAACTATTTTTAGCGTGCATCATCACACAAGAGTACACTACGTAATTATCTGATCGAATAAGGAACACCACGATGTGCTCCAGAAATAAAATTGCCGACTTACTGTAGCTCATACAGCTGCAAGGCTAACATGGGTATCGGCTCTTAACCCTGAGACAGCTGGACGGGGTCGCGAAATAACAAAGAGAAGATGGCTGTTCTCATAAATTGGAAAGAATAAGCACCACATTGCAACAAGTGGAATGGGGAATGGCTTTTTTGCTCAGGAGTGCGGCAGATCATCATCTTCGTGCCCTTGTTCCATGTTACTTGTGGTCGGCGCAACACGTTTTTCTCTTCCATTTTCCTCTGTCAACACGCTATCAGTTACACCCTTATCCTTCATGTTGCTTCTCACACACTCCGTCCATCTTTTCTTTGGTCTTTCTCTCCCTCTCCATCCGCGAGCATTCTTATCCATATTTTTTTTAGGCACATGCTTTTTACCCTTCACCATTACATGTCCGTACCAAGTAAGACGACCATTTTTATTTTCTGTTACAGGCGCCTCTTTTAAACTTCCTCTGGAAGCAGTGGGCCAGATTATGCTAAAAAAAATGTGCCTTCGAGGGCAGAGAAATGCATAAAGACAGTTTATTCCTGTCTTTATGCATGTCTTTTATTTTTATTGCCAAACTGATATTTAGAATTCAATCTTCGAATAGAGTCACGGACAAGAGCTAATAACTAATATCCATAAAATTAATTGACACTGTACATTCAGTGTCAATTAATTTTGAGTAACCTATGAGTAATTCCACGCAAAAATTTATAAAAAACAGAACAATAGCTGAGCTATGAATTTAAATAGGACAAAATGTGGAGTATTAGCACACATATCTACCTAGATTATGTGTTACTATGTACACACATACATGACGTTGTGTGTGTGCGACAATTTCGCACAAAATAAATTATATAAATTATCTATGATGCTTTTCATGGCACGTGTAAGTTGGGTACAGTTAAGTAAACTGACGTACATGTCTGTTTAGTAAGGTAACATTGAATGCCTTTTGCTGATATGATAAGCCAATTGTTTTTTTTTTTTGGCATTTCTCTCAAGGCACCGTCTGACCGCGCGGATAGGCGGCGCTCACCGCCTTTCCGCGCGGCGTACTGCCGAACAAATCTTCGCCGACCGACCGCGCGAACGAGCGGTGTTTTGTGAGCTCAAGCAAGCCACAAGCCACGTGGACCGACGATCTGGGCAGAGCAGCAGGTAAAATTTGAATGTGGGAGACCCAAGACTGTAAAGTGTTAGGTAGTCAAACGATTTTATAAGTACAGAAAATTGGTGTATTTAATGAAGCATGGCTTTTCGAGATCAATATTAAATTTGTTATGTTATAGTACTTCAAATATTGTTTGCTTTTGTAATTACTCCAGTGTTCAGTAAATAACGGCTATTCTTATTTCATTTTCCTAGGTTAATTGTCCTTTTACCTCAAAAAAAGCTGCATCTGTTACCTAAATGAAGTTAGCTGACTATACGAATCACACTGCACGAGCATCACAAAATGACTTTGAACAGATTCATATTTTAACACAATGGTATCATTATGTAAATCTCATACTTAAGTCCTATTTATCAGACACATTTGACACAAAACTCACATACAAAAAAAAAAATGTGATAATTATTAAATAATTTAATGCATAACACGTGTAAGAATCTAAAGTTTTTTTTATTTTTATATATAGGTACTTATTATTATAAATATTTAAGCAATAAAATTAATCCACTGTTAAAATGATAATTCCGTAGACTAAGTTGACACTCCCTTTAATCAACATAGTTGTCTACTTACTTTGCCAACTAAAAAACACTGAAAAATCAAAGTAAAGTTTTAAATCAAATATGTTTCTATTTTTAAAAAGTTTTCATAAAACCCGACAGATATCGAATGAACCTGTAACCTGTAAGAGAATATAATCAATCGGTCGGCATTTGATGATTTCAGTATGTTAACAATACCTTACTTCATCCTTGGTTACTTATAGAAGAGTCAGTAACATTGTTTTAATTGGTGACAGCACAATAAATATTATGGACATTACAAAAATTTCGAAATATAAAAATTTACAACAACAAAAATACTAGTATATAAAATAAACTAACTAACTAATATAAACGAACTTAAAAAAACAACAGAACGCTTACGCTTAGGCGACAAAATATTCCTCCACATCGCTGTCATTCGGAAACGTTGCCAGAAGACTGGCAGCATTGCCACGTTGAGTGGCAATACTAATTTAAAAAAGAAAAAATTCAACATCAACAGAAAGCAATGACCTATCAATAACCAAGAACCCTACACATTCGTACACATATTGTTTTCGGTTTACCGTTAAAAAATCTAGCCCAAACAAGAGAATATATCGCAGTTGGAGTGCAGTAACTGCAGTCAAGCGATACTTCCACCTAGCCTGTAATAAAGCTCTCCACACAAGTTACGTGTAGTCGTGTGTCATCCAGGAAGCGCCGACTGCGAACGACAATGTGTCTTTCTATTCACCTCTGGAACGGTTTATAGTTTTTCCTGCAAGTTCCGTTGCTGATGATGTGGACTGACGCCATCTTTCCAACCCAAAAAAGGTATCTTTTAATCATTTTTTTTTATCAATGTGTTCTATCTTTACCAACGTACAATAATTGTAGGTTTGTATTATTCGGCCAGCAAGAAAACGAGCATATATTCTATTTTTACTAGTAAAATTGAAGTTGGTAGAAAAAAATCCAAAAAAGTTTTGTTAAATTTTATAATTAAGCAAATTACGGATCAAAATATGTAGGGCAAAAGCTTATTGTTATTATTAAAAAAGTCGAAAAGGCACTAACATTTATTCATTTATTTCGATTTTGTAGGAACAAAAATTGTACCTACATTCGGAAAGGCATCTTTTTACCCCAAGTCCACACACATCGCACCAAGGTTCACGTAAACTCGCAAACTCGTAACGTTTGCAATAAACCATTTAGTGAGCACACGTTAAGTCTGTCTTACAGCTTTACAGCCGAACCTATCTCTGATACCAGCGAGTACCTGCCTGTAAGGTCGAGTGCCCACTTCACGACAGATATGGACCACAATACGCAAAGTAATGACTTCCTTACAGCGACTCTTTGTGTGAAAAATGGCGGTATTGCAATATAAGAAGAGGGCTCATCAAAATTTTCTGTAGATGTTTACTGATCATAGACTTCCTAATAATCGTTGTAAATGGTCATAGAAATTATTGCTATTTCTAATCATGGAGTTAAATAAAGGATTGGTAGGCATAGTTTGTAGTTTTTTTTTAAAAAACATTAGCCCCCACTCTAAGACTTCGTTTCAGGAAATAAACTCAACGATCGATGCGGGAACAGTAACCAATCACAGCTTTTGACACTCGTTTTACAATTCGTATTGATTTTTGTTTTTAAAAACCGGGCTTAAGAAGTCATCCTAGATGGGCTTATAAACCCAAACCTCATATACACAAAACAGCTATTATTACAATTTCAAGGAAATAGGAGAATACTGTTCCACATTTTCTTGAAATTATTTGCATTTAAAGTTAATGAAATAATTTTGCAAATTCACCCAAATACAACGAAATAGTCTTCATTTTCTAAAACTAAATAAAAATGTCAATTTTTCCGCCAGTGGGTATAACTCTTAAGAGTAACACTCCGGTCTGTAGTGCAGCATTTAGTTTGATACAAATGTCTGGGAGGTTAGACTTTGCAACTAAAACGTTTGGAATTTTCTTGTTTACGAAACAGTGCTAATTTTTAATTCAAAGCTTTAATATTGCCTCATATTTTAAGTGAACGGTTTCTAATTTTCTGCAAAAATTAAGAATGTTTTAATAAGTTTAGGTTGACATTCAATTTAAATAATTGGAGATATTTTTTTGAAACGATTTTTCGTGTATTCGTCGATTTTCTGCATTTTTCATCTATATTAGGTACCCATACTAAAGTAAGCAATAAGTCATCTTAATATTTAAACATTACAAATTAAGTTTTATAAACAAAAAATATAGGTACCGAAAATCTTGGCAATTTTTCAGGTGACTGCCGAATTTTTTAACCACAGATCAACGCCCGATTAAAACCATACGAAATAAAACAAAAACTGGTATGAATTCCTTATGTTTCCCATATATCGTTCTCACGTTAATCAAATTTATAATTCGCAATACCAAATGTATATCAAATCGGTAAACAAACATGGCGGCGTAACCAATTAACGGTTTTATACAGAAGTTTAACTTTGTGTAACGCACGCACGTCTATGGCCGTTTTAGTATGAGCTTTTATACGAGTAACGTTTCGGTTACAGTTTCGGTTAGTTATTGAACGTTGGCTAGATAGTGTCTATTTACATGTTGCTTGTATACTTGTACAAGTCAGCTTCTGAGGTAAAACAACCTGTTATCTGGGTAGCTGACAGGTAAGACGAGCTTAAGAAAACAGTGTGAGGAGCGCTAAAAAAAAACATTAAAAATAAATTCATAATTATTAGGTCATTAGGAGGAGCTCGTGGCTAAATAATAACAGCCGCCCGGGTCGATCTTTAAGGTTAAGCCGTGCTTGCCGAGGTTGGTCCGTGGATGGGTGACCATAATTACATACCGAGTTTCCTCCGTGCCTCGGAAAGCACGTTAAGCCGTTGGTCCCGGCTGTCATTTGTAGATCTTTGACAGTCGTTACGAGTAGTCAGAAGCCAAAAAGTCTGACATCCAGTCTTACCAAGGGGTATCGTATTACCCAGTTACTGGGTTGTGGAGGTCAGATAGGCAGTCGCTTCATGTAAAATACTTCTCAGCTGCATCCGGTTAGACTGGAAGCCGACCCCAAGATAGTTTGGGAAAAAGGCTAGGCAGATGATGAATTATTAGGTCATTATGAATTTGGTTTAAGATTAATATAGATAGTAACATCTCGTTAATTATAAAGATTCGTTTGAACGGAACTGACATCCCAGTGTGCACTGGATGTTCAAAGTATCAGCACGCCCTATTATCTTCAGGACGACAAATTATTTTACTGATTTAATTAATGTTTACCACTTTTGGTTATCAGCAAGGTCTAAACCCTTACTAACAATGCATTAAATTGAATGTTTCTATGTATATTAAGGTATCTTATTAAGATGTGTAAGAAAGGAAACATATTTCTGTCGGTGAAATATATTTCCTTTCTCACAGCTGACATTTCTGTCCTTCCGCTCCACAATCCTATCCCAACCTATTATTTAATCCCTCCAAAGTTTACAAAATCGTCATGATCGATGCGCCGACACAGCCGACGCGAAACTAAACGGATTTGCGCGACTTTTTGCGAACAACCCCGGCGATGTTTACTTGTGAAATTGATATGTCATAATCTGCAGTCAGTTGTGTTTATTAGTGAAATCGTAATATGTTATGGTAACCCGATTTAGATTTTTTGGGGTAGGCCATATTTAATCGATTAGGATAAAAGAGCTTTCAGCAGTATAGTAACGGATTTAACCTAACTTATAATTTTATTTGTTTTTTTTTTGCCGGCTTTGATAGACTTTTACTTGGTAAAATTATGTAGGTAAGTTTGGACTGATGGGCAACGATAATTGAGCCACGGGTCGATCTTTGAGGTTAAACCGTGCTTGCCGAGGTTGGTCAGTGGATAGGTGACCATAATTACATACCGAGTTTCCTCCGTGCCTCGGAAAGCACATTAAGCCGTTCCGGCTGTCATTTGTAGATCTTTGACAGTGGTTACGAGTAGTCAGAAGCCAAAAGTCTGATATCCAGTCTTACCAAGGGGTGTCGTATTACCCAGTTACTGGGTTGTGGAGGTCAGATAGGCAGTCGCTTCATGTAAAATACTGGTACTCAGCTGCATCCGGTTAGACTGGAAGCCGACCCCAAGATAGTTTGGGAAAAGGCTAGGCAGATGATGAGTACACAGTACCGTAAACTACAAATTGTAACTCGACATAAACTCGTGTCTCGCATCAAAATTAATTAGTAGGTACTTAAACACAATTGGAGGTTACATCAACAACACAGATCGCACATTAAAAACTAATAAAATTAATAAGGTACCAACCAACAAAGCGGTCCCAGCTATTGATTCAATAACTTTTAATTGATTGATTCTAGTTCTGTGTGTACGTGCAACATAGTGATTGGTAACAAACAAACATAAAGGAGATTGATCGGTAACCGTATTTATTACGAAGTAACGAGCAAACTGAAGTTTCACTGATTACGGAAATATACGTAATTGTAGTGTGTGCGGCGCCGCTAAGAACGTTTTCAGTTATTTAATACTTCAAGTACAATGTACAGAGGCGCACGTAATGCAATTGGCATTTTCTACCAGTCAACCTTTGGATTATGGAGAAACAAACACCGGTAGGAGTATAGATCTGTTTTTTTTTTTTTTTTTTTTAATCTGAAACTTTGTTTTTGCTTTGTACATATGTACCCTTTACTAATGCGCTACGAGTACGTACACCATCATTAACAAATCTAATTTTGAAAAAAGGTGTACCTAATCTTGGATCACTGTTCATAAGATTTAAAGGCTCATTCTTCTTATCCATTTTCGCAGGCTTTGTTTGACATACCAAGTTTAGCTAATCTTCCTCTATTTAACGCATTCTTTGTTGTAGTTTAAGGCAGTTATAATCTTTTCAGGACAGCACCTTCAATTTCAAAACTACACGTAGTACACGAATGCATGTAGCTTTTTAAAAAAAAACGGGCTGCTAAACAGTTGAGTTGTATGTACAAAACTACTTATAGTGACTTTATACATTAAATCAAAATCAATTACGTACTGCTCAACGGCGTGCCCACAAAATACACCCCGTTTTTTTACACAACCCTAACTCAAGCGGAACCCAGAAGGCACGCCCATTGTGTCCCAGCGTATGTTCCAACTAATCGCGTTACGTTTCCACGATCATCACAAAAAGGTCAAAATCTCGCAAGGTTCGCGCGTAAGCATCACTAATTGGTCCAAATCAAATACGAATTATCTCACTATACATTTTACTAATCACCAGCATAATTTGATCCCTAGTCTACTGAAAAAGTCAAAGATTTTTAACGTGGAGATAAAAAACAAAGGTCATGTTATACTGGTTATATAGTTCGTTATACAAATTGGATTTTTTATGTTTGTATTGTATTGTACCCGGGTTCCGTCAAAATTGAACCGTCATAGAGGAATATTGAGCGGTTTGAATAAACACGCGTTGAATGGCGGCGCGTTGAAAGCTTATAATCTCGTTCGTTATGTTCTGATGCGCGTTCGTATGTGGTACGCTTTGGTTACATGGTTGGTGGGAAAAAATAAGATATAATGATTAATGACGGATTATACGTCACTTTGTAAAGGTCAAAATTAAATGATGGACAAAATTTAAAAATATACCTACCCATATTATATTAAGCTTCTAAATAGTGCTAGCTTTATGGATCTCTCTATTTACTGAAGAGAAGACAGCAGACCTCGGTACATACCTTACTTTAACAAATTGAAGTCCTGAACAACTTTGCTGATAGAGGTTAGATGCACGAGTCACATCAACGCTCTTTCAGAGATGTTTTCAGGACACAACATGTCTGAAAGACCTTAAAAAAGGCATCATTTTTCTCCCACGTCCCACTTTTATAATTTTTTTTTTTCGGTAATTGGCCCACGGGATTGTACTAGCTTGATGAAAAGAGTCCTATGCTCTTTTTTTTAATGGCATCTCGCAGTCCGGTCTAGGAGGTTGTCGTCAGCTTAACCGGACTATCCTGTGGGTGCCTTGAGTGTAAGGTCTCCAGCCAGGGCATAGAACTACTTACAAACTAAGCAACTACACACTTAGAGCACCCTCTGTGGGGTACGAGCCTAGGCTTAGGGCGTCGCTGGGGTAGGAAAGCATGGGACAGGCTGGATCTGAATGATATCATAATTTAGGGGCTGATTTAAAACTACTGGCACAGTATTGCGGGCTGCCTCGAGCGAGGGTAGAAGAGGGCAAGGACCGACACGTCGCGACGGACCTCGACAGCGAGGTCGGAAAGACGGTGGTTTGCGTCTGAACTTTTTGAGAGTGCTAGTATCTTTGCTACTCTCCTGGAGGAGAGTGATAGCACAGTCGGGAGTGATGAGGGTATGCCTCAGACGGCGCGATGGAACTAATGCGCGAGGGTTCGTAACGGGTGGCCGCTGCGATCAGGGGATATGGTGCTTAATGGCATTATCGAAGAAACGCTTTGAAAGACGTTTCATTAACTGAAGGACGGTGGGCATTCTAAGGTCTCTCTACGTATACGGTCATTTCAAAAAGCAAATGAAGCCTACCCATAGCAAAGGTTCGGTCGCGAGCTGCTTTGATGAACGCCCCGAAGGACAGACTATTTTATATCCCTGTGCCAAACATCCAAATTTTTTTTTTACAGTAACAATTATACGTACTCATCCATATATCCGCACAAACTTTCGCGTTTATAATATCAGTAGGAATTAATATGGATTAAACTTTTAAGATGGTTGCTAAACTTGTTTCTAACTTACAAAAAGGTTTATGTATGAACGCGTAGTAATTCAATTCAGTAGCAGTGCGTAGCGTGGCGGCTAATTTGTTAGTGTTCGTAGCGCCGTAAGTACTGTTGAGTGATCAACTGTGGGCAGTGAGCTGTGCTCAGGGTATGTGCTTACATTGTATAGAGTATCTAGTAGCTTTGCCCGCGGCTTCGTCTGCGTTATGGTCAGAAATTATGCCATAGGAATGTTTTAAATTTAGCCTATGACACTCGGGGATAATGTAGCCTCCCATTAGTAACAGAATCTTTGAACCGATAGTACGATCCCTTGGTACAGTAACCGAAAAAAACGCGGGGCAAGCCGTGGGCATAAGCTTGTTATTAATAAAACTAATAAAAAAGTGACTTCGTTGAATCTGTATTTTAGATAGATGCTGAATGACACTGAATTCATAACTAGATATGGAAAGAGAATGGCTAATGATCCAATCGTACAGTTATGAATCGAAAGTTTTTGCTTGACTGTCACTTTTACTATAAGCTGAATAAACGAGTGGAAATCTGGATCTTATGCTAACGATAATATATGCGGAATTATTGACAATTTGGGGTTACTTATGACTCGTTAATACCGAAGTTTCTAATGAGAATTAAACATGAACTCTCTATTTAATGTTCTCCTTTTTCTTAGCGTGTCGATGTGAATTCAAATTCCTTTAATCTCAGAAGATCTATTAGCCAGATCTAGTGACGATTGTTTTTCTCATTGGATCATGATTTGAAGCTGTGAATACACAGAGTTTGTTTTTTCAAATGCCCATGATCCGGACCCCATGATGGATCTTAGTCAACCTACATTTGGTTTTTGTGATTATGACACGTAAAACAACAGAAGCGTCGATACGATCCTATTTAATTTCATTAGAGGCCAGGTTCCAGACTAGAGGGTCATCATTGATTTTGAAAAGGCAGTCGCAAGCTCGCATTGTCTAAAATGGATCTAGAAATTCATGATTGCCATTACCATTTTTTAATGGGCTATTACATAAAGCTAACTAAAAAGAACAGGAGGAATTGTTGACTGAGACCGTTTGGAATGATTTAAAAAAAGGTCATCACCTAAACGCCGCAAATGGAGCATTTAAAATGACAATTGCATTTTATTCGCACAAATGCAGCTCGCAAATGGTGAAATTGGCATCGGACACTTTAAAAAAAAGTTACGATACTTACTTACCAAAAATTTTTATCGTAATTTTTCTATGTGATTTTCCCTCTTATTTGTGTTTTTTCGGTATACCTATATTAGTTGTATAAAGTAGAAGAAACATTAATTTATGTGATTATTGAAAATAAATAAATGTTTTTTTTTCTACTTATTGTTTGATTTCTTTGCAGTCTGTACAATTTGACGATCAAAATTAATATGTGTTGAATTTCCATCATGAAAATAGAATTGTGGCCAGGAAAAATAAATACTTTTTTACAAAATAACAAAAACCTACTTAAAAAAAAGTACTTTAGCTTCAAAAGTCGCTGGCATAAAACTGAATCAACGAAACCAAAGTCACCGTCTCAAAAAAATAAAGTTCTTTTTTCAGTTTTTTTTTTCACATCACAAATTCTCATTATATCCATTTTACTTATTTTTTTATTTAAATAGACCTAATGAGAAAAACAATCTTCACTAGATCTGGCTAACGGATCTTCTGAGATTGAACGTTAAAATCCATACCAAAATTTGGCGATGAATTTGGCACTTTCCATAGCGTGCTTTAGCTCCTGTGATGTACGAACACCAGGACAGGCAGGACACGATTTCAAGTGACGCATCGTTTGTGGGGCAACACCACATTTACACTCCAGGGCGGACTCATCTATGAATCTCCACGATATGAAGAGATGAGCCAGTCAGCTTCCTAATTTCCTATAAAGTTTGGGGCCAATGCAGCTCATTTCATCTACGAAAACATATTGCTTCAAAACCAAAGGCGATCAATTCAGCAAAATACACAAAAACATACAACTGTTTCACCCCATTAAAAAACTGACATCTTTAACTTATCTTAAATCACTGTCTAAAAATAATAGGAGACCGTTACGCTCGTGCCCCCGTGTATGGCTCGGAATCGAACCCGCATCCGATCATATCTGCGTTCGTGGTGACGCATAAATATTACGCCGAGATATGTCACAAAAAGTGTCATGACATGTGCTCTTGGGGACCTATCTTCAGATCATTCGAGATGACACGACGAATACTTGTTTGGTTGTTCACGGTTTGGCGTTTTTTCTTCAACGGCTATATCATTGACTTGATTTGAATTTACCAATTGTTTTAAAAATCAACAGCTTTCCTAAACTCAAAGATAAAAGCACTGTTAAGTCCGCGGTAACAAAAATGAAGCCAATAGCCCCATTTTTAACAATTTAATAGTCTGAAACCGAACATTATGTCATCTACCAATAATTACATCCAATATTTGAAAAGCTCACAATAAAGTTGTAATTGATTTCTTAGAACATAGCATTCCACAATTTTCGAAACCTCAGCTACCAGTTAAAATTGCTTCTAATCCAAATTATCACTAATTCGTCTCACAAACATAATCCTTTTAGCGACACCAAAACTGACACTCGTTACAAAAAAGTCTAAAAATAATCCTCTAAATACACCCCTATCAAGGTGCGAAACGTCAAAAAAGCAGACAAACGGACGGACAGTTACAGATTATGCGCAACCCTCCTATTATAACCATATTAAGATATTATCACTGTACAAAAACTTCCTTTTCAAACTTTTATAATCCTTTCATTCTGTGCTTTGAGAATTGACACCTTCGTCATGCGAAATACATCACTATTACGATGGAGTAAGAATGTTATATGATCTGAATTGAGATGTTAAAGGGGATGACTCCATCACAGAAAAAGATGAACTATATTTGCAAGTTTATAAGGTTGAGTTTCCTAGGTCATGTTCAAAAGGATTTATAAGTCAAAATCGCCTATTTAAGAAATATAAAAAGATGTTTATTCGCTCTAAGAACAATGGCGACTGGTGAAGGGAAGTGACTTGTAAAGGCATAATATGTGCGTACACGCACTGAGAACTGCGGACCTCTCTACTGTGAACTTTTAACGGATATTAATAGTTACATGAATAAAACAAAGTATTTGAATGGTTGTGTGTCTTAGCATTGGGCCCCATATTAATAGACCTAAACTTCAGATTAGCCATCATACATTTTTCGAACATTAAACTTAACTCGTTGTTTAAATAAGCAAACCTGATCAACCCAATACTCTACTTGGCTTTCATATTTATACGCTTTTGTACAGCCACCTGTATTTTTTTTTCGAATTTCGGTTAATATAATGCCATATAATCTAATTCTTTGCTTGTTATATATCTTCATTAGGTATTCTTCCCTTCAATTCAAAATCAGATTTCCTCAGCAAGTTCGTCCACAACTTTGGATAAAGTTAATCGACTTTTGTTGCTGTCTGTACCTACTTACTATTTTATACGTGGAACTCATTATACATATACACATAATTTTAACTGAAATTAGTTTTTAAATAGTGACATTTGCATATAATTTCATTGAAAATCTGAAGTACGACCGAGGCTTTTTTGTACATGTACGGCTTATCTTGAAGTATTTTTCCATTCACAAAAAAATAATAATATACGCATTGTTTATTAAAAATCGGCACGTGTAGACTAGTATTATAAAAACGAAAGTTTGTGAGGATATTCTATTCTATTCTATCCTATTCATGGATGGATGGAAAGATGTTTGTTACTCTTTCATGCAAAAACTGCTTTACAGTTTTAGATGAAATTTTTCACGTTTATAACCTGGATTAACACATAGAATACTTTTTTCTCAGTAATACGATTCTGTGAAATAATTACCGATTTCCAAGCCGGAGAAGCCTAAGCTAAGTGATAATATTTTAATAGATAATATAGGTAATTGTAGTTGTAAGATTACGGCGTGTCTATGTAACGTTTATAGTTTTAGAGAATTTTAGAAAAAGAGACTCAAGACAACAGCCGCACGGGTCGATCTTTAAGGTTAAGCCGTGCTTGCCGAGGTTGGTCCGTGGATGGGTGACCATAATTACATACCGAGTTTCCTCCGTGCCTTGGAAAGCACGTTAAGCCATTGGTCCCGGCTGTCATTTGTAGATCTTTGACAGTTGTTATGAGTAGTCAGAAGCCAAAAGTCTGACATCCAGTCTTACCAAGGGTTATCGTACTACCCAGTTACTGGGTTGTGGAGGTCAGATAGGCAGTCGCTGCATGTAAAATACTGGTACTCAGCTGCATCCGGTTAGACTGGAAGCCGACCCCAAGTTAGTTTGGGAAAAGGCTAGGCAGATGATGATGAGACACAAGACATTTTCAAAAGTAAATGAAACTCAACAATTAACATTATTAATGAATGACAGAGCCAGTGCACTTTAAGTGAAACAGTCAACGATCTTACTAATTGGAAAAGATAAACTAGGACACCAACACTCTACTGATTCTAACACAGAAGAGATCTATGTCCCAAAGTGGAAACGTTGTAGAAACTGATTATTCTGATGCTGAAGAACAGGATGGCAGAGCAGGTGCATGGATTTAATAACGCCAAGCAGTTAATAAAACTTCAAAAATGCCTCCAATTAATAATTATTTAATTTATGAGACATACTTGTAATAGAGAAGTATGGAAGCCAGGACACAATTGGACCAACGTTCAACATGTTAAAAATGGGAATTTTTCATACTCAAAAAATCATCTTGAATAGTACCCAAGTCCAAACTATAAGTATAAACAAGATCGCTATAGATAATTATTAATCCAACTTTATAATTGTTGCCATAATGATAATTATTATTTGCAACGAAACAAAGGGTCTTTAGAGGTGTCAGATGGTATCTTGGATGCAACAAACGAACTGAAACATAGTCGGCAAAAGTGCAATGAAATATAATACAATGATATCCTTACATATAGTGCACAAGTGTAGATATACAATGTAAAGGTTATTATAATAGAACACCTTGCAAGACAAGAAAGGTAGACAGATGATCTTTAGAAGCGCATGAAAAATCATTCGGAGTTAGACGAAGAGACGGAACGACGTCTATTTAAAATATATCTACCTACTACTGCCAAGTCGCGAAGTTTTATAGATATTAATAATTCTGTTTCGTTACAGAAAAACATGAAGTAATTGAAGATATCATCTTTAAAGCAAAGAAGTAGATCAATCCTCCAAGTCCTTTGAAAAGAAACAAAAAAAAGACAAAAACAACAAACAAAATGAAACGAAAAAAGGTCAAATTGAAAAAGGAAGAATCACTTAATTTTTCTTGTGAACCCATAATTACAACAATTAGAATTCATTATATAAATCTTAAGCAAAACAACTTTCAATGTCAGAAATGACAAATTAAGAATGATCAAATTAGAGACAGGTACAAAAGGATTCAACTGAATTGCAGATGTTTTAATGAAGGAACTAAGGCTCCGGTTAGATATTGTCGGCGCCTTTGCAAAAAGGCTTCATATTTTTCACGTTGCAAACTAAACTGTGACCACAGACGAGAGAAGTGGTCTATAATTCTTTCTGGCGGAACGTCAAGTCGTTGCGGGTAGCCATATTGACTTGTGAAGTTGTCAAGGAAGGTGCCGGTAACAAGACATTGACGGATCGTCGACGTCTTTTTTTCTTAATCTTATTAAAATCTGGTGCCACATATCATAATTATGTGATTCCGATGTGGCGGACATTAGCCTTTAATATAATATAATAGTATATATTCAGGTGGGTACAACTGTTTCATGCTTCTATCACTTAAAAACAGTAGATGAAATTGCAAAGTTTGAAATTAGACGAAAGTTTGGAAAACGAGGTCAGGATGACTGATTACCGCAGTAAAGATGAGTAAAAGATGAAAACTAGGAATATAATACCCGATATGAGGACAAAATAAAGTTGAAAAAAATGAAAAGAAGGGCACTTAAACGAGATTGCTAGAACATTTGCTTTGACAGTACCAGCTGCTAGCTACAATTCTAATATAGCATTATGAACACACTCTTATATAGTCGGAAAACGTTGCATTTGTCTCGGTCGACGGAACAGAAAAAAATACGATTACGAATGAGATGAGCGAATTAATTGATGCAAATATGAAGGAACTTGTGAGTTGATGAATTCTATAATCTGAAGCGGCGCATGATCAAAACAAATTATTTTAGAGTACTGCTGTACCACAGTAATGTTGGTTTACAATGATTTTCAGAAACCCAATGAAGATTTAATTTTAATGATTAGTCTGTTGAACAAGAGCTGGTTTAAGGAAGCGCAGGAAAAGTGCTTGTAGTTAAGCTAACCAAACCAGGGCCGTCCGAAAGCTCGTTGGGTTGATGATGTCGTCAAAGTCGCGGGAAACACCTGGATAAGGGACCCACAGAACTGGGATGTGTGGCGGCAAAAAGAGAAGGCCTACCAAGCAGTGTGATTCCGGGCTGAAATGATGGTGATGAGGAAACGTGCTCGTGAAATGAATCGGGAAATGCCTATGCCCAGCAGTGGGACAGTATAAGCTAATAAAAAATACATTTAGTAAAAACAGAAATTAGGCAGAAAAACTAGATTGAGTTACGAGAAAAGTTAACCTGCTAAATAGATAAAAATTATGGAAAACTGTATAAAACCAGAGAAATAAGTTTTATAGTGTTTTTGAGTTACAAATACGTACTCTAATATAGGAATCGTACAATTTATTATTGTACACTTGTGAAACTGAACGTGACGATACATAAATTACGTATTTAGACTCATACGAAGTAGTGTTACTTAAAATAGCTCTACACAATCGCCATTTTAATGGACCTTGGGAAATAACCAATACAATTGTAGCAGAATTTACTAAACGTTATCTTGTTTCATTTGAGTCCTGACGTTTGCTTTTCTGTAAGATTGCGGTCTTTTGAAGAAACGAAATCGTAGAGCATGCAAAGAATAAGCATAGCATAATATAATGTTCCTAATTCTAGGACAGGCTTCTTCTTTGAGAGCGGGAGTCCACTCGGATTTGGAATTTTTGAAGATTTTTAAAATCGAAGAGATGTGGCATCCGCTGACCCGCACTGGACCCACGTCGTTGATGGCACTTGTCTTTCAATATTACATTTAAGGGATTCCAAGAAAATGCCTGGAAGAAACTTTTCCTACTTTATTATCGAAACGAGGCCCTTAAGATTTACCTTAAAACATACAACTAGATCAATGTTCACAATTCATTGTTCAAGACGGGAACCTAACATTTACGTATAGTTCACACTTGTCTTATTTCCTTTGGCTGCAGATTTATTTAAAAGGTCACACACTTTTTTTTGCTTCGTCCAGATATTTAATTGAAAGACCTCATGTTGTGTTCTTTAATAATTCTGTGACTTTTTGCCCTTGGAGTAGGATCGACGCAACGTGATGCAAAAACTGTAATATGGATTGAAGGATTTACCTAAAATGATTGATCATTTTGTTAGACAAAAGATCTAGAGGGCTTTTTATTTAGCAGAGTTGAAAAAAGTTTAGTAGAAACCTAGATTTTTGAAGTTTCTTATTTCAAATGATACTTCATTTGACTCCTTTTAAGTTTTCATGGTAGGTAACCTAGAGGAACATGACAGGAAAATCATTCCAGAAGATAATAACTAAGCATAGAAATCGAGGGCTAGCGGGCAGCGGTTGCCCAGTGGTGGCAGCCCCGACTTACGAGCAGTAAGCCGTGGGTTCGAACCCAGGCAGGCGCATTACTTTGTGTAATTGATTTCATCACCGCTGCCCTCAAAAACGGTGAAGGAAAACATCGTGAGGACACCGGCATGTCCGAGAACTAAAAATTCGAAGACATGTGACATCTACCAACTTGCGTGGTGAATTACAGCCCAATCCGTCTTATAGAGAGGAGGCCTGAGTCCCAGCAGTGAGAACATTATAGGCTGATGATGATGATAGAAATCGAAAATTCGGATATGGTCAATTTGATTGCTATTACGTTCATTCTGCCCTCCGACATTGTCAGTTGACTATGCTATGACGCCACACAACTCCATCTTCAACCATATCCTGTTAACCTAGGTCAGTCTAACGATCCGCTGATAATAATTTATGTACGAGTATGTTCTTTTAAATTCAACATAATGCAATGACTCATACACCATAACATACAAATGTACTATTATAATCGTAGTTCATAAGTATTACTTAGCAAATCGTCTTGTTATCATCGCACGCAAATCACGACAGCGAGGAATAATTGTTTATTGAAGAGCTTGTGGGGAGGTCACCAACCTGCCTGCTGACTGCTGAGTGACAATGCGTGTAAGGGCCTTTAATAACTCAATTTAAAGCTTAGGACTTATGCCAAATTTAATCAAAAAAATGTCGTGACTTGCCCATGCTACTACCATTCTTACTACCAGTAGTAACACGGGCATAAAATTGCCCTTGTTACTGCTGGTAGTAGTAGGTGTTTGATGTGAATGCTTATGATAAGATTGATTAGTCTACTGTTCCTTCTACGTCTACTACCGTCCATCCATCTGCCCATCTCTAGGCTTTCACACTTGCATTGCTTTTCTGTGCAAGTGTAGAATTCTGTGCAGGCAGAAAGATGCAGCGTCAAGCAAAGCGTAGCAAGTAAGAATACTAAGATTTTTAAAAGCTATTATACAAATGGAAGTCTCGAAGTAGGCTTCATTCTTCACACTGTCCACCAAACATGAAAAAACTGTCTTAAATCCGCTGTACAAAGTAAAACAATCGCACATACAGACAGACAATCTAAACACTCACACGTCAACGCTCAGCCTTGTGCTCCTTAGCCGAACAATGCGCAGATAAGGTGCAATTACGCTGCGCCCGGGCAACGGCGATTTGGCGTTAAATTCCAAGCGCACGCGCCGTTGATCTGGGAACTCTGGACGAGGCAATTTTGGCAAATTTTCTGAGTACGCTTGGTATGTTTGCTGTTGCTCTTCACTGAAATGGGATTGTGTACTTTCGGATTTCGATACCTAAAACACATTACAGATTTTGTTTCGATCTATACACAGCAAAAAATGTCGTTTCGTAGGACTGTCCCAAGTTAATTTTGACGTTGAAAATGCCCTGATTATATCAGAATTATTTTATTTTGAAAACGGTGCACTTCCTTGATCCACATAGTTCGAACCAACTTCAGCGGCATCCTGGGGGTATTCTCGCAGAGTAAGAGACATCAACGCGGAAATGAATTCAATACATGATTCTAGCTAGATCTATTAGAGCTGTTATATATCGTCCGAGTAGTAATTGAGCGTTTAGTGATAAATTTCTACTATGAGATTTTAATATTAATATCAATTCATGGTTACATTTATGTGGGTCGCTCGTGGACGTAAAATTTAAACTTAAAGTACATGGGAGTAAGAGAACACCGGGTAGAGTACTAAAAGTCAATGTTCTTATGGACGTACAAAGATGTTAGGATTTAGAATATTAATACTCTGTTTCCACTTTTTGATAAAAACACTGCCCCACACTAGGAATTTCTCCTGTATGATTGTATCGTGGGTGCAATATTACCTGGCTTCCGCGCTATAGTAATGGAACATTAAGTTCATTAGCTTAATTCAGGCGGCTGTTATAATATATTTTAATTGGAATACACTATGAAATAAATAATAACTACGTAGGCCTTAAATAAGCAAGCCTTTTCCCACCTAACCGCATGCAGCTGAATTATACTATTTTTAGGAATTACATATATACTTACGTACAGGGAGGAGGTCTCCATAACCCGCTAAGTGGGTAATACGAAACCCCACCAAACTTACAATTCTTCCTGCATGTGCATAGTTTTGCGGGTAAGATTGCATCCTGCATCAAAACCTGGAGCTATTAGAGGAATCGAAACAAAATATTTTGTAAAACATTTTATTTATTTATTTATACGGCACTTCAACGACTTGCTCACTAAAACATACATAAACAGAAATCACAAATAGCTGTAGGTCTATACCTAAAACTATTGTTGTTTTTAAACTTGAATTCGTTACTTATAGAAGATACTAGCTGTCCCGCGCAACTTCGTCTGCGTCACATTTTCTCTGTTTTCGCAACATTTTTCATTGCTGCTCCGCTCCTATTTGTCGTAGCGTAATGATATATAGCCTATGTCCTTCCTCAGGTTGAAATCTATCTTCTTGCCAAATTTCATTAAGATCCGATCAGCCGTTTAGTCGTGAAAAGGTAACAAACAAACAAACATACAAACTAACAAACAGAGTGACTTTCGCATTTATAATATTAGTATGGAAGTATAGATAATATAGAAAGATCGTAAGTAAGATTGTAGCAGTAGTGTATAATTATATTGAAATTGCATCAATAAACATATTTGCCACCTCCATGATTCTTGCCTCGATGGTGGACAAGGGCTAGGTGCTCAGCGATAGCATCGCCGGCGGAACCCGCGGTCATCTCTGATCCGCAGATTCCATTCACGCAGAATTTTAGCCCATGTTTGATTTAACACCAATTATGGACTTCCTTGTTCTAAGTTTTGTTTCTTTTGTCTTAGAAAGTCTTTCGCTTTTGAATTATCTTTTTAAGGTGTTAGTTTTATGTGAGATAATAAAGTGTTAGTCGTTTCTCTTATATATGGGTACTGAGTTTAGAAAGCGAATACCTAGAAATATATTTTGTTTTTACTTGAGTTTTTTAATTGTTGACCACACAATATCACAGCTGAACATGGCCGTTTATACCACATACTGCGTGTTGCAAAGCTTATAGGATTTTATTTATAAAAGAAAAAGCGATAACACAAACTGAACATCGCAAGCATCAATCGAACAATGAGTGACAAAAACAGCAACGGACCTACCATGCAACCTTGAAGCACCCGTTTCCCAATTCAATATTATAGCCAACAATAATCAATGAAGTTCATAGGAACGTATGTAATCGATTGTCTTGTCCTGAGCCATGCGTGGCCGTGCTATTGTCGTGTTTTTTCCACATTTCCAACAGTGAAGGGACGGTGTGAACTATGGCACTGCAAGGTCGACGCTGTCAAAGGCTTTTGATAAATCTTGAACAACGTCATTTTACCGCTCATGAACATACGTGAAGCCCTATGTCGAAAGCCTAAGGTTTATATTGCTATGAAAAGGGTTTGGTGAGTTGATAAATAAATTAGCTGATTCTTTGTCAACTAAGTTCATTGTTTTGTGAAGTCTTGTACGTTTATGTAAAATCAATTTTCGCTTCACCACTTGATTTCAAAGTTTTTCTTTAAATCACTGTTCAATATTTCAGTGAAGTCAAAAGTTCGGTTTCTTAACAGTTCCACTTAAAAGTATTTATTCTCATACTCAAACCACTTGAGGTAACGATTCCCCGAACAGCAATAACTTCTTTAATGTCACTATTTTGCATAATTAGTTTCAGGTTAATAAGCTCATTGCCTGCTGGTACTCGCACGAGCGCATCGTAATCAATACCTGTAAATTGACTCTTACGACCTACGTGGGAGGATAAGCTACTACTTTAACATATTTTTTAATTTATTCTCAGATCACCGTTGAATTAATAGAAGCATATTTAATAGACTTTCCAAAACTATCAAATTCTACAGTAACTCGTTTCACGTAATCGATATGAAATATAACCGATGCATCATAACCGTTAATTAATCATTCGATTATTGAATCGACACTGGAACTCGATAAAATTCGAAATATAAATAGAATTGAGAATGTAGAAATCACAGAGGGATGTGTTGCGATCGTCGGAGATGGAGTGGGCGTAATGTGGTTACCGGCATCGATTGCAGTCTATCCGGTATAAATAATCGATTTAAAAGTCGTCATATAGGCATCGTTGTAACCCGACACGGGGTTAGAATGTTGACTGAACTTGTTGGCATTATGAGCACACGCGAAAAATAATGATAGGCAGGTACTGCCGATGACAAAATCTTAAAAATGTTGTTAGGTGAACAAAATTTTTTTTCCAGGTCACTACTTACAATAAGTTTTCGTGGTGATATAGGTACGCAAGATAAACCAATAATTATAATCAAGAAAATCAGGGAAAACAAACAGATATCACAAGGAGTTATTTAACTTTTGTTGACTGTAACTGTTTATATTATGTAATACATCGTACAACGATTGATTAGATACTCATTATATTTTTAAATACAAGGAAAAGATGTAACCCTTTAACCTCAGAATTAAACTAATGAACACGATAATGTTATATTATGATATATTTTAAGACTAACCTTGAGTTTTGTGTTTTATTTTCATAAAGTTTTGACCGGATCATTATGCAATGACGTTATAAACTAACACGCGATTTACGGAAACCAGCTATCATCAACATAAGTTTGTTGAAGTAAGTAATGTGAGAAACACAAAAAAGTAACTATTTTAAGATACAAATTCTGTTTTTTTCTTACTTGATTTCCTTTCTGAGGTTAATAACCATTTAGTCATAATATTTTTTGTAAAAACGTACACTAATCTTATGCAACGATCAAACCATTTTCCGACCGTTCTTTTAACTAGACTTTTAAATATTATAAAAAATATTTAGTTTTAATTCCACGAAAAACATTCAGGTTTGGATAATATCTAGTTCCTGCCTGCAAAAATACAGATGCACATGCAGGCAAACTGAACGAAAACCATACAAACGATGCCATTAACCTAACTCAACTCGACACGCGAGTTTTTGTCTGTGACTGTACATCCTAGACCTTTATTGCAAAGTACAGTCGAGGAAACGAGTGCGAGACCGGTGATAATTATAAGATGTGGACAGTCGCGACGTCGAGTGTCATCGCGATGCGTCGGCGCATCATTGCGGATCGCGGGCTAATTATACTAGGGATGAGAAAACTGTGCTGTGATTTTTCGCTACTTATTTTGTGACGTTAACATATTACTTGGAAATAAATAGAGTATTCTTAAACATAGGTAATTTTTGTCTATCTTATAACATTCTCTTGCGTCATCAAAGCACCGGAAATTGTATTAATTTCTACCATTTTTTCCCTTAATAATTGATACTCGTAATTGTCAGTGTCAGTAGTAATCCTGTTAATAAATAATTAGATAATTCAAGGCTAAATATAATAATTCAATCGGAATTAAATAAAGGGCGCAAATACGCCATATAAGACCTTTAACGAAGCACTTATTTTCCGCGTATTTTTTTTGTTCTGGACTATACCTGGTATAGTTACGGAGATATCGGAGGTTTTTACAACTTTTTTCTAAATACTAGTTTAGGTTGCAAATTTACTTGAAATACCTTCATGAACCGTTTACTGTTCAATACATCCATCAGCACAATGTTTTGAGTTCGTTACATTAAGTTTTACCGTAAAACGAGATTTTTCGCAAAAAAAAAAAAAGTCTTTTCCCAGCAATATTTTTTGCATAGCGTTACTTAATTTGATGTACAGAATGCTTGGTTGACTGGTGGACTAGGCTACCCCTCAATAAATCTCTCTCTCTACCTCGCCCCAGAATATTATACTGAAAAACTAAATTTCGGTCAGTATACTGGAATACCTGGCTACTTCACATGCATTTCCCCTCACTACTGCCTTACGGTTCCCATAAACGCAGTATATTACTGTGTCCGTCACATATAAATATAGAAACAAATCGGTTTGTTTGTCCGATCATGGATAACGCAACGTCTAAATATAACCAGGCTAGAATCCTGACGACTAGTTGCATCAGATTAGGAATCATTTTGTGAGGGTTTCTTTGAATTTAGATCCTAGCTGGTTGTAGTAAAGATTACAATGTCCTAGATATGCGGTCTGGTAGGCGCTGTTGCATCTGCTGAGATTAACGTTCTAATTTTGAGCTTCTTTAGAAAGTGCTGTTAAGCTTTCCCAGTAACAATATAAGTTTTCATAGCAGTAGCATTGTCATGTAAGTATGTAACCTCAATCAAAAAATGTTTTGACTTAATTGGATATGTCTGAATTGTCACGCTATTGTCTCTTTTGAAGTGAAACTTCTTATGCGACTTCCAACAAGTTTAACGTTTTCATGGAGGGGAAATATTTTCTATTACCCACTAAGAGATGGCGCTATTACAAGATTTGTAACTACGTAGTTCTACTAGGTACGCAAGATGGCGTGCAAACAGTCATGCATTCGACTCTTCGGTGTGACCAGCCTCCGCTCAATTTCCATGAGTAGAATAACCTCGATAAACTTATGTAATAAAACATGTACAACAATAAAACAATAAAATATTATTTAGAAGCTCAATAAAATAACGAGAGTGAATGCGTGACACTCGAACACATGCGTGTAGTATTACGAAGTTTCACTTCTTCCGCGCGGAGGGACTCCACGTACAATTTTTTTTTTGAATGGCATCTCGCAGTTCAACCTAGGAGATTGTCGTCTGCTTAACCCAGCCAGGGCATAAACTAAGCGACTACACGCTAAGGGCACCCCCTGTGGGGTACGAGCCTCGGCTTAGGACGTCGCTGTGAGAGGACAGCTGACATTGAATGAAACGTTGTTGTTTCGAGGTACGAGGTAACCGATTATTAAACTTCATGATTTCTCCTTAATAATCGTTATCTCAAGAGACCAGTATCCGTATTAGATTGGGCACCAAGAACCTACCAGCAACCTATCGATATTTCATAACAACAGTAACCTTTAGGGCCCTTAAAGGTTCTACCCCATTAGAACATTACCCAATTAAAGCCTTCCTTCCAGATTGTCAGATTCAGTTGACTATAGTTCCTTTATACTAATTTCTCGCATTACAAAATAAGGCATAGGTTACACAGTCCCCACTATCCTGTTAATCTTTTATTTAAGTTTTAACTCTATCCCAGATCTCTAAGATCATCGTGTCATACAATATACAAATGAAGTTGTAAAAAGCCTGTATTATGCTAGCATTATGCTCACTACAATAACTGAACAAAAACGCACAAACCGTCGCCTGCGGCGATTGTTGGCCCATGTGAACGGGGGCGCACCTTGACCGTCCACACAATGGGCCAGCCTTGAGGCTGCACTAGGATATCCGTATGATGGTCGATGTGGATTTGACAGTTTGTAGTCTAAATTTGACATTTTAGGGAAAATTTGTAGTCTTTGCTCTAATTCCTTCAAATACCAAATACAAGCCTCTGCTTTTTTGGATTCTTGAGCGTATTGCATAATTATCACTTTAGTCGGTGAAAGAAAACATCGTGAGGAAACCAGCATGCCTGAGAGATATTTCTCGACGGTATGCTAAGCCAAGTCAGAGGCCCATGGGTGGCATAAAAAATCTGATAACCAGGTTAGGCGCTAACCACTCGATGAAGAAGACTTACAAGCATAACCGGCTGTTTAGCATAGTTTTGGATATTACTAACAGGTTTAAGATAACAAATTACTACATTTCCTATTTCTTACCATTGTGACCAAAACATGAATGATGACTTCAGGCAACGTAAAACAAGTCAGCGTCTCAATTCTTCTTTTAGACTGCATGTTGTATAATCGACTGCACGTCTGTTGTAAGACTTTAGCAATAAGCTGGCCTAGCATAGTACGAAGTTTTATCAGAAGAGGCCAGCTTATATTGGTTTATAATAGTTACGACTGTGGCAGCGTTCTCATGCACATAACAAATAAAATAAAAAATACTCTATTAAAACGTTATCATTCATTCCAACATACATTAAAGTAATATAACAAAATTATAAATGCACTCGTCTATCAAGCTCATAAATTATTTGCAATTAAAACTGTAACACTAATAGAAACTCAGCCTTAATTATACATAATAAAAATTAAACTAAAACCCATAAAATAACATTCAACCATCTTCCATAATCGATACGAGATATTATTAATTATTAATTCAATTATTAAAACAGTAATTAGCGGCTATATCAAAGATGTAATAAAAGAAATAGTTGTTATGATGATGGTGAACTGGACTATATTAAAATGGTACATGACTCTATGTGAATTGATTAGTCTAAACAGAAAAGACATGCAATTAACCTTTTAAAAGCAGATTAACTTTTATGCGAGGGAAAAGGACATAATCAAGATGTAAACGAACCTTCATGAAGTCGTCAACCAAGCATTCTGTACGCCAAAATTGTTGCTAGTTACCGCCCTTTTTTTTGGGGACGAAAAAGGACTTCATATAACGCACTTAAAACACGGTGCTGACGGATGCATTAAATAGTACAGCGGTCATCTAAGTTACAACAATAAAAAGTTGTGTTAACAAAAAACCTCGTGAAAAATTTGGAACTTTAAAAATTTGGTATCCAATATGTCTGTAGGTTCACAGTTCTCAAAAACTATTGCAATGACGGGGAGAACTGTCAGCTTCGTAAATAGTCTTTTTACATCCTTTATACCAGTTTGTACAGTTCTTTTATTAAATACTAGCTGTCTCGCGCAACTTCGTCTGCGTCACATATTCCCCGTTTTCGCAACATTTTTCATTGCTACTCCGCTCCTATTGGTCGTAGCGTGATGATATATAGCCTATGTCCTTCCCTAGGTTAAAATCAATCTTCTTGCCAAATTTCATTAAATCCGATCAGCCGTTTAGTCGTGAGAAGGTAACAAACAAACATACAAACAGAGTGACTTTCGCATTTATAATATTAGTATGGATTTGGAAGGTTAAAAAAAGTCCTCGTTCCAGATGCTAAGTACGAGGTTTTGTCTTTGGGTTTGTGAAAAGTGTAATTGGCATTTTTTCTTCAGGTATTTTTTTTAGGAATTCGATGAGAAAATATGCCCAGGTGACGCCCATAACTGGCTAATGTGGATGTTTATGAGGTACACCTTTAACTAACTCCTTGAGGATTACAAGCAAGATATTATGATATTTTCACCGTGTAAATCACCTCATCACGAAGCCGTCAACCAAGCATTCGCAAAAATTATTGCTGAGAAAAGACTTTTTTTTTGGGGGGTGTAAAATCATGTTTTGTGGTAGAACTCAATGTAACGCACTCAAAACATGGTGCTGATGGACGGATTGAATAGTACGGGGGTCGTGGAGGTGTTTAAAGTGAAAATCTTACATTAAAAACTTGTAAAAAAGTTGGAACTTTGACTCCCTAATATCTCCGCAACTAGAAGGTTCCCAGGTATGGTGTAGAACAAAAAAAATATCGCAATGACAGGGAGAACCAGTGTCTTTCGGCTTCGTTAAAAGGTGTTTTACACCCTTTATGTTAACATAGTTTATTTATGTCATTTTAAATGACTTATATCTATTATGGTCTATTTAGACAAGCATGTTATTTTACCGGACGATATAAATAAGGTCTGTACAGCAATAACAAAGTTAAAAGTAGGAAAATTAATCGAACGAGACATGCAAGGATATTAAAATGTATATTAATTCTAATAATATAGACAAAAACACGGTAAACATTACCACGGTAAAACGGTAGACATTTATTCATTTACAATTTTATATTTTTCCAAGAAGAAGATAAACACAGATAGAATTTGTGAAAAATTTAATAAAATCATTATCAGTTTGAAAACAAACATTTTTGTATTCATCATCATCAGCCTATAATATTCCCACTGCTGGGACACAGGCCTCGTCTCAATGAGAGGGAGTGCGGGTTGGTAGATGTCACATGTCTTCGAATTTTTTGTTTTAGAACATGCCGGTTTCCTCACGATGTTTTCCTTCACCGTTTTGCGCCTTCCTGGCTTCGAACCTACGACTTACTGCTCGTAAGTCAGGGCTGCCACCACTGGGCCACCGCTGCTCTCATCTCTACATTGCTAAAGGCAATTAATACAGAATTACTGATAAGATTAACTTAGAAGTAAAGAGAAACAGAAGTAAAGAGAGTTGAGGACTTATGGGTTCGATTCCCATGCCGGGCAAAGTGATATTGGGTGTTTTCATCAGGAATTTCACATCATCAATCTGGATTTATAACCGGTTGATGGTAATTGATGGGCGAGTCTATTGCCAGTTTTAAACATAACTGACGAGATTTTCGTGGGCAGTGCTATTAGGTACACCTCTGCCTAACCCTCCGCGGATTACAAGCGCAATATTTTAAAAAGAAAATCTACTAAACAACTTTACGTGGAGCTCGTAATTCGTGCAAGGGAAAGGGTGTTAGACTGATTAATGGGATCTTATTGGCAGTCATTCAGTGCATAACGTTACCACTCTTTGGCACTGGCATGGTTTAGAGAAAACTTGGACTTGTAGTCCATACGAGAAGAGTATCGGTCCGAGTTTGGTTTATTGGACTGTTTTATATTCTAGAATAATGTGAGTAGTGAGCCACATTAGCTCTGGATCGAAAGAACTGGAAATTATAGGTATTTGTTGTTGTTTGTATTTGACATGGGCTTACAGTAACGAGTGACGTAGTATTATTTTTGAAGTGAAACTTCTAATGCGACTCCCAACAAGTTTAACGCTACCATGGAGGAATATTTTCTATTACTCATTATGAGATGGAAGTATTACAAGATTTGTGACTGCGTAGTTCTACTAGGTACGCAAGATGGCGTGCAAACAGTCATGCATTCGACTCTTCGGTGTGACCAGCCTTCGCTCAATTTCCATGAGTAGATTTACGAACCTCGATAAACTTATGTAATAAAAATATAAAACAAGAAAACAACATATTTACAAAATATTATTTAGAAGCTCAATAAAATAACGAGTGTGAATGTGTGATACTCAAACGCATGCGTGTAGTATTCCGCGCGGAGGGACTCCACGCACTTTTTTCATAAGACTGGCCTGTCACACTAGTCCCAAACCACTGCAACTCCTGTAAGCCAAAATCAATAGTGGCGACCACCAGAAAAGCGCCGAGACAATAAACCTCGACGAAGTGTCAGAGAAACAATTTAACTGTCTTGGATCTCGCAACGAAATTGATTAAAAAAAGAATAGCGGAGGAGCAGAAAAAACATAATTTCACTTCCTTCCATCCTCGATCCAGGAGACAGAACGAAACAAGGTCAGTAAATACAAAGGGACTTTTACAACTACGATAAGTCCAGTTGCCTAGCACCACGGATAAATATTATCATTAATATTAATGGGTTTTAAGTTTTGAGCTGTTGTATTTGATTCTAATAATAGGTATGGCAAAAACGCTTAACGTGACTTAGTATGATGAAATGCCTACTAGTGTATCCAAACGAGAACTGAACAGATTTGCCAGGAAATCGCGAGGTTCACATGACAAAAAAATAAACTTCCTATAATCTAGGCGCCAACCGGTGCGCTAAGCGTCGTGATTCCATTAACAGAGTCATTAAAAATTGTCATTCGCTCCTACGATTGGTGGACTGAACTAAACCTCCCGCATATTTGTCTACTTAATACCTCCAAGTACTGAGCTACGACTTCCTAAAACCATTCATTTTTTGTCAAGAATTCCTCTAAACCAAATTGCCTTAATAAACTCAACTTTACCACGCTAAACTGGATCTTATCTCTGAATCGTTCAATTAAATATTGATATCGTAATTCATTAAGAAAATATTTTTTCAATTACCCACATATGTTATGATTCAAACGCTATCTCGTGGTACAATCTCGTTCAGAATCGTTTCATAAAGGATGTGAGAACAGCTGATAGTACCGAATATCAATCGGAACCGGTTGTATGAAGATTATATCGTGTAGTCACTGATTAATTGCAACACATTAGAATCGGACGAATTAAATAGTTAAAAAATATATCGGAATAAAGACGTCATGATAATCTTAAGATAAAGTAGCGTACGGGAATTATCAGAGCGATCGGAGGGCATCGCATTGAAGCGGACGATTGATAAATTGACAACATTTATCTGGGCGCGATTGTATCAAAATATTTTAGACGATCTTAGGGATAAATGTCAGTGCGTAATGGAGGATTAGATCGGGAGCTTTGAGGGAAATAACGCGCTTTTGCGGCTTTATTGTGACTATTCTAATACGTTTATAAAGGTGAATGAATTTAAAGGTGACTTTGGAAGAATTATAAGAAGACTGAGACATATTACGATCAGATACAACCTTTTCTGATCCAAAATCATGACTCCATGGAAGTGCTGATAATAATTTGACAATATCCTTTAATATACTCTGTTATATTTGCATCTATTATAAACTACGACTAATTGAGGTAGATTAAAAGACACTAAAACTTATCAGAGAAATTATTACTCCTATCTTTGAATTAGAAAATAAATGTTTACGATAAAAGCTGATGTTAATTAAGCTTATTAATATTAAAAAAGTAATAAAATACTTAACTACATTTTAATCGCTGTTAGAATTAAAACGATGTTGAATTAAGTCGTTAAACCAATTCCATTAAATGTAAAATTGATAAAGATACGAAAAAAGTCTATTAATAATCGTATATCGGTATTATAGCTATGTTTGTTGAAAAGCTAAAAAAAAAAACTCAGTTTTGATTTTATTTATCATGGAACAATAAACAGCTACAATATAAATTTTACAAATAATAAATAGGTTCGTAATAACAATATTACAGCCCACTATATTATCCTCATGTTAACTAAATTAAGATTAGGTAAAATAGCAAAAAAGTGCCACTAGATTAGCATTAATCGGATGTAAGTACATTTAAAAAAAATGGCTATTAAAAAACAATACAATTAATTAATAACTAAAAAAATGTTAAATTTTTGGATATAATTAAATAAAAATAAATGTGGGACTGTTCCTTATTAAGTGTCACTGATAAGTTAAATTATGTAAAAAGGAATTCACAGTACAAAACAATTCATCTCTAAAAATAATGAAAATAGTTCAAGCCTGTAATTTCCGAAGAGTTACACAGAATTGTACCTAATAGTACACCCACATTTTGCCAGTAATAATAGGGGCGAGCCTATTGCCATCAACCAGGCACGAATCCACCATACACGAAACCGGCCACAAGCACCATATATAGAGGACAAAACGAATAAATCTCGATTAAGTAAATAAAGAGGAAGCTTATGCCGCAGTGGGACTACGGAATGAATAAAAGTTGATAATGATGAAGTGTAACAAAATTATAATGAACGAGATCAAGACCAACACTCTAAAATTGTTAATGAGGTATGATTTGTAGACCCATAGTTTGTCGATAGAGTTAAAAGATCGTATATGGATGCGTATGGGCTATGCTTGGGATTTCTCTACGAGATCGAATCAGAAATGAGGAGGTCCGTAGACGAACGAGAGCAACCGACATAGTCCAGCGGATTGGCAAGTTGAAATGGCAGTGGGCTGGCCACATAGTGCGCAGGACCGATGGCCGATGGGGCCGGAAGGTCCTGGAGTGGAGACCGCGGACCGGCAAGCGCATCGTAGGACGTCCACCAGCTAGGTGGACCGACCACCTAGTCAAGGTTGCCGGAAGACGCTGGGCGCAGGCCGCTTCCAACCGGTCCTGTTGGAAATCCATGGGGTAGGCCTATGTCCAGCAGTGGACGTCCTACGGCTGATATGATGATGATGATGATATGGATGCGGCCAAAGCGACATTCGTCAATATGCGTTTAATCAATATGGTATTTGCAGCTATTTTAAATTGTGACGAAGAAAAGACGCGACCGTATTTTACACCAGTGCTTAAAAACCGGAACTGAAAGCAATAACTAATTAACAAACTTGAGGGAACATGTTCTAGAACCGAATCATCATCATTTGCCTAGCCTTTTCCCAAATTATCTTGGGGTCGGCTTCTAGTCTAACTGGATGCAGCTGAGTACTAGTATTTTACATGAAGCGACTGCCTATCTGACCTCCACAACCCAGTAACTGGGTAATACGATACCACTTGGTAAGACTGGATGTCAGACTTTTGGCTTCTGACTACTCGTAAAGACTGTCAAAGATCTACAAATAACAGCCGGGACCAGCGGCTTAACGTGCTTTCCGAGGCATGGAGGAAACTCAGTATGTAATTATGGTCACCCATCCACGGTCCAACCTCGGCAAGCACGGTTTAACTTTAAAGATCGACCCGTGCGGATGTTATTATTTATCCACAAGCTCATCTTCTAGAACCGAAACATCAAAGATATAAAACATCCACTGTATAAGAGCACTGGGCCCGTGCTGTAGGGCTTGGTCTACCCCCAGAGAGGACGCCTTTGTTTCACCAGTACGAGTTTTTGTAGGAACACCATAGGATTATAAGCTAACTATAGTTTGCTTAAGTAGCAACGATACAGCACGTTAGCTCGTTGGAATTTCTCAGTAGCAGCCACGGAGTCTGGCTTTGTGCCGCGGTGATGGGAATAGGCTCTCTCCTATTATGTGGGACTTAAACATAACTAGTGAAATGTGAGTGTTCAAAACCTGTCTTACCCTTCATGAATTACAGGCGTGATGATACGTAGCAACGGTATAGAAAACTGAATCCCCTCTGGACCCTACACTACAGACCACTTTAACCGACACAGTCCATGAGAATTCAATATAACTAACTGTACCTATTATCTGAATGAATAATTTAGCCTCGCAGAAGATTTGCGCGCTTACTCATAACTTAGCTATAACTCCGTGGATATAAGTAGCCGTGTGTTACACAGGGTCACAGGTTCAAGTACCGATAAAGCGTAGAATCCGTTAAATAAGGAAATTTGTTGTAGTAATAGTAAATTTTGCGTCATTGCTATCGTGGGGCTTAATGCTGATATATATGTGTTATATAGTGCCGGGGATGGGTCTGCTGAGTGAATCGAGATTGCATTTGAAATTGGAATTGACAATGTTGTTCACGTTGAGAATGGTATGGAAATATTTCAATGGTTGTGCTAGAAACATTGCTTATGGAAAAGGTTGAAAGCTTAGTCATAAAAACACACTCGGGAACAAGAGAATAACAGTTAATTGAATCAGCCTAGCCCAATCAGCTAAGTAAACGCTTAAGCCGAATCTTGAATTGAAAGTTCTTAAAATGGTCACAGCAGAAGTTAATATTACAAATTGTCACGTAATTCATATTATTATCATAAATATGGTTCTAATAAAGCGGCCATTTTAGGCCCCAGATAATAATTAGATATTGAATATTGAATTCCCCAGATATTGAATTCGTTGTGTATTGAATTCTGACAACTGATGCTTTTCATCTATTTTAATTCTAGATCTACGGTATCAAACGAGTTTTAGAAGATGAATACCAAAACTGAAGTAAGAGTTACTGCAGATTAAGTTTTATAATCACGTTAATCTTCACCGTCATCCCTAATGTGACTCAGTAGTTAACCTAACATTTAGATAGCATCATTAGCAGAATCGGAAACCTTAAATAAAGACAATTTAAATCCTCATCTAAATGCTATTCTGCAAACACGTTTCTTCACACGGATTATATTCATGTACAAACTATGAAACGGAGTTTAAGAAAACGGGTTTTAACCCTTCCAAAAGATTACCACAAACAAAAGAGATGACAGAAGTTGTCACGTCTTTCAATAGTTTATTTTGATCCTTATTAAAGACATCGTTAGCAGGAACTGGTGCGGTTTCATTATTAATGATAATCTCTTCTTTATGTTTTGATGTTTAAATCAAATATTTGGGTCAGGTAAAGAACACGTGCTGGGTTCCTGAATGGGGTTCTGGCAGTTTTTGAAATATTGCTGTGCGTTGCCAACTTTTTTGGCTTTAGTTGGAACTTGCAAGTCAACTGGGAATTTGGAGTGATAATAACGGTAAGGGGTTGGACTGTCGACCAGTTTTGAGGATTACTTTTTTGTTTGTTTGTACGTGTTGGTTAGCAATCCCAGGCTATCTGAGAACTGCCAAAACTCTTGTTGTATTTTTATTTTGTTAATGACATTTCTTTATTTATTCGTTCACTATTGTTCTTCATTTGCTGCAAATCTAATTATTCGAGTAACTACATCTATGATTACAAATGACTTGATCTCGATATCAGCTAACTTTTATTTTGTAATCAGTAAACATACTTTATTTTATTCCGCACTGACCAGTCTTCGTAAAGGGTATCGTACTACTCAAAAAGAAACTAGGTTGTGTAAGTCAAATAAACACTTAAACAGCTTCATAGAAAATATAGGTTATCGATTCCAACATGATAACATTCGAGAATCTAAAACTTTATTTCTCTTCAAAAAGCAAGTCAAAGAACATTATCTTTCCTCTACACTGTAATATTCTGATATAGGTATATTTATACGTCTATTTTTATATGTGTATTTATTTGTATGTATGTTTATTTTTATAGGTATTAAGCTTGTTTACAGCTCTAATGTATTTTTTTCCTGTTCTATCTTTTCTACACACTGTGTCTACATTTCTAATCCAACTTTCCTCTCGCAGGTCTGCTGGAAGAAATTTCTTTTGAAATAAGCAATACCTTTGTGCTCTTGTATCTTAATGTATTGTCCTGTTAAGTGTTTTGTGTGTACATTTCACCAAGCCTTAGTAACGCCTTTATACGCAAAGACCTCTACTTTTACTCTTTTTCTAGTCTTCATCACCTTTACAGTCCTTTTTTTATGAAAGGCAACTCGCAGTTCAACCTATGAGGTTGTCGTCTGCTTAACCGGACTATCCTGTGGATGCCTTGAGAGTAAGGCCTCCAGCCAGGGCATAATTACTTACAAACTAAGCGACTACACGCTAAGGGCACCCCCTGTGGGGTACGAGCCTCGGCTTAGGGCGTCGCTGAGGGAGGACTGCATGGGGACAGGCTGGATCTGAATGGTGTCATTAATTAGGGACTGATTTAAAACTACTGCACAGCATCGCGGGCTGGCTCAAGCGAGGGTCGGGGAGACCTTTACAGTCCTTTCGAATGTTACCCAAAATACGTCCATAAATAACCATAATCGTAATATTTTACCCATAACCTCCCAAAATCCCTGCAAGGCCAGCCTCGCATACGTTCATACATACTCTGCCGTGCCCGTTAATCACGGTGTTGCTCATAAATCGCGACGAGCTCCCTAAAGCATCGCATATCGGATTAACAGCCATTAACTGTCGTTCGTATCGCCACGGAAATGTGTTAATACTAACTGGGAATGTATGCTTTGGGGATCCGTGGATGGAAGCTTTTATTTCATTTCAATATTATTTCATATAAATAGCTTATGTTGTGTAGGAAATACTTCAATATCTTTGTGTTCGTCTTTGCGTTTACTTCTAAGCCTACAATCACCAATTCACCTTGTACGACTTTTATAATCAATGCTCAATCTGCTCATGCCAAAATCAGACGAGAGTGGTTATCTCCGAAGTCAGACAATTATAGGCATGTATTATTATTTTACAAATATTTACGTAATTTTTCACGCATATACTCAACATCAACACGCAACAGACATTTTAGATGTGTCAAAAAGAGTTTTAAAATTCACACTAGTTCAGGAAGTGTCTCTAAAACAAAAGCAATATAAAGATTTCCGCACAAAACGCATACTTGTTTCAAGATCAATATATTATCTAACTGGTACAATAACCTTTGCTTCATTAATTTAATATTCTCTTTCGTTAAACGTCGTAATATTGAAACACAAAACTAGATTACTAACACATAATCTAATATAAAACATCGATAATTTTGCATAAATGAAACATATTTTAAATAATTTGTCAATTTATTGTCTCAATTTGGTGACAAAATTTAGTATATTGTAATTTGTGGCTACTTTTTTGTTTCCAAGATGGCTATTTAGACTACCAATTTGATTTTATGGACACTAATGCACAAAAAATGATTGTTATGCGGCGCCATCATAGTATCTTTTATTTATTTCACACAAATAAAAGATATTATGATGGCGCAGGGCACATTGCTTGCAGAACGGATGGCCGATGGGGCCGAAAAGTTCTGGAATGGTGACCGCGAACCGGAAGACGATGCGTTGGAAGGCTTCCCACTAGGTGGACCGATCACCTGGTGAAGGTTGCGGGGATCCGCTGGATGCGAGGCGCACGGGACCGGTCAATGTGGTGACACTTGTCATAGGCCTATGTCAATCAGTGGACGTCTTTCGGCTGAAATGATGATGATGATTTCACACATAAGTCTGAAAATTAAGTGGAACTTTACTTTTGATGTTATTAAAAAAAACAGTTCAGGTTATCCCATAAAAACATAATTACAGAATCAGTTTTTGTGTAGAAATAGAGCATATTTTGAAGATTTTTATAGGAAAATACCGCAACAAGTACTGAAATACGAATACCAGATAAAGTCAGAACAAATGTCCATAATGATTATCTCAGAAAATATCATTATCATCATTATAAAGTTATGAATTAAATATCATAATTAGTTTTTTTGTTTCTGTGTGACCGCGTTGTCTACTAGATCTAGCAAGGGATTTAAATGCGATTCTCATCAACATTCAGAGAATTCAATCTGAAAGGTTCATGCGATAAATACACAAACATTACACACTACATTTAACTCATAAACAAATATGAAATCTCAATGTGACGGGTTCTAGAATAATAATTTTCTATAAGTGCATAATAATTTCCAATGCGTTTGTGCATACAAGTCACGTAATACCAAAAAATTGATCGTGAAAACCCACGAAACCACAAAAAACTCTTACACTTCACCGTCCAAAAATAAAACACCACAAAAATGGATGCCGTTACCCAATACCTATACAAACATTATCAGTTATAACGACATATTAGGTACAGTACCACAATAAATATACAGAGTACACAGACACCAATAAATTTATTGTAAAATTGAGATGTATAAAGATCTAATCTCGACCAAAAGATTTATGTACCAAATAGATTTATTACAAAAAAATGTCGTGTAAAGATTTAGTTTGAAATCATTCCATGAGTTACTGGTACGGGTCAACATAGAAACTGGACTATCTCCAGTATTTTGTTTTTGTTTTTTTTTTTGTGGTTTATACGTTTTTAATGTTTGTTTGTATAGATAAGATTTTTCGAACAGGTGTAAGGTAATTTAAACATTGAGAAATATTTCTTCTTTATC